>JAYRCH010000135.1:0-1475638 GCA_037179445.1 Phengaris alcon alcon | reverse complement strand
AACTAATTCTGTGTACATTATGGAAACATTACTGTTTACTTTAAATTTAATTTTAGTATTCGTCTGGGGGTCAAACACTGCCGCTCCTGAACCATCTTTACCTTTGGAGCCGTCTGTATAAATATTATAAAAACCATTAAATTTTGTGTCAATCCATTCCTTGCATTTAAATTTTAAATACGTAATATCCAAATACCTTTTAGGTCTAGTAATTACATCTATAAAACAAGAAACTATGTTGTCTTAATTAATATTCTGCAGCCAGGTATCAAGACTAAACATTTCTAACTGAGGCGACACATAAATAGGGGTCGATTTAAATAAATCATATATGACGGTAATGAGTGGCTTTTTCTTACGACTCCAATAACCTGGTCTAGTACAGTGATCAAAAAGTTGGTCAACAAGTTCTACAATCACACTATTACGAATACTAAAACATTGCTGCAAACAAAGTTCATTTTGCATAACGTGGATTGGAGTGCTCTTTATAAATCCCCCTATAACTCGCATACACTGATTTTGCACTTTATCAATTTTGACCACATGAGATTTAACACCCGTATCATATAGAAAACTCCCATAATCTAAACGACTACGAACTATGGATATGTATAACTTTCTCAAATGTATAGGATGCACGCCCCAGCCAGACCCAGACAACACTTTGATACATTGACAAATTTAACAGCTTTGTGAGTAATCTCGTTTATGTGTTTACCCCACTTAAGAGACCGGTCAATACAAATGCCTAGATATTTTACAGAATCCACAACCTGCAGTCTAGTCCCTTTAATGGACACATTAACGTCCTGTCTTTTATATCCTTTACTAAATAAACAAAGTTTAGTTTTCCTTTCAGATACCTCTAGACCAAGATCTTCTATCAATTTTTGAAAAGATTTTTAGCGCTGACTCCATATTTCGACAACCATCCGCAACAACTTAGTATGAACCGTATAAAACAAAATCGTCAGCATATTGTGAGGTAAACACATTAACGATACTTTTACAAATGTGCATAGTATCTACATTAAACAATAAAGGGGGTAAAGGATCACCCTGAGGGAGACCACACCCTGTCGTTCTGGATAAGGTACAATTATCTGAATACTTTAAATTTAATTGTCTAGAACTCAAGAAATACCATAAGTAATGGCAAATTTTTGAACCCACCCCAATGTTATCCAAAGTGTTTAACAAAATCGAAATGTCAACATTATTGTACGCATTTTTTATATCTATAAAACATCCTAAAGTAATTAAATTCCTGCTAAAACCTGAACCTGTTGAATTTGGGAAACCAATCGAAAAAGAGCATCTAAACATGAACGCGATTTTCTAAAACCCATAGTCTTCTCTGAGAAGATATTTTTAGACTCTAAGTACATTCTAATCTATGTTTTAAAATTGTTTGGAAAATTTTACACAAACAAGATATAAGGGCAATCGGACGAACATTACGACTTTGATTGTCGTTACCGGCTTTAGGTATAGGAACTATTTTGACATTTCTCCACTGAACTGGAGCAAACCCTATTTCAAGAAATGTGTTGTATAGATGAACTAGAATTTGTTTGCCAATCATAGGGAGGTATTTTATCATTGCGAAGGAAATATAATCCTGACCTGGCGCCGTATCTTTTGATTTAACAGCGCGATTTAATTCATGAATCGAAATTTTACCTTTAAGAACGTGGTTAACGGAATAAAACTGAGGTTTCATGGGAGACACATAGTCTGGCGATATACTCTGTAAGAGATTGCTTACAGTTTCTTTATCAATATTTGAAGATCCTGGAAGTTTATACCCCTTTAGCCACTTCATCCGGCGCCACATATCATTCGATGATATTGTATGATCAATACTATTACAAAAAGCTTGCCTGGAAAGACGTTTGGCTTTTCGAATCAATTTCCGTGCAACCTTCATCTTCAGAATAGTTAAATTCTCAGGCGTAGGATTCCGTTTAAGCGTTGCCAGTGCTAATCTTCTTTCGGCAACAGCACGAGAGGTGTCCATTCACCAGCCGTTGTTCGAACATGTAATGGACAGTATGAATAATAAATAAATAAATATCTATGGACGCTTCACACCACGTTAATCTGGCCCCGTGCTAAGTATCCGTAGAACTTGTGTTACAGGTAGGTCCCTACCAGAAAACGGGAAGTATATTTAATATTTTTATACTATACATATATTTAAGATTTTTATTATATTATACACATATTTAATACACATCCATGACCCAGGAACTCAGAAATACTTTTTGTTCCTTCGGCGGGATTCGAACCCGCGACCTCCGGCTTGAGCACCAACGCGCTGAACCACTGAGCCACAGAGGTCGTCAAAGTATATTGAAACTAAATTCTTTATGTTAGTGCAATTCAAAATTCTAACCCGCAGCATCTGGATTCGAGGATTGACATTATGAACCTAGGATGATTGGTATTTTATGCTAGAGTGAATAACTAATCCATGACCAAGCAGAAACCTGTAAACAGTAACTTCAGTGAAATTGCTATGTAATATCCAGAGGGATAGGGACTGTTAACCCTTACTACAGGTTTATCAACCTATCAAGGGTTACAGGACTTCACCTACAGTGACTGGATTGTATGTAAAATTGTGCCTAGCTATAAGATAATTTGTACCAACTACAATCTGCTTTTTTTGCACCAATAAATTATTATTATTATATTTATTATTATAAAAGTATCTGCATTTTGCAGTGTAAGCTGAACCGCCACCTTCTTCATTTAATTCCCCTGAGCGTATATTTAGGACGTGAAGGGTTTGTTTGTTAACCCTGGATCCGGGCAATTATTTAGCCGTTTTAAAATTGTATACGCTATTTATTAAATATCCGTTTTAAATTGGATATTGTTGATATTTTGTTTTTTTATTTTATTGTAAGTTACATGGACTTTAAGTATTTAGAAAAATGGACGTACAATATCGACAAAGTTCCGATTGGACCAGTTTCTAAACGTTTTCCGTTGCACTAGGACGCCTGAGAATATATTATACAGGGTGACCTGAAATTCGATACATTCCTTTGAAAGACAGAAAGTAGACCTCATTTACAGTAATATTTTTCAGGGCATCCCTTATCCGAAAGTTGATATTTACAAAGTTATAGAAATTTCAAAAATTTTTTCTTTATTTTCGACTTTTTGACTTTGACATGACTTATTTTTAAAAATGTTTGTCTTTTTAGTGATTTTTTTATGTATTTTAACCGTCAATGAGTCAAATATTATTTTTAAGGAATAAATAGGGACAAACTAAGCGAGAATTTTTCATTATGAGACATGAAACAGAATTTTCTTTTAAGAAAAATGCACATTTTTCTTAAAAACAGGTGATTTTCTTAAAAAAATGTATGATACAATGCGTACAAATATTCTAAATAACTTCCTTATCTCATTAGCTTTCCAAAAAGGTGCAAATGTCTACATAAAAATAATATGACGTTGTAGTAAACATATTAGAAGTAAAATGAAATAATGTCTAAATAGATTTATTTGCGATAAGGTTAAAATAAAAGGAAAAACTTGAATTTAATTACGTTTATTGTGTTTAAAAAACATCAATGTTTAATTAAATTTAATAATAAATATTCTACCTTAGGTCTTGTTCAAAATGTGAACCTCTGTTTCACAGGCCCGTAGTCTTCTCCGTACCTCTGTTTTGATTATTCTGGTAGTAAGACTAGTTTTGATTTCTTCTGCTGCATTTCTTATGCGGCTTCTGAGCTCCTCTACAGTAGTTATGGGTGTAGTATACACCAAAGCCTTCATATGACCCCAAAGATAAAAATCACACGGGGTCAAATCGGGACACCGTGCTGGCCAAGGAATTGGCCCGCCTCGACCTATCCAGCGATGTGGGTAAGTTTGGTCTCGCCAGCGTACGCCGAGGCGGAAGTGGGCCGGGCAACCATCATGCTAGAAAATCATATTACGACGAGTTGCTATTGGCACATCTTCCATTAAACCAGTAATCTCCTCTCTTAGGAAATGTTCGTACATTTCACCATTTAAATTTTGAGGCAAAAAATGAGGTCCAACTAAATTATTATTAATTATACCCATCCAGACATTTAGACTGAATCTGGTTTGATGGGCCCTTTCTTTTTTCATCCTGGGGTTTTCTCCTTTTGGTGCCCAGTAATGTGTGTTGTGGAAATTGTTTATCCCGTCACGGTCAAATTTCGATTCATCCGTCCACAATATTCTTGAGAAGAAATTGCGATCCGGCAGAATTCCATTCTTCTAACCGGGTCTCCCTCTTCCAACGCTTGGACAGGTGTGTAGTGAAATGGATGTAGACGCGCTGTGTGTACTGTAAACCACACCTTCCATTGACTCAATCCAAGTCTTCTAGCTGCCGCTCTTGTAGAAATAGAAGGATCATTTTGAAAAAGTGTTAAAATTTCTTCTTCTTCTTCTGGAGCATACAAACGAGGTCTGCCTGAATCGCCACGTCTTCTATCAACACGGCCGCTTTCCCGAATTCGTCGAAATGTTGTTGAAAACACTCTAACGTTTGGCACTCGTCGATTCGGAAAACGTTCAACGTATGTTCTTCGTGCAGCAGCAGCATTACCATTACAAAGTCCGTAACAAAACAAGATGTCAGCGTATTCATCGTACTCAAAAGCAGCCATCGCGATACAAAAAAATCACAAGTAGAAGTAAGTGTACGTCCGTACACGGCAATAGTTGACTTAAAACTAATATTAGCTACAAAATTTTCTCTCTAAGCCAGTCGGTAACTCATTGACAAAGGGCCGCGACGACAGTAGCCGAAACATCCCGAAGTTTGAACAAAGGAAACAATTGAAAAAAAAGGTCGCCTCAGGTAGAGTAATTCTTGAGATAACGTTACCTGATGATTGTTTTGTCTTTGTTTATTACATGTTCATATTTTTATGTACATATTTGTACCTTTTTTGGAAGCTTATGAGGTAAGAAAGTTATTTAAGGTATTTGTACGCATTGTATCATACAACTTTTTAAAGAAAATCACCTGTTTTTAAGAAAAATGTGCATTTTTCTTAAAAGAAAATTCTGTTTCATGTCTCATAATGAAAAATTCTCGCTTAGTTTGTCCCTGTTTATTCCTTAAAAATATTATTTGACTCATTGACGGTTAAAATACATAAAAAAAATCACTAAAAAGACAAACATTTTTAAAAATACGTCATGTCAAAGTCAAAAAGTCGAAAATAAAGAAAAAAATTTTGAAATTTCAATAACTTTGTAAATATCAACATTCGGATAGGGGATGCCATGAAAAATATTACTGTAAATGAGGTCTACTTTCTATCTTTCAAAGGAATGTATCGAATTTCAGGTCAGCCTGTATACACAAATGGAGTGGCCGCAACGACTGCAGGCGTGATTGAACTACATATTTACATGTGAGTATTATTATTATAATGTTTATTTGCTCAAATAAGGTACAGTTTCAAGGTGTTACAATTGTAAATTCTGTTCTTGCTTATTCTGCCTTTGATACGGCGTGCAAATGTTCATATTGGTACTTTACAACTTAAACAATTATTATTTAAAACAAAAACATAGTCAACATTATAAGGTATTTAAGTCATAGTATGAAATTTCAATTTATTATCATTTTTATACTAACCAAAAATATAATATGCATTCTATATAAGTCTTCTCTTAGTAACAAGTTTATTTCATGACTATAATTTTTTTAGTGATGTCATTATTAGTTTTTTTTATTAGAATGATGATCTTTTTATTGGTTATAATGTTGCATTGTCAATTGTTAGAAATTAAAAATAATAGTAATTGTAATTAATATCAAATATTAATTAAACATTAATTATTGCGTCACTTTATGACAACTTTATTACATTTAATTTTAATTGTATTAAGCTAATTTTATCAAGATAACCTGAAGTCCGTGTCTCTACCGAACAATCGAGGAACTATATTGCATCAATCGTACGATCTCTTCACTGTTGTCAAATTTTTCGTATCACGTAAGACTTTTGACAGCAAAGTGAAAGCAATCAGCGAGCGATTTGAACTGTCAGTTAGCAATAACAAAAAAGGTGATTTTTTCTCGATTGCTTGTCTATCGCGGAGCGTTTAGTGGTATTTAAAGTGTATTTTTATAAGTTTACAGTGTATTTTTAAAACAATGGCGCGCGCAGTACTCGTTTTGGAAGCTTTACGGGAAGAAGAAAGAAGATATGCAGCCAGAAATACAGCGCGATTGAGACGTCGCATCGCTCCAACGCTCGCGACCAAGCTCAGGCACTGGAACTGTCTGACTCTGAGTTTATGGGCAAGATCAAGACACAATTTTTCAACAGCTTCTTTTGACCTTCACCCAAGGCCCACTCCTCTGGCTATTGCAGGATGTTCGACAAGGAAATCCAGTGACGCCTCCAATTGGTCATTTGATACATGTTCGACATTACTGAAATACCGAAGATTTATTTAAGAAAATATAATTTATTAATCTAAAAAAATATTTATTTCACTATCAACAAACAGTACTTACTTTGCGAGATGTAAAGTTATTTTGTTCTCGTAACAAGCCCAACTAATGCGAGCTGTGAACACAGAGTTTATTGGTATGCATGAAAAACGCGAATGTGATATATTTTAAAACCAAATGTTGCCACTTGAAATTCGGCCCCAAACCATTTTTTTTATAATTTCTTATAATTTTTTTCATGAACTAAAACAATATGGAAGCACTTCTAAACATATGACCGAAGTTTGCTTGACTTGACATTCCATTAATAGTTCCTATGATTGCTACTAAATTGTTTTTGGCGCTAGTGTCGTAGCGAAAATGAAGCAATTAGCAATCGATCGCATAGGTAATGCGATTTTTTTTTGACGTTAAGCAATCGATTGCGCGTCTATCGCGCGATGACTGCAAGATTTTTCGATTTTTACCATAATACTGGGGGCGGTTTATTAAATTTTTGATATTTTATTAAAATCTAATATAAAATCCAATTTGAGATTTTTTTAGTGTACCTATTTTATTTATGATTAACTAGCTTTTGCCCGCGGCTTCGCCCGCGTGGAATGTGTTCTTGGAGAAAAAACTTATAGCAAATAGCTCTACTCACTGCAATATACTTCTGTGTGCTTAGTGCGAGTTTTTATCACACTCAACGTGAAAAAGTAAACTACAATTTGTATGGTATCAAAACAACGCCCCTAGTGGAAAAAATGGGAAACATAATTAGCGAGTGTGAGTTTTGTGGATTTAACTAATCGAGCGTCGTCTCACACTCACTTTCGAATGTAGGAATTTCAACGCTTTGATTGGTTGTTTCAAAAATCTTGCGAGTGCGAGTTGCACATTTTGATATTCGAATAGTAAATTTGTGCTAACGACGTCGAAAATTTGTCACCCCGCGTTCACTTACAATTTCTCAGTGACTAGGTAGTGAATTGCGGTGAAAGCATTTATAAAAGAACATTTTAATTAATTTGCTATGGCAGGATTGTTTTTTTTCGCGTGGAGGATGTTTGCGGTAGCTAAAGCTCAAGATGACTGCAATTATAATGCAAAACGCGAAGCAAGAGCTCGTGCATCTTTTGATCCTTTAAAGTTTAATGGACCTTACGAAAACTAAGTTTAAAAAAAGGTATCGTCTTACAAAGACAGCTTTTAAGTTTTTGTGCAGAGAACTTAAAAGATTGACAAATTTAAAGTCCTCTCAACGCGTTTTCTTGGAACATAAAGTATGTATTACTATTTACCCACATGTCACATTTTGTCATTTCAAATTATTAACAATGAGTTTTGATTCGACCTTATTAATTTCAAACAGGTGCTGACGGCTCTATTCTTTTACGTATCGGGGTCTTATCAAAGACCAGTTAGTGTTGCAAAACACATTTCCCAAAAAATGTGCAGTGTGTACATTGAACAAGTGACGGAAGCTTTAAACCATTGTAAAATGGTTAATAAATACATCAAGTTCCCTGACACCCCAGCTGCGCGTCGGGCTGTTAGTCAACGGTAACAATTATCTTTACAATCGCTTTTAAGCCTTATTACCTATATTTTCAATATTGAACGGATAAAAATTTATTATTCAATATGTTATTGACTTGCGAGACCGCTTGATACATATTTTTCGCGCTTGAATATGAACTTTACGATATCTTTTTAATATAAAATATTAATTTAAACTGTACGGTTTATAATAATGTGTATAAAATTCTTCAAGTGAGTAATTAATGTATTTAATTAAATAAGGATCAGGCTGTTTCCGTCTAAATACCATACATAATAATAAGTATGAACTGCGCATGTGCAGATAGTTTTATTAAGTATTGTTATTTTCCTCGCTAGAGAGCTCCGATAAACGCGTACGATCGCTGCTAAGTGCTATATGGCGAAACGCGGCCTTCGACGCGCTATGTCCCTGCATTAAATGTGTAAAAATTAAATCTGTAATATCTTCTAAAACATTAATTTAAATTACATGCTTTAAAGAGCCATATTGATATATATTAAATGCACAATGTATTTAAGGTACTTAATTGGATAAGGATTAATGCTGTACTGCTTAAAATCGCTTCGTAAATAAGCCATTATTTCTCGTAAAAAGTAAATGATTAAAAAATAGTTATTGTGGGTTATGCCTAAGAGATAGACATATTCCATCGCGGACTTTTTATAGACCTTTTTAAGGGGTACAATACTGTAGTACATTATTTTGATCTACATCGTAGGGTTCAGCCAGCGTTTACGACATTAGAAACCTGTAAAATTATCAGTGTTTCTCTACTATATTATGCATGTTATATACATATAAACCTTCATATTGATACGTTCTATCTATTAAAAAACCACATCAATATCCGTCGCGTAGTTTTAAAGATCTAAGCATACATAGTGACAGACAGATAAAGCGACTTTGTTTTATACTATGTAGTTATTTAGTCAGGAGTCGTAACCAAACCTAACCTAATCTAACAAAGAAGTTAAAACTAGTTTTGTACTACAGTAATGCATTGCATTGGCATATAAATGCGTTGTCTACAACCTTAACAACCCTCGAAAGAAAAAAGAAAATAGTTAAACAAAAGTATGTATTAGAAGAAAGTACTTTTTTGCTACGAGCGCTACGAACAGGCTACGCCGGAGGCCTCGTAGCTGCACCCTTAGAACGAGGCTCCAAGTTCGTTGCGTTCTTACATAATATACCAAATTTCATCAAAATGTATTCAGTAGTTTTTGCATGAAAAATAACGAACATCCATCCATCTATTCATGCATCTATCTCCACAATCTTTCACGTTTATAAAACGTATGCGTCTCGGGACGCCCGACAGAATTGATAACTTAAACTAATGTAAACAAAAAGCTAGGAGACCGTCCTTAAATTGTTTAGAAATAAAAGTGCGAGAAAAAAATCATAATATATATATATATATATATATATATATATATATATATATATATATATCGTAAGTCATAATCCAAATGCCTACGTAACAGCGATACACGTATTTGACATTAGTATTCGAAATTACTCATGTCTTATTTGGCGCCATAACGCATCACGTAACGAAGCGGTACCCCCTCCCATAAAAGTTATCACTTCAATAAAGGTAAGGATGATTATGATATCAAAATAACATGGGATTGTGACTGCGTGTCGCCGTTATAATACAAACATGATAAATTATGAGAATACTCTACCTGCTTATGAATTAGATAGTCATCACTCATGGTTAACTAGCATACAGACTTAGGCAGACATGTCATGGGTTTTTGGCATAGGTCTCATATCTATGCAAAAGATTATTGCCAACACGCTTGTCTACTACTAAGCTATGTATTATTACAAGTAAAAACCCATTTGTGGAAGCAGTGCCGTTTTTAGCATTTCCAGCGCCCTGGGTGATTAGAGTGAGGGATAGAAAATTACGTCTGCGGCGCCCCGGTCCGTTGCCCAGCCCAGTGTGGAAGGAAATAAGAAGTGTCCAGTGTTCCTAACATACACTTTCACCATGCTATTTGCCCCAATGCTACTTTATTTAGGATTATAATATATTCACCGCTACACCCCGCTATTCTTTTCATTCATTGATGTACGCGAGTGACCCCAGCTTCAAATTGTACGTACGTACGTAGGGTTGCCTCAAGGAAGATAAAAATATATTAGCTTTTTAGTTTAACTACGACAAGCTAACTTAAAGGTATTTACGATACGTCTGAAGAACTGATCAGACTTTTTTTTCTCTACTATTAAGGAGCTAATTTTTTTTTGAATTGACTCACATGAGAGTGTTTTCGATAGTAAAGTAAATAAGGGTTGACCTTTTTAAATGTTTATTTTTAATTGCACGTATACCATTTAATTAAAATTTGCAAGACATATTTTACATTTCATGTAGAATAATTAATGTTTTACTAACTTCCGGATGGTCGCTAGTTGGACACTTTATTTGAAGTTCATCAATGCCTGTGCCATGCAAAAATGTTCCTCTGAAGAAAACAAATATGAAGTAGGTATGTTTCCCGCATCTAACCTTATACATTGTACAATGGACATAGAAAATAATAAATACATAACACTTTTGCAATGTAAATTAAAATATTTAAGGTTAGATGGGGCAAACATACCTACTTGATATTTGTTTTGTTCACATCTCTTAGATTTCTTTTTTTCAAATATAAAAATCTACGTGTGCACAACCCTAATATCAGGGAAGGGTCATCAACAAATTTATGTGTGGACATAATCTGAGAACACAAACAACTTATAGCTGAATAATCAACTTTTGCTTCACGGTGACCACTATTCTGCCATTTATTAAACTGAGGATTAATATTTAAAAAAATTAAGTTACCCCCTAATCGTCAAGGTGTGAGCAAGCTGATGATGATGATCTAAAAACACTCTCGATCACGTCAGCATTAAAACAAAAAAAACAATGTTCTAGGTCCCAAAAAAATTGCTTTACCTTTTTGGGACCTACAATGCCACGGACAGACCCACATGCAGACAGAGCGACACGTCAAACTTATAACACCCCTCTGTTTTCGTCGGATCGTCGGGTATCCTCGTCGTGTGTAATTATAGGGGGCAATAAGCGTTTACTTCTGTCTACCTTAGTAGGAAACCGATACCGCTATTTATAAGGAATTATTTAAAGGTATTTAAAGGGAATTAGCTATTTAAAGGGAATAAGGTGACATTAATTGTAACTTTGTACAATGATCAATTATATTACGATTTCTGTCAGTTTGCCTTAAAATATTTTAATTCGAGGCTACATTCTCTACAGGCTAACATTCAAAGTCTAAGGATCAATTCACACCAAAACGAAATGATACACGACATAGCGCTGCATTTTTAAGATTACTATTCAAAATTTACCTTTTTTCATTACACAAGAATGAAAAAGATACCTACACGTTTCATTGTAATAGTTTGAATGTCCGATTGCATCGCGAATGTGCAGTGTATGATTGATGTCCTATGAAACGTGTATTTTTATGCGTGGAGAATAAAGTTCAATTTTGAATAGCTTAGAAATGCAGCGCTGCGTATAGTCGCGATGTAAACTGACCCTAAATCAATAAAGTTCAATAATATGATAAAACTATTATTTTATTATAGCACAAATACCAACATTATGGTCACTCGTAACCAAACAATATTGCTGCAATATAAAGGGCAAAATATGACTTTGGGGGCGTTAAGTTCGGTTTCATAATAATCGGTGAGTACTCCAACTATACATGTTGTAGTGCTTAATCTAGTTTAGTTAATATTTTTACTAATACATGTAGGTATAACCTTTAACTTCAGGACGGAAAGCACAAAAGTAGCGTCAAAAATCCGAATCTGAGGGTCAATTCTGCTAAATAAAACCTGCAATAATACATTTACAATCAAGTCCTGATACGCTAAAACTGCCAAACCGGTATTCTCATAAACGTTAATCCAGCGTCAAACGCGTTCTGATTGGTCCAAACTTTACAAAATCAGTTTATATATATATATATATATATATATATATATATATATATATATATATATATATATATATATATATAACTGATATATATATATATATATATACTTACTTACGCTTCGCTTATAATACAACCAAAGTAACATTAAAGTCTACTTTAAATACGAGAATTGTGGTTCTGTAGTTAGGCATAGTGACGATTCCAACGCCCACTTACATAAAGTCCATTAGCGATAAGTTAGCAGTGTGTCATTTTTAAATGGCTCTCTAAAGAGTCTCCAATGTCAGAGTGTATTGACGAAGACTGCCTTACGAGCACAGAGTAAAAATATAATATACTTACGAGTTGGTTTTGCAAATGTCAAAATGTCTTATTTTAATAGGATACGTGAACGCGGCTTCAAATTCAATTTTGAGACTGATGAGTCACTGTCACTGCAGACTCAACGGGAATTAACTATAGCTGATCTCACTACAATAATACGTAGTGGTGGGGGCTGGTGCTGGTGGTTTAGTAAGCGCAGATAGTTTTTTCGTGAGAAAAAAAAATTGGCAGTCCATAAGACTGCCGGTAGAAGTGAAAACAGTATTTAGGTATACCGCTTTCAACAATATTATACTATAGTAACTGGGAGACCAAGCATTTCTCGGAGAAAAAAATAAAAATTATAAAAGAAAACGAAATAAAAATAATAAAATTGTCTGACCGAGATTCGAACCCGAGACCAATTGGTCAATAATGCAAAATCCAAGTGCCTACGTAGTGCGTTACGCGTATCTGACATTGGTATTCGAAATTTGTATTACACAACGAAAGAAAAAAATTGACATGCCGTAACGCTTTTTCGTGACAGAAAAATCGTATTACCTGTCTATATAGAAGTTTCACTTCAAAACGGAAAATTTCGGAATGGAGTTTGAAATTAAATAATCTCACTTATTAACGGCGATGTGGTTCTTCAGTCGTCACGCAAGGTTTCCCGCAAGAGGTAGAAGTGGGCTACAGGTTTGCTCTGCGACCTCCGCCTACCCTTATGTAGGTCTCTGCCTAACCCTATGGGGCTCGGTGCTCTCTGCCTACCCCTATGGGGCTCGGTGATTTCTGCCTACCCCTATGGGGCTCGGTGCTCTCTGCCTACCCCTATGGGGCTCGGTGATCTCTGCCTACCCCTATGGGGCTCGGTGTTCTCTGCCTACCCCTATGGGGCTCGGTGATCTCTGCCTACCCCTATGGGGCTCGGTGCTCTCTGCCTACCCCTATGGGGCTCGGTGCTCTCTGCCTACCCCTATGGGGCTCGGTGCTCTCTGCATATCTCTATGGGGCTAGGTGCTCTCTGCCTACCCCTTTGGGGCTCGGTGCTCTCTGCCTACCCCTATGGGGCTCGGTACTCTCAGCCTACCCCTATGGGGCTCGGTGCTCTCTGCCTAACTCTATGGGGCTCGTTAATTCTGTGATTCTGGAAATCAGAGAAGTGAATACACTTAATATTTACTTGCACATCAACGCCCCTACCCACGCAGACATTTCTACGAAATCTTGCGAATTCGCCGTTTTAGTTATAAAACACTTAGATGTTATCTCCATTGCATCCTTGTGTTTTAACTAGAGACTTCCTTTTTATGGTGACATTATCTCTAATTTAATATCGGACGGTTCGTCTGTTGGTAAGCAATTGATTGCAATCGACATCAGTAGACTCACGAATAGTTGCGTTGTGTTTCACCGAGATGTAAAAAAATTTTTGGATACTAAAGGCACAACGCGCTTGCCACTCCTCTAGTGTTGCGTTTGTGCCTTTACTGGCACTGGCAGAAATCGCTTAAGCTAGCCATACACGTAAAGGTGTTCAGGTAAGCTTGAGCTGAATAGTGGAGTCCAACATGCACGCTCCGGTTCACCAGTGCAGGCAAACCTGTCTAGCATTAGCGAAACAATTAGTGAGCTTTCCCATAGACAAAACAGCACTGTAAATATAATTGTGCGCTAATACGATAGAGTTAAATAAGTAAAAAACGCTCGTGGGAACAAAGCCTTATACATCTATGAATCAGCCTAATAAACACAGTACACTCTGTATACTTATTTCACTGAAGCGTGACTGCATGACATATTATAATACTAAAATAAATAAATCATATCCACTATGACTAGACAAAGCAACAATTTTTTGTAGTAATCGGCAATAGATATTCGCGCCATGTGTAATCCGATTTTCCTGAAACGCGGGATTACAACGCGCTTCCGGTCTGTGTCATAGACTAAACAGCGTCGAGTAGGCAGTCTGTATTAGTTTGTGTTTTATACCTACGAACTTATTATTTTCTACTAGAATTTTTATTTGCAACAAGTTGATAAAACACAGGCTTTCTTAGGTACATAGAATATTCTATATATATTACGCGCGCTTACATTATACGGGTGCTTAACAGCCTCCGTGGTCTAGTGTTTAGAGCTTGGCTCTCGACTCGGAGGTCGTGGGTTTGATTCCCGCATTGGAACAAAAAAAATGTTGTTTTCAAGTTTGGTTAGGACAATGCAAGATTGTTGACAAGAAAGATGATCCATGCGTCGGATAGGCATGTAAAAAGTCGGACCAGCGCCTGATCTCTTGCCAGTCGTATCGGTTATCCGTCCCACTAGGTTTCGAGAACAAAGAAAAAGAGAGTGCTCTTGTGTACTGCGCACACACTTGGGCACTATAGAATTACTCCTGCGTAACTGGCCTGGTTTCAATGAAACTGGCTACCGCCACCGAAATCGGTGTGGGGAGTTATTATTATTATACAGGTGGTGGTAAGCCTCTTCCAAAATATTCTTAGTGGGTATTTATTAAGTAAGTATGTAAATAGCAAACAAATTTTAAAATATAGAAAATTGTTAAAACTATTACATAGTTTAATTCCGTTTAACATAAGGCTACCACTTAATTTAAATTCATATCACCGAATTTTTACAAAAATACTAGTCATGACTTTGCATTTATTCAAGACTATATTATCGGAATTATAGGATCAAACACTGAACATAACTTTGCTAAATATGTTTTGTATGTACGAAATAGGCATAAACAATAAAGTAAATAATCTTTGACCGGCGCACGCGCATTATAAAGACAACACAAAGGTCACAGAGCATAACCCATCCGCCCAGTCTGTCGCCGACGCGCGAGTCATATACACGTTAGCGCGCGAAATATACGCCATGTTGTTTTATTTCTACTCTGTGTTGTTACTGGCCAGTGCGCAGGCTAAATTTTATACGGACTGCGGTAAGTAATCCATAAAATAATATAATAATTGACTTTAGTGTTAAAAATGGCGGCTGTGAAGTTTTTTTTTACTTTTTTATGCGACAAATTGGATGTTTTGTAACCGAACCAGAGTTCTTTTTGTCACTGTGACCTCAAATAGATCTTTTGTGACTACAGATAGCTGCTACATTATGTATTAAAGCTAATATTGCAACGAAAAACATAGTTCATTATATTCATCGTAGTGGTAGTTAGTGGAAGGGTAAAAAACTTTACTTCTGAAATTAACTACTAAGTATTATTTTATTTATTTTACAACTAAATAAAATAAAATATAAACTTTAATTTAAATATTATTATTTTATAATACTTTTCAAAAAAATCATACATATTTTTACTGCTGATAGAGTCCCTACTCACCCTCTGTACCCTTTTACACACTACACCGTGAACCCTAATTTATAAATATCGCGGCATAAATTCAAATTAAAAAATTTATAAAATTTTAAATTCCATATATATTAATTTATTTAATAATAACACTTACGGAATTGTTCCTACGTAATACCTACCACAGGTTAGGGAACTTACCCAGCGAGAAGAACTTGCATAAGAAATTCGCACTGGCCATCTTTTAGGAAAAAAATGGAAGTAAGAAGCGATTTTATTAGCCATTCGATGCGATTGCGATTAATAATAACAATCATAACGTTTGGTCATGTTAGTCGTGTAATAACTACTCCCTCTAGTCAAACAATATACCTAGTCTTGCCATAAATACTAAAACAAAGAAAAAAATTTTTTCTATTACAAATAACATTTATTACTTTTACAGTGTGTTAGTTTAATACATAAATATAAAACAATTTAAAATATAAAAAGCTTATTCGAAGTGGTCTCCATTGGCTGCAATACAGTCCTTTAAACGTTGAAGCCAGTTAACAATAGAAGCACGCACTCATTCCATGAGAAAATTCTTCACTGCCAATCGTACGGATTGTTTCGGAACTCCAAATTATCATGGCGCTTAGAGCAAGCCGTACTCTCTAAAACTGACCATAAATCATAATCCAGCTGATTAAGATCGGGACTAGACGACAGCCAGTCTTCAGCTCTGATGAAGTCCGAAACGTTCGTTTCCAACCAATACTGCGTAGACCGAGCTTTATGACCCGGCGCCGAGTCTTGCTGGAAGGACCATTCTTGGTTATTGAACATGGTGTTGTTAAGGGGCTTCATTACCTTCTCAAGAATGGTATCTTGATACACTTGTGCCGATGTTTTGATACCTTTTTCACAAAAGTATGGCTCAGTCACTCCTTCATATCTAATACCCCACCAAACCATCACTGAAGTCAGATAGTGCCCACGTTGCACAATACGGCGAAAGGTCAGAGCTGTGGTCAGAGTTTGGACATTCACTTGTTTGTATAATAATGTGACTTTAATCCTAAATATAAAATTACTTACACTAATTACAGAACTCCTCTGAAACCGCTTGACCGATTTCATGTGCAGGTGTACTGATTCGGTAGATATAAGAATAGATTATAGCTATTTTTCATACCAATAAGTAACAAGGCTGGCCTCACCCCTAAAAAAACTATTATTATATGAATTTTGATTTGGAATTAAAAATACATAAAACTCTCAATTTTCACATTTCCTAACACCCCCCATTGTTTGTTAGCGATATTAGTACTGTAACAATCTTCAACCCTCAGTTGTCGATATTTATTTTTACAGTAAGTAGTTTGTAGGTGTAGAAACTATAGGTATATGTAGGTAGTTGGGTCTGCTAGTATAAAATATATATTTTTTTAAATGATTCCTTTTAAATTACTAATGCCGGGACCGTGCCGGCTTGACAGAATATACCACGGCCTCGAAAAAACGTGTGTAATAACGCTAGCGTATTGTTCCGTCACTCACTCAATCGCTCAATCAAAATTAGACATTTAAAAGACAGGCAACGCACTCGTAACTCCTGTGTGCAGTTTGTGTGATATACCCAAAAATATACGAAGAAAATAAAATGATCACTAAAGATTCTATTTATTATTCTGACAGGTATTTGTCACGATTTTTTGTAAGTCACGTATTTGGTTAGAGATAATATTCTCATTCCTAATTGATAAAATGATAATAGCAATAATTGAGATGGTTAATCTCGTGTTCGTGTATCGTGACTGATAACTGATAATTGGTTAGTGACATATCAGCTACAAATTATGAGGAAATCTTCACCCTTTGTGCAGCATATACTAACTATCCTACTACTATTATAAATGTGAAAGTTTGTGAGGATGGATATGTGGATGTTTGTAACACTTTCACACAGAAACTACTGAACGGATTGATGAAATTTGATGTGGTAGTCGTTTGAGCCCTGGACTTAACATAGTTTATTTTAAACCCGAAAAAGTACAGTATTCCCGCGGGATACTCGATAGTATATTTACGTGGGAGGAGCTGCAGGAAACGGCTAGTACATTATATAAAAGATGTATTTTTCAAATGGCAATACTCAATAGGCAAGGTAGACAAAACCCGCAATAAGTAATAGCGAAAAGAGAATTTTGTGAGGTTCAGGTTTTTCATAAAATATATCAATTTAATATACAGAAATAAGTAAACCGGCTTTATTAATAAACAATTTGATAGTGTACAGCTATCTTAAAACAGGAACTAGAGAGTAACTTCTTACGGTTTAAAACCTAAAAGTAATTGACTATAATTAACGGTGCTTTAAGTAACCCTACATCTAAATTCTGAATTATCATGGCTCTTTGTTCACAAATAAGTGGAAATAAAGTAGGTATATATACATGTTTGTGTTACATCAAGATATACTAATTTGTTTACGCAATTAGGCAATTTTGTGAGTCTGATTTGATTTTATTTAAATGATAGTAAATATAATAGGTACATAAAAGGTTTGGTAAAATCAATTACGGATATTTTAGGCATATGATCTACTGCTTACCTACTTTTTGATAGTAAATAGGTGTCTAGTGACTAGTAGGTATCTTCTGTCTGTCTGATCTACGTTTATAATAATTGAAATACCTAGGTCGCTTGAGAACAAAGAAATTCTTAATAATTGAAGAGAGTTTTTTTCATCTAAGTAACAGGCGTAAGCTCCTAGAATTTAGCTGATAAGACCTCGTTGATGTTAAAAGGAAAACTGATTTTTTTTTATATTAGTAATTGTAATTTTATTAAGTATGTAAGTAATGTAACAAATATGATTCTTCTTACAATCGCTTTGTTTTCAAAATACGGACGCGTCAGTTCACACCGAGCCGCGACGCGGCGGCACCTTTTAAAAATAGCGATTCAAAATTGAACTTTATTCACTACACCAAAACATACACGTTTGCAATTGCAAGCATTGCAAGTGTTCGAATTGCGAAAAAGAAAACTTGCAATTAAATGTGTATCTTTTTTGTAGTGAATAAAGTTCAATTTTGAATCGCTATATTAAAAAAAGGTGCGCCGTATTAAAAAAAGGTGCGTTTGAGCTGTATGTTGTTAGATCTATTAGTAATCATTCATTTAAACACTATTCGTCTTATTTTTAACGATCATTTGCGTTGCATTTTCCCGCTACATGGTTGGAATACAAAATTTCTAAAATCATCCCCAAAAAATCGCCTCTTTCGTTATTGAATAATGAATACCTAGTCTAGGTATCAAGGCGTAAGTACGGTAATACTTACGTCTTGATAGTCTAGGACCTAGGTAAACAAGTAAGGTAAGTACATAAGAGTCATTTAATGTTTAGAATTATGTATTCTAATGTTTTTTTTTTATTAAATAAAGGGGCAAGCGAGCAAACGGGTCACCTGATGGTAAGCAACTACCGTCGCCTATGGACACTCGCAACATCAGAAGAGCTGCAGGTGCGTTGCCGGTCTTTTAAGAGGGAATACGCTCTCTTCTTGAAGGTTTGCAGGTCGTATAGGTCCGGAAATACTGCTGGTGACAGTTCGTTCCAGAGTTTTACAGTGCGCGGCAGAAAGTTACGCAAAAAGCGCACGGTGGAAGACTGCCACTCATCAAGGTGATGAGGATGGTATGTTTTTCGCGTGGGACGATGGCGAAAAGTTGCAGGTGGTATGATTCCGAACAATTCCTCAGAGCACTCCCCGTGATACAACCGATAGAGGATGCAGAGTGAAGCTACATCTCGGCGTAATTCCAAGGGGTCCAAGCTGTTTGAAACACTATGGCAGCCAACAATTCGAGCGGCCCTTCGTTGGATACGATCCAGAGGGAGCAGTTGATATTTTGGCGCCCCTACCCAGAGATGAGAATAATATTCCATATGAGGCCGAACCTGCGCCTTGTAGAGTTGTAGGCGTTGGTCCGGACTGAAGTACTGTCTCGCTCTGTTAAGAACACCAAGCTTCTTCGAGGCTAACTTGGCCTTACCCTCTGATGATATCGGAACTGGACTTCGCTCGATATGCTGATCTCTCTCTCAATGCTAGGGGAGATGGTTAAAGATGTGCCCTCGAAACGAGGATATACGACCAATGGTGACTTTTTAGTGGTGAACGCGCAGACTTGTGTCTTGGCGGGGTTGAATTGGACTAAGTTACGTCTACCCGATTCAGAGACTTTCTCCAATGAATTCTCTATTTTAGACACAAGTTCGTTTCGACTCTCAATGACATTTAGCCGAGAAATATTGGGAGAGCCGGTATATACAGCATCACCTGTACTATCATCCGCATAGCAATGAATGCCGTTGGTCTGTAACATGTCATTGATATGCAGTATGAATAGGGTAGGCGATAGCACACAGCCCTGAGGGACACCAGCATCAACAGACTGAGTTTTCGAGCATTCGCCGTCAACTACGACCTTTATGCTTCTATCTGCTAAGAAACTAGTGGCCCACTTACATAATTTCTCGGGCAGCCCGTATGATGGAAGCTTTGATAGCAGCGCTTTATGCCAAACCCGATCAAAGGCCTTCGCAATGTCCAAACTAACAGCCAATGCCTCTCCCTTCGACTCAATTGCCTGAGCCCAACGATGAGTTAGGTACGCCAAGAGATCACCAGCCGAGCGACCCTTACGGAACCCGTATTGTTTGTCGCTTAGTAATCCCTGGCCGTCCAAGTATCGAAGAAGCTGGCTATTGATAATGGATTCCATTATCTTCGAGAAGAGAGAGGTTATAGCGATTGGTCTGTAGTTGAAAGGATTTGAGCGATCACCTTTTTTGGGGATCGAGTGCACCAAGGCTGTCTTCCAAGAAGCCGGGAAGATGCCAGAAGAGTAGGAGAACCGAAAAAGACGCGTCAAGACCGGAGCCAACTCTGGAGCACACTTTTTCAACACAATAGGAGGGATTCCGTCAGGCCCACTCGACTTTTGGATATCAAGGGAACAGAGGGCTTTTCGCACTGAGCGCTGATGAAACCGAATATCCGACATGATGCTCGTGCATCGCGGTGTGGTCGGCGGTTTCTGCCCCACATCATCCAGGGTAGAGGTTGACGCAAAGAGCTTGCTCAGAAGATCGGCTTTGTCCTTTGCGTCCTGGGCCAACGATCCATTTCCTACGCGTAAGGATGGTAGGGTTGGCTTGCAGAAATTTCCTTCAATAGCTTTGGCCAGAGACCAGAATGCACGGGTTCCCGAGGGGAGGCGCTCAAGTCTCTTACCAATTCTATTGACGTGCTGTTTCTTTGCCCGAGTGATCTCTTTCTTGAGGGACCTAGAGGCAAGGTTGTGCTCCTTTTTATATATGCTGGTATTTAAATCCCGAGCAGACACTGCATTGGCCCAGGATTGGTAAGCCTCCTGCTTCCGGCGAGAAGCTTTTTTGGGGGATGAAACAAACCAGGGACGAAATCTGCCGCCAGTTGGAACTACAGAGGACGGAATGAAAAGTTCCATCCCTTGCATCACCACATCGGCAACAGAGTTGGCAGTGTTGTCGGGATCATCCGGCGAGAAGCACACGTTCCCCCAAGGATATGATACAAAAAACGACCGCATCCCATCCCAGTCTGCTGACTTGTAGTGCCACACACGACGGTATTTAACAGCACGCTGTCGTAACACCGTCGTAAGTGGCACAGAACTCCTAACAAGGCAATGATCCGATGAATCAAGTGGTGCGATTACGGATATTTGGTAGCCGTCAGGATTTGAAGTCAGCAGAAGGTCCAACAAGGAAGGATTCTGACCATCCACATCTGGGATTCGCGTAGGCGTAGTAACCAGTTGTGTCAAGTCGTTCGCAAGGGCAAAGTTGCAGACAGATCTCCCCGCATGATCAGTTTTACTGGAATTGAGCCAGTCGGCGTGGTGGGCATTAAAGTCGCCAAGTATTATGATCTCTGCGGATGGGATCTGCCGCTGCACAAAATCTGAAGCAGCTTGCAGGTGTTCCAAGAGTCGGTCCGTCTCGGGGTCACCACTATGGGACCTATATAGGCACGCATAGACGCGAGGGTGGTCGTCGCAATCTATGCGGAGCCATAACGTTGACAGGTCCCTGTCCTCAAGATTGCTGAGGCGGCGAGAGCTGATATCATCTCTGATATACACACACACTCCAGCTTTGGGCAGAAAGGAGTGCTCGAGAGAATACCCTGGGTGGGAAAGGTATGATGTGTCACTCGGAGATATCTGCGTCTCGGTTAAAAAGAGCAAAGCCGGCTTTGCCGTCTCAAGGTGGTAATGGACGGCATTAAGGTTGGAGTGTAATCCCCTGATATTACAAAAGTCCATGTTTAATATCGAGGCGGGTGCCTTTGTGCATTTGCTCTTGCCCCGAGCAGATTGGAGCGCAGTTTTGCCCTCCCCAGAATACGAGGGGCAGCCTGGACGTCCACGTTCAGTTCCAGGGGTTCCTGAGCACGGACGTCCAGAGAGGGATTCTCCAACGCAGTTGGTACCCTCCTGGGGTAACAAATTGCTTTTCAACTGCGGCATTTCTAGCGGGGTAGGGGATTGGGCCTCCGGTAAACTCACTCACTCGGCGAAACACAGCGCAAGCGGTGTTTCACGCTGGTTTTCTGTGAGCCCGTGGTATTTCTCCGGTCGAGCCGGCCCATTCGTGCCGAAGCATGGCTCTCCCACGGTAGACGTAAACAAAAATGTTATTTTTGTTTACGACTAGATCAATTGAAGTATAAGTACTTAGACAATATTACAGCCTAAAATCTAGTCTAGACTGCTGTTTAGTTTATGCGATATATGTCACAAGTAGCCAAACAAGCTGAAAACGATCCCACCGAATTCACATTACCCATAAACTGTGACAACTACGTTTCTCATTGTTGTCCCACATAACCGAGTTTCGACTTTATCACTTTAACATTGAAGTTTAAAATGCAGCGGCAGAAACACAGGATATGTTTAAATAGGTGACAAAGACAACTTTGTCATGATACCTTTAGTAGGTACTACGTGTCGCTGTGTATGTATGTATGGCTGTTAGCGAGTAATGATAACTGTCAGTGTTACCACTAAGACTAACCTAACCACCGACCACAAGATGTATATTAGCTTACATAGGTTAGCCATTCATCTTATTACGTCATGGTCTTGGTCTTGTCATTTAGCATCAGTTCACATCGAGACGCGACGCGGCGCTGCATTCTTTACCGACTTCCAAAAAAGGAGTAGATTTGGTCCTTTTGATACCAAGGTGGTGACCTGATGATGGGATCCATGAATAATCGAAGGACTCCTCGAAATTTATATGGTGATTTCGACTTTTTCTGAAGATACCCAAGCATATGCTACCAAAAACTAAGATTTTGCACCAAGGTATACCTACCCTGGATCCAAAAGCACTGAACAGAGCTCCTCAGTCTTTAAAGATACACGTTTGGAAATTTCGGCGTTGTTTTAAGAACTGCAAGCATATGCCATTATGTAACTTACAGTAATCATCATCATTATCTTATATACAATACCTAACGGAAGCGCTTATTCAATTATACATTCGAACGCTTCTTTTAGTGTATTATTAAAAATATAATAAATATGACTAAAAAGGGAAATTATTATTAATTTTAAAGAAAAAATTAAACCGACTTCCAAAGTAAAAATGCACAAAAAGTATGAAATAAATACCCAGGTACCAGCCCGAACAATATCCTGATAAAACAATATATTATAGAACTCGCATTTAAGTTGGCTGGTACCGACTTCAAAATAATGAAGATTGAGTAGAGAAATAGTTAACATTCTAGCCGAATGTAAAAGGGGAATTATTTAGAAAATAAGATTTATTTCATACTTTTTTGTGCATTTTGACTTTTTAAGATAGCGATTTAAAATTGATCTTTTTTCAAAACAAAAGTTGATGGTCCAAAACTGATCCAGAGTTGTCCAGTTAAATCATGTTTGATGCCACCAAAAGGAGAATCCCGAAACGCCGGGTATAGAAGTTATGAGTACAGGGCAAGAATAGTATCAGTTTTTGAAAATGAATGAATGAATGAATGAATGAAAATAGCAGACTTGAGTCAAAGTATGAAAAACGACTATTCCCGAGTCCCGATAGACATAAAAACTTGGCTATAAAGGTGTATGTATTACATATTGTGTTGATCGAGTTATAATTTATCGCTCACTGCAGACTTTCTAATACTTATATCTATTTATCATACAAATTGTTGTTTAGTATTTCGCTCGTAAAGAAAAACATTTTCCACCTTTAATCTCTGTAATATTATGTTCTCTTATTACCTGTCAAGGATAAATAAGTATCAATTGGTTAATTGGATTTTAAACGATATCTTTATAAAAAATTAATATGATACTCATAAAGGGGTTGAATATTAGAAAACGCTGAAATACTTTACTCATTATTTTTCCGTACTCAATTCATACGAAATTTCATGCAAATATTATGTCCAAGGAATAAAAGTTTCATACAAAATTTTATCCCCTATTTAGGCCCTTGGAGGTTGAATTTTGAAAAATCCTTACTTAGTGACGTCATATGAGAAATACGTGTGCAAAATTTCAAATTTCTAGCCTTAAGGGTTTGGCTTGTACGTTGATACATCAGTCAATAAGTTTTCTAATTCTAATTTATTTAATTATTTTCTACCTAAACGTCTTTACATAAGCAGTAGATCATAAGCCCAAAATATCCGTAATTGATTTTACCAAACCTTGTGTATATAGATAGATAGATAGAAAAAGAAAGAAGATTGTTATATTCTGTTCAGATCCAATTTAATCTTTTAAATTTAACCTGTCAATACTCAATATTCATGACGTACTTAACCATAGACGTACTAAACATATGGCGACGAGGCATGTCGAAGCAAAAAGTGTCCCCACTTAAATGGCCCACTTTTAGAGGTTTTGGGGCCATTTTGACATTTGAGGTAAGGTGAAATCAAGATGGCTGACATTTGAGGCATGATGATATCTGGATGGCGAACTTTTTGACTTTTTTGTATAAAGATTTGTGGCCATCCATGGTTTTGAAATCATGGTACTTAACTATTTCTTTCTCTCGTGACTGTACTTTACCAGCGGACGTAAAGAGGCAGAAGCTCGCTATTTTGAGAGTATAAAATGCAGTTTAATATTAAAATAACACTTATGTAAAATGGAAGCCAAGCTTTTGAATGAAACACCGTTTCTGTTTTATACTGACTTAAAGCACCGTGCTACTAAAACATCGCCCACGAGTCATCGCACTTCGCAAAAATATGATCTTTCAGTGGCGTAGGGTTTCTATAACTCCATTCCTATCGGCTTCGCTTACCTTACCTTTTGAAGACCCTCATCCAAATCCCTATCCCTATTATACAGGCTAGGGCTTCCCTGTGAAGGAGAACCAGCCTTCGCCACTGTGATCTTTAATAATTTATTTTGAAACCCACGTTAACCCCAACAGACTACTAAGGGATACTAGTTAAACGCACGTTAGATATTGAGGTGTAGGTGATTTTGTGGATTTACCTGCAGTTAAGTACGTAGGTACTATGCAACAAAGTACCGCTTGAGCAGGCACATTAAGTTGAATATCGATTAACGGCGTTGCCGTTGAATCGTGCGCGCGCACACATACTCACGTTTAAATAAGGTCTTCAACCCCATCTGCAGTCGTTGCGCTCACTTCCCTTGTGTTTAAACATATTGATGCGTCCTAGTGCAAAGGAAAATGTATAGAAACTGGTCGAGACATTGTACGTCGTACCTCAATCCAAATGGGGTCTGCTTGTCTTAACTCTTGTCCCTCAGAACGGATTGAGTAAATAATCTAATACTTTAATATGCTGATTCCAGGGTCTAAGCTGGCGACGATCGAGAGTGTGGGCGTGAGCGGGTGCGCTGAAGACGCTAAGGAGTGCGTGCTAAAGAGGAATACGAATGCCACCATCAGCATCGACTTTACACCCAGTGAGTATTTACTATGTTCCAGGGTCTAAGCTGGTCGAGAGTGTGGAAATGAGCGGGTGTGCTGAAGGCGCCGAGGGATGCGTGCTGAAGAGAAACGACGGTACGCCAGTGAGTGTGCTCCTGATCAAATTAAGCAGCTGGATTTCAAGCGGTGACGAGGACGGTTATACGGGGTGCTTGGTTATCCGAGTGAAATATTTAACCCAACATTAGGCCACAATATTACACAAGTAATGGCAGTACGCATAACTAAAAATGTTCGTGATTTACAGAAAAATAACATGATTAATAATAGGTCTTTACCTATGAAATTGCCGTTCTGCAGTACTGGCCATTTCAAATCAAAATAATTTTTGTTTGGCTAAGAATTCTAATTTCAAATTAATTTTATTTTAAAAACATGGAATTCTTTTTCCAAAAATAGTCATTTGTTTATTGATTAGTGTTACATTTTCATCGCATTTCAATCTTTTTCGTCATAATGGATACGTCAAAAATTCGAGTAATTATGGAATATGAGTACCGTCGTGGCAGCAACGCGGCACAAGCGGCACGCAACATCAACGACATTTACGGAGCTAACACTACAAACCAACGCACCACCTGTTATTGGTTTGCTCGCTTCCGTTCCGGAAATTTCGACCTGAAAAATGAACCTCGCGGTCGTTCGAAGACTTTGGTCGACTATGACAAATTAAAGGCGATTGTGGAAGCTGATGATACACAATCTACGGCTGAATTAGCAGCCGCTTTCGATATTAGCGTCAAAATAATATTGGTCCATTTGCGTCAAATTGGCAAGGTAAAAAAGCTTGACAAATGGGTGCCCCACGAACTCAATGATCGCCAGCGCGAAGTACGCGTCGAGACGTGCCTTGCACTGCTCAACAGACACACAAATGAAGGAATTTTGAACCGCATTGTTACCTGCGATGAAAAATGGATTCTGTTTGATAACCGCAAGCGCTCAGTAAGTTGGTTGGATCCTGGTTCAGCACCTAAACAATGCCCTAAACGAAAACTTACCCCTAGAAAAGTGATGGTCACTGTTTGGTGGTCTAGCGCCGGTGTGATTCATCACAGCTTCTTATCAAACGGGGTGAGCATTACTGCAGATGTGTAATTTGAAGCACATCTCCAACCAGCATTGGTCAATCGCTCGTCTCCGCTGCTCATGCACGACAACGCGCGACCTCATACTGCACAGCAGACGGTCTCCAAGTTGCAAGAACTGGGGTTGGAAGCTCTCCATCATCCGCCCTACTCACCAGACCTTGTGTCTACAGACTACTACTTTTTCCAGAATTTGGATAACTTCTTGGCGGGAAAAAAATTCAATATCCGACAGTAAAAAATGCCTTTGAAGAATTTGTTGCCTCCCGTCCAGCTGATTTATTTAAGAAGGGCATCAATAAACTGCCACTGCGTTGGCAAAGATGCATTGATTGCATGGGTGATTACTTCGATTAATACAAATAAAAAATACATGAAAAAAATTCGTTTAAACTTTTTCATACAAAACGGCAATTTCATAGGTAAAGACCTAATATTTCCTGACAACTCGCACTTTGCATGGACACCGCCACACTGCCGTACAACGCCTTGGCTTCAAGGTCACGCGCTTTTTAAATATACAGTCTGCTTTAGAATTAGATATAATATAATACGGAATACCTACATAGTTGTTTAGAAAAGTTGTATAGTTGAAAAGTACCTGCAGCAAAAACCTTTAGAGCGAAAACTTTCTGGTGTAGGTATTGTATCATGTATGGGAATGCTTCATATCCTCATCATCACATATAAATATATTAATACCTATGAGAAGCAAAAACTTTAAGTAGTTTTACGAGAATTGTGCGAAAGTGAGGAGTATAAAATTTGGCACAGTTAAAGTTAAAGTGTGTAGAAGCAGTATTTTTTTTTTCTCAATCATGCTTAGAAACAAATACTAAAAACCGTGCCACTCCCATCAGTACCTAGGTATGTTTCTATGAACGCCGCGCACTATTTTCTTTGGACACCTAACCACGACCTCCTGTCCTCAGGTGAGGAAGTGGACAAGCTGGAGACGGAGGTGCACGGCATCATCATGAACCTGCCGGTGCCGTTCCCGCTGCCGCAGCCCGACGCCTGCCACGACTCCGGCCTCAAGTGCCCCATCAAGGTACAATCCGTTCATATCAACGTAAACAATGAGACAAAATTATTGGCGTGGGGTTCCTATAAATCACTCGGCGAAGACGCGACGCGAGATATGTCGCGCGCCGACAGTAATTACTATCTCGCGAAAGAAGATTTGTGTAAATAGGTCCATAGCAGGGTAGAGCAAAAAACGATCTCCATTAAAAAAATTGTTATACAAATTAAAAGAATTCACTACGCTAATTGAGAACGAATTTGATTGAAAATTAAATTGAAAGGCTGTTCTATTTTCAGAGTTATCATAGCATAGAGTAGAATAGAGGCTATTTAGTAAGAGAAGAAAGATATATCATTCCTTAACCCTTAACCTTAACATGCTAACATTTATCATGAGTGCACTTATGGCACTAGTTCCAACGTCGTACAAAAGAAAAGAACTCCAAAGGCCTTTGAAAAAACCAAAAGACATGGATTTTTCTCTTTCACTCTTATGGGTTTTTGCCATTGATGTTTTGTGAGACAGATAGCTTACGGCTTCGATTTTAGTACTCCTTCCATGTCATATTCTACTTCCAAGTTTTTACCAGGTAATATTTTAGTTAGCACTTGAACCGTGAACGACTGATTATGCAAAGGCTGACTAAAGAATACTTATTGGTTGTATGGCTAGCCATATTAAGTGAACCGATTGGCAATAATACGTGCAATGTGCATTTACGTAATTACATTATTTAGCCTCCGACTATCATACTGTTAACATCGTACAACTTAAGTAGACGCTACAAAAGATACCGAAATAACTATAACATCCAAAACAAATAAATACCTATTTAGAAACTATAAAGCTTTCTCGAATAAGTAATAAAACTTAGACACAATGGAAAACTTGGAAAGAAAACAAAATAATGACATCTAATAATTGCACAATCTAGGTAGTTACCAAATACCGACGTCTAGAAAAGACATTCCAAGCCCATTCTATTAATAATTTCCAGAGGCCTGTTCATAATGGCCTATGTGGGATTTTAGGCTCCTACTGAAATTATATATCCATAAATGCTAGAGTTTGAAGGCCATTTCGCAACTAACCTATTCATACCAAAACGGCTGATAAACTCTACAGACTGCGTAATATTAGGTACCTACCATAAACCATTAGAGTTGATCTTGGAATTTGTAATTATACAATCTAGAGATCTCCCTGCGGGCGATACTAAATTTCCAAACCGGTGCGAAATTTCATAGTCCTCAGTTCGCACAATTCTCGTAAAACTGTACTCAAAGTTTTTGTGTGACGTGTTAATATTATAAAATATTATGATATTTATGAAGACGATCAATCTGTTTTCCAGGCTGGCACAAAAGCGGCGTACGCGACTACCCTGCCGATCCTGAAATCCTACCCCAAGGTCAAGGTCCAGGTTAAATGGGAGCTGAAGAACGACAAGGAGGAGAGCATCATATGCATCATGATTCCCGCCAAAATCAACTAATCCAGTTACCTACAACAGTATAATTCCTCCAAAAATTTTGTAACCAAATTAAACAAAATAGTGTATTTTATATTCTGCAAAATGATAAAATAATATGAGAAAATATTATGATTTTCAGTAGGTATAGCAATTTTCCAGAACCTCTTTACGCAAAATTTAAAAAAGAGGAGTATGGATTTAACGCACAAAACATTACTAAAGAAATGGCAGTCGTACTCGGCTATTGTCAAACAACACATTTTGCAAACGCGTCCTTAAATACAACTAGTCTGTTGAAAATATCACATTCCCAATATAAAAGTTTGTAGTGAAATTGGGACTTATTTTTAGTTTCCGTACACCGTACCAAAAACGAGACCCCTATAAATCCTATCTATGTACTTGAAAACAGCTAAGAGTTGTCAACATAGTATTAATTATTATTTATATACTCTGTATTTTCATAATTAAGTTATATGACTAGCAAAATATTCAAATTTGCATCACATAATAGAAATAATAGACTAGATTACTAGATAACTATCTACCTAACTAAAGTGTTAATTTAACATTACTGTAAGCATATAAGTAGGTATTTATTGTATAAGTTGAAAGATCAAAATGCTATAATGCCAAAAATATGATACCTAATTAAAATAACAGTGTAAAATATTATCAACATTGTTAAGATCGCTCTCTAAAAATAAAATAATCAAATAATATTCTTTTTATTTATTATAATCATATTACTCTCTAAGTTACCCTTTGGTAGTAAAAGAGTCACAAGGTAATGAAAATGCAAACACAATCTATACTTTCTTAAAAGTACTTTTATTTTTGTAAAACCTAACTTACACATAATATCACTTTCGTATAAAATCTAGCTTCACACAAAGAACATTGTTGCCATAGTAAAAAATATTCAGTTTGACTTCATCTATGAGGCTGGGACTATATGATCCGGAATCTGGCGGGCCCGGTTAAATTCAGAGCATTGAAAATAGAATTTTTGACTAATAAGTTATAGCTGAAAATCGAACAAACGAGGGTCAAGTCAAATGTCAATGTCAAATCTGACAACTCGACACTGATGAGTTCGATTTTCAATTCTATTGTATTAGTCCAGAGGTTTATTTCAATGCCCAGACTTAAGCTGTTACAATTTCAAATGTTAGCCGGCTAGTTAACATCAGGGCCCAAACTTGTATGGAGCGTGCGCCGTGTCCTTTAACCTAATATTCACACAGCAACATTAACATCACGTTCCGCTATTATGATCAAGGCTAAATTTAATCGAGATAATCATAATTCATATCATGGTTCAAAATATAAATCAAGCACTATTTCATATATTAATATGTCCTTTTGCATATTTTTTTACCGACTGAATGGACTGACTGACTGACTGACGAAGGAAGCGTTTACGTGCGGCTGTATTTTTTTTTTTTTTGTATGTTCAACGATTACTCCGCCGTCTTTCAAAATTCTTTTTTTGATGTATAGGGTATAATTCCAAATTGGTCCTTTTGACATCAACGTGGTGACCTGATGATGGGAATTCACGACCCATGAGGAATCGAGGGAACTCCTTGAAATTTCTATGGGCACATATGGTGATTTCGTTTGCGTTTGGAAATTTCGGCATTGTTTAAAGAACTGAATGCATATACCACTATGTAACTTACAGTAATCATCATCATCATCATCTTATTTACAATACCTAATAGAAGCTTGGCTTGTATCCAATTATGTATTCAATCGCTTATTTTAAACGTTCTTAAAATGTATAAATAATAATTTAACAAATATCAGTAAAAAAGATAAAACTATTATTTTTAAATAAAAAATTATACCGACTTCCAAATTAAAAATACACAAAAAAGTATGAAATAAATCTTATTTTTTAAATAATTCTCCTTTTAAATTCGGCTAAAATTTTAACTATTTCTCTAATCAATCTTCTTAACTTGAAGTCTGTACAAGCAAATTTGAACGTGAGTTCTATAAAATACTGTAGGAAATTGTTTGGGCTGGTAATGACTTAAAAATTTAGAAGATTGAGTAGACAAATAGTTAAAATTTTAGCCGAAATAATTCCCTTATTTAGAAAAAAATATTTATTTCATACTTTGGAAGTCGGTTTATTTTTTAGTAGCAATATCAGTTTAGTCAGTAAAATTGCATAATATATTTGGGTCATAATTAATCGTACGAATATATAATAAGTTGCCGACTGCATGTGACCATACTGTATTACTGATCTACTACACCACTACACCTCTGATCTTCCCATCATAGCCGACGTGGAGGTTGCGACATATGCTGATGACTTAGCTGTTGATAATGACCCTAACAAGGCCAGCGAAAACCTACAGCATGTTTTAAACCTTTGTGGTTTCATATATTGCGTATTCGAGCTAGCGCCCTTAAATCGAATTACATCACGTTTACGCTTAAAAGTGCGTTTATATTATGATTAGAGACTGAAGCTCTGGCTTCCATCTCTATTTAACGCCATTAAAACAATCAACTAATCTAATCTTAGTCTGGGGACTGATTGTAGATTTGAAAACAAGAAAAAAAAAGTTTTAGGCACAATGGTTATTTGTTCTCCAAAATAATATTTTTCTGCAGGTTTGGCATATTCAGTTAACAAAACTGGAGTTATTTAGTCGCCGGTTTTTTTTTTTTGTGCCAAGATTATTTTGCCAACTTAGTAATTCAGTATGATTCGGTTTTTTCACACCCACAATCTTAATGTTTTTTCGCAAGATTAAATACATGTCATATTTTTTTAACACACCATAAAAACAGAATCTTGCAATGTTGCATTCATTTGAGCTAATTTGTAAATTCATAATACTGCATCTAATTCAAAATAGTTTAAATTGAACAAAATGCTTGCAAACCAAACAAAAGTTACCCTTGTGTTGTTGTGTTGACAAAATTTGAAAGTGGACAATCTCATTTTCAATTTCATTTCTTTTTCATTGGTTCTTTACATCGCCAGCACAGCTGAGATGATTTGTCCCTTTTAAAATGTAAGTTAAACTCTTGTTTAAATATTTTCCTGTACATTGATTCCTTTACGATTTCTGAATAACCTTTACTACCCTCACTCACATACATTGAATACATTTGTTTTATACTTAAATTGCATTCCAGATATTGTTTCTTTCTTGAAAATTGTTTTATTGGCTTCAAGTCAACTGTGGCAAATGACATTATATGCTTTCTGACTCTATCCTTCACTTCCGCTGGTAAAGAATGTGTGCTGGACTGTGACATTCCTCTTCCATCCGGTTTTGGTGTATTCATTTCAGATTTACTCATGTGAACATTATAAACTGGCTTCTGTGATATTGCTAGGGTGCCTAAATAAAAATTCTTACACACCATATACCTGATGCCTCTTACGAGAAAGAAATATTTGAATGTATACTTCCGTTTTAAATTACTTTCATGCATTTTATTGTTCTTAACATTATGTCTGTCGGTTGTGTTCAATAGAAAATGCTTCTTTTCATTTGAATTGAGAGAATAGAAGGCTTTGAATATATGTTGACGATCAACATCATTGATTCTTTCATTGCATTTATACCTACAAGATTTGAGACAGTCTTTAGTGTTACGCACTTGTCTCTCTGGAACTAATTTCCCTTTTTTGTTAATATATGCTTCACCCCGCTGATGTTTTATCTTCCGGACGTTACAAGCCCATTCATTTGGATTTGGTATTTGGCTTCTTGTTCTTTTCGTCTTTTGCATTTTTGGCTTGTCCAGCTCATCTTTATCTTTTTTACAACTGAAATGTGAGACAAAAGTTAGTTAATGCATATTATAATTATTATGAACACCAATTTATATAGATTGATTAGATTATTAGGTTTTTTTGTTTGATATAATATTGTCCTGTTCACAACATTACTAACCACATTATTATCATTTAAGCACAAGGAAATAATACTCACTTATCTTGAGCTTCTATCAAAACTGTAAAATCAGTTCCAACTTTTGTGACAACAAATGAGTCTTTTAAATATGTCTCATATTGCCCATAATACTGATGTTGGATGTTTGTGGTCACCAAATGTTGCTTAAGCACCTGAGGTAAGATTACGTGCGATTTGATTTGAAGAGGCTGCATATCGTTTTGGAGGATCTGCGTTGGAATTGGTGTGTGTATGGATTGATGCACTTCTTGTAAATGTATGGGCTGGCACATGACAGTTTGGTTCTGTGATATTAAATGCTGGGTACCAATTTCACGCATTTGAGACGTCACCGGTACATGTAGGGATTCCGTACAAATCGGCTGAGGATACGCAATTTTGTCCTGCGTTTGTGGATGACTCGTGTGATAAACTTGAATTAAATGCGGCAAACTAGAAGGTACTGCTTGTAATTGTTCCATTTTAATCTGAAAATTGACACTTTAAGCAATATTATTAAAATTAAAACTCGTAAACGCTTGTCCTCAATAGGTACACGTCAAGTTCCTGAACACAGCTCACCTGATACCTCAAGAAAACTGTGATTTCTTTAAACGAAACAAATTTTATTTGTAGAAAGTTTTCGATTATTAACAATCTATAATATTTGCTATAATTTCTACTTCATTATAAATAGCAAAACAAACCATGATGAAAACAAAAATTGTTGAACAATCGAATGTTCTTTTTTTATTTACAACTGTGTGTCAAGCACACAGATTAAGAATTAGTTACTACGTAAGTCAAGCACAGAGTACAATATATAATGTAAAAGTAGGTAGTGTCAAGTATCAATGTTTTTTTTAATATGGCTATACAGCATAAAACCTTTGGCAGTGTCAAGTTAAAAATGAAGAAAAATATTATAATATTCATTTAAGTTTTCAACACCATTTTTCTGAAGGGCCTTACTCACTGTCCAGCCTGTAAATCCAATGCCGTGGCCTTGAAGCGGACTTGTTGGCAAAAAATTTAAGACCATTCACAGTACAGGTGCTGGATTTACAGGCTGGACCGTAAATAAGTGCCGAAAGGGTTCCACTCACGATCGATAGTTAGGTACGATCAAACTGCAACTGCAATTAATACTGAAATTAGATCGTCTGTATGACCAACCATAATTTGTAGACTGAGATCCCACCTGACAACCCGCCTGACTACACTTGTCACATAAATTCATAATAATATATCAAACTATAGTAGTTTGTACAATGAATGATCTATACTTGCTAGATTCTGGGGTGCGCCAATTCTTAGGTACGGTACAGGGCGCCAAAAATACAAAAAATTGTACTACGGCTATAAGTACCAGCATTGAATTTGCAGGCTGCATCGTCAGTATTACCTTTATTAATTTTTTACCCGTACAAGAAGGCGGGCCTGAGATCTCAGTCCATAAATTATTATTATCGCATTCGTCGTAAACGATTTCCTTTCAGTACCTACGAATCCAGGTTCGTATCGATAGTATGTGAGTGAAGTGGCTTAAGCGATAGTACATTACCTATGGATATTTACAAAATTAAACAATCATAAAATTTAATAAATATCTTTAATATTGATGTCAAAATATTGCACAGTATTTGGTAGGTTATATATTATTACATTATAAATGCGTGTTTATAATTTATATGATTAGTGGAAAGCTTTAAAGCCAACAATAAGTAACAATCTCAAATACTTTTCACTGTCTAAAGTTAACCTAAAACTAATATTCTACAATTATTACAGGTAAGTACTGCTTACATATAATTTATCTTTAGTTACTTTAATAACGATTTTTTTAAATAAATGAATCATGTTCATTTTTTTATGGCAAGACTAATAACGTTGCTAGCAACGCCCTCTATGATACACATTCACGAGAATTAGCTATTAGATGCCAAATTGCTAGTATCCGACCGAAACTGGTTTTTACGACCGAAACCGAAACCGAATTTCGAAACTTCCTTACAAGGAACACATTTTGAAAAAAAAAACGTATTTTCTTTATTTATATATGGCATCGGCTTATAACCATTTGCCAGTGTCAAGTTAATTAAAAAGGCGGGAAATAGAACTTTCGTTTCAATTTTCAACACCGTATTCTTAAAGCATCTGAAAGAAGATGTAGTGACAAAAATTGAGAAAGGTATGCTGAGATGGTTCGGCCATGTCGAGAGAATGAATGAAGAACGATTGACGAAAAAAGTGTATAAGGCGAGTGTGAATGGAAGTGTTGGAAGGGGTAGACCTAGGCGGACGTTTCGAGACCAAATCAGGGATGTCTTGAAAAAAGGCCAGGTCAAGAGTACCCTAAACCGAAGGGCATGTATGAAGGGAATAATGAAAGTGGACGAAGCGAAACAAGTATGTAAGGATCGTAGCAAGTGGAAAGAAGTGGTCTCTGCCTACCCCTACGGGAAAGAGGCGTGATTATATGTATGTATGTATGTATGTATGTATGTATGTATGTATGTATGTATGTATGTATGTATGTATGTATGTATGTATGTATGTATGTATGTATGTATGTATGTATGTATGTATGTATGTATGTATGTATGTATGTATGTATGTATGTATGTATGTATGTATTCCTAAATCGTCAAGTCTAAAGTCTAGTCAAAGTCCAAATAAATAGTGCAGTCCATGAAACGTATCAGTCGATTCAGTCAAGTGGTAGAAGCGTTACTGAAAGTTCCTAGGTAGTTTTGGGGGGAAACTCAAAATAGCACGTTTTTAGAAGTTGTACCACTTGCTCACACTTGTGCACGTTAACGAATATTTAATTGTTAATAATCTACCAATATTACACATTAAGAACCGAAATAACACAAATTTATGAAAGAAATGCAAAATTCACAACACCCATTGAATTTCCCGGCAAAACTCCAAGAAAACGTTATTTTAATCAGTCAGTATTACTTTTTTTTAATCTTTCACCCGTCGGAACTAAGGTGAAGAAATGTAACAAGAAGTAGGTATGTGGTGGACTTAGATCCATCCCGATAAAAAATTATCTATAAAACTTGTTCCGTACAAAGTGGCACTATATTTACTAGTGTTTATTGTAAAAGAAGTATAAATCGTCACTAGAAAGGCAAAATTACTGAAGCGCTAAAGTGTCGATTTTGAGTTAGGTATATAATATACTAGCTGTCCCGACACAAGTTGTTCTGTCTCTGACCTATGAACTGGAATAAATAAATAACTATACATACACCTACAACTTACTCCAACATCTACACCTACAACCTACACCTACATGTACACCTACATTTACAGTATTTTCTCCGTAATTTTTCCAATATTTCTCACCGTTTACCTTCCCTGAACTTCCACAATTATTTATTATATAGATATATTCGGAATCAGAATTTTTATTTATTTATTTATTTACTCTTCATGTACACAACAAAAATAACACAAAATATTACAAAATACACAAAAGAGATGGGTACAAAGGCGTGCTTATCTCTAAAAATAGATATCTGCCAGCAGACCTTAGACAGAGTTTAGGAAAAATAAAATAAGTAGGACACAGGTAGTACAGCAAAGAATAATATCAGATTGGAAAAGAGACAAAAACTTACAACTGATTTATAATGATAATAAACTAATAAATAAAATATACTAATACATATTATAAATATAATGATACCTACATAAAAGAATAATAAACAAAAATTAATGAACCTAATAAAAAATAATAATATGATTAAATAAACCTACATAGACTGTTTTGTTGCTGATGACAATAAGAAATGATTCTTCAGCCTAGTCTTGAACGTGTCCACTGTTAGACACTGCCGCACATGTTCAGGCAAAGCATTCCACAGCTGGGCAGCTCGGACCGTGTACGAGTTGGCGTAGAAATTTGAGTTACACCAAAGGGTGTCGAGTACCTTTTTTGGGTTACAAGTACGCAGAGGCCTATCGCTCGGGGCAGTATATGAAAATCGTTCAAATAGGTAAGAAGGAGAGTTTGACAATTTTAGAATTTTAAACAACTGGGTTAAAATATGAAAATTCCGACGCAGGCTGATGGGAAGCCATTGTAATTTGTTGCGAAACTCGGTAACATGGTCGAATTTGCACAGTCCAAAAATAAAACGTATGCACAAATTCTGGAGACGTTCAAGTTTACACAAGAGTTCCTCAGTTACATCCAAAAAACAGGAGTCAGCGTAATCTATCAGTGGCAATAACAAGGATTGTGCTAGAAGAATTTTAGTGAATAGAGGAAGGAAATTCTGTAGTCTTTTTAATGCATGCAAAGAATGATGTAACTTTTTGCTTAGTGGATAGAGTTAACAGCAATAATAGCAAGATCAATTTCCTCAATACTAGTGTGCATGTAAATTTGCAGGTCATCTGCATATAAATGGTAGGCCGAAGAGATGAACCTTGTTATTTCTTTTATGAAGACCGCGAAAAGTAATGGGGACAATACTCCCCCCTGTGGGACACCAGCAGTAATGCTGGACCAGTCAGAGCTAACGTCAGGAGTAAATATTCGTTGCTTTCGTCCTCTCAGGTAGGAGTCAAACCATGCTGTCGTAGAAGAAGATACACCTAAGGACCTAAGTATGGCCAGCAAAATATCGTATTCCACCGAATTGAACGCGCAACTAAAGCCTAATAAAACTAAAATTGTTAGCAGTCTGTTGTCCATTGCATACCGTATATCGTCCGTTACTTTCAGCAATGCAGTGGTAGTGCTATGCCCAGAACGAAACCCAGACTGGTATTGACTTAAAATATGATTGGTGTTTAGAAAATCTCTGAATTTTTGGTAACTGCTTGCTCAAGAATTTTAGAAAGGATTGGTAAAATGGAAATGGGTCGATAATCAGAAGGTAAAGTAGGATTAGAGGTTTTAGGAAGAGGTATTATATGGGCATGTTTCCACATGGAAGGAAAAGTGCTTGAACTAATGGAAAAGTTAAGGATATGGGCTATAGCTGGAGACAACAAATCAGCAATTGAGGATAACATATCCTTACTCAGGCCATCACTACCAATGGCTTTAGAGGAGATTGAACGAAGACTTGTGAGTACCTGATCTTTCGAGATATTTTTCAAGACAAACGGATCAAACGGAGGAGGTAACTTATTAGAAAGGGAGTTCAAACAGCAGGATTATTTTTAGGAAAGGAATTTTATATATATTTTAACAGGAATTTTATTCTGCGTCGATCTGTCTAGGTGCTATTACGATACGAGAACTTTTTTGGCGCTTCAGAAAACCGAAAAAGGGCATGTTTATTTGACCACTTTTTTTTTTTTAGTGCCTGTCGGTAAGGTTATATTGCCTGCTTGCGTCTAAACTTCAAATTACTTATAAGCAAATTTAGCATTTTGTAGTTTGGGAAGTAATATTGTATGAGAATTTCTGTCTATTTGAAACTAAAAATAAAACATACTGAAAGTAATTTTGACTTACAATATTTCTAGTAATTACGATATAGAAGAAAATTTTCCCGAACATTTTTTTGCAGCAAATAGCGTATGAGTAATTTTGCCTTACAATATTTAGAAAAAGTTAAGCCTAAAAGAAAATGTTCCGTCGCATTATTATGCAGTATATGACGTGTAAGTAATTTTGCCTAACAGTGTTTTTAATAAGTTAAGTTTATAAGAATATGTGTATAGTACACATCAGAAAAATAGGGCAAACAGTCGTACGGAAATCTGTCTACAGCAGCCTGTTTAGGCTGGGACTATATGCTCCGGAATCCGAAAGGCCGTAGGAAATTCAGAGCATTGAAAATAGAACTCTGTGCTTAATACAATAGAGTTGAAAATGGAAGTTTCGAGTGTCGAGATGTCATATATGACATTGTATTAGCGCAGTGTTTTATTTTCAATGTTCAGAATTTTCTACGGCCCTCCGGATTCCGGGGCGTATAGTCCCAGCCTTAGGTAAATGATATACGTTCATTGTTGTCTATACCAATATGAGCGATACGATGCAATTGTCTAATATTATCTATAATTATTGTATAGGCTAACGGTAGCTCTAGAGAAGTCGAGTTGCATCGAGCCAAATGCTGCAGAGCACATTTACATTCAGATAGTATTACAGATGCTATAAATGAAATTAAAGAAGCAAATATAGGGGGTACCAAAATCAACGGGGAAAATATTATTTTTATACGTTTGCTGATGACATAGCTGCCGTAGCTGAGAGCACGGAACAACTACAAAAACTCCTTTATCAATATTTTCGGAATATAGAATGAACATACATTTTTCTAAAACAAAATATCTTATAGCGAATAGAGGACAGAGTGACCATGGACAACTAACGATTAATGGTAACATAATAGAGAGAGTTAATAAATTCAGATACGGTGACGACTCCAGATGTACTGCGAAAATTACCACTAGAATTTCAATAGCAATAGCAAATAGCAATAGCAATGAGAAAATTCAATTAAAAGAAACAATTTTCAACATCAAAAATAAATATTTAGTTATAGAAGCAACTAATAAAAACATATATCTGGAGTTTAGCTTTATATGGTAGCGAGACCTACACAATGAGAAGTAGGGATAGGGCTCGATTAGAAGCGTTTGAAATGTGGTGCTGGAGAATGATGAAGAAGTGCTACAGATGATAGGAGAAAAGAGAAACATATTAAAACTGTAGAAAATGTAGAAAAGAGAAAAGATGATTGAGCATCTTATAAGGCATGACACCTTCAAGAGAACAATATTAGACGGAAAGATATAAGGAAAGACGGGGTAGGGGAAGAAGGCCAAGGAAAAACTATATTTGTCAACTTGTTGAGAATGTAAATGTCATGTCCTATAGAAAGCTGAAGGTACTAGTAGGGGATAGAGAAAAGTAGCGGAAACTCCACCGACAATGACCCAGGTCTTAAATTAAAGAAGAAGAAATATGACATAATTACTAAAATTTAAATCATTTAAATAAAGCAAAGCTTCATTTATTGCTACCAATTCTACGAACATCACTACCGATATTTCAAGTCCCAAATTCGTCTACATATCGTTAAATATGACTAAAGCATTTTGTAATAGGACAGTCCCTTGAACAATACCACAACAATTATTGTTGTACAACACAAAATCATTTTTTAAGAAAGTGGGTTGGCTGTCACATACAAAATTACTAGATGATATTGTATTATAATTACAAATTTAATAATAACCTAATAAAATTTGTTAAATTGTCTATTTAAAATATTAGGTTTTGTATTAACAACAGTAGAGATTTTGTGACCACACCATGATCACTTCCTAAGGTTTCACATAGAACTTTGAATTGAAATTTAGTAGCTAGGTATACTAGAACATACAAAGACAATATCGGATGAATATTGTCGCAGAATAAGATCGACCAGTTTTACAAGAGAAGGAGTATCGTCGTTTAACGTAAATAATGCGTCGAAAATTTGTAACCAATTTGACATTTGTATAGTGAGCATTTATGTCTCCAACGTTTTTTAAAGCGTTTACCTTTAGCTCTTCTAATGTCAAAATCCGTTCCCAATAAATACAAGGCGGTGCTAAAGTATAAGCCTCATACTTTAAGACGATTTGACATGACGATAACAGACGCTAAAAGTCTTTTATGTCCATTTTATCAGTGTCTAATTCATTTACGTAAAATAGTGATAAGTAATTTTGGCTTCAATTAATATATTACTCAGATGGCGGTTAGGAAAATTGATTTACCGTAATATATTAATCAAATGGCGGTTAAGAAAATTTGCTTTCCCCTAATATATTAAATGAGATGGCGGTTAAGAAAATTTGTTTTACCGTGAAACGGAAATAAACTTTTCATATTAAGCGCCACTATTTCCTAAACTACCAGGCCCAATATTACAAGATTTATTGTAGGACATAGGAAATAAAAAATAATGAAATCTTACCTTGACCTCATCAAAATTAGACGACCGAGTAAAAAGTTATGAAGTAAAAACGAAAAAATTAAACTTTAAACGGCTTTTTCTTGTAATGGCATTTTGGCGATTCAGTAATTTTGCCTTTCCAGTGACGATATTATAATATAATATGATGTATCTAAAATCCTTAACGCTTGGCATACTTATTTCACAAAATGTCTAACTCGCGTTATGCCTAAATCAAATTGCGAGGTAGGCGAAACGAGCGTTAGCCTTATTAACAATGTAGCATGGCTCTCCCACAGTTACGAGAGAATAGAATATCGTAATAGTATTACTAAATAGTTGTCGTGTGACAGTTAAATGTGGTCAGACATCATTCTTATCTATGTACAAAATTTTAGGCTTAACGGGAGTTACGCCATATATGATTTACGTGTACAGCAAAGTAGTTTTTAATCGAATTGAGCACAACGCAAGATAGGCAAACAGCTCGTAATCCCAATAGCGCCGCGATCTGAACAGAACGTGTAAGTGCGCGGGGCCGACAGTCTGATCTGGCATGTCGATGACAGCGCTTTTCCCAAGCTCAAACCGCGCGCTATGACGTATTATGTAAGACGTCAGCATTCCAAACCGTGACACACTTTTCGTCGTAATCAACACGACAGTTCGATCAACACTCCAAACGACACAGATCGCTCCGCGGTTTGAAACGCAGTCCGATTCGCGGTCCGAACTTACGTGTGCAGGGCGCTATTAGCTATTTGAAAATTACACCACCACACCACTAGAACCACTAACTCGCGTTTAGGTAAAACGCAAGTTAGCGGTTCCCTATACCGTAAATGTATAAAACTCCAATACTTTCACTATTAAATTTTAATATGTATCTAACTAAAAACAAACTACAATTAGTTTTTGACGAAATTTTTTTACCCAATCTGAAGTAAATGCAACAGAACTAAAGAAATCATGTCCTGTAACAAAATGTCATCTTCGCTTAGATGGAATTAAAAATTCAACATTCAGACACTATAAATTGCCAACAAAATGTTACACTATACAATATACATTTGCTTGAAATAAATATTTATTTAATAATTCATGACAGAAATAACTGGCTTTTTAATGGCAGTTTACTAATCATCCTTGCTCCTAAACCTGTCTTCTAGATAATTGTATACGTAGTCATATACGACCAACATGACCGCGCCTCCGGGACCCAAGCGTAACACTTTCGGTAACAGTCCCTTGTATAGCGCTCGGAATCTGTGAAAATAAATATTTTCATCAAAAATATTTGGTAATAGGACACGTGGGCAAGATTGTAAATAAGTAAGCGTTTATATACAATCGCGAAACCCATGGCATTTGAAGATCGAAATTATTTTACGACAGGTATAGGCCGTTAGATAAGAGTTGGCGCCTACAACATATATATACATGTTACGTTCTGTGCTCTCTATGAATATAAGCACTACGTGCCCGAGCCACGTGTTTTATCATCTGAGGTAATTCGTTCAACGTTCAACTCATTAGATACAAACTATAACCTGTTAGAACGAGCCTTATGTAGGCTGAGGGTTAGGTTACACCGAAACGAGAAGATAGCTATTGAAAATTGAACTTTATATTCAATACACAAAAAAAGACACGCTTCATATAATATGACATCAGTCCTGTGCGCTGTGCAGCGCAGTGCGCCTGACATTCGAACTCTTACAATGAAACGTTCATCTTCTTGTGTGGGAATAAATTTCCATTTTCGAATAGCAATCTTAATAAAAATGCAGCGCTATGTCGTTGTGTATCATGTGTATCATTGCGGTGTGAAATGACCCTTGCAGTTACCCTCCATAAGTATCAAGTTATCTACACTACTGTTACGAGAACGAAACAAATTCAATCTAATTTTCCTTAATTATTTTTTAATCATCTCTTGTAACTCAAATAAGTGAACAGTTAAAAACAACAACCTGGATTAGAAGAATAACTCATATAAACTTTTTAGGGACAAATATTTTTATAATAATTATGGTTCCCAGTTCCCACTAACAATGTATCTGGACGACGTCCAAAGAGATGTCCCGGTAAAGTGCAACAACATAATCACTGTGTTCGTCTGTTATTAATGTGTCCCCAATCCCCCATTCATCAGTTATAAATAGAGTGCATATGCATTCATTTTATTCAGTGTGTTTCCCGTTTACCTATTTGTATTTATATCTAAATATTAAGCAAGAATAGTTGATGTAACAGGAGTAGATGTAAGAAAGCTGTGGCTAGTTGGGGTCAGCACACCAGCCACCGAGACTTAAACTTTATTTACTTTTGTCTAGTAAATAAAGTTCAAATAAAAACTGTTGGTGGGAACTGACGCGACGCTTACTTTGACAGTGAAACTACTAACCACGCTAGTCTACCTAGAGAGTAGGAAACCATTGATTCTAGAAAAAAGGACGTAAGGATACAGCATGTACTAAAACAACTGTTTAAGTACGCTTTTTTTTACCCAACTATGGCGAGGCCAAAAGGAAGGGTAATTAATGATTTTGGTAGGTCTACGTATATATGTTTGTTTGTTTCACCATAGCGCCTAAACTACTGATCCGATTGTAGTGAATGATTTTAATTAATGATTTTGGTAGGTCTACGTATATATGTTTGTTTGTTTCACCATAGCGCCTAAACTACTGATCCGATTGTAGTGAATGAGGTGTCAATACATTCGTAATTGTAATTCGTAAATGGTCCGGGTAACATAGGCTATATAATTTGCGTAGTCGGGCTATAGTTTTTAACTTTGATTGTTCATCAAACTTTACGTAAGTTTTATTTAGTCTGTAGTACTCACGAAGTAAATACTTGGCTAGCCAGCTATAGGTAAATCACGAACTATCACACTGGCAGTGCATTTGGCAGGACACCAACATAAACAGTTTCTAATTACGGAAAATTTACTCAGATATTGATTTCTTCTTATTGCGATTGTAAATAATGCCGAGTGGAAATGGAAATGGAAATTGTGCCTCCTCGAGTGTTAGGCTGAACGCCGGAGAAAATTCAGAGCACTGAAAATAGAACTATGGGAACATACGAACGTCGAGTCGAATGTCAATAACATATATGACAGCTCGACACTTCGATTTTCAACACTGTTGTATAAGAGCAGAGTTCTATTTTTAGTGCTCTTAATTTTCCCGGACCCGCCGGATTCCGGATAATATAGTCCCAGCCTAACAGGTGTCCATCGGCAGCGTTGATCGTTTACCATCAGGCGACCCGTCTGCTAGTTTACTAGTAAAAAAATACGTAAACACTCACCCTTCCTCTTTATACACCAACAATATAGCACCAGTGGTGGAGCTATATTTGATGACGCCGGGAATCGGCTGCGGCCCCTGTATTCGGCTCTTGGCGACGTCGAAAGGTATGTTGACGCAGGAACCGAGGACTCCTGAGGTGAATCCTATTGCTACCTTCCGACCGAACTCTAGTACTGGGTCCTGAAAATAAGGCGAAGAGTGACAGGTATAGAATGGTACCTATGCCATAAAATATGTAACACTAGCTATTGCTCGCGGCTCCGCCCGCGTAAATGAGGGTTTTTGGTATTTTTTCTGCCGTTAGGGAGCAGACCCAACTCACACAAAGCGTCATCTGGTGGCGAAAGTGGTATAAAAAACGGTCAATAGGAATTTTCGATTCTTTTTCTGCCACCAGGTGGCGCTTGGTAGCACGACAGTCCTTATCGTGTCATAAAGCTGTCAGATGTAACGAATTTAAAACATTATACAGTATCCCACGAGAAAAAATTGCCTATGTGTTCAATAGTTTTTGCGTGAAAGAGTAACAAACATCCATCGATCGATCCATTCTCACAAATTTTCACATTTTTAATAGTAGTAGGACATACTTAAAGATAATAATATAATAACAATGTTTTGTATGCTTCGTACTATAGTATAGCTTCGGTACGTATTCGTGCCAAAATCATTAATGTCACGGTCTTACAGAAAACCGCGGGAACCAATAGGGCGAGGCCACAACACTGCGTTACGGTGCGGCGTCGCAACGCAAAAATCGACGGCGCAATATAATTTACAAGAATTATACGACGTCGATTGTGCGACGCGTCGTTACGACGCAGTGTTGTGGCCTCACCAAAGGGTTCAACTCGGTCGACAAAACAAAGGGTGGTGGTTTAACCGTCCGATAAAGTACTTGCAATCATTCTGGCCAAGAGTGCGCTAGTCAACGGCTCGAACTCAGTGTGGCGAGCGGGGAAAACGCTTGTGATTTTCCCTAATATCGGGGAAAAGGCGAAGAGAAAAGAAAAGGCGTCCTCAAATTACTTATAATTATGTTTTATGAAAAACCTACTTATTATTTTTATCTGAAGTAAAGTTATTGCTGAATAATCAAACTGTGTCGTTACTTGCTTGCTTTTCTATTTTCATTCTTCGTTTGTTTTTTATTTACGGTCAAAGTCGCGCTAAAAATCCGACGTTTTGAGGCTATTGTCATCTAAACTAATTTAAAGGAGATCGGCAAGTCGCCATATATTTACTGCCTGGTAATAAAATACGAGGCTACTTATAGTATTTATTGTAAGTTGTACTTTATGAACATAGGAACATGAGATAATTGATTAAATATAACCTAACTTATTGTTCAATATATTGCTCTAGTGGCGGGTTGCGGAAAAGCGACACCTATTATTTGCGGTGTCAATTACGTAATGAAATTAATAACTAAAGTAAGGCCAACGAGACGAGATAAAAAACGTAAATAAACGGACCGCTACTGAGTTGCATTATGAAAGTGAGTTAATATTATATCTGTCCTTATCACTCGTATGCAATAATGACGTCAGTTGGTCGACGACAGCTGTCGTAGCGTGTTTCGTGGTGCAGGAAAGCGGCCAGTGCCGCAGTTGTCAACATTTGGTCCGCCAAACAATTGTGAACAAGTTCATTCCTGTTTGGATTGCGTTCGAAGTGATACATATTTTTTCGTCTCCGTATTTACTTGGTTTTTTGTTGTTATTATTCCGTTTCGGTTAGTTTTATTTTTGATTTTTGCTGTTATTGTGAGTGCTTAGTTGTTGATTTTAATTATGGAATCACAGCCTGGCGGCTCTAGACAACCTTTGAAAGAAATCAATTCACCACGCATTTAAGCGCAAAATTTAAGGTGGAAGTCCTAAGACTGCCACCTTATCATTGCAAGCTCAATCCCATTGAACTCGTATGGGCTGACATAAAGGGACACGTAGCTCGCAATAATACTACATTTAAATTTGAAGATGTGAAAAAACTGCTACAAGAGGGGATCCAACGTGTATCTGCTGATAAATGGCGAAATTGTGTGGATCATGTAATAAAAGTCGAGAACAATTTTTATAGCAATATTGACAACATGATTGATAATACAATAGATAGTTTTATCATAAACACAGCTGACTCGGACTCTTCCGACTCTTTGTCTAGTACAGACGACAGCGATTAAAATTCGAACTTTACAATAATTTATTCAAATAAAAATGTTTTGAACCCCTGAAAATTTGTTTACATTCTTTATCTCGTCTGGTTGGCCTTACTATAGTCTGTTTGGCAACGCAATATGTTAACAGATAAAAGATAGATGTCGCTTCCACGTTATGAAAACCAAAAACATAATAATTAATTTTCTTAGTATATAAATAACAAGTACTTAATAGCAAGTAACTTTTTTTTCATTACACTAGTATCAAACTGCTGAGCTATAGAAAAAGAAAATAACTTTATACCTACTCCAATTACAATAAATCTATATACTGGGCCACTAGATGGAGCTTTTACGCCTCAAATGGACAATTTACAGCAAGATAACCATAGACTATATAGATATGATAATAACCATTACCACATATAAGTACGTATTTTGCACATGAATTCTCTGATAATCTGAGATTCATAACTTTTTATTGCCAAGTCTTGAAAATATAATATATATTTTTTATATAATAACTTTTTAAGTACTCTAAAATCATATATGTTCGAAACTTGGCCGCTCTTGATGAAAAATCCGGCAGGATTCGCCAGTGTCCTTTTAGAAATTTATGCACATATCGACCTAGATAAGTGTAATAAAAATCGATATTACGCTAACATTTGGTTTATAAAGTTTAACTTTAGAGTAAATCACCAACAGCGTTTGTGTGGAGAAAAAACCGACTGTGCAGCCTTATGGGTACAGACGCGGACGATGGTAATATCTTTAACTTAAAGATTGCTTATGTACAAGATCGGCTAAGTTCCTGCTCGACCAGTTTCTAAACATTTTCGTTTGAACAAGGTCGCCTCAAAATATTTAAACACAAAGAAAGTGGCCGCATCGACTGCAGAAGTGGTTGAAGTCTATATTTATTATTTACATATGAGTATGTGTGCGTGCGCACGATTCATCGGCGCTGTTAAGCGATTTTGATCTGTCTGGACAAAAAAGTAGTATACAACAATAGGCTACTTGACTCATATTTAATTTCATACATTGAAGGAGTTTTTCGGATAGTACTTATCGACGTATTTTTGTTTTTTAATTTCTACTAATGAAAACACCTCGAAGTAACTTCACTTTAAGACAAGGATGTGACGACACAAACACACTAAATAGTTCATGACATCTTGGGTGCGTTCCACTAAGCGTTCACAACGATCAAAATGCTCCTTTAGTCGTTCAACTTAACGCCCGCGGTCGTTGTGGTCGCGGCGAAAACGTCACTTATGACGTCATGACTTACGCTCACGCGAAGCTCACGACGATCCATCTAAAAAGGTGGGTCGAAGTGATCGTTGAGAAAATTAACGGCGTTTTCAAAACTCAAAGCAACAAAAATGGCGACCGTTAAGCTTACGTTATTTCGTGCGGAAAGAGATATTTCAGTAGAAGTGAATGTTTCTGCAGCGGATGCTCAACGTGCCTCCGCAGCTAAATATTTTATTGAATTATGTAAAACAAGCTTAGAAAAATTAATTGTAGTTTATAATTAATATACATGTGTACTTTTTTCCTTGATTGCCAATAATATAACCTAACTTTAGAAATGAAAATTAACTTAGCCTTCTTTAAATTAGTTTGCTTATTGAAAAAAATATTATTTAGATTTAAGATTTCACTGATGAAAATTTTATTTTTATTATAGACAACAGCATTTGCGACACAACTTTTGAACAGAGCTTTAAATGAACAACCCGGAACATCAACGTCTGCTGATCGTGCTGATGAAAATTTTCAATTTTCTGATGATGTCACGGATCATATTATTGATGAAGAATTCCTCGTTTAACTAATATTAAATATAAAAAATTAAATTATAAATTTTTTCAATATAAATCGATTTAAACAATAATTAATTAGGTTTATTTTCAAGGCTTACGGATTTTAACCTAACCTCTTAAATCTTTTGCATTCTTTTTACTAACTCGCCGTTTGTATTATTTACCTCCACGCTCAAAACGCTCTATAATCCATTCCACTTGAGTTTACGACAGTAACGCTCACAAGCAAGTGGAATGGGAAAAACTGCGGTCGTGAGCGTGATCGTTGTGAACGCTTAGCGGAACGCACCCTTATAAAGTTATTTATGTCAAAACATCAAACGGAACGTAACACCGCCATTTTAATAATACGGACTATAGCACAGATTACAAATAGTACTAGTATGACGTCACAGCACAGATAATCTATCAACCGACATGGCGAATAGTGTTTTCGGCGGTTTTTAAAAAGTGTTTTTAAAATTATTTTTCTGTAGGTTTCAAAACAATGTAATTATTTTCTTTTCTGTAATGAAACAAATAAGATGCGTTTAGGACATAAATAAAAACAAGATCAAGTAGCCTTATCAGCATCAGTATGTCAGTTGCGAGATGAGTAACACTACGAAAGTTAAATATTATAATAAATATATAGTTCAGTGCTACTGCATTGTGCAAATGAGAACTATCTTCTTATCTATACTAAAAACACTGATCCAAAAAAAAAATAGTATTGTGTACCTTTTGATTTTGAAGCAAAATTTTTATATTAACAAGGGTCACTGAATATTTCGTTCAACTTATTCAATTAAACACATGGCTTTTTACTATTATAAATGGGAAAGTTTGTGAGGATAGATAGATGGATGTATGGATGGATAGATATTTGTTACTCTTCCATGGAAAAACTAATGGACGGATTTCAATGAAATTTGGTATGGTAGTAGTTTAAGGTCTGGATTAAAACATAGGCTACTTTTTAATCCAAAAAAGTACAGTATTGCCATGGGATATGTATCCCTGTAAAATATTAGCCGTGTATTGTTGGAAATTTTACTTTCCACTTTCTTTATGTAAAAGTACCAACCAGCAGTAGGATAATATAGTACACCAAAGCCTAATCATACATTTATAAGCATACATATACATATACATGCATATCTACTAAATAAACTAAACAAATAGAAAATATACTAGACATCAAGTACCTACTAGTTAAATGAACAAAATTGTTTACTACATTAAGTTTAAATTTATGAAGAATCATATGTGCCCTTGACTCTTGTATAGATTATATTTGATTATATATATTTTAGCTATGTAAGCTATGAATTTTGTTATGCAGATGTTGTGTTATAGGTTACGAAATATTATTTACTCTGCCACCATTTGAGATAAGTGAGGAAATTGCTATCTACCTCTGATAAGTAGCTACCTAGATAGGTATTTGTTTGTACAACCCAACAAGATAGATATCTAGCTGGGTTGTACAAACAAATATTATAGTAAGTATCGCAAAAATAAAACTCTCGGATAAAAAACATGAAATTTTATATCAGCAAACATCATCATCATAAGCTGATACTAATACATACAAATCCCATCAGTAAATTACTACAATAGTAAAACTTACTTCATATTCTGGCAGATATCCTTTAACACTGTGGTAGAAGCCAAAATAAACCATATTGAATATTCCATTCCTTGCTATAGTTGCTGTGAGTCCTTTATTGAGACCTCGAAACCCCAAACCACTTTCTTGGACAATCTGTCTTGTGACACTCCATGTACTTGGCACCTGTGCGGTCAAAGACTTGTTTGATTGTAAGGTCACTTTGACCACTTCAAATGGGTTCACAAAAATGGCCTCTGTAATCCCAGATCCTAGGCCAGCTAATGCAAAAGTCTGAAAGGAAAAGAATAATTTTAAAATGGATAATATAGTACCTAATTATTTTAAGCATATAAATAATATTTTGTGCAAATATCAATCTGCAGTAACATTCTTATCAAAAAGCAAAGTAGTTATTTATAAAATATTTGTTTTCATAAGACCTGCTTCCAACAAACACAAAGTTTATCAATGCAAACACACAGCATAGTGGAAAGTTTTATATTGACCACCGTTTCTTTTAAGAAATTTGTTGTTTTTATATGAATTAATAATCACAAAATCGATAAATCCAAATTCTAAATTGATTCACACATTTTTAATAGTTTAAAAAAATAAAAATAATTTTATAGAAAGGACTATTAAGGTGGAGAAAATAAGTAAGTATCTAAGATAAAAATGAAAATTAAAAGTTCTTACTAATGGGGTAGGTGAGCTTGAACCAAACATAAAAATCTTTTTATATTGTTCAAACGTAAAAAACTTAACAGCTCTCTTCGGAGTTTCAGCTAGTATGGGTGGCAGTATACCTTTCCAGAAAGATGTTACACCTTCAAATTTGTACATTTTCTTTATACAATCCGCAATTCCATTGTAATAGTGAGGATCAGATGTCGTCAAAGATCTCTTGGTGGCTTGTATTTGTAATCTAGTTTTCACGAGATCCAGGGGATGCATGATGCACACTTCTACGAAACCTGCACTTCCACCAGCACCAATTTGCATTGCTGCTTGTTTCAATAATTTTTCGACGTCAGCCATATTTAAAAAAATATTTTAACACTTAGTAAATGAGTAACTTATTATAAAAATCGATTTTTCCATAACAATCGACGACAACCTTTCGCGCGAATAGCAAGAATTTATTTGAAATTGCGAAAAAATTGCGCCTTCCGCTTTTGAATTTTGACGCAATATATTTTTTTTATTTTGACATTGAAATGAACCCCAAAGTTTCTTTTTTTTAAATATATGGCATCGGCTTGTAGCATTGATAAAATTATAACCATTTGCCAGTGTCAAGTTAAAATGGCGGAAATAGAACTTTCGTTTCAATTTTCAACACCGTATTCCTAAATCGTCAAGTCTAAAGTCTAGTCAAAGTCCAAATAAATAGTCAGTGTAGTCAATGAGCCATGTCAGTCGATTCAGTAAAGTGGTAGAAGCTTTACTGAAAGTTCCTAGGGAGTTTTGGAGGAAAACACAAAAAAACACGTTTTTCAAAGTTGTACCACTTGCCCACACCTGTGCACGTTATCGGATATTTAATGGTTAATATTTTACCAATATTACACATTAATAACCGAAATAACACAAATTTGTGAGGAGATACAAAATCCATAAGTACACCCATTTAATAAAATTACAAACTTAAGCATAAAAATTACAAATATTTTTGTAATTTTTATGCTTAAGTTCTGAGGCTGTGTTCTGACTTCTGAGGTGAATTTGTAGGTAGTCAAACAGTTTTGAATATATAACGCAAACATGTTATCCAATCAAAAGCGTAGTTGAATTGAAAAATTACTGATATATTCACCTCAGAAACCGGGAATTAGTCTATTTATTATATTAGAACGGAACTTACGGAAGATTTTGACTCCATAAATTAATAATTTAAAAAATACCTGCCAATTATTGACATTTAACAAATGTCACTGTCAAGTGTCATTTGTCGTCAAACAATTTTGTCAAGATTGGGGGATGTTTCAATATTTAACTCTTTGTTTATAAATCTATTAGACCTTTTACTGTATAAATCATGATCCTCGTATAATATAGTATTAAAGATTTATAAGATTCAATGTTATACTGTTAAACTATTATGTTAGAAGTAGTGGATGTCTATAAAGTCTCTTTTCGTGTGTATGTTGCCATTCAAAATGGCAGGAGCGAAATATTCGCTTTTGGACATGATCTGATGTGAAGCGGAAATGTTTTTGTAATAGCGTGTGCGACGGGCGAGTAGTGTGAGTTGATGATGGTCATGTCGACAAAGTGACAAAAATGGGTTCTCAGACATTGGAAATACTTCGTCAGGGTATATGGGCTTCGCTGACAGGGGGTTGGTTCTATGACCCGCACCAGAATCTATTTTGTAACACGGTCCATCTGTACATCTGGCTGTTCCTGTTATGCCTACCATTCTCTGTGTACTTGGTAAGAAGTCTGTGCTATACTTGGCATGATTAATCAGTACTATAGCTAGGAGGTAAAATCAGGTCATCATCTTGTTTACTGTTCAATGTTATTTGGAACATGAGTTTTTGTTATTTTCTCAAGACCCTGTAATGTTAGGTTATAAGTTAATTATCTGAATAAGAACTACATTCAAATTCTATAATTCATTTACTACTTATTGGATATTTTGCTTTACTGCACATAAGGTCAATACATCTTTATTGAATTAATTTAAAATACACATGTAAGTGAGAGTGTTATGCTATTAATAAAGCATTTTTATTTATTTAAATATAAAGAAAGTGTTCTAAATCTTTTCATATGGTTGTTTGTATCATAATGTTTAATATAAAACTGTGAATACAATAGAATGGAAAGGTAGAGGTAATGCAATGACCTTAAGAAACAATGCAATATACTCTATAGCTGCAAAACTATTGAAATCAATCAATAACAGGTTTCTTTTCTAATGATGTTTTGATGAACAACCTTCACAATTTTGCATATTTGTAGGTCTCATAGTGTTTCGTACACAATATTTGCCTAAACTTTAGTTATACTAACAGGGAATCTAATTCATAAGCAGTAGAGTGTTCTCATATTATAATTACGGCATGCAGTCACAATACAACTGTCAATGACACAACAGTTTAATATGATAGTTTTGTTTTATTACAAATAAATTGACAATGGTCAACCTGCTTAAGAGTTAGATTCCCTGATAGTACATTTTAGAAAGGTATAGGTAATTTTAATTTATAGAAAATCTTATGTATTATAAGATATACCTATAAGTTTGTTTAAAATCAATTACAGATTTTATGGCCGTAATATGATCTGCTGCTTATATAGAGATGTTTATTGTTTAGGCAGAAAAATAATTAAAAATTATGGTCCTGGTGCTGAGTTTATTTATTTTCAGTTGATTCAACTAAGAACTACAATTTCAACACCTATTAAATTGTCTAAAGATAAAATATGGATAGTTTTTTTTAGTAATTTATAACATACAGCATTATTTTAAAAAGATATTGCTATTGTTAAAATTGCAGGTGTATATGCCAAACTTTTTGCAGTATAAATATTTTTGAAGGTTTTGATACTATCTGAAAAATAACCATGTATTTTAACCAACTTCCAAAAAAGGAGGAGATTTAAATTCGTCCTGTTTTTTTTATAAGACATGCTAATTTTCTGAGTATAGAAATATGAATGATGGTCCTTTCTACTTTCAGTACTTTCCTCCGGCTAACATTGGGTGGTTGATATATTGTGCGCTTGTAGCGGTACTGTTTACCACCCTGAAGCTGATAAACCATGGTCTCCACCACATGTACGATACAAATGAGATGATTGTGCAGCCGTGTGATGATGGGGATGCTAATAATACAAATACTGGGTACGTATTATTTATTTTCTGTGAAACTTAGTTATTTAATCAGGGATGTTATAGAGCTCTGTAACTGTAACCTATAACCGAAACTATCCGTAACCGAATCTGGTATAAATGCTTTGAATCATTTCGAATATAGATGGAGTATAATGTGACATGTTTATTTAATTTACAGGCCATGTCGACCACTAGCTTCTAGGCCAAATGATTAGCTAAATTTGTGAAATGCAAATAAGTATTTACATTTTACTTACATTTGTCTTAAACCTAAAATCCATAACCAAAATTATCCAAAACTTTTTCCGAAATCATTTAATATCGGTAACTGAAACTGATATAATTTTATTCCTATATCCGTTTCCAGATTCAAAATGCCATATCCTTAACATCTCTGACTTAAATCGCTAACTTTGATTTCAATCTTAGTAAAATGTTAGTGAAACCATTACTCTGTCTCTACTGACTGATGAATAGAGAGAAATTAATTGAAGAATATCATTTTGCTGACTGAGATTTTAAATTGCGGCATATAATTTTGTCAGTAATACCTAGATTAGGTATCTTCAGAAAGGTATATAAAATTAATAGTAATATGTAAAATTATTTGATATAATTCTACATGTCTTATATCAAACAAGTATTAATGAAAAGACCTTGTATGTGTTATGAATAAATATGAGTGGTTGTTTATGGCTAGATGTAACATCTACTATTAATAGCTAGCTAAAAAGATAGTAATAGATACAAAAGCTTTTGTTTATGCAATGTGTTGTGTCTACTCCTTTTTATTTGACTATAACAATGCCGAAAAGGAAGGGTGATGACTTTGGCAGTCTATGTATGTATGTGTGTATGTTTGTTCCACCGTAGCGCCGTAACTGTTCATTTGATTTTAATAAATTTGGTGTCAATAGATTCGTGATAATATCCAGGTAACATAGGCTTTATAACTTACGTAGTTGGGTTATAGTTTTAACAAAAAATGTAGTTACTGCTTATGGTTGTTACAAAAATGCTACTTTTGCATTTGGCATTTCATTTTCATTCCCTCGCAGGGAACAGGAACGTATGGAGATGCAGACTGTGAACGGTGCCGCTGCTGCCCACAGCGACAACGAATCTGTCACATCCATAGAATACCATAAGCCTAATACCAGCACTATAGGTTTGTTATATTTTACTGATGTTCATTAGTATAAGAAATATAATATGTGGTTTGTCAACATTTTTATTATACCATATTTTATAGACTTACACTTTCATTTTACTTTTACTTCTATTGAATTATTATAAATGAATCGTCTCGATATCATAAACTGATTTTTGGAGTTCGGACCAATCAAAACAGGTTTGACGTTGGTTTTACGTTTATGAGAATACCATTTTGCAGCTTTAACATATCGGGATTGGATCGTAACTGTACCTATTATTACAGGATTTAATTAGCAGAATCGACCTTCAGGAAACGAACAGACAGATGGCCTGATGATAAACGATTATCGCCGCCCATGGATACTCGGCCGCCTATAGACGCTTGCAACGCCAGAGGAGTTACAAGTTTAACTCCTCTGGTGTTGCGTATTTTCGTTCTTGGTCCTCAAAATCACACACAACGAAATCGCTATATCACGACGGTTTTCTGTGTGGCCGAGGAATTTATCCGATCCCAAATTCCTCTCTCCCATGCCAATACAGTGTAACCACAAAATATACAGTGCTAACTCTTTATAACGTCGCTCCATATGACATTTGTGTTTGTAACATATGTAATTGCAAATGTATACTTTTACAGATTTAAAAGTGGATGTTCACAGAAAGAATAGTTCGGAATCGAGTGTGGAGGATAGCGCTGTGTCTGCTAAACAATCAGAATCAGTAGCCACGACCAAATCCGATCTGTGCGTCGCGCATACTGCGGAGACGGGGCCTTCAAAAACACGCCCAAACAGGACTCGTTCCAAATCCAACAGAAGAGAACATAGACCAAAGACTAGAAGAGGCGGGCGTATTGATGAACTTATTGTAGAAGAAAGTCGTAACGCTCGAGATGGAAACTTGCCAGTACATATGTTAGTCGATGAAGGCCCGTTCGCGAAAGTTAGCAGACGATACCACGAGTGCTCACATCGACGTGGTTCCAACAATAGAGACTTTTTCAAAGAGTGGTTGTACTTAGACGCTAATGAGGCAGCAGGAGAGCCGTATCAGTCGAAGTTCGCCCGGCAACTCAGCTCCGACTCGAAAGACAATTCGGAACCGAGCGTTGGCTCCTCTTCGCCTAAAAAAAGGCTAGCACAAAGGCGAAGATACGCGAACTATCCCGATGAAAGCTGCACCAAATCAGCTATAGCCTTAGCCACTGCTCAATCGTCGAACATGAGAAGAAATTCCAACTCAACCATGTCGACAATCCAATTGCCTTTACTTAATTCAACTGCCCAACTAGTTTCACACATGCGAAGACATTCTAACAACGCCGACACAGGTTTCTTCGCAAGTGTGGAACTCGGCGAATATATGATGGTAAAGACTGAAGCCCCAACCTGTGAAACTGATAAAGCTAAGAGCAAAAGCCCTGGAGTTAGGCGCATTAAAAGTGCCGCTCTGGAAATAGGCTGTCCTCCACCAAGTGTATCAAACCTATCCCCCCATCCAAATAGTGCCGAAACAATAGGTGGCCAAATGCTTAAAAATCCAAAAAGTGCTGTCATCCCGCCCCCGAGTAAATGTCTAACTCGCGGGCCGCATTTAAATCTTTACCCAAAGAATGAAACGGGAGAAGGATCTAGCTACCCTTATCTCACTTATGGATCGGAAATTGTGTATCCGATTGCAGAAATATCAGACGAAATGCAAACTTCGCAAAAAGAGACTGACTTAGATTCTAGTGGAGATAGTTATAGTGAATATGAGGATGAGAAACAATTCCGGGGTTTCGACTGGGACGCAGAACAGTCCCCTGTAGCTCGTTCTAGCGATTCGGATTACGAAAATAATGGGTCTAGGTCACCTCTACTAGACCGTTCTAATGACATTAGAATAGTTCGTTCGAAAACACAAGGTGATACTAAAAAGCACTGTTGTGATAGGCATCAAAGTTCAAAAGGAACCCAGGACCGATTGAGTGAGAGGCCAAAACCGGTTAGATTAAAAAGAAACAATAAACCTGAAGCCAAATCAGCCCACATCTGTGATTGTAAATATAATATTAATACAGACTATTTTGACAAAGCGAGTGCAAGTTCGAAGGATCTCCTCATTGAAAAATCTAGCCTTGAATCGAACGAAAATGCTGAACCTTTAGAGAGACGCGAGAAAAAGCCAGTTGAGAAAAAACTTTGGGACCACGATATTTCTAACACGAGTAGCAGTAGTGAAATTGAAAGGCCAAATGAAAAAGGTAATATAAGCAATGCCCCAGAAACTGAAGAATCGCAGTTAACTTGTGATAGCAAGAGTGCAGATGAAAAAAGTGTATATAGCCTTGATTGGTTATTTGAAGAATCATTGGATACCAAAGAGAGTGATTGTAAAGAAAATGTAACTACTGAAGAAGGTTCCAAAAAAGTAGCAACTGCTTTAGGGGAGTCGTCATCTAACATCCCAAAAAACTTAGGCGCAATACCCAAACAAATGAAAAATTTGGCTCGCTCTCGAGCTTCGTCACAGAAAGAGAACAAAATGAAAGATTCAAGAACAGAAAAGGATGAAAATCAAACCGATGACAGAAACCTTTTAGATGCCGTCGAAGTCCAGGCGGCGTTAGTACAAGGATTAGAGAGCTTATTTGCAGCAACCAATGCGAATACAGTAGTTGTACCACCTTTAAATAGGGACGAGAGATCGAGAAGTCATAGACAAAGTGTTAGAAGCGAAAGGGAGAACTCGCAGAAAGCTCGAAAACGTTCAATAGAAGAAGTTGCACAAACTTCAACGAATACATTGCTGCCAACGACTATGCCACTACTAGCAGCGTTTCTTAATTCAAGAGTTGACTTGACACCATGTTGCAACCAAGAAAATGCTGCAAATGTTCAGGAAACTGGGCAAAATAATGACGAAAATCAAAGACTGAGACCTCTTATGGATAGAAATCATAGAAATAGAGTTAGAAAAATCAAACGATCGACACGCCAACGCAACAATCCTTCACAGGGTTCTTTAGAAAAAAAAGATAAGTCCAGTGTCATAGAGAATATTAACGCCAATGGCGTGCACTTTGCGACCTCCTTCGATGACACAACCGATGGTGCTATTCATTGCTTCATGGATGAACGTGGACATTGGATGTCTTACACATTCGACAAAAATAGTACAGGACGAGCGCAAGCCACATTAATACCGTTGCCAAACAAGGAAGACAATGCACGGAATACATCAGAAAAGTCTTGTGAAAATCACGATAATTCCCAAGAAACTACCGGCGAGGGTAGCTGTGGATCCCTAGAGTCCGAAGCCGCCCAAAACGAATCGATACCGAAAACGAAACGAACTTCCAGTACAGATTCTTCTACCCAAGGCAGCATAAAACTGCCACCTTCGGTATCAAGTAATAATAACATATCGACTATAGTACCTATAAATACAAACCCAGGAAATACAAATAAAAGGTTTTATGTCTTCGATGGGGGTACCGGAACGCAATCGGAACAAATACGTTCTCCAGTCACTTTCACGCCCGATTGTTTTCTAGAAACCAGAGTTCTGGAACAAATAGAAGCAGAAAGACAAACTAGAATGGGGCTTCCGAGCATGCATATAAACTTCCTAATGAGCCAATTTCAGGCGCAGGTTCAAGCTGAAAATGCGTCATTTCACAGCTCAACGCTCATGCCTCCGATAGGCGAGGAAGAGAGAAGCGTAGACATAAACATAAGGAGTAAATTCTCAAAGCTTATGGATGAAATAGAAGCGAACAAACCTAAAACGAAAAGTTTCTACAAATTCAAGTTCTCAAAGTGTTGGGAAGTAAAAGTGACGATGGACAGACTAAAACTGATGGCACTGTTCGATCGGAACTTAACATTTAAAGAGACGTTTATATCTATATTTTTAGCCGTTGCCGTAGCGGTTCTAGGTTCGATGGTACTAAATCTTGGTTTTTACAAGGACATTTACGCTTTTTGGTTCTGCTTCATCATGGCCGGCAGCCAATATTCCTTGTTGAAAAGCGTCCAACCCGATTCGGCGTCACCAGTGCATGGATTTAACAAAATGGTATTATTTTCCCGTCCAGTTTACTTCTGCCTATGTACGGCCATTTTATGTGTAGCTCACAATCAGTTACAAGATGTCCCACAAAGCGAAAACGATATGACTCGAATTAAACGAAGCGTAGACGATAAGACGCCGTTTACCGTCTACGGCATTGCGATGAATGAGCGCGATTTCTTTTATATAATCCAAGAGATACTCTCCAAGTTCCTGCTATTTTTTCCTCTGGCTTTCAGCTTGGGACTGTTTCCCCAAGTGAATACCTTCCTCATGTACTTATTGGAGCAGATAGACATGCACGTTTTTGGCGGAAATGCCACGAGTAGTCTTAGCGCAGCAGTGTATTGTGTAGTACGGTCGCTAGCCGCTATAGGTGTTCTATACGGGTTCGCGTACAGCGGAATAGTTGAAGGGAAGAAATCACAACATCAAAAGCATAACATTCTATTTTCCATATTTTGCGGCCTGCTCGTACCGATTGCATATCATCTGAGCAGAAGTGCAAGCGATTACACGCTTATATGGAATTTAATTAAGAAGCACCTGTTGCCTCCCGAACTATACGTCATGCATACTCCCGAATGTGCCCCAGAGACAGAAAAATCTGAACAGAACCAACTAACTGAGGAAAAGAAAAACAACTCCGAAAGCAACATATCCAAACAAAATTCGATAGGAAGCTCTGCGTCGAAAATTAACTTCAGCTCCGAGACTAATATAGCGCGAAGTCAGAAGAGATCGCAGACGTCAAGTGTCAATTCTCTAAAGATGGAGCCGAAAGGGGATTCTATGACGTCTACGACTTCACTTAAAGGAGATCCACCGACAGAAAACGAAGATAAAAGCAGAGATTCGAATACGCTGAACTCAAATGCGAATAAACCCGATGAAAAGCCTGACGACGACATGGAAGATCCCTTGCCCAAGAAGCTACAAGAGACCGTCAATGCGAGACTCAAGAATGACGTCATAGTCTGCACTTTTCTCGGGTTATTTGTTTTTGGTCTGCATTGTACAACGGTCTTTACGACTTTGGAGCCGCAGCTAGACACGGTGAGTAGTATTTACTGAATATTAAATTATTGATTAAAATAATGTTATCTACGTAAATTTCTATAAAAATTGTTTTGCCTAATAATCGTTTTCAGTGTAAAAAACACCATCAGAGGGTAAATTCTAATAAACCCTGAAACACGTATTTAGTGACATGTATTTTTAAGCATGAATCTCAATTTTCATGCAGATTTAAAGATTTTCCATACAAACTTTTAACTCCTATTTCACCCCTTTAAAGGTAAAATGTTTTAATCCTTTCTTAGTGTGCGTCTACGCTATGGATTAACACAACTGTCAAAATTTCACGTTTCTACTATTAGCGGTTACTGCTGTGTTACTTAGATTCACTTGTTGTTTGAGCCCATCATATATTTATTGATACTCCAGCATACTTTACTTCAACTAGTATTATAATAATAATATTAATAATTGCGACGACCTTTTGCGGAGTCCCTTTCTTTATGTAGCCTTATACATACTTTATTGTTACATTTATTCCAGGCGTTGTGGATAATATGCGGAATTCTCGGCTGGCTCCTGCACTACATCATCCCGCAGCTCCGCAAACAGCAGCCGTGGCTGTGTCTCGCCGGCCCAGTGCTGAAGCAGCACGAGCATGCGCAGTTCGAAGTCACGGAGCCGGCAAAACTTATGTACTTTGAGAAGGTAGTCACTTAAAATTTAATATTATATCTAGAAATATTCCGCGAAAAAATACCCCATTTTATATTGACGATATAGTATGCTATTGATTTCCGCAAAATAACGCCTGATTCTATTAGTTAAGGTAGTATACTGTTGTTTTTATAACGCTTTTTTGGTATTTAAATGGGTTGTATGAAAGAACAGTAATCTCTACATAATATGTTCCTACTGTGTTCAAATCAAATTTAATATTTTTGTGAACAAAAAGGTATGGTAACATAAAGGTACAAATGGATAGAATATTTTTATTGGTAACCTTTATCGCTAAAAAACATACCTATTTATCGTGAATTGATAATGAAATTTAATCAGCTGTGTTTTCCCGAAATCCCGCGCAAATTTAAAAAAACGATATGTACTGGCGGAACAAAACGTGACGTCATCGTACAGACGAACGTGTATCAACTTTCAAAACACATTTTTTTATATTTAAGGCGGAAGGTATTAAACCATTGCCAGTGTCAATTTTCATTGTGTCAAGTGAAACAGAATTTTCGTATAAAGCTGAGACTATATTATGATCCGGAAGCCGGAACCTAGTCCGAAGAAAATTCTGAGCATTGAAAATAGAACTCTGCGCTAATACAATAGAGTTGAAAATTGACCACATGAGTGTTGAGACGAATGTCAATGTCATATATGACAGTTCGACACTCATAACTTCCATTTTCAACTTTTTTTTTATTAAATAAGGGGGCAAACGAGCAACCGGGTCACCTGATGGTAAGCAACTACCGTCGCCCATGGACACTCGCAACATCAGAAGAGCTGCAGGTGCGTTGCCGGCCTTTTAAGAGGGAATACGCTCTCTTCTTGAAGGTTTGCAGGCCGTATAGGTCCGGAAATACTGCTGGTGACAGTTCGTTCCAGAGTTTTACAGTGCGCGGCAGAAAGTTACGCAAAAAGCGCACGGTGGAAGACTGCCACTCATCAAGGTGATGAGGATGGTATGTTTTTCGCGTGGGACGATGGCGAAAAGTTGCAGGTGGTATGATTCCGAACAATTCCTCAGAGCACTCCCCGTGATACAACCGATAGAGGATGCAGAGTTAAGCTACATCTCGGCGTAATTCCAAGGGGTCCAGGCTGTTTGAAACACTATGGCAGTCAACAATTCGAGCGGCCCTTCGTTGGATACGATCCAGAGGGAGCAGTTGGTATTTTGGCGCCCCTGCCCAGAGATGAGAACAATATTCCATATGAGGCCGAACCTGCGCCTTGTAGAGTTGTAGGCGTTGGTCCGGACTGAAGTACTGTCTCGCTCTGTTAAGAACACCAAGCTTCTTCGAGGCTAACTTGGCCTTACCCTCTAGATGATATCGGAACTGGACTTCGCTCGATATGTTGACGCCAAGTATCTCAATGCTAGGGGAGATGATTAAAGATGTGCCCTCGAAACGAGGATATACGACCATTGGAGACTTTTTAGTGGTGAACGCGCAGACTTGTGTCTTGGCGGGGTTGAATTGGACTAAGTTACGTCTACCCCATTCAGAGACTTTCTCCAATGAATTCTCTATTTTAGACACAAGTTCGTTTCGACTCTCAATGACATTTAGCCGAGAAATATTGGGAGAGCCGGTATATACAGCATCACCTGTACTATCATCCGCATAGCAATGAATGCCGTTGGTCCGCAACATGTCATTGATATGCAGTATTAATAGGGTAGGCGATAGCACACAGCCCTGAGGGACACCAGCATCAACAGACTGAGTTTCCGAGCATTCGCCGTCAACTACGACCTTTATGCTTCTATCTGCTAAGAAACTAGTGGCCCACTTACATAATTTCTCGGGTAGCCCGTATGATGGAAGCATTGATAGCAGCGCTTTATGCCAAACCCGATCAAAGGCCTTCGCAATGTCCAAACTAACAGCCAATGCCTCTCCCTTCGACTCAATTGCCTGAGCCCAACGATGAGTTAGGTACGCCAAGAGATCACCAGCCGAGCGACCCTTACGGAACCCGTATTGTTTGTCGCTTAGTAATCCCTGGCCGTCCGTAGCAAGTATCGAAGAAGCTGGCTATTGATAATGGATTCCATTATCTTCGAGAAGAGAGAGGTTATAGCGATTGGTCTGTAGTTGGAAGGGTTTGAGCGATCACCTTTTTTGGGGATTGGGTGCACCAAGGCTGTCTTCCAAGAAGCCGGAACGATGCCAGAAGAGTAGGAGAACCGAAAACGACGCGTCAAGACCGGAGCCAACTCTGGAGCACACTTTTTCAACACAATAGGAGGGATTCCGTCAGGCCCACTCGACTTTTGGATATCGGATAGGGAACGGAGGGCTTTTCGCACTGAGCGCTGATGAAACAGAATATCCGACATGATGCTCGTGCATCGCGGTATGGTCGGTGGTTTCTGCCCCCCGTCATCCAGGGTCGAGTTTGACGCAAAGAGCTTGCCCAGAAGATCGACTTTGTCTTTTGCGTCCTGGGCCAACGATCCATTTCCTACGTGTAGGGATGGTAGGATTGGCTTGCAGAAATTTCCTTCAATAGCTTTGGCCAGAGACCAGAATGCACGGGTTCCCGAGGGGAGGCGCTCAAGTGTCTTACCAATTCTATTGACGTGCTGTTTCTTTGCCCGAGTGACCTCTTTCTTGAGGGACCTAGAGGCAAGGTTGTACTCCTTTTTATATGTGCTGGTATTTAAATCCCGAGCAGACACTGCATTGGCCCAGGATTGGTAAGCCTCCTGTTTCCGGCGAGAAGCTTTTTTGGGGGATGAACCAAACCAGGGACGAAATCTGCCGCCAGTTGGCACTACACAGGACGGAATGAAAAGTTCCATCCCTTGCATCACCACATCGGCAACAGAGTTGGCAGTGTTGTCGGGATCATCCGGCGAGAAGCACACGTTCCCCCAAGGATAGGATGCAAAAAACGACCGCATCCCATCCCAGTCTGCTGACTTGTAGTGCCACTCACGACGGTATTTAACAGCACGCTGTCGTAACACCGTCGTAAGTGCCACAGAACTTCTAACAAGGCAATGATCCGATGAACCAAGTGGTGCGATTACGGATATTTGGTAGCCGTCAGGATTTGAAGTCAGCAGAAGGTCCAACAAGGAAGGATTCTGGCCATCCACATCTGGGATTCGCGTAGGCGTAGTAACCAGTTGTGTCAAGTCGTTCGCCCTTACATTGATCTGTTTGAGATCTGTTTGCAACTTTGCCCTTAGCAAAGTTGCAAACAGATCTCCCCGCATGATCAGTTTTACTGGAATTCTACTATACTGAACTGAACTCTATTGTATTAGCGCAGAGTTCTATATTCAGTGCACTGAATTTTCCAGGGCCAGGCTGATTCCAAATGATTTAGTCCCAGCGTAATAAATCTAAGAGTAGAGATATCTCGACCCTCGAAATTTATGTTTTTTTTATATAATTCGTATAATGATAATGTAAATAAATAAAATCGAAAAAAATATCTATAAGTTCTCGACACTGGCAGAATGGTGCAAAACCTTTGCATTGCGATTGCCATAAATAAAAGTTAATTCATGTTTTCTATGGTTTGTTGTTTTCAAAATATGAATAGTGTGTGAGGTTTGTAAATAAAACAAGTATGCTTAGGAAAACTGACTGATCTTCACAACATTATAAAAGTGCTCAAACAAGATACACTGTCTCTTCTCATCGCCTTGCACCACTTTTTATTACATACTTGCACCTTTCGGCATACGAAAATAAACTTTGTCAGGTGCAGTTTTTGTGTTATTTTCGCACATAGGGACGACACAATATTTATTACATGGGTTGCTGTGCTTTTCCATGGTAATAAGTTTATTTTATCACTTATTTTTATACTTTTGTGAACTAATCACTTCGTTGTTTGTCTACATCGAACTTGTGTATGACTGTATGTCAAAGTCAAACAATGATTTTAATTGTCAACTGTATTTGACGTTGATGACGACGATACAACGTCATCGCACGAAAATGGCGCGTTTAAATCGTCCAAAAGTTATTGTGATTTTAAAACATTTTTTTCCAGCCTAATATGTATATAGCATATCCAAAATATTATCCAATATTTTGGATATGCTATATACATATTTGGTATTGTTATAACCAGTAGAAACGAATAACGATTTCGGCAGCCCGGACTCCCAAAAAAAAACAAAAATTATCTTAAAACTTTATTAATTAACTTATAATTAAATTACAAAATTATATCCGATGCTAGATCAGAATAGAATGAATGAAAATAATATAATTATTTAAAATTGCAAAATGCGGTAAATTTCTGAAACAGCAGAATGATTCCTCGAAGCCGGGACGTTGACCAGACACGTGCCACAGCGTCAGCGATCTCCTTTAGGGTACCGTATGTAATTCCTCCACCCTCAGAGCAGCAACTATTTGAGAACCTTGAGGGAAAATGTTGCTGGTATTCCATGGTTTTCAGAGTCATCAGAAACAGCATATATAGGGTCGCTTCTTGTTTCTTCTTCTGGAGAATCAGGGTTCTTCCGTAGGTATCGTCGAAGAGAAAAGACGAGGAAAGTTATAACTATACCAGATACAAGTGCATAGAGAGGCAACGTTGTATGGTACAGTGAAGAATCAAAATGGGCAAGATTAGCCGGGATCTGTAGTAGAATTCTATTTTCATTTTCCAGGTGATGCAGGCTAGCAAGATTCAAGGAATTTAGAGTGATATGTGGGGTCTCGTAATTTTCAGCTTCAGTGGAGTTACTTCGTATTTCGGTGATCTTCAGCGGCTGTCCCTTGACTTCATCTTCACTATTGGTTATCTTAAAGGTGTCTGTTCATAGAGAACATTCATGGGGAATTGTTGCTAAGTAGCTGCCAGATAGGGATACATATTCCTGCCGTTCGCATTGGAGTTCTACTTTCGTAGGCTTTGGGAAGACGATAGTATAGTGTCTATCGTCCAGTTGTTCCATAGCTTGACTAGTGATGGAGACTTCAGTGGGGCTGCATGACTTGTCTATAGATTGATGGATGATGATACTCTGGATGCAATCTGCTTGTTCTCGTGGCTGGTAATAATTCGCGCTTCCTTCACAGAGAAGGTATTCGCCAATCTTCGGACATTGGGTTTGCAAGTACATGAAAAATTTCCCATTGGTTGCTATGAAAGGATGTATAGGTATAAAGGTCTGCTGGAATTTATTAGGAACAATGGAAAGCCTAAATAAGTCGTAACTATCTTTAGATATAATAGGAACTCTAAAAATTATAACAATTCTCTTACAACTTACTTACTTCTTTATAAGATTATAATATTCTCTTAAATCAATATCTAAGATTTCATTATTACTATATCATTCTCTAAGTCTACTAATCATATATGCTAAGTTATCTATGCTTATCATACTATGGTGCGTGCTTGCTGCACGTACAAATCCTAAAATATTCTCTATTCTAATTAACTCTAGGTATAAATCATCCACATTTTCGGTGATAATAGCTAATAGTTGGGCGAATTTAGCAAACTTAGCTTCAAAAAGGTAGTACTTATCTACAACTAATTTCAACGTTTCATTAATTTTAATTTGGTTTTCTGCTAAATTACTAATAAGTTGCGAATATTGACTCATCCAATCTTTATTGACACTTATATGATCATTTAATTCAGACACTAATTTATTTTCATTTGCTTCTAATAATTCTATGGCTTTATTAAATCTTTCAGCATCTGCATGATCCAAATTACCTGTGAGACCTTTAATAAATGATCCCAGTCCATTAATAAGTCCTCTTTTTACTCTAGAAGGTTCTAAAGTTTTTAACTGAGAATCTATTTTTGACAACTTAGTATAAAGATAATCAATTTGAATTTCATAGATAGGCAAAGTAGTATTATCAAGTTAAAATAATTTTGCTGTTCATTTATAGAATAAATACGATTGTCTAATTCTGAAAGTTCTAAATATTGTATAAAAGTATGGTATTGGGATATTGGCTTGGCTTGACCAAGTTTAAAAGGTAAGTAGTCCAGGTCCACTGTCAAGAGTCTCAAGTTTTATCTCTGCTGCCTGCGTCATTGTCATTATGTCTGTTGAAAATCCTGATTTTTCTTACTATTAAAATGTCTTGGTTGAATAGCTTTACTAGTACTAGGTATATTACTGTCATAGCGCGGGCTATCTTCTATCGGTGGTGAGTCTTGTTGTTCACTATACTGATTATTATCATAGTCATAATAATTAACGTGTTGTCCATAAAAGTCATAGTCAGTATTACAGTAATTGTAGTCAGCATAATCATTGTCATCGTTACCGTATTCATAATCATTATAATCATAAAATTCATTAAAATTAAGTTCTCTAGACTTAAAGTAATTAGATGGAGGAGGATTGCCAAATTTTTGCCAATCATGACCATGAATTCTAGGCGGTAAAGGTTTTGTCACAAAATGACTCACGCCACTCATAGGCTTAGGGCCAGAATTATTCTGTGGAGGATTCCTGTTAGGAAACCTAAAACTGCTATTATAGTTAGGCAACGGTGCTCGGAACATTTGCTGAGTACGTGTTGGTTGCATAGACATGCGCTGCTGATTATTAAATTGGGGATTAAAATTAGGTTTTTGCCAACTAGGTCCAGGTGAAAATTTAGGAGAATTAAAGTTATTATTCATAGAAGGAAATTTAGGCTGTGTAAATTGTTGGTGTAAGTTGTGTAGTGTTGATGATGATGATGGTTTTCTCTGATCTGTTGCTAAATTATTCCGCTGCTGCAAATACATGACATTAAGTTCATCTTGGACAAATTCCAAAGCCTTCTCAATAGTTTCAGGTCTCATACACCTTATACGGGACCCGAGAGGATCTTTTAAACCCCTTACAAATGCTTGTAAAGTTAATTTACGATATAAAATTCTTTTAGCTTCCACGGTTGTCTCTAGTGTCTCATGCGCGATACATAAGACATTATAGTGCTAAAAAGATTTTGGCATTTGTCATAAAATTCTTGCGGTTTTAATTACATTGTGTCGCTAATGCTAAGTCATTGTAAAGAGCGGTCTCGTCCCTTTGGTCAGAAAAATTGTTAATCAAAGTATTCCTAATCCCTATCCAATTTTCAGGAATGCCGTTTGAATTTATTGTACGAGCTGCTGGACCAGTAATTTTATTTAAGATGCCATTATATACGCATAAGTTCGATAATTCGTAGCCTGTCTCGTTTTTCACACATTGAATTACTATCTGATCACAAATTCTAATAAATCTAGGAAGAATATGTGGGTTCCCGTCAAATTCAGGAACTGGGCGGAGGGCCTTATATATTGTATCAGGATCCATTTTATAATCTAAGTTGCTAAAATTTAAATTCGAACTATTATCTAAACTTTGAGGGCAATTCGAGCTCTCAGGAAAAATATTTAAATGTATAGCTAATAAATCTGAATTATTTAAATCTACTGGAGGCCAATTCGAGCCTTCACTTAATTGACGATTCGAGTCTACTAAACTATCCCTACGAATTTTAAGCCTGGAGGAGGCAGGACTATTTTTCATAGGACGGAAAATTGTGACGAGGAGAAAGCAACACTGATGGAAAATTAAATCAATGTACTCACATAACTCGTCGATTTCCCTGGTTTTCTTTGAGCTGCACTGAAGTTTGACAGCTAGAACGACTGCGCGCGGTGTCGAATCTAGACCCCGGAAATCTTCCTTTTTGCAATCGCCGTAGCCCCGAAATTATCCGTAGACTGCGCCAATAACGATTTCGGCAGCCCGGACTCCCAAAAAAAAAACAAAAATTATCTTAAAACTTTATTAACTTATAATTAAATTACAAAATTATATCCGTGATCGATGCTAGATCAGAATAGAATGAATTAAAATAATATAATTATTTAAAATTGCAAAATGCGGTAAATTGCTGGAACAGCAGAATGATTCCTCGAAGCCGGGACGTTGACCAGACACGTGCCGCAGCGTCAGCGATCTCCTTTAGGGTACCGTATGTAATTAAAGTTTAAAAAAACACATAATACAACAACATTTAATATTTTTATTTACAGAAATATTATATTTGGTCTGATCAGAGTAACTATAGTAAATGGATTTTATATACTTCCTTAACTGATGTCTAAAACATAATTAATTATGTAGGTATTATGAATTTAAAAAAATACTTAGCCAGTCAGCCAGGCAGCCAGCCAATATAAGTGTATTTTATTTCAATTCGTTGTGGTTTAAGATTGTATTGTGATGACAGATGTCCCAAAAAATTGTTTTCTCATATTTATCTTTCATGATAATGAAATTGTTTATGTCCCTACTGTCACTAGATATTTGTGTACCTGTGCTTCGTGGAGCGGAACGTGATCTACCCGGGCGTCGTCATAGCAGCAACGACGCAGGCCGCGCCCGCGCTGGCGCTCAAGTACGGCGACGCGGTCGGCGCGCTCGTCATGTGCGTGTGCGCACTCAAGTGTACGTATACGCCCGCTCAAGTGTAGATGCTTATGTACCTGTGTATATGAACATACTAGCTTTTGCCGCCCGCGTAAATACAGTATCCTTTGGAAACATTGATTAACACATAGGATACTTTTTATGGATAAAAAGTAGCCTATGTTTTAATCCAGAGCCTAAACTACCATGCCAAATTTCATCTAAATTAGTTTTGTAGTTTTGGCGTAAAAGAGTAAGAAACATCCATCCTCACAAACGGTCACATTAATAATTATAACAGGATTAGGGTTTTGTTAATGTTTGCTGTTTCTGCACGTCAATAAATATTAAGTTTCATACCTACAGTTTCATATAATGCATATTCGAAGCTGGAAAGTCAGTAACAGATGTTATAATCTTGTACTTATAATGTACACATTTTATCAAATACATTCCTTATAAACTTTATTGTCGCACTGGCTGACACTTTAATTTGAACTCAACGCCCATCATATAAGTATTAATATCCTTTGCAGGTTTACGTAACGCATACTCGGAGACCGATAACCAATACCTGATGGTTGTTTTTGCTGTACTGGTGTTCCAACTTGACCTAGCCACGCGTGCCGTCTCAGAGACCTTTCTCGTCGATTACTTCGTTATGGCCATCGTGTTCAACAAGGTCTACGAGTTTCTTCTCAAGGTATAGGAGTAGTTTGGTTTATAAAATAAAGTTAATATGACGCAAAGAATGCATAATACGTGATTGCGTACTAACACACTAACATGGACGCACAGTTGCATACTTGTACAATAAAAAGTTTTAAAAAGAATTTTTATTTAATAAAATTTGAGTCAGAGAAATGTTGTATGTATAGTATTGTATAGCCAGCGCCCAGCTTGTTATCATTTTGCAACCGTTCCACCTGTTTTTGCTCCCCCGCAGGTGCAATTCGTGGTGACGTACATAGCGCCGTGGCAGATCACGTGGGGTAGCGCATTCCACGCGTTCGCGCAGCCGTTCTCCGTGCCGCACTCCGCCATGCTGTTCCTGCAGGCGGCGCTGTCGGCGCTGCTGTCCTCGCCGCTCACGCCGGCGCTGGGTGAGTGCGAGCGGGACGGCGTGTATACGGTTTAGCTAGCCGCAGCAAAATGAGTGCGAGCGAGATGGAACATTTAGTTGCATAAAAGACAAGTTAACTTAAATATCTGTTTATTTATGACCATTTTATATTACTGTTTATGACTGTGATTTCGTTATACATGCATAATACATATTACAAAAATATTAAGTATTATGTATCTGTTCACAGGCAGCGCAATATTTATGACGTCATACGTGCGGCCCGTCAAGTTTTGGGAGCGCGACTACAACACCAAGCGAGTGGACCAGAGCAACACGCGGCTGTCGTCGCAGCTGGAGAGGAACCTGGGAGCGGGTGAGATAAAATACTAGACGAGGCAAACACGAAATAGAGATTGTGCACAGTGATAAAAACAAAGAAAGAGACAGAAGAAAAGAGTGCCTAAAATATTAATGGTATAAAAAAGTATTTCACAGCGCAATTTTACAGCAGTTTATGCATATATCATTTGTGCATGGGTCTCCTACGTATATTTCGCTATCTCTAAACTACATTAGTGTTTTGTAAATTACATATTGATATTTTACATTACATTTTTATGTCTTATTTAATAAAATATATAGATAAATAAACATTTCGCAGACGACAACAACCTAAACTCCATATTCTACGAGCATCTCACGCGGTCGCTACAACACTATCTCTGCGGCGACCTCATGCTAGGGCGCTGGGGGCAGGTGCAGCAGGGGGACTGTTTCGGTAAGTAGTACAAGTGAAGACAGGGACTGAGACAAATGACGACTAAGGTAAGGTAAGGTGTCGTCATTAGATGTCACTGACTACTTAAGCGAGTTATGTTAGTTATCATTTATTGATAGGATAAAACGTAAGGTACTTGTATAGGCGTCATCTTTTGTGATAGGCTAGGCGTGATGGCATAACAGAATTGCTGTCGCATTTAATTAGTTATGACATGGGACAAAAAAACAATATGGAGAGATCTTGAGTCTATTAAATGGTCACTATCTACTAAATATATATTTCATTTAGAACGTAATAATAAATTAATATTTTATGTATTTGTAACCCTCGACGTAAAAAGAGGGGTGTTAATATATTAAGTTTGACGTGTCTGTCCGTGACATCGTAGCTCCCAAACGGATGAACCGATCTAGATCTAGTTTTTTTTTTTTTTGAAAGCTGACATGGTCGAGATTGTTCTTAGCTATAAATCAGTATGCTCACTGCTTGACAATTCGGAGGTTACTCCACATTTTTTTTATTTTCTTTTTGTGCTTTGTAACTTATCTATTAATAGGATTTTACGGCGTTTGAATTTAAACTTATTGCAAATTATATTCCAGTGCTCGCGTCCGATTACCTGAACTGCCTCGTACACATAGTAGAGATGGGCAACGGCCTGGTGTCGTTCCAGCTGCGCGGCCTGGAGTTCCGCGGCACGTACTGCCAGCAGCGCGAGGTGGAGGCCATCTCCGAGGGGCCCGAGGAGGGCGCAGGTGGGCAGAAGACACCTAGTGGTGATGGACAGTAGACGTAGTGGTGATGGACTGTATACATGTAGCGGAGATGAGCATAAGGGTCAGTTTACACCGCTACGATACGCGGCGCTGCATTTTTAAGATAGCTGATCAAAATTGAACAGCCTAATTGTACTTTGAAGATACCGCAACCATAGTACAATGAAAAATACTAATTAAAAAAAAAATAGAACTCATTTAGAAAATTTAATGATATTTCAAGTAATGTAAAACATCTAGATCTTATCTCTATTATGTCTGTAAAACTTGTTCCAGACAAAAATCATGACGTAGTTAGTGTTGGTCGATCGGGTCGATTTACCGACTAAATGGTTATGTAGGGATTTCCGACAAAGTAAAGGTTGCTGGCGAATGTTTTGAGTGTTTTACAGTGGCGAAGGCTGGTTCTCCTTCATATGGAAGCTCTGGCCTGTGTTATAGATAGGGATTATTTGGGTTGGGATGAGGGTCTTCAAAAGGTAAGTGCCACCAGCCACGCCACTGGTGTTTTATAATCTATGCTAGTACGATTATAATAAAATAAACGTCAATTACGTTTATTTTATTCGTTGATCTGTACCCGCAGAAGGCTCCTGCGGCGGTCGCTGGGCGCTGGGAGGCCGTGTACTGGGCGTGGGCGCCTGCTGGGCACTCCGGTGGCTGGCGTGGCAGCTGGCGGCCGCGCGCTACGTGCTGGAGGGCTACTCCGTGTCGGACAACAGCGCGGTGTCCATGCTGCAGGTGTTCGACTTTAGGAAGGTGCTGCTGACTTATTATGTGAAGGTAAGTGAATATATTGCTTCATACAAAAGTAGCGGCACGTAAGTTTAGCGCTGAGCGAAATGTAGAGGGGACAGCTGCGCATGTACAGTCGCGCACGCAATACAATTATAACTTTAATAAAATAATTTTAAGAACATATTTAAATGTACTCTTTGTACACTACCGAGTGATTAAGTTTATGGAGAGTAGAAAAAAAAATATAATCGAATTTGACAATTTTTATTTAATATAATAATTAATAAAACAAGTCATTCGAATGACTGAGCAAAATACTCGTTGCTTCGCCAATCTCACTTTTTATTTGCTTTAAAGAATCAATCAATTCATTATTTTCTTTTTTAACAAAACAATGCACGTCATACAACCATTTTTCGTGCCTTATATTTCTTCTAGGCATGTTCACTGTTTAAAGTCACAAACAAATTTAATAATAAAAACCAACAATAACAATCGAACTCAAACTTAACAAAAAACAATAACAATGAACGGCAATAACAATAGATTTTAGAACGCGACTGTACAGTCAGAAGACCGCCGAGCGTCGTATCACGGCGGGGGACGGAGTACGACTGGCTAGCCAATCGGCGCTACGCACGAGCACCCTTCGTCCCTCTAGCCCCCTGAGAGACCTAATTTTTGACTTCTGCGCAATAACGGTCAGCGCTAGAGTTTCGTGCCGCTACCTGTACTAGTAGATTATAAACCAATACTTTACATAGTATACTAGCTGACAGCAAACGTTGGACGGACTGCTACGTAAAATATTATCAATTAACGGTATAAAAATAGCATATTTTATACCTATAGCCTACTATATACCTATTTCACTACTCTTGCTGCTTGCTTGCTGGTTGCATGCTTGGTTTTCAGTTTTTTGTATTCGGTAGGTAGCTACCGAATACAAAAAACTGAAATCCAAGCATCCTGATTAAGTTGTTTTATTAGATTTAAAATCTTTTACTACGCTTATTTTCAGAGACTTTAATGTTATTTATTCATTTTATTACGCAGTACAATTTACTACACTCTCCACTCTTTTTAACGGGCAATTGGCCCGCCACACATAACCACCACTGCAACTTCTGTGTACTCAGGATCTACATTTGTAACCAACCACAAAAACCCTTTGGTATGATCTCAGGGGTGCCAGAGGGATATGCTAAATCTATCTTGGGACCCGCAACGAAATTAATCAGAAGAAAGTAGGAGGATTTGGAAGTGTTCGACTTCACTGTCCACTCATTACAAAGGACTATTTACTACCCAACTTTTTAAACTACATTATTACAGAGCATAATATACTACACCGTCCAGTCCCCGAAGCTAGAAGAATGGCTGTCATCGCCGGAGCTGTGCGAAGCTTTGCGGCCGATGAGCGAGCGGAGCTTCGTGGACCTAGATCCGATATTTAATGTCAATCTCGACGAGGACTATGACTTCAGAGCTTCTGGCATCACTAGGTATAGTATATTTAGGTTTTATATGATGTAATTGACTCGTATTTAATTACATACATTGAAGGAGTATTCCCTTTAGTACTTGGCTTAGGAAAACGTATTCTAGCGATATCATAAATTAAAAAATTAAGATTGTTAAGTAAAGTTATGAATATAATATAAAAAATATGAATTTTTGTTTTTTAATTTCTACTGACGAAAACGCCTCGAAGTAACTTCCGGCAAGGATGTGTCGTCACACAAACACACTAAACACATAAATATGTAGTATTGAAACATCTAAAAAAGTTATTTATGTCAAAACGTCAAACGGAACGTAACACCACCATTTTACTACTACGGACTATAGCACCGATCACAAATAGCACTAGTATGTTCGGCAGTCTTTAAAAAGTGTATTTTTAAATTATATTGTTTTTAGGTTTTTAGGTTCCAAAATAATGTTATATTATTTTTTGTGTGTAATGAAACAATTACAAAGCGTTTAGGACATAAATAAAAACAAGGTCGAGTAGCCTGTTATACGTGAAGCAAACCTTTCAGTGCAGTTTTATGAGAATTATGCAATCGGAGGTGTATGAAATTTTGCCCGTAACTTAAAGTTTATGTTGATGAAAGTGTATAAAAAGCATATGTTTTTATAAATGCTTATAAATACATAAAATAAATAACAATAACATATTATCAGCATGAAGAAAAACTCTCAGAAGAGGAACATGCTTGGGCTTCAGTTTTTATTTTCCAAAACAAATTTGACCCCGGTTTTTTTAAGGTTGTAATATTACTGCGGTCAAGCCGTATCTCGTGATTCTTATAGGTCTCAAAAATGAGAATCATATTTAATTTCTCATAGCATTTTATACCGTTGGACTTGTCAGCCCCATTATACACTCTTAAAATTAAAGTATTAATAGAAAAATATCATTGCAGAAGCCGTTTTTGTGCCGTTTACCAAGAGTGGATAGCGCACTGCGGTTCGCGGCGCGGCGCGGCGTGGCGTCGGGCGGCGGCGCGGGACTCCGCCCTAGTGACGCTATGCTTCGCCCTCAGTCTTTTAGGCCGTAGGGCTCTCGCGGCCGCTCACCATCTGTCCGCGTCCAGGTAAATAGTGTTCATTGTGTAAATTAAAAAAAAGTAAGAAATAATTAAATGTAAATTAATAAAGTAATAATCCTACGAACAGAGGAAAAATTCTTTAGTTTTGTAATTCTGCAATTTTTAAAAATAACACATAATATTGAATAAAGTACCTATTAAAATTTCTCTATAAATGTGAGTTGTGACACATAAAAGTATATGTTCGTATTTCTTTTTCAAATTGTCAACGATTCGTAAAATAACTTTTCTATACTGTCCCTATCGTGCTTCAAATGTTAACACAATGCATGTGTGTCCGTCCGCCTCGCGCCCGAATATTATCCTTCCGTCCCGTCTGTATGTACGCGATCTAGTTTCCTATCCCTTATCTCACCCATTCCCACGTGCTCGTGCCCCTATCTATATGTTAACGCGACGCAGTTGTCGGCACAGCGTGGAGTTCTTCCTGTACGGGCTGCACGCGCTTTTCAAGGGCGACTTCCGCATCACGTGCGCGCGCGACGAGTGGGTCTTCTCCGACGTGGCGCTGCTCGACTCGGTGCTCGCGCCCGCTGTGCGCATGGCGTTGAAACTGCATCAGGTGACAAAATCTGAATTATATTATCATGAATAAAAAACGAAAAAAAGTTGTTTGTGTCAGAGAGAGACAGAGAGATTATCTGAACCAGTCTGTCACTGCCAATCCAATAAGTTTGAATAAAATTAATAATCTGCCAAAATTAGTCAACACATTGTTTTAAGCTTAAATATATAAATAAATAAAATTATAATTTTAATGTTATCAGAAATAAAAAACCTTGTGCTTGTAGGATCACTTCATGTTCCCCGAAGAGTACTGCAACAGTACCGCGCTGTACGCCGCCATATCGTCGCACTCGCAGCGCCTCGTGATATGCCACGAGGCGGCGCCGGCGTGGCGACACAACGTGCTGCGTGGCGCGCCGCATTTGCTGGCGTTGAGGTGCGTATGCGTGCGTGTGTGTAGAATTGTAAATATATGTGTGTGCACTCGCAGCACCTGGTGACATGCCACGAGGCGGCGCCGGCGTGGCGACATAACCAGCTGCGCGACGCGCCGCATCTGCTGGCGTTGAGGTGCGTATGCGTGCGTGTGTGTAGAATTGTAAATATATGTGTGTGCACTCGCAGCACCTGGTGACATGCCACGAGGCGGCGCCGGCGTGGCGACACAACGTGCTGCACGGCGCGCCGCATCTGCTGGCGTTGAGGTGCGTATGCGTGCGTGCGTGCATGTGTGTAGATATATGCGTATGCACTCGCAGCGCCTGGTGATATGCCACGAGGCAGCGCCGGCGTGGCGACATAACGTGCTGCGCGGCGCGCCGCATCTGCTGGCGTTGAGGTGCGTATGCGTGCGTGCAGGTGTATAGATATATGTATATGCACTCGCAGCGCCCGGTAACATGCCACGAGGCGGCGCCGGCGTGGCGACACAACGTGCTGCGTGGCGCGCCGCATCTTTGGCGTTGAGGTGCGTATGAGTGTGTGCGTACGTGTTTATATGTGTGTATTGTAGTGGGCTACGACCTCTTGATTGTAAGTCCTGATGTGTGTCTGAGTGGTGATGATAATAATACAGCAACAATTCTTATATTCTCCTTTATTGGTGCTTAACACTGATTACGTATTACATATGAGGTATATGCCTAACATAACAATATACGTCTACACTATTTATAGCCTTCTGGCCAACTGAAATAAACTAACTAACTAACTAATATGCAACATGTATAATGTATATGTGCGTGCGTTGGCAACGTGCGTGCTTATGAGAGTATGGAACACTAAACGTACGGGTAAAAGAAAATCTCGGTAAACAGTTTATTTTGCTACCATAAAAGTAGCCTATGTATGTGCCATACTTCATCAAAATAGGTCCAGTAGGTTAAGAGCCATTATTCAATGTAAACAAACAAATAATAAAATCTTTATAATATTAGTGTATTTTGAAAACATACGAAAAAGTCAAAACAAAGATTAAAAATATTTCAGCCTTTACAAGGCAGTTATAATAGGTCTATGAAATTGCCGTTCTGCAGTACTGGCCATTTCAAATCAAAACAATTTTTGTTTGGCTAAGAATTCTAATTTCAAATTAATTTTATTTTAAAAACATGGAATTGTTTTTCCAAAAGTAATCATTTGTTTATTGATTAGTGTTACATTTTCATCGCATTTACAATCTTTTTCGTCATCATGGATACGTTAAAAAATCGAGTAATTATGGAATATGAGTACCGTCGTGGCAGCAACGCGGCACAAGCGGCACGCAACATCAACGACGCTTACGGAGCTAACACTACAAACCAACGCACCACCTGTTATTGGTTTGCTCGCTTCCGTTCTGGAAATTTCGACCTGAAAAATGAACCTCGCGGTCGTCCGAAGACTTTGGTCGACAATGACGAATTAAAGGCAATTGTGGAAGCTGATGATACACAATCTACGGCTGAATTAGCAGCAGCTTATACGTTAGCGTCAAAACAATATTGGTCCATTTGCGTCAAATTGGCAAGGTTTTAAGTAGGAGGGGCACCCATTTGTCAAGCTTTTTTAAAGCTTGACAAATGGGTGCCCCACGAACTCAATGATCGCCAGCGCGAAGTACGCGTCGAGACGTGCCTTGCACTGCTCAACAGACACACAAATGAAAGAATTTTGAACCGCATTCTTACCTGCGATGAAAAATGGATTCTGTTTGATAACCGCAAGCGCTCAGCAAGTTGGTTGGATCCTGGTTCAGCACCTAAACAATGCCCTAAACGAAAACTTACCCCTAGAAAAGTGATAGTCCAGTGACTTTGGTGGTCTAGCGCCGGTGTGATTCATGGCAGCTTCTTACCAAACGGGATGAGCATTACTGCAGATGTGTACTGTGAAGAATTGAACACAATGATGTAGAAGCTGGAACATCTCCAACCAGCATTGGTCAATCGCTCGTCTCCGCTGCTCCTTTACGACAACGCGCGACCTCGTACTGCACAGCAGACGGTCTCCAAGTTACAAGAACTGGGCTTGGAAGCTCTCCGTCATCCGCCTTACTCACCAGACCTTGCGCCTACAGACTACTACTTTTTCCAGAATTTGGATAACTTCTTGGTGGGAAAAAAATTCAATACCCGAGAGGCAGTACAAAATGCCTTTGAAGAATTTGTTGCTTTCCGTCCAGCTGATTTATTTAAGTAGGGCATCAATAAATTGCCTCTGCGTTGGCAAAGATGCATTGATTGCATTTGCGAAACGGCAATTTCATTGGTAAAGACCTAATATTTTATTTCTTACCGTTAAGCTATATTTATTGTTTTCAGGCACGTGATGGACGAAGGCAACGATGACTACAAGATAATAATGCTCAACAAACGTCACCTGGGATTCCGCGTGATCAAGCTAAACCGCGAGTGCGTGCGTGGGCTGTGGGCGGGGCAGCAGCAGGAGCTGGTGTACCTGCGCAACCGCAACCCCGAGCGCGGCTCCATACAGAACGCGAAACAGGTACGAATGTGTACCGTATTGCGTCGCGTTACGGTCGAGTATTGTGCGCGATAAGAAGTCATAAGTGCATTACCGGCATTAAATAGGGGGAAGAGTCAGCTCATTATACTTACAACCACGAGAAAAAAATAATTTTATAAACGGTGAACCTATAAACGTGACATAGAAGTGATTCGAAACTAATAAGCAATTTTTTTGGTAGTATTATAATGTAGCGTCAGCTGACACATAAATTGTAAACATTTCCTTGTTATCTAAGCTACATTCGAAGTAACGAAATAGTTTCGTCTGTTTGGTCCCAACGTTACGAACCGCTGTATGTTTATTTACATTTTTCCTTTTAGTGACTCATGCTATTATAGCATACTTGACATACCACAAGCGTTATTTTACGCTGATATTTCATTTACACATTTCACTCTAGTCTAACTGGTTCGTCGTAATAAAATATTGTCGTCGTGTCAACAGGCGCTGCGGAACATAATAAACTCGTCGTGCGACCAGCCGATCGGCTACCCGATCTACGTGTCGCCGCTCACCACGTCGTACGCGGACACGTCGCCGCCGCTGCGAGCGCTGCTCGGGGGTCCCCTAAGCGTGCGTGGAATACGTGACCATCTGCAACAGCTGTGGCACAGGTACACACCCACTCCTCTCTGTCACACACAGTGAAAGCACTATAAAAATAACTTTTGCAAAATCAATTACGGATACTTGGGGCACGTGATTTGCAGCTTACGTAAAGAAGTTCAGGCAGAAGCGAAATAAATTTTGAAAAAATAATTAGTATGAATGAGTCTACGCGCTATGATGGTCATTGACCTCACACTATGACAGTTGATTTGAAAACGTATTATTTTTATATAAAACGTCTTGAAATCAGCTGTGTCACAGTGTGAGGTCAATGACTTCAACACGGACTAGTTTTATTTTGTTCGCATTTCTAGTTTTTTATATTGGTGGCCCATAATTTTTATTGCAGGATCCGGCGGCGATGCGGCGAGGGCTGCTCCAGCGGGGCGTGCGAGGCGGCGCAGGCAGAGGCGGGCCGCGCGCGTCCCCGTAGCGCCGCGCCCCCGACCGCGCCACCCTCCCAGCTCGGTTAGTGGATACGTCAACAAGTATTGCTAAGTAATTACTTAGCAATATTTGTTGACGTATCCACGATTAAATTTTGATTCGTATCAGAAAGTTCAATTCACGTAATTATCTTCTCATAACTATATCTCAGACTGTGGGGCTGTATTACAAGCGCTTAATTTCAGCCAGTTTACGCCATAAAACAAACTGGCTTGCATTTTCGTATTATGACCACATAATGTCAGCCAGTCAGCAGTCAAGTGACATTTGACTTACTTCTGCATTGAAACTTGAGTGGTATTTTCGTATTATGACAAAACATTTGACATCAGCTGGCTTGTTTTTACGTCAAAACTGTCTTTAAAAATCCATTCAGTATACGCCACAATTCATTAGCTTTTATTGCCTTGTTTATATTATAGTGTTTAATATATTTATGTGTATTTTTGTAACGTAAAACATTGCTAAAATAATTGCAAATTTTTATTTATTTTTAAGACATATCGAATTTGATGTTTCCTAACGTCACCTTCATGCTCGTTTAAACCAGTCATAGACAACCAAACCAGGATGAAACCAGTCAGAATGAAATGTCGTAATACGAAAAAGAACCAGACACTTTATGGCCGTATATTGCATTGCCTGGAGACAAGCTGGTTTTTTTAAAGATCATAATACGGCTGCCGTATGGATTTCGCCCATATAAATCATAGTTCAGCGGCGCGTGTGTAAGCGTACTTTCCGCCTCCGCACGCGCACGGTTTGACGCGTATGCGAGTGCGAATGGCGTACTGTTTCGTACAGGGGCGGGCAAATTGGGACGCGTCGAATGAAACAAGTGGTCAATTTCACTCTTATCGTTTATTTCCAAATAAATAGACGCGTTGCATCTAGGGGTGCGCAGGCGCGGAGGGAGCGGGCACGCTTCCTGCGATTATTACAGGTATCGATACACAGCGCGCCAAATATGAATTGGCATATTGTGTACTTAATACACGTACCAACCCAAACGAGATTTTATGAATAATAATCACGTGAATCCGACACCGGATTTTCATTCAGTTCAACTTTTGACGATAGTCAAAAATATAAAGGCTTGAAGTTTAAAGCACTGTATTAATTTACACTATATATTGCGTGCAGGGAGTACCCGCGGCAGCGTGCGTTCCAGCGCGGGGAAACCGACTCTCGCGTCGCTGACGGGCCTACTGCGCGACCCGCTAGTGGGAGGTTCTCAAGACACATACGAACGAGGGGATGAACCGGGTGAGTTTTGAACATACAAAATGCAGAATATTTATCGAAGACACAAGCAATAAATTCATAATATTAGGTCCTTACATATGAAATTGGCGTTTTGTCGTACTGGCCACCACACTATATCTTCTTTGGTTAGGAATTCCAATTTCAAATTTATACCGCTATTTACACATGCATTTGTGTTTCGAAAACCGCAATTCATTTATTTTTCCTCTTTTGGTTTTTTCTTTGCGTCACACTGTTTACAAAATGGAAAACTTGAAATATCGTATTATTTTCGAGTACGAGTTCCACCGTGACACCAGTGCTGCAGAAACGGCTCGTTTAATAGGATTAATGATGTGTTTTGCGGCTGTGTCGCAAAAGAAAACACAGTGCGTTTTTGGTTCCAACGTTTTCGTTCTGGAAATTTCGACCTGCAGAACAAGCCCCGCGGACGGCCGGAGACCAAAGTTGATAATGAAGAATTGAAGCCTATTGTGGAAGTGGATCCATCGCAAACCACGTCCGAGTTAGCTGCAGGCTGCGGTGGGAAAAATTCAACTCCGATGGGGGCAGTCCAAAGCGCCTTCAAAGAATTTATTGATTCCTGTCCGTATGGTTTTTCTAGTAAAGGAATCAATGAACTACCTATGAGATGGCAAAAGTGCATAGATAGCAATGGTATATACTTTGATTAAATAAATATATTATGTTTAAAAATAACGACTTTATGTTTCTCCTTTACAAAACGCTGATTTCATATGTCCATATATATTCATAATTTTATATTTAAGAAAATTATTGGTGTCCAATCGATGTCATGATTATAATCATACTCATTAATTTAGTTTTTAGCAAGCTTCTTTGCGATAAGACAGAAAGCCATTAATGCCTTCATACACTTATGTTTTTAATGACATTTTACATGTAAACACATCTATTTAACAACTATCAAAATTAATTCGTAACAATGTGTTATTCGAAACTAACATCCCCATGTATTCTCAGGTCAAGTACAGTGCGCGGAGAGCGGCCCGGAGCGGCGCCGCGAGGAGCGACGCCGAGACAGACCGCGGACACGACCCGCGCTAGCGGTCTGTAGACTAGTGTCTTATACTACTACTGGCTGACCTGCACGCTCAACGATAAAATCTAATCCTTATTAGCAAAAACTAAGTTTACACAACAGTACCCTTAGTGTATACAACAACACCCTTACTGATTATCTATTCAATGTTGCTGTCATTTTTCCAGCGTATCAGAAAAAGCTAATTCAAACCTAGAGTTCCATAAAAGTAACTAACCTGTATATTGCATGATGAAATCAAATCTTTAGTAGATAAAAATTAAGTTACACAATAACTTATACACGTTCATCCCTTCTAGTACAATAACGCGTAGACAAAATCGACAAATCGCAGTAGGCGATCCAGCCTCTGTGATGATTGATCAAATCAGAGCCAGGTTCGCCTATTGGCGCGACTTTTCGCATAATTGGGTCGCATAATGTAGCATAAATACCCGGCTATTAGCAGGAAAAGAAGACATGTATCGTTCCTCATTCTCCTTACGACACATGCTAATGGGAAAAAAGAGATGTCTAATTATTAGTTAATTCATCTACATCCCACTTTGTTGAAGTTTTCCGTACACAAGAGACAATTATATCCTATTAAATATAAGATGTCACTTATAAACATTGCAATAAAGTCGTACTAAAAAAACCACCAAAATCATAACCAACGTACAAAAACCTATGACTTAAGTGTTCCTTCCATGTATATTGTTCTCCCAGGGCTGATGCCAACCCTCGCTACAGTGAAATAAACGTTTTCTTATCCACAGTCGGCGGGTCGGCGACGGTCGCGCGCGCTGCCGGCACTGCCCGCGTCCTTCCGCCTGCTCGCCGCATCCGACACGCTGCACACCATCAGGACCTACGATCATCAGGTGACACGATTGATAATAATTGTATGTATGTCACTTTCTCGCATTATACACTGAATAGACGAAATTAATTTGACACACGTCTGTCTGTGTTTATATTCTGTATATGAATCGGTTTGAAAGTTTATTTATTAATTTTCCAAACATAAATCTATCTTTACAGGAACTTATCCTAGTACGATAGATAAGTAACTTATATTATACATAAAAATAATTAGGTGGCCATGCTAGGCCTGCTGCGTTAACGTTCCTTGTTCTATAGTATTCTTCATGTTCTTATCCTTATTTTTACAGTGCGGCTGGGAAGGACATCGAGACACGCCGCGAAGAGCTGCCAGCGCTAAGGTATAAAATTTCACCATACCAAAGAATATATAATATGTCACCGTAAAATTGTAAATATCGTTAGATTGTAATATAACTAGCGAGATTATAAAATGTGGACAGATTGTGAAATAAACACTACATACAATTTTACGCATTATTTTTCGTTATATTATAATGGTAACGAACTGAAACTCATTAAATTGTATAACGGAACGGAATTGTGATTTAACCTATGTGATTTTAATGTTATAATAGTAAGAACATTCGATAACAAATCAATAAGCAAACAAATATGGCGGCGCGTGGCATATGCCGTTCAAACAATCAGCGCGCGAGTTGCGTTCCGTTTTACAATTTTACGATTTTAGTTCGTTATATTATATTATAAGGAAAAATAATGCGTAAAATTGTAAACATAATGTTTATATCACAATCTGTCGACATTTTATACTCTCGCTAGTTATATTACAATCTAACGGTATTTACAATTTTACGGTGACATATACAGAGTGTTTTTTCGATCATTGTCCAAACTTTCAGGAGTGAATATACTCTTGAATATAAAAGCTAATCCCATATAAAAAGTATGAAAGTTAATCCCATAGTAAAACTTGTATTCAAGAGTATATTCACTCCTGAAAGTTAGGACACTGACTGAAAAAACACTCTGTATTTAAGGTCTCCAAAAATCAATTACGGATACTTCAGACACATGTTCCACTGCTTATGTAAAAGACGTTTAGGCAGAAAAATAATTGTCATATACAAACTACAAAAAACATCTCATGTATAGCTGACTCTCCGCAAAACGCAAACTCGCGCATATAAAGAAAAAATATTTTTTCGAGTATGACAATTATTTTTCTGCTTAAACGTCTTTACATAAGCAATCGATAATATGCCCGAAGTATCCGTAATTGATTGCCAAACCTTATATTACTATCGTAAAGAATCGTCATTGAGACAGCTTGCGATTATGTGTGCGTAGCTAGACGTATGCGGTAAAAAAAATATTTAATTCTGTTACGGGGGAAATTAAAATAAAAAGAGATTTCCCGTGACAATATATATATTAAAAAAGAAATAGGGGTCGTGGGCAGAAGGCCATATGTATCTGGTTTAGCCTCTAGTGTCTTTAGAGATTGGTGGGGCTTTTAAACCACACGGCACTTAGCTGGATCTGTCGACGGTAAGGTATGACAACACGTGGCGCTTTCGGGTCCTGTGTTCGGGTCAGGAACTCGTCACGACGTGGTCGCCTAGGAGCGGACAGTCCGTGGCACAGGCCAGATAGTCATCCGTCTATAGGATGTAGATAGCGGTGCTTGTACCCGTACCGTAGTTCCCTGGAAACATTCATACCAGCGTGTGAAGAGTGTGGACCACAGCAGCCATGGTTCTAGCCTCTAACGATCCGACCATGGGCTGTGTGTCCATCACAAAATAAGGGATAAGCAAAAGAAGATAAAAGATAAAATGATAAAATGATATGAAGGACAATTAATTTGATACAAACATACTAATAATATCTAACAATGTAAGATCGGAAAGATGAAACAATGATAAATTGAGCACGTGGCCAATCAAAAGGTTTGCCAACAAATTCTACAATGGTGCTAATTCACAGGAAAAAATAATGTGTTTTAATTACAAGCGTGATTTAGCAAACATTCACAACACAGATATTTCAAATTACTCACCCTTACACGGGGTTAAAATATTATAATTTTATAAACGACTACATCTTGCGTTTACAGAAAATTTCATTCTAAAAAGCAAACGTCATTCGAAAAAGTGCTATATATACCCTCCTCCGTCGTCTTTTTTTAAACTTTTGACAACTATGAAACTAAAGCGTAAAGAGAAAAAATCCAGAAACCAAAATAAAGTATATTATATTAATAATCAATATATTATGTAATATAATAATACAAATGTACTGTATTTTCATTATTAATCAAAATTTAATAATTATTTTTATCATTAAAGATGGAAGTAAAATCGATCTATGAATCAAATACTAAAGGAAGGCTAACGCCATTTTAGTAAGGACGTGCGCCGATAGATGGCGCCTAAAGCCTCTAAATGACAAATAATTAAGCAAACAAATCATAGATGAGGGTGATTTTACGGAAAGGAAATGTAACTACGTTACAATTCCATACAAAAAAACTTGGTTTTTCGCAGTTTTTTGCTCGATATTATTACTAATAGTTTTATAGATCGTGCGTATTATGATCTATACAACTATTCTATATATCTATATAACCCTTCGTGCGCGAATCCGACTCGCACTTGGCCGATTTTTTGTTTTTCAAGTCGGGCTTCAATAATAAGTAAGCATCGAAAATTGGAATGTCTTGAGCAAATCTGTTTTTTTTTGAATTCTTTATTTAAAGGCTCTTTTTAAAATATTATATATATATATATATAATCTGTTGATCAAATTGAATATATAGGTATCGTCAGCAGCGAGTGCGGGGTCGTCGTTCGAGGACTTAGCCGACGCCGCGGACTGTCGCATCATCGCCAACCGCGCCGCTAGACACGACTCCGACCCCAGGTAACCTCACAACGTCACGTGGCGAAGTAGTTCCCGTGTATTGTGTTACCGTGTGGATTCATACCATAATACGCCAAATTGTTTTTTGATTTTAATAGTCTACCCGCGTTATAACGCAGTGAATCATCAGTGCAAATGTTAAAATGGCTTATTTTAATTAGTTAATTTGAAACGGCCTATGCTTCAACGGCCAAGTTTGACATATGTTCTGATGATTTACAGGATTCTTAAAATAGATTATAGTGCCAAATGTTTGACTTTTCTATAAAATCTAAAAACATTCAAATTATATAAATTAACTAAACGAATCCGCTAATGGGTTACGTATTTTTTCAAGCCTCCTCGCACTCATGAGATTTGACAACTCTACACGATTTTCACATCTATTGCATTAGCGCAGAGTTCTATTCAGAATGCAGCTGTTTCTTTCGCGACCACTAAAAAGATTCAATTTCATTGTACAGGTATGATAAATGTTTTTCCTTCAATATTTTGCCGAAACTAATTTTTCATAAGACATTTTATATGCAAACCTTCACATAAAAAGTATCATTTGACAAGTGGCCGACATTAAGTCACAAATTAAAAAATTATGTATCACGTTGTATTTGTAAACAGAACTCTTAAGCTGAAGCAAAAACAAAACAATATTTGTCTCCTTCATACTCAAAAGCTTATACGCGCACGAGAGTGTGACGGAGTTTTTCACGTTGTACTCATCACGGCGCGCGCTCAGGGCCGGCTTAACCAAGACGAGGCCCAAGGCCCGTTTCATCCTCGGTGCCAACCTACCGAAATAGTCTTTATTCCTTTTAATGTTTATTGGTTGATAGTATGACCTGACTTTAGATTAACACCTTAATATATTGGGGAGATACCCGAAAATATAGCTTGAGTTAAGTTATTTGTCAACCACTTATTTCTAACACAGCTACCTACTTAAATGGAATACGGTAGCCTTCAGGAAGAAGACTTCTACTTATACACATACTATCTTATACTTTAAACGAGACAATCTTGTATACAGAAGGGCCTCGCTACTCCGGCAAGGGAAAAAACAAGGCCCCTTCCGAATCATAGAATCGTCCGGATTATAGTATACAATATTTTATCAACCTTACTACTTGGCAATGAGGTTGAAAAGTAATACACCTGATCTTAGAATGTTTACGCGGCGGTGCAATTTATTTTGTCAGCAAACGCGCAAGTAACTAACACTGCAAGATGATAAACAAAATACTGTCGAGTGAGAATATTGACACATTGTGACCTGCACCTACCCCCTCGTCTGTCCGGATTACAGCGTGCTCCGAAATAACCCAGATCCGGATTAGCGAGGCTCTGTATATATAAGGTTACTGTATATATAATCGGTTTCTCTAAAATGGCTGCAAGTATTACCATGAATTTAGTATGCAGGGTGTTTTGAGGAGAAAAATCGATCTAACTAGGTCTGTCCTGCGAAACTGCGCATTTTTAAGCTATATAATGTTTTTTCTTTCATCGTGCTGTTGCACTAAGTTCGACTCTGTTATGTCAGCGTTTGGCATGCGTGTGTATAATTTTTGCTTTGTTCGAAAATTCGGAATGTCGGTCGGATAAATATTTTTGCGATTATTTTTATTTATTTTTTAATTTATCAGAACTCCGAGCAAACTCGTTACCCAGATACAAAATACTACAACTGACAATTTTTAAATAACGATTGTCAATTCTCTTTAGGAAAAGAAGAAAAGAGCTCTCATGAGCTTTTAAAGCTTTACGCGGTTCGTCTCGGCAATGCTAGCGAATCGGCCGTAAATAGACAGATTTTTTACATTGTATAACGTATGCTCATAATAATACAGTTTACATTTTATAAGAACACAATATTGGTTTTATTTATTCCCAACTAAGTAAGTTTAAAAATAATAGAAAGGAGTCAATTTTTTAAATTAAAACCGTGTAGGTTTTAATTTAAAAAATTGACTCATTTCTATTATTTTACGACCTCTATCATCTATGACTAAGTGGTTGAGCGTTTCGGTATTTCAACAAAAGGAACAAATCAGTTTCCTGTATTCCTGGGTTATGGATGTGTATAATACTTAGAGCATTAAATATATATATATAATAAAAATATTAAATATATGTATAAATATAAAGTACTATAAAATTATTAAAAAGATTCCTATATTTCCGTTGTCTAGTACCCGTAACACAAGTTCCTCGAGAACTTAGCACAAGGCCAGATTGACATTGTCTGAAACCGTCTATAGATATTAGTACTATTTCCTTTGAAGACAAAATTAGAATCTATAGCAATCTTTAACTACACCTATGCATTTATATCCATAATTTCGGAAGTTAGCAGAAGTAGACAAACAGACGAACGTACGAATAGCAGGACGGACGGAGCAAAACTGTAAGGGTTGTTTGTAGTACTACGGAACCGTGTGGTGAGTTCTGTAGTGTTTCTTCTGAGTTTTTTGTAGTGTTTGTAGAAAATTCTGAGTGTTTGTAGAAAACACCAAGTATGTAGAAGCAGATTGACCGTGGGACCCATTGTGATTGTGATGAAATGCTATCCACCTGTTTTTCCATTTGAAAAGTACTTACTTAACCACTTCAGAATTTTGCATATATCTATTACCGTTAAAAGGTACGGACCCTAAGGCCAAAGACCATAGGGTTAATCCAGCCCTGCATGCTTTATTCACATATACACACACACACACGTAACTATCTATGTGTAGACGTGCCATGAAAACTAAATTTATATATACTAGTAGGATATTACAAAGGACATACTGTCTAGAATATTTGCTCGATAGTTCACTCGTATAACAGAATCTACAATCACATTGATGTCTGTTCAAGTAACCACAATAATGTGTAAATTATCGCAATTTCACTGATACCATAAAGCTACTCAGATCCACTTGCGCAGATCTGGGTTAAAATATCATACCTTAACTCTTTCATAAATACGAAGCACGAGAGAGGTAATATGATATTTAACCCAGGGTTAACTTTAATCCAGATCTGCGCAATTGGGCCTAATTTACTTACTATATTTTTATTCCCGGCTGTCTTTACAGATACTTCATTAACGAAGGTACGTCGAAGGATCTATCCAAGCTGAGCAAGGAAATACGACATGAGCGCGAGAGCTATAGAGAGCTAACCGGCCGCTATATCGAGCGAGCCGACGCGATACCGCTCAAAGAAATCCACTACGCTGAAAAAGACTTCAAGAAGGAAACGAAAAAGGACCCGAAACCCAAGGAAATAAAGACGAAAATCAAACGATCGGATTCTAGTAAGAGTGAAGTGAAAGTTAACATCAGTGTTGGTAGTAAAGTGTTGATTATCGAGCCGCTAGGAGTGTATGACTGTATCAACCTGGGCAGGAGGATAGATGTGCAGTGGCCCTCGGAGTATCAGAGGGAACGGGGAGGCAGAAATTACTGGGAGAGCTGGGTGCCTATCGCCGGTATGGACGGATTGGTAAGTTCGCTTTTTCTTTTACTAGTTGTATTAGTATACCACAGGTACAAAATAGTTTTTGTACCTGTGGTGTTTTTTGTTTTTTTTTTTAATTCGTCCCCCTAACATGATCAGGGCTGTTTGTTTTTCTTTTTTAATCTTTTTTCTGTCTAATTTTTTATACAATTTTCTTTTCTTTTTTATAATTAATTTTTAACATCTCCAATACTTTTTGCTTCGTCCTTATTTCTATTTCGTATATTCTTTTCATATTACATAGTATTACATTTTTACATATTACATATCTGTGGTGTTAGAATCTTACTGAAAGGGTACAATTTCCGCAATGTTATGAAAATATCGTCATCATATAATGCTCAATCTCAATCAATACTGAATACAGCTTTCAATATATTATGTGCTGTTTCTGTCGTCTCCTCTAAAAATACTCTCAAAGGATCTCCTCTGTTAGACGATTTCGTAGGTTATTAAACAATTTGTAGATTTAATTTTAAATGCTCAGTACTCAGTAGTAAGGTAACACAACTTTGATATAATAATATGTGCATGTTGTGTTCACTTCCCAAACTCCTAGAGGGATACATTCTCTAGTAATATTCTTTGTACTTAAGTATCTGCATGTATTGTGAATTGTATCTTGTTTTGTGAACCTAATTAAAAAAAGGTTATCATTTTATATTATATATATATATATATATTATTTGTTCCCCATTTCCAAATGCTACTATTATGGCTTTATTTGGTGACAATTGACAAATATACTTAATATACTTGTAGAATCTATATTTTTAGTATCATTTTAATATAGGATTAGGTTTGTTTACTTTATGTTTGCGTGTGGCCGAGCCATTCTTCGTCACGAAAGGGCCAGCTCAACTGGATAAATACCACGGCCTCAAAGAAAACCTGTTTGAAATAACGCTTGCGTTGTGTGTCGCCGAGTGAGTGAGGTTACCGGAGGCCGGGTTGGGAATTTTAAGGACCAGGAGGAGGAGGAGGTTTTAAGTCACAGGAGTTACAAGTCCATGGGCCGCGGTAATCGCTTACCATCAGGCGATGCGTTTGCTCGTTTTCTGGTCAATTTCATTTAAAAAAATATTCAATGCTACCTGTGCTAATGTGTGATCCGTTTTATAACCATAACCTAGCGTCATTTCAGTGCTACCCGTTCAGTGGTTTGACTTATAGAATGAGAAAATAACGAGTAATAATTTCCAGGTGGTACACAAATGGACGCCCAAGCATCACGACCTCAAGCTCCGGTCTCACGTCGACAAGAGCATACTACTAGTGCAGATTGACGACAAATTCGTACCGATAGCAGAGAACTGCGTTCAGGACCTAGGAGACGAGGTTTAGACAGATATTACAAGTGCGAAATGTCAGTTTTGACACCTGACAATGTTAAATGTCACAGATAAATGTCCAATGCCAATGTTATGGACTACTTTGATACGAATGGACTAATATTATAGATATAAATAGTATCTTCTTGAAGGTAAGATCGACTTAAAACAGCATTTTGAGTGGCTGGCTTGCATGACCACTCATAGAAAGAAATAGCGTGTATAATGTGCAACTATCTCTTTCGAAATTGTCCACAAACTGTAGAGCAGAGAGCATGGAGCCATGAAGTATGATAATGAACTGAGTACTAATTTATTACACATTTTTTTTAACTCGCATTCTAACATCATTATTCTAATCAAACCACAAAAAACATTACTCATTTTGTAGAAAATACCTACTGAAATGAGTATTCGTCGTGGTTGTGCATTCCTAAGCTGACATTTTCTGATCTCCTCAAACACCAAAGTTGAAAATACTCAAAATGTCTCAAATTATTGACTTAGTGCTCTCTTAGCACATGAACTAGGAAAATGGTTGGTGATATACTTAAAACTTCGTGGAGGAAATATTGTATTATGGAAACTGTATCCCTAATTGACAAAAATATAGCCATGGCATAAAGCCTGTATGTGTAAGAATTGTAAAATACGTGTGTGTAAATTACTGGCCTTGTAGCATCCAAATGTTAACCATGATACAATTAATATAACAAAGCTATAGCAGAAAATTAAAAAAAAAACTTTTTTTCACAAGTAAAATAACCATTTACCTTTTCATTTCCTCCTGCCAACCCACAGAAAAGTTCAAGATTTTTTAATTATTCTGCTACAGCTAAATGGCAATATAAATATGTTTGTCTGTATGTTTAATTGTTTGCGTGTACAAATCGCTTGTTTGTGTGTCAACTACATATATGTAAATAGCTGTATATTATAATTAAGTATCATTAGCTATAAATAGGTGGTGTGATTATTTTTTATTTTTGTTACTTTTTCATTTTTATTAATTTTAAAAACTTTTCCTCCCAAATATATTTTAGTCTTTTTCAACCAAAAGTATTTATTTTATTTTTATGTACTAATATATACTCGCAGCATACTTAGATTTTTCATTCATAATAATGTTCAAATCCATATGGATTGATTTACATCATATAGATGATGTATTGAAAAAGAAAACATTATACTAAATCGGGCCCATATAAAGTATATTTTGTGTATTTTTTCAATACTTGTGATGTGCAGTCTTAAGTTATGGATCTTTAATCAAGCTTGTATATAATTTTTGTTTTAATACTCTTGTGATAAATTTTATAATTTATCGTAAACATAATATAAGGGTTGTTTTTACCGTCTTTTATATGGTGGTTAAATATTGGAATTTTATACGCCTGTGATTGTTCCATACGGTTTATTCTAATTTTAATTGAAATATTTAATTTAACAATAAAAATGTGTAAAATATGTATCTTCAGTGATAAAATTATTCATAATGATTAAGTAGCCTATTGATATCATGTCTATTTTTATTTATTTAGTAGTTGTCATTTTGTTCAAATAAAATGTTTTTGATTCTCGTCTGCCTGATTCATAATATATAGTAGTACCTATGTAGTTAATATATTTTAGACTGATTTTAAATTCGCGAATTTTCATTGTGAAGCATTATGCTCTATTTTAAATTATAGGATGGAGGCGCTATATAATATATTAGACACCATCTTGTGTGTTTGTGTATAAGGCTGTTCAAAATCAAGTACGAATATTGTGGGCATATAATCTACTGCTTATGTAAAAACGTTTAGACAGAAAAAAAAACTGAATCAAATTACATTGCTCTCTTAGGCGTTGAGGTCATTAATCTCACAGAAACAGCTGATTTAATGAGGAAGCAAAGCTTTGCCTAAATAACATCAATACAATCAGATATGTGAGGTCAATGACCTTAACAACGCCAGCCGTGAAGAGTGTACTGAAATTTAAATTAGAATTAGTTTTTCGAAAAAAGTTATTATATTTCTTCCTAAGCGTCTTGTCATGAGTAGTCATGAACATACGCCCAAAATGTCAGTTATTGAAAATGAACAACCTTATATTAATATTATGTGCATTGTCATAAAATATATAAGATGAAAGGCAAATCTGGTACTTAGTTGATGTTTTGAATGCAAAGAGAATTATTCTTTGGTAATTTAATTATTAAATAATTATAATAGTTATAATAATAATAGTAATTTTATTATTATTATTATAAATGTCTTGACATGCTTCATTTTGGTGAGTAAAGTTCATGTTAAAATTATTTTTGCCCTTTTCTATAAATTTAATTTGAAATTTGTTTCTAAATGTCTGACTTTATAAACTTTATCTTGAATTTTTATGTAAAATACATTTTATGAATTGCAAATATGTATTACAATCATTTACCAAAAACAAAGTTCTTCAGAGTTATTCAATAACAAAACTTTTTTTATAAGAAAACTATAACCCAACTACGCAAATTATATTACGAATCTATTGACACCTCATTCATTAAAATCGGGTCAGTAGTTTAGGCGCTACGGTGTAACAAACATACCTGTAATGTATGTACATAGACTATCCAAAATCATTGCCCCTCCTTTTAGCTTCGCACTAGTCTGTTAAAAATTGTATCCCCTCATGTGTGAATCCAGTTATTATAATATTTTATTTACAAACTTGTATAAAAAATCTTTAAAATACTTCTGTAAATACATTAAAAACTATGCATAATTCAGCTTACCTAAATAAATACTGGGTGACTTTTTATTCCATTTCGAGACAATGGATATGTTTTGTACCAAAAATAGAATACATATTATATTATATAAAAAAGCATTTCTGTCAAAGCCAAGTGTTTGAATGTTGAAAAATATAATAAATTTAGGTTACTCTACTGCGGGGGTGCCGCCCCACGCGCCGTTGTACGCTCCAATTACGCGCAACGTCATACAGGTCAACAATGACTTTAAATTGGTAGTGCGATGTTGTGCAACAAATTTTCACAAAAAAAAATCAACTAAGAATGCCATATTCATGTACCTATTGTACCCTGTTTCTCTTGAAACGAAAAAAAAAATCACCCAGTTATGTGAACATATTAAGCCCTCGTTTCTACGAGAGTTTTAGTGGTTGCGGCAGAAAAAACAGGACTGTAGATAGAACTCGTCGCTAATACAATAGAGCTGAATATCGAAGTATCAAGTGTCGAGTTCCCAAATCTGACATTTAACACTTGACACTTCGATTTTCAGCTCTATTGTATAAGCACAGAGTTCTATTTAAAGGGCTGCTTTTTCTGTCGCAACCATTAAAAAACTCTCGTGGGAAAGTAGCTTATGGGTGTAAAAATTTATATAATCTATAACAGTCGTATGTTGACGGCTGGCGTATGTACGGAAAGCACGATCCGTCCAAAAAGTGTTTTCTATGCACTCTGACGTGTGACTGTATATAAAGTTCAATTTATATACGATTAAGTCGATTCAAACTAGCTGTGAAATCTCGAGCGTTTTGGACCCAGTTTCGAAATAAATGGTGTTTTTTTTTAAGTTAGCTGTAAATATGAAATTTCAGCGCCAGTAGCGGTAAAAGTTGAAACTATTTTTATCGAATCTAAATATGTTTAAAATATTTTTTTAAATGCTCGAGGTTTAAACTGCTCATTCCGTATCGACAGTAATAGAGTTTAAACATGCACAATGCGATTGTAAATGTGATTCTAGTGTAATAAGCGGTTTGTCATATATTTGTTAAATGTATAATTAATGTTAAGACAATGTTTCAATTTTATTTCGAAAACGCTAAAATTTTACACGAGAAATATTAAATTGGTCCATTACTTAATGAAGAGTTATTGTACTTTTTCAAGTTATTGATTAACTCCATCTAGCGACTACTAAACTTTAAAACTAATTTTAGTACTTCTAATTAAATTTTATAAATCAGTTATGTTGTTTCAAATATTAAATTTTAAAAATAAGCGTTAAAAATGCCATAACATTATTTCAAATACGGTTCCTTGAAACTGGATATATCCAACACGAATAATAATATAGATAGACCGTTTGTTTTCGAATTTCAATTTCCTTGTTTTCTATCGACTGCAGATTAGCTGTCTCCATCTTTGTTAAAAGTTTTTCTTAATCACAGCTAGATGGCGCTAAATCTAGTTTTGGGCAAAACAGTATTTTGTGGTCGGTAGAAACTGAAAAACCATAGTAAGTACAGTTGAAATACATATAACTTAATGAACGCAGGTAGATCAGACATTGTACTAATACATCTTATAATCCTGCAATAAATTGAATAATTCAAAATATTTCGTTTTATTTTCCGTATTACAGTTTAAGTTGGAATTTTTATATGAAAAATTGTGGGAAAATGACAATTTGTATTTGTATTTCAGATTTTCAGCAATCACCTAACTAGCTATAAGTAAAAGAACCATAAAAAGAAATATTATATTTATTCAATAAATACAACCTATTCAAGAACATTATAATTCATATATTCTATAAACTCTTCAAAATACTTTGTAATACTGAGGACAAGTTCTGAACATAATAACTATAAATATAATGAGCAGCATCGAGGATCAGTCATGTTTTTTGTAGGGTATTCAGACTTATGGCAAAATATAAAAAACAAGTAAATACTGTAAATAAATTATTTAAATCGGACCAAAAATGACGAATATACAGCAATTTTAGTGCATTCGTTTAAAAAACGTGCCCGAGAATGAAGCTAGTCGCTATTACGTAATCTGTCGTCGTCACCTCCCCTTTAAACACAACTAAAATATTTAACGTAAACAAAAACAATGCACGCGAGGCACAAGAATACTTATGCAATACCTACCTATGAAGTATGAGTATAATCAAGCCGTTGTCGCACGGATCCCGACAGATGACGTCATCGTAACCAATTCAGCGGAAGCGCGCGTTTCAAACTAGCCGTTCAGAAAAACTTTAATAAATCCACCATTTCTTGACGGATTTTAATAATTTAAAAAATAGCATTTTGCTCAGTAAGTTAATACACATACGATGTACTTAATAAAATTCAGATTTCCTACTAAGTGATTGATCCTCGTTGCTGGCAATAATATGTTATTTAACACCATTTGATCGCAATGTAGTGAGCAGATTGGTAGCGCATTTAAATGCTAACAGAGATAAAGGTTCAACAATTAACATGTTAGCCTAATTAAAATGTAATTTTTTAAACAAGCCGTTCTCTATGAAATATAAAAACTTTTATTTTGAAAACTTATTATGATAACTTTTATTTTTTATAAATATAAGCTTTAAATAACTCTAAAGCGCGCTCCACTCTTTATTTTCACGAACCGTTCGCGGTTTCGCGCGCAATTTGCGGGTGATGTGCAGAGCGGGCACAACGAAGTGACGCCTAGATTCTAAATTCTTAAGTGTATAGCAAGGTAAAGTGGTCCAAATGAGATTGGTCTATTATCTAAGCTCACTAGCGACTAAATCTACGATTCAAAATATTTAGGACTTCTATGAACCTACGTTTATTGTATTTTTATAATAGCATACTAATTTTTCAAAATGTTTTGCTTAAATATTATAGCTCATATCTTTATGTCGATCCTGATACCATCAATCGCTCCAAAAACGCTTAAGGGTCAGTTCACACCGAGACATGGCGCGACGAGGCGATACAAAATCGAAATTTCCCACGACACGGCGTTGCGCCACGCAGGGCTGCATATTATGCAATATTCGTATTATTATATTATAGCATCGTCTCGTCGCATCGTGTCTCGATGTGAAAACCCTATGGTTGGCTTACGCTACACCAGACGTGCTCGCTCGGAACCGATCGGCTCGGTTTCCGGCCAACCCAGGCGACGACATATTATGCGGCTCTTCTAGGCCTATTACAAGTCCGTTAATAGTAGGAGAGCTGTTGGAATAATTTTTATCTTGTCTCAAATACCAACCAAAAAATTACAGCCAACTCTTCGACTATTATGACATTATGGCTAGCATCCTTTATTTTTCATCCATTACAAACTCTACTAAATCTCCTGTATCTGTTACTAGCCAAATCCGATTTACGGTCAAACTAGTTTTGCCTAGGAAAAATTTATATACACTAGGCAAAATTAGTATACACATTAGACTAGGATAATCCAGTTTATCCTGAGAAGGTACTGTTCTTATTCATATTAGGCTCGGCCAGTTTCACATCAATAACATAGTCAAGCATTCCCGCTTAGTCTAGGACTGAATGGATTATGGATATCTACTTAAATGGGAAGGAATAGAAAGCACCTATCGAGTATCGACACGTAATATTGTTGATGAAGTAGTAAAGTTAATGTGATAATGTTAAATTCTAGTTAATATAAAAACTTTTGAAGACCAATAATTACATTCTGGGTGATGAATTTTTATATTTGATATTATATTCATAATTGAAAATGTAACGGCCTCATTGGATTAGACTTTAGAATTAAAAAGTTAAGAGTTTATCATTTATAGTTATATGCATGTAATGATTTTTTATTACAATTAAAATTTATAGAATTTTACGTTTGAATACTTATTGAACCTTCTTAGAGTTCGGTAGTAACTACAAGTAACCCTTATAGTTTGGCTCTGTCTGTCCGTCCTCCTTTGCTAACGATCCGAGTCCGATAAGTATGAATATAAATAGATGTAATTTGGTATGCAATAATCTATAAAGGTTTCTCTCCATACATATGAAGTTGGGATGAAGTTTTTTTTTCATTCCAACCCATCGTGGGGTATCGTCGTCTAGATCTTTTTAAATAAAGGCGAAGTGTCATACATAATCTTTTAATAATTTAAACCACTTTCGAGTAATCGACCTCAAGTTATATATTATTATCCCCCCCCCCCCCCCCCCCCCCCCCCCCGGCATTTCAGTTTAGAAATAGTAACTAAGAGATAGTAACTTGAAACTTTCGATGCTTTGCGGTTTTACTAAATACTCTTTAGGTAAATTATTTAGAGCGAAATCGAACAATGACTTTTAAAGTAATTTTAAGAAAACCTGCACGTTTATAATTACGGAACCCTCCTCAGGCATGTTCTTAATTAGGTTATTTATATTAAATTAGTTAATTATAGATGATTATAGTAAACAAGTCAAAAAACATTCTAACGTGAGTTGCAACAATAAAGAGGAAAATTTTAAATTTTATAAGTAAACAAAAAAAAACAAATAAAAAATATATTAATTTTATTTCAAAATGATATGAAGAACTTTTAAAACTTAACATAAAATTTACATATGCTACAAAAAATCGAATATAAAATCAATTCAAATATTCAAACTAAAAATATTTTTAAACAATTAAAACTTAAAAAATACAAAATAAAACTCTAATGGGCAAATTGTATGACCCCCTAAACACTAAAAAAATCTATAATATATCTTTTATGAATTAATATTGATCATATTTTTAAGGCTTAGGGCTCATATCACAATCTTCTAGTGTCTAGAAGGCTAGAAGTGTTCTCGTTGCATTGCACTTTATATCGAGCGACAGAGACACAACATACAAAAAAGCTATCTGACACTTGTCAGTAGATTGTGAAAACTGGGGGTCTGTAAAGGCCACTTTAGATGTTTCATAATAAGATTCATATATTTTTTTCAACTCATATTAAGGGCGCCATTTTACGCATTTCTATTGAAAACTGTCAAAATTGGTGTTTTCGAATATGATGAAATCAGATGAATCATGTAGCCATTTTACAATTTCACGATTTTTGTAATGTGAACAAAAAGTATGAAACACCTAAAGTGGCCTTTTTGGACCCCCAGGCCCTTTACCTTATGGTTAATAGTTGTATGACGTTTATCTGTATTCAACATACATAATATACATAATAGTAATTCGTCTAGAAACTCATATCGTCGGCCTAAGTCGTTAACCTGCTAAATCCATTTTTGGGCAAAAATAGTTTTTTGTGCTAGGCATACTAATTAGACATTTATCTACCATATGGTAAAGGAATAGGAACTAAATTCGCTTAAAAACTTGATACCCTTACGCGAAAGACTGCTATTACAGTGACGGTCAATTGCCACAACGAAAACCTGCAAGTCTCAGTTCAGTACTGGCAACATTAGTGGAACTACGTTCGTGTGTTACCTGCGTCGTTATTTCTTAATTTTAGAGTGAAAATCAAACTTGCAATGTGTTAAATTACCACTCATAAGCAAGGTAAGTTAATTTTAAATCTTTTTTCAGTTTTTTGTTTCTAATTAAGTGTTTAAATTAAAAATTATAATCGCATTAAAATTCTAACCTAAATCATAGGGATTAAGCAGTTTAGCGCCTCGTGTTTTCTTATTCATCTAAGGACTTGACACTTTATCAAAGTAGTAGTTTTGAATATTATTTAGTGTTGTTTTTTTAAATTATTTAATTAATGAGTTATAAGTATTACTAAAAAATATTTATTTTATTTCATAAGTTATATAAGTAATATAAGTATGTTTAGCATCGGAATTAACAATCATATCAGTAATATATTTAGGTACATATATTTTTTTAATTGGGATTAAAACAAACATTGTTTTTATATTTCAGAATGTATCGGGGAAAAAAGTTAGTAGCACTGGCTAATGAGGCTTCTACTCAACAGGTAACGCCAAAAGATAATCCAAATAAAAAGATACACGTTTTGGAAGAAATTCGATTTTCAAATTGCGCAAAAGTTGTACCAGGATCTTCAGCTACTCAGCAGGTAACACCTAAGAATAATCCAAATAAAAAGATACACGTTTTGGAAGAAATTCGATTTTCGAATTGCGGAGAAGTTATACCAGGATCTTCAGTAGCAGATGTCAATGATAATGTCCATGAAATATGACGATACCAGTATTACGTCATTAACTGATGTGCCTTCTATTTTAGTCACAGAAAACAAAACTGCAATTAGTTCGGATTTCGCATTGACATTTCCTAATACAACATTCAATAATGATATTGTTTTAGATAACAATGATTTGCCGGTGGTTTATAATTTTCCCGATTCTTCTGTAATATATGAAAATTTGATAATGATACCATCAGAAATTGATATACAATCACAAATAACTAGTGACGATTTGATCTCAGATAATATTCTACGAAGTAGTTCCCCTTCAGTTCAGACAGATGAAATTATAGCTTCACAAAACACATTTTTTTCTAATATAAATAATATCATGCCCGATCCACCAATATCGGATGACAGTGATTTTAAAATTGTACAATATTCTGATACAGACTCACTTGCAGAATCAGAATCGCTTGCAGAATTAAAAAAAAAAGTAAAAAACGAAAGAAACATTTTCAAGTTAATAAAAAAGAATGGCTTAAAGAAAAAAATAAAAAACGGAGAGAAGATGGAAAACCTCACTTAGGAAGGGAGAGAAACGAAAACAATTGGAACTACAACAAGCCAAAAAAAGCACGTTCTATTAAATCAAGATGTTCTTGTAAGATTGGAAAGTACAGTACTTTAAAATGTGAAACAGTAGATGAGGAAGTAAGAAATATAATATTCAATAAATTTTGGAGTTTAACATGGGGCGAAAAAAAACCCTTGTCAATGAATGGGTATCTATCGTTCCTACAGCTCGACCAGGAAATCGAAATACAAAACAGACAACAAAGAGAGCTAAAACTTTTATTTATTATTTTAAAGTGGATGACCAGACTGTTAAAGTATGTCGAAAGATGTTTCTCAATACTTTGGATATAGGAAGATGGACGGTTCAAAATTGGAAACAACAATTTTCATCGCGGCTCCCTAGCACAATAAAATCCTCAACACAATCATCTGAGTCTCTTTCAGAGGAGAAGAAATCACTTATTGAATTTCTTGACTCTCCTCTTCCGGTAATGGAATCCCATTATTGTAGATCTACTTCAGAGAAGTCTTATTTATTACCAGAATGGAATTCTAAGGAAAGCCTGTATCGATTTTATGTTGATAATTGGTGCAAAGAGCGAAATGTGAAATCTCTGTCTATAAGTTTATTTTCAAATTTATTTGAAAGTAAGAATTTTTCCTTATTTAGACCAAAAAAGGACCAGTGTGAGAAATGCGCACAATTCAAAGCTGGAACAATGTCAAAAGAAAAATACAGAGAACATATTGATAGAAGTAAACTGGCTAGAGAAACCAAAGATGCGGATAAGAATGGAGAAAACTATGTTTTTACAGTGGATTTACAGGCTGTACTCTTGGCACCAAAGTCAAATGTCAGCACATTATACTATAAAACGAAATTACAAGTTCATAACTTGTGCTTTTTTAATTTAAAAAATTTGCTTCAGTTGGAATGAAGTTGAAGGTGGGGTTAATGCTGATGTGCCTCTATTTGGGTTGACTTTTTGGAAAATAAAATAATACCTGAAATTAATACTGAAGGTGAAAAGAAAACAATAATTATTTACAGTGACGGTTGCACTTCGCAAAATAGGAACTTAACATTATCAAACGCTCTTCTAAATATTGTAATAAGACATAAAAATATTACGATTGAGCAAAAGTATTTAGAGGTTGGTCACACCCAAATGGAGGCAGATTCAATGCATTCTACGATAGAACGCTACCTAAAAAATAAAATTATTAGTGTGCCAGCTGAATATATATCTATTGCTATACATGCTAGAGTATGTCCAGCACTAAGGTATAAGTGTTGTTAAATATCTGGACCACACGTATTTCAAAAACTTTGATAATATTCAGTTTTATAAAAGTATTCGTCCTGGAAGATCCAAAGGGGATTCTAAAGTAATTGATATTCGTGCACTGCTTTACGAAAATGATGGAACAATTCTTTATAAGACTTGTTTGAGAGATAATTGGCAGAATTTACTACAAACGAGATCTTTGCAATATAAACCTTGTGAAATAACTCAACTACCACAGTTGCACCAAAATCGTCTTAAAATTACTGCTCGAAAGTATAATGACCTACAAGAAATAAAAATGACCCTTCCTAAAGATTTCCATAAATTTTATGATGATTTACCCCACGAAGAATAAGCACCAATGTTTTATTTAAGTAATATGGAGGGTGATGACGTTATAAGTTTTAAGATTTAAATTGACATTTAAACTAGTAGATTACTTAACTTACTGTGTGCACCTGACTTTGTCAACTGTCGATGTAACTCTCAAACGTCTGATATTTTTGATTATTTAATAGCTGATACGAGTATGACTGAGATGAAAATTAGATAATATAATTTATAATGATTAGTTTAAGAGTTTTGAAACTAGAAGACAGTTTTCAAATTCAATTTCTAACTTGAAAACTTGATTGTGTTATGAAGGCTAGTGCTGGGCTGATTGTATTTTTAATTTAACTACTTATATTTAATATAGTGACATTGTAAGACTGGCACGTGATAAAACAAGAAAGATTTATAGAGAATTAGATAATAAATGTAGGTACATTTATAATGTATACAATTTGTTAGCTATAAGTATAATAGCATGGTATTAATATAGGTAAAACAGTTTTTTATTGTTTAAAAGTTTTATTTTAAGTTTGTTCTTTCATAGAATACCTCAGTTACCAATTATAAGACTGATTGTTAAAGATTTAATAATAAATATTCATTTGATTGCTAAAAACTTCTTTTAATTTATTCTAAACTCCATAGTTAATTAAATCGTAAAGCTGCTTAGTCCTCGTTTAAAGCAAAATATCACAACGAAAACTAGCTAAATCATTATTTTCCGCAGATATTTAAGGTGTGAAAAAAAAATACTAATATTACTTTAAAAATACCTAGGAATGATATAGGAAGAACTAGGATTTTCAGTTTTTTGATTGTATAGGTAATGTAGAAATAATTCAAAAGTGTTCAAAAATGAATTTAGCAGGTTAACGACTTAGGCCGACGATATGTCAAAATTTCCTCATACATTTCATACAGTTTTATTGCTTTGTTATCATAAAGTAATATACAAGCACAAATATAGTACATTATTCCTTTTGATAGTCAGTCAGGTTAGTGAATACCTAATTATATAAAATATTGGAATATAAGCATCCAAGATAAAAAAAAAATTAATATAATTATATATTTTTTTTTACTGCTTATAACATACAAGTATTGAGTAATAAGTTATTATGTACCTTAAAATGAACTTTTAAATAATAGGTAAAATGATAGCCTATGTGTAATATTTTTTAAGCTGGGGCTTCACTGCAGACTGTGGTCTACTCATGACTTGCAGCAATAATTATATAATCGGCAACGGCAATAATTATCATGAGGTATTGACATTACATTAGTACAGTTGCGGCATAAAATTATTATTTCTTGATACAATTAAAAGTGCAAAAATTGTAACATATTAAACTTGACAAAAACAAACCTTTTACTTGACATAGTTGATGTCGAATAAGCCAGAAACCATATGATATATATACCTTAACTAAAATAGGAACAGATATTAGATTAAGTGCCTTCTTTCTTGCCTGACATCTTGTCTATGAGGTTGTGTATCATGTCAGCATCCACTAAACCGATGAACTTATCCACTACTAGGCCATTCCTTATTGCTAGAACTGCTGGAACGGCTTTCACCTGCAACTTCTAGTTATTATTAAAAGCGAATGTGGTTAGATATCATTGTCATAATAATATCCTGAATGAAATGATTTGTGGAGTTAAATCACTGAATGGAATTAAATAGAAGGAATGCTGGTATTTTAAACCATGGATAATGATATAGGCTAGTTATAAGCCAGCATACTGTGCAGTAATGCCAGATAAAAGATAGATGTTTTATAGTATGATGTAAAAAAAATACATTATTGTTACCTCAAATGTATGCACTAGATCAGCGTTGTCTTCAACATCGACAATCGCCAGATCTAAATTGTTTAATGGCTCTACAAGCTCCTTGAGTTTCGGTGTGAGGATCTTGCACGGCTCACACCAGTCAGCATGGAAGTTGACAATCACAGGTTTGTCATTATTCATCACCTGGAAATAGTTTTTTTATTGCATACTTATAAAATAACATTATATAATATAATAGTTCTTGGGTTGCATGTGGCGGCCCGCAGGCATTGCCAAATGCTGGTCTCTACTCTAGAATCTAGACCAAATAGGATCTATTTTATATGGCAATATTGTGTCTAGAGCATAGCCATATTTCCATATAAAATACAACAGACAAATAAATGTTTTTATTTACAAATGAAAGACAAACATGTATTGTAAAAGTACCTTATTGACAAATTCATCATTATTTTTGACTAGAATAGTCTCATTGTGTACTAGAGATGTGGATATTGTGTTGGCCCTTCTCAAACGTGCCAGCCTCCGTACTGGAGAGCGTAGACTCTGTGATATCGCACCAGACATTCTGGCTAAAATTATAAAATGACATACAAGAAATTTGAAAAATATTATTGATGAAACTAATATTGGAAATTTCAAATTAAATATAATATTAGTAACGAGTAAGTATGAAATATTAATTTTGACTGATTTAAAAATATAAACATAAAAAATAGTTGCTTGGACAAGTTAACAAGTAAGCAGTGATAAGAAAGATATATTATGCTGTTAGATTCTTAACAGATTAAACAATTGTTTAAATTAGATAAAATTTATCATGTGACTTCACTTAATTTTAAGCAAATCATTCATTCAAAATCTTATCACTTATCAGTGAGCAACTACAAATGACAGGCCTTATTGTCTACCATAATATTGAAAAGGATGTAGGTAAATTGTAAACTGTCTCTATCTCTTTTAAACTTTGTTGCAAACAGGGCTTTGGAGTTATAATATTGTAAAAAACTAAAGTATCAGTTACATGCAACTATTGACCTTTAGTTAAAACATTGAAGTTATGAAAATCTCTCAATATATTAGAATTCATCAGACAAAATATTTACAATAAAAGTCTCAAGCTACAGCAAGCAAATATAGAGTATAGATATAATTACAACAAAATTATGTATAAATTCAATATTGTCATCAGCATCTTTGGGCAATTTTTAAATTCTCTATAAATTTACATCCCCGTATAAAACAGGTTTTAGACTCACCAAGGGTTAGTAAGAGTCAGTGACCAAGTCTTTGATTTTTCTAGTTTTCACTGGCGAGAGACACACAGTAATAAAACAATACACTAAGCTTCCTATCAGACTTAAAATCAGACACGATAAAGTGGCTACGCGCGGCACGTACGACTTGTCGTAAAAATTGGCAGCTGTTTGCAGCTCGTCCCCTTTTGGCAACAGCACTAGAACAATTGTTATAATAACTGAAATTACAACACAGATCTTTCCTATGTAATGCCCCGTCCGCACGGATACCCAGCAAAACAGCAGCGTAAGGAACCAAATTACAATCAAAACATATATTCCGACTCCGAAATTAGCCATTTCTCTTGCATGCTTCTTTTGAATATTAAACAATTAGTAGCTACCATGCACTTGTTTATAGATTATTTGTAATTTTTATAATTAGACACTGAGACAAAAACGATTACACCTCCATTACAAAGTTTATTCTTTTCACCTTAGTATGTATTGCATGTAAACATCAATACTTTTAACAATTGTTCTACGAAACCAGCTGGAAAGTAACAATATTAATGATAGGTATAGGTAGGTAGGTAACTGGAAAATTAAAAATTGGAAACATCAAAATACCTACTGCAAAGCAAATTACAATTTTCGAAATTTTACGACATAGACGATTGACATTTGTCGTTTGACAAACAATTTTTTTTATTTTATTTGAGTATGGCATCGGCCTAAAACTATTTGCCAGTGTCAAGTTAAAAATGCAGGAAATAGAACTTTCGTTTCAATTTTCAACACCGTATTCCTAAATCGTCAAGTTTATAGTCTGGTCAAAGTCCAAATAAATAGTCAGTGCAGTCCATGACACATGTCAGTCGATTCAGTAAAGTGGTAGAACCTTTACTGAAAGTTTCTAGGGAGTTTTGGAGGCAACACAAAATAGCACGTTTTTTGAAGTTCTACAACTTGCCCACATTTGTGGGCAATATTCTACCAATGTGTGGGGTTAATATTCTACCAATATTACATATTATGAACCGAAATAACACAATTTTTAAAAAAAAAAATACAAAACCACAACGTCACCTAATGAATTCCCCGGCAAAACTCCCTAGGAACTTTCAGTAAAGCTTCTACCACTTTACTGAATCGACTGACATGACTCATGGACTGCACTGACTATTTATTTGGACTTTGACTAGACTTTAGACTTGACGATTTAGGAATGCGATGTTGAAAATTGAAACGAAAATTCTATTTCCCGCCTTTTTAACTTGTACTGGCAAATGTTTATAAACCGATGCCATATATAAATAATAAAAAACTCTGACTTTTGAACTCTCTGAATTTCTGTAGTGAACAGTGGTCTCGAACCTACCGATTTTTCGGTATTTCTACCGATATGAGCTCTGCTCTACCGAAATACCGAAATGCAACGATTTTTCCACGATTTCCGAGAATATATGGAAATCCTCCCGATTTTTCTACCGATTTGGCATTTTAACACTTTTTAAGTTGGCAACCCTTTTCATAGATAATAAATGTCTGATATAGCCAGTTCAAATAAACGTTGCGGGGAATCCCCCAATGTTACCTAAGTATGGATAAATATTATTGCATAATGTTCCAAATATTTTGGGGAATACCCTTGACTCCTATAACTCGACGATAAGTGGATTCCCGAACGAGTACTCACTTTTATTTTTCATTAATCAGTGAAATGTCGTCTGACGAAGAACCGAGTTTGTGCGCTAAACGAAAAAAAAATCAACAGTGTTATAAAAAAGAATGGGAAGGACAATTTTCAGGTTGGCTGCAAGATATTCGTAAAGTCGTCAACTATGCCTATTAGTTGCAATAAGAATATTATCATAACATCAGGAAAAGACGCTCTAACGAAACAAAATATATTAAGCCTGAAAGTCGAACTTTAATAATAATCGTTTGTAATATGTAATCTAAGGTTAGATTACATAATAATAATAAATAAACGAATATGATTATTTATTGGGTTTTTTTCATATACCGATTTTTGGTACAATTATACCGATTTTAGATGGCAAATCTACCGATTTCGCTCTTTGACGTTCGAGACCACTGGTAGTGAATAGTCTATGGCATAACAGTGAATTTCGTGGGGTCGTGTGTGATATTGTCAATAAAATAGAAAGGTAAGTAAAATTCAAGTCTTTTTACGCTTAAAAGAATCCAATTCACATAAAATTAACAGTATAATAAATGTATTAATGGAGTCAAATTATTTCTATAAACCTTAAATCACTTTAAAAAGGCAAAAACACCGAATAAGTAACGCCATTTTTCGCTCTTTGCCAGTCATCAAAAACATTTAGATTAGCAATTTAGGCGTTAGAAACGAATAAATATCTTTGTCTGTATATTGCTTTAAAATGAATAATACGTTTTTAATCGATAACAAAGATACTTAAAATGAAAAAAAATATTTCTTGTATGTCACCGACTTGATTTTGATGACTAATCTTTAGACAAGGTCTAACAACTAAGTACGAACTTGTACGAAGTAAAAAATGTTTCTTTTTGTAAACTTTTGATCTTGTACTATTTATACATGGAAACTAAGACGTTGGAATATATAAGATATAAAACTCTTTAAATCAAAAAAACATGACATTATGATTTGTAGGTTTATAATATACCTAATATCAATTTAATAATTAAAGTTCAAAACAACATTTCACAAATAAAACCTGTAATTAGGAAGTAAACATGTATTTTTTAACACTGTTTCTAACAAACTTTGTAAACACTATCTACATCAAATAATTAATTTTATAGGAGAAGGGGGACTCTTGATCCTTTTGTCCTTTCTTAACCTGTATAATCCTTAATAATCCTTTTTTAAACCCAATTTCCTTCATAAAGGTCCTACATGAAAATATTTTGACTGCAATACATGGATTTTATCTGGCTACAAGTATATGTGACAACCACAGAATATCTATTGAAAAAATACTAATTTACCTACTAAAACAATGGCAGGGAAATCGTACTAGCATGTGTTGTATGACTGCAGTAAAAATGCGTTTTGTCTACACAAGAATAGACAAACTGACAGATTGACTATTATTCAATAGAAAGAAACCATTTCTATGGTGGTCATATAAGCCATGTCCCCATTCATGGGACACGTCTTGATCACTTATAGCATTACAATTACTAAGGAAAATCTGTTCTTTTTTAAACATTGAAATTGCCTTCACTTATTAGACCACTCAAAGCTTAAATTACTATTCTTGTGGTGTCACATGTGGTGTTTTAGCGTTAATTTTATCATATCATTTTTCACTTTTTTATGGTTTGTTACTCTTTCTTGTGTACATTTTCTTGTTTAGAGGATCTTAGGACTATGGAATTGTTCAATAATTAATCAATCAAGTCTCCCCAAATGCAGTGTGCGCAGGAATAGTTTCATGCTATAAGCAAATTTATCATGATTAAGATTCATTGATTAAGATTAACTCTTTTATTTAACATAAACATAAAACAGATACATAAGGATTCATTTTATATTCATATATATCTCAAATATAGTTTCTTAACAACAGATAACTGTTAAAAATCAGATTTATTCTGATTACAAAATAAAAGTTGATTGACATCACATCTGTTGATCATCATCTGATGCTTATTTGGAAAAGATTGCAGGTATCTTCTTATATTACTAAAGACAAAGCCACTATAAATTGTCCATATATGCTCTGCAAATTAAGCATACCTAGTCTTCCACAAGGATCAAGTGTGGGATCTCCTCCCACACCTACATATTATAAATATGAAAAAAAAATCTTAATTTTTATAGTAACCACATAAAAATAATATAAAATATTTTTCTCCATATTACTGACCCACAAGGTAAAAAGTATAGCTTGATAGAGGAAAGCTGTCATTTTGTCCATAATATCTGTCAGTATATCTATTCTTGTGTAGACAAAACGAATTTCTTTGTTGGTCATACCAAGCGTGTTGGTCAGTGGTCTCATACTTCTATTCATAATACTTCTGTTCTTATACCCCCAATACCATAAAGAAAATGTGGTCCAAAAAGCTATTTTGCTCTAACCTCCTTTTGGTTCTATTGTATCTATTTTAGGTCAGTCCACAGTCAAATAAAAGTTCATTTAAAACAAGCCAATCCTTTGCACGCGATGCGCGCGCATACACACAATCGTCATTCTTTTCGTGCTATTATTTCATCAGGGACTATTATTGAAGCGGAGACTATTGAATTTGACTCATTATTTATCTAGAGGTAGCTCGAATATTGCTAAGGCTCTATGGCCCAGTGGGTAGACCGTTTGATTCGAGAGAGTGCAGGTTCGATTCCCAGGTTGTGGCGTATAACAATGAGACTTTTTCAGATCTTAAGTGCATTATACGGACGCTCTAACGGTGAAGGAAAACATCGTGAGGAAACCCACACATGGTTGGTCCCAGACGTATTGACCAGTCATCCCTCTGAACTAGGCTGACTGTGCTGTGAGAATGCCGTGTGTGCTTGGCCAACCATACTACGACATTTAAAACTGTCCTAGGCACTACAGTATTTCAAGAGCGGTTACATCGCTCGGAGAATACTGTATAAATTATCCAGTAACAGATGAAAATGTCTAAGTTTTTTATAACCCGAATACTTAAACTCTGGTAAAATTATAAGGCTCTTCAAGTCACTTGCTGTCATTGTGAATATGTCAAGCAGAGACAATGACAGTCTGTGTTTTAGGCACCTCCTAACTTTAAGTGGCGTTTGAGAATTGATGGATGTATAAGTCGTAGTGTAGTATCTTTAAATCCGGTGCTAGAAAATGAGACAGAACAATATGTCTGTTCTGCTGAATTTGTGATAAAGTGCGGATTCCAAAAGCATTGCCAGTAGGCAGTATGGAGAGATCGCGGTATATTCAAAACATAATTAATATTTTATATATGATCCTGGTTTTTAAACCCATTATTTATTTTAAATAAACAAGCGGCTACTCAAAAAAAAACACGAAACATAAACTCAAAAGGAATGAATGATTCTTTAAGTACCTATATTTACCGTATAAGAAGGTTATAAACTCAATAAAGATACCAGAGCAGGTGCTATCGTCGTGAATTTCGTGATCGGGTTTTGGAAAGGTGCATTCAGTGATCAGTCAGTGCTGAGTCATGACATTGAAACTCTCTGAGCGTAACAATTAGATCATTTTGGTGGATATCGCCTTATATCACACATGTCAGAAGACAGTTGTGATTCTCAAGATTGTACAGCATGCTATATAAATGTTGTGATGGTACCTAAACCTGTGAATTGGAATCTCAACACGCAACGTTTCTTGCAAATAAAGATTATTATTGACGACCTCTATGGCTCAGTTCAGCGCGTTGGTGCTCAAGCCGGGGGTCGCGAGTTCGAATCCCGCCGAAGGAACAAAAAGTTTTTCTGTGTTCCTGGGTCATGGATGTGTATTAAATATGTGTATAATACACACACCGGCATATTTAGCGGAACACAAAAAAAGATCCATAATTAAAAAAATATGGTTTTATTTTAAAATCTACTTACTACACTTCTTTTGTTATTTAAAGTTTCATTTGTTTTACTTTAAATGAGATCACATTGAGAACAGATTTTGCGAGTAAAGGCTATTTGTGAAAAAATAGTACGTTTTTGAACTTTTCATGTAACCGGGAAAAGTGAAAATTAATATTAAAATAACAATTAATTAAATTGGGAAAATGGTGATTAATATCGCGTATTTCCTCCACGTGCTCTTATTAAAGTTTCTACCCGTCTAGGCATACTGAGAATGATGTTATAGATGGTCTCCTGGGATAGTCTCCGCCATTCCTCAACTACGGCGATTCGCAGTTCACCCACGTTGGCAGGAGCTGGAATTCTGGACTTAACTTTTCTTTTCAGCAAGTCCCAAACGTGCTCCATTGGGTTCATATCCGATGATCTCGCCGGCCACTCCATATCAGTGATATTCATATCATTAAGATAAGCTTGAGTTACCCGAGCGGTATGCGGCCGAGCATTATCCTGCATAAAAACAAAATCGTCACCGATATATGGAGCAAACGGTACGACATTTTCTTCTAAAACTTCTCTGATATAGCGGTCTGCAGTCAGACTCCCTCTGTCAATCACTACCAAGTCTGTGCGAGCTCCCAAACAAATGCCCGCCCAAACCATTATTGATCCGCCACCGTATGCAACTGTAGTTTCAAAATTTGTCTGAATGTATCGTTCTCCTTTGCGTCTGTATATTCTTTGCCTGCCGTCAATTTGATTTAAGAGAATTCTGCACTCATCAATAAACAATACCTTACTCCATTGGTCCGCGTTCCAAAGTCGATGTTCCTGAGCAAAAGTTAACCTGTTTCTACGATGATTTACCTCGAGCCTTGGAGCCTTGGCGGGCACAAATGAACCCAAACCAGCTTCTTCGAACCTTCTTCGTACCGTACGCCAACTTACGGTTACACCCCGCACTGCTTCTAACTCATGTCGGGCTTGGACGGCCGTCAATCGGGGGTTCCTACGTACACGAAGCCGAATAAATCGATCATCCCTACTCGAAGTGCGTCTTTTTCTGCCTTGTCCTGCTCTTCTCACATAAGTACCGGTCTCCCTGAATCGTTGGATACTGCGATGGATCGTTAAAACTGGTCGACGAAGATCTCTGGATATCACTCTGTAGGTTTGACCATTTCTTCGCATTTCGAGTGCCCTGGCAATCTCCGTTGGGGCTAAGTCAGGCATAATTCAGTCCTCAACTCCAAAAAGATACGCGATTAAAAAAAACTAACAAAAAACAGTATTTCAATGAAATTTTAAATCAAACTCAGAAGGAAGAAATACTCGAAGTTCGCTCCAGATAAGGTGTATTTGAATAAAATTAAAACAATTGCATAAAATGTGATGTTCAGTTGTTTTCTTAATTTGAAAATATTTCGTTTTAAATTAAATGACGTATAAACCAGCCAGCAACCTTATATGATACTGATATCAAACCTTTATTTTATGTTCCGCTAAATATGCCGGTGTGTATAAATAAAAATCTTAATATATGTATAGTATAAAAGTATTAAATATACTTCCCGTTTTCTGGTACCTTCACCAACACAAGTTCTTCGGACACTTAGCACGGGGCCAGATTGACGTGGTGTGAAGCGTCTATAGTATTATTATTATTATCATGAAGAATGTGAAAGATTGTCTTCCTATACTGTAGACACTAGACGAGAGATAGTTTTGGGTTATGAGTTTTCAGGAAGTAGGAACTAAAGCTAAGCTCCTAAAAGGATTTTAGCTATTCTGGACAGAAGCCCTACCCAATACCTATATAACTATTATTTTTCCCATAAGTGTAAAAGATTTGCTTACATTTTTGGTAGCCGCTCCCAAGACGGATTAGCGTCAGGTCACAACGAGACGCGACCCGGCGTGTACTTTTTAAGATAACAATTCAAAATTGAACTTTACTTACTACACAAAAGATACAATTTTGAATCGCTATCTTAAAAAGTGCGCGCCGCGTCTCGGTGTGAGCTGACCCTTAGCGGTCGCATATCGGAATTAAACGTGTCAGTAGACGCATAGGCTACTTTTTATGCTGAGAAAGTACAATATTCCCATGGGATACTGTATTTACATTTCAACAGATAGTCTATAATAACTTGTACAAAGGATTATTTTTCGTGACTTTATGATATTATTAGTCTGCTGTCTAAACAGCCTAATGATGCGATTATGACACCATAGTGACCCATCATTCACTTTTACCAATAATGTCGGCTATCAGATTCAGACGTGTTGTTCCTAATGGCGATGTAACAAATTATTTAAAGCAGGTAGTCGTGACCCCAGGAAGTATGATAAGTAGTTTCCTTTTGCGTAAACAATTTATATACTTGCAGCTTTCATTGAGAAGTGAGAACACCATTAAGGTAAAGCAGGAAATCTGCGTTTTAATATGTATTAAGGCTGAAGTGCAAACTGGTTGCACCGTGCACGCCTTGAGCCCTAAGCGCAGGTCATGGTCGAAGGCGTCCAATGTCCAGTAAAATGCCGCAGTACGCCATTGCAGAAAATTAAAACGAAACAGAAAATTAGACGAAAATTTATATAGATACACACTTTATCGCACATATTAACATAGGTACAATCAATGGACTAAAATTGTAACCTAAATGTTGCCATGGGCGATCTTATAAGCGATCTCTTCCAAGCAACCCTGTAGGAGTAACCAGGAGAAGTAAATTATATAATAAAAAATAAAAAATAAGTATATATATGTATATGCAGGGTAATAAGAAAAGCTCTGAATAAGTAAATTATTTTTTTATCAATGTTGCAAATTGAAACTTGATGGTCCATATCCGGTTCGAAGGACCAATGCAATGGTCTTCTCTTAAGGTAAGTTTATGTTAAGAATGCGATTACCAAACCAAGTAATAAATATTACAATTTAACAAAAGTAATTTTAGTTTTAAAATTGTAATTTAGTATTTTTTATCAAGACAATATTCTTCATTAATATTATACGCAGGAAATTATTATGATACGACCTTCTGACCTAATATTTTTGGCTTCATTATATTTTGTTCATATTCTCAACGTGGAGACTAATTACGGGCTACGGGAGCCATTTTTAAAAGAAAATATTCTAATTAAACACGAAACAAAAGATTCCGCTGCAAGTTGCAATACGGTAGAGAAAAAAATATGCAATTCAAAATGTAAGTATTGCAGTGTCCGATTACTGCAGTGCATTTCCCACAGAAAACAGGTCAGCACCACTCACTTATCTGAACCGGATATTAGCGTCGTTGACCGATAAATCGTACATATATTTAGATATTCAAACGATTAAAATGCACTTTGGATTAAGAAAATTATGATATAGGACTAAAAAGTACCCATATGGAATTTGCGCCCCACGAAAAGGGTATTTTTTTGGAATAAAAAGCCTATCCGAGTTATAACCCGAACAACACTAAATTATAAATTTCAATAAAGTATGGCTTGAACCTTTCAAGTATCACCGTTTCAGACAGAACTTCCATGCATCTAATTTGGCTGGTTATGGCAGCATCACTGAAATCTAAATTATTGACTTGCAAGTACAATATTATTTACTTGACACTTGTAAACAGTTCAATAACGGATATAAATAAGTTTCGTGTGACATCGGCTGAAACTGAATATAAACGATGGTGTAAAATATGTTAGTCAATAAAAGGCCAACCTCTACGCATAGAGCTGTCGTTTTTAAGTCTATTTAAAGTGGAGTCATTAAATTGTTGTTCTATAAATAATTTATAGAATCAAGTATGCGCCGAGATGGCATTTTGTTTTTCTCGTCTGGGTCCATCCTTTTGGAATTTCTCGCTCTAGTCGACGGGTTTTTATTTCGAATGCAATTACAATTTATGGTTTTGTAGTCGAGTCACGAGTGCCTAAAAAATATAGAGGTATTTAAACTCGCAAATGTACAAAATTCTTACATTGGATTTTTTAATACCTACTTAGTCGTAAATAGAGCTTTGTAATTAGCGATTTCTGTGTGGAACCGTAGAATTTGTCGTCGTCGCCCGTCCGCCCGGATTCTTTTGAAGCAGTTAACGGACAAACACAAGAATAATGCTAAGTCCAAATAGGCAAAGCTATATTGTGGTATTAAATACAACATAGCACATAAATTATAGCGATATCATGAATAAATTCTATATTTGTATGTGATGATGTCATTGAGCCTCGACTGACTTTTAAATCTACACGCAGGTGACTAAAATAGTATAAAAATATTGTTAATTCTCAAAATTAAATTAATTTAAATGCAGGAAAGTCAACTGATAAATAATATACGAGTCGAGATCAAAAAATGAAAGTATATTTTGATCTTGACTAGTAAATAAGAAAATGCATTAGCATTTTAGAGATTAGAAGAAAGAAGCAACCGATCAACATATGGAAACGAAAGTGAAATCGCAATGTAAAAGTAAATTAGGCGAATTAAAAGATTTTGTAAAATTTCAACTCAACAAAGGCTCTTTGTAAGTGTGAAGTTTCTAACAAGTGCTTTCTTCACAGTTTAAGGTGCTAATGTGTAACAGACAATAGAGGCTTTCTTATCCAAATAAACAAATGTTTTGACACAGATTAATAAATAGTTAGAAGTAACTTACGAAGGTAAGTTTAGATCAAGTTGTCGATAAACCCAACTTAAAGGCACAACCAATTTTTCCTAGAAATAAATTGTGCGTTGATTTGTTCTATAACCCTTCTACAATTTCTTTCTCCTGGTTAGATGTTAGATACGTATCATTGTTGTAAATGTAGGCAGCTATTCCATTTACGAATTTATTTAGGGCTAAAAGTAAAAGTAGTTTTCCCATGTCTAGTTTTGGCCGCTATCCATGACGAACTCGCTACTCGATCGAAATTATACTCGATCTTAATCTCATTTGAAATGTATAGAAAATTGATATCTTGATCTCAGATAGCTATCTGAGTTCAAGATTTCAATACATTTCAACGATCCTATGATTGACTTCACGTCAATTTACGTCATTTTTTGTTTGAGAATCTAAGATTCTATTCTATTAAGTCAATCTGGATTTTTAGACACGTTATTAATTTTGGCCGTTAGTGCTTATACAGGGGAACTGCGCTATCGATCTTTACCCTCAAGATGACGTCATGGATCTTGCTAGCAGCATCAGGTGACGTATACGCTGCACCGTTTACGAGGAATCGGCCTCAAAGTGGTTTATAAGTTGCTCCCCCTGGCATTTCTTAACTATAAAACTTAGAAACGCAATTTTCCATGCTAATAGATCATGCTAAAAACTTTTTTGGAAAGTTATTTTGGACGAAATCGGACAGTAACTTTTGAAGTAATTTGAAAAAATATATTACGCTATTATAGTTACGGAACCCTCCTTAGACATGTCATGCTCTTGGTTAGGTTATTTTTTTTAATTTTGCATATTTTAGAGCTTTTCTATATCGACTATCAATTGATACCTACTGCGTAATTCGAAGATACTCCTTTCGTCACGGTTTTAAAATTACTGTATGTAGTTATGTATTATCATTTCGTCTATATTAGTTTAATATCATCGCTGTACAATTTCTGCAATCTAAGCTTTAATTTCATCATTGGGGAAAGTTTTTTTAATGATTAATGCCTTTCTATTGAACCTTTTCTTATGATTGCTGATATCAATTGTATTAATGTTGGTTTTATGATTATTGTGCTGGTTATTTGTGCCGTTACTAGCTTTACAATCCATCACAACATTGAATTCTAACTTGGATTTCATATTTCATTTCATAAATTTTATGATTTAAGTAAATAAAAATTGTCAGCCCGAAGATGGGTGTTTCGATTAAGAATGATGGACAGTGTGCTGTGTGAGCAAATCGTCTTCTGTCTTGACCCTTTGATTTTGATTGAACTTGATAAAAATAAAGAAATAATAAAGATCCATAGCCGCTTTCACGCCACGTCAAACATAAGGCAGTGACAATAACATTACGTAGTTAAATATGTAACCATTGCGGGTTGTCAACCGTGAATAATAATTGTTTTTCTTGTAAGCATAATGAATTTAACTCACGAGTGCACTAATCTTCGTATGTAGACGCATTGGCGGTTTAGTATCGATCCCTGCGACCTTGCACGCTTTGCGTAACTTGGAAGAAATTATTTGGCTGCTATTGCGGATTTTCATTAGTGCATTTCATTGTATTCCTTAATCCATCATGGATTAGGGATTACGACAAATGAATATCTGGGTTAATTACTGAAATGATTGCGTTCTTGCGGCAAAATTGCTTCTGTTTCAGGATTTGTTCTAGTTAATAGTCCCATTTATAAAGTGTTAATAATTGATATATTAAGATGTTAGTGGCCCCATACACGGTCCGGTTTTCCTTCAGTTCGGCCTGAACGGATGCAAAATCGTATCATCTGTGTGTAATAGAAATACCTACACCATACATGTGTGAAAATGTTAACTGTTGAGCTATCACGGTATAAGCAGGTTAAGATACAGCCTGGCGACAGACGGACGAACAGCAAAGTCTCAGTAATAGGGTCCCGTTTTTACACTTTGGGTACGGAACCCTAAAAATGGCACGTGGTCTAAAGAAATTTACTAAAGTTCATTGAAGTATTTAAAACTTTAGAGCCACTATGGTTGATAAAATCTAAAGACTATGACTATAAAACAAAGGGAAATGATTTCTATAACATATTACTGGAAAAATCTATGACACAATAATTCGGTTTCGTCGATAGCGTGATTACAATTGCAGCAAAATACAATTAATAAATAAAATAATATCCTAAACTGACCAAGAGCATGTCACGACATGTCTAAGGAGGGTTCCGTAACTATCAACGCGCAATAGGTTTTCTTTCAATTACTACAAAAGTTATTGTCGTAAAGTTATTACAGAAGCTCTGTCTGTCTGTCCGCCGCTCTCCTAAGCGGCGGACAGACTGACAGACGGACGGGCAGAGTGAAATTATAAGGGTTCCGTAAGTATTACGGAATCCTAAAAACACGACCGAAGCTCGCCGCAATTTTCCGTCTATGTGCTTGAATCCGTTCAGGTCGAACCTTAGATTAAAACGCCTAGAAACCGGGTACGCGCATGAAAAGTGAAGTAAATCATACTGAGCCATATTGGCTCAGTTTGTTCGAACGACCCGTCAGTTGTCAAGGTCAAGCGCTAGTGCATACATCTCCGACTATTAAAAACATTATGACGGTTTGTGTTGTTATTAGGTGTCACAATGCATCGGAAAAGAATTAAAAAAGGTTACTATAGCTATACTTACATATGAAATGTTATGTTCGAACAATTTGACTTGTATTAAGTAAATTATTTCAAACATTTTAAAATAAAATCATATTATGTCGCCATCTTGCTGCCCTATTGTGAATTGTGAAAGTGTTACTAGTAATAATAAATTTATTTCAGAATTTTCATGGCTAACTAATAGTTGCAACTAAGACAAACTATAATATTTTCTGATTTTTTTAATTATAAATTTAAAGTATTGCCCGTATTAAGATAATCCATAGTATATTCCTTAATAGCAGTTTAATATAAATAAAGTTCACAAGTTGTGTTTAGATGGTTTAAAATGAAATATAAGTTATATTTTTACATCTCACGATATTAAGAAAAACAAATACAATAATTCCAATTTTAAGAGTACACACTCCACAACTTTAAAGTTTTGTTTGTGTGCGTGTCGGTATGTAATTAAAAAAAAAAACGATAAAAAAAGTGATACAAGCTATGCAATAGATTAAAAGCTTCGGACATAACATTTCATATGTAAGTACTACAACTTGACTTGTATTAAGCTAAATATTTAAAACATTTTATAATAAAATCACATTTTGTTGCCATCTTGCTGCCCTATTGTGAATTGTGAAAATGTTACTACTAATAAGAAATTTATTTCAAAATTTTCATGGCTAACTAATAGTTGCAACTAAGACAAAGTTTTTTAATATTTTCTGATTTTTTTAACTATCACTATAAAGTATTTTCAGTATGAAGATATTCCTTAATATAATCCTTAATAATAGTTTAATATTGTTTACAAATCGTGTTTAGATGTTTTAAAATGAAATATAAGTTATATTTTTACATCTCGCGATATTAAGACAAATAAATACAATAACTCCAATTTTCAGAGCAATATTTTCCGTGGAAATTGTCCCTTAAAACTGTACACACTCCACAACTTTAAAGATTTGTTTGTGTGCGTGTCGGTATGTAATGCTTACGCCTACATCTATCTGTCGCTTGCTTCACTTTGTACGATGCGTTTGTTTGAAGATTATCTAGGCGTTATTAATCTAAGGGTCGGAACTGACGTCAGTTCGGTCGGATGCGATTTTTTCCGTGTATGTGCTCGAATCCGTTCAGGCCGAACTGACGTCAGTTGTAATTGAAACGCTCGGCCTCTCGTCTGTGGCGGCTTTTATGGTATTCATATGACAATTAAATAAATTAAAATTCAATAGCAATTATTAATACGTACCTGGGAGATTGAGCTTAGCTCGGGGTTTTAAATTAAATTAAATTTTAGTAGAACGAGAACACATTAAAAAGAAAATAGACAAAAAGGATCACAAAATATTTTATTTTATAAAACAAACCTAAGATTAAAGTAGCCTAAGGTACTCCTTAAAAGTTATAACATCAGCTATCTACCAGTGACAGTCCGGTCAAAATCGGTCCGGCCGTTTTATAGATTAACCGGAGCAAACATACAGAGCAGAGAGACAGACGGACAAAAATTTAAAAATTTGACTTTCTGTTATATGAACGGTATATACTATCATATTATGCATTTGATGCAAAGCTGTTAATTTAAAATTGAAAACAGATACTTCAATTTTATTTTATTTGTATAGATAAAAATAAAACTTACGCAACACGAATAGGTTTTCTAATTTATTTGCGTGCGGATGATTTTAAAATAATTAAATTTCGTTTTTGGGACAAAAAAGGTCCACATAGAGGCCACTAGATAGATTTTTTTATTCGAGTATAATACATTCTTGACTATTAGTTAATTCCGCAATTTAACTAGTTTATGAGAAACATGCTATTTTTGATGCAGAATATTTTAACTAAGAAAATGAATTGATTACTTAATGTGAAAAAGCGCCATCTATCAGTCGCAATATGAATTACGACCCATGAAATCAATAACTTTTTGTTCAGAAACGCAATAGACGGCGCTGATGCTGGTGATTCTTGTTATAAAAAACCTGAAGAATTAGGGTTTTCTGTGAAATGAAGTATGACCACAGATAAACAATAAATTGTTATGTATCTGTAATCATAACAGATATAGCATCCATTATTATAAAATAAACAACCAGCTTCGGTAACAAAGGAAACAGTAATTAGCAAATTACTGCTGCTACTTGTACATGAAATTGGCGTCCGTAAGGGGTGCTCCGGAGTTTTATGTTTGCTCTATCAATTCCCCTATGATTCACAAACCCCTGCAGAGTGTGTGTGCGTGTAACTGCGCATGTGTGGCGTAGTTAAAGGGGTAGCCAATGGTCGCTAGAGATGCGCCAAACTTTTGAGTATCGAATATCGAAATAACTATTGATGACACGAAAAAGTAATATTCCTTATTTGAGTAACTACTTTGAATACTTTTGACTTTACAAGTCTGTCTTAATTTGTACGTCCACATGAACTGTGTAAATGTGAAAGTTTTAGTCAAATAATTTAGATTTTATACAACATTTACAATTTGATACAAAACATTGCTTTTTACTTTTGCTACCTATTGGTAGCAGAATTTGTAATTGGAATATATCATCAGCAGTTTACTATGTGATTGATAGTAAAATTTATCCATGTCATCTAAATCTTATCAGTCAAAGTTTGTGCAATGCATAATGTCCTTTTTGTAATCAATTAAAATAAGTATCTTGTAGTTTTTAATCTTTTACGACTGATTTTAGCAGTGTATAATTAGGTGTTTGATTATAATAATTTATAGACTCTTTTTTAGTTTTCGCAACTGGTCGCACTAGAAATCTATGAGGGAAGCCTTTGTTCTGCAGTAGACGACCTCCAGGCTGAAACGACAAACCAATTGTTATCATAGTCTTCCATACATTGTTATTTTAATAATTCTTTTAATTTTTAAGGTTCCGAATACAAAGGGTAAAAACGGGACCCTATTACTGAGACTTCGCTGTCCATCCGTCTTTCTGTCACCAGGCTGTATCTCGTAAACCGCGATAGCTAGACAGTTGAAATTTTCACAGATGATGTATTTCTGCTGCCGCTATAACAACAAATACTAAAAACAGAATAAAATAAATATTTTAGGGGGGCTCCCATACGCCAAACTTGATTTTTTTATGTTTTTTGCTCGATCTGATTACTATTGCTCGTTAACCTCGAAACCCTTTGGCGCGAGCCCGGTTCGCACTTGGGCGGTTTTTTTAATGTATAATATTTATGATCCAATGCAGCTCTAAAATTATTAGAAACAATGTAAAATATGAATGCTAAATTATATGTTTATCGATGTCTACGTGCGCCTCACTATGTCGATCCCGTCCACATTTAGTACGCGTTCGGAAGCTTGTGGGGGCGGACGCGTTCCTCCCGGCCGGCCATTTTCATGTCCATTTTGCCGTCCCGATATTTCATTTGTCTTAACTATTCTTCCATGATTATAGTGTTCTAGTGTGTTTTGGATCTGTTTTTGTGTACTTTTAACTGAGATCAGCAGATCTACCAAATAAGTGTAAATATTATTGATTTGAGATAGAGATCCTTCCACAAGGTTGAGAAATTCGGCTTGATTAATTCGATTCGGACGTTTATCAATGATTAACTCGCCGATAATATTCGAGTGTCAGTAGAGGATTTGGTGTGAGATAATCCGCAATCGGCGTTGCCGGCTGCTCCGCCTCCTCATCTATAGGTTACAGTTTATTTAAGGACTATCAGAACTAGCGCCCGCAACTCTAGCTGTTTCATGTATTACAAAAATTCTAACGTATATAAAGGAAAAGTTTCATGAATAAAGATTTAGTTCTTAAATCTTTAGTAAGCTAGTGGCAGAAAATCGACCTATATTTAGAAACGGGACTACTGTATAAACTTTAATTTGCTACGTTGCTACGTGTTGATAATGATGATGATTATATTGATAACGATAGTATGATTTCGTTTCCACGTATGAATTCTCGTTTACGCTCTATTACCCTCATAACGTTATTCTGAATCATTTGTTGTTATGCGTCAGGGGTAAGTTTTGTGTATTTCTCCTGACACTATCAGCCTTTATTTTTTTCTTTCTTTTACATTTAAACCATGCTGGTTTGCAGTGGCGAAGGCTGGTTCTCCTACATAAGGAAGCCCAAGCCTGTATAATAGGTAGGGATTAGGTTCTTCAAAAGGCAAATGATAAGTGAAGCCGATAGGAATGGAGTTATAGGAACCCCACGCCACTGCTGGTTGACATAAAGAAAACTTGACTATCTTGCCAAATGTTATGTTAATACTTTTTTATATGAAATCTAATCTACTTGGAATTTTATTTGTGACATGGTAAAATTATTTGCACATGCTTTCCATATTATATATACCTACCATAGAATTATTATTGGCTCATTACGATCTCTTGTAAATGCCTATTAGGTATCTGATAAAGATAATTTGTATTATAATTATCATTACTAAATTGATGAAGATATTGACTATCTTTAGAAAAATATATTTATTAATAGACGTATTATGATGTCAGTAGTGAAGCATTGATCCATCCAATATTAGTTAAGTCCAAAGATAGAAAACCGAGACGCATTCCTCTTGGCCTTCCACGGTTACAGTTTCTCACGCCACGCTCAGAATGCGATAATGATATATCATCCATACCATTACTCGCTTCCGTAACTCTTTACTTTATCTTATTAGTGAAATTTTCGAATTAAATTAGAAGTAATTTTTAGAGAGCTGGGATCTAAATGCACAAATTACTTGCAATGTGCAGACCGTTCAGATCGAAAACTCCAAAAGGTTTAGGGTAGGTGCAATTTATACAGATATTTGCAACTTTCAATTTACATGCAGTTCGAAAGAAAATGTTTTCCACAGATCCAATTTGTTCTATATATTGCATTGTAATAATGCACCCCCAACTCAATAGGAGGACTTCTTCCAATATGACGCAACCGTGTCTAGGGAGGAGCACGAAGGGGTCATAATTTGCATTTTTTATTGCAGGGAATGAAGCTAGTTAAAAAATTTCTCGTGGGATTCTTGTTTTCGAAAATTTATGTCTTTGCTATTAATGCATTTGTGAAAGCTCTTCTTTGTGGGAAATATAATCTAATTGACCACAATCAATCCACGAAGACTGGTTTTATAATGTCTTAGCTCAAAGTTTACCCGCAAACTAACTTAACCGGATCAAGGTAAAGTTTAAAGGCGGCTTGATCCAATTAACGTAATCTCCGTATTGTAAGACGAGAAACCTTTTGTTTATTACTTAATGGGCTAATGATACACGTTCACTGAAATGTGACGTATTCTAATTAGCAAGGTGCTATTGGCGCTTGGGCCTTGTTGAGTAGAATGTCTTGAAAATGTCTTATGCCTACTTGAGAAAAGTTCAGACATTCTGAAAATATTTTGACTCCTGGAGAGGTTACACACATTCTTAGAAATGTTTTCTTTTTGAGTGGTTTCTTCATGCCTAGTGTGTATAAGAGAAAACAATGTGTCCTTTAATCGTCGCATTTAATATGCCAATAAAAACACTGCGCTGGAAATGTAATAATATGTCACCTATAAATGCATTACTCTGTCATCGCGTAACATGATGGCCATATCAGAAGCCAATTAAGTGCGAAAACAAAAACAAACGCGAAACAGACAATGAGCCGAGATCAACGACACAAACGACGGGATGCGTAGGAGTGGATCTATTTTGAAACCTATCACCGTCCCTTTTTCGCACACCAATTAAAAATAGCGTTATTTCGGTCCGGGATGGAATTGTGCAATTATTGGCATGAGCACCTATTCCGCTGGTTACTGCGTGCCAAAAAATACACGTGCGTGACCTGGACTTTCTCGTCTTCATTACTACTGGAACCCATGCAGGGTAAATGAACCGCTAAATATGACAGGTTATTATGTTAATTTTGTAATGGTTCACATAGGGACTCTCCGATTGTGCAAAATTGCCAATTTTAGATATCACTTTATTTACTTTTAAAAGTATTTCTCCTTTTGCATTCCGTTTTTCTAAGATTTTAATTCACCACATCTAATTAGTTAGACTTTGTTTTTTTTTATCTTAAATGTCTAATTACCTAATTTTAATTAATATTTATGAAAAGATTAATTTACTTTGATTAAAAACGGTGTTCAAAATTATTATTTTTTTTAGATTCTAGACAACCATTTTAATCGTATGTAGGCTTTCGCTTTGCGAGTAAGGATTCGCCGGTTAATTTTAGTAATACATGAGACACATGACTTGCAGGACGTTTTATTTTTTTTCGTTCATAAATAATTATAATAATTTCAGGTCCATATTGTGTGCTTTTACAAATAATTTGTTTAAGTGTATACATATTTTTCTAAACATTTTGAACTGTTGTGTGTACTGTGTTTGTGTGATGGATAATAAATAGTTCGTAACTCGCGAAGAAGTATAATGTCGAAGACTCTAAACGCGTACAGAATGTAAGTATTGGTTACGTTATTTTTATGATATTGCAACAAGTTTGCGTTACAACGGGTGTGGTTTAGAATTAAGTTATTACAGCATTCCTGACTTTTGTACAACTACATTACTAGTAATAAGTCGTGTTAATAAATAAAATAACTGCCTAAGGCAAAATAAAGAATTATATAATATCATTGTAACTTGAAATCTTATTGCAGAGCAACCATTTGCAAAGATTTGTATAAGAAGCATAGAATCATGTTTAGAAACTTAATAAAAGGCATATGATATTTTGTTTTGTTTTAATACACAGTTTTATTTAATACATTGACATTGATTTAATTTTAACTTCATAATAATGACAAATTGAAATATCAATAAAAATTAATTTAATTACAACAACAATAATAATAATAATCATTAAAAAAAAACAAAAAAAATGCTATCTAATGTGTGACTGATATTATGTCCTTATGATTTAAGTTTTAGACAGTTTTTTTAAGATGCAGTGGTTGTAAGAATTAATAGTCTTTAAACGAAAATTTGCACGCCACTTAAAAGGCAAAATAAGAAGGATCTAATGTACCTAAACTGTAACACCATATTGTACCTTATTTATGCAAATAAATGATTTCTATTTACCAAAGAAACTACAAATTCTAAAAACGTTATTTGGATGGTGTTTATTTTGAATGTAAGTCAATATATGTGATTTAAATTGTGAATTATGATTCAAACTATGCATGTAAATAACTACATATGCCAACAAATATAAGAAGACGTTTGTAGGTAAGTAGATAGCTTTGCAGATTTTTCAAATTTCAGTTTTAACTATAACATGCCTTGCCGTGTGATTACTAAATAATAGCTAGAAATTATAATATGTTAGGTCAACTTGAAACAGTAGGATCGTTCACAATAAATTAAGATTCAAAACAATGATCAAAGTCAAGGCCAATGTATATATTTGCTAATAATTGCTATCCCAGATAGCAATCACTTGGCAGTCATTTGCAGAATCATGAATCATTCTTAGACAAGGTAACGTCTCAAAACACCCGTGTAGCATTAGCAATTAGCCCTTCAAACCAGTTCCAGCTCGAACGAATTACCTCTTTCATTCATTAGCTCGAGTGCCCACGTTAGAGCAAAGACTGCAGTCAGCTCATTCAGAATTTTTTAATTCAACCGTGTATATGGCCGGCTTTGTCTAGACGCATCGATTTCCGAGTCCCGTATGGGTTGTGGGGCCAGTGTGATTTATCTTATTGGATTAATTTGTTATGTCGGTCCTGCGATTTACGTATTTTTAACCCCCGACGCAAAAACACTCCTCATGTTATAAGTTTGACATGTCTGTCTGTCTGTGTGTATGTCCGTGGCATCGTAGCTCCTTAACGAAAGGTCCGATTAAGATGCGTTTTTTTTTGTTCGAAAGCTGAAATAATAAAGTTTGTTATAAGCTATGATTCGTCATCATCAGCTAGCTCTTAAAAATATTGTTTTTATAAGACCGTCAAATAGATGGATTCAACCGATGACAAGCTAATATAGCCGCGTATGAACACCCGCAACATCAGATGAGTTTGTACCTTGCTGGTTTATAAAAAAAGTTATTAAAATGTAAAAAAATTAAAATGTACAAAATACGCCTCTTGTCATGCCTTGCCAAGCAGAATTTGTAAAAGGATTTACAAATACTGCGAGTCTTTCCTTGAGAAAGGTTCGAATCTTTTTGTTTTTAATATGTTTGAAATAAAAGCTGTAGTGAGCATTGCAAATACTCCAGTGCAGAAGAGACTATTTTTATCTTTCCGCCATTCTTATCGAGTCTCTCGTTGTATAGTTTTATGCAACAATACCTAGAATCTTTTTGAATGTGTATGCATTGAATAGGTCTACATGCTTAGAATCAAAAGTCCTCTAGTCCTTAAGTCAAATCTAGTCCTTTATCTAATTCTGTTCGAGCTTAAACGATTGTTTTGTTGGGTATTGATCGATAATAATTTAGTCTCTGATCTTAACCTTTAGTTCACTTTTGTCGAGATTACGGCTTTCTGGTCTCGAAATGTCAGAGTCCGACCATGACCTTGCATTATTGCCAATGTTTATATTTTTGGACGTGCATATTTCATTGATGGGGGACCTCAGGGGGAGAAAAGATCAAGTTACTTGGGAAATGTCGCATAATATGATTAGCGTCATGGATTCGCAGAGGCTTCATTGGATTAATGAGTTTTTAACCGACTTCCAAAAAAGGAGGCGTTATACATTCGGCTGTATATATATTTTTATATTTTTTATTTTTTTTGTATGTTCAACGATAATTCCGCCGTCTGTGGATCGATGATGGGATCCACGAGGAATCGAGGGAAATCCTCGAAATTTATATGGACACATGGTGATTTCGACTTTTCTGAAGTAGTCCAAGTGCCTGCTCCTCCGTTTTATGTATTTGAAATTCTTAAAAATAAAACAAGCCTTACAAAACAAATTTAATACTTCAGTTAATTTATGGACGTCTTCTAATTGCTTAGATCAAGCTTCCTCCTTTGCTAAAACTCGAGGGAATTGCTCATACGGGGAGCACTCTCTGCCAAAATATACAACAGTAGCTTTGCAACGTTGACAAAGTTTGAAAGCACACATTTTAGTGTACTGGACAAAACAAAGGCCTATTAGCGCGTAACCAACTGTAGCTCCATATTGGCTGCCCGCCAACGATATTAGCTAGCGATAAACTGAAATCGATACTGGACGTGTTCTCGTCCTGCCTGTGTTAGTTATTTACGTATTCATCGCTTTAATGGCGAAATTGCATGTTTTACCATCGTTGATTCCTCTATCATAAAGTACTAAATAGTGCCTTTAATATTCGCTGCCTCTATCATGAAGTATGAACTCACGAGACTATACAGAGATTTTAGACATACAGCCTTTGATTTTAAAAGTTTTTTCTTATAAATATTATTATTATTTACATGAATTTATATTGGTGTCCTTTTTGTGAAGGAAAAATCCTACTGCTACTTATATCATTTATACATATACACAAAGTGTATTGGAAACGTATGGACTAGCACAGGGGTTGGCAACCTTTTGAGTCGGAAGAGTCAAAAATTACACGTTACATTTTAATTCTAGCATAATGTTTTTTTTTTTATAAAAAACTAATATATTTGTTCATGAGAACTGGTGAAGACACTAAACTGTCTTGGGTTGGAAGCGCATTAAAAACTACATAGAAACATCCTATTTCTAATTAATATGCGAGCGAGAGAGGAAATTTGTCTATTTTACAATTCATGCATTTGTGTTTCGAAAACCGTAATTCATTTGTTTTTTCCTCTTTTGGTTTTTTCTTTGCGTCACTCTGTTTTCAAAATGGAAATCTTGAAATATCGTATTATTTTCGAGTGCAAGTTCCACCGTGGCACCAGTGCTGCAGAAACGGCTCGAAGGATTAATGATGTGTATGGCGGCGGTGTCGCAAAAGAAAAGACAGTGCGTTTTTGGTTTCAACGTTTTCGTTCTGGAAATTTCGACCTGCAGAACAAGCTCCGTGGACGGCCGGATACCAAAATTGATAACGAAGAATTGAAGGGTATTGTAGAAGCAGAGCCATCGCAAACCACGTTCGAGTTAGCTGCAGACTGCGGTGTTAGTGATAAAACTGTTTTAATCAACTTTAAGCAAATTGGGAAGGTGAAAAATCTTGAAATGAGCTGAACTTGAATGAAAATGAAACCGACAAACGCGCGTCGACTGCTGCGTTACATTACTCAACCGGCACAATAACGAAGGGATTTTAAATCGAATCATTACCTGTGATGAAAAGTGGATCCTGTACGATAATCGGAAACGCTCATCGCAATGGCTGAACCCTGGCGAACCAACAAAAGCCCCAAGTAAAAATTTACTCAAAAAAAGTTACTTGTGAGCGTTTGGTGGACTAGTGCCAGTGTCGTTCACAACAGCTTTCTTTAATCTGGCCAGACGTTTACGGCAGATGTCTATTGCCAGCATCTGCAAATCGTGATGGAAAAGCTAGCTGCTAAACAACTGAGATTGGTCATTCGGTTTAGGCCACTGTTGCTTGAGGACAACGCTAGATCACACACTGCACAACAGACTGCTACCAAATTGAGGAGCTGCAATTGGAATGTCATAAGATATCCACCGTACTCCCCGGACCTTGGTCCAACAGATTACCATTTTTTTTCGAAATTTGGTTAACTTCTTGCAAGGGAAAAAATTCAACTCCGATGGGGTAATCCAAAGCAAAGATTTTATTAATTTCTGTCCGAATGGTTTAGACTTTACACCGCCTCTGGCTGCGGGGAAAACCGATTTTCCCCGCAACCAGCCAGCCGAAGTGGCTGTGAGATAGAAATGGTGCCTTATCTTCGTTCACCGATTCAGAACGATTTTGAAACTTTTTTTTATAAAATAACCAATATTTGCGTACTGTACTAAAAAGAGCCGCAGCTCCACATTCAAAGAGCCGCATGTGGCTCGCGAGCCGCACTAACATGTCCAAGTATTCCGATAGGTATTGTTTAAGTCATTTGAGTGGTACAAAAAGCCTGAAAAGAGGAAATAAAACGTTACAAAATTATCCGTATGTCATCCAAAGTATAGATAAAAGTTTCATGTCGTAATTGTCCTGTCGTGCTACATTCGTCATGAAATGTACACGAATATTCAAGCCACGACATTACAGGTAGGTAGGTACACGACAGGTAGCTCAAACGCGCGGAATCCAATATTTTTCTAATTTCATTCCTGAAACGGCCCGCTAGGGGGTTGTCGCCCTTGGTAGCCATGGCAACGGGATATTTTACGTCCCACCCCCAAACACCCGAGGGGTTGGGAAGTTACGCCGTATACGTGACTTGGTGCTAAAATAATGTGCTCGAAGTATTGAAAATACTATATCGACTTGAGAATGGCGGAGCTAATATGAAAATACTGCGTCGTAATAAATAGTTATTTTTTTCAGTAAAATTCAATGAACTTGGAAAATCTTTACGCCCTCCAGACGACAATGAAAATTATCATACCTTGGATTTTCAGGGTAAAATTTACGTTTACTTAGGGTCTTTATTGCGGTTTAATGTCTATTGACCCTTTATGATTCTATATTATGTGCTCTAAGCCCTGTTTTCTAAAGGTCACATTTATTTAACCCTACGAGGTTTGTTTTCATGTTTGGTTGCTTTCTTGATTTTCCTATAAACCTTATATGAATCCCTTGTGACGTATAGCATTCCCATTCCCATAACTTACCAAGAAATGGATCATAGACCTTCATTACATTTTGTTTTCGCTTTATTCTAAAACTCTCGTTTACAAAAAATTTACCGTTATTTTTTTACCACCAAATACCAAAACTTCGTCAAAATCCGTTCAGTAGTTTTTGCATGAAAGAGTAACAATTGAATCCACACATCCATACATATAAACTTTCGCGCGAAAAAAATACCCACAGCCTGCAAGCAGATGTGTGAGTGCACGACATGGTACAGCATAAGGTTGTGCAGGTTGGGGATATTTTGTCGCGGGATATTGATATAAAACATTAAATAATTTTTAGGCTATAGATTTCCGCAAAGTAACGCCTGATTCTTTTAAATTAAGTATCTGGTAAAATTTCTTCAAAATCGTAAATTACATCCATGATTACTATTGCGATGTAGCATTAGAGTTATATTTGATTCTTTCAGTTTTTAGGAGAGTTACTTATGTCAGTAAATAAAATATAACGGTATTGAAAGAGCCTGTTTATTTTGGTTGTTGCCTTACTTAAAGCCCGTATTTTTGGTTAAGTAGATATTATCAGAAACAGAACCCTCGCCCACGATTTCACAGCTCAGCCTTTACAGACGTGCAAACTGTAAGCCCCTTTTCTTACCTGGCCAATAATAATTGTTACGACTGGTAATAATTACTCAGTCAATTAATGCACACATTTATGTCCTTACACCATACTAGCCACACCATACCTAGATCCATTTTTCTCCCACAAAAACAACCGGCATACTAAATTTCATGATCACAATTGTAGCTGTTACCTACTAATCCATTTTATAATAATATTTAATTGTATCATTATGTAGGCCTCATAATAATTCATTATGGTCTAAATAAAGGTTACCGCAAAATATGCTTATTTAACCAATGATTTCAAAACTAAGGACCCGGGTATGACGTATGTTACGTCATCTTGAATTTAGAAGATTTTGTCGATTAAAGGCGGACTGATTATACTGTGGAAAGCAAAATTTCTCAAACCTCAACTTCCCCAAACAGCCGTAAAATTGGGACAGTTTAAGTGTAGACACTTTGCCTCGTCATGCAAGTCTATAATAATATATAGGTCTATGGCGTTTTGAGTGAGACGAAACTGCAATCATTTCGTCTCCCCGACACTGCCTGAACTATATACTTTTCATAACTATACGTTATGTAATAACGTATAACTAAACGTATAATATATTTTCATAAATATATTATACGTTTCATAACTTTTAACATGAAATTTTCGAGTTACATTATTTTTTTGCTGGTTTAATTGTTGTAACTCGGGTACACACCTACCTTTAGACAGAATTTGAATCTTTTCACTGAATGACAATTGTGAGAACTTGTTATTTTTAATTTTTAATAAACACATTTTCAACACAAATCTCACAATCACATAACATTTAAAAAAAATCAACAAACGCACTAGTAAAAGCAAATCACTACAATTATTATAGAAACTCAGTAATAAACTGTTAAATGTACACACTTTCAAATGTTAAAATGAAAAATCTTTTAAGAAAACTATAAATAAACTGGAGCGATTAAATTGTAAACAATGCTTATCACGTCATGAAATATGCAATATGGCCCCCGCGAAACACAAAACGTTTCTTCTATTTAAACAAATAAAACCTTACTAAACAAAAATGCATAATGTGCATACGTGATTTATTAGATTTCCGTCTATTATTTTTACTCGGATTATAGGCAACGAATAATTTCTGACAAGCCAGTTCGGCGGTTTTCGGAAGCGATCGGATAGCCGAGAGCCATCGCCTGCCGCGGGATTTATGCTATATAATCACGTCGATATTCATGGGTGTGTGCGTTTGCGAAGTATGAAAATTACACATACATGCGATGATATGTCCTGCAGAACGCAACGGCATGAGATGAGTTGAGATGAGAGATGAGATGAGATTTATAAAATATTAGGCGTTTTGAAGTTATTGTATTTTTTTAATTAATTTATTTACTATTAATTAAAGTCATCTAAAACGTACGAACGTTTTATTAAAATATCTGTGAATGACAAGTAAAGCACTGCATTTCTGCCTATATGGAGCGCACGCCCCTGGGTGATATGTTTACTTCCATTCATTTTCCTGCCGACGCATACGGAATATCTTGCAGCTCAAACGCACCGGAAAGTAGCACGACAATTCGCATTGTGAGTGGTTTGTTATGATATTGCCAAAGTTTGTTCTCACGGTCGATTCTCTATTACAATCCATTATTTGTTGTAACAGTGTATGATATAATACCTACGACGCTGATGTCGTGCCAATATAATTGGACGTTGAGGATTCCGATTCCAAGAAAACCTTAATTCTGATAAGCCTGTGTGGGGTACCTACTCCAAATTCTTGACTATTGTAAACTGCCATCAGTCACAAATGAAAGCCAGGAATATCGTATCGATGTTATATCATTAATGTAATTTAATACTAGTTTTGTAGGACATAAATGACGTGTTCTTGACACGTCATTTATGTCCTACTAAAATTAAGAACTAAACATTAATCTGCCATGCAATTTTTACCTCTATTTCCTAAAACGTATTATTGAAATCTTGTCCACAGAAAGAAGATAGAATCGCTGGGCAGGATGACGGCGATGACGCAGGAGGAGATGGTGGCTGGCGCCCGCACTGTGGCCGCCGGTCTTGAGGCTCTGAGGGCCGAGCACGCGCAGCTCCTGGCTGGACTCGCTGCTAACACAGACCATGAAGGCGAGAAGGCCTCCCTGGTTAAGAAGAGTATCGATGCCATCGAGCTGGGACTAGGTGAAGCGCAGGTTAGTACAGTATCTAGGTTAAACAGTGGTACTGTTTAAGAGAGAAAATCCTCTCTCGCTGTTCTATGGTCAGGTCCCATTACCTGACCATAGAACAGCGATATAAAGACAACAACAACAACATATAACCACAACTACCATATAAAGACTTAATATGGTTAAACAATGGAGACAGTCCCTCTTTGTGGCCTAAATGGAAGTGATTTCCATCTACAAAGATGCTGGAGACAATTCTTGATCTACCATAATTAACATAGTTAATGCATAGGTAAACGTCTGAATCATATTCGTCTTAAACGTTTCTGATATTCTTTGAATTACTTAACAGGCCCTGTTAAAAATTCTAACCGAAACAAATATGTCTAGTCTCTACTTATCGTTGTTGTATCTATGCGTCATTTCCGTTCCCCATCACTCTAAACATTTCTAGTCCGTTACCGTAATACTAAGTGCATAGTCACGTAGCGATATAATATTTGAATTAATCACAGCCGTTATTCGTTTTGCGGTAGGTCAGGTATCGGTATTATTTTAACAGTTACTACGATCACTGGCTAGCCTATTGATAGACATAAGACAATAGATTGCTCATTGCATCGATGAATCTATTAAAATATGATGAATGTTGTGAGATAACTGGAACGAATCGAGATTTTCTGTTCATAGTTTTGAACTCTATTACTTTTTAAACTTATTCTTAAATCTTAACACAACTTTTCACAATGATCCTGGCTTTCTACTATACAATTTTGGTTTGTTTCGATCCAAATGTTACTTGCTATTTTGGCGCTATCGTCTTTTAAACGCGTTTCTGACTTTCCAGTAGGTAATTTTTATGTCCAGACCCCATTATTTCCAAACTGTATTTCCCACCATTTCACTCATCTTTTCGTTGCAAAAGCAACAATACCTACTGCGTACTCTATAATAATGACGTTGTTGATGATGAATCATGTAAGCGGTCATGTAAGTACTAAGTGTCTACCCGCCCACTCCAACTAAGCGACATAATAGAAGTGACCCTATTCGCTAGGCTTTGAGGCTCAGCGCGGCGTGCCCTACATAGAGGATTCAAGACGCTACTGAGTTTGTTACGCGAAAACATCTTTTCACAAGTACCCTCGCCTCACACTGAAGAGAGTGACTTTAAATTAAAATATGTTCACATTAAAGCAAGTATAAAACGAGTCATTTTAGTTGACTTTGGACTAAGACCGGAAAACTCGCAGACAGGATGATAAGGGTTTACCGCTACCCATGAATACAATGTAAAACCAGATGAGACACAAGTGCGTTCACGGTCTTTAACTCCCAGCTCATTGCGTCTCCGGTCAATGGGCGATATATAACGCCGCTCGTTATTTCACTCCGATTTTCTGTAAGGCCATGGTATCTCTGCAGTCAAACCGGGTCATTCATAAACATATCTTTAAAAGGAAATCTTTTTATTTAACTATGTTCATTGGATTCTTGTCTAGGAAGTCAAAGTAAATGAAATAAATTACCATTATCTAGCACTAATGCTTTTGCAAATCTGAACTTTGCTGTCTTATATCACATCCTGTCTATCTTTAAATAAATATCATTAATATATTTATTCTTCTACCCAGAAACTTTCAGCTACATACATCCACTTATTTTACTCTAGTTTCGTCGAGTCCTGGCCCCTTACTCCCGACACAATCGAAAATCCAATCAGCTCGATCTCAATAGCCTGTTCCTTAATAATATTACTTCATGCCCACCAAAAGAAGTGGCTATCTAAAGAATACAACTTAAATGACTTGAAACAGATAATAAGGTCATTAATGATATTTACAAAATAATAACTTACTTGGCTATTCGAATGAAGCAAAAGTAAAATTTTGCTTTTAAACCCTTTCAAGCCCTTCACAACGCAGTTTATTCCGTTTTGACACGTCATGCGAGTGTGCTTCAGCTCTTAATCAGGCCCCATCTCCCCATTAGCAAGCTCTTCAGGTTGTTGAACTGGAGGGTGTGTGTGGCTTAGAGTATGTTGGACTATTTGTTGCTCTCTCGACTGTTGCTATATTAATTGCTCTAAGGTCCAGGTTGAATTAATTTTCTATATCTGGAAATTGACAAATTTTTCACTGTAAAAGGATTACTTAAAAACATATCAAATTAAGACTATTTTAGCATATACCTTACATCGTATATGTTATATATTTTGTTTTTAACTCTTATCTTATGAATAGTATTTTCAGGCAAGGCAATTTTCATACATAGCTAAAGCAGAGATCAATATTTACCTGGTTATGTTGCTTAAAAGTGTAAGTTCCATCGGTATATTTTTCAGGTGATGATGGCCCTAGCCTCGCACCTGCAATCTGTAGAGGCCGAGAAACAGAAGCTCCGCACTCAAGTTCGACGGCTGTGTCAGGAGAACGCGTGGCTACGCGACGAGCTGGCGGCGGCGCAGCAGCGGCTGCAGGCGTCCGAGCAGCGCGTGAGCCAACTGGAGGAGGAGAACAAGCACCTCGACTTCATGGCCTCCATACGGTGAGTGCGGCGTAAACCTATAGGCGCAGTCGGTACAATAGATCTTGAAAAGAGTGAAGGTGCTACGGTCATATTATAATAATACACTGTATGATAATTTGCATTTATATACATATTATATACCTCCTACATATTGTAATAATCTAAACAAAATTGAAAAAGTGTAAAAAAGTTGTGTGGTACACAATAATAGGCTATTCTACATTTTTTCAAATATATTTTAAAATGTTCGTATCGATTCGTTAGTCAACTGGTATTTTTATTTCCTGGAAATAATATCTCTATAAGCAAAGAAAAAATGATTAAAATTTAGACGATAAATGTTGGCGCCAAAACGACAGCCACCATTATTGTGACATCATAAGAACAGAAACAAATAAATGTCATATGTGCGTGTGTAGTGCATGAACTTAAATTAAACTTTCGCTGTTGTTTATTCGATTTGATTATGTTCTTTAGACGTCACTTACAAGAAAAATATGGCGGCTGGTGTTTTCGGTCACTTGACATACAGATAATAAAAATACAGTTTTATTTTTGAAATTTAAATAAATCGCATATTTATATTACAAAATAGTGTTGTATTCGTACTACTTATGATAGAAGCTATATAAGTAACAAATGTATATAATTTAATTTTGATAGATATAACTAGCCTATTTCCAAGAACTCTGTCTCATTTTTATCTCCCACAGCAAGTACGACAGCGACATAACGGAAGAGGCGGAGAGCCGCGGGCAGGCGGACAACAAGCGCGACGACCCCATGGTCGACCTGTTCCCCGACGACGACCACGACGACAACAGGAACAACAAGTGTGAGTGCAGCACTAGTACAATGTCTCTTCTGCGGCAAGACAGCGACAACAGGAGCAACAAAAAGTGTGAATTGTCTCATATAAAATATACAACAGGCGCTTGGTGATCCGGCACCCGATTTTTTACAGCTTTTCCGGATTGTTGAAACTGCCGGATTATTGGATTTGTCTGGAAAATTTCTTTAGTTAAACTTAATTTTTTCTGTTTTGTAATCCGACGTTCGGTTGTGTAATGATTGTTGAACCCTGCATTACCTAACGCTCACTGTAGTTATCAGCCCGACTATTCACAATCGTCTTTAAAAGAAAAAGTAATAAAAAGAGTGTTTATTGATTGCCTTGCGCGGAATGGAGAACTTTACTGATATTATTAATATTATATTCAACGTAATTGTATTAAACTAAAGATCAAAACTAATCAAATCTCTGCAATTTTTTTTGGAATCCATCAATAAATTACTGAGAAATAGAGCAGCGATGTTGACGTCATCTGACCTGACGGATCAACGCACAGCCTAAGCCGCTGATCGTAGAGACCTGGAAATTGGAGGGTGTGTTCTTTGTATGACGTAGGCATACGATAAGAAGTGATTTTCTGAAATTCCACCCCTAAGGGGGTGGAAAAGTGGGGCGTAGTTTATCTCATTCGAGTCTGGTGATGCCACGATTATCCTTGCAACGCAACTTCAAAGTCCCATAACTTTTTTATTTCTAGAGACATTTTACTAAATCTTTCACATGTTTGTTTTATTTTACTGTATTTTTTATAACTTATGAAATAATTTTTGGTAAACTTCCTCTTTATCGGAAATCCGCCTTGAATTTCCTTTTCAGAGTCGATTTAATAGCCCCGGTGTGATAATAGTCCCAAACGAGTTTCACCTTTTGCACATGGATGGTCTTAAGCCTGAGACGGCTAACAAAGTTAGCAAGTCAGTTTACCCCCCAGTAAAAACCACAGATCAAAGATTAAATCAATTGTAGGTAATGATTATGTCAGATAATGTCTCCATTTATGGCATCATTGATAGTATGTATAATAATACAATACAGTATAATAATAGGTATAAAAGTAATAAATAATAATTAATGAGTACAATATTTTAATATAAAGCGATACTAGACTAGGGGTCAATTCACACCGAAACGAAACGACACGCGACACGGCGCCACATTTTGTGTAGCGAATAAAGGTCATTTTTGAAAAGCTATCTTAAAAATGCAGCGTCGCGTAGCGTCACGTATTCGTCGCGGTGTGATCTAACCCTAACGCCCAATTTAGGTACCAGCCTCCCAGAACAACCTGTGCTATTTTACATTAGTGTAAGTAATATTGTTATGTAATCTGTAGTGAGAAAATAAATGTTTTTTTTTTATGTAATTGGATGTCGTATATGAGCAATATATATCGATGTCAACAGCCGGACAGTATCATTGATACATCCGCGTTGGGGTTACGTTTATGTAACATTCGTGAGGGAAATATCGTAACACTCTTTGGGGACACTTTCATATACGCGATATTTATTTGCTAATTTTAGATTTATCGTTAAGTATAACTATCAAATTATTTCAGTTATTGTATTCCGTAATGAGTGTGCATACGCTACGAGTACACTGAATAAGCCAAGATATTTCCGATTTACTTTAACACTAAGGTATCACTTCGCTCAAGCTAGTCCATTTGAATGAAAGTATCTTAAATATATTGTATGTATGCATCTAAGTAGAAAGTCTAATTTTTTTATTTCAAGTTGGTATTTTTATACACTTTCTGAACGTCAGTCTATATCAGGGGTCTCCAAACTACGGCCCGAGGGCCACATCCGGCCCGCGGACAGATTTTGTCCGGCCCGCGGAGAGCTAGCATACTTGAAAACTCCTTTTAGAGAACATATTTTTTATAACAAATTAAATTTAGTTTACTGAAGTATTCTAATTTTATGTTGAATAATTATTAATATGACATCTACATTGATATGGTCATGGGCTAACTACTCATAACATTGTTGTAGGCTTATTGTTATTGTTTTTGTGATAAGTTGGATAAAGAAACACAGAATTGTAATGAGTAAAGACATGTATAATATGCAGAAAATTTAACTTCAGTATATAATAACTAACAAATTATTGAAATGAATCCAACTAACATTTTATACATTTTAAATAAAAACATAACTTATAACAAGCATAATGACATATGAAATACTAATGAGATTTATGTAATTGAGATTTTCCACTGACAATAGTTTGTAGTTGTGGACTAACTTTACTTGTACCAATTACTAAAAGAGATTTAAGATGCTCATCAGTTAATTTAGATCTGTAAACATTTTTTGTGTACTTCATTTTGGAGAAGGTCTTCTCACACAAATAAGTAGTACTAAAAACAGAAAACAGCCGTCGAGCAAATTTATGCAAATTATCAAATTGTGTCAGTGGAAGACCCTTATAAAATTCCAACAAAGATGAGTTTTGATATTTGTTCTTAATTATATCACTGCACTGTAGATCAATCATTTCCATTTGAAGTTCCGGGGCTAGGGTTTCAATGTCAGTATCAAAAGGATTCTGAAAAATCTTAATTTGATTCGCAATGGTATCAAAGTCCGAGAAACGAGTAACAAAATTTATTTTCAAAGCACTCAAAGTTTCGATTGCAAAATCGATAGGAAACTCAGTCTCAGTGGTGTGGCTGAATATTTCACGTTTTAAAATGTGAAAAACATTTACTTCGTAGTTGTGATTGAAACAGTATCAATTTCTTCCGGAATGATTTGATATTAGTGTATAAATCAGGAAGATGCTGGTTTTCTCCTTGCAATCTCAAATTCAGTTCGTTCACATGTTTTGTCAAATCAACATAGAATGCTAACTTCCACAGACAGCCATGCTTTGTTTTGTAATTCAGTAAGAGAGCGATGCTTTTCATTCAAAAAAAATTCGATCACTGCTCGAAGTTCAAAAAAGCGCTGAAGGACTTTCCCACAACTAAGCCAACGTACGGCAGTATGATAAGCTAAACATTTTCTCCAATCTCTTCAATAAATTGTCGGAATTGTCGGTGATTCAGACCAAAAGATCTGATAAAATTAAAAGTTGATATGACTGGTTTCAGATCTTCAGACATATCCAAACATTTTCCGCACAAAGACTGTTCATGAATGATACAATGTAAGACTAATGGTTTTGAACCACCGTCATTTTCTACAGCCTTTGACACAAGAGCGACCACTCCTTTATCATTCCCACTCATGTTTATGCCTCCATCAGTTGTAATACATTTCAAGTTCTTCCATCGAAGGTTCTTTTGATTAATGGCCATTTCAACTCCTTTAAAAATATCTGTACCAGTAGTTGTGCCATGAATACTATACATATCAAGAAGTTCTTCATGCACTTCATAGCTTAAATCTAGTCCTCGAATATAAATCAACACCTGAGCAGTATCTGACACATCCGTTGACTCATCCAAGGCCAAAGAAAACCACTCAACATGTCCATTTTTGTCGAACAGTTGAGAGGATATATTTTCAGCGATGTTTTCTACCCTTCGAGCCACAGTGTTTGCTGACATACTGACAGTTTTTTAATAAATTTACCTTTTCAGGGCACATTTCTTCGGCTACTGCAATTATGCATTCTTTGATCATTTCTCCATCGGTGAATGGTTTTCCACGTTTTGCAATTTCAAGAGCCACACGAAAGCTGGCACGAGTTGCAGCCTCTTGTTCAGTTTTGAGTTTTGTAAATGAAGATTGCTGCGATTTCAATCCGCGCTTCATAGCTTCGAATTTTTCTGTCCGCAAACTTCCTGTATATTTTGAGTAATTTTGAAAATGTTTTGTTTCATAATGACGTTTAATGTTATATTCCTTGAGAACGGCTATGCTTTCATTGCAAATCAAACATAGCGCCTTGTTACTGGACTCAATTACGAAATACTGAATGTTCCACTGATCTTTGAATTTTCTGCATTCACTATCAATTTTTCGCTTCTTTTCCATACTACTAAATCACACACAAAAGTAACAATTCAAATCAAAATACTGTTACAAAATGTCTTAAACTTAAACACGCACAAACACGTTTTAAGGAGGTACGCACTATTTTATTTCACAACAGTGTCATAGGAACTGACTTCTGGTTGCGCCACTAGCCTTCTTATATATTCCAATTACTGCCATCTAGAAGTGAGTGGAAGACACCAGCACTTTCTCGAACCAACGAGATTATTCTGTACGTGCTATTAGCGCCATCTATTAGCGATAGAAGGTACTACCTATTTCCGCTTGTGTCCACCAGATGTCGTGTCACGTTACTCCTCATGGCTCGTACTCTACGACTAATCTAGAAATTACAGATAATGACAGGAAAATTATTAATATGCAGTGTTGCCGTTTTGCGGACTTTAGTCCGATTTGCAGCCTTTTTTAAACGTTGCGTACTTTTTCGGACTTTTTTTTCATCAGTTCACTATTTCACTTTTTACCACCGGCAACAATGATAATATGGTTTTGGCCCTCGGAACTTACTAGAGTAATCAGTATGGCCCTAAGGCTGGAAAGTTTGGAGACCCCTGGTCTATATGATGCCTACCACCGGTTCGGGGTGAAAAGAGCCGGTGTAAGAAACTCGCGCGGGACCATCTTTTATCAAATAGATGGAAAATTGTTCTTTTAAAATAAAAAAGTTATTTACAATGTTATGACTAAGACTAAATAACAAGAGTACAATAGTATATAAAAGTAGCCTTGCTAGGGGCCACCTTATATTCCCGAGGTGTGTATATTCATGAAATCATTAAGTTTATAATAGGCTTTAGCACACAAACGTACTTTGACTACTTTTTTAAATTGATTAAATGGAAAATTTTGAACATTTTCTGGGATCCTATTGTATAGGCGTATACTTAGGTCTTTAAACGAATTCTTCTATCAACGAGTCTAGTCACTGATATATCAAGCCTTTGGTTATTTCGAGGATTTCTATTGTGGTTGTCACTTTTTTTTGTATATCTATAACTTTTCATTTTCTTTCAGCCATGTCACCAACCCCGCCATCGCAGTTCGCCCAGCAGGTGAACGCGGGCTACGAGATCCCCGCGCGCCTGCGCACCCTCCACAACCTGGTCATACAGTACGCATCGCAGGGGCGGTATGAAGTCGCGGTGCCGCTCTGCAAACAGGCCCTAGAGGATCTGGAGAAGACATCGGGCCACGACCACCCGGATGTCGCCACTATGTTGAATATACTGGCTTTGGTTTACAGGTAAGATCTATTGTTAGTAGTAACTAGTATGGTCATACAGCACGCGTCGGGGTGCCGCCCCTACGAGCCCTAGAGAACCTGGAGAAGACTTCAGAGGGCCAATTCTCGTAATTAAAAAAGGTTAAATTGCAGTATGGCTTCAGTATGAAATGAAGTGGTCGCACTAGCGCGCGCGTCAATTCGTGCGAGTGAAACAGAATATATCGAGAGTGGAGTCATACTGCAACTTGAATGTTTTTAATTACTAGAATTAGCCTTCAGGCCATGATCACCCAGACGTCGCCGCTATGCTAAATATACGGGCGTTAGTAACGTAATGTGCATAATATTTATCTAATATTAAACAAAAAAAAAAGGTTATTGCCATCTTTGTTTCCATTGTATATTGATATATTTTAGTGCCTAAAAATAAAATAAGATACTAAGGGGCTGTTACACAATCTACTGATATGCGTCAGATAGCTTATTTGCACGTTTTTTCATTGTCGTTCGATATAAAGTAAGCACGAAGAAAACTTCCGAATATGCTGTCCGACACTTTGAAGTGAAAAAAAATTGTGAAACAGGCCCTTAACCTTATAAATCCTCTAGTGTTATGGGACCTCTGGGAGATGGTAACCGCTTACTTGCAGGCGAGTTCCCCTCTTCGTAACTTAACTTCTGATACAGAAAATCATATAATAATAATTCCTTATCTATACACAGGGACCAGAACAAATACAAAGAGGCCGCTAACCTGCTGAACGACGCGTTGTCCATCCGCGAGAAGACGCTCGGTGAGAACCATCCCGCCGTCGCCGCCACGCTCAACAATCTCGCCGTGCTCTATGGCAAGAGAGGTAACGTGAACTGCATTGTCTATGGTCCAATACAAAGAGACTGCTGAGTTCAGCAGTCTCTTTGTATTGGACCATAGACAGTGTCAGCGACCTCGCCGTGCTCTATGGCAAGAGAGGTAACGTGTAGGTGTACTGCATTGTCTAAGGTATAATACAAAGATCGCTTAACTGCTGAACGACGCGGTGTCAGTAACCTTGCCGTGCTCTATGGTAAAAGAGGCACAGTCAATTATATTGTCTATGGTCAGGGTTATTTATCTTTGGTCTATAATATTGGAGCCTGGTCAAGATTACAGCCTTTTCACAGTAACATATGACCAGGGTACGCGATATATCGATATCGCGATACAATGAGGGTTTTTGAATTCGTGACATCCGACAGCTTCGACACGATAAGGACCGTCGGGCTACCAGGCGCCGTCTGGTGACAGAAAAAGAATCGAAAATTCTCATTGACCTTTTTTGATACCACTTACGCCACAAGGATGACGCTTTGTGTGCGTTGGGTCTGCCCCCTAGCGGCAGGAAAAATATCAAACACCCTCATTGATTGATACACTGAATTTAGGCCGTACTACCGAACGTTTTCCCCGGACATTGTGACTTTCCCACCGCTCGTGTAACGAACGTGTTTTATTTACTGCAAAAAACCACTGTGCGCTGTGATAACACAGCGTTTTCATATAGCGATTTTATGATTGGTTGCTCTAGACGCGTTGTATAGGAATGAGAGGATATAGGATTTTTGGTATACTGAAAACACACTTTTCAACGTACGTAACGTGTAACGTTTCAGGTAAATACAGAGAGGCGGAGCCGCTGTGCAAGCGTGCATTATGTATCCGGGAGGCCGTGCTGGGCCGCGACCACCCCGACGTCGCCAAACAGCTCAACAACCTCGCGCTCCTGTGCCAGAACCAGGTACGTTCGCTCAGCTACATTGACCGACGGCATATTGTCGTATCGACATTGAATACGAATGGTAGTAGGGCATAAAGGGCTAGCCTGTGTGCTTAAGTACTGTAAGGATGGGCGTTGAGAGAGAAATTAAAGATGTAACTGGTTCACTGGACAGCTTTCTTATGCTCTGAATACATGAGCGATTACAACTTGTATACTAAGACAAACATATTAGATAGGTAGATATACACTTTATTGCTCATATTAAAGTAGGTACAATCATTTTACTAGAAACTAAACTTATTTCTACATGTGGGCAAGGCCCGCATTATCGCTACAAGCTATCTCTTCCAGGCAACCCTGCAGGATAGGAGAGGTAAATTAAGTAAACAAATAGCTGGGTTATAAGAAAAAAGACAAGGATAATACAAACAAGTCATTGCAAGAATAATAATTGTTATATCGTAAATTATAATGAGCAAAAGCCTGCAATTCGATTAAAAATTCGTAATATATTATAAGAAAGATATTATAAACTTACATGTAATTTATTATAAATAAATATATATGACATAAAATGAATTAACATTTAATTTAGCAAGCGGCTTTGTTCCGTAGATGGCTATGTAGCTTCGACTTGAAAATAGCAAGTGACTTTGACTCTCTCTTCTTTCTCTCTCTTCACAGCAAAAGAATCCGAAAATTAACCGGACTTAGTAAATGGTACAAGTTTATTGCTGTACACACGGCTCTGGTCAGCACTACGATGCTGAAAACACTCCTTCAGGTAGGAGGGAAAGCGTGGGTCATGAAGGACATTGTACAGGAAAAGTAGTATATGCTCATCCCGACGGAGCCTGATGGGCAGCCAACAAATTCTATGTCGATATTCAGAGACACGATCAAACCTGCGCAGTCCATATACGAATCTGATGCAGATGTCTTGTAATCTTTCTAACTTGTTAAGGTATTCTTCATTGAGATCGATCAAACAAACATCTGCATATTCGAGGATAGGTAGTAGTAAAGTCTGCGCAAGTTCGACTTTTGTCTTCACGGGAAGTAGATTCTTCCAACGGTTAAGAGACCCCACCGCAGCAAAAAACTTACGATTCACCTCTGAAATGTGGTGAAACCACTTAAGAGTCGAGTCGAAATAGACACCCAAGTTCTTTACCACATTGCTGCAAGATAATGTTACGTTATCAAAAGTAATACTAGGCAGGGCTTCATAATTAGGTCGATTAATTTGCTTCGATCCTCCAATGACAATAATTTGCGACTTGCTGGGACCGTCAAGCCATGGCGTTGACTCCAATGAAGAATTGTTGCAAGGTCTTTATTAATTGCCGAAAAGGCAGCCTTTAGGTCATTAGCAGGAGCGTGGGCGTAAATTTGGAGATCATCCGCATAGAGGTGGAAGAAACTGGAAAGGAGGGGAGTGAGGAAATTGATAAAAAAAAAGGAGAGGGGACAAAACACCACCCTGAGGCACGCCAGCAGATATACCACAAAACCTAGATACTCGATCATTAGCCCGTATACATTGCTTCCTACCAAAAATATATTAGTTACTATATAATATGAATTACTACAGTACAGTACATTCAGGGAATACTTTCAGTATATTATACTATTGTTTGTAGAGGATAAACGCTGGAAGGGCCAATATTATGTTCTATATATTGGCATAAGTCAACACCCTTCTCTCGAATAAATACACATATTGTGTCAAGTCTGCATTTTTAGGGTTCCGTTCGAGACTTCGCTGTCCGTCCGCCTGTCTGTCACCAGGCTGTATCTCATAAACAGTGATAGCTGCTAGACAGTTAAAATTTTCACAGATCATGTATTTCTGTTGCCGCTATAACAACCAATACTAAAAACAGAAGAAAATAAATGTTTGAGTGGGGTTGTCATACAACAAACGCGATTTATTGCCGTTTACTATTTTTTGCCCAACTTGCGCGAATACGACTCGCATTTGGCTGATTTTTATGGAATGTTTTACGTATTTAATGTACTGGTTAACACAAAACAACTGAAAAGTATTTTTTTAATTTCAGACCAGGAGTTAAAGTTTAAAATAAATTGATATTATCGATGTCTCAGTGGTTAGCGCATTGGCGCTCCAGCCGGAGGTCGCGGATTTGAATCCCGCCAGGGAACAAAAAACTTTCTGTGTTCCTTGATCTGTGTAGTATATAAAAAAATCTTAATTATAAGACGTGTAGTATAAATAAAAAGTATTTAATATATTTCCGTTGTCTGGTACCCGTAACACAAGTTCTTTGAAACTTACCACGGGACTAGATTGACGTGGCGTGAAAGCCATCCATAGATATATTATCTATACTAATTTAACAAAGAGGAAAGGTTTGTTTGCATTGAATAGGCACCGAAAGTACCGGACCGATTTTGATGAAATTTAGCACATATATAGAATAGACCACGGGGAAGGACATAGGGTATTTTTTATCGCGGGAGAATATACGGTTCCCGCGGGATTTCGTATTGCGCGTACGAAGTCGCGGGTAACATCTAGAATTAGATATTAATTATCTGTAATTGGCTGTGGTTTATCACACCCAGCACCCAAGCTTACGACTCGACTATGTCGCAGAACAAATACGAGGAGGTGGAGCAGTACTACCAGCGTGCGCTGGAGATCTACGAGACCAAGCTCGGCCCCGACGACCCCAACGTCGCCAAGACCAAGAACAACCTCGCCTCCTGCTATCTTAAACAGGTACGACTGTAGTGTGACTGAGCTAGTAAGCCGTGAAAGACGCGACCGCCATTCATAATATAATGTTTTACTGAAATAGTTTAGCAGCGCACACACTTGCAACAAAATTGTCTCCTTCTTCCACCATTTGGATTTTGATTATCGACCGTACAGGCAGACAATTATGTTTTGCAAAAAAATTTACTCTATTTGCGTGCACTAAAAGTCATAATCGGAATGCAAATGGTTGGCGACAGATACAATTTTACGCGCATACACTTATACGGTTCAATGTTGCGCACGGGTTCTGATGGCCGCATACCTGTTAAAGGCTGCGATATATAAATATTTTTCAATCTTATATAAAAGGGTGTATGTACGTTTTTATATTTTAAAAGGTCTATCTTTGTGATATCATTGAAAATAACAAAGTATAAATATCGTTTTTGTAGAAAGAAATAGATTAAAAACAGCTCATGTCATGCTCATTTTTCAGCAGATATTGGCGAATTTTTCGCCATTTATTTCTAGTTTCAAAATAGTATCATATTATGTTTTAAGTATTTTTTATATTTTATGCATATTTCTTAATGTATATTTTTGTTAATATTAATATTATTTTTTCGAAAAAGATACAATTGTTTATCGAGGTTTTATAACAATAAAAAACAATAAGAAATCTTAATAAATATTTAGTAATCATCTAATATGTATTCGTATTAATTACAAAATAATTGATTCATATATATTTCAAACAATTTACAGGGCAAATACAAAGAAGCGGAAACACTATACAAACAGGTGCTAACGCGAGCGCACGAAAGGGAATTCGGCACAATCGACGGTAAGTGACTTGTGTATTAATAATAATATAATAGTTAAATAGAATAGATTATATATAGTTCATTCTGTACTGAACTGTAGTGTATTTTGTTCAAATTTTGTTTGTAATATAAGATATGACCAAAAGATTACATTCAAGGGGAATTAATTAAAGCAAATTACAAATAAGTATTATTATGTAATTAAGTAATATTTTTAATGATTAGATTCATGAAACTTACAGTAGAAAAATGTTTTTGCTTTTAATCCTAGAGATTTTTTCAAATATATGTAGCATTGTACTCCGACTGAATTGATTTGCACATTTCTGTTTTGCTTACTTGAACCTTATTTTATTTGCCATTTCAGAGTATATAGCATCTTTAAAAAAACCCAAAAAATAACATACATCCTGATCCCCTTGGAAATATATCTCAAGAATAATGTTTGTATTGACTACATTCCTAAGTTTATTCCCTTTGTAGGGACCGAAGGAGACTTAAAGTGCATAACACTTAATGAATAATAAGTTTCACTCCATTGATGAGTAATGTCAGACGGGGCAATAGGCACCTGATTAATTATTTTTTCTGGGTCGAAAGGAACATACTATTTATATCAAATAAATTTCTATCTTTATCCGTAGACCGTCTTGTTCCATCTGACAATAAATAAAAAAAATAATGTATCGAAACACAAAAAAACAAATAATATTTTAATTATGTAATGCTTATTGATTATTTATGATTTTTGTATGTTTTATGTATTAGATCTCTTTATGCATTTAATACTCGAATGTTTTTGTAGAAGTAGAGCGTAGAATTGTTTAGAATTTTAGATAATACGGCTAGCAGCTATTGTGCATGAATATATGACATAACTATATTTTTCGTATATATTTTCAAGATTTATATCTTTGGTATGGAATATGGATGTTAAAAAATGAATTTACTATTTTGTGATTTTAGCATGGTTACCACATTTTTATATATCAGAATAGTTTAAATGACTACCAGATAAATAAAATCAATAGTTTATATTTTTTTAGTAATGGAGCCAAGTTAGTAAATATATTCATTAGATTTCCAATATTTGTGATATAATATAGTGGTATATTGTGATGTTTATATCTGAAAATCTTCTATATGAAATGTATGTTTCATATTATCAAGACCGGCAAATGTTTTTACAATCACTGTTACCTTTTCAATAAGGTAAAAAGTATGGTTGTGAGTTATTAGAATATGTTAGATAGATATATACAAATTCACCGCTTGCCTGTTTGCCATAGAAGTGCAAGTGCCTTTGCCAAAGTATATTTTTTAATTTTATTACAGTAGAAACTCTTACACTTGATAAAAAGATATTTACAAGTTGTAATTACATTTACAAATATTAATTTTGTTATTGATACAATATAGTTTAAATACCTTGAGACTTACAGTTCCTACAGTAATTTAAGACAGTTTTGCAGTGTTTTGAGTCTATGAGAACTGTTTCCACTTTTATTGGCAATCAATTTTATAAAGATAAAGATATAATATTAATAAATGTTACTTATAATTACAAATTCATTTCACCTAAAAACGAAAGAAAGATGACTAAAGTTACGTACTTTTTATTAATAAATATATATTATAAGATTACTAAATCGAAAGTTTTCCATTTGTTATAAGAAATATTTTACGCATTACGAATGTTTTATAAGTGCAATTTTAAAGTCTCGGTCATGCTTCGCTCAGTCAAGTGCTGAAAGACTTGGCCCACCGCACGACAGTGCACATTTATCCGCATATTCATAATACTGTAATAAACCTATATTGCTAAGTTATCCTTTTTCAACTTAAGGCTTTTATAGTGTTATGAATAAAGGAATAGTGTTAGAATAGTAGAATTTTCAATGTTTATGTATTTTAGGAATGAATTTTATAGGTTATGTGATTTTATTAAATGTATTATTTCGTTTTTTTTTTTTTATTATTGATACCCTTGTGTAAAATCGATGCAAACATCGTGGTGTTTCCTTCTAAAATAGGTGAGTGACACAAGTTTGGATTTTTTTAGTGTGGCACAGGTAAGAAAGGCGCCAAATATTTATTTTTGTTTAATTTTTATAGTACATTTTGTTGTTTGCTTTTTTGTGTCACACCTTCCTAACTTGTGTCACATGTAAATATTATTGTATCAAATATATTTTTAGCTTTAGTATAAAAAATAAATGCTTAATTATGTTTATATTCGTGTTTCTGGTATATGTGGTTGGTCGCACAGTAGAGGAAACTTAATCGTAAGCCTTTGATGTTAACATTTTAATTCTGAAGCTTACCATATCATACTCTTTTTTTTAACTTACGAGAATACTATTTATAATTACATAAACTAGGGCCTAGACCACGGTTTCTCTGCTTGTGATAGTAATATTATAAATTAAATAAAGCTTTAAATATGTATTTATGTTATTTTTACATACGAAGGAACACTTAATTTTATATAAATGTTTTCATTGATCTTTGCATCACAGGTGACAACAAGCCAATCTGGCAGGTAGCAGAGGAGAGGGAAGAGAACAAACACCTGCAGAAGGAGAACACGCCGTACGGCGAGTACGGCGGGTGGCATAAGGCTGCCAAGGTAAAATCACTTAATATGTAGTCAAATATTCTGTATGTGTTAAGCAATGTCGTATGTATGTTTCATTCGTTCATTTATTTTTACCCGACTACGCCGAAGCCAAAAGTAAGGGTTTTATATTTATGTATGTATGTATGTAAATATGTTCTAAACTACTGATTCGATTATAATGAATGATGTGTCAATAGATTCGTAATAATAGCCCGGGTAACAACATAGACTATTTAATATACGTAGTCGGGTTATAGTTTTTTTATAAAAATTGTAGTTATTTTTTTTATAGTCCATACGACCTATTGCAGATTTGGAAAATGTAAATTTTCTCTATTAAATGTTAGGATGGTAAATCTGTGCTCAGAAGTTAGTCATCCGGGGACAAACAGGATCTCTAAATTTGCAATTCATATCGAAATTTCTGATATTTGTCCACTAAAACCGATATGGTCGCGTTTTTCTAAAAAAAAAATATGAATCCGTTTCATTACTTAAAAGGAGATTTTGAAGAAATATAAACAACTCTGTCGTGTTGTGAAATGTATTGAATAATTTAGCTGGCAGATATAATAGATCGTACTTTATTTCAGGTGGATTCGCCAACTGTGACGACCACACTGAAGAACCTCGGTGCGCTGTACCGCCGCCAGGGCAAGTACGAGGCCGCTGAAACCTTAGAGGACTGCGCGCTCAGGAGCCGCAAGGAGGTGAGCATACACAAACTAATATACATTAATGCTGAAATAAACTTACACACACCCCAAAATAGACGTACACGCACGTAAAATACACGTATATGCACGCAATTAACGTGCACACATGCTAAAGCCAAAAATACAAACGTACATATACATTACTTGCACAAACGTTTATACACGCATAAGGTACACGAACGCAAAAACAAACGTACATGCACAAAAGATATGTGTACACATATAGACACATGTACGTCGTACATGCAAGAACAAACCTAAATGAATACAAAATACACATTTTAAAATGTTTATCCAAAATGCAAAATTGCTATTCACAACCATTAAAGTAGTACCAGGATACACAGAAAATACGCAATTCAAATGTAAACACTATTCTATAATAGCATAATTTTGCTGCAGTTAGGGACTGTTTCACAATCTTCTAATGCGTGTCGGATAGCTTATTCGGAAATTTTGTCGCTGCTTACTTTATATCGAGCGACAGAGATAAACATGCACTACAAACACATCTTTCACATTTATAATGGTATGTAATTTACATAAAGTATGTAGAACATTACTTTTAAATCCTAGATTAATTATTATTACTAACTCAGATTTATTGTTTTCAAACAAACATCCAAAAAAAGAAGGTTATTTAGACATTTGTTTTATTTTACAAATTATTATTAGAGTTCACAATTCTACGAGTGAATTTTAAACAGTACCAACTTAGCCATTAAAAATATTAGAGAAAACTTCAGAACAATAATTATTGTTTTCTATTTTTTTCCTCTTCTACTTGTAGTTTTTTTCGTTCACATAAGAAATATATTATTTCTTACTTTAGTATTACTTGTAATTAGTTTTAGTAGTTTTTTTTTTGACCAATCTCTATTCTACTTGTAGCATTTTATATATAATATGTCTTTTGTATAATTATCTCTCCTTCATTGTACATTTTGACTCCAAAGTATATATTATTTGGAATCAACTGTTAGTGCTAGCTCATGTCAGAAACTGGTTTGGTCCTGATAAGTAGGAGTATTGTCATCTAAGGCTGGTATATATATTAGAATACGGAATCCGTAAGGCCGAGGAAAATTCAGAGCACTGAAAATAGAACTCCGCTAATACAATAGAGCTGAAAATAGAACACACAAGTGTCGAGTCAAATGTCAATGTCATGTATGACAGCTCGACGTTCGACACTTCAATTGTCAACTCTATTGTCTTTGCACAGAGTTCTATTTTCAGTGCTCTGAATTATCCCGGGCCCGTCGAATTCTGGATCATACAGTCCCAGCCTAAAGCAGGCAGCATATTATAAAGAAATAAATCAGGGCCCAATAAGATTTTCAATGACAACTTCAGTATACCGCATAACTTGATACTATGTTTGGATTGCACGCTGCCAGCAACCTCACGTAAGTCACACCACCTTCAACTTTATTATAACTATTATTATAGTCCATTCGCGTTAAGAAGGCAGTGAATAAATTAAAGTAAACCATTTTGACATATTTTGTACGCATGATACGTTGCCTTCTCAACTGCAATAGACATATTAGATACGACCTTTTCGGTGATATATTAATGTCAAAATATGCACATTTACCATAAGTATATTCACTTTGTAAAACAACTATGTATCTTTAACCTTTCCCTTTAAAAACTTTTTCATCGACGAGTTACATCTATATAAAATCTTGCCTCAAATGACACACGAAATTTAACGGATTGATACATTTTAGATTGATACACGATTCAAGACATCAAATATGAATTATTTTTACTTTATAAAATTGATTAAAATGTCTAATAATTGGCATAAGATGAATGTTCAACATATTGGTCTAGTGTTATTGAAATTAGTCAAAATGTGGAAATTTCCCGCGTTTAGGCGTTGGACATCGTGAAACAGTCGCGCGCGCGGGGCCGCGGCGGCCGTGACTCGATGGAGGTCAGCCAGGATCCCGACGAGGTCTGTGTGTACGTGTGTACAGGGTAAATAGAGACAGAAGACAAGTCTTAAATATTCCGCGCTCGAACAACTCACACATAGAAACTGCCCACCGACACGATATTTCTCGACGAGATCTGTGGAACAGTGTGCTGAGTGCGACTTTTGGTCCCTACTCGTGAAGAAGTTAACTACATTTTGTAAGGCATCGAAAAAACACCCCTTGTGGCAAACAATTGTAACTAATTCGATGTCATACAAATTGTACTTCTTCACGGCGAGTATTGTGACCATAACTCGCATTTCGCACACAGGGGGCTTAGACAATGTACGATATCGTAACGATAACAAAGTTCGAGTAGAATAAAATTGATCACGTGATTTAGCGATGAAATTTGTCAATCGTAGATTATGTATTTTTATTCCTTTTGAGCTTTGTTGTCGTTTTATTATTGCAACGTTATCTAAGCCCCCAAGCTTTTCACAAGAGATCGTCGTCGACATACATGTGAACTTGACTTCTGTTTCAATTTATTCTGTGATGTGTGTGTGTGTCGCTGTGCTTGGCCGAATGCCGAAGAGGGATCGGTGTGGGTTCAAATCTGTTGCTTGTGACGATCAAAAAGTGTTTGTTATTGAATAAAGGATTTTTTATAGGTATTATTATGTCAGTAAAATAATTGTTATGATAAATCTCCAAAAGTTTTAAAGACAGCTCTTTGTATCCATACCTTTTGACTTCTTATATTTACAAAATTTTTCGATATATTAAAAGAACAGATTTGAATCATTTCATCATTTCACGCTATTCGTTCAAGGTCTAATTAATTTTTCATTTTCTGGCACATTTATTTGCACACTTCATGTTTCACTTTTTTCCTCTAGATGGCATGCTTTCGTTTCTCACGTTTTGTCAAATTTCACGTCTTTCAGGTGTTTAATGATTGGTTTATACATCGTCATTTCAACAACAATAAATGCATCTGTACAAAAATATCTTGTATCCTAAATTCTAGTGCGTGGCAGCGTGTCTTCTATTCATTTCGTTGTTTTTGTGTAAAAAGCTCTTCTTATATTAGTTTTCACTAATAGGGTATAAAATTTATTTCTTCCTTACACATTATATTGCACATTTGACTGTATAATTATAATATCCATTATATCATTTATGTAAGTATAACTATAAGTAGGTTGTAAAATAAACCTCACATACACATACATAATATCGCATAATATTTATCATTTCAGTTGATGGTACCTATTTTGTTTGAGTTTGAGCATTTTTCATTAGAATATTATGTTTTGGTTTGCAGCCTTGCCATACTTTTTTAGCGTTTCACATCCATAGACAACATGGGGATTTTTGGAGGAAAATTTATTCGGTCCAAGTTGGCAAGGATGTAAAACAACTTTATGGTATTTTGCGCATTTTGTTTGTTTGCTTATTTTTTTTCTTTTATTATAGGGCACGAACCAGGCGAGTGAGCCGCGAATGAACCTTAAATCCAAACTGTTTAACGCGTTAGGTATCAACACCGGGAACACGCCGCACCAGTAGTCTAGACTAAGAACTAAAACCTAGGAAGTTTAAGCACTATTTCGCTTGAATGTGAATGCTTCTCGGCTGAGTCGCTCAACATACTCGAGGACCATTCATGTCTCACACTCAAATTTAGCCCGCCATTTTGTATTTTTTTAAATTTAAACTTGTGACTATTGAATACAGAACGGTAGCTTTGAATATAGCCGAGTAGCTTAGAATAATTTATTAGCATGCGATACGATATTAATGTTAAGAAAAGAAAAAGAAATAAAAAAAATATAACGAAGGAGATCAAAGCATGGATGCCGTCCTTTCGAGAGATAGATATGTATTTATAATGTGGGCAACACTGACGGTGCGAATTCATTTTTAAATCGCTTTTAACATAATGACGTTTTGGTGCGGCTCAGTTACATTTTATAAATTATGATAGAATAAAAATAATGTTTTTATTTTAAAATATATATTTTGTTTATTCGTAACTACAAGTCTAAATGATTTGAAAGAGTATTTAGAGTCAAAACGCGTGCGCTAAATAATATAATTAAGTTAGCCGCTTATCTTACCTATCAATTTTATTCTACAAAATCCAACGAAAGCACTTACTTATAGTACTCATAAATTAACTTAAGTCTTCAAATTTTTTGTGCGTTTTAATTGATTTTTGTACCTACCTATAGATAAATTATCAATTTATTTTTGTTTTATATTATTTTATTTATCTATATAATCATATTAATGATTGAGGTTATGTTGTATCAAGTAATACCAATACTTGTTACTTTCTATATTTCAAATTTTAGTTATATTTTAAATATTGTATCACTAAAATGTAACTAGTGCTATATTTATTGTTAATGAATATTATGCATTTATTGTTGTGGTTGTATGTGGCGTGGATACTTGTATGTCAGTCGGGTCTTCGAAGCCGGTCGGGTCTGCCATGCCCTAATTATGAGTATTTTTTCAATATTAATATTTTTTGCCCTTTTATTCTCTTAACTGGGCCCTTCGCTGCGCCTGGCTTTACCATTGCATGTTAAACAACGATTTTTTATTTGTTCACAAATATCGTTTTATGGACTTGAGTGCATTATCTATGCATGTCGGTTTTTACTATGCACACCACTAGTTTGCGGAGTGAAACTTCTTTGGTCAGTATAACAATTTGTATTCAGTATTTTTTACGTAGTAGTGGGGGTGCTATTATTCCAAATTTATTATTTTTATATGTGGATGCTCCAAATTTTAATTTATAAAAGTTTTATTCCAAAGTGTAAGAGATATATTTTGAGATCGAAGTCGCCAGAGATTAAAAGCAAAAATTGCAGTATTTTTCTATCTATCACAGAAGTTTCATTGGCCCTGCGTACCGAGTACGCATTATTGTACGCATATTATTGTTTTGTTTTTATGTTTAACTAATATTATGCTTAAACTCATTCCAATGTAGACTATCTAAGCTTTATATAAGATATACTGAGTGAAGATATATTTTTTATTGCATTGATTTTTATATGAGGTGCTGCTCGGGTATGATTTTGGGAATTGAACACAAATTTGAATATGAATCTCCGTACACAATCCCTTTTTTTTAATTTTTGAATAATGTCTCGATCACAGTAATTTTAATTTGTTAATAAATATTTATATATCACGTTGTTTTGTTTTATTTGTTTGGTTTGAGTGTGAGCGGGTGAAGTCTACAGTGTTATGCAATTTATAGCCCATCAACATATTACACAATTTTGATCAATACATATTTGTTCAGAAACTTATAAGATATTTATTTGATAGTATTTATGTATCATAACTTATGTGTGTACAATAAATTATGCAAATATTTTAAACAAACACAGAATATTTACATAACTTGAAATATTTGTGCTATAGCACACCCAATGATTTTCTTCTAGAAGTCTTATTTTCAGGAAGTTCCGTATTTCGGTTATTTTTATAAATGTAAAGCATAGTGGCATTAGGCATACACATCAAACGGCTTTCGCTGTTAGAGATAGATGCATGTGGAATCATCAACATTGTTATTTGTCACTTATATTAAATTTTTTTTTTTTAAACAAAGTGTATTTTGTCTAAAAATATTCGTTCAATTGCAAAAAAAAAAATTAAACGTCAAACATCTATTTTGGCGGCAAAAACCTACAGTGTAATTTAAAAATAAATCCAATTTAATTTCGAACAATAGAACATAATTTTTATTTTGAATTTCGAGATTATGTTAAGATGATTTTTTTTTTAATTTTCGCACATCTTGTCTATGGAATGGAGTGTAAATTGCATAACACGGGGCAGGGCTCGGGCAAGGTGTCGCGGAGCGCGAGTTTCACGAAACTTCGGGAGTCGTTGAGGCGGTCCTCCGTGAGGTTTTTCCACCGGCTAGCCGGCCGCCATTCCGCCACGCTGCCGCCTGACGTAGACTTCACTGACCCGGAGAGGTTTGTTACATGGGCAAAGTCCAAGCATCCACACCGCAGTTGCTTTTTGTAGAGCACCGTTTCTTATAAGCGTTTTCGAGATATAAAACTGCCCGCGCAGGGGAGCCGAACAAATCCGGTGATTTTTACTACTTTTTTAGGGTTTCGTACTCAGAGGGTAAAAACGGGACCAGCTCTTACGTGTTAACTAAGTATAAAACGTTCACAACGATTTAGCCCTTTTAACTAAACCTTTTTAAAGCAAAGAAAAATAGCTATTATAGCATTTATAAAGCTAGTTTTTGCTAGTTGGGCAATAAGTAATACTCCGCTGTGAGCTGTCTGTCAGTTACTATTTACCTATTTCTGTCGCCGCTATAACAAATACTAAAACTCAGAATAATATAAATATTTAGGGGGGGGTCCCATACAACAAACGTGATTTTTTGCTGTTTTGTACCCTTCGTGAGCGAGTCCGACTCGAACTTTGCCGTTTTTCTATACATAAAACTGGCCCGGGTCAGGGCAGCCGAGTGGGCAACCTACCTACAGCAATAGCCGAACAAAACCGTCGATCCACGAAGCACAAGAATTTTAAATAGTCTCACTCGACACAATGTGTCTTTTGCCACAAAATTATGTATTTATTCTATGGAGATTGGAGATTGATATTCGAAACGCGCATTGAATAGACATTGACATTCGGCTATTTCCGTATTCCTTCGGCATGGTAGTTTTAGATCTCGAAAACGCTAATAGTGTAAAACCCACAGGCTACATGCTATAATTGTATGCGTTAACAAATTAGATGTCGCACTATGAAAGTATTTAGTAAAATAAAAAAATATATCTAGGTACACTTTAAGCTCAAAATCAACTGCGATGCGGGGTCACTACCTCGGCTGTCTATATTCTAACAGCACCTATGTTTCGTCACTAGCATGAAGCGCGCAAGCTCCCTGTCCGAGCTCAGTAAGGGTTTGCCCAGCAGCCCAACGGTCGACGAGCGGTAGCCCACACCCAGCGGGAGGAACATAGTCACGTACGTCACTACTACTATCATACGAGTCATCACTTTGCAGCCGTGATAGTACTTATTTATTGTACGTCTTAAATTGCGCTTTTCGAAATGTGGGTAGTTTATTAAAAAACTTCCTATCTACAATAAAGGAGTGTAATTTCGAGGCAAAACTTATTATCAGATTTAATACGAAACAACCTGTAACTGTATGTAACATTGAGTTGAAAGTTCTCTAAGAATATTCGAATTTGAATAAATGGGTGCGTTCTTTGGGAAAAAATCATTTTGGCGCATGCGCAGTACCATAAACGTGCGCATAACTTCTGCGCATGATTTTTCGAATGTGTAAAATTTTGGCGCCTTTTTTAAATATGCGCGCGCACATCTACGCATGCGCCAAAAAAAATCCCAAAGAACGCAGCCACTAATAAAGAAGCACCTACGAGAAAGTAAAATGATGGTATGTCCGTAGCGTAGGATTAGTTATGTACTGTTACCATCATTTCGTTTTCAATTAATTTACTTACTACGTTCAGCAGAGGACGGCGATAGGCTGATGATGATGCATTTACTTATTTCAAACAATGCAAATTTACTTAATTATATGCATTATTCATTAAATGTGAAAATGTGTTGTAAATTGTAACGTATTGTTAAGATTTTACTGAAAAACTACCGAAAAAAACTGATTAAGAGCTTTATTTAAGTACACAAAGAAGAATGTTCAATTAGAGCAAAAGAAAGGTCGATAAACGCCTTAATTTTAAGAGACAATACCCTGTAATTTTTGTTGTAGAATAAAATGCTAGTCATATTTTTTTAATGTTATAAAATAAATTGAAGCTTATGAATGTTAGGTATGTAAGCAATATTAAAAATATTTATTTGCACTGAGATGTTTTTAGTTATTATACAATCTGTTGATGATGAAAGTCGGGGAAATTAGTGGAAATTCCATACCATTTATTTCTAGAGAGCATCAAAGACCGTATAAGTATCTACTTTTCAAATTAAAAATAATAAGTAATGATCAGGTAGTTTTGGCGAGGATGTGGAAAAGAGGCATTGTTGTTTTTGTGTTTCTTCCTTATATTTGTATTATTTCGGTTCATATTGGTAGAATATTAACCATTAGATATTCGTTAACGTGCACAAGTATGGGCAAGTGCTACAACTTCAAAAAGCTTGCTATTTTGTGTTCCTCCAAAACTCCCTAGGAACTTTCAGTAAAGCTTCGACCACTTTACTGAATCGACTGACTTGACTCATTGACGGCACTGACTATTTATTTGGACTTTGACGTTTTAGAAATACGGTGTTGAAAGTATAAACGAAAATGCTATTTTCCCGCCTTTTTAACTTGACACTGGCAAATGGTAACAAGCCGTAAAGCCATGTAAATAAAAAAAAGTAACGATCAGTGTTGTGCTTTCTAAAAAAAAAATGCGTATGAAGTTCAAGAACAAAAGTAAAGGTCAAAGTGTATGACTGGAAGACTGAGAGAGGATATGAAGATTAGAAAGCGGCGATAATGTTTTTATACCTATTAGATCAAAGTTCGACTTTTACTACCTAGTACCTACAACTTGGATTTTTGCTGCACGGATTTTGTGTTTAGAGAAAAAGAAAATAAATTGTCTAATATGGCTTGAATGTATTTGGAAAGCTACCACAGTTTAACTACTACTATCTACAGTTTAAGTACAATGCTGTACGTGTACCAAAGTGTACTTACATAAGTACAGCTATAAAGCTTTCGTGGCTTCAACACGGTACAAATACTTTAAGCTTCCGTGTAGATGTTTAGACATATTTAGAACTGCAATCGCACACAAAAATTAAAAATAAAATAGGAATACGTAGGTACCTAGTACCTACCTTTATCTGTTGTAATTTCTAATGTAGGAGTGTGCTTTTACAATTTATTTTGTCATTATGTGACATATCAATAAAAAGCCATTTAAATTTTTTTATCGACAAAGTTACAATGCAACGAATTGTGTGCGATTGTACGTAGAAGCTTAATTTTATTCATTGATCTCAGGTACATACTGTAATCTCTTAAAATAAAATGATTTAAAACATTTTGTGTTTTTCTTAACCCTCGCATATGTACCTGTCGTTTCAATATGGACAAGTGGTAAAAGGCTAAAAGCTATATTATCTAGGAATCATTACTCGGGCGTCGTAGGCTCGAATACCGCAATAAAGCCTTATGTAAAGAGTACCCCTAATGCTTTCGAACAGTCTCTATTTATTAACTACCTATAGAGAAAATATGATCCATTCATCTTATAGACAACCAGGCAAATTAAAGCGCCATACTCACCGTCTAGCCTGCAAATCCAATATCGCGGCCTTGAAGCGGCCTTATAGGCAAAAATTATAAATGATTAACACTAATGACGGATATTATTAGTACCGGTGTTGGATTTGCAGGCTGGACCATGAGTATGGCACCTAATTATTCACCCATCTATTTATCTGATCATCGAAATCATTACCGACCAGTGGGCAGTGACCACTAAGTCCCCGACCTTAGGTACCTATGTAGTAAGTAAATAATAATTCCACCTTTCAAATTCAACAATAATCTGTTATGTTACTTTTACCCTAAATTACTGATTGACCTGATCGACTCTTCTGTGACATGGGCCCTAGCTTTAGCCCTCCGCATTTTTAAGTGAGATTTCTTTATTTCTGGCTAAAAAAAATTCAAACCATTTTTGACCTGGGCGATCATCTTTAAATTTATTTTTAAACCCCCCGTCTCGTATTACTTTCTGAACAGTATCCAACAATTCCTGTTTTTTCACTGGAAATCCACATTTGGAAATGTTAAGAAGCCATTCAACTACCTTTTTTTCACCATCTACTCCTAGCGCAGGTTCTGGGCCCGGTTTCTTTACTCCATCTGGTCTGCGCTCACTGATTTTATCCAATACTGTGGTCTTGGGAATAGCATATTCTTTGCATATTTGTCTTACCGATTTCTTCTTCTCTCGAATTTCATTCAACGCTTTCCTTAAATCTTCTCCTGTGTATGTTCTTCTTTCCTTCTTCTTTCTTATCTCCGAAGAACTCATCTTAAACAGAAAAAAAATAAGAATTAAAGAAATTACTCCCTTCATTCAAAGTAGAATAGGTATTAAACTTGTAGTCATAATCAAAAATGTACTACAATATTAGAAAATACAAACAAATCATTGTAGGGAATTAATTAAAAAAATGGATGCGATTTGCTTTTGTTATTATTCCCTGTAGGTATAGCTTGCGTCCATTGCGGACGCAAAGTGCAAGTTTTATAAATTCGGTGTAGTGATTCGCGTCCACCTTATTTTAACTGTTAACTATACAAAACATAAGCAAATTCATAATTAGTATAATTCCATTTATCATTATCAACGTCTAGAAACAGCTACGTATCCAAAATACACATAAAACAATAAAATACTTAACTTCAAACGCACCGCTGCCCCTATTTTTTCTACACAGGATTGGTTGGGCGCACGGAACTTTTGACTACGTGAGCGTGTCTCTTATACATTGAGGTACATGGTGGTGGTAATTACTCTTCGACTTTTTCGTGTGTTAGTATACTTAATTTCGAGAGTTTTCAATGGGAGATCCGTAAAATGGACGCGAATTGGGCGATGGACGCGAAAAGGCGAACTTACCCTAATCAGTATTAGGCCGCAGACCGTAGTCCCCCACGGCCCACGCCTACATGTAATCATAGGTACTAATATAAGGTAGGTATAACCGCCTCCGTGCTCTAGTGGTTTAGAGTTTGGCCTCTACTTGGACTCTCTCGACTCGGAGGTCGTGGGTTCGATTCCCACGTTGGACCAGCAAAAAATGTTGTTTCCAAGTTTGGTTAGGACAATGCGGGCTGATCACCCGATTGTCTGATAAGAAAGATGATCTATGGATCGGATGGGCATGTAAAAAGTCGTACCTACCTGCGCTTGAACTTTTGCCAGTCCTGTCGGTCATCCGTCCCCCTGGGTTACGAGAGTTAAGGAATAGAGAGTGCTATAGAAACCGGCCCCCGTCAGCGAAATCGGTGTGGGTAGCTATTATTATAGGTACTAAATAACTAATATTATAAAGAGGAAAGATTTGTTTGTTTGTTTGTTTAGAACAGGGTCTGAAATTACTGAACCGAGTTTGATGGAATTTGGTACAGATTAAGTACAGACTTAGAGTAGATCACGGGGCAACATCTAGTTATCTAATAAACTAATTAACACTCAACATAAGTACTGTTTGTACTATACATATACAAACAGTACTTATGTTGAGGCAATTTAGGTTCCTAGTACAGTATCGTACGCAAAATAAAGCTAGGGAGCTGGTGGCAATTTGGGTTCCTAGTACAGTATTGTCCACAATATATAGCTAGGGAGCTGGTGGCAATTTAGGTTCCTAGTACCTGGGTAACCGGAGCTTTGCTCGGAGTTCTAATACATTAAAAAAAAAAAATTAAAGAATCACAAAAATATTTATCTGGTCGGGGTTCGAACCGAACACCACATTCCAATTCTTCGAACAAAGCAAAAATTATACATACGCGCACGAAACTGCCAATCAATGGCGTAGCAAGTTACGGGCAGGGAGGGGCTGCATGGCAGGAAGACAATATTTTGTTGTTCCAACGCGGGGATCGAACTTGCGACTATAAAACTATAACGAGACTACGGTAATTAAATAAGTAGACAACTCAATTTAAAATACGCTCACGAAATAAGCGTCATTGTCCAACCGGCACTTTATTTTCGATACTGTGAATCGTAGAAGATAGACATAACAGAGGGCGAATCTCTAAAAAACTTGACTTCCGTTGAGGATAATGACGACGAAATAACGAGTTAGAGAGTTGGCTTTAGGAGTTACAGATGCCTAACTTGCAAAATGCGCTTCCTTGGAAAACTTCACACAAAAGTAATGATGTAATAAGTACGTGTACGATGTAAGTGTAAATAAGTACCTAAACATATAAAATATTGGTATAATGGTACGGAACCCTACGTGCACGAGTTCGACTCGCACTTGGCCGGTTTTTTTGGGGGCTTGGGAATTTTATCGTCTGGCAACTAATTTTTTTCTTTTATTGCCCTTTTCAAATTAAGTATTTAGTAATCTGTGCCTTGTTAAAAAATTGGGTGCCAGACTATAAAGACGTTTCGCGTAGCGCTCAAAAAACCTGCCGTCATTATCCTCAACGGAAGTAAACTGTTTTGGAGATTCACCGGGGAACATTCAGCCAAACATATCGATGTCCCCCCACCGCACTCGATCGGCACACTTTGATGAATCTACACGCGTTCGTTTCTCGCAGGTGAGGCATTTGATATTCATTCTCCAAAATTTTGCAATTCAACCGTCATTTGTGTTTTTGTTTATATTGTCGTGAAAACGTACTGTTAATATATTTTATCCATGAAATAGTATAACAGTTTTATTCTTGAAAGCGATATGAGTTTCTAACTAATAAATATCAGCACGAAACATGTTTCAACGTGAATTTGTAAAAGTATTTAGTTAATGGATAACGAGAGAAGATAGAGGAGAACGTTGAGGATAATTACATTACGTATATTGGATAATTATTATTCTTGTTGAGGGTACGAGGGCGGCACTGAAAATTTCGGGAATCAAGGAAGTGACACAACATTACTATTTAAAAATGTATTTATTGCTTTTCGAAGTATTCTCCGCGAAATTTGACACATTTTTCCATACGATGGAACCAATCATTGAAGCAACCATTCCATTCGGAAGTTGGGGTCTCCAAAATGGCCGTTTTGTAGGCGTCCACAGCTTCTTCAGGTGATGAAAATCTCTGACCACGCAATTTATTCTTTATTTTAGGGAAAGTATAGAAATCATTAGGGCTTAGGTCGGGGCTGTACGGCGGATGGTCTAATAATTCTATGATTTCTTGCTCTAAAAACTCTTTTGTTCTGTGCGCGGTGTGAGAACTCGCATTGTCGTGATGGAGGATGATGCGGCGGTTGCAGTTCTCTTTACGGAGTTCAGAAACGATCTTTGTCCCTCAAGAGGAATAGTCGCAACATGGCCGGTTTTGGAGACAAACGTGGCCACCATTTTTTTTGCAACACTCCGTGAACGAACAATTTTTGTTGGCTTTAACTCATTTTCGAACACCCAAACTCGTGACTGGTTTTTTGGTTCGGGTTCGTACGCGTATATCCAGGATTCGTCACCTGATACGATGTTGTATACAGCATTTGAGGATCCTGCGTGGAATCTTTCGAGAGTTCTGACGCACCAAGTAACGCGAGCCGCTTTTTGCTCTTCACAGAGCAAATGCGGTGTCCATCGGGAAAACAACTTTTTTGCACCTAATTGTTCATGCAAGATTATTTGTATTTGACTCATGCCAATGTCTAAAGTTGCCTGAATTTCGCGGTATGTCACATGTCGATCTTCCTCAATCAGCTTACGCACAGCATCAACGTTTACTTGAGTGACTGCAGTTTTTGGACGACCTTGACGGGGATCATCACTGAGCTTGACACGTCCACGTTGAAATTCAGCAAACCAGCGATAAATTGTGGTTTTGAATGGGGCTTCATCACCAATTGCAGAAATCATCCGGTCAACACACTGTTTTTGTGTTAAACCACTTCGAAAGTCATAATAAATCATCGCTCTAGAATTTTCTCGAGTCAATTCCATTTTCTCAACGACTAAACAAGTTTGAAAAGACCTTGTGACAAGACCGAGAATCTTTTTTAAAATAAATAAACGGTATTCGATTTTTAAAACCAAGGAGTTTTAAATTAAAAAGATTTTAATATGACAGGAACAGTGGAAATATTCCATTCCCGATACTTTTAGTGCAGCTCTCGTAGTGATAAGTTACCTACATAAAAAATATTATAAACCGACTTCCAAAGTAAAAGCATTACATTATTCAATATCATTAAAAAGTATTAAATAATTCATAATGGAGCTAAGGTACTCTTATCATTTACAGTAACCGCCATTTGGCTAATAAAAGTCTCTTTAGGGTTATGTGATGCTCAAGGAACCCTTATAGTTTCGCTCTGTCCATCCGTCTGTCTGTCTGTCCGCCCTTCTAGCTCACAGAATTATGAATATAAATTGATGAATTTTGTTATAGTTATATAATCTCGGTTTTGGTATCATAAAAAAAAATTACAGGACCATGCAAAAATTCGTCCCCAAAAAAACCAACATATTTCAAACCCATCTCAGTTAATAGCTCTTGCCAAGCTGTGTGTAACTAATCTTCTTTTTTTTTTGCATATTTTTACTTATAGTAAACTTACTTTAACAGTAATATATCACTAAAACATATCATTAAAAAACTTTACACTGCAGTATAAAATGAAGTCGCTCAATTTCCTGTTCGATTAGATCTTTTAAACTAAGCAGAGCGGATTTTAATGCAGTTTTCAGCAATGAATGGATTTTCAGCAGTGATTCAAGAGAAAGCTTTATATGTATAATATACTGCACCCGTGCGAAGCTAGAGTGGGTCGCTAATATAAAACAATAAATAATAAAATTCAATTTCTGTCATAACCCCACTCCTGAGGTGAATGTCGCCATACTAAATAATTATCAGCGTGGCAAGAGCTATTAAGTGAGACAGGATTGAAATCTGTTGGTGGGTTGGGACATTGCACATTCAGTTTTTAACATGGTCCTTTTGGGGGTGGGGCTCTCCATACATGTGAAGTGGGGATGGAAAATATTTTTGCTTTGCCCCATCGTGTGGGGTATCGTTAAATAGGTATTTTAAAATAAAGGTATCAACCATTATCGAGTAATCGGCCTCCAAAGTGGTTAATAAGTTGGTCCCCCCTGGCATTTCTAAACTATAGGAGATAGAGACTAGTAAGTTTCCATGCTGATAGATCACGCTAAAAACTCTTTAGTAAAATTATTTTGAGCGATATCTGACACTAACTTTTGAAGTAATTCAAAGAAAACCTATTTCGCGTTGATAGATAAAGCATTAACACACGTACGGATTTGGTCCGGAGAAAACCACGGATTCGGTTGCCAACCTAGTAGTTTCTCCCTAAAATTAGATGAAAAAATCCTCTAGGGGGAGAATTTTAAGGGTTATTTTTAGAGGTTTGTATTTTGTTTTTAATTAAATTAAGCTATTGAACTGTTATATCGACATGCGATTTGAAAAGTCAACCTGTAGGGCTGTAGAAAATACACTTTTGGAAGTATAAAAGAATAAGACACTAATGTATAAAATAATAATACATAAACAGAATAATATTACAGAACATTATTTTTTTTATTATTTGTTTATGTAACAGTAAAGTTTATTTAGGTTTGGGGAGAAATAGTGTGTAAGCGACATGAAAATGTTTACACACGTCCTGATTTGTTCCAGAGCGGACCATTATGACAGCACTACAATCGTGTGTTTGATTTTCACATCTATTCTATTAGCACAGAGATCTATTTACAATGCATTCCGATTTTTGTGCAGCGTTCCAACTCTCAAGAATACTTCTCCCCAAAATTAAATAAACTGATAAACAAATAATAAAAAAATAATGGTCTGTAATATTATTCTGTCCTTTATACATTAAAATATACTTTAAAATGTTTATTTGACTTTTCAAATCGCTTGTTGATGTTATATCGATCAACAGCTTAATTTAATTAAAAACAAGAAAATGCAAACCTCTAAAAATAACCTTAACCTTAAAGGATTATTAAACCTTAGAGGATTTTCTTCCCTAATTTTAGGGAGAAACCCCTAAATTGGCAACCAAATCCGTGGTTTGCTCCGGACCAAATCCGTACGTGTGTTATTGCTATTACGTAACCCTGCAATACATGTCCGGTCATGATCTGGGTTAGGTTATTTTGTACATATTGGAAAAAATTTAATGATTTATGCAAAATATGACCGAAGAGAGTGTTAGGCTGTATGTGAAGATAGTGGGATACCTAAAAATATATTAATATAATATATTGCTCCAATAATAATAATACTTATGCTTAGATGCTTAGATATAAAGATGTATCTATTTTAATTTAAAACAAGGACCAGTTCTTACTTTATTAGGAAGAATTGTTTATTGACGGTGGACATGTCCTCATTCATAAGTTGATAACAGGCATACGTGGTACATTCTATTGTTCCTAAAAAGAAAATGTTAACTTATCTATCCCCTATTTGAGCGCTGTTAAATCTTTATGCAGTAGTGAAGGACATACACACAAACAATTCGACCAGACTGACGTAGACGTAGGTAGTGTTTCTATGTAGATGTGTGACGATTATCTTAGAAGGACATTTCCTGTTGCGAGTTTGAAAAGTTCTGGCCTTATGGCACGTATAATACCACTCTATTGGAATACATTTTTTTTAAGAATAAATTTAAATTAATATAATAAAATAAGTAATAAATAAAGTAAGTATTATTCAGGCTGCTATTTCAAACCGCCTAAGAGTATTTTTGTCTTAGCTAAAATGTTTTGTTTGTAGATTATAAGAAGACAAAGTGCGTCTAAAGCCTTACTTGTATACTTATTATATTTCACAGTATGCCACCCAAATCAAAAAAAGCGAAAGAAGAAAGATTACTAAAACAAAGACTGTGCCAAAGACGACGATACGCAGAGATAAAAAACGACCCGAAATTACTAGCTATAGAAAAAGAAAAAAGGAAACAAAAATATTTGAAAAAGAAAGCTAATACACCAGAGAAGACTCCACGCGCTATTAAAGAGCAACGTAAGAGGTGGAAACAAAACTCTAAAAGGTAGGTTTGTTATAACATAATACGGTATATTACTGTATTTTTTTATTACATAAATGAATAGTGCTCTGAAAAAAGACAGTTTACAAAAGGTATACTAAAAATCAATATTTTCCTATCTATATTCCGTCTGCATCCGTATTCCGTATCAAAAATCAATTATTTTAATTGTAGATACAGACATAGAAAAAATGAAGACAAACAGAAAATTTTTGACGCAATTCAAATTAAGGCAGATCCTGGTGATCAAGACGATGGTCCTGTGGATACAGGACTGATCAATCAAGATGATCCTTTAAACATAATTAGCGCTAAAGTTAAAAAACGTTAGATACCAAGAATTCAAGAAACGTAAAATTCTGTTAAGAGTCATCGAATCTTATAAGAAAAAAGATAAAGCACAAGCGAAAAAGATACAGAGGTTAAGGAAGCTACTTGCATGTTACCGAGAAAAGATCGAAACACTCGAAACAGAAGCATTGTGTTCAGTCTCTATGACAAGTTCTCGTACTACTTGTAGTAGTGGTCCTACTAGCGATATCCAAATAAAAGTAGAGTAGCAATAGAATAAGAAAGTCGTCTATAATCGAGAAGATAACAACCTTTTTAGATTATAGCTATTGCAAGATACGAGTAGCTAAAAATATAAATGGTTTACGCAGGTAATAAGGAATACATAACCAAAAATAAGATCCATAAGCAGAAAATATACCTTTGCTTGTATTTAAAGAACATGTACCGAAAATTAGTGAATGAGACAAAAATTAAAGTATTTACTCATTTTTTTTGTAAAATGCGGTCGTTCTTCATAACTTTTTCAATACAAACAAATAAAAAGACATGTGATTGTCCAATTATCTAAGCTGTACCTATTTGTTTGTCTATTAATATTATATTATATGTAATGGACCATAATTCCCGAATAGATCACATATCTGAAAAACAATATTAGTATTAAATTCTTCTGTGTTTTATTTACATTATTACCAAGTACCTGGGTAACCGAGCTTTGCTCGGAGTTGTGATAAATTTAAAAAATAAAAAGAATTGCAAAAACATTTATCCGACCAGGATTCGAAATCTCCACATTCCGAATTTTCATACAAAGCAAAAATTATACATACGCATACTGCCAATCGTACTGACGTAATAGAGTCGAAATTATTTATATAATATTGTTGCACGACGCGACGAAAGAAAAAACATATATAGCTTAAAAATGCGCAGTTTCGCAGGGATAAGATATGGCTAGATCGATTTTTTCTCCTCCAAAACTCCCTGCATACTAAATTTTAAGGTAATACTTGCAGCCGTTTTGGAGAAATCGATTATATAAAGATTGTCTCGTTTAAAGTATAAGCTATCATTTATAAAAGTCATTGTCCTCAATACATCCTCATTCTACTTTGCAATAAAATCATTATTCTCACGATGCCGTCATTGTCCTCAACGACAGTTTTTGTAAAATCGCGATTATCTGAACACATACTGCGTTATTACTATTAGTATAATCAAATTTTCCAAAAAGCATAATCTAGACATGTCTTTTAAGACTAGTAAAATATTATTGAGAAAATAAAATTATAGTTTTCGAAAATCCACAAAAAAAATATTTAAAAAATGTATGTTTTCAAGATTCACCCATCTAATTATTTTGTAACTTGTATGCAGTATGTTGACACATTTAGTGGCGCTGCTTATCTAATTATAATCTCATATCGGGAATTAATTATACAAGATGGGCTTTCATGATAGATGACGATCCTGTGTTGGAATAAATGTCCGAGTCGTCGAAGCAACCAAGTCGACTTGAGTTATGTACCTAATTCTTTGTTTTGTGACCCACGCGACACTCAAGGTGCTAGTGCGAAACAGTTCTAGGACTGGTGACATTAATTGTTTTGTCTTTTGACACCTTCTCGTCTCTCTCGTGCTCATCGCGCCGAAATGTGCTACAATGGCTCTAGGTAAGCAAGTTTCCATAAAACCTTATAATTTGTATCATCAACAATATATCATTACGAACATAGACGTAGATATATGTATGTTGAGATAGAAACTGTTCCCACTTAAATGGCCCCACTTTTGGAGTTGTTTGGGGCCATTTTGACATTTGAGGTAAGTATGGTGAAGTCAAGATGGCGTAACTTTCTTCTTGTATGAAGATTTGATCTGTCAAATGTACGATAGAACCCATCCTAAGTTTTGAAATCATTGATTACGAACAATTAAGAAAATGCCAATAAAAACAATACCTTAGTTAGGCCGCTGCCTGCGCAACAGCGGCGCGGGGGTGTCAATAGTCAATACATTATATTGATCATCAAGTTCCCGATTTGAGCCACAACCTACACACAGCTGCCAAAACACGCGCACGCGACGGTGTAAAAAGTTATTGGTTAACATTGTAGACAGCTTAATAGCGCGAGCGTTATGATTTTCGTCGGCAGTCAAACGAAACAGCGCACAGTATCTGACAGAAATCTTAACAATATAGGAAAAATCTGTTGAAAGTACATTTCGTTGAGAATATTGTGCGTCTCCGAAGTCCAAAATCCTCAGTATTTTACTGTAGGTGCATGACTCATGAGTAAACATCGTGCCTATCAACCTCGATAGCTTTTAACTTAATCCTTATATGCTGCGAAATATTAGGCTAAGTAACTAAGTATATTGTAAAATATAGTTAAGTGCATACTACACATATACACATACTACATAAGTTTTATGTAGGTACCTACAGACCTATTTACTTCTGAGGCTTAGACCAAATAAAAGGTGAAGATACAGTTCTGCGAAACACACAATGAGGCCGGTCTAAACTACGCCTCGCTGTGTAATTACACAGTGTCATGCACACACATGTAACGAATTACGAAACTACGCCTTAGCTTGTAAGGCGAGCAGTCGCGGTGGGTGGTTTTTAGGGTTCCGTAGTTCACGCCTCGGAATCCTTATGGTTTCGTTGTGCCCGTCCGTTTGCCGTCTTCGGCTTACCGTCCGTACGGCTAGTGATAGAAAGATGAAACTTTGCATGCATATGTGTATTTACAACGTCGACAAAGTGCTAAAATAAAATTACGTTAATATATTTTTTGAAGTACCTCCCCTAAAGTGGGGTTGATTTTTTTTCTCGCGCCTGCCCCATATTGTGGGGTATCATTAGATAAGTAGGTCTTTTTTGGAGGAGAGAAAAACATCGAGATGTTGCTAAGACAATTTTTGGATTTTGCCATGCCATGTCCTTCCGTTCGTCCGATTTAGTATCCGTTTGCCAGATATTCAACTTTTGTTAAAATAGGGCCCCTCCCCTAAAAGGTAAAACGGCTAGCTCCATAATCTGAAAAAAATCATAAAGGTAGTTCTAGTCCATGTGATGAACTTTTGAAGGAAAACTATAACGGCTTACATATCTTTGTTAGTTCGAGTTATGGAGACATTACTTGAATACTGCGCTTACTTGAAAAGCTTCTTACAAAAATTACGAAGTTGCAAGTAAACATTTCAAATGTTGGAACCCTAAATATATTACAATACGAAACCCTACGTGCGCGATCCGACTTGCACTTGGCCGGATTTATTATTTGATATGTCTTCACTTTTTGTTTAGTCCGAGTCCTGAGGGAAGCGACGTTCTACAAACGCAGCAGACATCCGATATCCGTGCCGACTGCCGACTGCCGAAAGCTTTATAGAACATTACATCTTCCTGTAATCGTGTTGGTACCTATAAGTACCTACTGTACATAACAGGCTACGAACTCACGGAGCGATTTTCAGTCGCGCCCGCCGCGATCGAGGAACTGCGATTTTATTTCAAAACTCACGAGGCCGGTTATTTGCGCGATTACACAGTCGCCGCGGTTGCGATCATCGCCCGCAAACGTGGCGGGCGATGATCGCAAGACGGGGCCGACTGTAAAACGGGAAAATCTAAACATAAGAATTTCACCCGCCAACCGATCGCAGAGCACGCGGTCGCAAATCGCCGAGGCTGCGGGTGATCGCGGCCCGCGCGATTCTACTAGTCGCCCGCCGGTGCAGCGACACCCGCAAACAATCGCGCACGCCGCGGCCCGGGCGTAAATCGCGTCGTGAGTTGTGATATGTTATTGATTGTACTGTAGGTTCTTGGTGGAAATTCATGTTTCACAGTAATAACACACAGGACTTCTTGCACTATTTCCACTTTAATAAGTATTTTCATTAATTTTAATACATTACACGACCGGTTTCGACAAAGTCATCATCAGGTGTGGGTAGATTAAAAATTTCAAAAATTTTGTGAACATTGTGAATGGGTTGCCAGCATCTTGAAATTTTTACTATTTTGTGCAACGTAATTTAAATTTTTATACCAACTTATTCTATTGTCTACTGTATATCACAAATTATATTAGTATAATATTATAACACATTAGATTGATAAATTAATAACTTATTGATTTGTAATGTCATAGAACTATATAATTATATAGAATGGATGTCAGAATATTAAATTAAAAATACTACTATCACCAATGATTCTATTAAATTATAATGTCCATAATACTTAAGAATCTAAGATATTATAAATAATGGCAAATAAATTATATGAAATTAAAACAAATGTCAAAAATTCATCCAAAATTAATACCAATGTCTAAAATTCATATACCTAAATTGAATCAATGGTGAAATGTTGAACATAGTATAAACCTATAAATAATAATCAAATTAAATGTCTTGCAATATGGAGCTCGAATGGCATGTCTGGTCATTGGTAAGATCCCACATTTTTTGTGTCTGTTAATTTCAAGCGCTTCTAATGCATCCATCTTCCTGCTTTTTGGTAATACAGTGCAACCTCAATATAACAAATCGGAGGGGAGCAAGTAAATATTCGTTATATCAAGTAATTCGTTGAACTGAGGTTTGTTATGTTGAGGTTAGGATGGTCTAAAATTCGTTATAAAGAGGTAAAAATTAGTTTTATTCACCTCAACATTACGTACTCATCTTGTTATAGCGAACAACTTCTACTAATAAATGATAACACATTTTTATCAAATTACTGTATGTATTTTCTATTTAAAAACAATTAGGCAAGTAACAAAATTTTTTTCTTACATTAATAATCAAAATTAAATTCAGTAAAATCCGTGAAAGTAGGTACATATCTTTGTGGGTACATACACACACCGGCATATTTAGCGGAACATAAAATAAAGGTTTGATATCAGTATCATATAAGGTTGCTGGCTGGTTTATACGTCATTTAATTTAAAAAGAAATATTTTCAAATTAAGAAAACAACTGAACATCACATTTTATGCAATTGTTTTATTTTTATTCAAATACACCTTATCTGGAGCGAACTTCGAGTATTTCTTCCTTCTGAGTTTGATTTAAATTTCATTGAAATACTGTTTTTTGTTAGTTTTTTTTAATCGCGTATCTTTTTGGAGTTGAGGACTGAATTATGCCTGACTTAGCCCCAACGGAGATTGCCAGGGCACTCGAAATGCGAAGAAATGGTCAAACCTACAGAGTGATATCCAGAGATCTTCGTCGACCAGTTTTAACGATTCATCGCAGTATCCAACGGTTCAGGGAGACCGGTACTTATGTGAGAAGAGCAGGACAAGGCAGAAAAAGACGCACTTCGAGTAGGGATGATCGTTTCATTCGGCTTCGTGTACGTAGGAACCCCCGTTTGACGGCCGTCCAAGCCCGACATGAGTTAGAAGCAGTGCGGGGTGTAGCCGTAAGTGAGCGTACGGTACGAAGAAGGTTCGAAGAAGCTGGTTTGGGTTCATTTGTGCCCGCCAAGGCTCCAAGGCTCGAGGTAAATCATCATAGAAACAGGCTAACTTTTGCTCAGGAACATCGACTTTGGAACGCGGACCAATGGAGTAAGGTATTGTTTAGTGATGAGTGCAGAATTCTCTTAAATCAAATTGACGGCAGGCAAAGAATATACAGACGCAAAGGAGAACGATACATTCAGACAAATTTTGAAACTACAGTTGCATACGGTGGTGGATCAATAATGGTTTGGGCGGGCATTTGTTTGGGAGCTCGCACAGACTTGATAGTGATTGACAGAGGGAGTCTGACTGCAGACCGCTATATCAGAGAAGTTTTAGAAGAAAATGTCGTACCGTTTGCCCCATATATCGGTGACGATTTTGTTTTTATGCAGGATATTGCTCGGCCGCATACCGCTCGGGTAACTCGAGCTTATCTTATTGATATGAATATCACTGTTATGGAGTGGCCGGCGAGATCACCGGATATGAACCCAATAGAGCACGTTTGGGACTTGCTGAAAAGAAAAGTTAAGTCCAGAATTCCAGCTCCTGCCAACGTGGGTGAACTGCGAATCGCCGTAGTTGAGGAATGGCGGAGACTATCCCAGGAGACCTTCGATAACATCATTCTCAGTATGCCTAGACGGGTAGAAACTTTAATATGAGCACGTGGAAGAAATACGCGATATTAATCACCATTTTTATAATTCATTTAATTGTTATTTTAATATTAATTTTCACTTTTCCCGGTTATATGAAAAGTTCAAAAATGTACCATTTTTCACAAATAGCCTTTACTCGCAAAATATGTTCTTAATGTGATCTCATTTTAAGTAAAACATGAATGAAAAATGAAACTTTAAATAACAAAAGAAGTGTAGTAAGTAGATTTTAAAATAAAATCATATTTTTTTAATTATGGACCTTTTTTTTGTGTTCCGCTAAATATGCCGGTGTGTTTACATTATGTAGGTAATTTAATGTTAATTTCAAAGATTCGCACAACAAAACTCACTAATTAAAGCTAAAGAATCAACAATGTGGTTATACATATGTAGTAGCTTAATCTCAATTTTGTTCATTTTGATTAGAAAAAAAGTCATAAATAGTTGTCTGTTTACCACCGGTAAGAGTTATTACATCCAAAGCGCAATCCAATTTCGTGATGGATTTGACTACGTCGTCACTCAAACCTCCCTTTTTGAGAAACACAGATTTTATTATATTTAAAGCATTGTAAGCATCTTTTATTGTGAAGTTATGCTCATCAATTTCACCCCCTTCTTCCTCGTCTTCATCCGCTTCTGCATTAGTAACCGGCAACACAATCAGTTAGTTCTCCACAAACGGCTAAATCATTATCAAAGGTAACGTAGTCTTTGAACTCAGTCTCTTGAAGGTGCAATTCTTCTTGAACTCTTTGCCAGGTCCTAGCAAGTTCTGCGAGTGGTAAATCGTTCTCCTCATCTTCGCATGTTACTTTACAACACCTTTTACGTTTCTGAGCCATTTTAACTTAAATCTTTGACAATAGTGACGAGAAGAAGTGTTAACATTACTTCCCATCAAACAACAATGATTGATTTACGAACAAAAGCGTGTAGTTGAAAATTCTTTATAAAGAGGTTGTTCGCAAAAAATGTTCGCAATGTAGAGGGGATTTTATATTGACTCTTATGGACAATTCAAGGGGATTACGAAGAATTTCTTAAATCGAGGAAGTCGTTATATTGAGGTACGTTATATTAAGGTTGCACTGTATATGTAAATATTTTATATTTTTATCGGGGTCAAAGTTATGTCCATTACTATTTAGATGTTCGGCAAACGTAGATCTTTCAGTACAAACAGGCAAACTTCTTCCAAGCTGTCGTGAGTTGTGCTTTAATTTTTTATTACATATAGGTACTATATTTATATTCTACAGAAGCTGCGGGGCCACAATCGCGGCGGGCGCGCCTGAAAATCGCTCCGTGAGTTCTTAGCCTAAACATAGATTAATTTATATTATTACTAGCTATACCAGTAATATCTAATAATATCTATGGACGCTTTCACACTACGTCAATCTGGTCCCGTGGTAAGTTCTCGAAGAATTTGTGTTACGGGTACCAGACAACGGAAATATAATACTTTTATATTGTAGGTACATATATTTAAGATTTTTATTATATAATGCACATCCATGACCCAGGAACACATAAAACTTTTTATGTTCCCTTGCGGGATTCGAACCCGCGACGTCCAGCTTGAGCGCCATCTCGTTAACCACTGAGCCACAGAAGTCGTCAATTAAATGGCAAATAAGCTACAGGATGTTTTTTGAGTCAGTGGCCAAACTTTCAACTTACCAACAGGTGCCTTACTCTTGAATATAAGCAACTTTTACTATGGAATCAACTTTCCTACTTGAAGAAAAAAGTGCTATGGCATAGATATATTTTTTGTTGGATACAACAGATTTTTTTCAAGTAGGAAAGTTGATTCCATAGTAACAGTTGCTTATATTCAAGAGTATATTAATTTCACACTTGAAAGTTTGGCCACTGACTTAAAAAAGACGCTGTATATTCTCATGTTAGCTAGACCACAAATTGAAGCACCCGTGGTCACCATTGCCCTAAGATTGTCGGTACTATATGGCCCCAGCCGCATCACTCGTCACTGGACTCGTGAGAACTGCGCTACCCGAAGGTCCCCAGGGGATACCCCGTGCCCCAGCATTTCACTTCGCACCTAAATCTCTATTACACACCGATTAGCTGATAATTAAAGATGTGTGTTTTGTTTAGTCACTTTTAATTTAACCATAAGCGGTTTTGATTTTTACATGCTAATAATTTAGGTTGGTTTAGGAATTAGGACTCAGAAATCTAATTTCATAATGTACTTACTAAGGAACAAGTTGCCGCTTGGCCAGGCATAAGATGAACATTGCTTGCATCGTGCGCAAGCACACATACTTACGTGTAAATAGAACGTAGTTCAACCATGTGTGCAGTCGTTGCGGTCACTTCCTTTGTGTTTAAATATTTTAAAGCGTCCTAGTGCAAATGTTTAGAAATTGGTCGAGTAGGAATATTGTCGATATTGTATGCGCAGGGCTCTCTTGCATGCGAGCGCATTTTCCACAGTTAGATGTCGGCAGTCTAAACCGTGGAGGAATCTGCGCGGTTTGGACTGTTGCGCAGATCCTTCCGCGGTTTTAAACGCATTCCGATGCGTGGTCTGAACTCTACGTGTGCAGGCCGCTAATCAGTTGACTTATCTACGTATCCTATATGTATACTAGGTATTTACCCAAACTCTTTCTGCATGTGAAAGCGTTTTAGATACCTACCTAAAACGCCCTAAACGTTTTCTTCATACAGTAGTTTCACACGACCAAACCTAAAATATCGTTTTCAAGGCGCTACAGTTTGTCAAATGAGAGTAAAAAATTATCGAGGTGCCACATCGCTGTTAACTTATGTGATTTATTGTAATTTACATAATTGGTTAATTAATGTATAATTTCACATGCGTAAAATAAATACATTAGAAAAAACATACCTTCTTTCTTCGGTTATTAATTTTCAGCTTGTTCCGCCTAAGACAAACAAATCGCCCTTCGAATTGTTGCGTCTGCGTCCCCTTGCGCTCGCTATAGTTGCTACAGCTTGAATCAGAAATCATCATTTCAACAATACAAAGACGACGCGCGACGTGTTTTCAGTGGGTGACTTGGTGTTTGTGAAAATTGTAAAAAACATTAAAAATACTTAATAACTTTTAAAAACACCCGTTTTAAAATAGAAAAAAATTTATCCTTGAAAAAAATTTTGATGTTTTTTTTCAAAAATGGAACACTTCCGCAATAACTTTTTTATTCAAAACGATGGTGCGGAGAAACAAAATATTCAGCCATGCTATGAACAAATTGTGCATCAGGATTTAACTTTTAACGAAGAATTCTGCAATTATTTCCACCTTCTGTACGATTATTCTGAAAGACCTGAAGCGCAGACTGAGGAGGTTGCCGGAGAATGTGATTGGCACTGTGAGGCGCAAATATATGAGAGACCAGCAGCAAATATTATGGTCACAAGAGAATCTGTTGGAACAGGTGAAGAAGGTCATTTAATTTTACCATGTGTTTATTTTATGATTAAGGGGACAACGAGCAAATAACCTTTTTCTATGGACACAACAAATAAAAACAGGCAAGTGCAAGTCGGGCGAGTCCGACTCGAAGTGTTCCGAGCCATTATAGATATAAGTAAGCAATATGTACAATACTTATTGGTAGATACCAATAAGTATTGTACATATTGCTTACTTATTACATTTTAACAAAAAAAATAGCTTTAAAGTTGAATATCTCGCAAACGGATAACCAAATCAAAAAATCTAATCGTGTTTCTGTGTGTGGTAGACATAGATTACCTTGTAAGCAATCTGTAAAAATTATGTAAATACTTAAAAACAAAATTATTTTCCCGTTTGAAAGCTACGACTGCTGAGCGCTTGCTACGATAGCAGCGGAATTCTAGGGGTCTAAAAAGGCCACTTTAGGTGTTTAATATATATTTTTCCATACATAAATCGTTAAATCGTAAAAAGGCTACATGATTCATCTGATTTCATCATATTAGAAAACATAAATTTTGACAGTTTTCAATAGAAATGCGGAAAATGGCGCACATAATTGTGAGTTGAAAAAAATATATGAACGATAACATGAAACACCTAGTGGCCTTTTTAGACCGCCTGCTCTCTGCTGCTAAAAAAAGCAACAGTTTGTAAGATACTCAAAAAAATGTGTAATGCCTACCTAGAAGGTATTATTTATTAATTTTACAAATATTGGCAACGGAAATATCCATAAAAGGCAGCTCAAACAGTCGTTGCGTTACAGCTTACAGTCGTAAACCGCACCTGCACAGTGTTACTGTCATAAACAGGCGCCGGCGCCATCACATGTGTCTAGGTGCTAGAGTCTAGACCAAACACATGCACTAGCCACTAATAAGTACTAGACCGTAACGTGCTGTAGCAGTAGATAAAGTTTGAACAGAATTATTCTTCCTTGTGCCTGTCTCTGTAATTACCTACTTAGTACATAAATAAATTAACAAGAAATCCTTACTAAATACCTACTAGTATTATAAAAGCGAAAGTTTGTATGTGTGGAATGTGGATGTTTGTTACGCAATAACTACTAACTACTGAGCGGATTTTGACGAAATTTGGTATGATAGTACCCAATTTAGACTCCAAATTCAATCAAATATTTTTATCTCACTACACTTACAAAATAGTCCCTACGCGCTACGTAATGCCTACCACCGGTTCAGAGTGCTAAGTGTGAGTTTTTCTTTTTGCATTCGACAGTGAGCGTGTTTGACGTTTACTAGGAGTTTGTATGTGATTTGACCTAGTTGTCGCGTTTACAACTAGGTGGCGCTGTACAAATTACATACAAATTCCTAGTAAACGCCAAACGCGCTCACGATCGAATGCGAAAAGAAAAACTCACACTTAGCACTCAGGAATTAACCGGAACCCGGCCCGACGAGAAGAACCGCGGCGTAAGAAACTCGCACGGGGCTATAATCTATATTTTAGCAAAACTATGAAATTATTTTATTATGTAAAGGGTATAATCCGAAGTTGATCCCGTTGTCACCAAAGTGGTGACCTGATGATGGCATCCATGAGGACTAGAGGGAAGTCCTCGAAATTTATATGAACACATACAGTAATTTTGACTTTTTATGAATTAACCCAAGCATACCCCAATAACCATATAACCAATATGCTACCAAAAAGTAAGATTTTGCACCAAGATATACCCTGGATTTAAAAGCACAGAATAGAACTCCTCAGTCTTTAAAAATACGCGTTTGGAAATTTCGATATTGTTTAAAGAACTGCAAGCATATGCCATTATGTAACTTACAGTAATCATCATCATTATCTTATATACAATACCTAATGGAAGCTTGGCGCGCTTTCATTTATATATTCGATAGTTACTATTTCCCTACACAATCTTCATAATTTCGAAGTCGGCACCAGCCAACTTGAACGTGAGCTCTAAAAAATAATGATTTATCAGGATATTGTTTGGGCTGGTAGTTGGTGCCGACTTTAAAATTATGAAGATTGTGTAGATTAACTATTGTTAAAATTTTAGCCGAATTTAAAAAGGGGAATTATTTATTACGTATGTAGTGCGTAGCCAAACGTGCACTTCACTTCACGTTCACTTTTTGGTCTGAGTATCCATCTAGGTGTACGGTCGCCGTCAGAACCAGTGTACAACTTCTGAACCTTATTACCGAGTAATAAGCTGGTACACTGGATATTGGAATGTACGTTATACGAACCTACTTTTACAAAATCTGTACTTTTTTAAATCTATGTTTCAGAGAGCCGCGTAAACTCAGCTCGTAAAGAGCGCACAGCGTTCACCAAAGCCCAGATCCGCGGTCTGGAGGCGGAGTTCGCGCGCGCCAACTACCTCACAAGACTGAGGCGGTACGAGATAGCCGTACAGCTCCGCCTTACTGAGAGACAGGTACGCGTTACGAATGCAGAGGATCATCAGTGCAAAACCAATAGAGATAGCTACGAGACTAGAGTAGAGAGAAAGGAGCGAGACCAGACTAGAGACAGGTAAAATTCTAGCCAAAGTTTTAGTCCTCATATTACTTGCGGACCTAATCTGGTTTATAATCACCAATAGTTACGAGAATTGGACTTCATTATGAAATTCAGGAGCTTTTAAGACTTCATGTATTATAACCGCGAAAGTTTGTATGTACGGATGTATAGATGTTTGTTACTATTTTAAGTGAAACGGATTATGATGAAATTTGGTATGGTAGTAGTTTAGACTCAGCTCTGGATAATCTGGATTAACACATTTAAGCTACTTTTTACGCACGGTTCCCTCGAGATTTCTTTTTGCACATACAAAGTCGCGCGCAACAAGTAACTAGTGTCATAATATACATAACATAAAATAATAATGACTTTCCCATGATTTCAGGTAAAAGTTTGGTTTCAAAACCGAAGAATGAAATGGAAAAGGAACAAAGGCGTCGCTAAACTCTAAATATATATGCTTCCTAGCATTAAAAAATTCATTAATGCCTTAAAAGTTTAAGCCAATGATGCATTCAGTTTAAGAAATTAATTATTATTATTATGATTCCTTTAATTAAGTACCTACCTACTTACATAAATATAAAATGTATACTTTAAGTAATAATTTTTTAGTCAAATGCTTTCTTACTTCCTAGTAGTTAGTAGGAATTCTTAATTGCATATAATTGAAAATTAACAAACTTAATGAGATAAGGATATGTTTATTAGACGAATTCATACATCAGGCACGGGCATTCGCCACAGATAACTAAACATAATAATAATATTGTAAACTAACACACTATCTTTGGAAGAAACTAAACATCGGGCTATGTCGACTTTGTTCATATGAAACATGAAACTTCCAATTACTAAAATATATTTCTATAACAATTTGTTGCATGATAAGGCGATTGCTTTGTCTTATTCCCGCCATTTTATAGCGTTAATTATATTTAGAACAAACATTGTTGCTATGTCAAAAATTTAAATAACATAGATAAGGCAGCTGAATTTTAATTTTATTGTCTTTGTGTTCTCATGGGACATAGCATTTCTTACTTGGTTACTTAAATGTAATTAATATTAAACAAAACATTTTTGATTTTACAAGTCACTTTATTAAGTACAATGCTACTTCTATGTTTAATATTATTTTGCAATGTAATTATAGTTATAAATACTATTTAATAGAGTTCAAAAATCAATTTTCGTCATAACATATATAACATAAATGTATTAAAGTAATCATGATTTTTATTACATAAAAATGGCAAAAACCCCCAGCAAAACGGCGGAAAAACCAACAAAAATGGCGGGAATTTTGAAATGAGAACGTATCATCGCAACCGCCCCGACACACCTCTGTACAACACGTTAACATTGGTACCGTTATACAATGGACCAAAATAAAATAGTAATTTTCAACAATACATATAATTATGTTCAACTTACGATTCAACCATGAGCATTACGAAATATAAACGGGTCTGTTGTGCTTATTTACATGTGCAAGGGCTTTAAATATAACAGGCACTAAAATAACCGTATGGATGCTATGACCAAGTTAAAATTTAAAAAAAAAAAACTTATTTTCGTGAATCAAAATCATATTTATGAATAACACTTTGTTGAAATAGAAGGAATTTTCCCATATTTATTCCTAATGGATAGGAACAGTCGGCCCTTTAGCCAAGATGCCATTGTTTATAACGATGACGAAGTTAGATATAAAAAATTGCGGTATTGACGTATCGCGCTATGTCACTTAGCATATGTTAAGTCAATCCCATATTATATTTTCAATAACGAAGATAGTCATTGTAATTAACGACGGCAGGTTGGCTAAGCCCTCTGATTGGAAACGTTTTCGTTTGAAAAAACATTTTCGAAAAAATAACAGCAAATTTATGAAGCATTAAAAAAAACAGGATATATCTAAATTGGTCAGGGTTATTGTTCCTTTTACTACAAAATACTTATAACAAAGGAAGTTTCCTATAAGCTACAAATCAACATACAACTAAAGGAGTATCACACCTTTATATATTACAGGCATAGGAATTAAAAAGGGTCAAAAAGAAATGTGTTGTATTTGGTTGGTTATGTGCTGATAGGAATATAACATTAATTCAATGGAAAAATATGTTTCATTTATCCTTAATTATATTTACTATACATTTGCGGGTCCACATTTAGGTTTATACATTATGCAAGTTCTGTTGTATGTTTGTCCACCTATGGAGTATATTATACATTAGAACTAGCTCCTAACAGGGGAAACACACTTTCCCCAGTAAATATATTTACAATCGACATATATAACACTTACCAGTGTTGACATAAGTCTATTTTTATGCAAATGATACAAAGTTAGTGATTTTGTTATCAAATAAATTATAAATGCACGTTCTGACCTGACTAGACAATTTTGAAAGTTATAATCACAACTTTTTACTGCGTCATCATGTATTTCAGTGGTTATTTAATAAGTTAGTAGAAGCATTTGTCAGTTAAATAATTTTAGTCTTTAGTAATAACAATGAATGTTATAAATAAAAAATGTTTCAAATTTAATTGGAATTTATTATTGCTCTTTATTTAGATTGTTTTGTATGTACTAGGTATTGATTTTGATAACTTACAAAAATGTATCTAATATTGATGATACAAATAAATGTTACTTCAGCTCAGTACACATAAATCTGAATTGTCCGTATGTAATAAATAGCATGAATGATTCTCCATATCATTTGCACAAAGTAACTTAAATTTACAGTAATATGTAAAAAATTTTGTCACCATTTTCACAGCGCAAATCCGTACCTAACCTAATATTTACACAAGTTAAGGCTTTCTGGTGTTCTCACTTATATATTGCGTCACCTCACTATTAGAGGCGCTAACTATTAACAGGAAGTCCGAACTGCAATCCGATATGTCACATCACTACACTAGGTTCACTGAATATCACTTCACAACACAAAACCTACGCGGGCTTCGTCGTTGTGATCGGTGGTCGCTATACGACCACAAATATTAGGCTTCGTTATGGTCGCTCCGACATCACAGCTTGAGAAGGCGCGGTAGAAGCGATGGGCATGACAACAGCTTGACTTGCTACTACTGTCTGGGGTATTACAGTCAACGACTTTGGAATCTTCGGTAGAATCATATGGTTCGTGGCCATGATTGGTAGGTTTGGAGTCAAGATGGTCTCGCTTGTGATTGATACCGCAGGACCGAACTGTGGTATCTTTATTGGTGTGGTGACAAGTAAGGACGGTGATGATATTGCCGGTGACAGTGTCTGAGATGTCACCGTTGCAGTCTTAGGAGTAATGGGAGCTATTGTGATATTCTTGAGACCAACATTCTTGAGTATTGTAGCGGCGTTTGAGGTCATTTGTAATTCTGTTTCCTTCTTTTCTATATCTGGGGTGATATTCTGAACTAATGTTCCACCATTCCCTAACATATGTGATGGTAGAATTTCTGTTACCACTGTGTTATCATCGGTAGATTTCCTCGTTTTAGCCTCTTTGTCTTCAAATCTCTTTTTTCGTCTCTCTTTTCTGATAAGCGCCATTTTGTTGTAATCCTCAAATGTGATGTGATATCGAACTCCTGATGATAAAACTTGAACTAAGCTCGGTAAACTGTGGCCATCTACTGATGTCTTCAGAGGTTCCCTAGCTATCCTTGCCAAGTTTTCCTGAAAAGTACAATTTAAGAATTAATATTTTGGTACATTTTAGAAGGATAAGTAAGTAGAATATTGTAATATTATTTGTCCAAACATTAAAATAATCTAACCAAGAGCATATCAGGACATGTCTAAGGAGGGTTCTTTAAATTCCTTCAAAAGTTAACATTCGATTTCTCTCACAATAATTATCTTAAAGAGATTTTAGCATGATATATCAGCAAAGTTTCTATCTCTTATAGTTTAGAACTGTCAACTTATAAAACACTCTGGAGGCTGATATTAGTCGAAAATGGTTGACTTTGTATTTAAAAAGTCATGTCTGAAAACTTGACTTCATTTAAAAATACTGGTTTTTTATCCCCTATTTTGTCGCATAAAAAAATTAAATCGCATAATGTCACAAATCATAATTTAACTTGGCATAATTTAATTTGTCCTAATAATAGTTACTCATAATATTCATTTGTGCTAAACTGTCTGGCAACTGGCATAATTATCATTGAGACTAATGTTTTTTGTCATAATTTAATGTGGCATTAAATTATGACAGCATTAAATTTTAGCCCAAATGAATATTATGAGTAACTATGATATTAGTGTTAGGCATAATATATTTTGACATAACAATATTTTGGCATACTTGGGTACCATAGTGTAATAATAGGTTAATCTGGCGTGAAATAACGTTTGTGTAGTTTTGGGTTAGGTTAGAACTTTTTATCACGTTCAAAACGTCTTCGGAGGGGTAACACGGCCTCACAAAAACCCGGCGAGTAATAACGTTTTGGTTTTTAACTTCATAATAATTTAAAACTTTCATCCCCCATTTTACCCCCTTACTAGGGCTGAAATTTAGAAAACGCTGGAATACGTTACTCATTATTTTTTCCGTATTTAATTAATACGAAATACCATGCAAATATGTCCAAGGAATAAAAAGTTTTATACAAACTTTTATCCCCTATTTAACCCCCTTAAGGGTTGAATTTTGAAAAATATTTCACGTATGCGCGTATAATACGCGTGCAAAATTTCAAATTTCTAGCCTTAAGGGATTGGCCTGTGCGTTGATACATCAGTCAATCAGCTTTGACTTATATATATATATATAGATATAGTATGCCAAGAAACAAGTATGCCAAAGTATTATTATGACAAACGAAATTATGCCTATTAAGATATGCCATATTAAATTATGCCAAAAAATATGCAAAAAAAAGGTATCCCAAAAATATATATTCAACAATACCACACGATCGGATAGAATGAAAAAATATTTGTCATCCCCTAAAATATAAAAATATTATTATTTTATAATGCTAAAACCGAGATCTATATACTATCTATAACCATACCCATCAATTTATATTAATAATTACAGAAGCTATACGGGCGGGCGGACAGACATACAGATAGACAGACAGATGGTCAAAGGCGAAATTATAAGGGCTCCTTGAGTACTACTGAACACTAAAAATGTGTAGCATAAGTAAAAATAATTATTTACTTACAGGTGTTATGGGCATTAGTGTAGGTCTCCAGCCTTTGCTTTCATTCTTTTTCGGTGTTTCCTTTTTGTCCTTCTTTTCTTTGCCGTCAGGTTTTGGTAAACGATCCTTTTTATCTTTGCTCAGATCCAACTTCAAGCCTGGCATTTCTTTCTTTTCTTTTGGCGGGTCATATTTAAGCGCGGGCATTTCTTTCTTTTCTTTTGGTTGGTTGTTTGCTGGAAGTGGAGCAGCGGCTATCACAGTGGGATCAGACGCTGATACATCTTTTACTAGTTGTTGTATATTCTGTAGGACATTGTTGATAGATTTTCTTCCAGCAGCATTTGGTGTATTAATGGCGATTAGTTCAGGAGGTAGCGGTTTGGATTTCTTGTCAGTCTTATTCTTGGGTTTCGGTAGATTTGGTGGAGGCATAAACTTTTTAGGATCCTTATCTTCCGGCGTTTGATTTGATTTAAGCAAACTCTTCCCATTCATAGATGGTTTCTTTCTGAATTCTAGTAAACTAACAGAGTCCCTTTTAGGTGCTTCTTGTGGTATGTTATCATAAGCTCTTAGCCTATTTTGCACCGAACAACTGTAGTTTGCAGCGTGAGGCGACGCGTTATGCGATAAGACGAGATCACCACTCCTAAAATATTTCTCTAATAAAATTAAATGCCTAAGGAAACTGGACTGGTTTCCGTATGGTCTTTGTAGTTCAGTCCACAATCGTTTTGTTTCATTATCATATTGTATCATACTGTTACATTTCTCCCAGCCCTCTGGAGTCACTCCTTTTACATTATTGAAATCTATGTTACACTGGAGACTCATTTCTTCTTCCCCTGGGAATAATTCCCTGACTGATATGGAAGGGTTTGTTTCTAATCTTTTAACAGGATTGGAATACTTTCCATCGCCTGACTTCTTTGGATTTTCGACGGTTGCCTTCTTTGATAACTCTGTCAGATTTTTCTTAACCTGTGTAAAGCTCTCCGACATCTGCCATTTGTTTTTGAGTGTATTAATATCTGCTGGTTTTTTATTTGGTATGGTCTCTATTGTGCATTCTTCATTTAGTGGTATATTTCTTATTATTGTCACTTCTTTTACTTTTTCTGCTTCGTCCTTATTGGCAGCCTTATCCTTATGTAGAATTATTTGGCCCAGTTTCTGTATTCTCTTTGTGTTCTTTTCACTTATCCTATGTTGTTGACCGGGTTTCTGTATACCCATTGTTTGCACCTTTAATATGTTCTTCTGTTTTTGTGTCAAGTTGCCAATTTGCTGGAACTGTGCTGGGTTGTTCTGTTTTTGAAGTAGATACCTCAGTTCAGTCTGTTTGTCAAGTGGCAACATGGGTGTATCAGGATCAGAAAGCATGTCTGTTTCAGAACTATCACTTTGCGAGTTGTTTTCAAGTGAAATAGCTCCAGGAACTGGTATTTTATTGGACGATATCAAACTTTCTATATCTTCTTCTATTGGTTGATTAGGTTCTTTGGTATTATCCGTAGTTTCATTAGTTTCATGCGATATATTATTAGTTGTTGCAACTTCGAGATTACGTTCTGTATTGTTAGCGTCATAAACATTGTTAGTATCACTGACAACGTCTTCTCTCTTCTCTTTTTCCGATTCACTCGGACTCTTGGTGGAAGACTCAGAGTTATTATCAGTTGATTTCCTCTGTTTGGACTTATTTCGTGCCTTCTTCTTTTGTTTGTTTGTTCCACTGTTGCAGTCCTTCAGGATGTTAGTATCGTCTCCCACCTGCTCCAGTTCTGGGGGTAATTCCACATTGTATATTTGCATTAGTCTGAAACAAATAACAAGATTTATTAGTTTTAAAGAAATATATGTGATAATATGGTTAATTGTCAAATGCAATACTTCTTCTATAGTTGAAATGGGTTAAATCATGGTTTACTTTTCATTGAGCCATCCGAATGCTGATTATATTATGTATTATTTTTTTCATAAAGGCAGCATCTGAATTGTTTGTATATTATTAGCATTTTAAGACATAATTCGAGATTCGTAACTAAAGTAATAATCTGTGGGGTTAGCAGGAACATTTGACAGCGTAACAGATAAACGTAACGTTATCGAATGAGAATTGTATGAAAATCTGTCAAAATCATGACAGCGCCCATACAAATTTCATTCGGTAACGTTACGTTTACGTCGCATACGCTGCCAAATGTTCCTGCTCGGCCCCCTGAGGTTGGTGACATCGAAGTAGGTACATAGCTTGAGCTTCTGCTGGCTCTATTGTAATTAAGTTACGATTACGATCTTAGTCAGTATAAAATAATGTCTCTTTCCTTCTTTGTCAGTTAGTAGAGACAGATTAAATTATTTAAAAAAATTCACTCACTTTCTCCGGTACGCGCGCGTGTGTTTGTCCTGCGTGGGACGCTGCAGCAGCGAGCAGAAACATCTACACCATTTACAGAGTAATGCCTTCTCCGGCAAATCAGCTGGAATTTGAGCCTCTTGCAGTAAGCCGTTGAGGTCGCTGGGGTCCTGGAATTTACAGAAAATTTACTTTTATTACTAGTTAATACTAGTACTGACATGATACCATGGCGACAAAGAAAACTGGAGTACAATAAGGCTAGAATTATATTTCGCCGAGTAAGGTTGCTAGGGTTTAAATCTCTTTAAGCGATCCATACGCATGATAAGAGCAATTGTAACATTAAAATATTCCTTGATAAAATACGTTCTCGTTATAAAATTCCAGTTTTAGTCGAGCTAATGATTATAGTTAAAGCAAAATAATGATAGGACCAATGTTAACGTGGTGTACCTGTTGCGGCGCCTGCAAGTTATGGTGTTTGGTAAGTCGGCGGCGGCACAGCGCGCACGCGCGGAGCGGCGCGAGCGCGCGGTAGTGCGCTCCGCATAGCGGGATCGTGTGCAGACCGGGGTAGTCGCCCTCTAGTTTTAGCTGGGAGACAACAACAAATATATATTAATTATGATATTTATATTTTATTTCATATTTTAAGATATAATAAAGGAGAGATGAAGCTTTAGAATCAGGTAGGTTTAGAGTGACGAGACTGTAAACAAGCACGCAGTGCGTACAGGTTTGCGTTCTGTTTCGTGTACGTAAGAGGCGTAATGCGTATACGTACATTAAAATAAGGTTGTTTGATATTTTTTCTGCCGTTAGGGATCAGACCCAAAGCACACAAAGCGTTATCTGGTGGCACTTGGTAGTCCGACGGTCCTTGTCGTGTCAAAAAACTGTGAGATGTCACGAATTTAAAAACCCTCATTGCAATAGATACTTGCAATGCCATTGACACTGGGGCGCATATTGATGAACCACTTTATAATTGTGGCTGAAAATGTGCACGCACACATCCGAATTTCCAAACAACGCAAAGGTTAACAAAACTGCCAATTGGACAGACATTATAGAGTCGAAATTATTGATATATTGAAGAAAAAACATATATAACTTAAAATGCGCAGTTTCCCAGGAATAAAACCTAGCTAGACGAATTTTTCTGTCCCAAAATTCCCTGCATTCTAAATTTCATGTAAATACTTGCAGCCGTTGCCGAGATTACGATTATATATATACAAGATTGTCTCGTTTAAAGTATAAAATAAACATGTGCACAGATACGTATTTTGCTATTGACGCTGGAGCGCATCTTGGTAAGCCACTTACAGCATATTATGTAGTTATGACATGCAGTGCGAGCGCCCTTGCGTACACGCGTTGCGCGCTTACTATGTGCGTGTGTATATTACTTTTAAATTGCGCACATAGATTATAAATCAGGGTATAGCAACTCACAATGCTATTGACGCTAGTGCGCATCTTGATGAGCCACTTGCGGCGTATGGAGTGGTCAGCGGGCGCGCCGCAACCGCTGGTGTGGCAGGCGGCACGGCGGCCCGCGGTGGTTTCGTCCTCGCTGTCTAGTGGACTGCCGAGTTTGGTGGCGCTAGAGACAAACAGATAATAGTCATTAAAATTTCGGAATGTGGAGATGTGGTGTTTATTTACTCCACGGGCACAGTAAACATATAATGCTACTACATACTCATACTAGACCGCCCGAATCAGCGCACGCACACATAAGCGTCATTTACAAGGCCACTAACGAATCTTCGATTAGCAAAACTATGCATTGTCACACCGCGTGCCTCGTCGCTGCATTGAACGAGTTAGCTGTGGCGCGACTCACGCGATTTCCGCCCTGTTTTGATACCTCAACGTTCCAAAGTGCAAAATAGTGCGAAGGATAATAAATATATTTATTATTATTATTTTTCAATTATAACCTGATAAAGCAGTGCATACATTTTAGAATGTCTTGCACTTTTCACTTTATAATCATTGTGCTTTGTGTATATTATGTAAATCTAATGAACATTGGTTAAGGATGAATAAAATCTGTTTTACTACTAAATAAATCATTAAATGAACGCAATGTTTCATTCCAAAACGTAAACCCCATACATGAAATAAAAATATACACACTCCTGTTTCACTTTTTGTAGACTTACCAACCCTAGCGCTCCGCCCAGTCACGCACAGTTGTAGGTACTTTCGAGGAGACGGCAGACTTACAGTACAATAATATATGTGTATTGTGTACTGTGTCACGGGGTAGTAAATATTTCCGGGAGGTAGGTTTGTTTATAGGACTAAATACAAAAGGGCCAGCTGTGTATTAAATTTCTGACATAGCGTGGACAAGCAGATTTGCTCACAGACGTGTTTTGGGTTCTATTGCGATAATATATTTGTTTTTGTGTTACATATAATACAGACAGAAACGTTTTTCTTTTTTAAGATCATGTAAACATTTATTGAGACACTTACGACGCGGTCTGCTTGTGGGGCGCGGCGTTGGCGTCGGTCGGCTCGGCGGAGGCGGGCTTGCCGAGCGGGCGCTTGCGGTAGGAGGGGCAGTTGGCGCGCCTGTCCACGTGACGGTAGCACGCGTCGCACAGACAGCTGTCTATGGTCAGTTTCTCCTCGTCTGAAGTAAAGATTAGCTCTATCAGGGTAGCTGGTAACAACTTAGGTTCGATTAAGTGGAACGTATAAGTGTTCGAGTAAATAATTTTTGCCGGAGTGTAATGTAAGTTATTGTGGGAGAGCCACGCTTCGGCACGAATCTGCCGGCTTTACCGGAGCCCAGGCTGGGGATTTTAAGGACTGGAAACGCAAGTCGCAACACCAAAGGAGTTACAAGTGTAATTCCTCTGGTGTTGCGAGTGTCTATGGGCGGCGGTATTCGCTTACCATCAGGCGATTCGTCTGCTCGTTTCCTGGTTAATTTCATAAAAAAATAAAAGAGTTCAATAGATTACTCATTCTGAGATTAACGCGCACAATGTTGCAAACAGCGACGTGTCCTATTTTAATGACATAGACACATAGGTAACACTTGGACCTTTATTTAAAAAAGATTAAACGAATGTCTCGCCCTGACAAAACATAAGATAAACCAAAACCACTTACTGTCCAAAACCTTCCGCTGTCGTTCCCCGCTCTTCATCTGAGCTATGTGACAGGGTGTGTCGAAGAGTCCGAACTTGCCACCACAGTAGAAGCACTGGTCCATGCACAGTCTTCCGGGATGGATGCTGAAGGAGGAGGCTTTCTCCGGGATCACCAGGTTCAGTGTTTCTGGCTCCGGCTCGGGAGCTGCTTCCACATCTGTGAACGTCATGTAAATCTGAAGATCTGTCTACACTACATACAGTTTATATCTATAATAATATTACAAAGAGAAAATATTTGTTTGTTTGTTTGCATTGAATACGCTCCGAAACTAAAGTACCGATTTTGATGAAATCTGGCACATATACAGAAAAGATCACGGGGAATTACATAGCTACTTTTTATTGCGGGAAAATGTACAGTTCCCGCGGGATTTCCTTTTGCGCGTACAAACCCGCGGGAAACATCTAGTAGTAAATATGTTCAAAATGCAGTCTCGTTTCAGTCTCAATATCAAACTGAGCTATGCGATTTATATGAGACAGTAGAACGAGAAGTTGCATTTTGAACATTTTAAATACAAATTTAAAAAAATATATGGTCTCGTGTTTGAGTATTAAGTAACCAGAGAGAGACTTATTAAAAAAGGCTTTAAATAGCAGACACAATATTATGATCACTAAAGCGGCGCATATTTGCGTGGCAATCAAAAGATTAAGTTTAAATGTTATATTAACAATATTTTTTCGAGGCTGTCCCAATGTCCATGGGTTGGTACGTCCAACATAACATTAACAATTATGGACTGAGATCCCAGCCGCGCTAGATTGGTTACATTCTTACTGATAAAATGTTTTTCATATTGTAGTATTAGTGTGTACAATGAACGTTTGCATACCCGCGACTATGTGCCGTGGGCCAATTTTTAACTATAAGGCGCTAAAGTTGCGAAAAAATTGCACTCACTTAACTTAGACTCTGATAAAGTATCAATCTTATTTTTTGGTTTTACAATAACGTAAGGAACAAAACTGATTACAGTAATTTTTCGCTAAACTGAGTATGAACAGATTTAAGATATAAAGGTTAAAAGTTTAATGATTTTATTTCTACGTGGATGATTATCCATTTTTTATTGTTTTGAAAACTACAACATAAAAATAAGTATTTCGTGTAAATTTATCTTTATAATATTTAATTGTCATTATTCTAGTGTAACATACGTTATAAACATTTCAAAGGCTGTAAGAAAAGTCTTAGTACAATTTTTTGTATCTATGGCGCCTAACGTTACGTACCTAATGTATTTATACCAAAAATTAAATATTTTTGCATGCACTATCTTTTTACCCGGTAAATGGTTGGTTCAATAACCAAAGGAAATATATTTTTAAGTCGTGAAATACCACCACAGAAATAATAACCATTCTACCCTATCCGAAGTTTATCGTAAATCCGAAACTAAGTTTATTCGAAATGTACACCATTCGACGCAAAATATATATTTATAAAATGCAATTTTCATCCAAAAAACCAGACCAAAATGAAGTTAAAAAAAATTACAACAGTGTGTTGCTGATAAAAATATAAGAATTAAGATTAACGTTAAGCATGCACATTATTTTTGGTGAATTTTTTTAAATTTATGGCGCCCTTTTTGTTTTAGTTTAAGACTTATTATTTTAACTTATTACTATCGTGCTTATTGAACAATTTTTAATTACATTTTCAACCCTTTGTTAAATGATTTTCCTCGACCTTATAATAATTTTAGTAAATATTTTTCAATTATTTACTTAATGCTAGAATATGAACTTTATTAAACGAATCAGATGCATGCAATTAAAATCATCATACCTATGTATAATATGGTTTTTATAAATTAGGTTAAACTCTGATCCAATTTTTATTAGTGTTGTAGCTATGAGCAAATACCTAACTATGGCCTAATTTTGCCAAGTTACATTTATGTTTTGTTCCACAAAATTCTTAAGCTTATTCTCAAGTTATGTTTTTTTAAATTGAAGTACTTAAGAAAAACTCAAACGCGGGATTATGAATAAGCTATCAGACACATTCTTGTGAGTATAATTAGACGCAGAAACATTATTTGGCGCGGTTTTTTATAGTGTCAAACTGATTAAAAGCATTGGCTCTAGGCAAAATAATTAATACTTTTTAACTATGGTGTTCGCTCATAATGGTGTTATCATAAACATAGAGAACAGACTGAGCTTTATTTGAGGAATATCTTAATTGGCCACTATCTATTGACGAGACAATTTAAAAAATGTAAACCAACATTTAGGTGTTTGCAGTCTTTGGATTAAATTGAAATAACAGTTTTGTCACTGCTGCACTGCCATTGATTTGAATAACAAATGTCAAATAGCACCGTACCGATGGTTTTCTTTTATGTGTTACAACCGGACCGTGTGAAATTGCTTATAAATTTCAAATGACAGGTACAGTACGTGTCATTCAAAATTTATTACGCTTACATAAAACCATATTGCTAATGGCCTTCGGCATCATCGTCGTACTGTATGTTACTTTGGGTTGGCTGAATTATATTTCATTTTGACAGCATTCTCACAGTTCATCAATGTTTACTTATAAGTTAATTTAAACTCTTGTCGTGGTTTTTAGTATCGACAGAAAACAGATCGTTCGACCAGTTTAGTAATCTCTAACATCTTTCAGTATTATAGTTACGCAAGAGACCAGGATTTATTCATTATTTTTTTTAGGAATATTGGAAGACTCATGATATTATCTAATATTAAGTACAAAGGGCTTAGACAATATTAAATCAGACTTGGTGTTGGTGAAACAAATATCTTAGGGCGACGCCACAACAACAAAAAAAGGACGACGCACCTTCGTACGTGGTTGTACGGACGTTGTACGTACGTGGCGTCGTCGATTTTTGCGTTGCGACGGCGCAACGCAGTGTTGTGGCGTCGCCCTTAGCAAACAACATCAAATCTATGCTATGACAATGCTCAGTCCATTTTCTATGCTGTGTGTTATGATGTGAGTGCAATGTCCACACACCATGGTTGTTAAGCCGATTACTGTAATGAGACTTTCTGTGCCCACCCTCAGTTGAAGTGCCCGCACCTCCCTGAAAAAAAAAACCTAACATAAAAAATAGAAAAAAAAGGTTGACTTAGCGAATTGCAATGATACATTTCAAGATTTAATTTTTTCAAGGTTCTAAAGTTTTAAAGTTCAGCTTATAAAAACTTGAAGTTATAAAGAAACTGAATATAGAATATTTGAAGTATTTTGAAAGCCTTACATAGTTACTTTTAAATATTTCTAGTCACTGATTGTCAGACTGAAATTAAAAGATTATGTAATAATAAGTCTTTAATATGAAGACTGCCTGAGACAAATACTAGACACTACTAGAAACGATACGTCAACTGATTGTATATAGTCATTTGTCTCAGCCCCCGTCATTATTGAAACAATTATACCATTTAAACATCAGTGAAGTAAATAAACATACCTCTCTCCTCTCAATAGTGTAGTAAGCGTCTTCGACTCCCGACTGCGCGCCAACTTCTTGTGGTGGCTTGCCTGATCTATTCTTGCTCTTCTGGAAAGTCATCTTCAGAGAACTCGTGTATTTCTTCTTATCCTTATCCCCTGAACCTCTGCTCAGCTTGATAACTGTTTTCAGAGTCCCTGTGTAATCAGATTTATTAGATTTCCCCTTTAAGATGTTAGGATAGTTATTCCCATACAGCCTCTTCTTTTCCTTCTGTCTGTCTATACGCTCCTCGTTGGCAGCTTTATGCGTAACCAGTCCTAAAGTTCTTAAAATGTTCTCCTTCCTCTTTTGACTCTCAGGTGTTTCGTGTAAAAGGTTGCTTGGTCCTGGCAATTCCTCTTCCAATGAATTGCGCGCTGACTTACTTTTAACAGGTTTTCCTGTTGGTTTTTCTAAGGGGTTAATTTCTGGTTTAAATTCTTTGTCCTTTTTGTCATCTACTTCAGTTATATAATTTTTATCAGTTATACTAGTCATTGTTTCATCCTCTTGAGGAGATAAGTCTAGTTTCTTTTCCATTTCCTTAGAAGCTTCTGCTACTTGTTCCATTTTTTCTTCTTCCTTATTTACTTGCTCAATATCGTCCTTAATTTCTGCAGATTCCCTAATTTCCGCAGATTCCTTAATTTCTGCATTGGGTACTGTTTGATTTGTAATGTCCTCTTTTGTTTCGATATTACTGACATCAGGCAGCTGACTATCAACTTTTGGGACTTCCAAGGTCAAGGATGTGTCTTCTGGCGCCGGTTTATCAGTCTCCATAGGAGGTGGCAGTGCTTCTATTTCGACAGGCTGTACCGACTCTGGTGACTTGATCGCTACTGGAGTTGAAGTAACTGGAATCCCCTTAAAAATTATCTGATGTGGTGGCGACTTGATTTTCTCAATGGTCGCCATTTTGTCAGACTCTAAGCTGGAATCAGATGTCTTTCGCGTCACAGAAACGCTCGATTTTCTTCTCGTCAATTGCACGTCGTTGCTATTCAGTTTGTTCTCGATACTTCGAGGTGTAATAGAAATCTGATTGGAATCAAACATGGCTATTGTCTGGTTTGTATTTGTAGGGTGTAAAGTAGCAAACTGATGCAAGTCCACCTGAGGCGCCGGTGTCGCAGGCTTGTCCATCGATTTCTTTATCTCTGTTAGTGTCACATCCTTGCCCAACGATTTCTCAAAAATACTAATAGCATCCGATTCTCGGGAATGGTTAGAGCTAGTGGATTCTTTTCTAGCACTAACACTATTCCTTTTGATTAAAGTAATCGTATTCGGCAAATCCACATCAGTAGACCGTCTCATTTGGTCTCGCTTGACTATGGATATGGCCGAATTGTTTTCAAAACAGCTGAGCACATTTTCTTTTTCAATAACTCTTTCAGGAGACTTAACTGTTTGTATATCTTTAAAAGGCTTAATATCGGCTCCCGATTTGTGGATAAGAACGACGTCATTAGTCACCATTACGGATTTGTTCTCGTTTGATTTAGATTCAGACTCTTGTCTTTGTCTTCTTTTGTCAAATTCTTCAAACTCTTTCAATCTATCCATTAGTTTGTCTATACTTGTAGCAGCGCATGTTATCTCTGGTCTGTTTTCGTAAGACTTCTCGGCCGAATCCTCTTCATAGTGCAACCTAATATTTTCACAGTCGTCATTTTTAGATGGCGTGCATTCATTGTTAATGGCTAACTTGTCTTTTTCTTTAACAGGAGTCTCTGGTGTTGGAATACTGTTATTATCACCCAATGGTTTAGATAGTCCATAGAATGAGCTAACCGTTCTTGTTTGTGGATGTTCAGGGATAAGTGTACTATTACTTAGACTTTGTTGGTCCTGATTAATATTTTGATCTAGGTCATTTATTAGGTCACTAATTTCTTTTGATAATGAATCTACTGTTTCGGGTTTGTCTTCTACCAACTCATTAGGTATGGGAGGAGGTATTTCATTCTTTGCAGTTGGAGCTGAAGTCACTCTAGTGGCAGCTGCAGCCTTCTTACCTCTTCTTGCCTTCCTAATATTTTTAGAAACTTCCTTAGAATTAAATGTCTTAGACATGCTTGTTAATATACTACTCCTCTCTTCAAACAGCGCATCATTTTCAGTCTTCAATACATACTTGTCCTCTAGATCAGACACATTAAAATTTTCTAACTTAAGTCTATTACTATTATTGTTTTCTGAATCTAAGGAAGTACTTTTTAAGCTCAAATTTTTATGTTCCTTTTCTTTTGTGATAGAACTAGTATCTGCTTTGTTTTCTGATAATTTGGGATCATCACTAGGAGAAGGCACTTTTCCAATAGAAGAGATCTGTACATTTGTCGCAATATCTATATCTACTATATCAGTCTTTAGGTTATCTACATTTTTGTTGAGCTCTTTGCTTTCACTTTCGTTTATAGTCTCACTAAGACTAGCGTCTGATTCTGTGACATCAGAACACTTAGAGATCTCACTGCCATCCCTGGAGCATGAGCGACCTCTTTTTAATCTTTTTGTGTCTTCCGGAGTCTCAGTAGCTTCTAGCTTTGTATCTGACAGCAATCTTCTTTTTTTTTGTTCTTTGATAACAACTTCATTGAGCAGATTATTTTTGGCCTTTCTTGGTTTTCCACTTCTCAAATTCTTCTTCCCATCAAACAATGAAGGACTATTGCTCCTTTCGGAGCGCATTGAGTATGGGCTAGTACGGGGTCCCAGTATGAGATTGTTTGGTGCATCAGCTAAGACAGACTTCATCATTATAATATCAGAGCTAAGCCTTGATCTGCGACCAGTGGTTTTAGGACTTGACGACCTAGAGTTAGGAGTTGTGTCCTCGACTGGTTCTTTCTTGATTTCTGAGGCAGGTATCAGTGGGACGGTTTCTTTTTCTGTAACTTCAGTTTCAACTTTGACGCCTGCCTTTCTACCTCGGGTAGTTACTTTTTTTATAGCATTTTTCTTGGCCGGAAACCCTTTTTTGCCTTTCAGAGTTCTGGTTTTTCTGATTCCAAGGGGCCGTTTCTTGACTACTGCCTTGGGTTTTGGTGCATTCTTCTTGGTCTCTTTGGAAGGTTTGGGGTCATCTTGGCTAGCCTTGTTCTTGTCTTCCTCAATAAGGTCTGAAGCTTTCTTCCGAGCCCGGGTCTTGGGTTCTATTACATCCTCATCAGTAGTCTTTTCTGACTCCTCTTTAGGCTGCTTAGTTTTCATGTTGATGTGTACCCAGGATAATCTGTATTTCCGTCATTAGGTTGCTGATATTCAGTTATTTGGTCAAACTGATCATCAAAATTATGAACTATTTTATTTATATATTTTGATTACTACTTCTTAAGTCTTCTTTTCACAATATAATATTAGTTAATAATGTAGGTTTTTAGTTTATAAAGTATCTTTAAAATAAATATTTACAGTAAATATTCATAACATTATATAAAATAGTTGTCAGTATTTGTAAGTTTCTTCTTCAGTAGACCCAATGTTCAGCTGTTTCCATTGAACCTGAAAATGAAATATTTTTTTATGAAATATAATATTAAAGTACTTATGTATTACTTGTACATTACATTAATTTGCAATACATCTTACACTTGATGCTCCTGATTAGTGTAAGGAGCACAGTGTAAATACAGTGTTGATTATTTGAATGTCAATGATTTTTAACTTTTATAATAGTGTACAATAATTTTATATGTCAAAACACCACAAAATATAGTGCAAAAATAATATTGATATAGTGGATATGGTAATAATATTAATATAGATAGTGGCAAAAATATTAGGAACTTAATCTATTAATTCATATTGAAAAACACCATAACTTTGAACCATTGACTTGTATTATAGTCAAGTTTATAGAATTAAACTCCAAAAGCTATAAAATTATGAAACAAATTAAGTAACTTGCCCAAAATTTAAGTTTACTGTCATGAATAAACAATAAGCAAGGCGCTACGATACTCAAGTTCTTGTGCTTTTATTTCATAATTTAGATAATAAATGTCATATTTACTACTTTAAAATAAGAAATCAGTGCATAAACAATCAAAATATGAAGTGATATTTACGTTAAAAGTGTCTTATCTGCAGAAAATCCCACCGGAAAACTCATGAAAACCCTATGTTTTGATGATACATATCTCAACGCCACCTACAGCTGTCCGCGAGCGCTGCGTATGCGTCGACCGAGAGACAGAAAGCACCAAATCATTTCCCTACCCGTGGCGCACCTCCACTATGTACTCACAAAATACTCACTTATTATTCCATGGAACTGCTAAAAGCTACAATAAACAGTCAATTTAACACTCAATACACCATAATATGCGAAAAAGTTCAATAAAAACTCGCGATTAAACTTAGAAAACGATTTTTGAAAAGCCCAAGTATCTACAGGCGTCCGCCATAATGTTTCCTTCGAAACGAATAATATAGTTCTTATTGCTCTTGTAGCAAGCAATCGCTCTATTCGCTATTCAAAATGGCGACCGTGTTGCGTTCTCGGTGCGCGTTTGCACGTTTTTTGGTTGGAAAAACTGGGCGAATCCTGAACAACTCAACTGATTTTGGAACCAAATTATCTCAGGAGTCAATATCGGTAATTATTTAATTGTTTTCACTCGCGCCGAGTTGTATTGTCGCTTTGACCGCGACATGTGACAGAACTATGGGTGTACAGAAGAACACATAAGTTTGCTCCGTTATAAAAATAATTTATTTTATTTTTCAATTCAACTTCCATTACTAAATTATAATTTAAAAAGCTTTTTAAGGTTAATTATTTTATTGGGAGTGGGGGGGGGGGGGGGGAGAGCGTTACGCACAAACTTTTTTTGATCGAATGATTATATGTAATAAATTATAACTATTATTGTTACAGGTATGTGCCGCCAGGAGTTACTCAAACTATGCTCACTCGCCGTTTGTAAGAAAAGTTACAGAGCAATATGAGTTTTATATCATAAAAGATCCTGCAGAGTGGCAATTTGTTGAAAGATTGTTACCACTAGATACGATTCCTCAATTCACGCCCAAAGAAAACTATCCCTCTGGTTGGATTCCACCAAAAGAAGAAGCAAAATACCTTCCGTATTTCATAGCACGAACAAAAAACCACGAATTGCCTATTTATCTAAATTTATCTTATAGAGGACAAAGACAGATTTCAAAGATAAAAAGCATTGAGGGCGATATATGGGCTATGAATGATGAAATCAAGGCCTACCTTAAAGATACACATAAACGTTATGTAGAAACGAGAGTACATGAATTAGGTAGATTTATTGAAGTTAAAGGCGATTTCGTCACTTCTCTGCGTGATTGGGCACATTCCAAAGGATATTAAGTAGCCCTACCCTAGCCCTCATAGAAAGAAATGTGGTAAATAAATAATGTTTTGAATATATATTTAATCTTTTATTATCCTTTTTCTACTAAAACAACTTTTAAAGTTTATAATAGTTTTTTTGTTTGAAGTAATTGAAATAAGTAGCACACCAAATTTAAACAGAAAAATCAGGATTTTTTCTATTACTGTCTTTTTTTAATTAAAATGTTCTTTATTTATTAAGAAATAAAAACTAACTAAAACCATTTTAAAAAGTTACTATATTATAAATTCATAAAAAAGTTTACAACACCGCTAGCTAAGTAAGACAAATGGTAATTTAATCTGTCTACTGAGCCGGTGCACCTAAAAATTACTACTAATTTTAATGAGTTAAAATCGGTCAATTAAAAAGTCAACCGCTTTGTTTAACCATTGTCCCGAGAATCTAGAAATTAATTAAATAATTTCTCTATGTAGTAGGTATCTCATAAGCATTCTAATATCACATCTCTTTGTAATCAATTACCATGAGGTGAACGGTGTGCTTCTTTGTTAAAGTTATCACGGAAAACATTACAATATTAAATCTATAATATAAATGCTCCAATAAATACAAATCTTTATCATAAGTATAATACCAATATAAATAAATTAATTAATGCATTGATGATTCGAGCGAACTTGTGCGTCGGGGTGTACACGGCATGAAGCGCATTATGGCGCGCGGCCGCCAGGGGCGCTGGCGGCGGCGGAAGGTTTTATCTACGTAGCTATACAACATCCGCCCGACTCGGCCCTAACCCGCACATTATTTTAGACCCGAACACTTCTCTTTGTCTAAAACAACTTTTCTGCATCTTTACGGCACGAATGCACGTTTGATAATTGTTCATAACATGTTTTTCAGCGCATCTAGACTGCATTTTGCGACATTTAATTTAGATTTTATTGCACTTTTAGGTTATTCAATTCTAATGATAATTAGTATAATTTACGTAATATATCGCCGAAGAATGTTTTTAAGTTGTTTGAAAATCGTCGTATATAGCTCGGTGGGAATCAATACCTATCTAAACAATTATTCGCTTGCGTAATGTAGCTAGGCTCAAGGCTAAGCGCTTTCAGAATTTTTGACGTTTTATTCCATCAATCAATAGTATTTTCCCGTTCGACGTTTGCGGTCATGTACCAATACCATTACATAAGTGGGCTAATTAAATACCTATGTATCAATATATTTGTTTAACGATTAATATTAGGTTAGGTACGTCTGATATCGTCTTTACAATGCATACCTACGTGTTATCTACATAATAATTTATAGGGTATTTGCGTACATAATTATAGATGAGTATTAAGTACCTACGGACATTTTCATTAGTTAAATAAAATAGTTAATTACTAACCTAATTATTATAAATTAAACCTCTTATTTACAGGCTTGCCTTTGAACGTCCATCATCACCTCCTATTGGGTAGGTAAAATAAAAAAATAATCTTACCTTTATTAAACAAAATATACCTAAGGGCAAAATATCAGAAAGAAAAACAAAACAGAAATTAAAACACTTAGGCAGGTACTTAGGTTACATGCTAAAACTAATAATAAAAATATACATACTAGTTAAAGCTACTATACAACAAAAGTGATATTTTAGGTTCCCAAAGGGTATAACCGGCCAAGTGCGAGTCGGACTTGCGCACGTAGGGTTCCGTACCATTAGGAATACTAATAAGAAGAAACCGAATACCAAAAAGAAGTACCAGAGGTTTTCCTAATAAGAGCATTTTACAAGTTAGGCATCTCTAACTCCTAAACTAGCAAAGCCATATGGTTAAAGTTTTCCTTTAAAGTTCACCACTTGGACTACCACCATGATTTTTTCAGATTTATCGAGCCAGCCGTTTAGCTTTTAGCGGGAGGACAATGGGAGGACGCTCTCTAGGGAGAATATCTCGCAAACGGAAACCTAAATCAAAAAAACGTATGTGTAACCTCTCAATGTTTTTAAAAGACTTATTTAATGACACCCACCATGGGGTACACACGAGAAAAAAACATCTCCACTTACCGTGTACGGGGGTAGGTACCCCAAAAATATTTTTCGTGGTTTTATTTTAGCACCTTGTCCACGTGGTACATACACATATCCATCCATAGTTTCATATTTCTAGAACTAACCGTTTGGATGGTAAGCCGAACACGGACGGACACGACGAAACCATAACGGTTCCGAGACGTAAACTGCGGAACCTAAAAACGGGAACCTATTACTGAGATTTCGCTGTCTGTCTGTCTGTCCGTCTGTCACCAGGTTGTAGGTATCTCCATAACCGTGACAGCGAGACAGTTGAAATTTTCACTATGAAAATGTATAATGTACTTTCCTATTTCTGTTGCCGCTATAATAACGATTACTAAAAACTGAATATTTAAGGGAGAGCCCCATGCAACAAACGTGATTTTCTTGCCCATTTGTGCGGAATGCTTCGTGCGCGAGTCCGACTCGCATTTGGCCGGTTATTTAAAGAACTTTTCCTAGTAGCTAGGAAAGTTCTTAGAAATGAAGATTCTTCTTTTCCTACATCGTGAAGGATCTTTTATTGTTGATTACAACTCCAAACGCTGTCTTCAAGTAGGTGGACGCAATTTAGGTTCGGAGAGCTTAGACCATGATTTAGACATTGAGTCTATCGAATAAATTTAATATTTTTAATACATAAACAATTTTGCCTATAACAGGCAAACGTAGTGTAGGACGTCCTGCGGCACGATAGACCGACGATCAGCAGTGGACGGCGAAAGCCTGAAGATGATGATGGATGATAAACAATTTTATCAGATTCTTTAATATGTAATGCGGGAAATAAAAAAACCAGCGCGATGAGTTTTTAGTGAACTATAAGGCTGGGACTCTATAATCCGGAATCCGGCGGGCCCGGGAAAATTCAGAGCACTGACAACATAACTCTGCGCTAAAACAATAGAGTTGAAAATCAAAGTGTCGAGTGTCGAGCTGTCATATATGACATTGACATTTGACTCGACACTTGTGTGTTTGATTTTCAGCTCTATTGTATTAACGCAGAGTTCTATTTTCAATGCTCTGAATTTTATACGGGCTTCCGGATTCCGGATCACTTAGTCCTAGTCTTATGTGAGGCTATGTATGGTGATGTAGGTAAGGTTGTACAAACTGATCGATATGGTAAGCGATTACCATCTTTCGTTATACTCACTCAACGTAACGAAATAATTATTTCATTCTGGTTTTTTAAGCGAGAATATAACGGTACCCTAAAAACGGCAATCCCATGGTCTAGAAATGTGGACAAAAAAAATTTAAGTAGATACCAGTGGCGAAGGCTGGTTCTCCTTCATAGGGAAGCCCCAGCCTGTAGGGATTTGGGCGAGGGTCTTCAAAAGGTAAGTGGGGAAGCCGACAGGAATGGAGCTAGGGGAACCCCACGCCACTGGTACCTACCTGTTAGAACAATGTTATTCAAATCTAATCAAATCAAATCAAATCAAAAATTTTTTATTCAAAATTGGTATTTTTAAATACTCTTTTTGAACGTCGATACTACGTGATGCCTACCACCGGTTCGAGAACTAACCCAGCGAGAAGAGCCGGCAAGAAACTCGTCTGGGGCCATCTTTTACCAAAAAGATGGAAAATTATTCTTTTAAAATCAAAATTATTACAATGTTTACTTATGTCTATGTAACAAATAATAAGATAAGATAAGGAGCCACCTTATTCCCAAGGTGTGCCGTCTTGAATAAAGTCATTAATTTTATAATACGCTTTGGCACACAAACGCTCTTTAACTACTTTTTTAAACTTATTAATGGGAAAGTTTTGAACCTTTTCTAGGATTATATTGTATAAGCGTATACATTGGCCTTTAAAGGATTTACTAACTTTGCTTAGTCTGAACACTGGCATATCTAACTTGTTCTTATTTCTAGTGTTTACACAATGATTATCACATTTCTTTTTGAAGTTGTTTAGATTCTTTCTTACATATAACACATTTTCCAAAATGTATTGAGATGCGACGGTCAGAACTTTTATTTCTTTAAACTTTTCCCTTAGAGATTCAAAAGTCGACATCTTATAAATAGAACGTATAGCACGTTTCTGCAGCACAAATATTGTATTAATGTCCGCAGCGTTTCCCCACAAGAGGATGCCGTACGACATTATGCTATGAAAATAGCTAAAGTAAACTAATCGCGCGGTCTCTATGTCAGTAATTTCTCTAATTTTTTTAACAGCGTATGCTGCAGAACTCAGCTTATCTGCCAATTTAGCAATATGTGGTCCCCACTGTAACTTACTATCTAATGTTATACCTAGAAATACAGTGGTGTCTACTAATTTCATTTTCTCATTATTTAATAGTATATTGGTTTGTGCCTGCGTAACATTTGGCAAGCTGAACTTTAAACATTTTGTTTTATTAGAATTCAACAGTAAATTATTAGCATTAAACCAATGTACTATTTTTGAGAGAGCACTTTTTACCTCGTCATTGTTAGATTGTCGTCGCTTCACATTAAAAATTAGTGAAGTGTCATCAGCAAAAAGTACTATCTCATGCTTATCATTAACTAGATAAGGTAGATCATTTATATAGATGAGAAATAGAAAAGGGCCCAAAATAGACCCCTGTGGTACTCCTAGTTTAATTTTAGTACCATTAGACCTTTTGGAATTAACTTCTACAGTCTGTGTTCTATTTATTAGATAAGAGCTTAGAAGCTTTAGTGCCGTGCCCCTTACACCATAATGGTATAATTTCCTGAACAGCGTATCATGCTCCACACAGTCAAATGCTTTGGATAAATCACAGAATATACCAAGTGCATCCTGTGACCTCTCCCAAGCTTCAAATATACTGCACAGAAGACTGATGCCTGCATCTGTTGTGGACCGACCTTTAGTAAAACCAAACTGATTACTATGTAACAATTTATTCGAGTTGAAGTGAAAAAGTAATTGATTTAGAATAATTTTCTCAAAAATTTTACTTAAAGTCGGTAATATGGATATTGGTCTATAGTTAGCTGGGTCTGATTTATTCCCAGCTTTAAAGAGAGGCATCACCTTGCTGTGCTTCATCAAGTCAGGGAACACGCCACTTTTAATACAATTATTAAAAACTAATGCTAGGGGCAATGATGTCAATTACTGGTTTTATAACTTTTGTGGACATACCCCAGAGATCAGTTGTACTTTTAATATTAAGTAATTTAAATGCCTTGATAATGTCTCTAGAGTCTATTTCTTTGAAAATAAAATTTACATCACATTCCTTCACATTATCTCTAAGTAATTTTTCGGCAACTGTAGGTGATGAATTTAAGTTTTTTGTAGTTGAGATCGGAATGTCTGCAAAAAACTTCTCAAATACTGTCGCAACTTCAATGTCAGAACTAACTTTTTTATCATTAATATAAAGTTCAAATTTAGAGTTGCGACTGGCGACTCTTCCAGTCTCATCTGTAATTATTTTCCAGATGGTTTTCACTTTGTTTTTAGAGTTCTTAATTTTTTCTTTGATGTGAAGAACCTTCGCCGCTTGACATACCTTCTTGAAAATCTTCGAGTATTTCTTGACATATAGTTTAAAAGCTTCACTCCTGTTCATTGACTTCTCGTTATACAAGTCAAACAATCTTTGTCTACTAACAATAATACCTGCAGTAAAGTTCAGTTAGGTACAACGGACATCCGCTAAAATTCAGAGTAAACTTTTGTGGCGGACCAATAAGCGCCACGATCCTGAATCGCGCTATCGAAGTTTTCTAAGATCGGCACTATATATACAAAATCTGAATTGCATACAAGCGGGCTTCGGCCTGACCGAGCATACCACCTCGCTCGGTCGGAGATTTCCCCTTGGGGGCTTCCACTATTCCCCACATTGGTGACCCTCGACAGAACACGCCTTCTTTTGGACATCATTATCATCACACAGGACACACATCATCGTCTGGACACACTTTCAAAGAAAATAATTAATTATTCGGTTACGAAGTGCACGGGAACCGTACATTTCACCGCGATAAAAGCCGCACCTACTTCCTTCCCCGTGGTCTAATCTATATCTTTGCTAAATTTCATTAAACCGGTCCAGTAGTTTCGGAGCTCGTTCAATGCAAACAAACATACAGCCAAACCTCTCCTCTTTGTAGTATTAATATAGAAGTATAGATATACCGTGTCACTTACATTCCTTTGAACATTTGGTGCGTATCCATGTTAGAGGCTAAGAAGTAACTTATAGAACTTAATCTTCTAAACGAATGTTGGAGATTGACTGTCGAACCTTCTCGAAAGGCAGGGGCAATCTTAGTGTTATTCATGTACTATCGAACAAGTTGCAGCTAGACCAGGCATAAGATGAAAATATATAATAAATAATAGCTTAACGGCGCGTTGAATCGTGCGCACGTGTAAATACGCTGTTTAACCATGTCTGCAGTCGTTGTGGTCACTTGCTTTGGGTTTAAATATTTTGAGATCGAGTAGGAACTATTATTACGAATCTATTGACACCTTATTCATTAAAATTATATCATTAGTTTGGGCGCTACGATGGAACAAATACATACATAGATTGCCAACAATACATACATTGCCAAAATATTACCCTTCACGTTGGCTTCGCTGTAGTCGAATAAAAATAATTAAGCCTCTGTATAACGGCAGTGACCTTGCGCGTCAAGTCCCATACTGATTTTGCAGGCGACAAGGGTGTATCGCGCCGACCGGAAAGTATTGATATCGGATAAAAAATAGCTATAAATATTTGAGACAAAAATGCAAAAACGGAAACGGCATTCCCCTAAGTCTTGAATTACTTAAAATACTGAAATCTCGTGTGACATATAGAAGAAGACAAAAGGTTGTAGCTTTTAAAAAAAGGGGCGACTTAGCAATTTTTAAATAAAATATTAAATTTATAAAAAGACAATCCTCGGCTAAATATAATGCAGATTAATATATATTTTTTTTGAGAGTTTTCAATACGACCATGACTAAGAAAAAATGGTATCAAAGAACTCCAATTTTCAGTTCTATCGAGCGCACAACCACTTAAACGAATGATTAGCGAATAAATATTAACGTCTAAGTCAATTATTAATGGTTTTGGAACTATATTTGCCAGTAGGTAACAACTGACAAGTAGTAAGGACACTGGTTAGTTGATCAAGCAATTTTATAAGTTAGATTATTAATTCGGTACGTTTATAGGGTTCCGTACCCAAAGGAGTTTGTCTGGCACCAGACTGTATCCCATGAACCGTGATACCTAGAAAGTTATAATTTTCACAGATTATGTATTTCTGTTGCCGCTAAAACAACAAATACTTAAAACAGAATGAACTATATATTTACATGACTCCCACACAACAAACGTCCGACTTGCACTCGGTTCTTGGCCGGTTTTAAGGGTTCCGAAATACTCATAGTTTTTTCATTAAACTGCCTTTGCTGACCCAACGTTAACAAATAATGTGTTGAAGTTAATGTTTCTTGATATTAGTAGATACCAGTGGCGAAGCGTGAGATCTGCGGAACGGTAAGCCGCGTAAGCTAATATCTATTGTAATATAGAATAACGATATTTTATTTTATTGAACTTCTATATTATCTATTAAGTAACATTCATAAGGGAAGCCGACATGATGTCGAGTTGTATACACGCCTCGCTACTGGTAGATACCTAGATAGGTAGTAGGTACAACGTCCAACATTTGCAATAGATATGCCTACTTAGAAAAACAAATCACTATTTTACTATTACTATTTAATTTAAATTTAATTTAAGAAAGAGGAACAGATAAACAGCTACATAGTTAGCTTTCGATTTGATTGCACTACCGCAAGCATACGGCGTGTCGACGATATTTTTTTTCTCTCCTGTTTTCAAATCTACAATCAGTCGCCAGACTATGATTAGGTTAGTTGACTGTTTTAACGGCGTTTAATAGAGATGGAAGCCAGAGCTTCAGTCTCTAATCATAATATATGGTTTCATTTTAATCTTTTGACCACAGTGCGGGTGTCGAGCAGTTCCTGGGTGAGAGGTTTATGTGGTGGGTAAGGCGCAAGGTCTGCTGATTTTTGTAGCGCTGTATCTCGGATGCCACAGTTGGTACATTGAAGTATTCATGTATTTCTGTTTCTAGTGAACCATGGAGCTTTAGTGATGCTTCTATGTATATTATTTTGCACCCTTTGAAGGCACATAATGTTACTTTTACAAGCAACTCCCTATATTGGAATGCCTTATGTCCAGATAGGCTTTAGCGTGGTGTTGTATATCAAATTATTATTTTCGTGTGTTTAATGTAATTCAAACACTCGTTTCTGTTTGACGACGATTCGAAAATCGATTTGGTTTCAACTAATAACTTTCTTGATGGGACACAACAAATTTCAAACACTGTCTCCAAACTGTCTTTAGCTTATATATAAATACACTACGTGTGCTACTAAGCATTTCTAACCATTCTGATGGCAGAATGTAGGATCTTAATAATATTGTAATTTTGTAAGACCTCATCATGTATACTTACCACATTCTTCCAATAAATGATTTATTTGAATTTGAAAAAGCATTAGTTTAAGAAATTTATGCTTTTCGCACGCCTTCCTTAGCATTAACTTTAATTGTGCCAAATTTCACTCTCATCCGTACGCACAATTCTCGTAAAACTGTACTTGAAATTTTCGCTTCACGTATTAATATAATTATTACCTGGCTCAGACGACATAGAAAGTGAAGCCAGAGCTCTGCGAACCACATAGTGAGTCTACGCGGTGCCGTGTAATTACACTGTCACACACACACAGGTAACGATTAACGAAACTACGCCTTACCCTTACCTTGTAAGGCGAGCTATCGCGGTGTGTGGTTTTTTATGCATGTAGTGCGGCTACCACATGCGCACTACATACCTTACTACCACCACAGAGTAGAAAATATACATACTAACTTTCAGAGAAACAGCTTTCATAGAAAGTTACAAATTTAAAAATTTTGTCGTCTCCATCAACGGCCCACATTTTTCCACACCATCGTGGGCACACCGTATGCTTGTAGTGCAATCGAATTGAAAGCTAACTATGTAGCTGTTTATCGGTTCTCTTTCTTTAATCTGTGCTGTATAAAATGACGCAAAAGGTGGGACAAGTGTATGTATAATATGTCCAATGTGTCAGCCTGTACAGCGTGCCAAGAAATTATGCATTGATGGTTATAAATTAGCTACGGATTACTATTATGAATATAAATAGTTATTTCGATTTTGGGCCCGGCGCGGGCCGCACTCTCTAACGCGACAGCTCACACCACCACCGCGCGTAACATAACCACGTACATATCCAGGGTAGATATGAGCGCCGATGGGCGGCGGCGGCGGCGGCGTCGTCGGCGGCGTGACCTCGAAAAGGTTTTTTTTAAAGTTTGTACTTGGTAGTAAAAAAAAAACGTGTAGTTCATAGCTATAAAAATATTTTTATTTATTAGGTTACACAACAATGCAATATAATTTATGACACTTTTTTGTACTGAAGAAAAAGAAACAACGTAATTTTACATTCCACAATAGTTTCAGCTAACTAGTACTCACAGTAATTGGAACGAAGTTCCTTATCGCGCGTTGCGAAAGGGGGCTAGACGGAAAAAATTAAAAGACTGAAAGTTGTAATGACACTTTTTGCTATAGTTGTAAGCCGTGCGGCGTGCGCGTGTTTCTCTGTCTGTCTTTCTCTCTCTCTCTCAATTATTACTAAAATTGAGTCTACTGATTAAGTTTATATTACATTATATTTGTTAATAATAAAAAAAAAAATATTATAACTTAAAAAGAATAAAATTTTATTACAATTCCTTCACTAATTAATCGAAAGGAACTTCGTTCCCCTTGACACCTCTCAATTCTTGTTTTTTTATTCTATTTTCGTTTTATAAACGTCCACATTTTCAAGAACTGACGTCAAAGCCAAATTTCTGATATCTCGGGGATCGTGCTTCTAGACTGTTACGCCAACTAGTGTCAAGTATCCAAAACAGTTGGGATCATGTATTTAACCTAAACACATGTGATTTACTTTTTAATAATTATAAATAAAATATATTTGTCATGCCAGCTTCGAGAAAAAAATGTTGTATTCTTGGATGTAATAATACATCACGTCGAGAACGTGGATTCAGTGTGGAAGTGAAATTTTATAAATTTCCAGAGAGCGTGTTAGGAGCCTCATGGATTTATTTAAAAATGAACTGCACCATTCAGTAAAATTATAACATTTAAATATGACACGTAAAAATTGATCATTTAATTGATGAAATTTCAAATATTCGTGACAGTTATCTTATAGTTATGACCTTAACCTTTTAATTCTTTTCTTTGATTTCAGAGAAAATCCAAAAGCCTGGGATAAAATACCCCAGATAAAAACTCAAAATGCTATTTTTATCATGCCTCCTTTTGGCCACAAAGATCAATTCACCCCTGAAGAAGTTCACGAAACATACAGCATTGCTTCTGTGAGGATACATATAGAACGAGTAAATCAACGAATTAAGGACTTTAGAATTCTATCAAAAGTACCAAATTCATTATTTCCTCATATTGATGGAATTGTTTTTGTTATTTGTGCTTTGGTAAATGTACAGAAGCCATTGTTTAAAGAAAAAGAAGTTGACAAATAAGCCTTTTTCAAATCATTGTAAAAACTGAATAACATTTCTAATTGTATTAAATAAAAACGAATTAATTGTTTACAAAAAAGAAAGGTTTCATTTCATTAAATAATTTCAAATTTAATGTTTACTATTTCTTTGTTTTATAATAACTCTGACATAAGGTAAGTACAGACTCATAAATGATAAATATTTTTATATTATATTATTTGCTTGTATATTAAATATTTTTAACAAAGATAACATTTATAAAACTTTTCGTAATGAATAAGTACAAAAAATAATTTCTTACGATTTGTATAAAATTAAGATAATAATAAAAATAATTTTAGGCAACTTTAAAATCTCAACAGTCTTAGAGATAACAAGAACTATAACATTTTCTCAATACCGCACATTTGGTCGATTGCAAAATTATTCTTAGGTCATTTTATAATTAATATCTAAAAAGTAATGTACTAATGATAATCATAAATGTATTGTTAGTTGAGTCTTTGGCGTATAAGTTTTGTATGTGTTGGGTAAAATAAAACTTTTCAAGATGAGGCATTTGTAATTTGAATAATTTTTTGCCTTTCTCATCGTTCTGGCCATGTATTATATTATTGACTATTGGTTTAAATCAATATTTTATTATTTTTTCCATTGTTATAACTTTTTTTAATGTTATTAAATATATGTTTTGATCCCACTATGTTCACCAATGAAACACCAGAGAGCGCTCACTTCGACAGCAGTGCTGCCTCTATATTTCACGCACGATCCCTTATGTTTTACAAAATATTTCAACTTTTTTGTGTCTTACAAATGCATATTGTAGTAAAACTCCAGATCACACAAATAGTATTTTTATTATAAAGTGTTTCCAGGAATGATTTCGCATTAAATCACATATGAATTCTAGTTATAGTTATTGTAATAGTAGTCTTATCATATCCTATTCTGTAGATAATTAATTAACAATTTCTCGCAACAATAATAATCAGTATGTAAGAACTTCGAGACTAATGACTTACCAATAGGAACTGCTAAGGTCTACGCTGATACCAGAACTCATCCTCAAAGAACTCAGACCCCCTATTTTATACTGAAATAGGGATTCCGATTCCCTCCAACTGTTATCAGTGTTTACCTATTTGAAGGAAATCAAATATAACTTCCTGTAGTTTTATTTTAACAATACTAGAAAATACCTAACACAATCTTAATAAATATTACATAATTTTATAATTACTATAATAACATTTGTTAATTTTTACACAGTCCATCTAATAAATACAAATTATCTGTCACTTCATCTAAAGGTTCAACTGTCAATCAAATAAAGTAAATAAAACGTTATTAACTTTGGAAAAATCATAATACGAGCCAAATAATTATGCGATTATTATAATTATATAATTTATGTTTTAGATTTAACATTTTGCAATTTATAATAATTGACAGTTGCACAATTTGAATAACAATATTTCTTTAAATTTGACCTAACACTCGGCCATTCTGATAAGGTGTATGGCCTCATACACTTTCTAAATTTGACCTAACACTCGGCCATATTATATAATAAGGAATAATATATTTCTATCTTTTAAACCCTTTAGATCCTGCTAGATCTTCTCGAGTTACTCTGACTCGTCTATCGATCTGCAGTGCTTTACTATTGCAAGATTTTCTCAAGTTACTTTGACTGTCCTTCAACCTGCAGTACTCTGTTATTAACAACTCTGATTTGTAAATTCTGAATCTTATGTTGCAAGATCTTCTCAAGTTACTTTGACCGTCCTTCAATCTGCAGCAATCTACTCTTTTTAACTTGTGCTTAAACACTGATTAAATCAAATTAATTAAACAAATTCCTAATATTTAATTCTTAATATATTACTGACACTAAATTACTTTTTAATTATTCAATTATCATCATTAATATTACTGTCTTCAATACTTTCAACTTCATCTATATCGTTATCATCAACATCGTTATGTACATCAAGAGCAGCAATATGAACCCAAGGTAACATACGGTTTGCGGCGATGACTGATTTGCGTTTGTTTTTATTACCAGTTAAACCTGGAATTGCAGTTATCTCATACCGATCATTCCCTAATACTGAAACTACTCTAAATGGCCCCACGTAAGGAGGCACTAGCTTTTTACTTTGTCAGTCATTCTTAAAAGATGTCTTTGTAATCTTTACTAAATCACCTTCATTATAAATTCGTGCTGGGCGCTTGTTTTTGTCATAATACTGTTTTTGTTTAGCCTGTTCATTATCTATTCTATCCTTAACTTCATGTCTAATGTCAGCAACAGTAATATCATCACGAGTTTCATGTCGCACTTCATTAAGGATGGGTTCTACTTCACTATTCATACGAGTTCCGAATATTACTTCCGCGGGAGTTCTACCAGTAGTTTTTTGTATACTATTATTAAGGCCCCATTGAATTCTACCCACCTTCTCATCCCAACACTTTTCATCACAATTTATGTTTTGAGCTGTAAGAGCACTAAGGACAGTCCTATTGTAACGCTCTACTTGGCCGTTTGATTGAGGGCTAGCCACAGCATTTAATATGTGTTTAATTTTCCTATCCATGCAAAACTCTTTGAATAGCCGCGAAGTGAAACAAGTTCCTCTGTCGCTTATGATACGATCAGGAGTTCTAAAAACATTAAAAATTTCATCCAAAATTGTTATAGTTGTTTTAGACTTAGTATTTCTTACCGGTTTGATAAAAACAAATTTAGTAAAGGCATCTATGATTAACAAGAGATACGAGTTTTGTTTCTTTGATTTCACGAAGGGGCCGAGATGGTCAATATGCAAGGTATGAAATGGGTCTTCAATTTTAGTAATGGGATGTAATTGTCCCTCGGAATTTGTAGACTGCTTCTTAGCATAAGCACAATGAAGACATGCACCTACGTATTTTTTTATAAATTTTGTCATTTTCGGAAACCAGTATACACCCTTGATTCGTTCTAAAGTTTTTTCGACACCAAAATAACCAATATCATCATGGTTCAGTTTGCATATTTGCCATCTCGCTCCCTTTGGTACAGCCCATCTTAATTTATTTTTATCGCCGTCTATTACTCTATAAACCCTGTTGTCCTTAATTACGTAATTGTCGCTAATATGCTTAACTTGTTCCGCGTCTATTTTAGAAGTTAATATATCCCTAACCCTTTGTAATTCTGAATCTCCTAGCTGTAACGTTAGTAACCAATCTTCATTATTTATTAACATGACCGTAGGATATCGTTCTAGTTCGTCAATTGTTACTAACTCTGTAGGATTACGCGATAGTGCATCTACGTGTGACATACGAGTACCAGGACGGTACTCTACTGTGCAGTGATACTCCTGCAATAGCAACCACCAACGCGCTATTCTCGGGATGAGGTCCCTTTTCGCAAACGTAGTTCGTAATGCACTACAATCTGTAATTATTTTAAATTCCTTACCTATTAAGTAAACCCTAAACTTTCTAAGGCAACAGATTAAAGCTAATGTTTCTAATTCATATGAGTGAAAATTTCTCCTCGGGAGAGGTCTGTCGACTATAAAAACCTACAGGTTTAAAAGAGTCGTTTTCTTTAAGCCGTTGCATTAGAATACCGCCTACTCCAATTTTACTAGCATCAGTATGAAGTTGGGTTTCGGCTGATGGATTGTAAATTGCTAAAACAGGTCTCGTTATAAGTCTTCGTTTCAGTTCCATAAAACAATTGTCTTGTTCGTCCGTCCACGTAAAAGGAGTATCCTTTTTTAGCAATTTACTCAAAGGATAAGATAATTGTGCAAAATTTTGAATGAACTTGCGGAAATAGCTAACTAAACCTAGAAATTGACGAATACCGTGTTGGTTTACTGGCTGTGGAAAATTTTGTACGCTATCTATTTTCTGATTACCAGGTCGTACTCCTTCAGAGCTAATCTCATAGCCTAAGTAGTCAATTCTGTCACATAAAAATTCGCATTTCTTTAAATTAAGAGTCAAGTTAGCATTTTCTAGCAAGTGAAGAACGTGTTTTAATTTATCCAAGCAGTCATCAATATTAACACCGTAAATAAGGACATCATCTATATAAGCAGTGGCTTTAGTAAATCTAGAAGAACCTAATACCTTATTCATCATCCGTTGGAATACGGCTGGTGCGTTAGCGAGACCAAATGGCATCCGATTAAATTCATATTGGCCATCAGGTGTGACAAAAGACGTTAAAGTTTTTGAATTTTCCGATATTGGTATTTGGTAATATCCTGATGCCAAATCAAGTGTGATGAAGCAAGAATGTCCGGATAATCGCGCAATTTCATCCTCTATTATAGGCATCGGATAACGCTCTTTAACAGTAATCGAATTTAACATTCTATAATCTACACAAAGCCTCTGGTTGCCGTTTTTCTTTTTTACCAAAACTATAGGGCTTGCGTATTCTGACGTGGAGTCTCTAATAATGCCGGCCTCTAACATTTCATTAATCATTTCTCTAACCTTTTCTCGTTCTGTATGAGACAACCTATATGGTCTATACACCACTGGAGTTTTACTATTTAATTCAATGTTCATTTCAGTTACGTTAGTGTATCCTAATCCCTGAAGGGAGCTTGCAAAACAATGTTTATATTCATTTAAAATACTTAAAAGCTTAAGTTTGTCTGACTCACATACAAACTTTCCAATACGCAAATCTTGGAGGTCAATGTTCGTAATATTTTTGACACTAAATTCATTAGGTAATGTGGAAGCAATACGATTAACAATCTGAACTAGAAAAGCTCGTGCTATAACGGTATTTTTAGTTATTTGACATGATGATGATTCTGGAGCAATAACAATGTTTACGCGATTTTTAACACAACGGTAAAGGCCACCTTTAACAAAGTACTGATGAATCGGTTTACCTATTATTTTATTATCAAGTAAAATATGACCATCGTAACCAGATTGAGCTACAGCCCTAACCGAAGAGATTCCATGAAGTGTAACCGTTTCATTTATTATTATCTTTATAATATTTGTATTATCATCAAAAGTATCAAAAAACGGCATTTCATTATTAACACTAAAGAAATCAAGCCTATTACTACACTTTCTCACTAAAATATGAGGCTGTTCTGTAAACGTTTGGCCTATTAACAATGGTGTATCTAAATATTGGTCAGGAACTACCTTACTATCGACTTCGGCGGAAACGCCATCTACCATGAGCTCTACCTTTACATTGCCCAGAGCTAGCACGATGTCATTTCCAAATCCTTTCATAGGATAAGAAATGTCATCATGTTTCAATCCCAAATGAGTTAACAATGACTGTTTGATTACCGTAACTTCACTGCCGAAATCTATAAAAGCATTAACTTGTAAATTATTAATTTTTACATCCTTATAAAATTTTGCATTGGGGGAGGATGATGAAATGCACATGGTTTTATGTGTGGTGTTAATGTTTTCCTTGTAATTACTCACATACTTAACACACGCTTCCGCATTGTGACCAACCTTTGAACATCGTGAACACCTAATTAATGGTTTCGTGCATCGAGTGTAACTATGGCCCTGTTCTTTACAATTGTAACAAGTGAGAGTTTGATTTTGATTAGAACCTGTACGCATAAATAATTTTTCATTTCCTACTCTAGGTTTCGTAATTATTGATCTGTCTGTAAAAGCAGTGTTATCCTTATTACTCATCAAAAACTGTAGCAATTGATCAGGATGAGAACAACGCAATGCTAGCGCACTAGATTTCATAGTTCTATCACTTATTCCATGGATTATACAGTCAACTGCTCGCTTTCCCGTTATGTCACAGTGGTTTAAAAGTGCTAATTTTTCATAAAAATAATTTTGTATTGACTCATTAAACCTACTCTTACGTCTAAGCATTTCTTCCAAGGATTGGCCATAGTTGTGTTCATATGGAAACGCGCTAGTCAATTTAACTTGCCATTCGTCCCAAGTATACAGTATAGTACTAAGACTTTCGTACCAACGCTTGGCCAATCCTTGTAATTTTTGCATAGCGAAATGGATAGTCGTCTTGTCATCCCAGCCATAGACAGCAGCGCATTCGTTGACCTTTTTAAGCCATATATCTATACGTTGTTTATTAGACGATGGATCGAATTCCGGTAAAATATTTTTATAATCGTTATTCCTATTGTTAATAACTGGTGTATGTGACTGTGAAGTCAGTGTTTGGATAAGCTTTAACACGTCGTTTGTAGACATATGCGGGCTCACTGACCTTTTGTCCACAACTTCGGCACGATACTGACACGCCCGACTGATGGGCCGTGAAGTCCCGCGAACGTCGGGCTGCTCTTGGCGCGCACGGCTGCTGCGGCGTGATGACTCACGAACATCGCGCTCCCGGCGCGCCCGGTTGTTGCGCCGCGAAGACTCGTAAACGTCGCACTCCCGGCGCGTCCGGCTGTTGCGCCGCGAAGACTCGCAAACGTCGCGCTCCCGGCGCGGTGTTTGAAGTCTGCGACTGCAGCTGCGACTTCTGTGGCTGCGATATCGGGACCTTCTTTTTGCACGAGACGTACGCCGACTATCCCGGCACCGGGAATAGCTGCTGTCAGCACTTTCACTCGAAGTGGATTGCCTTCTCTCGCGGTCATCATCAAGCCTTCTCTTACGTGACTCGTGTTCCATTGTCACTCAAACACAAAAAACGGATGCTTTAGTATATTTCACTAAAAGAAAATATTTCAGCTCTATATTTAACATTAACACTATGTCTATATTGTAGGCGTGTACATCCCACTTCTGATCTGTAGTAAAACTCCAGATCACACAAATAGTATTTTTATTATAAAGTGTTTCCAGGAATGATTTCGCATTAAATCACATATGAATTCTAGTTATAGTTATTGTAATAGTAGTCTTATCATATCCTATTATGTAGATAATTAATTAACAATTTCTCGCAACAATAATAATCAGTATGTAAGAACTTCGAGACTAATGACTTACCAATAGGAACTGCTAAGGTCTACGCTGATACCAGAACTGAACCTCAAAGCCCCTATTTTATACTGAAATATCCCTTCTGATTCCCTCCAACTGTTATCAGTGTTTACCTATTTGAAGGAAGTCAAATATAACTTCCTGTTAGGAATAAATGTAGTTTTATTTTAACAATACTAGAAAATACCTAACACAATCTTAATAAATATTACATAATTATATAATTCTTATAATAACATTTGTTAATTTTTACACAGTCCATCTAATAAATACAAATTATCTGTCACTTCATCTAAAGGTTCAACTGTCAATCAAATAAAGTAAATAAAACGTATTAACTTTGGAAAAATCATAATACGAGCCAAATAATTATGCGATTATTATAATTATGTAATTTATGTTTTAGATTTAACATTTTGCAATTTATAATAATTGACAGTTGCACAATTTGAATAACAATATTTCTTTAAATTTGACCTAACAATATAATTACAAAACTACATATAAAATCCTAATTATTTTTACTTTTATCAAGTTGTAATACCTAATTATTTCTTGATTTATATAAAAAAACTAAATTTTAAATGACGTCAAATACCCAATTATCATGCTCAGGACACAGGACATTTATTTATTTCCTAAAATTATTTACTATTTATTTATCCATATACTTAATTGTTTGCGAAGTCCATTGCGGTTTTGGCAAACTAAAATCAAGGTCGCTGGTCAACCTCGTTCCCTTGTTCTTTTAATAATTTTATTAATGATTAGCTTTCTCCCGCGGCTCCGCCCGCGTATATACAGTATCCCACAGGAACACTGTACTTTTTCGGGATAAAAAGTAGCCTATGTAGTATGTGTTAATCCAGAGCTTAAACTACTACCATACCAAACTTCTTCAAAGTCCGTTCAGTAGTTTTTGCGTGAAAGAAACATCTATACATGAATCCATCCTCACAAACTAATATTAGTAAACCTAATAGTAGTAGGATGATTTCTTGCCAGTATCGGTTCTCTTTACCTCGGGTACCTCGGGACTTCACTCGATACCAATAATTTATTATATTTAACGTTTACCTACTATTCAATTATATGTATAATTGCGTATGTTTCCCCAAGCTCGACTCATTCGATCGATTGAACTATGAGAATTGTTATTTGTTAAGAAAAAGAACCCGATATGTACCCATACTCTGCTCATATCCAATTTTATCTAGTTTCTGAGCGTAAACAAGGATAACAATTGAATAATGTAGGTAGGCTAGCTTTTGCCCGCCGCTCCGCCCGCGTAAATACAGTATACCCCGGGAACACTGTACTTTTTCGGGATAAAAAGTAGCCTATGTGTTAATGCAGAGCTTAATCTTAGACCGTACCAAATTTCATCAAAATCCGTTTAGTAGTTTTTGCGTGAAGGAGTAACAAACATCTATCCTCAAAAACTTCCACCTTTATAATAGTAGTAGGGGGTATGAGATATCTACCGCGCAACAAAGAAACACAGTGACGGTTATTTGGTCGAATTTCATCTTTTTGTGTACTGTTGATTGTGCACAATAAAGTATATTTTCATTTCATTTCATTTTCATTTCTCTGAACGTAGTATCTATACCTAGTTCTGGCAAGGATCACGCGAATGAGGATGTTGCCTAGTGTGGAATATCATATTTTTACTAAATAAGTTTTAAAATTGTTGAATAGATATACATAAATCTAAAAGAAATAGGAATTTAGGGTAACGCAATTACAAGTGATAAGCAAATAAAGAAACGGACAATATGCCCGTCTCTTTCTTTCAAAACGATTTGTTACGTCACAAGTTGCTACCGCCATACAACTCGTGACGTCACAGGCAGATATATCGCTCACTTTCATGTTGTAAATTTAAAATCTTCGTTATTTTTTAAGATATACGAAAATAGGTTCTATTAACATTGTCTAACATCGAATAATTTTTAGGCAACATGCGTTTGCAGTTTTTATTATTTGCTAAATGTTGCAACAATAACGATTAAAATATAATTTTGTTTGCTCGGCCCAGATCTTGTTAACTTAACTAATTCTGTAATCGTTAAGCGTTCGTTTGTAACTTAAAAGGCATTGGGAATTTCACTGTGGAACGAAGCCACGGCGACTAAAATATATAATTAGGTAATAACACCTGGATTACAACGGTACAGTTCGCATACTGCAGGAGGTAGGGTAAATACTGTGATATTTTAACTTATTTCAAGGAAAATTCATGTATAATATAATTAAAAATTTATTGATTATCTCAAATTCTACATGGATCTGAATTAAAATATTTACTGAAAATGAATTGTACAATCTAATAGTATTTTGTTTTGAGGTCGCCATTTTTGTAAGAAGCCTCCAAATATTATGTCTTTCTAAGAGGACTTACAATATTCAAGGACACATTCGTACCGCAGCACATAACCTAATAGTGGGGAAACTGGGGACACTTGATCCCACCTTTCGATTTCTAGTCCACATTTTCTACATATAACCTATTAAGAAAAATTGGAACTAAAATATGTCGACTTTATCAGGTTACAAGAATCTGCGACAACCAAGAAAATATCAGTGAACAAAACACGACCTAATTTACCTAATAAAACTAATATACCAATCGTCCCCATATTAATAAGGGACACTTGATCCCCCATATAATTACTATGCAACTTAAAAAGTAAAAGAAAGGTCATTTAACCTGTATTTATTGTTTCAGAGACCACTAAAGTCTTAAATTAATTATCTACTATTATTGAACTAGCGGTGTTTGAGCAATAAATTAGTTGTAACATTTTTCACCGTCATTTTTTGTTTTAGTACGCTTTCTTGTGTACCTTTTCTTATTTCTTTTTATAAGAAGCTGACCCGGCAAACGTTGCTTTGCCATTATTCTTATTTCTATAAGATCATTTTTAGTAAGAGGGTGAAAATTTAGGGTTGTATGTATTTTTTAATGCCACGTCATATATAAAATAAAAAGAATAAAAAGAATAAAAATGTCGAAAAAATTAAAATAATATTTAAGGGTCACCCTTATCATTGAGGAGTTAAAAAAATAAATTACGACCGATTCTCAGACCTACCGAATATGCGAAAAAAAAATTCATAAGAATCGGTCAAGCCGTTTCGGAGGAGTGTGTCCCCGAACACTATGACATGAGAATTTTATATATTAGCCATTTTTTAATTATTTTTTTTCATACAAACCTTCTCCTGACAATAACGAATACATAAAAGAAAGATTTACCCAATTTGGTGCAGTCGTTTGGATGTTATTCGCGTACAAACATTTCGGTAATTAATTTTATTTATATACTTAGATATAGACCGAAAGTCTATGGAAATATTCAATAGTTGATCAATAATTGAAAATATTTTTAGGGGCACTCGATCCAGGGGGGATCAAGTCTCCCCAAATGAAGTGTTTTATGTTTACCCGAGAGTAGTTTTATGCAATGATTCAAAACTAAGGACGGGCTATACTATGCGTACATTTCACAGAACAAATCTTCATACAAGAAAAAGTTCACCATCTTGATTTCACCATACCTCAAATGTCAAAATGGCATCAAACAACACTAAAAGTGGGGCCATTTAAGTGGAGACAGTTTTTACCTCGCCATGCCTCGTCTATAATATTGTATACGTCTATGGTTTTTTTGCTATAAACAATTTAATCATTGAAGTCGATTTTGATTATTACTTTTTTTTTAATAAAACGAAAGTCTTAAATTAAGGATTCATTTTAAGTACATGCCCATCTTAAATATAGTTTCTGAATTACTGTTAAATGAGTATAAAAACATACAAAATAAATGTTGATTGCAACGAAAACCATTTTTCCTTCACCATTTAATAAAGTGCCCCCTAATATCTGACGAATCTACTCATTTGGAAAAGTTTGCTGCAATCATATATAACATTCTCTTTTATTTCCATATTTGACCAGTCCTATGCTTATATTATTACTACTGTAATTGCATACGCTTTATATCCATCATACCTTAATAGGTAAATTATAATTATCTTGATTAAACTCAATTTTTAGTACCTCTTCAGAAATTCGAAACGTTCCTAGAACCGAGATTCGTTTTAAATGATATTATCTCAATCACTCGCTGTCCCTGAAAAACTCTTGCGAAAATTAGGGCATTTTTATATAAAAAAAAAACATTTTTTTACTTCTTATCATAAATATTACGTGAAGCAAAAGCTTTGTTCACCTTTTTGTGAAAACTATGCGAGTGCGAAGTATGGAATTTGACATAGTTAAAGTTTATATGGAGGACGAATATCCGTTCTTACGTCCTCGGCTGGTTCATCGCGTCGACTGAAAATCTTGCTGTTCTACAAAATCATGAATTTCGCTTTCAATATTTCCATTTATTGGAAGCTCATTATTTTGTTTATAATACACCAATGTTTCAGTCCTTCGCTACTTTTAAGTTACCAGAGGACAAACATAAGATCAAAGTTCGAGGAATCGGGCAGTATGTACATGGTTTTTTTGTTGGTATATAATATAATATTGTCCTTTGTTAAGTGAGTTTGATTGCGTCATGTCACGTAACAAAATATCAAGCAATTTACGGCAACGGCAATAAGCAGCAATTTGGGAAAATGTTTTGCAACAATATTAAGCAATAAGGAGCAATTCAATATAGACAATACTTTCATACACGAGCAATTCAGTTAAAAACGTATCAGCGACATTGAGCAATATAAAACATATGGAGCAACTAGAAGAAATATTGCCGAAACAATAGTCGTTTCTTTTTAATTGCTCCACTACGCTCCACTAATTAGATTTCCAGATTGATCCATCCGTATTGCCGAGCAATGATTGCCCAAAAATTGCCCGTATAAGCGCAGCATAAGTATCTGTAATACAGCGAGAGTACTGAGACTGCGAGCTATTAAAACGCGGATCGGAAGCCAGCTTCCCGACACAATCACACAACGGCCCCTCACCTTCCCGCCATTTTGTGTACATTACCTGTATATTTTATTTATTATACTGACATCTGTCATTACAGAAATCCAATATACTTGTAGTAATATGGTAGAAAAGCTAAATGATAATAATCGTATTGTATAAAATATAATTTAATAATTGCATTTGACAAATCATATTTATTTATTGAAATTAATTTTGTAGCTATTTATACGAAAATTATTATAACTTGATACAATTTTGCCACACGTTTGCAATCTGAACCGGTAATTCTCGTATTTAACAAGTCTTTTAATTAATTATAAATGAATCGTCTTCATATCATAAGCAGATTTTTGGAGTTAGGATGAAAACACGTTTTTTGACGTTTATGACAATATCATTTTGCTGTTTTGAAATATCGATACCGCATCGAAACTGTGATACACTTGTAAGGTTTAATTAGCAGAATCGACCTTACAATTTTCACATTAAATAGACAACATTTACATTTTTATTTCTTTTTATATCTACATAAGTGGCAAAAGAACTTTTAAAAAGTTCAAACGTAAAATTTATAATAAGAAGTACAGTAAATTTATAATAAGAAGAAGGCCGAACAGTACAGTATTAAGCTTTACAGTATTAAGCCAATAATAATTAGGTACATAAACATGAACTCGTAATTACACGTACCTATGCTTCAAAGACGCTGTAACCCACTCTGTACTGGAACTGTCTCTCCATTAAAATCTTAAGTCCCAATTTCACTAACACCTGTTTAATTTAATTTAGGTTAATCTTTGATTAAATAAATTTATTTTCTCTCTTGTTCTTCGTATCAGTGAAAGATAACGTAAGATATTTAAACGACTAACACTAACAGGCGTGAAACTAAATCTCATTCTCTTAATCTTCAATCATCAAAAATTAAAGTATCCCATAGATTGAGTTAAAACTTTCTAAACTAAATGTGATTGTTGATCGTTTGTAATGTTTTATTCAATTCAATTCAATTCAATTCAATTCGTTTACTTGCTCTAAAAGTGGTAACAATAGTTGGTAACAAAATTTATAGGTTCTGGCACTTTTAGCTATATATAAATAGCATGCAAATATTTATTACATTAATTTAAGTTCTAATTTTTCAAAATTATTACATTATGAATTATATAAAAAATATAATTATATAATATAAAAAATATTATTAATTATATGTATTCATGATATCTAGAGTCCTAAAAACATAAAAAAATAGAGTCCTAAAAACATAAAGAAATATTAGGAACAAAACAATATGCCCTTTTCACCAATTTTATTTTTTTTACCACCAGGGGTTAGACATTACCACCCCGCAATAGATACAAAATATTTACACAACTGATTAATTACAAATCTAATGGCGCTGTCTTTGTCTGGCAAACTGATTTCCCAATGAACCAGACAAAGACAGCAACATTGAATCCTAATCAGTTGTGTAAATATTTTTATTAGTAGGAGCTGGGACTATATTATGAACTGGAATCCGTCGGACCAAATAGAACTCTGCTCTAATACAATAGAGCTAAAAATCGAACACATGAGCACAGAGTAAAAATATATACTTGACATGAGTTACGTATTATCAGATTTGACATTTGACTCGGCACTCGTGTGTTCGATTTTCAGCTTAAATTTAATTTAGCGCAGAGTTCTATTTTCAGTGCTCTGAATTGTCCAAGGCCTAACGGATTCTGGCCCACATAGTCCCGGCCTAAGTGTTAATAACATGAAACAGAAACCGAAAAAAAAAACAATACTACAAATGTAACGAACCTTGCGTAGGTAAACTAGGCTAGGCTCGGGAAGGTCGAATTTTGTCCTTATATATGTGTTATCTAGATAAAAGTATATTTAGTATTCAAGGAAAAATTAAGAAATAAAATAATTTTAAGGTGACCACGATAAGGTTGCAGTTATATTTATTATATAGTGAAAGTTTGTGAGGATGTTACACTTTCACCTAAAAACTACTGAACGGATTTTGATGAAAATGGTAGGAGTTTAGGCTCTGGATTACCACATGCTACTTTTATCCAGTTATAAAGTTCCTGTGGGATGCTGCATAGTATAATGCACTTGTGCGAGGCCCAAGTTAACGTCATCACTCGTGAGTCATGACACTTCGTGTCACTTATGGAACAAAAACTGTTACGTACGTGTTAAAGTCGTAACTATATTTAGTAAAAAATAAGAAAATATCTCTATTGAGATAGAAAACACATAAGTCCCATTACTAATGTTTGCGGATTAAGGCCTCATCATACTAGCGGTTTACGAGCGGCTGCGGGGCGGCGGAGGCGCGCAGCGAATGCGTCGCGAAAACACCGCGGCTGCACGTCGCGCTGCGCTGCACGAGGACGTCGCGGACGTGTGGCAAAGCAACGTCTTCGTCGCGTGTTCGTAGCGGGATATATGGCATAACAAATTTAGATCGGTCAAGTCATTCTAGCCTCTCCATCGCTACTTCATCCAACTTCTTATTTCACAACATTCTATGGAATACTCGTAAGTAAGGAAAAAAAACTGAACATATTGTTGAAAAGTAATCTTAGCAAGTAAGTCCAAACGTGGTGGTGCCATGCTTCGGCAATAATGAGCCGGTTTTACCAGATTAATACCACGTCCTTACTTAAAAACCGGCGTGAAATAACGCTCGCGTTGTGTTACGCTGAGTGAGTGAAATTACCGGAGACCCAAGGGGGGTTGGGGATTTTGAGATACAAGGGTAACTCCTCGGGTGTTGCGAGTGCCCATGGGCGGCGGCAAGCGCTTACCATCAGGCAATCCGTCTGCTTGTTACCTGGTCCATTTCATAAAAAATAACCTAACCTGAGCATGTCAAAATGCTTATGAGCAATGTCTATAGAGGGTTCCGCAACTATATGTAAATGATATGTAAATTGTTAACATGAAATTGTATCATATTCAATGCAAATAAAGATAATGATTATAATGATTATGATTATGTATAAACGCGTCAAAGTTTTCTTTTCAAATTACTTCAAAAGTTACTGTCCGATTTTGTCCAAAATAATTTTCCTAAAGTGTATTTAGCATGATCTATCAGCATGGAAGAGCCGATCACTCAAAAATAGTTGACTTTATAAAAAAGTCATGTATAAAACCTTGCCTTTATTTTTAAGCACCTATTCAACGATACTCCATACGATGGGGTAGAATGAAAAAATATTTTTCATTCCCACTTCACATGTATGGAGGAGAGCCACCACTAAAATATAAAATTATTATTTTATGATTCCAAGCCCGAGATCTGTACACAATTTATAACTATACCAAATTTCATCCATTTATATTTACAATGACAGACGCTAGAAGAGCGGACAGACAGACGGACGCACAGAGCGAAACTATAAGGGTTCCTTGTGTATTATGGAACCCTAAAAAGTTATCAATATTTTTTGTAACGTGTGTATTCCGTTATGTACTCAATTGTCAATAGTCATGTTACAAAAAATCTGCGTCACCCCAAAGTTGTAGATAAAAGCAACCACGTCTCGGTAAAAAGCGTACCTACAGTCGATACTTGCAAACGTGTTCTTTTGTTGGGGCAGGTAAAACTCTCATTGTCTGTGTTCTGACTGTTCACAGCCGGCAGCTGTTCACCGTCATATTTATAAGAATAAATAAGAAAGAAATAATATATTTGAAACGCATAAGAGACTTGTACTTTTACGTCCTATTTGTACTGCTAAAGCCCTTCTAAAACAAATAAATGAATTACTACAATTTTTATTATAAACACTATAACCCGACTACGTGAATAATATACCTAGTCTATGTTTATTATAAACACTATAACCCGACTACGTGAATAATATACCTAGTCTATGTTTATTATAAACACTATAACCCGACTACATGAATAATATACCTAGTCTATGTTTATTATAAACACTATAACCCGACTACGTGAATAATATACCTAGTCTATATTTATTATAAACACTATAACCCGACTACATGAATAATATACCTAGTCTATGTTTATTATAAACACTATAACCCGACTACGTGAATAATATACCTAGTCTATATTTATTATAAACACTATAACCCGACTACGTGAATAATATACCTAGTCTATGTTTATTATAAACACTATAACCCGACTACATGAATAATATACCTAGTCTATGTATATTATAAACACTATAACCCGACTACGTGAATAATATACCTAGTCTATATTTATTATAAACACTATAACCCGACTACATGAATAATATACCTAGTCTATGTTTATTATAAACATTATAACCCGACTACGTGAATAATATACCTAGTCTATGTTTCCCGGGCTATTATTACAAATCTATTGACACCTCATTCATTAAAATGGGACCAGTAGCTTAGGCGCTACGGTGGAACAAACGTACATACATACCTACATAGACTGCCAAAAGCATTACCCTTCCATGTGGCTTCGCCGTAGTCGGGTACAAAAATTGGTGCAAACTGAACTGCAAAAGTTCAGACGGTCGAATACAGTTACGACCTAGTCCTGGTATGTTAAAACTGCAAAATGGTATTCTCATAAACGTCAAACCAACGTCAAACCCGTTGTGATTGGTTCAAACTTCAAAAATAAGTTTTTGATATTAGGACGATTCATTTGTGATTCAATAGCTTATGCCCGCGGCTCCGCCCACGTAAATACAGTATCCCAAAGGAGCACAGTACTTTTACGGGATGAAAGTAGACTTTGTGTTAATCCAGAGCTTAAACTTAAACCAGAGCTTATCTATACATCCATCCTCACAAACTTTCAGATTTATATTGGTAGTAGTATAAAAGTAAAGTGAAAGCGTAAGTTAATTACGAAATTCAGACTTTATATGTAAACTTCTTTCGATTTCTAATTCAAATATAGAAATCAAGTCAATTTTCTTTTTGTAGTCTGACCGTCACTACAATTTGTTTGTAATGTTGCTTGCACACGTACCGATTTGGTCTGGAACGGACCGTTATGACAGCACGACACTCGTGCGTTTGATTTCCAGCTCTATTATATTACAGTGCATTCCGATTTTTGTGCAGTGTTCCAACTCTCAAAATATTTCTCCCCAAATTTAAATAAACGGATAAATAAACAATAAAAAAATTATGTTCTGTAATATTATTTTGTCATTTTTACATTAAAATACACTTCCAAAAGTTTATTTTCTACAGGTTGACTTTTAAAATCGCTTGTCAGTTGTTAATAATTAAGACAGTTCAAATCAGGTAAGGTTCAAAAAAGGTAAATCAGTGGTTTGCTTCGGACCAAATGTTTGCGTGTGTTAAAACTTTAACGTTATAAATTATATGCATCTGGGTAGCCGAGTTCTGATAAATCACAAAAATATTTACCAGACCGGGATTCGAACCTACCACATTACGAAATTTCAAAAATTATACTTGCGCATACCTTGCGCATACCAAACTATCAATCGGACTGACATAATAGAGTCGAAATTATTTATATAAAGTTGCACGACGAAAGAAAAACATTTATAGCTTGAAAATGCTCAGTTTCCCAGGGATATGACTCAGGCAGATTTTTTTCCTCCAAAACTCCCTGCATACTAAATTTCATGGCAATACTTGCAAGCGATTTCGAGAAACCGTTTAATTATATGTATAATATACAAGATGTCTCGTTTAAAGTGTAAGATAATACGTGATGCCGTACGCCATTATGTTACTTTGTATTAATTCTATCTTTTATATATGTAGGTATATCCCATATTGTTATCGTGTGTGACTTACATGATGCTGCTAGTGTGTATCTGTCGGTCGTCCGACAACAACGAGGATCCACAGAATACCAGGGATTGCGGTATAGTTGAGTGATATGCCGCGATCGTACACCTGAGTGGAGTCCTTTACGACAGCTGTTCGCATTGCACTGCCTTATACCTGTTCTTTTTTATTATGATCTGTTATTTTGCTATTATTTGTTGTTTGTTAATATTATGTATAATCTATGTTTCTCCTTTTTTATGTGGTTAGGCAAGTGTCCGTTCTATTTCTCTTATTTGTAATTTTATCGTGATTGTTTATGCCTAATGTCGGTTCTTTGTTGATAATGTAGTGTAGTGTGAGCGTGTTTGTTGAACAAATGTTATTATTATGATGTATGTCGTCATTAGTCACTTATGACTTACCATCAGGAAATAATAATATCAATCTGCTATACATTGACTGGTATAATGCTAGCCATACACGTAACGGTATGCCTGACAGGTTATCCTGTACAGTTGCGTTTTACAGGTAAACCGGAGCGTGTATGTTTGCAATTCTGTGCAGGTATCCGTGCATACAGCACAAGCTTACCTGACTGGTGTGCTGTGCAGGCAAACCTGTCAGGCGACCGTACGTGTATGGCTAGGTTTACGCATGGACAATTTTTATGTTATGTACGTTTTTGTATGTGTATAAACTATTTTTCTTGCTTAAAATATGCACTCTCACTACTTAAATGCATTATGCAGTGCGCAATACACACCAACATAGTCGCAGACCGAATCTAGTATTCCAAATTAGAGTCAAATTAGATAGTTATATATAAAACATAATTTCTGAGATAAATACTTACTGTAGGTTAAATTTACCAGTAGGCCAATTCTGCTAATTTAAATCAAACAATAATACAGTTTCGATGCAGTCTCGATATGTTAAAACAGTAAAATAGTATTCTCATAATCGACAAACCAACGTCAATTGCGTTTCTATTGGTCCAAAGTACAAAAATCTGTTTATGATATCAATACGATTCATTTATAATTAGTTTATTCGGAAGATTTGTTTCTGTAAACTTTATATTGAGTAGATTGTAGATTGTGAAATAGACCATAAGTGACATATAAGAATTGGGGTTCCGTTCGCGTTTGTAGAGACCGCCAAGCCGCGCGCCGGTTCGGAACAGTTTAAGATTTCAACGGGGTCGCCACTGCCTTAACCGAGGAAAATTGGTTTACATGAAATTAGATCTGGTATATATTATACTTGGCAGTGCTCATTTGTTACAAGTTTGTGTAATAGATGAGTAAGATAAATGTAAACACCTGCTGTATTTAGAAAATAAGTAAATTCTACTAAAAATAATTAAAATCTGTGGGGTATTATTTACTTTTACATCGCTTGTTTGTTGGTTTGATGTTCTAAGTTAGTTTCAGTTTAATGCAAAAATAATTTGGCGCATTGAAGTTTGTAACCTTGATGAGAATACACCACATGCGTCGTGACGACGCGTCGCACAATCACATCACACACGACATCGTACAATACTTGTAAATTATTTCGTAATGTGACGTCGATTTTGGCGATGCCTAGTCGCAACATTGTGTTGTGATCTTGCACTTACGGTTTTTTATTCCTTTCTAGAATGTGTTATGTGTCCCTCGGGCATTCGAAAAAGAATATAGTACATATTACACATTATGTGAAGCAAACATTTTATGTACAGTTTTACAAGAAGTACGGGATTGGAAGAGTATGAAATTTGTCACAGTCAAAGTTTATGGAGAGCAATGATTGATTGAAATGTTTTTTTTATATAAATAGTGCCAATTCTATGCCAAAGGAGGATGGGCATTGCGGTCTACCTACTCAATACACAAGCTATATCTCATTAGTGAGGTATTTTTTTGTACTTTATTTCTTTGCATGGTCATAAAAATGAAACTGATGGGATTTTTTTGGGTAGAGGCCAAAAAACAAAAAAAAAAACAGTTTTTATTATTTTCTTATATTTGAGCATACTTTAGGTAAATACTTCCTACTCCTCCTACAATCTTCTGATTTATTTCGATGCGGGTTCAAAGACAGATTTAGCATGTCCCCCGGGCACCCCTGAGATCATATCAAAGGGTTTTTGCGGTTGGTTACCCCTGTCGATCCTGGCTACACAGGAGTTGCAGTGGTGGGTAAGTGTGGTGGGCCAATTGCCCGTTTAAATACTTTAAGTAAAATTTCTAAGTCCAAGCGCGCACTGGCGGCCACCGAAATGTATGCAAGCGGCCGCTGACCGCTTGCAGCCAAGCGCGCGCACTGATGATGATGCAACGCACACATTTAGATGGCCGCCGCGCTCATGGCTGTAATGTAATACACGAGGCCAATTTAAGTTTTCGAAACAATCATTTGTTATGCAAACGTGCATTTGATCTTACTTCATTCCCAATCCTACACAAAAATACAGCAGATAACTTAACGTCTGCTCATAGTATCGAGAAAAATATCTGTTTTTTTTTGGCGTGAACACAAATGACCTTACTATTTACAAATGCGTATTTAAGGTAGAAAGTAATGTATGAAACGCCCTTTCCAACGATATATGGCTTGTTCGTATTAAGTGGGTAGACCAGCGTTAATAAATTTTTTAATTTATAAATTGCTGTGTTTTCAACTAGTATATTAGATATCAATAACTACGTCAATAAGAAGTAGTTATTGTTAACTTATAATATTTTGCTGATATTTACAATTATTATTAGTAACCTTTCGGCTTAATACCTCTTTTAAGGGGGCGCGCGGCGGCCGGCGCGCTGACGGACACCGTAGCGCTGCTACGCGAGCTCGTAGCACAGCGAGCGGCCGCCGCCGACCGCGCCGCGCTGCGCGGTGCCGAGCGGAAATAATCACATAAAACTACATAATATTATTTGTTTAAATAATATTATAGGGAATGCCTTCTATAAAGACATCATTTTTAGAATTCCGTAATACTCAAGGAACCCTTATAGTTTCGCTCTGTCCGTCCGTCTGTCTGTCCGCGCTTCTTAATATAAATTAATGAAATTTGATATATATTTATAGATTGTATATAGGTATATAGATATCAGTTTTGGAACCATAAAATAATAATAATTTTATATTTTAGTGGTGGCTTTCCATACATGTGCAGTGGGGATGAAAAATATTTTTTCATTCTTCCCCATCGTGTGGGGTATCGTTGAGTAGGTTTTTTAAAATAAAGGTATGGTTTCATACAAGACTTTTTTACAAAGTCAACCGTTTTCGAGTAATGGGCGTCCAAAGTGGTTTATAAGTTGGTCCACCCCTAGTGTTTTTAAACTATAGGAGATAGAAACTTCAATACTTCAACAAAAATCGGACAATAACTTTAGAAGTTATGCAACTAAAACCTATTGCGCGTTGATAGTTACGGAACCCTCCTTAGACATGTCTTGACATGCTCTTGGTTAGGTTAGGTTATTAAAGACGAGCACTGGGTATTAAGAAGTGTTTTTAACCCACGAGACCTTTGTGGCTCAGTGGTTAGCGCGTTGGCGCTCAAGCCGGAGGTCACTGGTTCGAATCCCGCCAGGAAACAAAAAGTTTTCTTTGTCCATGGGTCATTGAAATGTGTTCTTTGTTGAAAAACTCTTAAATATAATTATAGTATATAAAGTATTAAATACATTTCCGTTGTCTGGTACCTGCAACACAAGTTCTTCGAGAACTTAACACGGGACCAGATTGACGTGGTGTGAAAGCATCCATAGATTATTATTATTATACTATCGGCGAAAATGACCATAATTTATCGGCTTTCAATGTTGTTAAAACAGATTTTCACTTTACTACGTACTAACATTATTATTTTCATGGATTAACTTGCCTTATGGATTAATAACTTGTAAGGCTGTAACTTTAATAATTAGTAATTAATATTACGACCAAGTTAAAATTTTAAACTGTTTTAATTATAATAACTTTATTTTTTATAAAAACTATAACCCGACTACGTAAATTATGTAGCCTATGTTACCGGGGCTATTATTACGAATCTATTGATATCTCATTCATTAGAATTGGACCCGTAGTTTAGGGCAGTGTTCGGCAAATTTCGGGTCCAAGGTACATCAAGGAAAACAAAAATTTTTAGAGGTACACCACAAATTAAATATTTGTTTATTTAAGTATTTTTCTACCCTTACTCACTTACTATAAATCCACACTGGTTTAGTGGATACGATAGAACAATGATACATCTATTTTTTAATGAAACGAACCAGGAAACGAGCAGACGGATCGCCTGATGGGGCCACTCGCAGCACCAGAGGTGTTACACTTGTAACTCCTCTGGTGTTACGACTTTCGTTCCCAGTCCTTAAAATCCCCAACCCTACTATATTATACATACATACAATTTACAACATACAATATAATTCATTAATAGACTGCCAAAACTCTTCCTTCTGTCTTCGCCTTCTTTATTTATTTAGTATTATATTAATTATTACTAAATATTTACTAAGGTAAGAACTAACACGCAGGTTAACAAAAGCTTTAAAATAAACGTTACTGACACTAGTAACAAATGAAATAACATATTTTAACACAAAACAGAAACTAAAAAACTTAACTACTTACAAAAAAAAAACCCGGTTTGTCGCTATCTGGCACAGAACTTACCAAAATAGAACTATAGATGTAACATTTCGTCACGGTTTCTTTAATCTGTGAGAGCGATTTCGTGAAAAGATGGAAATGTGCAATAGGAAGTGAAATGTGAAACTATTTCAACAATATAAGGCTCGTTATCACAACTTATTTTTCACTAATTGTTATTATTACAATTTATTAACCAAACCGGCCAAATTATAAAACCCATCATTCTCGACTATCACTAAAATCTAATTTAAATAGTAGGTATTTTCAAATTAAAGTAATGATTTGATTTTAAAACACAAAATATATTTTGCATTTAGGAAAAAAAACGTTTAAATAATAATAATAATAATAAACATTTATTTGACACAATGAGACATTACACCACAAATAAAACAAACACTTACATACAAAAGTCATATACTAAATAAATAAATAAATAAACACTGCATCATTATTAGTTTTCTTGTATATTCTTATTCTATTGGTAAGAAGCAATAGTTTATAAGTAAACTACATGAAATAAGCATAACTATCAATGTTTTGTAATACTTTGTGGCTGTCGAAATATTATGTGATTTCTAAAAATTGTGATAATAGTCATCATATTCTTCTCTGTTGTCTACGCTATATTATATGTGCTAAATATCATGAAAATCAATCCAGTAGTTTCGGAGATTATTCAATGTAAACCAACAAATCTTTCCTCTTCATAATAATAGTACAGAAAACAGAACATTCCATTTTATTCTAATTAATTATTCTAATATATAAAACCAACACATTAATATCATTTCGCTCCGTATTTCGTGTTCGTGTGTGACGTCACGCGTTATCTAATCAGCGGAGTCGTTACTGATAGCCGAGCGCCCTCCAAACGACCTTCCTGACCAGCGTAGCCTGAGATACGGTCCAAAGATCTATTCTTCGCATCCATCCGAAAGTAAAAAAAATATAATTCAGTTGTTACTGGTTATATTAAGTTTAATAAAAACTAAATAACAATCTTAGTGTATCAGATCAGTCGTAAACAAAAATACTAGCTACAGCTCGCGTTATATTGGGTTTCTTTGGAATTAGAACTAGGAGGATTAGGGGATTCCGGACACTTGATGCCACCCGCATCCTTTTGTTTTTAGAGTTCCATACCCAAAGGGTAAAAACGGGACCTCATTACTGATACTTCGCTGTCTGTCCGTCCTTCCGTCCGTCTTTCTGTCACCAGGCTGTATCTCCTTAACCGCGATAGCTAGAGAGTTGAAATTTTCACAGAAGGTTTATTTCTGTTGCCGCTATAACAACAAATAAATAATAAAATAAAATAAATATTTAAGGAGGGTTCCTATACAAAAAACGCGAATTTCTTGCTGTTTTGTGTCCGACTCGCACTTGGCCGGTTTATTTATTCCCTTATCACACTATGTGAAATAGCTCTTGAGTCTAGGTTCTTAAATCATATTCTTAAGTCCATAACAAAAATTAACGTTAAACATTTCCGAACTTCTAAGTGAATATTTTATTTATTTATTTAACAATTTATTGTACACAAGAAACATTTAAAACATTACACTTTACATGGAAAAATGACACAAAGGTTCTGCTTATTTCTAAAAAGAAATTTCTTCCAGCAGCCCTACGGAGAGAAAAGGGATAAAGAAAGCAGATAGATTATAACAATGAGGGTTTTTAAGTTCGTGACATCTGACAGCTTTTCGAAACGACAAGGACCGTCGGTCTACCAAACGCCGCCTGGTGACAGAAAAAGAATCGAAAATTCTTAGTGACCGTTTTTGATACCACTTACGCCACCTATATTGTTCGTCCTCACCTGAAACTCGAACATTTGTGCTACAGAAAGCAAATGTCAAAACATAATGCGCAATATCGTACGTGTCCAGCTGCATTTGTTGCTTGTTATGTAATATTGTAAGTATTGAGTTACATAATACAATTATTTTATTTTATTTGTTCGGAAAACTTACCGCTACTTTTAAAATTCAATATAACTAGTTACTAACAAGCCATTTAAAAGTTTTCACACATTGTAATAAAGAGAGTGCACATAAAAACATAAGTAATCAAATATACATAAAAGCACATACGTAATACATAGTAAATAGAGTGTACATAAAAACATAAATAACCAAATATACATAAAAGCACATACGTAATACATAGTAAATAAAGAGAGTGTACATAAAAACATAAGTAAAAAGCATGAAAGTAAAACAAGCTGAAGACGCAAATGCACAAGAAACAGATACTTAATCTATGTATATAAAACTGTGTGTTAACAAAGCACAAGGCGTGTTATTTTTTTTTTTTTTAAAGAATTACAACATTTGCCACACATGGTTTTAGTAAATTTTAAATAATGCTACAAAAACAAAGCTTAAAGAAATGTATACATAATATAATAACTTATTAATAAAACGCTAAGCAAAACTAAACTACAGCTAGCTAATCGGCATTAAAAAAGGACTTAGTGACCAACTGTCTAATCGCATGAGGCTTGGCGGAGAAAATGTCAAAAGAAGGGTTTATTCTCGAAAATTCATTTAGTTGAGAACTCTGAATATAAATGAATTACGACGGTAATACGTATCAAAAGTAGGGATATTGATTGGAATAAACTGTCTAAAATACTTAGTGGGGACTGGGGATACACAAGTTTATTTTGTGAAGCAAGTATGAGCTGTCAATGTTATTATCGATTATTTTAATTAAATAGGATATATCAGTTATAGGTTTAATTATATTTCTTGTGGTATACAAAAATCGAATCCGCAAGCGCATAGTGTTTAATGGAACCGCGTTCACTTTGTTGACAGTACTTCACATTCAACACACTTTTGTTGGAAGTGAAGAAAATATATCGATTCTTGGTTGCTTGACCTCTGTAGCACTGCTACGCGGCGTCGTAGCACCGCTACGGATACAATACTCATAATTTTATTTTTTTTTATCCTAGGCCTATTCACACTAGTATTAGTTCTGTTTTGCTTGAAACTAAATAAAGACGTTGTCTGTCTCCATCGGCTTCTAAGTACAGACAAAGATGCAACACATGACAACGATATTCGTTAGTCTAAGTTTTTGGACGAATTATTTTTGTTTATAATATACATACTATATATAAAAAACTATTTTGTGTTACATTGTACTGTAACTAATGTGTTACATTATACTGTTAAAAAAAAATGAAAATTTACAATAGACGCGAGACCATGCTTTACGAAAGTTTTATTCGTATCATCATCTCCGATATGGTCTAGTGGCTAGGATACCTGGCTCTCACCCAGGAGGCTCGGGTTCGATTCCCGGTATCGGAATATATTTTTTGACTTTTCTAACACGATTTGCAATACTTCTATATAATTATAATTTTATTTTCTTTCTTTTGTATAATTTATTCGATCAGACTGCACACACAAAGTACTTACAAATACGTACTTGATATACACAAATATATTGTAATAATATTTATGTGTTCAGTATTGGCAATAATGACACTACTGAATGGTGTAAAAAAGCTACAGTTTAAGTTGATGATGATGATGATTTCCACTTTGTTGGACTACTAATAATAAAATATATATATTCACTCTTTTACTTTTCCTAAAATAAAATATTTATATTTAGGGTCTAAATAAAATTATACATAAAATTTAGAAACATTTATTTAAAATAAATACAACTTACAATTCGTTTCACACGATTTAAGAAATACACATTTTGAGGAGGAAATTTCTAGGCTTATTTTTCTTAGCCAAATCTGCTATTGAATCATTTGTACAACTTACTTTTCCGGGATCCGTACCTCAAACGGAATAAACGGAATCCTTATAATTTGTTCATTATTTTAAAGAAAATCGCACAAAAATGCGTTGCGTAGTTTTAAAGTCGGCCGAGTACTGAAACGCTTCTTAAATTAAGTGTCCCTCAAGTTTCATGCTGTCGTCGTCATTATACCGGGAAGAGATAGTGATATCCTATCATTTCGGGGCCCCCTAAGTTTAAGTAGACTCAGTACTCGACCCTAAGCCTTCAAAGGCGACTTCCTAAGTGTAGCCATACACCACGCTGCCTATCGTCTAATCGACAGCGACACACCGATTTGTAGTGATTAAAATTCTCTAGACGAGTACAAATGTTACAAAAAACTTTTATGTGCGTCGAGCCGTTTTCGAGATATTGATTCCAATAATGGAACCAACATCTGAATATAGGTATCAATAAGCAAGGATAGTCAAGATGGTGGTAGAATTAAATTTACTGAAAACTTAATACTATAAATTGATAGAATATGTCATTTGTGTTCAAGCTTCAACAAAAGTGGGATGTGAATGGATGGACATTAGTCAATCCATCCACATCCCACATAATTATATTCGACATTTCTTTCTTCCCCATTTGCATGTGTGTGTCGTAAGGAGAATAAGGAACGATATATTATATCTTCTAGTCTGCTAATAGCCGGATATCTGTGCTACTGAGGATCCAATCTATATCGTCATGCAGATTGAACGACAGGCAGGGTCGTGTGTGGCTACTGTAATATCACAACTCGTACGAGTTAACCGCGCACCTCAATTCATTTTATTTTCTAACTACACCTAACTATTTAGAACAAAAAACAGTCTTAATTAGGTAGAGTCAAATAAAAGAAGACGAAATAACAGCAACCCATAATTCGAAGATTACATAAAATAATTCCGCCGCTTCCATCATACAAGTAATTTGTATGATGGAAGCGGCGAGATGCAAAGTTAACTTAGTTATAATGTTTTATGGTAACTTATCGTTGTTGGCAAAGTAAATAAAGATACCTGTTCTTATTTTCTCCTAGCAATTATCTAAGACAATTGAGTGAATAGTTACAATTAGAACAATTTTCGATTTTCTTTATCAGTCTAATATGATAAAGAAAATCGAAAATTTAATAAGTCAAAATAAATTCGGCATAATTAGAACGAAACTAAAAAGGTCGCGGCTTACCCCAGTCATTTGTCGAGAAAAGGGGGTTAAGGGGTTACCGGAAAAGTATGCGGGAGTTTTGAATTTTGATGTTCTCTATTCGAATTTTAACTTTGCCAAAATTACATTGAAGCAGTTTTCTGATGGTATCTACTTTCAGAATCCGTAATCCTCAAATTTTACGATAAAAACATGTACCAACATTAAACTAGAGAAAATTCCCTGCAGTTCATGTTTAATAGTTTCTTTGTACGAACTCCGCAAACATGTCGCCAAGTGTTTTTACTTATTTTATGTAGGAACATCGCTGGTCGTTGGTGTTCGGCCGGAAAATCACTTTAATTTTTTATTTTCATCATTTTTTAATGACTTTTACACACCATTGGAAAGAGCATTAACCAGAGATGTACTTAAAATCTTTTGAAGTTCAAATAATTTTTAGTTTTTTTTTTGTAAATCGATTTGATTTTTGGAGTTTTTAAACATTTTAAACAAACATAAACACTTATTAACACATTTGACGTAATTTTTGTGCTACCGATGTTTTGCTCGTGTTTAGGTGAAAATATAATGACCGTAGTGATAATATTTATTGATTATATTTTGAACGAATTTAATGTAAAAATGAAGAATATTTCCACGCCCAATGGGTAGAAATTGCGACTAATAATTGTATCTAATGTAACATATTTGTACTAATTTAATGGAAATAAATGATTCTGACTCTGATTAGAACTTAGGAGCTCAGGAGACAAATTTTTTAATGGAATTGTATACATATATGACTGATTTAGAAGGACGGAGGAAGACGAAGGAGAAATTTATTAAAGTACTTACACTGTAAAAGATTTTCATGTTCATCATGCAAAAGTATTGATTTTACAAAAACATTATAAATTATAGGGTATTTTCTCTACCGGCCAAGTACGAGGGGGAAAAATTGAAATTCGAAATTACAAATTTACAAAACTCCCCCAAAACTTTCCAGATAAAGCTACCCAATTACTGGGGTAGCTTACGTTGTTACAAAGAATTCATAAATTAGTTTTATATGTAAGCCAGCAACTTAAAACCATCTGCTGTTCCCGGGCCGAGCGCCGAGGTTCGCCAACACTATATAATTATACTGACTAACTAACACTATATAATTATACTGATTGATTTGATTGATTGATTGATTGATTTTTTATTCCGATTCGAGAGACACAGGGTAGAGGTGCATGAAATAGAGTACTACGGCATACTTAAGGTAGCCAGGCTACATTAAGTACAAGGCCTTACATATTGCATGTACAAAGTTTTTTGAAGAGAAGAATATTTCATACAAAGAAAATATGGTTGGATTTGCAGCTGATGGAACTAATTCAATGTTTGGACAACATCATTCTCTGTTTTACAAAAGATGTTCCGAATCTATTTCTAGTAAAATGTGTATGTCACTCTTTTCACCTTTGTGCCTCATATGCTTGCAAAAAATTACCACGAGGTGTGGAGGACTTTGCTCGTGACGTATATATAATACTAGGCCACAACGTACAAAATAATAACAACGACCCAAAATTGTTAGGTTGGGTGAGCTCTGCGGTCTAGTCGATAAAGTTCAATTTGCTACTAAAGTTGTGATTCTTGTCATATAAATGCGACCGGGCTATTGCAATATTTTATCCTTGTCCTTCCGAAAAATGAAACTATCTAACCTTATAATTAAATTTGAGGCTTCAACACAAAACTGCGAATCAGCGAAATGCGAATCCATCGTTAGATTCGTCCCGATTTTTTCTTCTAAAATATACAGCCATTTGCATTACTCGTTTTTACTTAAAAGATCGGTAGTACACTAGCAATAAACTATATACCTAGTTATCATAATATATGTTCAGATTATCACTTAGCATCTTCGTTATATGTATTGAGCCTTCGAGATGCAGAATTTCTGAGACGTTGCTTCTTACTAAAATAGTTATTTTCTGGAGAAGAATTTTGAGGTAAAATTGTTACAATTCTGTTTTTATTTACAAATTTAAAAGTAGGTATTCTTAATTAATAATAAAATGCTTTACACAAACTTTACAATTTTATCTGTCTTGCCCTGCAGCAACACCTAGTATATTTATATTTCTTCACTTACCAAAAGCTATAAGAAGAAATTCCGAACACAGTAAAACTGATAATCTCCTATCAAAACATATTAGGAATATACAGCAATTTTGTTTTTAATTTTGCATTAACAACATTATGTCCTTTTTCAAACGGAGCTAAGAGTAACTTAATTTGCAAATATTTCAAGCTGTAAATCCTTCAGTATCATAATACCAGATGCAGTAACAGACAGATGACATTTCGACTAAACGTCAAATTTAAAAACAGAACGTTTGGCACACACCAACATGGCGATTCGCGCGCTTAGTCAGCGCGTTCTAGAAGTTTCCTCACCAGCCTCCAGTCCTCCATGATATCTGAGTCCGGGAGCATGTATACTATGTAGGGGGGAGACACGGTGACCTGGCGTTTGCGTTTCTTTCTCCCCCACTCGGCGCCGCACGAGTAGAGGTCCACGGTCTGCCGCTCCTCCTCTATCTTGCGAATCTTCTCTAGGATTTCTTCTTTCAGGGACTCGTACGCTAGCCACTTTTCACTCTGCTGACAAAGAAAAGGATTATGTTAGTGAATATTAGCAACTCCTCATTTAAGCCTTCGATAGGGTGTTGAAACACCTACAATGCCGACAATAACAAATAAAGGACAAATAAAAAATAAAGATTTTATAAATCAACGACCGAATGACTATTTATTATTAAATATAAGCGAAGCAAAAACTTTTAGTACAGTTTTACGAGAATTGTGCGAACGGAGGAGCATGATATTGGCACAGTAAAGATTATGTGGAGGTCGGTGTGCAAAAAGCTATTTTTTTAATTAATAAAAATAACAAAACACACACTACCTCATATTAATAACACATACTGCCGTGCGTTTGATAGATACAGTTTTTTACACGTTAACGTATGTCAATCTGCTTTACACGTTAACGTATGCCAATCTGCTTTACACTTTTTTATCTAGGAGACAAAACTTCAAACTGAAAATTATATGAATCATTATGGACGATTTTCGACCGCAGCGATCTCTATTATTTATGAATATCTGACAAGATATTGTTATTTTTTTTGTTTTCGACTAAATAACCTTTTTTTGAAGAAAATTGTACATTATTATGTGTGTATAAAGAATTTGAAATGTTATGTAATGTTGGCATAAGCTTACTTATATGTATAATATTGCTTTAATATGATACAACCAACTTTAGTTTACAAGAGACGATATAAATATGGGAAATATTTAATTGAGCATCATATAAATTTATTGGTGGTTAATTTATTATTTTATTTTTAAATTATAATTGGCCACGTGACTTGATCATCATCAGGTCATCAAAAGATGTTACATTAAAATAACAATTGGTCTCTATTTTTAGTTTATGATTGATTGGTCATAAACTTGAAACAATAATGGTTCCTTGTAGTTACTATGGAACTCTTAAAAATATATTCTTGTTTACCAAATAGATTAAATAACGACCGACGTGATTTATTTTGAGGCCCAGAAAAGATGATCAATCATTATCATGGTGAAATAAATGTACATGGCTATCTGTTAGCCGTTTAGATTTATTTGATAGCTATTTATGCAATTAAATAGTCATCAGTTAAATACATGCGTATAAATATCATGTGCCTCTATCTGTTTGTGTTATAAACTTATTGCATTAATAGCCAAGAGTTTTTTTTAATACAATAAAACTTAAAATGAAGAATAAGGTCATATACTATAATAACATACTAATTCACTAACTCGTATAATTACAAACTCGCGACTTAATACAGAGGATCATTTATTAACAGCTTCTTTAATTACCGCGTGTTTCCACCTGCGCTGCGCCCGCGCATCCAACATGGTCATTCGCCGCCTTCCGGGAAACGCGCGCGAGGTCGCCGCGCCGCGCCGCCATTTTGTTCAACGGCATTATGTTATAGCGCTTCCTTTGTATCATTGACGAATGCCGATTGAATATTATTTTTATTAAAACAGAACTTTTTAAAACATAAACTACATGCTATTATTAATAATAATTAGTACCTGGGTAACCGAGCTTTGCTCGGAGTTACAGTAAATTGAGAAAATAAAAATAATCACAAAAAATATTTATCTGACCAGGATTCGAACCCACCACATTCCAAATTTCCGTGCAACGCAAAAATTACACACACGCACACCAAGCTGCCAATGAGACTGACATAATAGTCTCGAAATTATTGATATATTGTTGCACGACTAAAGAAAAAAACATATATAGTTAAAAATGAGCAGTTTCTTAGAGATAAGACCTAGTCAGATTGATTTTCCTCCCCCAAAACTACCTGTATACTAAATTTCATGGTACTAGTTCCAGCCGTCTTCGAGAAACCGATTATATATATTTATACAAGATTGTCTCGTTTAAAGTATAAGATATACCCAAAAAAAGTAAATTTATATGTTTCTATAATAATAGAATACATATTGAGTGGTTGTTCATTGTACTTCACATGCATTCATGCATGCATGAACAATAAATAATTAATCATTCTTATTGTTCGAGTTCATGTTATCATGAATGTTTACTTAATTGAAATTATAAAGGTTTAATCTTAGGTAGAGCAAACGTAACTCTAATCTTCTGAGTCAACCCTCATCAAATTGTAGTCGATTTCGAAGTTTGTATGAAAGCTGTTTCTCGTTTCTCTGTACGTGGGTATATCCTACTAATATTATAAATGTGAATATTTGTGAGGATGGATGGATGGATGTAAGGATGTTTGTTACTCTTTCATGCAAAAACTACTGAACGGATTTCGATGAAATTTTTCAAAAAAAATTTTTTTTAATCAAATTGGTAGTAGTTTAGGATCGGATTAAAACATAGGCTACTTTTTATCCCCAAAAAGTACAGTGTTACTTTGGGATACTGTATTTACGCGGGTGGAGACGCGGGCAACAGCTAGTATTTTAAGTTTACTTTGTGATATTTATCTGCATGTCTATATATAGTGTACAATACCAGTGTCATGCCACTGAATGCACTTATTTCTACGTAATTCTTAATTCGTTACGAGTTGCTACTTTGCCGAGTAAATATAGTTTAGGCAGACGGAGTCACAGAAAAATAACTAGTATGCTGTACAACATACATTTAAAATATCTAAAAAGGTTAAGAACGTCCTCTAATATTATGTATAAAACTTCCACAAAAAGTTCTCTCCGGCGGGGAATCGAACCCCGGTCTCCCGCGTGACAGGCGGGGATACTGACCACTATACTACCGAAGACGTTGATGACACTGTCGAAATTTTCAATTGGAACGTACAGCTGTGACGTAGGGTTGCACAATATTTTGCTGCGGGGAATTCGAGGCGAATTTTATTAGCCTTGATAAGGTTAAAAATACAATTTACAGTTAAACTACGTTGCTAATATCCCTCGGCACTCAACGTTTTACCCGACTGCGGGACACAAGAAGGGTAAAGTGTTTATCAGCCTATATATTATGTATGTATGTTTGTACCTATGTGCCAAACGCGTGGGCTGATTTTGATAAATAACAAGTCGTTTGATTAGTCATGATGCATAATAGAATGTTTTCGTGTTGAATCGATCACGAAACTATTTCAATGGTAGGTATTAGGTATAGGTATTCAGTAATATTCGATTACAAAAGTTCGATTACTGGACTTCATGTTTTGTTTCTGTTCAGTTTTTACGCAGTCGGGTGTTTTTTTAATTTTCTTACTCTATGAAAATGACTGACGATGTATGAAAAACGATGGTTCACGTTGGGATCGTGGTCGCACTGTAGATGTGTAGGTAAGTGGCGCTAAAATTACATGACCACGTAAATAATTGCTGTCTACGTCAGATATTGTGTTTCTACTACAATTTGTACCACGATTTAGTATTTTCCTCAATTTTAACTAAATTTGGTTAATTTATTGGACAGCTATAAACTATATATATTATCGTCGTGTTACAAAATCCAGACACCATACTGTCGAGTGATGGTCGACTCGAGTAACTAACTCGAGTTGATTCGAGTTGGGCTCAACTCGAACCAACTCGAGTTGAATTCTCTCCGACTCGAGTTCTAAAACCGAACGAAACCGACATAGAGCGAAGTTTGCCGATCATTTGAGACTAAATTCATTCATATTTCTTAACAAACAAGTTTAGTGTCACATATTGTAACACTAAACTTGTTTGTTACGAATAATTACGTTATGAATATACGTTATGAATAATTAAATAGTCACATCTATGTAGATTTGAGGTTACCTATAAAGTGTCGGCTGTTGTTGAAAATTTTCATGTTTTATATTCTATTTTTTGATAAAGCCGGGTCCTAAAACGAAATCTTTGGTTTGGGATGTATTCGAATCGCCAGTGAGTGGACGTGTTACGTGTAGACAGTGTTCAGATTCATTCAAATATAATGGAAATACGACCACATTATTAAAACACATAAAAAATACTAACTTAACTCGAGTTACGTGAAATTTAACTCGGGTTAAAATAGAGTTTTGTTTTTTCCGAGTTGACACATCACTAATACTGCCTATCGTCCAATCGGCATGCCGCCGCAGGCTTGATCCAAACTGAAGTTCGACCATCCTAACACATACAATATATAAACTGTCATGCCTATTCACGCGCATACACGGTCGGTTCTTAGGTACTCACTAAGCGGTATCGTCATATACGATATATGACGAGAGGCACCAATGTTGCATGGCTATACTTGAAGGCGTTACAGGCGGTATAGATACTATAATATTTTATCATAAGATATATTTCATAATATGAAAACTTAGCCTTCTGCGATATTTTATTTAACACCAGCTGACCCGTACCCACTTCGTTGAGCGGTAAACATTTTTACTTGCGATGAAATTATGATTGTGGTTCGGTTAATACTGAGTGCTATGGTTTATTTCCTGACTGCTTAAAGGAGGGTTATATTTTAACTGCTTATTTATGTGTATATTTGCATGCCAATTTGGCTATATTGACGGGTTTCAAATGAGTTAATGAAATCATTAAAATCTAATAAATTATGTTTATTTCAATTGTTCAAAACTTCTCTCATTCAAACTTCTACATTAGATGTAATTTTATTATTTGGCACCAAAATATATTGTCTTTCAGGAGATCCAACCCGAGATAAGGCAACATATAATCTAAATAGAATTTCCTTGCTGATAAAGCAATTTATTTCTAAATAGATTGACGTGTTGTATATGAAAGAAAAGCCGTCTAATAGAAATATCACACAATAGATTACAGCACGGTCGTGGTTACATAACTATGTCGTATGTCGTATGTCGTATGTCGTATTATCTCTTTAACCATACGAGCAAATCATATGCAGTAAAAAGAAAAAGTATTTTGTTTTCAACACGCCGATGTACAGCATATTTTGATGGAATGTGGTCGAGTATCGGAGTAAAAGACAACTACCGCTTCAAAAATTGAATTGTATGTAATCTGTATGAAGTAGGGCTTATACAGGTAATACTTTCCGACCCGGCTTCGGAACAAGCCATTATGCTCTATAGAATTTTTGCCAGTATCGAAGATAGTGTAAAATATATTATGTATAGGGTACAATGGGATTGACATATCTTTAGATACAAATCCCTAAATAAAAATATCGGTTGTCTGTAAAGTCGGTTTACTGATGACAGTTGAACGTGACAACGTCATGTTTAGCGAGGTAACGCCGGTAACGGCATGAGTCATGTTTTTTCGGGCGTGCAGCCGGCTCCATCGAATTATAAGACGTTATCACGTCAAAAATAGATTAAAAAAAACTTGAGACTATAAATTCACTTATTTTGATAAGGATTCAGAATTATTGATAATATTGACCAATAAACAGGAATTTAAAATTACCTATTTTATTATTATTATATTAACCTAAATTTTAAATTGCTTTTTTTACAATATATGTAAAAACTACTTTTTAGACTTATATATGAAAGTTAGACATATTTATATTATTATATAGATATTATTATTATATGCTGTCGCTGACTTTTTATAGGCATTATCAAGCTCTACAACTTTTCTCTAGTACTTAATCATAATATATCTCCCATCGGTAAGGCAGCGTTCGTAAGAAACGTATTCGTTCGACCGTTTTTTCTCCGACTTTCTTTGCGAAACCGGCTACCACGAGAAAGTCTCATTTTCGGGTTAATATATAGCTTATGTCACTCACAAATAACGTAGCCACTCACAAATTGGTAAAATAATTTTCAAAATCGGTTCAGTAGATCCAGAGATTACCTCCTACAACCTCACAAACTTTACCTCTTTATAATATTAGTATAGATAAAATATTATAGTATCTTCGCCGTCTATAGTGCCCCTTATAGGTGACGTTTTTATATCCCTATTTTTTTTCCTTTGTAAGTATGCACCACAATGGCGTACAATGAAGGTACACAGTACACACTAATCGATTTTATTGGCACTAACTGACCCGACAGACGTTGTCCTGTCTCAACTATGAGTATGAACTGGAAAAAATAAAATATAATTAAATAGTGTGGCGGACTAATTAGCACCACAAACCTGAATCGCGCTATCGAAGTTTCTGTAGTTCGGTGCTATATGTGCAACAGCTGAATTAACTGCAAGTGGGCTTCGGCCTCCTCGCTCGGTCGGAGATCTCCCTTTGAGTCTTGCCACCATATTCCCACACGAGTAACTACCCACAATCTCCACACCTACTACAATTTCTATACCAACAACCGCACCTGCAACCTACTCACTACACCTACTACCTAAGCCCTACAATTACACCTACACTAACTGCGAACTAGCCTGAGACACGGGTTCGGCCGATTTAACACTAATAGGCACATTCCTCTCTCGTGATATCTTCCAAACTAAATGTCCGATTTCGATGAAACAAGGAGTATTTTGTTGAAAATTAAACACAAATTTATATTTTGGCAACACTATTTTTAGTCTATGCTAGTTATGTCCCCGACTCCTGTGCTCTCTGCTTGTAATATCAGGTCCTTACATATGAAATCGGCGTTTTGTCGTACTGGCCATTTTGATTTCCAATTTCAAATTTCTGCCGCTATTTACTCATGCATTTGTGTTTCCAAAACCGTAATTCATTTCTTTTTTCCTCTTTTGGTTTTTTATTTGCGTCACTCTGTTTGCAAAATGGAGAACTTGAAATATCGTATTATTTTCGAGTACGAGTTCCACCGTGGCACCAGTGCTGCAGAAACGTCTAGAAGGATTAATGATGTATATGGCGGCGGTGTCGCAAAAGAAAACACAGTGCGTTTTGGTTCCAACGTTTTCGTTCTGGAAATTTCGACCTGCAGAACAAGCCGGACGGCCGGAGACAAAAGTTCATAATGAAGAATTATTATTATTAATAATAATTAGGTTATTGTGGAAGCGGATCCATTGCAAACCACGTCCGAGTTAGCTCGTTTGTTGCGCGCGCGTAGTGTTTTAATCCACTTGAAGCAAATTGGGAAGGTGAAAAAGCTTGAAAGGTGGGTACCTCATGAATTGAGCGCAGCAAACCGACAAACGCGCGTCGACTGCTGCGATACATTACTTAACCGGCACAAAAATTAAGGGATTTTAAATCGAATCATCACCTGTGATGAAAAGTGGATCCTGTACGATAATCGAAGACACTTATCGCAATGGCTGAACCCTGGCGAACCAGCCAAAGCCTGCCTCAAGCGAAAATTGACTCAAAAAAGTTACTTGTGAGCGTTTGGTGGACCAGTGCTGGTGTCGTTCACTACAGCTTTCTTAAATCTGATCAGACGATTACGGCAGATGTCTATTGCAAGCAACTGCAAATCATGATGGAAAAGCTAGCTGCTAAACAACCGAGGTTGGTCATTCGCTCCAGGCCACTGCTGCTTCAGGACAACGCTAGACCACACACTGCACAACAGACGGCTACCAAATTAGAGGAGCTTCAATTGGAATGTATAAGACATCCACCGTACTCCCCGGACCATGCTCAAACAGATTACCATTTTTTTTAAATTTGGATAACTTCTGGCAAGGGAAAAAATTTAACTCCGTTGAGGCAGTCCAAAGCGCCTTCAAATATTTTATTGATTCCTGTCCGAATGGTTTTTTTAGTAAAGAAATCAATGAACTACCTATGAGATGGCAAAAGTGCATAGATAGCAATATATACTTTGATTAAATAAATATATTATGTTAAAAAAAACCTACTTTATGTTCTAAAACAATACTCTTCATGAGTAAGCTATTTATTTGGATAAGAAGTATGGATTAATCCTATCACTAAGGAGCGCAAAGTTTTTGTCCCTGTAATTTGATTAAATTTTAGAAGACCAATGCTCTTTTACTACCTTAACTATAGTAGTTGGTTATATGGTGTCGTAGACATTTTTGTAGAAATTAGAATGTTCTTTTGAATGTCGTCGAACATTATTTAGTTCTATCATCAATAGATTACGCAGCGTATGCGCTGAATGATATTTTATGGCAATTTTTTACACCCTGAGTCAAATTATTGAAGTTTTAGTAAGTATCCCTATTTTTTTCCAGTAATAAATATAGCATATATGCAATAGGAATAATGTAGCATTTTAATGGTGAAAAAAAATTTGAAATCGGTCCAGTAGTTTTGGCGTGATTCGGGAATAAACATAGAAAAATCAAAAATCTTTTCTCTTTATAATATTAGTATAGGTATAGGTAACTTATACTAGTAACTGCTTTAAATTTCAGTCCTGTAAGTACGAAACAAAATTATCTTTCAGTCCGACGCAATTGGCGGTAACGGACGGTACTCGTTTACTAAAAAAAATTACAACAATTTTAGGTAACCCCCGAGATTGTCGAGCTGGAAGCAAGCTGACGATAGAAAAGACAACTTTCAAGCATAGAACACTTTAAAAAAAAACTAGATTCACAATCAGTTTATCCTTATATATTTATATATATAATATATTTATTATAGTTAAACACTACGGAACTACGATGACACAGATATACATACAAACACACAAACAGACACGTCAAAATTATATCACCCTTCAGCACGATTAGCACGACCACCATAGAAATGGGTTTTGTCTACTCAAGAATAGACATAGTGACGGATAATATGGACAAAATGACAGCTCTCCTTTGTCAATTGGTCACTTTGTCTATTCTAGAAAGAAACCATTTCCGTGGTGTGCTGTTTGCTTTGGGGGTTAAAAAAATTAATCCGTCATATAGCAGTAAATTAAGTTTTTTAACACACAAAATCATTGAAAAGGGCATTTGAAAATGGGATTTCTTTCACGCTTAGCGCGTGGGGACAGAACAAAATAACAAACATCGCGACACATGCCGATAACCGCTATCAGGGTTAGCCGATAACCTTATCTACAGCCGTATAGACACATACTGTTCCTCGATGAAGATATCGTTTCTTAATAGTATATTCATGTAATATTGTTGTTTAGCATGAGCCATACTATAATATTATAAAGAGGAAAGGTTTGTTTGTTTGCATCGAATAAGCTACGAAACTACTGGACCGATTTTGATGAAATTTGGCACATATAGATTAGACCACGGGGAAGGACATAGGCTACTTTTTTCGCGGCAAAATGTATGTTGTTATTGTGTATGTTGGCAAAATGAGTCGCGGGCAACATCTAGTTTATTATAAAAAGACATTGGATAATAACAATTTCACTTTGAACTTATTATAAAAAGTTTTACAGTAGGACCTTGCTCGTATTGCAAATAGACAAAAATGTTCAACCCCTACATAAACCCAACATTTTTATTCCATGTATCAAGGCCGATATGCAGTCTCTTCCCGGAATGACTACTTCATCCTAGATTTGACCAAAGCCTTCGTGCAAACCAAATAAAATCCAATTTCGGCCTTTGACTAAAGTATTTTTAGTAAAACCTAGAAGTTCCTACCTTTGCAGCCAAACGTCGAAAGACAAATATATCTGTTTCGGGCTTTGCCTAGTTGATCTTAGAAGCGACTGGCGGACTCCAGCCAAAAGGCGAAAAACTTCAATTATTTGAGCTTTGACAATAACGCTCGATATTAATGATCAATCTTAATCTCATTTTAGCTCTCTAAGATCAAGATTCCAATTCATTTCATCGATCCTAGGATTAACTTCACGCCAATTTACGTGAATTTTTGTTTGAGAATCTAAGATTGAAGTCAATCTAAGATTTAAGATGCGTTATTAATTTCGGGCGTAAGACGTCAAGTCAGACCTTGGCAATTGACTAGTCAAACCTAGGAGGTTTAGTTTGACTATAACACATCACCGGTTCTCTGACATCACCGGTGATAAACTCGGCGGATTATGTAGTCAGGATTTCCCGTAACCAGCATAATATATGATAGAAGATCTGAATGAAGACGATACAAGGTGTCAGAAATGCAACATACGGTGTATGGTCTCTGCATAGTCCCTAGTGTAAGTGACATTTCTTTGCTATGGCATATCTACGATCAACCGATCAACCGTTTTCGAAATACAGTCACATAAGCGCCAATGCGCTCCAGCGATATCACAAAAGTGAGATCGCTGAAAAGCATTAAAACGCCTCTTATATCCGTACCGTATACTATACCGTACCTAATTATCAGTAGCAAAAAAATCGACGTCTTTTAGTCCTGTAACTTTTTAATTTAGCAACATTAGTGATTACTGTACTTTTTGCATTTTTCGGTCCATATCTATGTTGCCTTTCGGATAATATTTATAAGAAGTTTGCTGATTTAAAACAACTGCTTGTCCCCATTAGGGGATGAGTAACCATTTTAGGCCTGACTCACGAACTACGCCGGGAAATTCGTATTTTTTTAAACCAAACTTTGACACATAATTAGTAGTTTTTGTTTCAAAGAGTAAAATACAATTATTCGACGCTTTATTTATCATATTAGTACTAATTAATTGATTATCAAGTTACTCATCAGGTTATTTGAATTTTTACATAGAAATTAGAATGTTGCCACATTCAGATTTTTTACCCGACTAAGGCGAAGCCAAAGGAAGGGTAATGATTTTGGCTTTCTATGTATGTATGAATGTTTTGTTCTACCGTAGCGCCTAAACTACTTGTCAGATTTTAATAAATGAGGTGTCAATAGATTGGAGATAGCAGCTTCGGTAATATAGAATATATAATTTAGGTGGTCGGGTTATAGTTTTTATAAAAATTGTAGTTATTTAAATTTGCCGCCATTTCTCAGGTTCAACTTTCGTTTGCCAGACTCTACTCCTGACATGCTCTTGTGGCTAGGTCATTTGCAGTTGTAAATGAGCAAAACGCTCATGATGATACATTCGCACAATATTTCATAATATAATCGATACCCCTCAGTATTCTGCACATGAGTCACAGAACGCGGAACAGTAGTCACTCGGTGTGGGCGTATTTTCTGAGAAACCTTTATTCTATATACCAGCGTATGGAAGCTTACACTTTTCCTTGAATTTGTAAGGGTTCAAACAAAGTTGAATGCGTAGAAGAATTTGTAATTTGGCGTCCTTTACGAAATATAAGCAATTAAAAAAGATTCCATAAAAATATTCATATTATGTTTTGTTTTTCGTTTTATTTGGAGTTATGTGTAAGAGCCATAGTACACGGCGTATTTTAAACGCGCAGTGGACGCGCAAATGACGCGCAGATGACGCGCATATACGCGCTTCAAACGAGATTCGCATCTATTTCTTAAGGCTGGGACTATTGCTATTGTTCGCAATCGCCGGGGAAGATTCAGAACACAGAAAATAGAACTTTGTGCTAATACTGAACTAAAAATCGAACACCATGTGTGTTTGATTTTTAACCATGTCGATTCAAATGTCAATGTCGTATATGACAGCTTGACACTCAACTCTTATTGTATTGGCGCAGAATTCTATTTTCAATGCTTTGAATTTTCCCCGACCTTCCGGATTCCGGATCATATAGTCCCAGCTTAAGAGCCATAGCACACGGCGTATTTTAAACGCGCAGTGGACGCGCATATAACGCACATATACGCGCTGCAAACGAGATTCGATCTTGTATTTATGTATGCAACAATCAGAATCTTCGGCGCTCCGAAAGCGCGCGTTCCTAAAACACGCGTTCTTTGGGCGATTAAAATACACTGTGTGCTATCGCTGTAACCTGTAAACAGAACTACTATCATGTATAGACGTACGTAATAATAGTATTGTAACGATAATATAACGGAAGATGTTAAGAAAATGTGATTATAGACTCGACCTTTTTGATATTAGAAGTTAGAACTTAACAAAGTACAACAAGAAAAAATATCTATTTCTTGATTTTGGACTTGACCACTTAGCGAATAACTGAAAGAGTTAAATTTTGTAGAAGAAAATGAAAGAAAAATTAATTTCTTATGATTTGCTGATTTATTTAAATCGTATCTATACAGAAGCCCAATTCTCGTAAGTATTTTCGATACAATCTCAGTTCGGTCAACGCGCTGACTCATTCGCATACGCGTCGAATCGTGCGCCCGCGAGCGGGACAGCCTGAGAAGTCAAACGAGATTTAAGCTACAATAATTACGAGAATTTCCCCCCAGAATAAGTATCGCAATCCAGCGAGGAAACTCTCTGAGCCTTCTAGGTACTCTGCCTGGTGGGGACGACCTGGGAGATTTCTTTGTTTTGTAGCATTTTAAGTTTTGGAGTAGTTATTATTTTTTTAGTACTTACCTACTTTTATAGTTTGTAAATATTTTATTTCCTGTATTGTAATTAAATTAAATTGGCTAGATACTTAGTACGACTTGCATCTAGTTCTGAAGTCTGTGTCTGTGATAAATAAGAACCCCCCCAGAAATTAATTGAAATTATTAAAACAATAAGCATGTTATTGATTCGAAAAGAAAAATAAAGTGCCCGAACTATTATCTTCTATACTAATATTATGAATATTTTGATTGTTTTTATGTTAGCATTAAATAGGCTTCTAAGTACTAGATTTATTTTGAGGAAATTTGGAAAATATATAGAATAGAACACGAAGAAGGACATAGGCTACTTTACGTTACCGCAGGATTTCCTTTTGCGCGCACCAAGTCGCGGGCAACATCTGGTAATTAAATAAATCGATATTCTTAAATATCGATCTAAGTTTCAAGTTATGCCGCTTACACTCTTTTATTTTATGAATTCAATAAACACAATACTGTCTACAAGTTACTCTAACAAATAGGTTGAAAATTTAGTCACAAAATATAGGTTTGCGACCAAAGGAGTTTTTTTTTTCTAGTATTCGTAGCACAAACCCCGCTACGCGCGAGCTACGGGCTACGAGTCTCGTGGTATGTTGCGTGTACTATATTTTACTACCTAATTTCACTTTAGGGGCCTCATATATTTTTATAACCTAGTTATTTTGTAGTTAACAGTATTATAAGTGGATATGCCACTGCCACCTCATCTCGGCAACTGGTCGCCGCTGAGAGCGATGACGTCACCATCGCGCGTGTTTTGTGACTGGCAATATATACTCGTAATTACTGACATACTTATATATTGATATCAATTTTTTTTGTTACTATTTTCAGATAATATTATACATTTTATCGCCATTATGTTACTTTGTATTAATTCTATCTTTAATATATGTAGGTATATCCCATGTTGTTATCGTGTGTGATTTATATGATGCTGCTAGTGTGTATCTGTCGGTCGCCTGACAACAACGAGGATCCACAGAATACCAGGGATTGCGGTATAGTTGAGTACTATGCCGCGATCGTACACCTGAGTGGAGTCCTTTTCGACAGCTGTTCGCATCGCACTGCCTTATACCTGTTCTTTTTTATTATGATCTGTTATTTTGCTATTATTTGTTGTTTGTTAATATTATGTATAATCTATGTTTCTCCTTTTTTATATGGTTAGGCAAATGTCTGTTTTATTTCCGTTATTTGTAATTTTATTGTGATTGTTTATGCCTAATGTCGGTTCTGTGTTGATAATGTAGTGTAGTGTGAGCGTGTTTGTTGAATAAATGTTATTATTATTATATGATGGAATAATTGGTTACTTTTGAGTTGATACCTATTTTTAATTCATCTTTGTTTCTACTTTGTACTTGTAAAATATAACTTAATTAAATTCGTGTTTTCTATACATATTACATGCGTATTGAATTTATAACCTAATTGTTATAAAAACTTATATCATATATAATATATAATAAAATATTTAATAGACACTTCACAGCTCATCAATCTGGCGATGCTAAGTATCCGAAGACTTGAGTTACGGGGACCAGACAACGGAAATTGTATTTAATACTCTTTATTCTATACATATAATATTTAAGATTTTTACTATATTATACACATATTTAAGATACATCCATGACCCAGAAACATAGAAAAACTTATTGTACCCTCGGCGGGATTCGAACCCTTGACCCCCGGTTTAAGCCAACTAACTGAGCCACAGAGGTCGCCTATATAGGAATAAAAATTATGTTCTGACAGACGGAATTTAAATTGAAAAGCTTAAATGAATTACATCGTATATATATATAAAGATACAAGGTTGTAGGAATTTAAACACAACCTATATACAAGCAACCTTGAGTAGGTCCTATGAATGTACTTTAATGAATAACTTTCCCCGTAGCGACTAAATAATAAATAACGTCACAAATGGAAGCCTTGCAGTACAGAGACTTATGCCAAGTTGCCATCGCTGGTTGCGACGACGTACTTCGAAAACGAAAATGTATGGGATTTGACATAAGCACAATGATTTCAAAATTAAGTGCGTACCTACATTTGATAGAAAAAAATCTTCATACAAGAAAAAGTTTCGCCATCTCGATTTCAGAAGATTTTGTCAATTGTAAGCGGACCGATTAAACTGCGGAAAGCCAATGTCAAGGTGACAATTAATGTCAATCCTCGACTTCACCAAACAGCCCCAAAAGCAGGGCAGTTTAAGTGTGGACACTTTTTGCCTCGACATGCCTCGTCTATAGTATATATGCTTATGCATCACTAAGTGGCATATCGTGCTTAATATGTCAAATTCTATACATTTTTGTTTTCGAGCTTCGTTGTCGTAATTAGCGATGGCAACTTGGCTATATTCTCCGGGCTACCTGCGGAAAAGTCATTGTCGTGAACATTTCGGCGACGCAAAAAAGGGTTTTCCTTTTTTGCGTCTCGGCTTAAGCGTTAGCGTCTGCGTGACAGATCTTGAAACTTCATCAGAACTTTAAATTTTGAACGGAAATCATAAACCTTCGGGTGTACTTTATAAATAATAATTACATTAGGCGTTTGTTAATAGTTTTTGTTAAAAAGTCGCGACTACAAACCAAAATGCTACAAGATACAATTTTCAGTCGCATTTTAGTTCTCGTAACAATTTAAATTCAGATCCATGGAGAAGTGTGGATAAACAATACATTTTTGGTCATATTTTTATGAATATTCGTCGAAATGAGTTAAAATATCACAGAATTTACCCCACGCCCTGCGGATATGCGACCTATGCCGTTGTAATCCACATGTAACCTGATTTTATCTTTGGTCGCCGTGGCAATTGTTCCATAGTAAAATTCCCTTACCCAATGTCCTTTATTTTAAGGATATTAAATTTCAACGATGTAGGTACAATCGCAAATACTAGGTAGATAGGTACAAGGAACCTCGCGTAGGGCTAAACGTATGATATAGTTAAAACATTTTAGCTAAAAGGTATAATATATAATATAAACAAAATGCATAATATTGTTATAAAAGAGGTTTAAATATTACCGATACCATAATAATGTCACAAGATAAAACTTTAACAACCAAGTCAGTTATGTTTTAATGTAACTTAATTATGTTTTTATGAACCCGACATACGTTGTTCTGTCTTAACAGGAATAAATACACCTACACGCCTACACCTCCCACCTACACGTGATGTGTGAAAAAGTTAGCGACAACCGAGGGTCGAAGGTTGTTGCAGTACTAATATCGTTAACAAACAATGGGGGCTGGTGTTGAAGTATTTTTAATGCCAAAACATAGAATAATAAAAATAAGTAAAAGGGTTAAAAAATTTGGGTATTTGGGTATTTGGGTTACCCCCATCACTTGGCGGTATAAAAATAGTTCACAATCTATTCTCATACCAACCAAATACAGCTGCCAAATTTAATAAAAATCAATCGAGCCGTTTCGGAGGAGATCTGTGACAAACACGAGACAAGAGAATATTATATATAAGATAAACGTAAATCAAGTTAAAAAGAGACTAGCTCCTTTAAAAAGACTTATTTTATCTATAATATGTCTTACCTAAGCGTTTTGAAGTAATTTGAAAAGGTACCCACCCTGGCCGTCGTGGGCATGTGTGGGGGGCGCGGGGAGAAGTATACCTAGTACATAATGCGGAATTAGTTTATAAAGATATAGCGAGAATCGATCGGCGAAACGCGCATGCGCGCCGCCGCGCGATGCAGATGTCTGCTATGTACTATAGTATATACGCGGGGTGGGATACTGTCGATATTTAAATCGGCTATAGCAGTTTACAATTAGTTGCCATATGAATTTAACATATGCCAAAAAAGTAACACCAGTATGCCATATACCAGTATGCCATATGAACAAAAAGTAACAACACGACTAGCAATTTTTAAGAAAAATATTAATAAGTGGCTGTTAGAGAAACGTTTTTATGATTTAAAGGATTAATTTCAACAGTGATATCATAATTCATTTTTAATGTGAGATCTTATCCTTTTGAATTTTAAAATGAATTTACAAAATTGAAATGATTTGTATTATATTAATGACGTAGATTTGTAATTCAAAATAATTATTAACTGTAATAAGTAACTAATTTTTGTGCGTTAAGAATTATTTTATATTTTGCATACTATTTATGATAACACGAGATGTATTGACCCTTGAAACGAGCTGTAGATACCATCTGTCGACTCAACACTCTTGCAAATAAATGAATTATTTATTTATTTATATTGAAATTGCCCGCAGAAGGCTATCGTGGTAGACTAACCCTTGAATCAACCGAGTCCCGGGAGTGGGGATAGCGGTCGATGACGATAAATTGATAAAGGAAAATATATACCATCCTACTTACTATTATAAATGTGAAAGTTTGTGAGGATGGACAGATGTATGGATGGACGGATGTTTGGTACTCTTTTACTCAAAAACTACTGAACGGATTTTGATGAAATTCGGAGCCGCGAGCAAAACCTAGTGATAAACATTCGAATATATGCAGACGTGATCGCTAGCCGAATTCGAAAACAAAAGTTTATAAATAAGATTTACCTTTCTTAGCTAAAATAGTACCAAAAACCAATCAAGTGCGAGTCGGATTCGCGCACGAAGTGTTCCTTACCATTATCTATACAACTATTAGTACTAATATCCAGCACTGGTATGATTAATATCGGGCAAAAACAGCGTTAAAATAGAGCCTTTTCTAGTTAAATGTCTCCAATTTGAATATACATAATGTAGGTACTTATTATCTTTATTAACATGTAACGTCACAAAAATTCTCGATCCCAACGTCACATCCCTAATCGACATCAATATTACTCCAGCGACGCTCTTGTATGCTGTTTTACCGGCGGACAATATTAATCCCATAAACGCATCACATCAAGCACACATTTAATTAGATTGTAACTTGTATCGAAACTCATAAGGACTTAACACACACAATTTTAAATATTGAATAATTAGCTTTTAATATATATTATTAAATATAATATAATTATAAAGAATTACGACGTAAGTACAGAATTACAGATAGCTGGAGAAGTATATATTTTTGATGTAATCGACCATGAAACGAGGAGACGGATCGCCTGAAGGTCAGAGCCGGACCGTAAGTTTGGGCTAACTACTACTTAAGGGCCTCCTGAGTACTTAATTACTAAAAGTATAGTAAAAAAATAAGACTATAAAATTGAATCTGTTTTTTAAAACAAAACTATGAATTTTTTAGCATTATCGTCTATTTTTGACTTTGAAATGACTTAGCTGGGGGCCCCTAAATCCACGGGGCTCTGGGCTGAAGCCCAAAAAGCCATATTATGGTAGATCCGGCTCTGCATATGGTAAGCGAGTACCGCCTCCCATGGGCACTCGTAACACCAGAGGAGCATGGCTCCTACGTTTTTGCTTTATACATAATATAGTGTCAATCTTATTTTTCATTAGGTACATTTTGCACACTACGCGTGGCATTTAGAAACCGTAGAAATGGGATTTGTCTACGAAAAAATATACTACAATCTATTAAGAATGAACAGATACTGACTGACTGACTGACTGATTCATCAACGCAGAGGCAGAACTACTGAAGCTAGAAACGTAATATTTGGACCGTGGCTTCATTTTGTGACGTATAGGTCCACTAAGAAGGGATTTTGAGAAATTCACCCCCTACAGGGGTAAAAAGGTATCAACTTTTGTATGTAACTATTTGTTTGTAGTCAGATCTGTTTGGAATTTCGTGATATTGCTCTTTGACATGATGTACTAAAACTATAATTAAAAATTGTCTAAAATTCGATCTCCTAAGGAGTAAAAAGGGGTTTAAACTTTGTATGGGGAAAAATATTAAATGAGCATTTCGGCTTGGAACTTTGTTAATGTAATCCTAGAAAAAAAAATAAGTGAACACGTGTTTCATGATTTTTCGATATTCAACCCCTAAAGGGGTGAACAGGGGTATAATTGTCTTTTTTTTCAGAGCCAGACTGCAGAAACCCCTAAAAGTATGCTTCACCATGACCGTCAATAAAGCTCAGGGGCAGTCATTGAAAGTGGCTGGGACATACCTAAGAGAGAACTGTTTCCAAACCGACAGTTCTATGTTGCGTGTTCCAGAGTAAGTTCGGCTAGCAGTCTGGTGATCCTTGCTCCGCACGGCAATACAGTTCATGTTGTATATAAAGAGTGCTTCAATATTATATAATACACTTCAAATATATAAAACACTCTAATAAAAATATATAATATAAGTAATTTATTTTAAGCATAATTACATTCTTTTTTAAACATAATAAATTACTCACCTGATCTACGCGTACAAAGCCGCGGGCCAAAGATAGATTAATAATAATAATAATAATAATATGTATGTGCACTTTCATACCACGTCAATCTGGTCCCGTGATAAGTTCTCGAAGAACTTGTGTTAAAGTATTAAATATATTTCCGTTCTTTGGTACCCCCAAAGAACGGAAATATATTTAATACTTTTTACAAACATTTTTACTATATAGCCATGACCCAGGAACAGAAAACTTTTTTGTTCCCTAGCGGGGATCGAACACGCGATTTCCGGCTGGAGCGCCCACGCGCTGACCACTGAGCCACAGAGCTTGTCACGATTAACAGGATTGTTAAGTAAACTTGACAGATTTGTTATTCAATGACGAAGTGACGAAACTGTTTTTTAGGGTTCCGCAACACTCAAGGATTATAGTTTTTTTTTAATTTGATCGAAAATGTTACGAAACCCTTAATGTTTGTTACATTTTTCATTTTGTCTCTTGAATTTGACTGTAGTTAATATTATTAATGATGATTGTTACTGAAGTATATTACAAGAATTTGTTTAGTAAATACCTAACCGGAAAATAAAGCAAAATGTAAATTTTCATTTGACATGAGCTCCAAAACTACTGGGTTTTGGAGCTCATGTCAAACCTTCGCAAAAAAAAGTCTTTTGTGTGGCTTTTATAGAGGGGTTAAATTGAATATAATAAAATATACACATAAAATATATATAATATAAAATAAAACTACATATTATATGTTTTCTATGCCCTGAGGCGAGCAGTCGCTTTTCATCAGGCGACCCGTCTGACGTTCGCCGCCTATATCGTATTTAACTGTAATATTTATAAAAAACTACAACCCGACTACGTAAAATATATAGCCTATGTTACCCGGGCTGTTATTACGAATCTATTGACACCTCATTCATTAAAATCAGACCAGTAGTTTAGGCGCTACGGTGGAACAAATACATACCTACATACATACTGACGACTGCTAAAATCATTACCCTTCCTTTTGGCTTCGCCGTAGTCGGGACAATATATTCTGTTTATGAGGAAGCCGTATACGTGGAGTTTTGGGCCACAGCCGTGTTAAGCCGTGACGGATTAGGGTCAGTTCACACCGCGACGAGACGCGACGCGACGCTACATATTTAACATAGCTATTCAAAATTTAACTTTATTCACTACATTAGTAGAACGCTCCATTGCAAGAGTTCGAATGTCAAGTCAATCACAGTCAATGTCGAAGGCGCCGCTCTTCCAATGAAACGTGTGTATTTTTGTGTAGTGAATAAAGTTAAATTTTGAATATCTATCTTTAAAATGCAGCGCTGCGTCACGCCACGTATCGTCGCGGTGTTAATTGACCCTTAGACACTTCTGGGAAGTGTATTACTACTCGTCCGACTATGAAATTGACTGCAGAACCTTAGCGCTAGTGGGGTCTCCGGTGTGTCAATAGTAAATACCTCCCTGCAGTCGACTGTAATTGTTTAATGATTCAAACATGTGTTTAAACGAAATTATAGTTCGAAGTTACCATGAGTTCCCTTGAAAAGATATATCTATATAAAGATCATAATAATGGAAAAAATCAACTTGGTGATTCGAACCAAAAAGTCGACTCTGCGGGACAAAACAAAATTTAAAAAAATTAAGAAACCAAGAATTGTCAAGCAGTGAGCGACCTGATGATGATGAATTATAGCTAAGAACACTCTCGATCCTGGTAGATTAAAAAAAAAAACTATATCAAAATCGGTTTATCTGTTTGACAGCTAGTAGCTACGATGCCACGGACAGACACACAGACACAGTTAGACACGTGAAACTTATAACACCCCTCTGGTTTTTTCCGCGGGTTAAAAACAACGCTGTACTTAATTCGAATTCGTAAGCATCAAATATTAAAAAATAAACACACCGGCATATTTAGCGGAACACAAAAAAAAATCCATAATTAAAAAAATATGACTTTATTTTAAAATCTACTTACTACACTTCTTTTGTTATTTAAAGTTTCATTTGTTTTACTTAAAATGAGATCACATTAAGAACAGATTTTGTGAGTAAAGGCTATTTGTGAAAAATGGTACATTTTTGAACTTTTCATGTAACCGGGAAAAGTTAAAATTAATATTAAAATAACAAATAAATTAGAAAAATGGTGATTAATATCGCGTATTTCCTCCACGTGCTCTTATTAAAGTTTCTACCCGTCTAGGCATACTGAGAATGATGTTATTGATGGTCTCCTGGGATAGTCTCCGCCATTCCTCAACTACGGCGATTCGCAGTTTACCGACGTTGGCAGGAGCTGGAATTCTGGACTTAACTTTTCTTTTCAGCAAGTCCCAAACGTGCTCTATTGGATTCATATCCGGTGATCTCGCCGGCCACTCCATAACAGTGATATTCATATCATTAAGATAAGCTTGAGTTACCCGAGCGGTATGCGGCCGAGCATTATCCTGCATAAAAACAAAATCGTCACTGATATATGGGGCAAACGGTACGACATTTTCTTCTAAAACTTCTCTGATATAGCGGTCTATATAAAACCTTTCAAGTACTTTTAAAAGGTTCATTAATATCAACTCCTTGAATTAAACTGAACAACATCAATGTGAAACGTAAACAGTCACTTTGTTACCTAGGACTTATTTTAGAAAATAAATTTACATTCCTGGAACATATAATACAGACCGGTGAGAAAGCTAAAAGGAATTTCTATTGTTTCACAAAAATATCAACGTCGACATGGGGCCTTTCATTTAAAACATTAAAAATAATTTATAATGCGACGTACCTCGGCAGCATATGCTATGGCGCACCGGCGTGGGCAGATAGGGCTACAATAGGAGCGGCCCGTCGTAAACTTTTGCAAGCCAACGTCTCGCCTTAATATTTTTATGTAAGGCATACCGTAGCGTAAGTACTGAAGCACTCGCAGTCTTAGCCGGAGTCCTTCCAGTAGACTTAGGGATACAGCGTCGTCTGTCGTCGTCGACTACGTCGCACAATTTTTGACAGGACACGGAAACTTTAAAGCGAAACTATTTGGAATTACAATAGTCTCGTCTCCGCTATGCGAGTGTTCGACCGAAGGTAGCCCATATGAACAAACTGCTCATCTATGTGATCTCTGGGAGTGTGATCTCTGGTATGACGAAAGAATCGAAATGTTGAACAGCGTCCATTGTGTTTCTAGGGTTGTGTACTATGAAGATCTCGTGGGCTGCGGGAAGAACTTCCGAGCTTTCAAACGTTTTTGTCATAAGTACTATTGGAAACAATGCAACACTTTTTGTCATTATAAATGCATTGTAATCAATTGTCATATTATAAATTAAAACATTTAATTACATTCTGTCTTGTAGTCATAAAAAAAAACATGTTATTCCCGTGGTGCTTCCCCTTTAATTCTGACTTTTTGTCATCGCAATTTTTGCTGTCTCCCGCTTTGCTTGGGGAGGGAAACTGGAATACTTCCTACTCCTCCTACAATCTTCTGATTAATTTCGTTGCGGGTTCCAAGACAGATTTAGCATGTCCCCCGGGCACCCCTGAGATCATATCAAAGGGTTTTTGCGGTTGGTTACCACTGTCGATCCTGGCTACACAGGAGTTGCAGTGGTGGGTAAGTGTGGTGGGCCAATTTATATAGCGGTCTGCAGTCAGACTCCCTCTGTCAATCACTACCAAGTCTGTGCGAGCTCCCAAACAAATGCCCGCTCAAACCATTTTTGATCCACCACCGTATGCAACTGTAGTTTCAAAACTGAATGTATCGTTCTCCTTTGCGTCTGTATATTCTTTGCCTGCCGTCAATTTGATTTAAGAGAATTCTAAACTCATCACTAAACAATACCTTACTCCATTGGTCCGCGTTCCAAAGTCCAAAGTCGGTCAAAGTTCCAAAAGTTCCTGAGCAAAAGTTAACCTGTTTCTACGATGATTTACCTCGAGCCTTGGAGGGCACAAATGAACCCAAACCAGCTTCTTCGAACCTTCTTCGTACCGTACGCTCACTTACGGTTACACCCCGCACTGCTTCTAACTCATGTCGGGCTTGGACGGCCGTCAAACGGGGGTTCCTACGTACACGAAGCCGAATGAAATGATCATCCCTACACGAAGTGCGTCTTTTTCTGCCTTGTCCTGCTCTTCTCACATAAGTACCGGTCTCCCTGAACCGTTGGATACTGCGATGGATCGTTGAAACTGGTCGACGAAGATCTCTGGATATCACTCTGTAGGTTTGACCATTTCTTCGCATTTCGAGTGCCCTGGCAATCTCCGTTGGGGCTAAGTCAGGCATAATTCAGTCCTCAACTCCAAAAAGATACGCGATTAAAAAAAACTAACAAAAAACAGTATTTCAATGAAATTTTAAATCAAACTCAGAAGGAAGAAATACTCGAAGTTCGCTCCAGATAAGGTGTATTTGAATAAAATTAAAACAATTGCATAAAATGTGATGTTCAGTTGTTTTCTTAATTTGAAAATATTTATTTTTAAATTAAATGACGTATAACCAGCCAGCAACCTTATATGATACTGATATCGAACCTTTTTTTATGTTCCGCTAAATATGCCGGTGTGTGTATTACATTGCATAAGTACATTTGTAAAACAAGTATATAAAGCTTGTTTTTCTTGTATCACAAGCATTTGTTATTGTAATGTTTCGTTTGACACACACTAATTTGTTTGAACGACAACGGTTTCTGAGGTTTTTGTCGTAAGTTTATCTATTCAATATCGATTTTGGATGACGCAAACGTGTTAACCAATCAAAAGTGCTATTGAATAGATAAACTACCGACTAAAACATCAGAAACCGGACATTAGTGTCAGTTATACTCATTGTTTGTATAACCTTCAAATTTTTTACTCAATTCAAAATTTCGGATCATTTATACCCCTCAGTAATTCAAAATAATTTAAAGCTCCCTTGAATTTCGATTTAACGAGTTGTTGTTGATTTTTAAGTTAAAAAATATACCTGATATGTATACCTATATACCTGAAGCATAAATATTGTTGTCAATTGTTCGTGCTAAGCCCACAGAAAATTGCAAGTACGTCACCCTACTTTCGTGCGTTGTCGCCTCCGTGGTCCGGTGGTTCAGAGCTTGGCTCTTGACTTCAGAGGTCGTGGATTCGATCCCCGCGTTGGAACAACATAAATGTTGTTTCAAAGTGTGATTAGGATAATGCGGGCTGATCTCCTGATTGTCTGACAAGAAAGATGATTCATGCGTCGGTTGGGCATGTAAAAAGCCGGTCCTGTGCCTGATCTTTTGCCACTCGTGTCGGCCATCCGTCTCACTGGGTTACGAGAGTAAAGGAAGAGAGAGTGCTCTTGTGTACTGCGCACACACTTAGACACTATAAAATAACTCCTGCGTAGCTGGACTGGTTTCAATCAAACCCGCGACCGCCACCGAAATCGGTGGGAGCTATCATTATTATTATTATTTGATTTAATTAATTTTAGCTAGCATATCTAGCAATACCCCACGTTTTTTTTGGCGGGACATTGCTAGATATAATTCAATTGTATGCTATGGATTTCCACAAAGTAGCGTCTGATGCCTCTATTAACTATTATTATTTCGTGCAAAAGCAGTGAGTGCTCTCACAAGCTCTTGGCTGATGTCAAAGACGATGGTGATGATATTTTATAGCTCAAGGAGGAAGTTGCGTTAGCTTTCGGCCATTTTATCCCCACCTCGAGAAATAGAATTTCGTTGAAATCTTTTCCACTCATACCTGATCTGAAACCCAATTCTCGTAATTAACTGACACTTTTATTTACTTTTATTGAATTATTTATAATTCAATAAAAGTAAAGAATCGTCTTTTTTTGAAGTTTAGACCAATCAAAACAGATTTGACATTTATGAGCATTCTCATAAATGTCAAATCTGTTTTGATTTGCATTATGCAGTGACATTATGCAGTTTTAACATATCGGAAATTGATGCTAACTATATACTTAAGCCGGATTTGTTTAGCAGAATCGACCTTCTGTGTTAGTTTCCCAACAGTGGGCAAAATATGTGGTGGAGTTTTTAGCTCCGCCGACTGTGAGTTATGTGCCAAAATGGGTATTTAACAAAACTATATATATATTATGTTGTTTTATGACAACATTTGAATGTGTTATGGGTATTGACTTTTTGTGGCGTGACATTGGCTTAGAAATTCTAAAACGTACTCACTTGAGTTAGTAATAAAAATATAATTTACCAGCGTTTTCTCGCGTAAATATAATATAGGGTATCCACGCGGGAATACGGCATCATTTCGGGATAAAAAGTAGCCTATGTTTTAATACACAGCCTAAACTATTACCACACTAAATTTCATCGCAATCCGTTCAGTAGTTTTTGCGTGAAAGAGTAACAAACATCCATCCTCACAAACTATATCATTTACTAGCTGTTGCTCGCGGCTCCGCCCGCGTAAGTATAGTATCCCTCGGGAACACTACTTTTTCGGGAAAAAAGTAGCCTATGTTTTAATCCAGAGTCTAAACTACTACCATACCGAATTTCATCGAAATCCGTTCAGTAGTTTTTGCGTGAAAGCGTAACAAACATCCACGCTTTCACATTTATAATATTAGTAAGGATAATAGTATAGGATAAGTATATTCTTTGCTAGAATTGTATTTTATTGATTTTGATATTATATGGACGCTCAAAACACAGCGCAAAAAATACATACTTACATATTTAAACTTTGAAGGTTATTTTTATTGATACCAGAGGAAATCTTCATGAATTTTTTTCTCGCAAATGACGCAAGCTAAGAATCTTATTACACAATCGTGTTAATAAAAAGATTAACGAATCCTTCTATCCCGCAGTGGTATAATATTACGAAGCCATTTATTTCAGTCTCTTTGGCCTCTGACGTCCAGGATATGGGTCAGGTGGCGGCGGTAGCGGGGGGCGCGCGAGGACCTTGTATCGCCGATACAATGTCTGGTTAATTGATTCAATATCAGCATCATTAGGGGTCATCCACATATTACGTGTGGATAGGGGTCATCCAAATGATGTTACCCGTTACGATGTTACCCGGGCAGGTAATTAATTAAAATTGGAACAGTAGTTTAGGCGCTACGGTGGAACAAACATAGTCTTTCCTTTTGGCCTGGCCGTGGTCGGGTAAAAAAAAGCATATTGTCGATCACCACTTCAGCCGAAAAAGTAAACATTGAGAACTTTCCTATTTAATTACACAATATTACCCTACCCTACCCTACACCAATATTATAAAGCGGAAAGATTTGGTCGTTTGCATTAATATATATATGCAGTAGACCACGGGGCAGGACATAGAGTATGTTTTATCGTGGCAAAATGTACGGTTCGCGCGAGATTTCCTTTTGCACGGACGAAATCGGGCAATTGATAACCTACTGAACGCAAATGGACTATAATACAAGTTTTTATCCTATGTATTAATTTTTCTGTTATTCATCAATGTCAATAACACTTTGAATCCTCTTTGGTTTATTCTATGGTCCATCACGCTAGCACTGATTAAAGAGGAACAGATAAACAGCTACACAGCTTTCGATTTGATTGCACTACTACAAGCATACGGTGTGTCCACGATTGTGGACGTCAAAATTTTCAAGGATCGTTCTGTGAAAGCTGTTTCTCTGTACGTAAGTATATATATTTTCTACTCTGTGACGCTGATCTACAGCGCGTCCTGTGAATATCGTTCCGAGATTCACCAGTTTATACTTTATAACATGTGATATAGCGTGCGCGTCAAGACGAATAATACCGTTCTCCTCCAACGGGCACACTCTCACGCGCTAGCGCCGCACGCGACACCCATAGAATCCTAATGCTGCATCTTCGCACAGTTCTGTACATAGCATACAACAGACCTACATACGATCACATTACTTCTATTCAGCATTAAATACTAGGTAACACATTCTTATTTCTAAGCTCTGAAGTCTAAAGGCCTTAAATGAATTTAACTATATCGTTCGCAATCCGCAGGCCGTAGAAAATTCAGAGAATTGAAAATAGAACTCTGCGTTAGTACACTAGAGCTGAAAATCAAATACACAAGTGTCGAGTCAAATGTCAATGTCGGGTCGTCACTCGACACTTCTATTTTCAACTCCATTGTATTAAGAACTGAAAGAAGCGCTCGGTAGAACTGAAAATTGGAGTTCTTTGAAACTTTTTTCTCAGTCCTGGTCGTTTGAATTTGAAATTGTTTGAAGTTTGAAATTGTTTTTTTTTTTTAAGTTAAAACCTTTTTTCTCTTCTTCTATAAGTCACACGAGCGTGAAAATTATTTCAGTATTTTAAATAAGACAAGACTCAGGGGAAGCTAGTTTTAGTTTTTACAAATTTTGTCTCCAAATATTTATAAGAGTCCCCCCCCCACTCTCCGAGTGTTGAAATCGGATAAAAAATCGGCGCGACACGCCCTTGTAGCCTACAAAATTAGTATGGGACTCGAAACTCAAGGTCACTGGTGTTATACAGAGCCTTAAACCCAGTTTTCTATTTTCAGAACTATGAATTTAGTAGAGCCCGCAGGATTCCGGATTTTTACCCGACTACGGCGAAGCCAAAAGGAAGGGTAATGATTTTGGCAGTCTATGTATGTATGTATGTATGTTTCGTTCCCTCGTAGCTTCTAAACTGCTGGTATGATTTTAATAAATGAGGTGTCAATAGATTCGTAATAATGCCGTGGGTAACATAGGCTATTTTTTTTTAAATTATGTATTACGAAAATTAAACCTCAGATTCTAACATCTAAAAAAAATATCGCTATAATTATCACATGTTTGGTATCAAAAGAAAGGTCTTGGCAAGCACATTATAAATATTTACATAATTTGTATATATATTATATTATATCATATTGCTTAAGTCAAAATATACGTTTAAAATACAATTCGTACAATATTTGTCCAATTTTCTAACATTACGAGGGCTGCACTAAAAGTATCGGGAATGGAATATTTCCACTGTGCCTGTCATATTAAAATATTTTTAATTTAAAACTCCTTGGTTTTAAAAATCGAATACCGTTTATTTATTTAAAAAAAGATTCTCGGTCTTGTCACAAGGTCTTGTCAAACTTGTTTAGTCGTTGAGAAAATGGAATTGACTCGAGAAAATTCTAGAGCGATGATTTATTATGATTTTCGAAGTGGTTTAACACAAAAACAGTGTGTTGACCGGATGATTTCTGCATTTGGTGATGAAGCCACATCCAAAACCACAATTTATCGCTGGTTTGCTGAATTTCAACGTGGACGTGTCAAGCTCAGTGATGATCCCCGTCAAGGTCGTCCAAAAACTGCAGTCACCCAAGAAAACGTTGATGCTGTGCGTAAGCTGATTGAGGAAGATCGACATGTGGCATACTGCGAAATTCAGGCAACTTTAGACATTGGCATGAGTCAAATACAAATAATCTTGCATGAACAATTAGGTTGTTTTCCCGATGGATACCGCATTTGCTCTGTGAAGAGCAAAAAGCGGCTCGCGTTACTTGGTGCGTCAGAACTCTCGAAAGATTCCACGCAGGATCCTCAAATGCTGTATTCAACATCGTATCAGGTGACGAATCCTGGATATACGCGTACGAACCCAAAACAAAAAGCCAGTCACGAGTTTGGGTGTTCGAAAATGAGTTAAAGCCAACAAAAATTGTTCGTTCACGGAGTGTTGCAAAAAAAATGGTGGCCACGTTTGTCTCCAAAACCGGCCATGTTGCGACTATTCCTCTTGAGGGACAAAGAACGGTTAATGCAGAATGGTATGCTAACATTTGTTTGCCACAGGTCGTTTCTGAACTCCGTAAAGAGAACTGCAACCGCCGCATCATCCTCCATCACGACAATGCGAGTTCTCACACCGCGCACAGAACAAAAGAGTTTTTAGAGCAAGAAATCATAGAATTATTAGACCATCCGCCGTACAGCCCCGACCTAAGCCCTAATGATTTCTATACTTTCCCTAAAATAAAGAATAAATTGCGTGGTCAGAGATTTTCATCACCTGAAGAAGCTGTGGACGCCTACAAAACGGCCATTTTTGTGGAGACCCCAACTTCCGAATGGAATGGTTGCTTCAATGATTGGTTCCATCGTATGGAAAAATGTGTCAAATTTCGCGGAGAATACTTCGAAAAGCAATAAATACATTTTTAAATAGTAATGTTGTGTCACTTCCTTGATTCCCGAAATTTTCAGTGCCGTACGTTACGTACGAGGGTACGTATAATAATACTACAAATATATAATTTATACATTATGTTCCTTCATAACATTATATTTTATTAAATACTCTATAGCTCTATGTACGTGGAGTTTTGTCACTCTTTTGTGCTCATAGGGTTTCTGTCCACGTGTCCACGGCACGACGTCGTCAACGTAAAACGGTGCGGTATCGCGGCGCGGTGCGTTGACACGACATGCAAAATCACGTTGCCATAGAAATTCACGTCAATTTTCGGTTCATTTTTCGCCGCAGAACGTGAAAAATCACGATGCGGCAACGTTGCAACGCCCGCGCCGTTTCACGTTCACGCCGTCGTGACGTGAGAATGTGTGGTCATGCCCGTAGACAGATTTCAATGATTTTTTTTAAATGTTCAGCTCCAACGGGTAATATTTTCTCTAAAAAGTCGCGGGCAAAACAGCAGTTACATTAATTACAGCAGTAACTTTTGGCCTGAAAGCCTTTTCGCAGCTTATCGTGTGGGTCTAATAATAATAACGGATACATTATTTGTACAATTACAAATATAAAATATAGTAATCTGAAAAAAAAACCCAAAATGGCGGTCTTACTGATTAAAGTAACCACTTTACACTAACCTATAAAATTTTTACAGGTTCTTCTAGGTTAAGTTCCTAGGTTCCTCTTTGGGATGCAGTAAAAAAAAGTATAACGCCGCGAAATCAGGCCAAGGAATTGAAGAGGTAAAAAGAGAAGCCTTGAAGGAGTTTTCCCCGATGATGGAAAATTCTAGGTTTTAAAAGGAAAAAGGAAAATAAGGTACTTTTATCATGAAAAATAAATAAAATAATATTATATGATCTAAGATTAATTTAATTTTAAGATTAAATTACATTTTGCTGCCTGCTAACTGACACACTGTTAGTTACGTCATACAAACGATGAGCTCACATGCAACTACTGTAGGTGCATGTGAGCTCATCGTTTGTATGACGTAACTAAATTAATTGTACCGTCAATATTTGTTTAGTTGTTAGTTTATAATCTAGCAGTCATCGTGATGTGATGAAAATTAACTTAATGTTAATAACCATTCATCGCATTATGATAAGTGGTAAGGGAACGTACCCATGCCACGGGGGCGACACTCTCTACGAATGACAGCTCGAGCACCGGCCAATGTCAGCCATGTTGACGTAAGCCTAAGATATTTTTAAACGACGCGTCAGACGAATCTAAGTATCATAAAATATATTATGAAATTATACTGTCAATTGTGTCAAAGCACGAAACGACCAGCACAAAGCCGCGAGCTGTCATCCGTGTACATCGGTGGAGTGACGACTCTTTACGCTAGTAATATAATATATTCTTTGCCCATACTACGTGACAACTTTGGACCCATTTCTTGCCCCCCACGGTGACTATCCGTAGTGTAGGTACACCGAGACCCTCCTTTTCACGTAGTGCTGACGGCCGATGTTGACTACGTGAAGATGTTGACTACGTGACAAAAACCAAACCCCCTCCCCCAGACTTCATATTTTAAATTATTTTGTAGCCCAGACGTCTTGACATAAGCAGTAGATCATAACATGCCCAAAATATCCGTCATTCATTCTGAACAGCCTTATTTAATTTATGAATAAATAAATAATCGACTATATGTCATAATATAGTTTAATGCTTCCTTCCATTACAAATTTAAAAAATAAAAATTATAACCAGTTCAGCGACCTTCGATATAATCGCCGTTTTATTTATAACAATTTATAAATAAAACGGATATTATACGTACATTACAGATAAACATAATCACAAAGTAAATAGACGATGGAAAAAGATCCATTCCATATTATCGAATTTATAAAAATATAATTAATAAAAATTAAAACATGCAAATGACTTTTCTCGCGGAAAGTATACAAAAACCGGCCAAGTGCGAGTCGGGGTCGCGCACGTAGGGTTCCGTAGCATTATACCAATATTTTACACGTGTACTTATTATATTATCGTTATTTTTGTACGAAGTTTTCCAAGTAAAACTCCTAAACTAACAAAGTTACATAAGCCGTTATAGTTTTCCTTTAAAGTTCAACACATACTACCATGAATTTTATCAGATTCGTCTAGCCTTTAAGGTGGGATCGTTTTAGCAACCTCTCAATGTTTTTCAAAGACCTATCTAATGATACCCCACACTATGGGGTAGACGCGAGAAAAAAAAACCATCCCCACTTTACGTGTATGGGAGGTACCTAACCAAAAAATAAAACTGATTTTATTTTAGCACTTTGTCGACGTGGTAAATACATGCAAAGTTTCATCTTTCTAGCACTAACCGTTTGGACGGTAAGCCGAAGACGGACGGACGGACATGACGAAACCATAAGGCTGTTTGTCCACCGCCACCGTCAACGGGACGTCAACGAGAACGAGATGACGCCGCCGATTTAGGGACACATACATTTACTACGGCCGTGTGTCCCCCGCACGCCCGTCACCCGAGCGCCGTCATCCCGTCCGCCGAAATATCGCTTAGTTCGGCGCTACCGCCAGAACTCGGCCCGAGATTGTGACGGGCCGAAGTGGCGGCAATACGTAACACGTACAAACGTGTGCACCGCTACCGTCACCGGGACGTCACCGAGAACATAACAACAAGACAAAAATGGCCAAGAAATTTAAATACGCCATTTATACACTTAAAGAACTTGTCGAACGTTAATATAATGTTTGTGGGATAAAACTAAGGCCGCATCACGTAAATGTATTTCTGGAGCCGAACACTAAGGAGATGGACCAGAAAATTAAAGACGTAATCAGTACAATGTGCATATTAATGTTACACACAGTAAGAACAAACCGAACCACCGGGATCGTCGCGGTGGACGAACGATCGCCGTCACGTCAACTGAATCTCGGCCTGAAATAATCTCGTTCTCGGTGACGTCCCGGTGACGTCCCGGTGACGGTATCGGTGGACAAACAGACGGGTTCTGAGACGTGAACTACGGAACCCTAAAAAGAAAGTTTTTCGTGCATTTTCCAGCTTCTTAACTTAACTAGAGTATTGATTGTTACTACTTACGAGGGCGGCACTAAAAATTTCGGGAATCAAGGAAGTGACACAACATTACTATTTAAAAACGTATTTATTGCTTTTCGAAGTATTCTCCGCGAAATTTGACACATTTTTCCATACGATGGAACCAATCATTGAAGCAACCATTCCATTCGGAAGTTGGGGTCTCCAAAATGGCCGTTTTGTAGGCGTCCACAGCTTCTTCAGGTGATGAAAATCTCTGACCACGCAATTTATTCATTATTTTAGGGAAAGTATAGAAATCATTAGGGCTTAGGTCGGGGCTGTACGGCGGATGGCCCAATAATTCTATGATTTCTTGCTCTAAAAACTCTTTTGTTCTGTGCGCGGTGTGAGAACTCGCATTGTCGTGATGGAGGATGATGCGGCGGTTGCAGTTTTCTTTACGGAGTTCAGAAACGACCTGTGGCAAACAAATGTTAGCATACCATTCTGCATTAACCGTTCTTTGTCCCTCAAGAGGAATAGTCGCAACATGGCCGGTTTTGGAGACAAACGTGGCCACCATTTTTTGCAACACTCCGTGAACGAACAATTTTTGTTGGCTTTAACTCATTTTCGAACACCCAAACTCGTGACTGTTGCCTAAAGTTGCCTGAATTTCGCGGTATGTCACATGTCGATCTTCCTCAATCAGCTTACGCACAGCATCAACGTTTTCTTGGGTGACTGCAGTCTTTGGACGACCTTGACGGGGATCATCACTGAGCTTGACACGACCACGTTGAAATTCAGCAAACCAGCGATAAATTGTGGTTTTGGATGGGGCTTCATCACCAAATGCAGAAATCATCCGGTGAACACACTGTTTTCGTGTTAAACCACTTCGAAAGTCATAATAAATCATCGCTCTAGAATTTTCTCGAGTCAATTCCATTTTCTCAACGACTAAACAAGTTTGACAAGACCTTGTGACAAGACCGAGAATCTTTTTTTAAATAAATAAACGGTATTCGATTTTTAAAACCAAGGAGTTTTAAAATAAAAAGATTTTAATATGACAGGAACAGTGGAAATATTCCATTCCCGATACTTTTAGTGCAGGCCTCGTACATAATAATTCTTCAAAATTGTTTGTACGAACAAGCTTTAGGTAAGTCGTAGGTTTTAAATGACCACATCAAGTGAATCGTACTATGTATTGAAGAAGTTACTCTTACGGTAACTTCTAACAATGCTCATATTTGACAGTTAAGGAATTCTTCGTATGTATCGTTACGTTAACGTCCTACGTGCCATTTGACGCGTCTCTATTGAAAACTGTGAAAATTGATGGATTGCTAATAATATGATTCTATTTGTGATGACTGATGATTCACGTGACAATTGACATGACATTTTATGATATCTGAAATGAAAAAAAATTATGAACGTAGTACGAAACACTCGAGGTGGCCTTTTTAGACCAGCTGAACTCAGGAAAGTTGACTGCCAGGCAATTACGGGTTGTATGTTAAGGTTTTCATTCTATTTTGAACAGCCACTTTTTCTAAAATGCTGATCGAGACGAATAAAAGCTATTAAATTTCGTTTTAATTTGTTTAGAAATCGTTGAAATTGCGGGCATAACCCAATAGTTAATCCTACTACAATTATAAATGTGAAAGTCTGTGTGGATGGATGGATGGATGATTTTGTTACACTTACGCACAAAAACTACGGATTTTGATGAACTATGGTAGTAGGTAATACAACATAGGTATCTCTGGATTAACACATAGGCTACTTTTATCCCGAAAAAGTAGTGTTCCCGTGGGGTACTGTATTTACACAGGCGGAGACGCGGGCAAAAACTAGTACCGAAACGAAACGATACGCGTCATGGTGCTCCATTTTTTTAAGATATCTTTTTAAATTTGAACTTTATTCATTACACAAGAAGATACACGTTTCATTGTAAGAGTTCGAATGTCAGGTTGCACCGCGCTGCACAGCGCATGTGCAGTGTATGACTGATGTCATATGAAACTTCTATCTTTTTGTGTAGTGAATAAAGTTCAATTTTCAAAAGCTATCTTAAAAATTCAGCGTCGCGTGTCGTCGCGGTGTGAACTGGCCATAAATCGTAAATGTTACTTTTTTCGTCGGTTTTCTAGTTGCAGTGCAGTAATATGTTTGTCCATTTTATAATGTGTAAAGTCCTACGTAACGTCGTCGTTATAGGATCGGGGGTTGAACGTCCTGGGGGTTCAATATTTCACTCCCTCTTAAGCAAACGCCTCATACGTACTACCATTAGAAAACGTAATTAAAACCTATTACGTTACACCATTTATAATAATTCTGGGAAATAATAATAACCGTAGGTACTTTTATATGAGTGTAAAACAAACTGGACGCCATCTTTAACCACAACATACGATAATAATTATTAATAACTGGTACTTCGTTGGTGTGGAACTATTAATAGAAACAGAACCGTAAAATAATTCAATTCAATTCATTTGTTTTGCATATGTATTTTACATATAGGTGTTACATTTGAGTTAAATCGCAGCGCATGCAGAGCTGCCTTATCAGTATTTTTAAATTTTTTAAATAATGTAGGGAATTTATATCTAGAATGCTTTTTGGTAGTTTATTGTATAGACGAATCGCCATGCCTAGATAACGTAAGGCAGATTTGCTACTGGGGTAACAGAGCTTATGGCGGTTTATAAGGCTTTTAAAAGACTAATAATACTCCTGTAAATTAGACATCATAAATGTTAATATTATTATTAGTATTTTTGTAAATAAAACGAACAACGTGCTTGATCCAGTTAACAGTGGTCAATAGAGGGGACTTATTCAAAAGCAACATTCGGTACAGTAAAAGTTGCACAGGCTATATACATTCTATGCAAAAGACAATACTACATTTAAATATTGAGTCTTTTCCAGTAGAGTTGCCCCAAAATACTACTCCATATCGCAACAAGGATTCTACTCGAACTTGATACGCCGTTGTTGTTGTTTGTATACCAACAATGTTTTGAAGCATATGTAAGGCATACACGACAATCTATTAATGTTTCCGCGAATATGGTTCCAGTGTTCTTTCCAATTCAATTGACTGTCTACATATATTTCCAATAACTTAGAAACATGCACTTGTTTCTAAGTTCTTGGGAATAACATTAGAGATTTTTTAACTTGTTACTGTTGTCGGATTTCCCAACCAACATAAAATGTCTAACACAGCTACTCGTAAACAAAAGATGACATTCGACCAAATCACCAAACTAATATATCATCGTATTTCTTTACTCCGCGGCATTATATCACTATGGGGTTTTATTGTCTGGACCAGAACCCCAATTCTGGTATTCGACTTAGACTATCAATTTATAATAAATGTATCATCTTGTTATCAATAAACTTTGAAAATGTTGATTTTGAGTCAACTAAAACACCGTATTCTCATAACTCATAATTACATTTCGGTAAAATCAGTCTATCCATTCGTTTCTGTCGCATTGCATCAATTTGACAACTGACATTAATTTAACATTGTAAGATATAATTATAATATAATTTCATTAAAATTAAGCGGTTTTTCGTTATATAACATTATATTTTACGTTTGTGTAAATTCATTTCGGAATATGAAATAATTAGGGTATTTCGTGCTTAGAGAATGGCATCCCCGAAAAATTACATTTAGTGAGCCTAAACTTAAAGAACAAGAGGAAGCTGTAAGTGATAAAGTGAGATTTCGATATAAATATTATCAGAATACCGTTTTGTATGAATAAGCGGTTCGATGCAGCTAAAGTTAAGTTTCGATCTTATGATGTTCGCATCGCGGTCGATTTCTGCATTTGACGTTTATGAGAATACCGTTTTGCAGTTTTAACATATCAAGACTGTACTGCAAGTGGAATATTTCTGGATTTAATTAGCAGAATCGACCCTGAACTGAGTATAATAATAAAAGTTACAGATGCATCCCATCTGTAAGTTCATGACATGTTGACCCGCATGTTGAACACGCAGTCTGTCGATTGAAAAGGTAATATTTTGTTATCTGACGAGTAAACTAGCTGGATGCATACCGAACACCGACCGCGGCCCTAGTAAAGTAAATATGTATGCTAAAAACGATAGCGAGGTTCAAAATAATATTTCTTTCGAACTTGGTCATCGTTATCACATAACAACGTTGTGTCTAAGTCAGTAGGTCGGTTCTGCTAGTCAAATCAAACAATAATACAGTTTCGATGCAATCCCGATATGTTAAAACGGCAAAATGGTATTCTCATAATCGACAAACCAACGTCAAACGCGTTTCGTTTGGTCCAAAGTCAAAAATCAGTTTATGATATCAAAACGATCCATTCATAATTCACTGAAAGTAATATACTTAAATGCGACAGTCTAAGTTAAATGCGAGAATTGGGGCACTGAATGCAAACCAGGCGCTACCCAGGCTGGCCGAAGCTAGTACAGGAGCGGGGTCTTAAAAATTTGGGTAAATTCTATCCGTTTCCATATCCGAGGCTTCAAATTCCATTACGTTACGTTCATTACAATATTATGTAGTTAGCGCTGTTGGTACCGCAGTTATTAAGTATTGATTTGTATATTTGGAAGAATGTACTGTGATTACTGTTTGTTGACACTAATAACAAAAAAAATTGCCACTCCAATTTTTTTTAATATAAATTATTTGTTGGCAAATAACTCTTTACATTAGGTATAAAACAAACTGTGTGACAGTTTGTCGGCAGGTATTGCGCTGGTTTTATATATATATATATATATAACATCTTAAAAATTTCAACTATATCTACATTTTCTGTGAATTGATAAGTGTTAATTAATAATGCGGTTGACTTTAAGTTTTCTTCATGGTGCAAAAGCATACACCATAAAATAGAAACTCGTTAAAAAAACAATACATAAAATATTAAATACAAGCTGTGTTAATTTCAGGAACTTGTCGTAAGAAACATTCAATGAATAATCGTTTTCCCATTACTCAATAAAATCAATAATATAAGAAACGTTAAATAAATCGTTCTATTCGCAAAAGTCATTAATCATTATGTAAATGACCAGTTCCTATCGAGAAGAGCTCAAGTTTTCACAACAACGTTCGTTTATCCCTAGCCTTAAATTCCCTTCATAAATTCGTGTCTGCGCATAACTTACTCGTTTAATGCATTTCTATGCTCTATGAAATAAAGGTATTTATGCGATTATGTCGTTTATAACCACACCAATGTGAGCTACAATCGTATAACGCGCGCCACGTGTATGTAGGTAAGCGAGACGCGTTCCAAGCCAAGTTAATAATAATAAAGAGAGAAAAAACGTCCAACAACCGAGGGGTTAACATCTACCGTACGATATTGTAAATAGAAAGCGCGCGCAACACCGCTCATGTGCACGCCGAGTTTAATACACGTGGTTTACTCCAAAACTAGGTCTCCGAGCCTGAATTTCTGTATTTTTCCTTTCTATTCTCACACAGGAGCATACAAAAGTAGCAAATATGTCGCGAAAACTATGTTATTTACGGTATAATATGAAGTTATAAAGGATATTTTACACGTGTGACATGCGCGGTTTTGCGCGCACAGCGTCGAGACTCGGGCGCGCTCGGCCGTTTTCGCGTGCGCTCGGGCTCGGCTAACGGCTGCGCCCGCGCACTTTCGGTACAGAAATAAACTCCTGGCAGACCATCAAGGCGAGCCTTCGACGCAATTATGGGCGGAAGATAATATTATAATTATGTTGGGATATTTTATTTAAATTTGTATTTTCGCTCCCATAACAGAGGTATTTTACAGTTGATTTTGTGTTAAAATATTGTTTTCATATGAGTGTGAAAAATTAATCAAAAACCTGTTTTGAAATCTATAAATGATTACAATACTAGCTTTACTAGTAAATACAGTATCCCATAGGAAAAAGTCTATGTATTAATCCAAAGCTCAAACTACTACCATACAAAATTTAATCATAATCCGTCCAGTGGTTTTTGCGTGAAAGAGTAACAAATATCCAATCTCACAAACTTTCACATTTATATAGTAGTTGTACCAATTTCTATACACCATTAAAGTTTAAACAACATGTAAAGTTGATTTAAGCTTGATGACACATATCTTTGTGAACGAACTCTTTGTGCGCTCAGAGCCTACGTAGAGATAATTACTCTCGGAGTGACGAGTGACGTCTAGCAAATACCGTCAGGGTCAGGTCTCACCGAGACGAGATGCGGCGTGCACTTTTTAAGATAGCTATTCAAAATTGAACTTTACTCATATTTAGTCCCTAGATGGGGGGTTAAAAATGGGTAAAAGTAGTCACGTTGTACGGGTACGTTTCCTAACCTAATCATAACCTAAATATTAAAACTTCTTATCTTACAAAAACCTTTTTCGACATATTTTGATAACATTGTTTCACAAGTAACACCAAAGACCCAAATACAAATATTACGACGGCCGGAGACCAAAGTTGATACTGAAGAATTCAAGGCTATTGTGGAAGCGGATCCTTCGCAAACCACCTTCGAGTTAGCTGCAGACTGCGGTGTCAGTGATAAAACTGTTTTAATCCACTTGAAGCAAATTGGGAAGGTGAAAAAGCTTGAAAAGTGGGTACCTCATGAATTGAGTGCAGCAAACCGACAAACGCGCGTCGACTGCTGCGTTACATTACTCAACCGGCACAATAATTAAGGGTTTTTAAATCGAATCATTATCTGTGATGTAAAGTGGATCATGTACTATAGTCGGAAACGCTCATCGCAATGGCTGAACCCTGGCGAACCAGCCATAGCTGGCCCCAAGCGAAAATTGACTCAAAGAAAGTTACTTGTGAGCGTTTGGTGGACTAGTGCCGGTGTCGTTCACTACAGCTTTCTTAAATCTGGCCAGACGATTATGGCAGATGTCTATTGCAAGCAACTGCAAATCATGATCGAAAACTAGCTGCTAAACAACCGATGTTGGTCATTCGCTCTAGGCCACTGCTGCTTCCGGACAACGCTAGACCACACACTGCCCAACAGACGGCAACCAAATTAGACGATCTTCAATTGGAATGTCCAAGACATCCACCGTACTCCCCGGACCTAGCTCCAACAGATTAACATTTTTTTCGATTTTTTATAAATACAAATACTTTGATATATATATTACTATATTATATATATATATATATATATATATATATATATAAAGTAGCCTATGTCCTTTCCCGTGCTCTACTGTATATCCGTGCCAAACATCATCAAAATCGGAACAGTAGTCTCGGAGCCTATTCAATGCAAACAAACAAACGAACTTTTCCTCTTTATTGTATTAGTATATTAGATACATTGTTAACGTACAGCTAGATACAATGGAGTTAGAAACAGAATACACAGTTACTATGTCAATTAAAAGTTTTCGCTAGTCGCAATAGTTTACAGTTACAATGTCATAAGCGTAGATCTCACAATGCTGATACACTGTATAAGTCTGCAGTGGCGTGGGGTTCCTATAACTCCATTCCTGTCGGCTTTTTCCCACTTACCTTTTGAAGACCCTCATCCAAATACCTACCTATTATACAGACTGCGGCTTCCCTATGAAGGAGATAACAGCCTAGTGGTTAGAGCTTGGCTCTCGACTTGGAGGTCCTGGGTTCGATTCCCGCATTGGAACAAAAAAAAAGTTGTTTCCAAGATTTTTTAGGACAATGCAGGCTGATCACCTGATTGTCTGACGAGAAAGATGATCCATTCGTCGGATGGGCATGTAATAAGTCCGACCTGCGCCTGATCTCTCGCCAGTCGTGTCGGTTATCCGTCCCACTGGGTTATGAGACTAAAGGAAGAGAGAGTGCTCTTGTGTACTGCGCACACACTTGGGCACTATAAAATTACTCCTGTGTAACTGGCCTGGTTTCAAAAACCGGCCACCGTCATCGAAATTCGGAGCGGGGAGAGTTTTTTTTTTATGAAGGACAACCAGCCTTCGCCACTGATAGTCTGTATATGAATTTATTGTGCTAATGCAACAAAAACCTCATATTTTAAGCTTGACATATGAAATGGCTATTATAGAAACACTAATAATAAAAAATAAGTCTAGGTATGTAGAATATTATCCAATTATAATAATACAATATTAAGGCTAATCGCAGTCTCACATTATCACCAATGCATTGTTTAGTATCTTCCGAGCTGCAACATTACGCTTAAAAATGTTCAAATCTAAGGTAGTTCCTACAGGCTGAGTTGAATTGCTTGCTTGCACGATACGTGAAGGAGTTCTGTCGGTAGTAAGACTGGGTCACTACCCACTCGTAGGAAGATGGGAACATGATGTCGGCTAAGGAATTTAGAAGGCAGATCGGGGCAGTCAAGCGCATTTGTGGCAATTTTTACATGAAACGACAGATCAGCAATTCACGGCGGTTCTCTGAGGCAAGTAGGCGACGTTTGAAGCAGACTGACTTATAATGTGAGCTTCTATACGGTTGATTAATTCGGTAACCTTACCTAAGTGTGAATTTTCTTTGGATGTTTTCGATTCTTTTAACGTGTATTTTATATCTAGGATTACATATTTGGGAGGCATATTCTAGGTGACTGCTTATCAATGAACAATATAAAACTTTTTGCGTCTTAGCACGCTATATATATATATATATATATATATATATATATATTTATAACAAAGATAACAGGGTTACTAGTTTTTACTGTTCCAGATAAGGGACAAGTTGGCCTAAAATCAGATAGAGATAAGACTAAAGACTGATACTTACGTAACAAATTATTATATAAACGTTATTATTTGTTATGCCACTTAACCTATTTATGTATTCCTCAATAAAATTTCAAAACGTCACAAACAAAGGTAGCATGCAGCATGCTGGCCAGATATAAGTCTTTGTCCATTGTTGCCGCAAGGCGCAAGGTCGTGTAATGAATGTAAAAATATCTTTAAAATAGTCATTTAATAGACAATTAATTCAAATCATTATATTAATACGTTAAGCAAAAACTTTCAGTTTAGTTTTAAGAGAATTGTGCAACGGGTGGAGTACGAAATTTGGCCGGTAAATAAAGTTTATGTGGAGGAAAGTGTGCTGAAGACTAATACATTTTTAAGTAATGCTTAGAAATACATACAATTAATAAAAAAAAAACAACAACACACACTACCTCAGATAATGGGGATGTTTGATATTTTTTCTTTATATACTACCCCAACGCACACGCTTTGTGTCATCGGGTGGCGTAAGTGGCATCGAAAACGGTAAATAAGAATTTTCGATTATTTTTCTGTCACCAGGCGGCGCTCGGTAGCCCGACGGTCCTTGTCGTGTCAAAAAGCTGTCAGATGTTACGAATTTAAAAACCCTCATTACCACACTATACCGTAAGTTTGATAGATATTAGGTCATTACATATGAAATTGGCGTTTTGTAAAGGAGGAACATAAAGTCCATTTTTTTTTAAACATAATAAGTATATTTATTTAATCAAAGTATATACCATTGCTATCTATGCACTTTTGCTATCTCATAGGTAGTTCATTGATGCCTTTACTAAAAAAACCATTCGGACAGGAATCAATAAAATCTTTGAAGGCGCATTGGACTGCCCCATCGGAATTGAATTTTTTCCCTAGCAAGAAGTTATCCAAATTTGGAAAAAAATGGTAATCTATTGGAGCAAGGTCCGGGGAGTACGGTGGATGTCTTAGACATTCCAATTGAAGCTCCTCTAATTTGGTAGCCGTCTGTTGTGCAGGGTGTGGTCTAGCGTTGTCCTGAAGCAGCAGTGGCGTAAAGCGAATAACCAAGCTCGGTTGTTTAGCAGCTAGCTTTTGCATCATGATATGCAGTTGCTGGCAATAGACATCTGCCGTAATCGTCTGGCCAGATTTAAGAAAGCTGTAGTAAACGACACCGGCACGAGTCCACCAAACGCTCACAAGTAACTTTTTTTTAATCAATTTTCGCTTGGGGCAGGCTTTGGAGGTTCTCTAGGGTTCAGCCATTGCGATGAACGTTTCCGATTATCGTACACTTTATACGTCGTACGAAATTAATATTCAATCTTTTCATTTAAGCTATCTAAGATCAAGATTTCTATACATTTCAACGATCCTAGGATTAACTTCACTTCAATTTACGTCAATTTTTGTTTGAGAATCTAAAATTGAAGTCAATCTAAGATTTTAGATACGTTATTAATTTCAGGCGTAAGCCAACAAAGTGTCTTATATTCAACGATTATGAATTCTACCAATTGAGACTTTTCTAAAGAATTCGTTTTGTAGAAGTGAAACCGATTAGCCGCTAACTAACGTGTTATATTTGCGTTAAATTATAACGGAGATTCGTTTCAAGTAATTCTACTTTCTAGAATGCAGTGATGTGACGCGCGTCCACCCAAAAGCGCCCCATAGGTAAAAGATGCCACGAGATATTTCCAACACGGAATTAAGTTTTTGATGTCACAAGTTACAACTATAATAATACAAATTTTTGTTTTCTGTTTTCTGTTTTATTTTTTTTATTTTATATTATATACTTACTTATATACTTATATCATGGACTCGCATTTACCCGCGGCTCCGTTACTTTAAAAAGTAGCCTGTGTGTTAACCCAGAGCTACTACCGTACCAAATTTCATCATAATCCGTTCAGTAGTTTTTGCGTAAAAGAGTAAAAAACATCCATACTCACAAACTTTCACATTTCCAATAGTAGTAGGATTGAAAGTATCCCATTTTAGCATTTTTCTAAACTTTAAACATTAACAACTCCAAAAATATTAGGGCATTACATATGAAATTGGCGTTTTGTAAAGGAGGAACATAAAGTCGATTTTTTTAAAACATAATATATTTATTTAATCAAAGTATTGATTGCCATTGCTATCTATGCACTTTTGCCATCTCATAGGTAGTTAATTGATTCCTTTTCTAAACAAAACATTCGGACAGGACAGCATTCGGAGTTGAATTTTTTCCCTTGCAAGAAGTTATTCAAATTTGAAAAAAAAAATGGTAATCTGTTGGAGCAAGGTCCGGGGAGTTCGGTGGATGTCTTAGACATTCCAATTGAAGCTCCTCTAATTTGGTAGCCGTCTGTTGTGCAGTGTGTGGTCTAGCGTTGTCCTGAAGCAGCAGTGGCCTAGAGCGAATGACCAACCTCGGTTGTTTAGCAGCTAGCTTTTCCATCATGATTTGCAGTTGCTGGCAATAGACATCTGCCGTAATCGTCTGGCCAGATTTAAGAAAGCTGTAGTAAACGACACCGGCACAAGTCCACCAAACGCTCACAAGCAACTTTTTTTAAGTCAATTTTCGCTTGGGGCAGACTTTCGCTGGTTCGCCAGGATTCGCGCAGTCGACGCGCGTTTGTCGGTTTGCTGCACTCAATTCATGAGGTACCCTCCTTTCAAGCTTTTTCACCTTTGCTTCAAGTGGATTAAAACAGCCTGCAGCTAACTCGGACGTAGTTTACGATGGATCCGCTTCCAAAATAGCCTTCAATTCTTCATTATCAACTTTGGTCTCCGGCCGTCCACGGGGCTTGTTCTGCAGGTCGAAATTTTCGGAACGAAAACGTTGGAACGAAAAAAGCACTGTGTTTTCTTTTGCGACATCGCCGCCATACACATCATTAATCCTTCGAGCCGTTTCTGCAGCACTGGTGCCACGGTGGAACTCGTACTCGAAAATAATACGATATTTCAAGTTTTCCATTTTGTAAACTGAGTGACGCAAAGAAAAAACCAAAAGAGGAAAAAACAAATGAATTACGGTTTTCGAAACACAAATGCATGTGTAAATAGCGGTATAAATTTGAAATTGGAATTCCTAACCAAAGAAGATATATTTGAGTTCAAAGTGCCCAGTACGACAAAACGCCAACTTCATATGTAAGGACCTAATATTAATGTTATTGAGTCAATTTATTCTTTTTTTCACTAAACAATAACATAGAACAACGTCCGGATAAAAAATTTTGACTTCATGCTTAATATAAAAAAATGAGATTTAATCACTTTTACCCCAGGCCCCTGGTAATATGCATTTACATCGTAGGGCCATATGAAAAGGATCATGTAAAAAAATTGAGGTGGAATCCAAAACTTTCCCTCGGCCACCTCGGCCTTCACTACGACCCCGTGCTCCTGTTGGCATGGCGAGCACTACCGAGTCGGGAACATTCCTAGCCTATAAATTACAATCTTTTAAGAAAACATGAAACCGAAATAAGAATAAAATAGAATTACGACAATACATACCATTTCACTGAGCATATCTTACTACTTATACTATTATATCTTACTACAATCTTGTATATATTATAATCGGTTTCTCGAAAACGGCTACAAGTATTACTATGAAATTTAGTATGCAGGCATTTTTGGGGGAGAAAAATCGATCTAGCTACAGTATATTAACAACATATAAGCACCAATATATCGACAATTTCGACTCTATAATGTCAGTCTGATTGGCAGTTCGGTATGCGTATGTATAATGTATATTTTGCTTTGTTCGAAAATTCGGTATGTGGTGGGTTCGAATCAGATGAATATTTTTGTGATTTTGTAAAAATTTATTACAACTCCGAGCAAAGCTCGGTTACCCAGGTACTTATGTTTTAACTTAGGTTTTGAGCAGAACTAACAAAGGATTTTGGACTCTGATGAGAGAGATTAAATAGAATAGAAAATAATAGCGTATAGGATTGATTGATCATTATTTCGATTCTGCTAATTAAATCTCATAATAATTCAGTGTCGATGCAGTCTCGAATTCTCGATATGTTAAAACAGCAAAATTGTATAATTGTAACAGCGCACCAAATCGGGTCTCGCTACAGACGCTCGGATTTGGTCTGGCAGACCAAATTGACCACTCGATATTCGTGTGCTCTATTTTCAGCTTTATTGCATTAGCGCAGAGTTCTATTTACAGTGCTGTTTTTCAACGACGACAATAATTCCCGAAATCCATTGAGATCGTGGAGCAAACCAAATCGGTGATTCGCTCAATCTGTACTTGTGTTATCACTTTAAACGTCAAACCAATGTCAAACCCGTTTTAATAGGTCCAAACTTAAAAACTCAGTTTATGATATCAAGAAGATTCATTTATAATTAATTAATAGTAAATTGAAAGTCTAACTCTAACTTAAATACGAGAATTGGGATTCTGATTTTAACGTTTTGAAAGTTTCAAAGACCTAGAATGGATTACTAATGGTTTGCCCCCGCCCCCCGCACAGTTGAGCGGTGAGCCGGTGTAAATACTCGTAGTTTTCACAGAGGCGCGCGGCGCGGGTCCAGATGTAAACCAGAGCGGAACCGAACTTGACGTCATGGATGGCTCGCCTCATACTGCTGATTGGAAACGATGGGATGTTGCGATTGGCAATACCACGATATATCGCGATGTAATATTTTCTTCGTTGAGGACGCGTTTGCAAATATTCTTCTTCTTCTTTAATTCGAATTTTACAAATAGGAAAGATTTGTTTGTTTGTTTGTATTGAACAGGCTCCGAAACTACTGGACCAATTTTCGATGAAATTAGGCACATTTATAGAGTAGAACTACGGGGAAGGACTTTTTATCGTGGCAAAATGTACGGTTTCCGCAAGATTTCTTTTCGTCGCAGGTCGGTCGCAGGGAACATCTAGTCATCTTATCTACATATATAAAAATTAATTACCGAAATACTTGTTCACGCATAACTTCCAAACGACTGCACCGAATTGGATAAATATTTCTTTTATAATATGTTCGTTATTGTCAGTAGAAGGTTTGTATGAAAAAAAAAATGTTTCATATAAAATTCTCGTGTGTTATAATTATAGTGTTCGGGGAAACACTCCTCCGAAACGGCTTGACCGATTCTTATGAATTTTTTTTGCATGTTCGGTAGGTATGAAAATAGGTCGTAATCATTTTTTCAACCCCTAAATTTTTTTTTTATTTTTTCAACATCTTTTTTTATTTTTATATGATGTGGCATCAAAAAATACACACAACCCTAAATTTTCACCCTTCTACTAAAAATGATGTTATAGAAATAATATACATGGCAAAACAACGTTTGCCGGGTCAGCTAATTATAAACAAAAAATGGATTGCAAAACCTCGAGAACGGCTGGACCGCTTTGTCTAGTTTTGGTCTTGCAATAGTTGTATGTGTTTGGGGAAGGATAAACCGGTAGAAATATGGGAAAAGTGCGTTCAGTTTTGGATATTTTTTTAATCCAATTTCCAATTCGTAGTTATACAACGTGTCGGGAGTCGGGACAGCTAGTTTGACATACATTGGCTGTATTTCGGTCGATTTTAGGACCAAATGAAACCAAATCCAACAAAACTAACAATCGCCACAAATAGAGTCCTTTTTATCTGTAAAATGAGTTATTTTTTTTTAAATAAAAATATGATTTTTAGTATAGCAAAAACTATTTTTCGGAACCTCATAACCCAAAATTTACAAAACTTCTTCTGCTCTCTTGATGGATGAAATTTGGTATAGTTATATAATTTGTATAGATCTCGGTTTTGGCATCATGAAATAACAATAATATTATATTTTAGGGGGGGGGGCTCTCTATCAACATGAGTTACATGACGTGATGTGGGGATGAAAATGATTTATTCATTCTACCCCATCGTGCGGGAGGGGGGGGGGGGGGGCATCGTTAAATAAGTATTTATTTATTTTAATAAGTACTGCCATATCATGTACATTTTCACCTTAAAACTAAAATCACATACAGTACTACGTCTAATGCACATAACAACAACGGTGTACATAGCATTTCCATAAAAAAGTGTTTTACATTTAACTTAAAATTATTAATGATTCCTTAATTACATAAAATAATCTATTATTTTATTTAACATTATAATTATCGTGATAAACATCGAGATCTGCAACTGATAACCCCCCCCCCCCCCCCCCCACTTCTAAACTATAGGTAGATAGAAACTCGTAAGTTTCCAAAAAGTCATTTTTAATGACATAATTATACCTTGTATGTATTGAGTTGCTAGACCGCAAAGATTATTTTGTTGATGAAAATTAATGTATGTAGCATTGGAGCAGCTGCAGCGTAAAGCGAATGATAATCATGACGTCACAATGTTATGCTCAAATATTTCCTTTTTTATTTCATATTTTACTATTATTAGGCCAGGCCCTGTTTCTTCACAATCTTTTAAGTTCGAATAAGTGTCGAATAGCTTATTCGGATGTTTTGTCGCTGCTTACTTGATATCGAGCGACGGAGACAAAACGTGCAAATAAGCTGCCTGACACTTAATCGGTAACATGATCGTATAGGAAAACAATCATTTTTTGCAGAAAAGTCTATTTTGCGTGCGCTTAAGTCGATAATCGGAATGTATGATGGAGAAAGGGGATAATTTTGTTGTCAGGCGACTGGCGAAAGATCACGCGCAAGGCCGACTTTTAACGTGCCCATCCGACGCATGGATCATCTTTCTCGTCAGACAATCAGGTGATCAGCCTGCATTGTCCTAACCAGACTTGAAAACAACATGATTTGTTGTTCCAACGCGGGGATCGAGAACCCACGACCTCGTAGCGAGATCCAAACTCTAAACCACTGGACCACGGAGGCATCATTTCCTCAATGTAAACAAGCGGGGAATATAATAAGATTATTTTCAATAGTGCACACGGGTAGAGTTAAGAGATTTAACCTCGACGTTACGCAAGGTTAGCAAGGCCACTCTGAATATTACAGTTAAGCGAGATTACTATTAACGAAACTTTTCGTATTCAATGTTCTTATTCTGTACAATATTTGCCCGAAACTTCGCTGCTACTTCACGCAAAATATACTGAACTGATTTTGATTGGGTTAACAGATAGGCTACTTTTTATCCCTAAAAAGTACAGTGTTCCAGTGAGATACTGTATTTACGCAAAATCTAGTCTTAAATATTTGATACATCTGTCTATGTGCTACAAATATTGGCGAAAAACTTTATATCCAATAAATTCATCGTTAATTTGCAAGAATGAATATCGCTCGGGAATCGCACCGTCATATTACAGGGATAAAGGTGGTCAAACTTAAAATACGTCTATGTCTAAAAATTTAAATTCGTGAAACTTTGCCAGCGCTAAGTATATATTTTTACTCTGTGCTAGCGACTCTACCGACTATGAAACTTACGTACTGACCGTTTCAATAACCTACCAATAACTATTTGTTACAAACGTCACATTTGTATCGCAAAAAACCGGCAAATGATTGAATGACCTTTTTAACAAAAAGTTATTGGTAGATAAATAGGTTATTGAAACCGGCCGTAAAAGAGTTAAGTTACTACTTAACTCTCAAACGCATATTTTTACTCGTTTCCCCCGAATTGTCAAGCAATGAGCGAGCTGATGACGATGAATTATAGCTAAGAACATTCTCGATATGCGAGTTTATAAACGAAAAAAACCCACCTAAGTGCGAGTCGAACTTGCGCACTAAGGGTCCGTACAAAACGGCACGTTTTCTGTATGGGAAATCCACTTAAATAAACAATTATTTTATTTTGTTTTTAGCATTTGTTGTTATAGAGAGGCAACAGAAATCCATCATCTGTGAAAATTTCACCAGCTATGAACGGTTAATGAGATATCGCCTGGTGCCAGACGGACGGACGCCCTACGGTCTTGGTAATAGGGTCCTATTGTTACCCTTTGGGTTAGTATAGTAGTCCCCTTTGGATAACAACAGAATCCTATTACTAAGACTCTTTTAAGCTAAGGGATCTTTAACTTCGAGCTACTTTGGAACTGTCTGCACCACCCCTTTCGACTGACAAAAGGAAAATCAATAGAATGTTGACTACAACTATACAATATTCTAACTAAACACTACGGAATAGTCTATAGATCATATCAACATCATCATCATCGTTTGTGGATAAAACTTTATCTACTTTCATAATTATAGGATCTGCGTTTCAATTTTTAAAAACTATTATAGAAAGGTAAAATAGGTATAAAATACATATTGCATTTAAGGGTTAATACACACCGAAACGATACGCAACGCGGCGCTGCATTTTTATGATGGCTATTCAAAATTTAACTTTATTCACTACACACAATGAGGTTGTCCAACAATCAAATCAATAACAATATGAGAAAGTTAATAGTGGCGAATGAACGCGAATAAGTATAAACAAGTGTAAATATGTATTCAACCACGTATGCAGTCGTTGCGGTCTTATCCTTTGTGTTTAAATACTTTGAGGCGACCTAGTGCAAGGTAAACGTTTAGAAACTGGTCGAGCCGGAACTTGCATTGTTATTGCACCTTAAATACTACCATGTTATGTATGTGGTCATCGTTAAATAAGAAGGTATTATTATCCTAGCCGAGAGCGTGTCAGGACTCAGGACATGGCTAAGGAGGGTTCCGTAGCTATCAACGCGCAATAGGTTTCCCCAAATCACTTCAAAAGTTATCTTCCGATTTCGCTCAAAATAATTTTTCTGAAGAGCATTTAGCATATTATGATCTATCAGCATGGAAAGTTACAAGATACAACCGCTTACAGTTAAGAAATGCCTTGGGGCAACTTGTAAACCACTATGGAGGCCGAGGGTTCTTCTGCCTCTAAGATGGGGAACAGATGTGTTGTGACAGATTGACAAACGTCAACGTGTATCAAAATTGTATCTGTCAAACGCACGTTACGCACGTGTGTTAATAATCTGAGGTAGTATGTGTTGTTGATACTTTTATTAATTTTATGTATTTCTTAAAAATGTATTAGCTTTCTGCACACCTTCCTCCACATACACTTTATTTTATCGCCCAAATTTTATACTCTCCGGTTGCACAATTCTCGTAAAAGGTTTTTGCTTCACGCATTAATATAATAATGCTTCAAATTAATTAATTGTCAATTGGGGCAAGAGGTCTATGCAACTGTGGATAAAAGCCGTGCCAATGAAAACAGTTTTTCTTCTATGGACGCTTCTACATAACGTCAATCTGTGGGTCGAATCTGCTTATTAAATCTGACAATAATACAGTTTCGATGCAGTTTAAGCACGGGTGACATTCTCAACAAATTAAAGCTCGAGCACCGGCCAATGGCAGCCATGTTGACGTAAGCCTAAGGTTGACACCGAAATAATTTTAAACGTCGCGTCAGACAAATCTATCATAAATATTATATATTATGAAATTATATTGACAATTATGTCAAAGCACGAAGCGACCAGCGGCCAGCCCTGTGAACGAAAGTCCTGGCTGGAAAAAACTTACGCCCTGCTCGCCACGCACACATAGGTGCGAGCTGTCAATCGTGTAAGTCTATCGAATAACAGTTCTTTACGTTAATATAGCATATTTTCTTTGGTCTGGGTTAAAACGTCAAAATGGTATTTTCATAAACGTCAATCCCAACGTCAAATGCCTTTGTTATTTTCCTTGTATTTGTTGTTATGGCAGCAAAATAAATACATCATCTTTGACAACTGTCTAGCTAACTAGGCGAGTAGGAGATTCACGACAAGTCGCCTCAAAAGGGGGCATACCGACCACGGTGAGCCGAACAGCTACAGTACATGACACCTTGTACTGTATCATACCATGTACTTCAGTGGCGAAGGCTGGTTCTCCTTCACAGGGATGCCCTAGCCTGTTCAATAAGTAGGGATTTGGACGAGGGTCTTCAAAAGGTAAGTGGGAAGCGAAGCCAATAGGAATGCAGTTATAGGAACCCCACGTCTCTGACGCACTTACTACTCTAGCCGCTCCAGTGGTCGGTCCACGTTATTTTGGCTCATTTCCTACTCGTCTAATCACGGTTCACGAGACACAGCCTGTTGAGAGACGGACAGCGGAGTCTTAGTAACAGGGTCCCGTTTTTACCCTTTGGGTGTGGAACCCTAAAAACGTTATTATATTATCAGTCAATTAGTCCGAGCCTTAGTCACGATTTGTGAGGAGAAAAGTTTACATTCAGCTGCGCCCAAATGAGGCTGGATGACTCGGCGTGACTAACGTACGATTAGGTCCCGTTTCCCTTCGAGATATTTCACAAATCAGGACATATTATTTATTTTTTACACGATTATTCTGTAAATTTTATACGCACAGTCGAGGAAATTTAATGTTTAGCAGTTTGATATGCTTTTGAAATCCATAATAATCTTACTATTTAACTAGGAAACAGGTCAGCAGCAGTAGAGTAATACACTAGTAAAATTTTTTTTTTATTTATTTAATTAAATTATAGTATTTTACCGTTTAACCAAATAATATTATATTACTAATCGTTACTGGTTTTGAATAAATCGCAGATAGCTGATGTTATAAGAAGTAACTTGAGATAATTTTATCTTTGAGTTCCGTTTGATTAATTTCGTTACATCCGCATAATTAGTTTTATAAATTTTACGTATCACCTGTTTCGAATTTTTGAAAAAATCAAAAATTATACATACGCAAACCAAACTGCCAATGGGACTAAATAAATGAATCGTTTATTTTCAAAGGTTTTTTAAAACATAAAGTATATGTTCTGATTGTTATAATAGATTCGAAATTATTAATATATTGTTGCACGACGAAAGAAATAACTTATATAGCTAAAAAAGGCGCAGTTTCTCAGGGATAAGACCTAGCTAGATCGATTTTTCTCCCCCAAAACTCCGTGCATATTAAATTTCATGGCTCACTTCACTTGCAGCCGTTTTCGAGAAACCCATTATACAAGACTAGATTTTGCCTTCGGCTCAGCCCGCGTAAATACGGTTAGCCCACGCAAAAACTGTACTTTTTCGGGATAAACAGAAGCCTATGTGCCAATCCAGAGCTCAAACTACTATACCCAATTTCATCAAAATCCGTTCAGTAGCTTTTGCGTGAAATAGTGACAAACATTCATCCATCCATCCTCACACACTTTCACATTTATAATAGTAGTTGGATAAACAAAGTAACAAACATTCTCGTTTGTTTCTCGTGACCATTGACAACAATGACGCACAATTTTTTGGGCTGGAAATTGGTTACATGAGATAGTATCGTCTCTCGGGGTAATTGTATGAGGTTATACAATATATTTACGAGCTAAGCGTACGGTCTGGTACATCTTACATTATTACATTGCTCTATTTACCCGAAAATATGGTTTGAAATTTGAATATATGTACTGTACTGCGGAAAAAATTGCATCTTGAAGATTGACGCACTTCTAAATTTAGTCGTATTACAGACATTGACATTGTATTATTGACAGACATTGAGCGCTTGACAGCATGTTTTTAGGGTTCCAATGGTAAAAACAGGACCCTATAATTACTGAGACCCCGCTGTCCGTCCATCTGTGTGTCTGTCTGTCTGTCACCAGGCTGTATCTCATGAGCCGTGATAGCTTCACAGTAGAAATTTTCACAGATAATGTATTTCTTTTTTACAACAACAAATACTAAAAACAGAATAAAATAAATATTTAAGTGGGGCGTTTTTTTGTATTGACAACAAACGTTTTATTTGTCGTTTTGTACGTGCGCTACGTGCGCGAGTCCGACTCGCACTTGGCCGGTTTTTCATAATACGACTAAATTGCTAATCTTTCATTTGCCCTCCTTACTATGATTTTTCCATGATTAATTTCATATTTTGATGGCATGGCATTTCGTCATCTGTGCAGTGTATTATTCATTCGATATTTTGATTACGTTTATTAAATTACATACATGCTTACATGGATTCATAGGATTACGAACGGACTTTAATAGTTCAAGCTGTGAAGTCATTAAAAGAATTATATTTGTTTATAAATAAATCACTTTGTGTGTTGTTTGTTAGGAAAATTGAAAATGTATGTCTCAGCATTTTCGCAATGTCTGCCACTATACATAAAAATTAATATCATTACTCGTTTTTAAAACACTTTTCACTTTAAACAGTTTATATAGTTAGTGAAAATTCATATCTAAGCATAATATTATTAATTTATTGACTCTGAGCTTTTCAGTAATCAACGATTTTGCAGTTTTTACTTGAACGGTCCAAATATGAAAACCTGTTTTATTAACTAAATATTTATAATTATATAAATATTTAGTAAATAAAACAGTAATATACAATATTATAATTTCTAAAATTCGTAATTATATTTATAAAGTTATTACCAATTATAAGTTTATATTACTAGCTGACCCGTGCCCACTTCGTTGGGAGTTTAACATTTATTGATGATGATGATGATAATGAGGATAATAAGTACCCTAAGTTACACCTTATAACATCAGCTATCTTATTAGCTTATAACATCGCCAGTGAAAGTCCCGTAAAATCGATCCAGCTGTTCCAGAGATTAGCTGATTCAAACAGACAGACGTACATACATTAAATAAAAACATTAAAAAAAAAATGTTAATACCGCATATGCCATACTTAATGTGTTTATGACATTAGAAACCTCTAAAATGATCAGTGTTTCTCTACGATATTATGCATGTAATATACATATTATAAACCTTCCTCTTGAATCGCTCTATCTATTAAAAAACCCGCATCAAAAATCGCTTCGTAGTTTTAAAGATCTAAGCACACATAGGGACAGACGGATGAAGCTATTTCGTTTTATACTATGTAGTGATTCAAGTATTACCAATTACAGTTTTTGTGAACTATTTGGCCACTGCACCGCTACGACGACGCTACGAGCCCATTTTTAACCTCCGACGAAAACAGAGGGGGGTATAAGTTTGACGTGTCTGTCTGTGTGTATGTTCGCATGTGGCATCGTAGCTCCCAAATGAATGAAATTGATCTTGTTTTTTTTAAGGTGACATGATCGCTCACTGCTTCACAACTCGGGGGTTGCTTGAAATTTTTCATTTTGTTTTTGCTAATATTCATTCTATCCATTGATACAAGATCCAGGAACCCTTTCTGTCTATCCGTCGGAACGTAAGCTCCACTGTCTGTCCGCCCCCCCTAGCTTCTGTTGTTATGGATATACATTTGATGAAATTTAGTACACTTATTGATTGCGTAAAGTTTGCTTTTTTCCAGCATAAAATAAAATAAAAAGATTAATTTTAGGACCGGCTCCTCTGTGGCTCAGTGGTTCAGCGCGGTGGTACTCAAGCCGGGGGTCGCGGATTCGAATCCCGCCGAAGGAACAAAAAGTTTTTCTATGTTCCAGGGTTATGGATGTGTATTAAATATGTGTATAATATAATAAAAATCTTAAAGATATGTATAGTATAAAAGTATTAAATATACTTCCCGTTTTCTGGTACCTGTAACACAAGTTCTTCGGATACTTACCACGGGGCCAGATTGGCGTAGTGTGAAGCGTCATATTATTATTATTATTATATATGGGAGTTTTTTTTTCTCATTTTCCCCCTATTGTGTAGGGCGTCTACGAATACCTGTCTTTTTAAAAACCATTATTGACAGTCAAGTGGCAAATTGAACACTAGAGTGAAGTTGGTATGGGAAAATGTTATTATCGACTTAGAAGTGTTCTCGCATTATTCCAATATTTCTCACCGTTTACACCTTCCTTCTACTTCGACAATTATTTCAAGACCAAAAATTAGCAAAATCGTTCCAGTCGTTCTAGAGTTTTAGCAAGACATTGAAACTGCAATCCATTTTAGGCTTCCGTAGTTGACGTCTCGGGACCCTCGTTGTTTTATCATGTCCGTCCGACCGTCTTCGGCTTGCCGTCCAAACGGTTAGTGCTAGAAATATGAAAATTCGCATGGATATGTGTATTTACCAAGTCGACAAGGTGCTGAAATAAAATTACAAAAAATGTTTTTTTTGGGGTACCTACCATATGATTTGTTTTTCTCACGTCTACCCCATAGTGTGGGGTATTATAAGATAGGTCTTTTAAAAACATTGAGATGTTGCTTAGTCGATTTTTTTATTTATGTATCCGTTTGCAAGACATTCAACTTTTAAACGCATTTTTTTGCTAAAATGGGGCGTCCTCCTCTCTCTAAAAGCTAAACGACTGACTCGAAAAATCTGAAAAAGGTTATGATGGTAGGCAGTCCATGTGATGAACTTTGAAGGGAAACTTTACTTTTTTTATTTACTATTAACTTGTAGAATGCGCTTACTTGGAAAACTTGGTACAAAAATAATGAAATAATAAGTAAAACAAGTGGAATATTTGTATTATAGTACGGAACCCTACGTGCGCGAGTCTGACTCGCATTTGGCCAGGTTTTTTTATGCATAAGAAGAAGATTTTGTTTATTTTCGATATTATTAATAATCGTGCGTGCATATTTGGCAGAATGTTGAGAATCACTATTGTTTTCAGATCTTTAATATGTACTCCATTCATGCTCTTAACAATTGATTGATTGATTTTTAGAATGGTTCTCTACCTGCGTGGGCATAAGGGAAATACGCCTCCTAATTACTAATGTTGATTATGCTTTAGCTGACACTATTGACGACCTCTGTGGCTCAGTGGTTCATTTGTGGTTCATTAATAAAAATCTTAAATATATGTATAGTATAAAAGTATTAAAAATATACTTTCCGTTTTCTGGTACCTGTAACACAAGTTCTTCGGATACTTAGCGCGGGGCCAGATTGACATGGTGTGAAGCGTCCATAGACATTTATTTATTTATCGTCTATTCGAGTAAGTTTGCAGTGAATCATGCGTACATACGTCAAATTGACCAACGACTCAAGAGTTGTGCACACACCAGTGGCGACGGTACTTCAAAAGGTAAGTGGTAAGTGAAGCCGATAGGAATGGAGTTATAGGAGTCCCTCGCCACTGGAGTACACATCCAATTAATGTAAGCCATTCGGACATATATACGCATGATTCACTACCAACCTAACGGGAGTAGACAATAGTGTCAGCTAAGGCTTGTTCAGAACTTAGTACGTACCCAAGTATCTGTACCTACACCAGTTTGCACCGCGTAGGTGTTGAGTGACGTCACTCACTAGTCACAGAGTCACTGCATATACAAAATATACAAATGGTATGTCAACACTTAACATACTACTTGCTATAGTTTAGTTAAGGTGTTCAAACTACTTTAAACGACATTGATACGCGGGTGTTAAAAGTTGAGAAGTTTAACCTTATACTTTAAACGAACAATACTTGTATATATATATATATAATCAGAATCTTGGAAACGGCTGCAAGTATTTCCATGAAATTTAGTACGTATGCATATTTGAGGGAGAAAAATCGATCTAGCTAGGTCTTATCCCTATAAACCGCGCATCATATTTTTTTATGTTATATAAGTTTTATCTTTCATCGAGAAACTATATAAGTACTTATCAATCTATTAGACTGTTGTAATGTCAGTCTGAATTGCAGTTCGGTATGCGTGTGTATAGTTTTTACGTTGTTGGCAAATTTATGTCCGGGGTTCGGATCCCGGTCAAAATTTCTTATAGTCTCTATAAAGGAGAATACACATTATTGTTTGTGTTCTGTCACTTACTCGTAAGGTTTTGCCCTAAAGCTGGATAGCCTCAACATTCACATGATGGTGAAGTCTTTTTTCATGAGCTTCGGCGTATTTTTTGATAATAGTTGATGTCCATGTTTGTATTTGTACCAATTGTACCATGTCCACTTTAAGGTCCCGATGTAGGTCTTCATTTCTAATGTACCAAGGTGCATTGACAACCCCTCTAAGTACTTTATTTTGAAATCTTTGTATAATAAGAATATTTTAGAGATTCTTTTTATTTTTTTAAATCTACTAGAACTCCGAGCAAAGCTGCAATAGGTTATTTTCAAATTACTTCATAAGTTAGAATCCAATTTCGCTCAAAATAATTTTGCTAATAAACATTTAGCATGGCCTATCAGCATGGAAACTTACAAGTTTATATCTCTCAAAGTTTAAAAATGCCAGGGGGTAAACTTTAAAACCACTCTGGAGGCGGATTAGTCTAAAATGGTTCACTTTATAAAAAAGTTGCTTTTACCCGCGTAAATATAGTATCGAGTATCCCACGGGAATAATGTACTTATTCAAAATAAAGTAGCCTATGTTTTAATCCAGAGCTTAAGCTACTACCATACCAAATTTCATCGAAATCCGTTCAGTAGTTTTGGCGTGAAATAGTAACAAACATACTTCCATCCATCCATCTATCCTAACAAACTTTCACATTTATAATAGTAGTAGGAAGTCGTATATATAGCATTCAGTTAAATCTGTAATTTTTAAAAATCGGCCGGCTCCAGTAGGTCGGTAGGTGTAGGTGCAGTTATTTATATTCCAGTTCAAAGTCCTCCAGTCTTAAACTCTTTTAAATATAATGTCTAGAAAAATCAACTACGGATATTTCGGGCACATGATTTACTGCTCATGTGAAGACGTTTAGGCAGAAAAATAATTGCCCCTCGAAAAAAATATTATTTCGTTATATGGGCGAGTTGGCGTTTAGCGGAGAGTGTATGGGTGATACATGAGATGATTTTTTACTTTGAGTATGACAAATATTTTTTAGCATAAACGTCTTAAAGCAGTAGATCATATGCCCAAGATATCCGTAATTGATTTTACCAAACCTTATATATATAAAAGGCAAAGCTGATTGACTGATGTATCAACGTACAAGCCCTTAAGACTAGAAATTCGAAATTTTGCACACGTATTTCTCATATGACGTAGGCATCCACTAAAGAAGGATTTTTCAAAATTCAACTTCCAAGCGGGTTAAATAGGAGATTTAAGTTTGTATAAAACTTTTTATTCCTAGGACATATTTGCATGAAATTTCGTATGAATTGAGTACGGAAAAAATAATGAGTTACGTATTTCAGCGTGGTATTTTCAGTGGGTAAAATAGAGAATGAAAGTTTAAAACCTATTTCACGCGGGCCAAGCCGCGCGCAAATAATGCTAGTAATCAATAAAACTTGCCCGTGTTATATTTAGAACAATATAAATAACAAAAACTCTTTCAAATTGGTATACACGGATGCTTTATATTATGTAGAGAATCATATTAACCTTTTATGATAACTATCGTATGATTCACGTTCGTACAATAACATGAAAGTATGTTTTTACGTATCCATTTTCATGTTTTTAATAACATACTACACGCCGATTTAGCAAGTTTTTCAGTTTTATGGAAATTAATATTACGAACATTCAGCATGCCATGATGGTACCCACTTTTGAATTTGTGTGTTCGATATAAACTAATAATAATTAGTACTTGACACTTGTTACTATCTGATTAATGATGTAACCTTATCTATATTGAATCCTGCTACTAATATAAATGTGAAAGTTTGTGAGGATGGGCGGAATCATGGATGTATGGATGGATATTTGAGACTCTTTCAATCAAAAACTAGTGAATCATTTTGAAATTTGTTATAGTAGAATAATTTAGGCTCTGGATTAACACAATATGTAGGCTGATTTAATATCGAGTAACTACAATTCTTATAACAACTATGACTCGACTACGTAAATTATATAGCCTATCTTATCCGGGCTGTAGTAACGAATCTGTTGACACCTCATTTATTAAAATGGGACCAGTAGTTTAGCCCCTACGGTGGAACTAATATACATAGACTTCCAAAATCATTACACTTCCTTTTGGCTTCGCCGTAGTAGGGTAAAAAGTATAGTGTTCCCGTAGGCTACTGTATTCACGCGGGCGAAGCCGCGGGAAAAAGCTAATACTTAATAATTATATATTAAGCTAGCCTCATTTCAATTACTTATATATCGATTCTTCAAATTAGTGAAGCCATCTCTTCTCGAATATTATCGAATTTCTTAAAGCAAAAATAGTTACACATATTTGCTGTCGTCCAAATTCCAAAGTACTATTATGAACATAACCTTCAAACACATTAGCGAACGGAATGTGCCTTAATTAACCATTCCATCTAGGTTCACGCCGAAAACATCGCTAATGGACCACCAATAAATATACCACAATCCCAATTCTCGTATTTAATTTGGACTTTCAATTTACTTTCAATCCTACTACTATTATAAAATATGTGGAAGTTTGTGAAGATGGATGGATGGATCTATGGATGGATGGATGGATGTTTGTTACTCTTTCACGCAAAAATTGATTTTGATGAAATTTGGTATGGTAGTAGTTAAAGCTCTGGATTAACACATAGGCTCCTATTTATAACAGATTACAGTGTTCCCGTGGGATACTCTATTCACGCGGGCGGAGCCGCGGGCAAAATCTAGTAAATTATAAATTATTCGTCTTGACATCACAAACACATTTTTGGAGTTGGACCAATCAAAACGTGGTAATCGTAGGTTTGACGTTTATGAGAATACCACTTTGCTGTTTTGACATATCGACACTGCATCGAAACTGTATTATTGTTTGAATTAATTAGCAGAATCGACCTAATGCAAATGGTATAACGATACATATAATATACTACATAATATGTATATCATCCGGGGCATAACAAAGTCATAATATTACACAAGTTACCCTTTCATTTTTAGGATTCTGTAATATTCAAGAAACCCTTATAGTTTTGATCTATCCGTGTGTCCGTCTGTCCGCCCATCTAACTACTAATATAGGTAAAGGGATGGAATTTGGTATAATTAAAGACTATGTATACAGTATAGATCTCGGTTTTGGAATCATAAAATAATAATAAGTAAATACAAGTTTTGATACATGACTTTATTACAAAGTCAACCGTTTTGGAGTTATCGGCCTCTAAAGTGGTTTAAAAGTTGCCCCCCCCTATCATTTCTAAACTATACTTGTCCTATACCCCCCCCTGTCATTTCTAAACTTGTAAGTTTCCAAGCTGATAGATCATGCTAAAAACTGTTTAGGAAAATTATATTCAGCGAAATCGGACAATAACTTTTAAAGTATTTCAAAGAAAACCTATTGCGCGTTGATGGTTACGAGACCCCACCTTGGACATGTCGTGACATGCCCCTGGTTCGGTTGTTTACGTACTCAATCCTTTAAAGCCTCTATTAGCTCGTAACAAATTTCTGAAAAAGTAATAATAATATAAAACCTAAGCATATTCAACTGAAACTCACCGTACCTATGTCGTTAAAATTAAATGTAAGCGGTATTGTAAAGTAAATAAAAGTAAAGAGCTTTCCCATATCTATATTATAAAACTAGATATTGCCCGCGACTAAGTGCGCGCAAAAAGATTAATCTCGCCGGAACCGTACATTTTTCCGCGATAAAAAGCCTCCGTTCCTCCTTCCGTTCGTGGTCTACTCTATCTATGTATGTGCCAAATTTCACAAAAATCGGTGCAATGAACTTTCAAAAATGCATGCATATAAGTATCTACGTGACCATGAGTTTTTCGGGTCTCGTTACTCCTATACATATGTGCTACATAACATAGTGCATAAGGTGGTGGTGGTGCCATCTGTTGAGCGCTGCGGGAGACGGCGCCACATGTGTTACACACGGCTACTAGTTAACACGTAGCACGCTATCTTTATTGTTAAACTAGCTGTTGCCTGCGGTTCCTTCCACGTAAATACAGTATCCCACGAGATCACTGTACTTTTTCGGGATAAAAAGTAGCCTATGTTTTACTCCAGAGCTTAAACTACTACCATACCTAATTTATGTTACCTTACCTTATTAATAATACATCCATTCATCCATCCTCATAAACTTTCAAATTTATATTATATTGTAGAAGAACGTACGTGAAAGAACCGTGGGTACATTTAGACAGGATATCAGATACACGTCTGGTTGTACCTGACAGGTTTGCCTGCACAGTTTCACCAGTCAGGTCAACTTGAGCTGTATGCACGGAAACCTGCACAGAATTGCAAACACACACGCTCCGATTTACCTGTAAAACGCAACTGTACAGGATAACCTGTCAGATATACCGTTACGTGTATGGCTAGCATAAGATATACCTGTGTAAGTGTGCGATATTTGTTTAAAATCTAAAATATGAGTAACAGTACTTCAGACTTCAGAGCAACATTAGAAAACGTCAAAATAGCCGTTTTTGCAGCATAATACTTGTACATGAATTTTATTCTTTGACCCCCCTTATCAATAAAAGTATTTTCACCACGAATACGCTTAACAATGTTGCTGCATTTGTCTGATACGTTGGAAAAGCCACTTGATCTGTCAACATGGAACTTGGGAATGCGTATCTGTGATGTAAATAAGTTTTTATTAGTAAGGGGGTGAGAGTTGAGACGTATTGCGTAGAATTATTAATTATAGAAGAGCTTAGCTCTTTTTGCGGATCATTCGGCTGTGTTCCCCGCAAAATCCTTCCCCGTGGTCAACTCCAGTGTTTCCCAAACATCGTTCCGCCATGGCCCGGTAGTTTTCACACTGTCCCTTCGTGGCCCACTTAATACATTCAAACATAATAGCAAAGTATATATTACAAATTTATTAATAGTAAAAATGTTTTATTAATCTATACTAATAATAAAGAGGAAAAGTTTTACTACATATTTTGGTATCGCTATACCGCTTACAAATATTTAAGATGCGTGGATTGATAGTAGGTATTGTTTTCAAAACAAGGCGGGAATGTTGCGACCCGGTGTTTTACTTCGATGGCCCGGTACCGGGTCGCGACCCGGCAGTTGGGAAACACTGATCTACTCTATTATATTATATCGAACAATAAAAAAGAAAAAATACACTATTCCTTTTGTAAAATTTCTTATTTTTCAGAGCACTTTTCATCTATGTTACAATAAAAAAATTTACAGTCAAGTATCCAATTCTATGTGTACCTATGGTACGGTGCATTAATGCGTGGCCTAACCTATAAAACAGGTTAGCTAAAAATATTCATTTCATAAAGAGCATATTGTGTAAAGAAAACCCTTTGAAATGATACGTTACAGTAAATACAAGGCTAAGAAATACTAACAATGTTAAGCTTCCGTGGTCCAACTGTGGTCCAAAATAGAGGGTTGTTGTTATAAGTTTGGCGTGTCTGTCTACGTGTGTCTATGTTGTGTGTCTGTCCGTGGCTTCATAGCTCCCAAGCGGATGAACAGATTTGGATCTAGTTATTTTGTTCCAAAGCTGACATGATCAAGTGTTCTTAGCTGTAATTCATCATCACCAGCTCGCTCATTGCTTGATAATTCGAAGGCTACTTAAAATTTACAATTTTGTTTATATCTTAACTAACTTTTGCCCGCGGCTCCGCTCGCGTAAATACAGTAACCCACTGGAACACTGTACTTTTTCGGGATAAAACGTAGCCTATGTGTTAATCCAGAGCTCGAACTACTACCGTACCAAATTTTATCAAAATCCGTTTAGTAGTTTTTGCGTGAAAGAGTAACAAGCATCCATCCATACATCCGTCCATAACTCCATCCATCCATCCCCCTCACAAACTTACACATTTATAATAAGTAGTAGTAGGATTTATGTGTTAGAAACCCACGAGAAACTCATAAACCGACATTATTTAATAGAGGACGCTGTAGGAAGCGTGCCAAATGTTAATAATTAGTGACTGCGGTTTTTTCACTGTCGGTTGGATACTGAATCGCTTTGCGTTTGTCTCTTATTGTTGTAAGTTAATTACGGAATTATTTCAAGATTAGTTGTTAAGCGCGACTTCGTGTGCGAACAAAGTAAATCTCGCCTGAACTGTACATTTTACTTCGAACGTCTTCTCTCGAGGTCTTCATCAAAACCGGTCCAGTAGTTTCGGAGCCTATTCAATGCAAACATACGAACAATCAAATCTTTCCTCTTTATAATCTTATACTTTAAACGAGACAATCTTGTATTTATGTATATATACAAGATTGTCTCGTTTAAATATATATATATAATAAGTATATATTAAAGTAAAGTATAAGATTATAAAGAGGAAAGATTTGATTGTTCGTATGTATGTGTATATATATATATATATATATATATATATATATATATATATATATATATATATATATAAGCCGTAAGTATTTCCATGAAATTTAGTATGCAGATATGTTTGGGGGAGAAAAATCGATCTAGCTAGGTCTCAACCCTCGGGAAACCGCTCATTTTTATCATGCTGCTGTTATGTTTTTTCTTTCATCGTCGTATAAATTTCATCGTATAAATCTATAATTTTGACTAAATAAATGTCAGTCCGAGTGGCAGAATGGCATGCTTATAAATAATTTTTGCTTTTTTCGGAAATTGGGAATGTGGTGGGTTCAAATCCCGGTCAGATAATCAACTAGAACTCCGAGCAGAGGTCCGGTTACCCAGGTCGGTTACCCAGGTACTATTTATTAGGTTGGATATAGAATCGATGACTTTGTACGAAATCATCCTGTGCCGGGGATCAGAACCCCAAGTCTCGTAATTAACATACAATTCCATTTTACTTTTATTGAATTATAAATGCATCTTACTATATAAACTTTTTTTGGAGTTTGGACCAATCAAACGGTTCGTCGCAGGTATACTCATAAACGTCAATCCGTTGGATTGATGTTTATGAGTATACCTGCATCTTGCAGTTTTAACATAGCGGGACTGGATTGTAACTGTATTATTACAGGATTTAACTAGCAGAATCGACCTTCTGAAAAGTGGCAGGTATAAACAGTAAGAGAGAGAAAAAAATATATAAATTATTTCCAGAAATGTCAAAATACAGTAAAATTACGAAGAACACACTACTGTTAAAATTTTTATATCGTTTATAGTAATAAAGCATATTACAAGAGGATTAACTATTAATTTGACAGACCATACCTATTCATAGTAGATATAGTTATGACATTTATTTAAGTACTGTAATACATTATTGATTAAGCTTATTTTATTACAGCGAATTTTCATGGAATTTTCAGACGAAACTATTCAAAGCTTACGCAACTCTTATTAAGTAACTACACAGGGTCACCAGTGTATAGCTAACAAGTCTAACATCATCTTAAGTATCAATCGTAATGAGATAAGGGCCTTCAGTCAAGATGGATACGATAATTTCGACGGCGAATTTAAAAATCACAATTGTATGGGATTTGAGATAAGTCATCGCTAAGTGACATATCGCTTGCGACGCCTTATGTCAAATGCCATACATTTAGTTTTCTAACTTCGCCGTCGAAATTATCGAATGCATCTTCACTAAAGGCCCAGTAGACCTGGCAAGAACATTTAACAGCGGCGTGAACGTAACGTTATTGAATGAAAATTGCATGGTCGCTGTCATGATTTTGACAGATTTTCATACAATTCTCATTCGATAGGCCTCGGCCCGCTGAGATGTAACGAGACGAAATAGGACCTTGCGCGTGCGCAGCTCAAAACGCGTGACTTTCGCGCGACCTCCACGTCACACGCACGTCACATACACGGGCCGTTGCCCGCTACACAAAACCTACCACTGTTAGATTGTATGTATGTACAGTCGAAATCCCAGACCAAATAATAAAGTGACCGAGATCAGCGAACCACACAGCGAGGCCGGTCTAAACTACTTGTAATTAGTGTCACGCACACACGTGTAACAAAACTACGCCTTACCTGGCACGGGGAGGTGTTGCAGTGTGTGGTTTTTTTATGTATGTACGCACATTTGTGTGATTAAGCTCTGTCTTCACCTTTTTATTTGGTCTGAACTCTTGAGGTCAAAATGAAGACTTATTCTGACTTATAATCACAGTCAATAATATGGCAGCCCCACTGTGGCCCTACCTCGCACATTACTAGATAATATAGTCTTTTCACGTTATGAAATCAGTGAACCGTGCGTTGCTTATTATAAATGACTGACTTTAACCGGTTATTAGTTTATATAATATGGACATTAATACTAATAATAAGCTATTCCCATACCGAATTTCATCAAAATCTGGTCAGTAGTTTGTGTGTGAAAGAGTAACAAACATCCATCCATCCTCAGAAACTTTCACATTTATAATAGTAATATTATATGATAGTATTATTTGATCCCGAAAAAGTACCAGTTTTCCCTTGGTACTTACTGTTTTTTACGCGGGCGGAGCCGATAATAAGTTCGAATCGAACGAATCGTATACGTGATTTTTGGCAGTATAACGTATACTTAATACATAGCCAAAGATAGGTCTAGAATAATTATTCAAAATTAATCAATAATTTTCATATCAGGTACGAAAAATTACAGCTCCACATAAGAGATTATTTTGTATGTTTGCGCAGCAGAGCATTAACCTAATTTAAAGATAATTCTCTTAGTTTGACTTCGCCCTCACGTAAGTAATATTCTGTGCGATGACGAAACCCTATCAATATTCAGGCGCCCACGCACCTATTTACTGAAATGTTTATCCTACATGCGTATTTTATGTACGTTATTATGCTAAAGAATTGAACTACATTAAAACTCAAAAGAGACACGTGAGAACCGAAACGTGACTGTGATAACTAGATTATTGTATACCGAGTGTCAACCGCGAACTAAAAATAGATCCAACGTTGTCCATGCACTTTAACGCTCAAAAATATAAAAAAATATGATATGACTTTATTTACTGTATTATTTGAAGAAACAAAGTTTTCAGTTCTCCGAAATTAAAAATTGCGAATAAATAAAAACAAAATGGCGTCGCAGCCGCCCAATGCACTTATCGGCCGGCACATCAAAATGTGACTTGGCAACGTAGCGGCCGCATTCTTGCAGCCGAGCGGCAACGTCGCAAGCGCTACCCGTACCTTCGAGTGACGTCCCAAGATGATAAACGTTCCAAATGTGAATTTGTTGTACACACAATTCCAAATTTGAAACTTTTTCGTTTTTTTTTCAACCAGGACCTCCAATATCATGTGTCGTCTTGCGAGTTGCGACATTTTTAAGTTTCCAGCAAAGGTTTTTCCTGTAAGGTCTAAAAGACACTCCATAACTGTTTAAATAGTACTTTATTGGCTTATAGATATTTTAATACTAATACTCTTTTCTATTTACCCATATAGGGTAGGTTAGGCATATCTTTGGTTCCGTATGGCTTCGAATACTTTACAGAAATAACAGTTAAGGCATAAGAGATATTTTGCTACGACAAGCGATGCCTATTTACTAAAATGATAATATCCTTCGTGTAAGTAAGAAGTTTATAACGCATAGTTTTACATAATCACGCTGATTTACATCGAACAAAGATCTAAGATCGCATACAAAAGCGACATCTAAGTTATATAAACAATACTAGAGTTCAATTTACACAATCATTTGTTTAAAGAAAACCATACGTGTAGGAATGTAGCTACATATTGTACGTTTCTACTTGCTATATCTTTGGGGGCGTCTATTGTTACGTGCAGACAGTAATGTTAGGGTCAGTTCACACCGAAACGAGGACTTTTACTCTTTGCTAAGGGATTTTACTGATAAATTTAAACCTATAGAAAAAACATAAGATTCTTTATTTTCTTTCTTTATTCTTGATTCTTTATTCATAAAATTTGGCTCAATTCATACATTTCTTCTCTCTTCTTATCTTATACATTAAGGGTCAATTCACACCTAACCGACCTTAGTAAATAGTAATATTGTCATTTGGTGTGAGACAAATTATTTCAAAAGTAAGGATGGGCTATATAATATTCATACAATAAAAAGTTATGCCATCATCATTACAGAAGAATTGTCAAATATACGCGGACTGATTAAACTGCGGAAAGCAAATGTCAAAATGTCAACCCCAAAAGTGGGGCAGTTCAAGTGTGGACACTTTTTGCTTCGACATGCCTCGTCTATACTTAAACGTCTATGTGTGAGGGTTTATTAGTTATTACGGTATGGCCCAGATCTCTTCGTCGCTAGTCGCTACTCGCTACCGAGAAAGCTACCTAAATTTTCTTGAGTTCTGTTAGGAAGCGAAGGAAATCTATGTTCTTTAAAGACTTGAACGTTTTCTATATAAATAGTAAATACCCCATATACCTATATAATATAGACAGCCCCACGTTTGGGGTTGTTTGGGGCAGTCGAGGTTTGACATATTTTCTCATCCTGACATTTTGACATTTGTTTTCCGCAATATATTCAGTACGCATTTATTTGACAAAATCTTCAAAAATCTAGATGGCGTTACATTTTGTCCGGCAAATGTACGTCATAGCCCACCGTTAGTTTATAAATCATTGAAACACACACACATACATAACATTACATTGAAAAGTCACTTGAAAGGTATATTTATTTACTTTTTACACTGGCGCAATATATTGTAACAACCGAACACATGTGAATTTCGTGTATTTTCGAGTTTCGACCTCAAAAAAGTTCCGAGAAACGCTTGTGCGCATTTGGTCCGTGCTGGGAAAATGGCGTTTAGTGGCGTGTCAACTTAATAACGACGTTAATAACTTATTTAACATTTATTTCTGAAATAAAATAATAAATTAAGTACCTAAATGATTTAATTTTGATTTTGTGGAAATGTGAGGATTTGTTAAACAAAACCGCAATTCTCGTAATTAAATTACACATTCGCTTTACTTTTATTGAATTATGAATGAACTAGCTTTTTCCCGCGGCTCTGCCCGCGTAGATATAGTATCGGGTATACCACGGGAATACTGTACTTTTTCGGGGTGAAAAGTAGACTATGTTTTAATAGACCAGACCCTAAACTACTACCATACAAAATTTCAGCGAAATCCGTTTAGTAGTTTCTGCGTGAAAGTGTAACAAACGTCCATCCATCCATGCTCACAAACTTTATAGTAGTAGGATCGTCATGATATCATATTCTGACATTTGGAGATTGGACCAATCAAAAATGGTTCGACGTTGGATTGACGTTCACGATAATACCATTTTGCAGTCTTAACATATCGGGACTGGATTGTAACTGTATTACTGCAGGTTTTAATTAACAGAATCAACCTTCTGGTAAAATCCCACACGTCCTTCTTTCTTGTCGCCTCCACGCAGGGGCGACACTCTCTACAAATGACAGCTCGAGCACCGGCGAATGTCAGCCATGTTGACGTTTCGCGTCAGAGAAATCTATCAATAATATAATAAAAATTATACTGTCAATTGTGTCAAAGCACGAAACGACCAGCGGCCAGCCCCGTGAACGAAAGTCCTGGCTGGAAAAACTCCCGCCCCGCCCGCCTCCGCATGTACAGATACATTTTTCAGGCGGACAATTTACATATTTGTTGGGAAAACCCCTCGGTGGAACTCCAACTTCTACGCCAACTCGTTCACGGTCCGAGCCGCCCAGCTGGGGAACGCCGTGCCTGAACGTATGCGGCAGAGTCCAACAGTGGGCACGTTCAACACGAGGCTGAAGAATCATTTCTAATTGTCATCGGCACCAAAGTAGTCTATGTAGGTTTATTTAATCATATAATTATTATTTATTAGGTTTTTTAATTTTTAAATATTATTATTTTATGTAGGTATCATAATATTTATATGTATTATATACTAATACATATAAATATTATGATACCTACATAAAATAATAATATTTAAAAATTAAAAAACCTAATAAATAATAATTATATGATTAAATAAACCTACATAGACAATCTAATCTAATCACTAATCAATTACGGACATATGATCCACTGCTTATTATAAAGACGTTTAGGCAAAAAAATACTGTCATACTAAAAGCAACAAAATTATCTGATGTATGGGAGAATCTCCGCTCAACGCAAACTCGCACATATAAAGGAACACGTCTATACATAAGCAGTAGATCATATTCCTAAAATATCCGTAATTTATTTTACCGAACCTTATATATTTATTAATTTACTATCTATGATGTAAATTAGGTAGGTAATAGGTATAATTATTATTATTTGTAAGTAATGACGGTTTTTAAATTCATGACATCTGACATCAGCAGACACGACAAGGACCGTCAGCTACCAAGCGCCGCCTGGTGACAGAAAAAGAATCGAAAATTCCTATTGACCGTTTTTGATACTACTTACGCCACCAGATGACGCTTTGTGTGCGTTGGGTCTGCCCCCTAGCGGCAGAAAAAATATCAAACACCCACATTGAACTTATATAAACTTGTATTGTGTTATTTTATGGGTCTATTGCCTGAATTAAACGATTATTATTATTATTATTATTATTATTATTGAACGGCAACGGCGAGTTTTTCGTAAAAGGATAAACTTTACTTTTGATGTGGCATTTACGTTCAAGGAAAATTTTCGGGTCAGCAAAATTATGCTCGAATATTTGATAACAAGAATAGGACATGATCTTAAATGCGATTCTCAGAGAAATGCAGCCTAAGGGCTCTAAGGAGCGATAAACTGAAAAGGGCGTTTAAATGAGAAATATTTGAAAAAAATTATTAGGTCCTTACATATGAAATTGGCGTTTTGTCGTACTGGTCATTTTGATCTCAAATATATCTTCTTTGGTTGGGAATTCCAATTTCAAATTTATACCGCTATTTACTCATGCATTTGTGTTTCGAAAACCGTAATTCATTTGTTTTTTCCTCTTTTGGTTTTTTCTTTGCGTCACTCTGTTTACAAAATGGAAAACTTGAAATATCGTATTATTTTCGAGTACGAGTTCCACCGTGGCACCAGTGCTGCAGAAACGGATCGAAGGATTAATGATGTGTATGGCGGCAATGTCGTAAAAGAAAACACAGTGCGTTTTTGGTTCCAACGTTTTCGTTCTGGAAATTACGACCAGCAGAACAAGCCCTGTGGACGGCCGGAGACCAAAGTTGATAATTAAGAATTCAAGGCTATTGTGGAAGCGGATCCATCGCAAACCACGTCCGAGTTAGCTGCAGGCTGCGGTATTAGTGATAAAACTGTTCTAATCCACTTGAAGCAAATTGGGAAGGTGAAAAAGCTTGAAAGGTGGGTACCTCATGAATTGAGTGCAGCAAACCGACAAAAAAACAAAAACCGAAAATCGCGCGTCGACTCAAAGTCAAAGTAAATTTTTTTAATTCAAAATTGGTATTTTTATACACATTCTGAACGTCGGTCTACATGATGCCTACCACCGGTTCGGGAACTAGCCCGGCGAGAAGTACCGGCGTAAGAAACTCGCACGGGCCCATCGTTTATCAAAAAGATGGAAAATTGTTCTTTTAAAAATATAAAACAAACATATATAACAATGTTATGACTAAAACTACATAACACACTAATATATGTAATTTAGAAGTAGCCTTGCATGGGGCCACCTCATTCCCAAGGTGTCATCATTCATAAAATCATTAACTTTATAACAGGCTTTAGCACACAAACTACTTTTTTAAATTTATTGATTGAAAATTTTTTAACGCTTTCTGGGATCTTATTGTATATGCGTATACATTGACCTTTAAACGAATTCTTTACTTTACTTATGCCCGTTTTCACCAACTGATTCCTAAACGATTCTTATGTAAGTGACCCTTTGGATAGGTGGTCCCTAAAATCGGCACCTACCTAATTTCATTTTCATCAAGCTGGGTAACACTTAGCTATGGAACTCCTAGTTAAGTGACAGTTTTTTTTTCTAATTTGCGCTCATACTATTTATATTTTATCGATAAATGTAACATTGCAAATTCTAGTATAAATAATTCATAGATAAATAATATAACATAAATAAATCCAAGTTAGTGTACTTTTGTATGCTTTAATAAATTATTTAGCAATTTTAATAACTAAATTAGTAAGACGGTGACGTACAGCATGTTTAAAAATGTACTGTGCTGTAAATTAAAAAGTAATAATATCAGTTTCACTGATGAGTGATTTGATGTTGTATATTAATATTTTTTTTAGTTTTAACTGTTTAGTTTCAATAATTCGTACTCATAGTAATGATTATTTTCAAAGATTTAATTTAATTACAATTCACAACCACGTTTACTATCTCACAACCTCCAAATTGTTCGTATAATCTTTTGTGGATAATTATTATATAATTTTTGATTAGATTCATTAAAAATATTTTCCATTAACTATGTTTCGCTGCCTGCTACTTGTGACATACCTATTTGTATGAAATTGTATCAGAGACGTCCAAGTAGGTAATGGTACAGGTATAAATACATTTTTTTTTATAAATACATAATATGAAAAGAACAATCACTGCTTTTGATTTCGACATGATATTCAAGTATCATTAGAAAATTATGATTCCATTGGTAAAGGAGTATGTAGGTAAGTACGAGAAAAGTACCTAAATGTAAAATGTAAATGAATAATACACTTACCTGTCCTTATACTCAGGATATTCAATTTTTTCTAATAAAAATATTACCCTCTATTTTGTCAACCTATATCGGATGAAGAAGTCGATATCATCATATTTATCAAAATGTTCCACTCTTTGACGATATAAACAGGGTATTTTTGGTAACAAGTCATTAGAAAATAATTCAAGCACTTCAACAGCGTTTAAGTTACCAAAAACTGTCTCAGATCGTCTTCCATTTCAAGCGATTCACGTATTTTCAATCACAATGTAATGTTAGGTGACAGTCAAGGCGCGAAATATCGGGCCCCTAAAGTTAGAGGCCCCCCTAAGGTCTTAGGTGACACCTAAGCGTTTGTGAAAACAATTTTTCTTAAGAGGCGCCCTAAATGGCCGCTAAGGGATACTTAAAATTAGGATTCAGTTGGTGAAAACGGGCATAAGTCTAGTCACTGTTACATCAAGCTTATGCTTATTTTCGGTATTTCTATTGTGGTTGTCACTTTTCTTTTTGAATAGGCTTAAATTTTTTTAACATATAATACATTTGATTCCAGTTTCTTTAACTTATCTCATAATGAAGTATTGGGGGCCAGCTTATAGATTGCCCGAACAGCTCGCTTCTGCAGCACAAATATAGTATTTATATCGGCCGCATTTCCCCACAGTAGAATTGCTATAGGACATTATACTCTGGAAGTAACTAAAATATACAAGCCGTGCTGTGTTTTCTTCTGAAAATTGTCTTACTTACTGAAAATGCTGCTGAACTGAGTATGTCGGCTAACCCAACAATATAAGGGCCCCACTGAAGTTTTGCGTCTAAAGTTACACCTAAAAAGACAGCTGTATCTACTAGTTCCATACCTTTTCCATTCAATAGTACGTTGGTTTCAGTTCGCCTTACATTTGGCAACGTGACCTTTATACATTTAGTATTTTTGCTATTTAACAAAAGATTATTAACACTAAACCAGTGTACTATTTTTGAGAGAGCATTATTTACTTCGTGATAGCCTGAGTTTTGGCGATTAATAGTAAAAGTAAGTGACGTGTCATCGGCAAATAAGACTATCCCGTTTTTTCCATTAATAAGGTATGGTAGGTAATTTATATAGACCAGAAAAAGAAAGGGTCCTAAAATGGATCCTTGTGGGACCCCCATCTCAACTTTGGTACCTTTTACCATTTATCTCAACCTTCTGAGTCCTATTTGATAAATAAGATTTTAAGAGTACGAGTGCTGGTCCCCTTACTCCATAGTGGCATAGTTTCCTGATCAACGTTGTGTGCTGCACGCAATCAAATGTCATAGAGAGATCGCAAAAGACTCCTAAAGCATCCTGCGACCTCTCCCAAGCATCAAAAATATAACTAATCAGATCAACGCCTGCATCTTTTGTAGAGTAACCCTTCGTAAAACCAAATTGTTTATTATGTAAAATGTTATTTATATTAAAGTGTGCTAGTAGCTGAGTAAGTATTATTTTTTCATATATTTTACTTAGTGTTGGTAAATAAATATAGGTCGGAAGTTAGATGGATCCGACTTACTACCAGACTTAAACAGAGGTAAACCTTTACTATGTTTCATTAGACCAGGAAATACGCCACGTTTTATACAATCATTAAAAATAGTTGCTAAGTTTTTCATTGATAGGCCCCATAAATCTGGAGTATTCTTAATATTTAATAAATTATAAATTTTAATAATGTCTTGCGGTCCTTTATCATTTCTTTAAATCTAAATTCGATTTCACACTCTTTTACATTATCTTTAAGAAGTAATTCAGCATCAGCAGGAGAGGCATACAAATTTTTGGTGGTTGAAACTGGAATGTCGGCAAAGAATTTCGCAAAAGCAGTTGCAACTTCACTGTCGGATTTATATTTATTTATTATCGATATTCAATTTAAAATATGTGTTGCGGCTGGTGACTCTTTCAGTTTCATTTGCAATGATTTGCCAAGTTGTTTTGATGTTATTTATCGAATTATTAATTTATTTCTAATGTGAAGAGATTTTACCTTGCATAATTTTTAAATTCTTCACTTCGATTAAATGTTCTTTCATACAATTTTAATCTACTTTTTAAAATACCTGCCGTTACCCATTCACTGAATTTACTTTTATTGTTTGTTCTCACTGTCTTAAAGGTGAAAATAGTATAAAATTTATGTTTAATTAATTTAAACAGTTTACCAAACGACATATTCGGGCTACTATGATATTCTAAATTTCGCCTCTAAACTTCTCAATATGTTTGACATTTATTGGTATACATGTGTTTCTGTCCTTGTGTAATTGTTTGCAATTATTATCTATAGGGAAAATGGCCCGCTGTCCAAAGTGAGCAGAGCTTAGTATGTTAATGACTTCTTTATTTAATGGATCTATGTTAGTAAAAATGTTATCAATGCATGTAGCAGAGCTGTCACTGATCCTTGTTGGTTCAAAGAATAAATGAGTTAAGTTATATGATTTTAACAATGAAGTAAATCGAACAGTGGTGGCATTACTTTCTAAAATATTTATATTAAAATCACCACACAATAATATATTATGTTTGTTAGATACACTTATCTTAGTTAATAACGTTTCCATTATTTTTTCAAATGAATCATATAACCCTAAAGGAGGCCTGTATACGCTTAACTATAATAAAGTGTCCCACCTCTATACAGGCTATTTCAGTTGTTCGTTCTGTAGAGAGGCTCACTATGTATTTACGTTCTTTATTTTTTAAATTCTTCTTAATTAATATAAGTGAGACGCCTCTTATGGCTTTTTCTTTGCTGCTGCGTAACATTACTTAACCGGCACAATAATGAAGGGATTTTAAATCGAATCATTACCTGTGCTGAAAAGTGGATCCTGTACGATAATCGGAAACGCTCATCGTTTGATTATTGCGATGCCCTGGCGAACCAGCCAAAGCTTGCCCCAAGCGAAAATTGACTCAAAAAAAGTTACTTGTGAGCTTGTGAGTTTGGTGGACTAGTGCCGGAGTCGTTCACTACAGCTTTCTTAAATCTGGCCAGACGATTACGGCACATGTCTATTGCCAGCAACTGCAAATCATGATGGAAAAGCTAGCTGCTAAATAACCGAGGTTGGTCATTCGCTCTAGGCCACTGCTGCTTCAGGACCACGATAGACCACACACTGCACAACAGACGGCTACCAAATTAGAGGATCTTCAATTGGAATGTCTAAGACATCCAACGTACTCCTCGGACATTGCTCCAACAGGTTACCATTTTTTTTCGAAATTTGGATAACTTTCTGCAAGGGAAAAAATTCAACTCCGATGGGGCAGTCCAAAGCGCCTTCAAAGATTTTATTGATTCCTGTCCGAATGTTTTTTTTGTAAAGGAATCAATGAACTACCTATGAGATGGAAAAAGTGCCTAGATAGCAATAACAATATACTTTGATTAAATAAATGTATTATGTTTTAAATAAATCGATTTTATGTTCCTCCTTTACAAAATGCCAATTTCATATGTAATTATTATTAATATTATTGATTATGGTCGAGCAGTTTTTCGCTGATATGACCATATGTCACAGTCTTGGAATTGTGTTTTGAAGTGATAACTTCTTATGGGAGGTTAAACCGCTTCATTATGTAACGCGTTACGGAGCCAAATAAGATATGAGTAATTTCGAATACTAATGTCAGATTCGCGTAACGCAGTTACGTAGGCACTTGGATTTTTGACCAATTAGTCTCGGGTTCGAATCTCGGTCAGGCGAAATATATATACTTCTATTGGGAAGTTGTAGTGAGTTAAAAATTGGTAGTTATAGGGACATTGACATTGGCTTACGCAGTAAGTACCATGCAGCTTCTTGACTCGTAATTTCCACAGAATTAAGAAGATTTTATGAACAATGTAAAAAATATATTAATATGATAATTCATATTAATATAATTTTTACATTGTTCATAAAATGTAATAATAACCTAAGCTTTTCTCAATACTCAGTGAAACAATGTCAATATTAAACAGTTCAACTTAGATGAGTTGAAGTTATCACTTCCGTCGGGCGCCGACGAGACGCACAGGTTTTTTTTTCTGTTATCAATTTCTTTCATACCTTACTAACTTTTTGATAGAAGCCAGTGGTCAAGTTTATTTTGAAGGAGTTAACAGTTGGTGCAGAGACAACATCATCGGGCAGCATGTTCAATTTCTGAACATCTCAGTTGCTAAGAAAGTTGTGAGCTGCTAGGGAGTTTGCCGAGTCTCGTTCCAGTCTGAGGTGATGACCTCGACATGTTCTGGAAGTGTCTTTATATACATATTTTCAAAGCCAGGAACACTGTACTGATTACTGATACTGTGTTAATATTTAACCGACTGGTTTGTATGTTTCTATGAGATCACCACGCATTCCTCTTTACTCTAGTGTAGTGTTTAATCTCTCTTCACATAGAATTTACGTCGCAACACTCTCGATATTTTTGTAAATTTTCTTTGCACACTTTCTAAAAGGTCGACATCTTTCTGGTAATAGGGACTCCAAAAACATCCTCTGTACAATATGAACCAATGAGTTGGCTTTTTTGACAATGTTGATCCCATTTTAAATTGTGTGCTGCGGTTACGGCCAGATCTACTTGTGCGTTGGTGGAAGTTTTGGCTCAACCGTCAAGGGTATAATGTAATTTAGGGTTGTTTCCTGAGTGCAAAATCCAACACTTTGTAAGATTCAGTATCCAGTGTTTGGTCCAGTTAAGTGTGCGATTTACGTCTTCTTGTATTTGGTCAGAGCTTACAAGTGGGTTAGCAAAAAGTTTCCCATCATCAGCAAAGTAAAGCGGATTGAGATTTTATAAGTGCAATTAAATCTGTTGCATAAATTCGAAATAGGTTTGCTGCTCGCAGCAAATACATAATAGCAATACAATACAAATTTTTGTAAGGGGCTGGCTGTGCTCGCACCGCCCCGTACAATAATTTGTATTCGTTCAATATTTTTTCCTGAAACTATAATTCATTTATATTTATACACGTTTTGTGTAAAATGCAACTTGTTACATCTTACCCCGTTTTTGGGGTAAGTTTCAGCAGCGACAAAACTTCGGAATAAGCTATCCAACACTTATTAGAAGATTGTGAGCTTAAGGCCTTAAGTGTACTGTGTAATACACTTTTTAAATTAAATACAAAATCAAACGAGAGAAACGGGGGCGCAGGCATGCGACATATTCACCGCAGGCATGCGACATATTCACCGCAGGCATGCGACATATTCACCGCAGGCATGCGACATATTCACCGCAGGCATGCGACATATTCACCGCAGGCATGGGACACATTCACCGCAGGCGGTGACTATGTCCTGACATCACAATAATAATAATTTTGTTTGGAATTGCAGTTTTAATGAATAACAAATACGTGTTGACTTGTGCTATTCATGTATCGAGCTACAAATTACAACATTGTGTGCAATTTGTTGCAGCAATGTTATAACAAAAATAAAGCATTCATGATTCAATTAATTAAATTATTCTCGGAACTCTGGAATGTACACCTACGCAACGCATCAAATATCCAGCCAGCGCCCTTCACACGAATAAGTGAAACCGCTGGAAACAGCACGCCCCTTTTAACCCTCGCGAAGGAACACGATGCGAGGAGCTGACGGCCCGATCTGGTTTGTCGACGCGAGCGCATTTTCCACAGTTTTAACCGCGCACTCGCCTAAATATGTAAGAAATTATGACGCCGTCAGTTCAAACAGTGGACGCATTTCAGTCGTAATTAGCGCTAATCGCACAGAACCAACGGCGGTTTGAGACGCATGCCGATTTTCGGTCCTAACTTTACGTGTGCAGGGCGCTAATGACACAAAGTACCCATACCATCGACCATCGACAACTATAGGAATGCTAACGGTGTTAAAAAATGCAAAGCAATAGGGAAATGTATTTGTTTTAAATACACACACCGGCATATTTAGCGGAACATAAAATAAAGGTTTGATATCAGTATCATATAAGGTTGCTGGCTGGTTTATACGTCATTTAATTTAAAAAGAAATATTTCTAATATAATATAGACAAGGCAGAAAAAGACGCACTTCTAGTAGGGATGATCGTTTCATTCGGCTTCGTGTACGTAGGAACCCCCGTTTGACGGCCGTCCAAGCCCGACATGAGTTAGAAGCAGTGCGGGGTGTAACCGCAAGTGAGCGTACGGTACGAAGAAGATTCGAAGAAGCTGGTTTGGGTTCATTTGTGCCCGCCAAGGCTTCAAGGCTCGAGGTAAATCATCGTAGAAACAGGTTAACTTTTGCTCAGGAACATCGACTTTGGAACGCGGACCAATGGAGTAAGGTATTGTTTAGTGACGAGTGCAGAATTCTCTTAAATCAAATTGACGGCAGGCAAAGAATATACAGACGCAAAGGAGAACGATACATTCAGACAAATTTTGAAACTACAGTTGCATACGGTGGTGGATCAATAATGGTTTGGGCGGGAATTTGTTTGGGAGCTCGCACAGACTTGGTAGTGATTGACAGAGGGAGTCTGACTGCAGACCGCTATATCAGAGAAGTTTTAGAAGAAAATGTCGTACCGTTTGCCCCATATATCGGTATATATCGATTTTGTTTTTATGCAGGATAATGCTCGGCCGCATACCGCTCGGGTAACTCAAGCTTATCTTAATGATATGAATATCACTGTTATGGAGTGGCCGGCGAGATCACCGGATATGAACCCAATAGAGCACGTTTGGGACTTGCTGAAAAGAAAAGTTAAGTCCAGAATTCCAGCTCCTGCCAACGTGGGTGAACTGCGAATCGCCGTAGTTGAGGAATGGCGGAGACTATCCCAGGAGACCATCGATAACATCATTCTCAGTATGCCTAGACGGGTAGAAACTTTAATAAGAGCACGTGGAGGAAATACGCGATATTAATCACCATTTTTCTAATTTAATTAATTGTTATTTTAATATTAATTTTCACTTTTCCCGGTTACATGAAAAGTTCAAAAATGTACCATTTTTCACAAATAGCCTTTACTCGCAAAATCTGTTCTTAATGTGATCTCATTTTAAGTAAAATAAATGAAACTAAATAACAAAAGAAGTGTAGTAAGTAGATTTTAAAATAAAGTCATATTTTTTTAATTATGGACCTTTTTTTTGTGTTCCGCTAATATGCCGGTGTGTTTATATATAAAATTCTCGTGTCATAGTGTTCGGGGACACACTCTCCTCCGTAACTCCGATATATTATATAAAAAAATCTGTAGGTATTCGGTTTTAATAAATTATAATATTGCAAAACCAATTTACAGTTTTATCATATCGGGACGTATATGGATCGTAACTGCTATAATACTATTGTAGGATTTATTTAGCAGAATCGACCTTCAGAGCCTAAACTATATTTACTATACCAAATACAGAGAAATTAGTTGCTAATCAATCCCTTAAATATTATTATGAATAATTAAGAGGGTAGTTTTGTTTGATAATTAATTCGGTATCTGAACCACGACATTTTAATTTTATATTAAGTAGGTACGAGGAAAACGTTATCTCTTACAAAAGCTGTGACGCGTTCTCAAATACTGACGCATTTTACTAAACTTTGGCGCATTTTGATTGCAACAGAACTGCGCGTGGCAAACTTTGAAGCGTCTTATTGTGGAACTGATTCGTATCTCGCTCGTATTTTAACCGAGTTCGGTTGGCATTGGTCGGTAACCTAAGCGCGGGGAAAAAAGTGTTCGTATCTTTATCGAATGGAAATTGTATAAGCGCTGTCATGCTTTTGATTCGATGACAGTCGAATTAATATGGAGTCGATAGTCCATATTAACCAGAGTCCTAGACGTATCAGTAACATTCGGAAACAAAAATATTATACGTACGTTATTTTCTGGAATATTTATACGTAAAAATTTATCAATCAATAAAAAAAAGGAGTTAAATAACGCCTTGGTTGCTAAAGCCTATTATAAACTTAATGATTTCATGAATACACACACCTCGGGAATATGAGGTGGCCCCTAGCAAGGGGTATATACTATTATATACTATTGTACTCTTGTTATTTAGTCTTAGTCACAACATTGTAAATAACTTTTTTTTTTTTAAAGAACAATTTTCCATCTTTTTGATAAACGATGGGCCCTGTGCGAGTTTCTTACGCCGGTTCTTCTCGCCGGGCCAGTTCCCGAACAGGTGGTAGGCATCATGTAGACCGACGTTCAGAAAGCGTATACAGGTAAAATGCCAACTTTGAATATTTGACTCGACTTGACTTTAAGGTAAAAAAAATAAGTTAATAAATCTATAACCCGACAACGTAAAAAAAGGGGGTTTAAAAAGGCCTAAACACGAAAATAATTGAGATAGAAATCCAGAAATGCATGGGTGCAAAAATGGTCAAGCTAGAACCGTGTGGTTGTGTAGTAGCTCTAGTGGCATCTAAGCGTCAGTTCACACCGAGACGCGTCCTGTCTAGGATATAAGGCCCAGAGGAGTTTCTAGTAAATGCGTATATTCCTCATACACATGCATACTCCAAGATTGATACAGACGGCTGCGATTCGACACCGACTGTTCCGAACGTTATAGAGTAGGGACTCTACTACTATATATAGTAGATAAAGTATAATCTACTAGGTAGGTAGGCACTACTTTGACCAATTTGTACCTATGCATTTCTGGATTTCTATCTGAATTATTTTCTTGTTTCGACCGTTTTAGACCCCCTTTTTTACGTAGTCGGGTTATAGTTTTTTTAACAATTTTTCTTATTTCGTATTTTTCCGTTTCTCAATCGAACATATATTTTTTTTAATAATTAGATAAGTAATCAAAACACTTGAAATAAAAAATATCTTCTTCACGAGCGCGAAGCGAGCCAATTTTTTTTCTAGATTTAAAGAACGATAGTAATAAAAATTATAATATTATGAATTATGATAACCAAGAAATGCTATAGAGATCATTCAACAAGCAACACCTTTTCACTTATTTACCATAAAATATTACGTAGTCGAATATTATATCCTCACATCAAACACAACGATACCGCGACTCAGAAATATGTAAGACCCGTATAGTGACATCTATCGAACGTAATAATAAAAATGCTAATAATTTATTTCATCTGCATGTTTTTAATTAAAAACGGATGAACCGATTAACCGATTTTAATCTAGTTTTTAGAGTGTTCCAAGCTATAATCCATCATCATCAGCTCGTTCACTGCTTGACAATTCAGGGGTTATTTAATTTTTTTTATTTTCTTATTGTATTAGTATTGTATAATAAATTATAATAAATATGTCTATAATAATTTATATCAAAAAAAAACAAAATTATTAAGGTACAACAATAAACATAATATATAAATTATATATATATATATATATATATATATATATATATATATATATATATATATATATATATATATATATATATATATATATATATATATATATATATATATATATATATATATATATATATATATATATATATATATATATATATATATATATATATATATATATATATATATATATATATATATATATATATATATATATATATATATATATATATATATATATATATATATATATATATATATATATATAAATATATATATTATAATATTACGTAACATTCGAAAATTGGACAACTCTGTTAGTGCGAATTGTACGACCTCATTTTAAACGTATATTTTGACTTAACATAATATTATACAATACATATACATACATATATGTGGTGTACTTTCCAAGACCTTTCTTTTATACCAAACACGTGATGATTATCTCGGTTAAATTTTTTTTGATGTTAGAATCTGAGGTTTAATTTTCGAAACAATATTTGGAAAAAAATTATATAGCCTATGTTACCGGCGGCATCATTACGAATATCTATTGACCTCATATTGACCTCATTTATTAAAATCGGACCAGTAGTTTAGACGCTACGAGGGAACAAACATACGTACATACATACATAGACTGCCAAAATCATTACCCCTCCTTTTGGCTTCGCCGTAGTCGGGCAAAAATAGTATGTAAACGACAAATTAGGTCGTTTCGAATTACGTATGATTTTATGATGTCAATTTGGCGCGTATGTAACTCGAACAGACTGTAAATTTATTATTTTATGTTTCCGTACCCAAAGAGTACCAAAAACGGAGCCCTATTACTGAGACTTCTCCGAGTGACTGACTGTCTGTCTGTCTCCTTAACCGTGATAGCTAGACAGTTGAAATTTTCACATATGATGTATTTCTGTTGCAGCTATAACAACAAATACTCAAAACAGAATAAAATAAATATTTAAAGGGGGCTCCCATACAACAAACGTGATTTTTATTCCTTATTGTACGGTATACCCTTCGTGCGCGAGTCCTACTCGCACTTGGCCGGTTTTTACTTTTTAGTAAGAAATAGTTTATAGCTGGTTTCTCCATAACCTAATGAAGGCAGTTAGATAATTGGCGTGACACAACAGCGGCACGGGCGGCGCGGGCGGCGCGGTAGCTTCCCGTCATGGCGGCTGGCGAATTGGCGGGAAACATCACTTCCGCCATTGTGTATTCATTTTACACCAAGACCCACTTGTGCAGATCTGGGTTTTGGGAATTTTATTACTAAATTGTTAATATGTACTTAGTAGTGAATAAATAAATAATTAATTGATATGATTGACAAAATATAACTGAACATTCATAATAGGTATTATGTATCATGTGCCTATTTATGAACGCTCTTATCCTTGGCCTGAGGAAAGCGTGTAGGAAAATGACACAATAGGTGTTATTAGTTACGTGTAACTTGCGTCTTTTATATTAAAAGAGCTACAATATAGTTTATGTAACTTATCTCAATAAGTAGGGGAATATCAGGATAGTTGCGCCACTTTTGGAAATCACTCCATATTTCTTAGTAAAAAAAGTGAAATGCTTTATTATTTAAACAACCGGCCGGTACTTCAGGTTTTTCATTGACCAATTAATTAAAAGTAAATATAATTTTCTTGGATATTTTTGGAGTATTAGCGATTTCAGTGGACCTTTTCATTTTGTGACTTCTATGTCTACGTACTACGTATGGAATAGTTGCCTGTGGGCCTAGCAGGAACATTTAATAGCGGCGTAAACGTAACGAATGAGAATTGTATGAAAATCTGTCGAATTCATGACAGCGCCCATACAAGTTTCATCCGATAACATTACGTTTACACCGCTGACAAATGTTCCTGCTAGGCCGCCAGATCCCGTATGTATCCCGTTTAGGATAGATTTACGCAGCCCCCGCCCCCACGAACTATCCCCGAAAACCCTTGATCACATTTTGCCTTCCCGTACAATCACACAGGGACATAAAAACACGGTCACCTTAGTGGTAGCTGAAATGTCTTCCGATGAAAAATTGAAACAGAACCCCAATTCCCGTATTTAACATAGACTTTCAATTTACTATCAATGAATTATAAATGAATCGTTTTGATATCATAAACTGATATTTAAAATTTGGACGTGAGTTTGACGTTTATGAGAAATGATAGTACCATTATGCTGTTTTAACATATCGAGGCTGCATCGAAACTGTATTATTCTAAGATTTAATTAGCAGAGTCTACCTACTGTGTACAATTAATTCGCAAAACTAGAGTAAATAAAAACACGGCGTGTAATCCGGCGGGCATGCTTGTAAACTAAATCGTTGGAGATAAAGAACAGATCCTAAATACTGTAGAAGTAGCTAAATACATCAGGTAAATACTAAATAGCGAATATGTAAACAAAGAGAGTGCATAATATCAAAATGGCTTATTGTCAATGTCAATTTGAAAATGAATTACAGAAGTAATTATGGGCGCGTTTACAAATGTAACATAAATTGCCAGTTTTCTCCACATTTTCCGACCAAATTAAACCAGATCCTACAAAAACGAACAACTACCACAAACACAATAGCTCCTTCTTTATCTGTAAAATGTTGTAAAATTAATATTATTCCAAAAACTCTTCACCCAAAATTTATAAAAAGTGGGCGTGTTTCGAAACATTGTTCTGCTCTTATATAGCCTATTTGTTCATTTAAAAATGCCCAAAGATAGCGAATTTAATTACCTTGAAATTGGTTAAAAATAAACAAACAATATAAAAAATTGATTTGGAAAAAGCATAAAAAAGTCTCCTCAAAATTTTCACTTGTTTTGCTATTATGTATGAATCTTAATGCGTAGCACCAAGGCTTATTATATTTTATCATTGTCTGGATTTATTGCACAAAACATGTCTACAGATATGTCATTCCATACTCGGGAACCTGTCAAGTAACTTTTCGTAAACGTGTCCATAAGTAGATAGCAATTGATATTTGATACCCATTTAGTCGCACTAGACGAAAATTAAGTACACGTCTGATAACTCGTATAGATATATAGGTAATCTATACGAATTACGAATACTACAAAGGGGAAAGATTTGTTTGGTTGCTTGCATTCAATTCAAGTAGAGAAGACCACGGGTAAGGGCATAGGCTACTTTTCATCGGGGGAAAATATATGGTTCCCGCGATATTTTCTTATGCGCGCACGAAGTAGCAGGCAACACCTAGTTTAAAATAACATATGATTGTATTGCATAGACAATGCTATGCGTAACTAGATTACGCCTACACAGTTAACTGACCGGGTATGTTTTTCTTATAACGTGATTTGTTATAAGGACGCAACTCCCACACACGTACAAAGTTGTGGAGAACAACAGCCGAAAACTTATTTTGCACGATACATGAGCTAGTTTCTAACGTGGATTTCGCAAATTGGCACAGAAATTTGCGCGCGCGCGTGTGTGAGGGTACGTCACCTTGACACTCTCGCTGTCCCTCTCGCGCGCCCACGTAGCCGTACCGTGCGAGCGGGATGAGAAAAGCCCGTAGACGCTTTCAGAAACGCTACGCGTCCGGCCGCCATTTTGTTGTTTTGTTGATTAATTATTTAGGAGCCTCTTCACAACGCATCTGCTATGAAAGCTTGCGCGAGCGCATAGTGCGTTGTTTATATTTTACATATTTTATTACGTTTCAGTGATTTAAATTGCAAACATACTTACTTTACATTAACATAATATATTATTGATAAACCAAAGTCGAAGGTCAAATCGTGATTTATTACTTGTTAACTGTACCTTTATAATGTGTATTAATTACTAAACATTTCATCATTCTTCTGAAAAACTACAAGGTTTTAAAATATTATGTATATAAAAATGAATGTAAATTATTTGTAAATTAAATATTATTAATAGATTAAGTAGAACACGCTATTATAGCCATTACAAAATAATGTTATCTCATAAAAACATTTAACCTAACCTAACGTGTATTGCCTGCCACGTTTTAGCAAACCCACCCACCCTCTAAACACGCAATAAGATGAAGCTTTCTATTAAAATAAACCCTTATTATTATTAATATAACACAATAAAGAACAAAAACAAGCGATAAATAAACACATTATCAAGTAAATAGTTACATAACCTGAAGGAAAATCATATTATGTTTTAAAACTTTTAGTACCACTAGCGCCATCTGTACACTAACTTGGTAAACTCGGCAAGGCCGACGCGTCGTCTTTAGCTATTTTTGTACCCAGGCTCACTTGTGTCAACGTTCATTTTCGTCTCGATTTGTAATTAGGCTAATTATATAGTGAATTTTATAAATAAGTTGGGTTTTGTTCGTTTGGCCGTAAGATTTTTGTTTCTTGATTGCTCGAATAATAATTACAATTTTATGTAAAATTTAAAATGAATATAGGTATTCTTTAATACTGTACATTACAGAAAGTACATTTGAGGTGACGAACAGGCGGAGGTTCGCAAGCTTGGGTGACGAACTGGTAACTTATCATTGAAGTATCCTACTACTATTATAAATGTGAGAGTTTGTGAGGATGGATGGATGGATTGATGTTTGTTACTCTTTCACACGCAAACTACTGAACGGATTTTCTAGCTAGCTAGAGCTAGTGTTATTTAGTTTTCTTACAGCATTTATTATTCGACTACATTTTTACGTTCAACAAGGCTTAAGGAGCTTACGCTTGGTACAAAACCAACACAGAACGTTCCGTCGCGCGTCGTCTTGTTCACAGAACAACAGAACAAGGCACCAGCACCACGAGCATAACAACCGTAGAAAATGGTTTCTTTCTGCTGAAGAATAGGCAAAATGACTGATTGACAAAGGAGAGCTGTCGTTTTGTCCCTATCATCTGTCAGTTAGTCTATTCTGGTGTAGACAAAACGCATCTCTATGGTGGTAAGCGTGCAGCTGGGGGGCAGTTGCCCAGGGCGCTGTCAATGCAAAAACCGGCACTGCCTAGCGCTTCATCGTATCGATTTAACCGCGGTGTAAGCCGACCTTTGCAGTTTCATCGATCGTGTACATACGGCAAATCGTAGCGAACTATTGTAACGATTTGCCATCACGATCGATAGAACTGCACAGGTCGGCTTACACTCTTACGGCCCGTCTCAATGACCTATATATCTATAACTATTTGTTCAAAAACGTCGCCATTCGGTCATTTGACGGTTTTTTGCGATACAAGTTTGACGTTTCTAACAAATAGTTACTGGTAGATAGGTTATTGAAACGGACCGTTAGTCGTTAAGTGTGTCATAGCGGGCATTAGGGTATGATAAATGATATGCCTGGCATATTCAAAGGCATATAATATTATGTTCTCAAAAAAATACAGTTTGTAAGTGTTGCCAGTGATACTATTACATGACACTAGGTAGGTATAGCTTCTTACTGTTTTTCAAAAATTTGCATGAATTTTAGCAATTACATAAGGTAGTAGTATAACAGATTGAATAAAGAGGAACAGGTAAACAGCTACATAGTCAGCTTTCGATTTGATTGCACTACTACAAGACGGTGTGTCCACGACTGTGTGGAAAAATTGTGGGCCGTTGAAGGGGACGTCAAAATTTTCAAATATGGATCGATTTGGTTCGCTCTATGAAAGCTGTTTCTCTGTACAATATATAGTATATGTACAATATATTTTCTATTCTGTGGCAGTATGGCTTAGCTTGACACAAGTCCTAGAAATTAATCACGCGCAATAGTTTAACGTTTCGTTGAATTCATAGGGTAGGTTAGACTCGTTCTCGTAGACCTACGAGTATGTATTATAGACGAGACAGGTCGACGCAAAACGTGTCCACACTTTTTGCCTCTACGTTTGACATTTGTCATATTGACTTTTTGACATTTGTTTTTCTGAAAACAAGATTGTGTAACTTTTTTTTTATGAATATATATTATGTACGTCATAGGCCATCCTTAGTTTTGAAATCATTGGGTAGACCCTTTGACTGCCTATAATCTCGGTCTACCCCAAACAAAGGCGGACCTACCGGCTACCGCCAAAAGTTATAAGGCCTGTACGGTTGTCCAAGGTCGTTTAAAACCGGCGTCGGTAAAACCAAATGTCCCCATTAAATACGATTTGTAAGCTTACAAAGCCAACAGATACCCCACTAAGATCCTTCAACGAGGTCGCAGGCCCAGTTTTAGTAATTGCAAATACAGAGTTTTGGGATCTAAATGTTTATGTTTTGAAAAATGCAAACATTGTCTAGTACACGCTTGAAGGGATAAGGGAAACACTGGAAACTAGTAAACATACCTTTTTAAGAAATGTACCTAAGTACCTAAATACTATATTAGTTTAGAATTCATGCACAACCCCATCGAGAATTATCTAAAAGTTTAATTTTAATTAAAATTTTGCAGAAAGCTCCGTCGACAAAATTTAAAAGTTACCTAAAAGGAGAAAACAGAAAAGTTAAATAATGTATTTTTATAAACCAAACCGAGCGATTAGCAAAAATCCCAATTCTGACTAAATACAATTCCCAAAAATCCCAATTCTCACTACACCCAATTCGCAAAAATCTCAATTCTTACTAGAACCAATTCGCAAAAATCCCAATTCATACTATACCCAATTCGCTAAATCCCAATAATCACTACACCAGAGGCGCAAAAGGCCCAATTGTCAGTTTTCCATGGTCGAGCAGCCCGGCCGGAGCTGAAACTCTCACGGCCGCGGTCGTTAACCCGCGGGCCGACGACCCCATTGCGCTTGGTACCGGCCACTTTATACATAACGCGGTAAATAAAATATGTGTACGACGTTTCCTTGATTTATATTATTTACTAGCTGACCCGGTGAACATTGTTATGCCATATACATCATCACTCGTTGGTTTAAAAAATTGTTTACCACCTATTCTCAAGACCTATCGAATGAATATACACAAAAAATTCATAAAATCAAACGGTCTAGCTGGCCGTTTCGGAGGAGTTTGAGAGTTGTACAAACCAGTACGAGGAAATTTGTTTTTTCTTACTTTTACTAAATTATCTTTACTTTAACTAAGTATGCTAAAACAGTTAGTTACGTTTCTCGCCTTTAAATGCAATAGATCTTTTAACTAAACGACGGAATGAAATGGGGTTTAATATGGGAAAAACCCATTTAAATCCTAATTCTAAATCACTAACTAAAGCATGGTAAATTTGCATTGGAATCTACGGATTTAAGTATTTTATCGAGCGATTCTAGAAGAATTGTATATTATGGTAATATGGAACAAGTTGTCGCTCGACCGGGCATAAGATGAAAATCGCTTAACATCGCCGTTGAGTCGTGCGCACCCACACACACTCACGTGTAAATACGTAGTTCAACCACGTCTGCAGTCGTTGCGGTCACTTCCACTTCCAAAGGAAAATGTTTAGAAACTGATCGAGCAGGAGCTTTGTCGATATTGTACGTCTTAAAACTTTATGATCATTTTAAATATTTTTATGTGATTGAACAAGCTTTAAGTGTGTTTTTAAAAGCTTTTGTATGTACGATCCGTTTCATTTTTAATCAACGCGAGATGAAAATACACTGGGAATACATTTTTAAAGAAGTTTAATGAAGTAATTTATTTTTGAACGAATATTATTCTTTCGGTCTTTCCAGCTTGGTCCTACTCCTAATGCCATACGATACTAGTATAGAGCAGTATAAACTTGTACTTATTTAAATCAAAAACCTGACTGCGCAAATCTGCCAATCTTATACTTTAAACAAGACAATCTTGTATGTATATATAATCGGTTTCTCGAAAAAGACTGCAACTATTACCATGAAATTTAGTATTCATGGAGTTTTGCGGGGAGAAAAATCTATCCAGCTAGGTCTTATCCCTGAGAAACTGCACATTTTCGACCTATATAAGTTATTTCTTTCGTCGTGCAACAGTATATCAAAAATTTCGACTATAATTATTATGTCAGCCCAATTGGCAGTATGCGTATATATTTGCTTTGTTCGAAAATTCAGAATGTGATGGGTTCGAATCCCGGTCAGATAAATATTTTTGTGATTCTTTATATTTTTTTAAATTTATCATAACTCCGAGCTAAGCTCGGTTACCCAGGTAGGTACTTTTAATTTATGTAAGTACGCCAAAACTATTGATTTAACAAAAATATTGCTAGGACAAAAATTGTAGGGAATTTTCTCTAGTTTATTTTAGTAACGCATGTTTTTATACCGAAATGAGTCGGAAAGAAGATAGCACCAAAAAATATTTACTGTGCATTTTAAGGGGTTCCGTACACAAAGGGAAAACGGTCTAGGACTCCGCTGTCCGTTCGTCTGTCTGTCCGTCTGTCACTAGGCTGTATCTCATGAACCGTGATAGCTAGACAGTTGATATTTTCACAGATGATGTATTTCTGTTGCCGCTATAACAACAAATCCTAAAAAAACAGAATAAAATAAATATAAAACGTAAGTTTTTGCTTTTTTTTACTAGCTTGTGCCCGCGGCTTCGCCCGCGTAGAATTTCTTGGAGAAAAATCTTCTTCAGCTAATAACTCTACTGACTGCAACATACTTCTGTATACAATATTGACAATGCTTTTAGGGTTTCGTACCCAATGGGTAAAAACGGGACCCTACCACCTCGACCCCGGCCGGTCTAACCGCTATGTCCCTGCATTTTAAATCTGTAATATCTTCGAAAATATTCATTTAAATTACATGCTGTAAAGGGCCATATTGATCTATATTAAATGCATAATGTATTTAAGGTTATACGGCTAATTGGATAAGAATTAATGCTGTATTGCTTAAAATCGCTTCGTAAATAAGCCATTTCTCGTAAAAAGGAAAGGATAAATAATGATTATTTGGGTTATCCCTAAGAGATAGACATATAGCATCGCGGACATTTTTATAGATCTTTTTAAGGTATACAATACTGTAGTACATTATTTTGATCAATCTCGTAGGGGTCAGCCAGCGTTTGCAATGTAAGCGCAAAAAATGTGTTTATTTACGACATTAGTAACCTCTTAAATTATAAGTGTTTCTCTACTATATTATGCACGTTATATACATATAAACCTTCCTCTTGTATCACTCTATCTATTAAAAAACCCGGCATCAAAATCCATTGCGTAGATCTGAGCATACAAAAGGGACAGACAAAAAAGTGACTTAGTTTTATATTATGTAGTGATGGTACGGAACCCTTCGTGCGCGAGTCCGACTTGCACTTGGCCGGTTTTATTTATAGATGGCGGAGCTAGCGGCCAAGTTAGGAGGTGGTAAAGTTTAAATTTGGAAAGGGCACATCCGAATCAATAAGGCTACCAATTATCAAAACTTACGCAAAACATTTTAGGTGGCACTACCAAATGACTATGGGTTTATACCCAATGTCACTGTTTCAATATACAAATCTGACGACACATTAAGCTGAAGTCCTTTAGGGCGCGTTTATATAATATGACCCGGTGACTGCACGAAGGCCGAGCGCCTGTTGTCATTCATAGCAAATTGGGCAGGGTCAGTCAGGGTGATTGTTATAAGTTTGTACGGTGTGGCCTAGTCGATAAAGCTCAATTTGCTATGAATGACAACAAATGCTCGTCTGTGCGCGCGCAGCTCGTCGGGCGCTCAAGCTGAAGGACGTGCTAAAGAAAAACGAAAATATTTACATTTCCGTAATTTTACCTGATATGACCAAATTGATGTGTCATTGTATTGACATTAAAATTAGTAGCATTATGTAATCAACTAGCTGTTGCCCGCGGCTACATCCGCGTAAATACAGTATCCCACGGGAACACTGTACTTTTTCGGGATAAAAAACAGCATGTTCTAATCCAGAGCCTAAACTACTACCATACCAAATTTCACCGTTCAGTAGTTTTTGCGTGAAAGAGTAACAAACATCCATACATCCATCCATCCTCACAATCTTTCACATTTATAATATTAGTAGGATTGTTCTTAGGGTTCTGTAGTGTTTTGTTTACGTTTACATTAAAATATAGATTTGAATAGAGTTAATTATTATTGCAGAGATTAAGCTGTAAAGCTTAGAGCATCCATGCTCATTGATCATGTGATGGGGCATGAAAATGTCCCGCATGTTTTAAGTTTCAGGCATTTACTTGGAGAGGGGGATTGAGACGAACGAAGTCTACATACCAGTAGCACAGGTTGGTTTTCCATCAAAGGGAAGCCCTAGCCTGTAGATCGGTCAGATCGGTTGCAGAGTTATTTTACCTATCTTAGGAAATTTAGTAGGTACTTCGGACCAAAAAAATTATCGTGTCCGTAAATAAGTACAAGTAGGTATTCATGATCTATAAGGCAATGTTACGATATACTGTTGCATAATAAAGTAGTAATAAAAAGTAGAAATGTCAATGTCTTATTGACAGATGTCACAAGCGCAGCCTATCTAGTTAGTTTATTTCAGTTAGCCAAAAGGCTATATATAGTGTAGACGTATATGTATTAAGCATCTCTCTCATATGTACCAACAAAGAAGAATATCTCAATTGTTGCTGTATTATAATTATCACCACTCAAGCGTAAGAAGGATCTGTAAGAACCAAGACGTCGCAGCCCACAACAATACGAAGTTTCAAGTCGTTAAAGCCGGTGTGAACCGTGTTATATGCAGAAGTTGCCACTGCTACATACGATACGCCATCTGACCACGTAAACTTCATTTTTGTTCAATCCTACGGTCCTATTAACACAAAAGTGCTTACCACAGGCGAGGCATACATGCAAGCCGGCTCCCCTTATCAATATTACTTTAAATTTTTTAATTATTATATTGTAATTTTTTAAATACAAAAATTGGTTTCGTCACGTGTTAGCGCAATTTTTAGGGTGCATTGGGCGCAAAATATTGTTTTGGTTTAGTACAGTATTTAAAAAAACAATATATTTATATAATATACGTAAGGGAAGCCTTGTATGCACGCCGCCTCGCTTGTGACTGCTTACTGTATCTAAAGGTGTATTTTATCAGCAATGTTCAGCCTAAAACGTGGCAGTATTTTACTTACACTAATATTATTAAGTGGTAAGATTTGATTGACTGTTCGTTTGCATTGCAAAAGCTCCGAAACCACTGGATCGATTTGGATGAAATTTGGTATGGATATAGATTGGACCACAGGGAAAGACATAGGCTTCTGTTTATTGCGACAAATCGTACGGTGTCAGCGGGATTTCCTTTCGCGTATAGTCCTACTACTATTATAAATGTGAAAGTTTGTAAGGGTGGATGGATGGCTGTTTGTTACTCATTTACGCAAAAACTACTGAACAGATTTTGATGAATTTTGTTATGGTAGTAGTTTAAGCCCTGGATTTAACACATAAGCTACGCATTTACGCGGGCGGAGCCGCGGGCAACAGCTAGTCTGTAATATTGAACTTTATACATAGCTGTGTGAAGTAGCGCTACGAACCGTTAGAGACCAATTAAACTGACCCTCTTAGCTCTCAACACTGCGAGTATTTAACAAATCGTTACTTTCGCGAAGAAGCGAGAGGAAGGAGGTCAAAATTTAAATAAAGCGCTTTTTAATTTACATTTTTTACCTAGACTGACACCTACTTTTGCAGAAAATATAATATAACTTTATGTGAGGTTTCATTACGTTTTAAGTTGTACGTAAAAGCTCCATAAAAATTTAGTTAATTTACCTCTCGTAATTTAACTTTTTGGATTGGATCACGAATTAATCTGAATGTCCAAAAATAACGCAAAAGAAATCTTATTTTTTGGGTTCCGTAATACACAAGGAACCTTTATAGTTTCGCTTTGTCCGTCCGTCTGTCTGTCTGTCTGTCCGCGCTTCTAGCTTCTGTAATTCTGAATATAAATGCTTGAAATTTGGTATAGTTATAGTTTGTGTATAGATATCGGTTTTGGCATCACGAAATAATAATAATTTTATATTTTAGGGGTATCTCTCCAGGGCTCATCTCATCCTGTGGGATGTTGTGGTCTCGTTGAGGAGGTCTTTTAAATTAAAGGCAAAGTTTCATACGTGACTTTTTTTACAAAGTCAACTATTTTTTAGTAATCGACCACCAAAGTGGTTTGTAAGTTGGCATTTCCAAACTACAGAAGATAGAAACTTGTAAGTTTCCTTGCTGATAGATCATGCTCAAAACTCTTCGAGTAAATTATTTTGAAAGAAATCGAATAGTAACTTTTAAAGTAATTTGAAAAGAACTTATTACGCGTTGATAGTTACGGAGCCCTCCATGACAGACAGACATGTCCCCGCTTGTTCTTGGTTAGGTTTTATTTTTACTTTCACTTGTTTTAACTGACGATCATATTTTAACCTTTTTCTTATTGATAAGATTATCTTGGTAAAGTCCAAAATACGATAAACGAGTAGATTGCTTTTTATAAGACGCAAAAGATGCTGAATACAAGCATACGCTGTGTCCACGATTGTGTAGAAAAATTGTGGACCGTTCGAGGGGACGTCAAAATTTTCAAATTTGGATCGTTCTATGAAACCTGTTTCTCTGTGAGTATATTATATATTTTCTACTCTGTGCTTAAAACTCCCGCAGCAAAGCCGTCAAAACAGAATCAAGGGTGTCCAATTTAAAACTAAAATCTATTCGTAACAATTAGCGAATATCTGGCTATATAAATATTACCATCCTCTATTTCTCTTCGCGAGTTCTACGAGTATAACAATGATATTTGCTATTATTTACACGTTATTTATTCTATACCTAATATGCTTATATACCTCCCGAGTCCCCATCCTACTACTATTATAAATGTGAAAGTTTATTGAGCTTTCACGCAGAAACTACTGAACGGATCTTGAAGAAATGCGGTGTAGCAGTAGTTTAGGTTCTGGATTAACACATGGGCTACTTTATCCGGAAAAGTAGTGTTCCCGTGGGATACTATATTTACGCGGGCAGAGCCGCGGGCATGGACTAGTATTCTATACCTTGTTTACAGCAACTAGAACCTCGAAAATTAAACGTCGTGTAGGCTTTTTACTCGACTACGGCGAATTCAAAAGGAAGGGTAATAATGATTTTGTCAGTATATGTATATATATATATATATATATATATTATATTTATTCTACCGGAGCGCTTAAACTACTGATCCGATTTGTAAGAACGTCCCGGGTAAGATAGACGTAACAAAGGACACTGGCGAATCCTATCCGATTTTCAATCAAGAGCGGCCAAGTTTCGAAAATATGTGATTTTATAGTACTTAAAAATTTATATAAAAAAATATATATTTTTAGGACATGGGAATAAAAAGTTATGAATCTCAGAATATCAGAGAATTCATGTGCAAAATACGTACTTATCTGTGGTGATCGTTGTCGTCACATCTGTATAGACTATGGTTATCATATTGTAAATTGAGAATTTGAGGAGTAAAAGCTCCATCTAGTGGCCCATTAGATAGATTTATTTTTTATTGAAGTATAAAGTTATTTTCTTTTTTATACATACACCGGCATATTTAGCGGAACATAAAATAAAGGTTTCATATCAGTATCATATAAGGCTGCTGGCTGGTTTATACGTCATTTAATTTAAAAAGAAATATTTTCAAATTAAGAAAACAACTGAACATCACATTTTATGCAATTGTTTTAATTTTATTCAAATACACCTTATCTGGAGCGAACTTCGAGTATTTTTTCCTTCTGAGTTTGATTTAAAATTTCATCGAAATACTGTTTTTTGTTAGTTTTTTTTAATCGCGTATCTTTTTGGAGTTGAGGACTGAATTATGCCTGACTTAGCCCCAACGGAGATTACCAGAGCACTCGAAATGCGAAGAAATGGTCAAACCTACAGAGTGATATCCAGAGATCTTCATCGACCAGTTTCAACGATCCATCGCAGTATCCAACGGTTCAGGGAGACCGGTACTTATGTGAGAAGAGCAGGACAAGGCAGAAAAAGACGCACTTCGAGTAGGGATGATCGTTTCATTCGGCTTCGTGTACGTAGGAACCCCCGTTTGACGGCCGCCCAAGCCCGACATGAGTTAGAAGCAGTGCGGGGTGTAACCGTAAGTGAGCGTACGGTACGAAGAAGGTTCGAAGAAGCTGGTTTGGGTTCATTTGTGCCCGCCAAGGCTCCAAGGCTCGAGGTAAATCATCGTAGAAACAGGTTAACTTTTGCTCAGGAACATCGACTTTGGAACGCGGACCAATAGAGTAAGGTATTGTTTAGTGATGAGTGCAGAATTCTCTTAAATCAAATTGACGGCAGGCAAAGAATATACAGACGCAAAGGAGAACGTTACATTCAGACAAATTTTGAAACTACAGTTGCATACGGTGGTGGATCAATAATGGTTTGGGCGGGAATTTGTTTGGGAGCTCGCACAGACTTGGTAGTGATTGACAGAGGGAGTCTGACTACAGACCGCTATTTCAGAGAAGTTTTAGAAGAAAATGTCGTACCGTTTGCCCCATATATCGGTGACAATTTTGTTTTTATGCAAGATAATGCTCGGCCGCATACCGCTCGGGTAACTCAAGCTTATCTTAATGATATGAATATCACTGTTATGGAGTGGCCGGCGAGATCACCGGATATGAACCCAATAGAGCACGTTTGGGACTTGCTGAAAAGAAAAGTTAAGTCCAGAATTCCAGCTCCTGCCAACGTGGGTGAACTGCGAATCGCCGTAGTTGAGGAATGGCGGAGACTATCCCAGGAGACCATCGATAACATCATTCTCAGTATGCCTAGACGGGTAGAAACTTTAATAAGAGCACGTGGTGGAAATACGCGATATTAATCACCATTTTTCTAATTTAATTAATTGTTATTTTAATATTTTTACTTTTCCCGGTTACATGAAAAGTTCAAAAATGTACCATTTTTCACAAATAGCCTTTACTCGCAAAATCTGTTCTTAATGAGATCTCATTTTAAGTAAAACAAATGAAACTTTAAATAACAAAAGAAGTGTAGTAAGTAGATTTTAAAATAAAACCATATTTTTTTAATTATGGACCTTTTTTGTGTTCCGCTAAATATGCCGGTGTGTTTAGTTCAACAGTACTAGTTTTATGAAAAAAAAAGTTACTTGGGGTTGTGAAATAGATCCATTTTTATCATTTATATCAAGAAAAATAATTATTATGATTTTTTGTTTTCGTAACGCGCAAGCGACATCTATCATTTATATGTTAGCACATTGCATTTCCAAACAAACTAGTTATTAATTTCATTACGTATTGACATCTCAACTAATAGATGTCGCTTTTCCGCAAACCGCTACTAAGGTAATTTATTGAACAATAGGTTATGTTATATTCAATCAATTATCTTTTATCCCCCGATTTTGATGTATAATATTATTGCTTTTTTTGTTCCTATGTTCATAAAGAACAACTTACAAAAAATATTTTTTGTGGCCTCGAATTTTAATTACCAGGCAGTAAATGTATGGCAACTTGCCGATCTCCTTTACGTACTTAGTGGGGTAATAGTTTTTTTTATAGAAATTGTAGTTATTAATACCTTCATGTAACCGAGCATTGAATAAAGCAGATCTAGGACCAACAAATGCCCCAGGGACAACAGCGGGGTAAAAACGTTTCAAAATGGGGCTTAAGAGATTATTTACTGTTGCATATTTAGGGTTCCGTGCCCAAAGGGTAAAATCGGGACCCTATTAGTGAGTCTCCGCTGTCCGTCTGTCATCAGGCTGTACCTCATTAATCGTGATGGCTTGACAGTTGAAATTTTTACACATGGTGTATTTCTGTTGCCGCTATAACAGCAAAACATACTAAAAATATAATAAAATAAATATTTGAGTGAAGCTCCTATACAACAAACGTGTAATTTTTGCCGTTTGTACGGATACCCTTCGTGCGCGAGTCCGGCTCGCACTTGACCGGATTTTCTCTCTTAATTTTTTTTCGTATCTTTTTATCGATTACGTTACTATACTCTGGCCCTCGGGCACGATTCCCCCGATTTAAGCGTTTAGCGCCCCAGAGACTTGTCAGACGGTTAGATTCAAACGCGTAGATTTTTAGTTTGAGTCATACCATTTTGATCGGTTACACAGCAAGAAACCTCATAAAGCCGCTTTAAAAAGCTAGTTAGATGAAATTGCCATATTTTTGTTGTGTTTCACGCGCATGACGGAACCAATCTACGCAGTCCCGCTTAATGAACCTTCAAATCAGCACCAAAAGATTTCATCAAACAAGCGTTTTTGGTATCTGAAACTGCTCCGAATTTTATTTTATTTTATTCTTTACATTAACGCTGGGAATATATTGTCCAGAATACGTAAGGCAGGGGAAAATTCAGAGCAATGTAAATAGAACTCTGGGCTAATACATTAGAGCTGAAAATCGAAGTGTCGAGCTGTCATATATGAAATTGACATTTGACTCGACACTTGTGTGTTCGATTTTCAACTCCATTGTATTAGCGCAGAGTCCTATTTACATTGCTCTGAATTTTACCCGGCCTTCCGGATTCCGGATCATATAGTCCCAGCCTTAGATTGCATTGAATCGGAACGGAGTACAACAACTGTAAGTATGTTCTAATTATGTTTATAGTTTAGTACACTAAGTCCAAATGTGAAACAATTGCATCATTGTGTAATGTGTATGATTCACTACGAACAAAGCCAACTTCCGCCTCGTTTGATAATAGCGGCCTAATCAACGAGTTACTACTTACTAAAGATAGTTTCATAAAGTTTAGAACAGTCATCTGTATAATACTAGATGTTGCCGGCGGTATACAGTATCCCACGGGAACACTGTATTTTTTCGGGATAAAAAGTATAATATGTTTTAATCCAGAGCTTAAACTACTAACATACCAGATTTCATCGTACTCCGTTCAGTAGTTTTTGCGTGAAAGAGGAGGAAACATCCATCCATCCATACAGGCATACATCCACCCATATAGGAATACATCCATCCATTCTCACAAGCAGTTTTATAATAGTAGTAGGATATAAACCGGCCAAGAGCGAGTCGGACTCGCGCACGAAGGGTTCCGTATAAAACAGCAAAAAAATCAAGTTTGTTATATGGGGGCCCCCCCTGAATATTTATTCTGTTTTAGTATTTATTGTTATAGCGGCAACAGAAGTGCATCATCTATGAAAATTTTAACGTCTAGCTATCACGGTTAAGGAGGTACCTGGTGACATCTCGCACAGTCGTAACAGCTAATGCTAGAAACGTGGGGCAGTAGTTTTAATGTATGTACAATGTAGATGCAGACTAAGAACGGATTTTGAAAATCTCCACCTTCAAAGGGATGAAATAGGGGTTGAAAGTTTGTATGGATAATCTTTAAAGCAATGATTTATATGAAAATTAAAATTCATGCTCTTAAATATATTAAAGAGTTCGTGTTTCATAAGATATTTGCCCTTGCCCTGCCCTTTGAGGGTGTAAAATAAGAGTTCAAAGTTTGTATGAAAAATATTTAAAATCTGGAGCCGATTTACATGAAATTTAATATCTGAGCTGATAAATATAAATCATTGAGTTCGTATTTCTTATTAAATTCGTCCCCGTGTGGATGAAATTGGGGTCCAAAGTTTGTATAGTGGAATATTATCAACAGTAAGACGTATTTATATGTATGAATCGGTAGCGGCATGCCGATTGGACGATGGGCAGCACGGTGTATGGCTAAGGTGGGTATAACATCTATCAAAGATCTTTGTCCTATGTGCAGTCGAAGACCCATACGGTGTACAACTTCTCGACCTCATTACCCGGCAATAAGGTACAAAAGCGGTAGAGCGTATCTGCCGTCAACTGTACATAATGTCATCCAAGAAGTTTGACATACACTTTAACTCTATTCATCAAATGAACAAGCATCCTTGTTCATTTGATGTTCATTTCTCTTTTCGAAAAGAGATACAGATACAAACAAAAGGGAAAGGGAAAACAGATTGGATAATAGATTTGATCAAAGATCTTGGATATCCAATATTTGATAAAATTTATTGTCTCTTTCTCTTTCCTATGTATCTGTATCTCCTTTCCCTGTTTATACTGAATGCAATGCAAACAAGTTAGGTAACAACTAACAAGTAAGAATCATCGGTGCTGGCAGCGGTGCGCGATTGTTCGCGGATGTGACGTGGTCCATTGATCGCGTTGGGGCGCGGGCCGCGGGGTCTTGACACGAAAACCGCGGTTAATAATTGTGAGCTCACCTTTAAAACGATTATAAAGTAACTAGGTATATAAGTGGCGAAGGCTAGTAGGCCATCATGGGGAAGCCCTAGCGATTAGGGCTTCCCTATGGAGACTAGGGCCTAGCCTGTATAATAGGTTGGTATTTGGATGAGTGTCTTCAAAAGGTAAGTGGGAAGTGAAGCCGATAGGAATGGAGTTATAGGAGTTCCTCGCCACTGAGGTATATTCTTATTTATAAACACTATAACCCGACTACGTAAATTACATAGTATCCTATGTTACCCGAGCTATTATTACCAATGTATTGACAGTTGACACCTAATTTTTAATCGGATCAGTAGTTTAGGCGCTACAGTGAAACAAACATACATACGTAGACTGCCAGAGTCATTACTATTCCTTTTGGCTTCGCCGTAGTCGGGTAATTAAGTGGCTAGTGGCAAAAAACAATAGATTTTTTAAATGTAGGACATCCTAGATGTGTACATTTATCTAGAAGTCTAAACTGATTAACGGTTTGGTTATTATTTTTGTACCATAATATGGAAACGATAATCTTAAATATTCAAATGTTTGCATGTCAAATCAAATTAAAATAAAAATAAAAATATTTCCTTATAAGAAATTCGCACAGGGCCATCTTTTAGCAAATATAAGTTTTCTTATATATTATATATACAATTAAAAATAAACAAAATATTACATTTGAATTTGGAATCTGACATTTTTATATGATTGTTCATTGTGTTTTCTCATTTTGGCGCCAAAACATTGGTCAATATTTTGCGATATTAAAATGGAGTGGCTTGATAAAGAGAACCGAATCGCTGTGATTGCATTACACAAAGTAGGTATGGAGCCAAATGCAATTTTTAAAACTCTCCATGCGCTTGGTATTAGTAAAATGTTTGTGTACCGGGCTATTAATAGGTACAATGAGACCTCATCTCTTTGTGACAGAAAAAGATCTGGCCGTCCACGTAGTGTTCGTACGAAAAAGGTGGTCAAAGCAGTAAGGGAAAGAATTCGATGAAATCCTGTCCGAAAGCAACAGATTTTATCTCGGGAGAACCATGTTGCGTATTTTAAAAGATGACTTAGGACTTGCAGCCTATAAGAGACGTGCTGGTCATTTCTTAACTGATAATTTAAAAAAGAATAGGGTGGTAAAATCGAAACAACTACTGAAGCGGTAGGTACGCAAAGGGAGGTCACAGAAAAAAATTGTTTACGGATGAGAAAATTTTTACAACTGAGCAACATTTTAACAAACAAAATGACCGTATTTATCCTCAAAGCTCTAAGGAAGCTTCCCAATTAGTCGAAAGAGTGCAACGTGGGCACTGTCCGACTTCAGTGATGGTTGGTGGGGTATTAGCTATGAAGGAGTGACTGAGACATACTTTTGTGAAAAAGGTATCCAAACATCGGCACAAGTGTATCAAGATACCATTTTTGAGAAGGTAGTGAAGCTCCTTAACAACACCGTGTTCAATAACCAAGAATGGTCTTTCCAGCAAGACTCGGCGCCGGGTCATAAAACTCGGTCTACGCAGTCTTGGTTTGAAACGAACGTTTCGACTTCATCAGAGCTGAAGACTGGCCGTCGTCTAGTCCCGATCTTAATCCACTGGATTATGACTTATGGTCAGTTTTAGAGAAAACGGCTTGCTCTAAACGCCATGATAATTTGGGAGTCCCTAAAACAATCCGTACGATTCGCAGTGAAGAATTTTCCCATGGAAAGAGTGCGTGCTTCTATTGATAACTGGCCTCAACGTTTCAAGGACTGTATTGCAGCCAATGGAGACCACTTCGAATAAGCATTTTATATTTTAAATTGTTTTATTATTTATGTATTTAACTAACACACCGTAAAAGTAACAAATGTTATTTGCAATAGAATTTTTTTTTCTTGTTTTAGTATTTATGGCAAGACTAGGTATATATATATATATATATATATATATATATATATATATATATTAAGCTTTGGCACAAAAACGTTCTTTAACTACTATTTAAATTTTATTAATAGACAGATTTTGAACGTTTTCTGGGATTCTATTGTGTAGGCGTATACATTGATCTGTAAAGGACTTACTTTACTTAGTCTGATCACCGTCATATCTAGCTTGTGCTTATTTCTGGTGTTTCTACAGTGATTTCTGAGCAAATTTTAGGCAACATCAGTCGAAAAAACGAAGAAACTACATTAATTTGCGGAGCCTTTAAAAGTTTGGCTTTAAGACCAGACAAAAGGTTGACAAAATAAACGAATATGGGCCATTAACCAGAATATTAAATTGTGGAGATAAAACGTGTGGACGTGCGCCGTGTCATCGACTCGGCCGGCCACTCTGAAACGCTGACGTCACTTCCGCCCTGCGCCCGCGCATCGCGCAGTGCAAAAGTGTTGCTTTGTATTTTAATAAAAATTTATGTGGATATGAATAAAGGGCATTTTATCGAAGAATTAAGTTCATAGAAAAGACAATATTAAATAATATTTCTTTTTAGGTTCACAAAACAAGACACAATACGTGCACAAAAGTTACTTATGTACTAAAAGAATATTACTAGAGAATGTATCGCTAGGAAGTGAACCCAACATGCACATATTAATATATCGAAGTTGTGCTATATGCTGAGCATTTAAAATTAAATCTACAACCTACTAAATCTTCTATGAAGGATCTCCATGAGAGTATGTTTAGAGTAGACGACAGAAACGACAGTCATATGAATGAAAATAATTTTTACCATTATTTACTTACTATTTTTTATAATAAAACTAGCTTTTTTCTGCAATACCGCCCGCGTAAACACAGTATCCCACGGGAACGCTGTACTTTTTCGGGATAAAAATTTTGCATCCAGAAGTTTAAACTTCTGGATGCAACCATACCAAGTTTCACTAAAATCCGTTCAGTAGTTTTTGCGTGAAAGTTTACTATGCATTGTACTGGTACATCAAGCTTGTGCTTATTTCGATTATTTCTATTGTGGTTATACTTACGTGGATATACTTTTCTTTTTGGATAGCTTTGGCTTAATTATTTCTTAACATAATATATTAAATTTGATAGAGCATACTGAAAAGCTAGAGTTAAGATTCCAGTTTCCTTAAACTTATTTGACAACATGTAAAAATAATGTGTTTTTGTAAACATTCAGAAATAATAATGTATTTACCTTCAACATGAACATGATAAAAGTAAAAATAATTTATATTTTATGTGTAGTTTTGTAATTACGTGTATTAAAAAGTCACAAGAAGTTGGAATATTTTTTACAACATTAGTTTAATAGTTTAGTTACCTACCTCAAACACAAAAAAATACTATGTTAAGTATTTGAATATATTTTGTGCATGTGACCATACATTTCGTAGCAACTCAAAAGCGTGTGACGTCACAATGCAGTACGACTATTGTACGGAGCGTTTTCACAAGACTCGCAACAGACCTTCAAACAATCCGCAGTTTCTTTGGAAATATTGATTTTATCATACTTTTCATTTTGTAAACTTCAATTTTTTTCAGAGCACTACTCACAATTGTGGTAAAAAAATAGAGGCAAGTAGCCAATTAGTTTAAATCAACAAGTAAACATAATATTAGGGTACATTATAAATATATACGATAATAATTATACCAAAAATAGATCCAGTGCAAGGTGATTGAATCTAGCATAACATATATAAGGTTTGGTAAGATCAACTACGGATATTTTGGGTATATGATATACAGCTCATATAAAGACATTTCGGCAAAAAAATGTTGTCATACTCAAAGTAAAAAAAAACATCTCTTTTTTAGAAGATTGTGAAGATTTTCTTTTCGAGTACAACAATTATTTTTCTGTCCAAAATATACGTAATTGATTTTACCGAAACTTATATATTGACGCTAAGGGCCCATTCACACCAGCGACCATAGATAGGACCGATTTGCAGCTACAGGCAATCGCCCTGTGGACGATATTGACTTATAATAATTCATATAATTTTTAAGTTTAAATTTTAATAAGGTTCAGTGGCCTCTTAGATAGAAAAAATAAAAAAAGTAAATGTTGTAACAGTTGTGACAGATGTGACAGATGTGACAGATGTGGCAAACGTCAACGTGTGACAACATGGTATCCGTCAAGCGCACGGCAGCGTGTGTATTAAATCTGAGGTATACTAACTCTAGAATCTAGATTATAGTTTTGTTGTTATTTTTATTAGTTTTATTAATTTGTAAGCATTATTTAATTTTAAAAAATTGGTTTTCTTCACACCTTCCTCCACATACACTTTAACTGTGCGAAATATGGTACTCCTGCGTTTGCACAATTCTCGTAAAACTGTACTGAAAGCTTTTTCTTCACGTACTAATATAATAATTATTTGAATGATAACAATGACGGTTTTTTAAATTCGTGACATCTGACAGCTTTTTGATACGACAAGGACCGTCGGGCTACCAACTAAGAAAAAGAATCGAAAATTCTTATTGACCGTTTTTGATACCACCTACGCCACCAGATGACGCTTTGTGTGCGTTGGGACTGCCCCCTAGCGGCAGAAAAAATATAAAACACCCTCATTTCATATAAAAGTGATTGCTACATAGTCGCCAGTCCTGGTTTGAATCGGCCCTTAATTTCTGGTAACTGATATTTTCTAACAAACAGCACATAAGTACAATGTACATGCTCCTTACAATAATGGACTGAGACCCCAGCAAAAAATTACTTTAATAAGTTTTGTTCCTTACGTTATTCTGAACCCAAAAACTTTTTTTTGAGCCTTTGGCGCCTTGTACCTGAGAGTTGGCCCCACGCACAATCTGGCGGGTATACAAACGTTCATTATCCACTTACTCAGGCCTTTTCATCCGTTATTGGATGATTTATACAGGTATTCTCCGAGCGAAGAACCCACTCTTGAAATACTGTAGTGCCTGGGACAGTTGGTTTTTAAATGTCGTATGGTCGCCTAAGCACATACGGCATTCTCACAACACAGTCTGCCTAGTTCAGAGGAATGACTGGTCAATACATCTGGGTCCAACCATGTGCGGGTTTCCCCTCACGATGTTTTCCTTCACCGTTGGAGCGTCCGTATAATGTACTTGAGATCTGATAAAGTCTCATTGGTACACGCCACAACCTGGGAATCGAACCTGCACTTTCTCGAGTGCGAATCAAATGGTCTACCCACTAGGCCACGGAGCTCCTACCCACTAATACAACAATATGACATACATTTTATCAGTAAGAATATAAGAGGAGTCTGGCGGGCCTGGGATCTCAGTCCATTACATTTTGAACATACTCTCCTAAGCGCCATCTGTAATTCATTGTTGAATACGGGAGACAAATACATGTAAAATATTTAGTTTCATTTATATACTCAGAAATATTGAGGTATTACTACCTACTTGATAAACGTAAAAACTATAATATTTTATGTGTAGTTTAGTAATTAGATAAGTACATCTAAAAAAGTTTCACAATTGTTTGCTAGATTAGTAAACAAAACCTACATCATTAGTTTACTTACATCATATACAAAAACATTCATTATGGGATGTATGAACTTAAACGAGCAAATATCGGAGATAGTTACAAATATGTTCCTGCACTTTTATCTACTAGTGACGTCACGTCACAGTTAGGTACGACTATTGTATGGATAGTTTTCACGAGATTTGCGATTTTTTGTAAAGAAATCGCTGCACCTTTGAAAATATTGACTTTTAACATGCTGTTTCTTCTGAGAACTTACTCGTATTTAAAAGTACCATTCATTTATGGAATAAAATAAATTCAGTCATCTAGCATAATGTTAGCAGTGACAATAGTAATTTTTGGCTCATGAATATGCAGTTTTATGGCTTTTATGTAAACCAGCGTTTCCCACCTGCCGGGTCGCAACCCGGTACCGGCCCCTCAAAATCAAATACCGGGTCGCAACGATCCCGCCTTGTTTAAAAAACAGTACTTACCTACTATCAATCGGCTTATCTTAAAGATTGTAAACGGAAAGCCGATACCAAAATAATATGTAGTATTAATAGAGAATTTTTACTAATAATATTTTAGCTAATAGAACCCAACCTAACCCAAGCTGGGTTTAAAAGTATTAAGTCAACGAAGGGACAGTGTGAAAATTACCGGGCCATGGCAGAACGATGTTTGGGAAACACAGATTTAAACGATAGCCATACACTGCACCGTACTCAGTATCGACCAAACGACTTGAACCTACCGATTGGATGTACCGACGTATATTCTGTCATGCCAATCCACGCCCATACACGCTCAGTTCGAACTGATCCAATCGGCCGCATCAGCGTTATGCCGATGGACGATAGGCGGTATAATGTATGGCTACACTTCGACGTACAGTGAAACCATGCTGCTAGTGGCCCTCGGCCATCATAGTTTTTCTATGGAAATGACGGACGAATTAAGAAAAACGACGATTGCCGAAAGACATTGAGCTCGTGGTCGTACAGTGTGCACGTATTTATTTTGATGTACTTACTCGTAATATACCATTTCTTTAAGAATTAGCGAGTTATAATTTTTATTTCCCTTTGCCATACTATTACGTAATAAGGTAATAAAAATACGTAATAACCTAACCTAACCTAACCTAACCTACCTTAAGGTAGGTTAGGTTAGGCTAAGGGTCACCTCACACCTGCTGCAAGTAACCATAATAATACTTGCCCTGGTAATTTAATTTCAACCTCATCTCGAATACAATAAGCCAAGCCACACAATTAACAAATAAGCCGAAATTTTTAATATTTGACCATAAACTGCCAAGCTATTATGTACCTTAAGGTATTTTTAAGGTAATTTGACTGGCACTGACACTGAAGGACTGGTACGCGGCTCCATATATCCGCGGATAGCTAAGCTAATTTCTACCTTATATCTAAGACATGCAGGTACATATCTGACAAGCACTCACCCTGAAGTGCTGATGCGCGGCCTGCTCCTCCGCCTGGAACTTGTGCTTGATGTTGTCTATTCGCATCTGCTTGAGTACTCCGGCTACCTCGATCCTGGAAAAATAATAAAACAGTATAAATATCACCATCATTATCGACTACAAACGGCACCACTCCCAGTTGCAGGGTTAGGGTCAGTGCATACTGGGACGATACGCGGCGCTGCATTTTAAGGTAGCTATTCAAAATTGAACTTTATTCACTACACATAAAAATACACGTTTCATATGACACCAGTCATACACTGCACATGCGCTGTGCAGCGCGCCGCAACTGGACATTCGAACTCTTACAATGAAACGTGTATCTTCTTGTGTAATTAATAAAGTTCAATTTTGAATTGCTATCTTTTAACTGCGGCGATGCGTAGCGTATCGTTTCGTTTCCAAATATATTTAATACTTACACAGACGCGCCCGAACGCCACAGTGCTATCATATTAAACAATAATATTATGCTTACGACGCCATGGGCTACAGAATCCATCTTGCATGGGCATGTAAAAAGTCGGACCTGCGCCTGATCTCTCGCCAGTCGTGTCGGTCATCCAACCCACTGGATTACGAGAGTAAAGGAAGAGGGAGTGCTCTTGTGTACTGCGCACACACTTGGGCACTATAAAATTACCCCTGCGTAACTGGCCTGGATTCAATGAAACCGGCCACCGTCACCGAACTCGGTGTGGGGGGAGTTATCTACCACATCCACATATAAAAGAAAATCGCTTACTATTTACTACACCAACACCAAAATACCAACATAAACATTTTCAAGCACCTATTGGACACACACAATTCTGTCGTACGACAGCAAGTTAGATTAAGCCGTGGCGCTATGAGAGCAGAGAGAAAATATAAAATCAAAATACCAAGGTCAAACACCATAACAGCGTTTTTCTGGAAGTGAAAGGCAAAAAGTGAAGACAGAGAAAGAAATTAGAAGTATTCCGTAGAACGTGCCTATTGTAGCTTCGTAGCGCTCGTAGCGGCTCTACGCCCGCGTAGCACCGCTTCGATATTAAAACTACGACTTTTCAGATATTGCATGAAAGTCGTAAGACATGTAGTCTATCAAATTATAGTTCTAACTCATATTACATCAAAGCATATGTAACATTTACGTTACAAACTCACATAGGAAAATTACAAGTCAAGCGGTGACGAAAGCGAACTTGATAGGAGATATGAATTTTAGAATTGACTGCTGCTGGTTCGAAAGTAGATATGTGTGTTAAAGCTTCGTCTCAAGGTCAATAGAGTTGTTTGTCACACTCTTGTATACTGTTCATATTCAATTAATGTAACCGTTAACAAAAAACACATAATGGTACCAATGTCACTTTTTACGGCGTGTGGGAATGTGGTAGCAATCCCCAAAGGGAGATCTTCGACGGAGCGAGGTGGTATGCTCGGTCAGGCCGAAGCCCACTTGTATGCATTTCAGATGTTGTATATACATAATAGCGCCGATCTTAGAAAACTTCGATAGCTCGGATTCAGGATTGTGGCGCTAATTGATTTGGCGGCGTTTCTGTACTGACTCCGTAAGGTCCATTTCACTTGGTTCACATTGGCTTCCCTTATAAATATAATATGTTATATTACAACGTAATAATTTAAAAATATACAATATAAAACTAAATAATACTTGTCACTTGTACGAATAAAATTAACCATTCATTGAAATAAAAACAAATATTTTAATGTAGTCATTGGATTTATTTTGTTATTTCAAGGAGGGTAAGGTTTATATTCGTGCAAAATTTCTCCCCAAACAATCAGCCAATAGAAGCTTGCCTTTTCCACATTAAGGCTATCACATTATTATCTCAAGCTGGACATCTAGTTCAATACAATATTAACAGATGGCGCTTAGCAAGTGAGAATGTAACCAACATTGTTTTGTACAAAACAAGACACTACTGGCACAAGTGTACGACTAGAAAAAAAAGTGTTCGAAAGAATAGAAATGTGTGTTACCATTTTTTTATATTAATTTTTTTTATTTTAATATCTTATGAATTTTGCCACAGACCCAATTTAGCTTTTATCTTTGTAGATTGTAGCCGGGTAGCTCTTAACTAACTTTACAACATACTCTTCTGTTCGGGTAGCACACAGACTAGCTAACAGACAGAGATCACTCATTCTCTTAAGTGCATTTCTCGTAAATTTTATCCTTTAAATCTCATTTTTATTTTCAAACTGTCCCAAGCTGTCCCACTCCCCCGCACAATTTTATGCTTATGTGAACAGAGATTAACAGAAACGGTTAAGAGATTTCTAATCCCACTCATCTTGCTAGCTCTTGTACTGTCTCACCTGACGCGCATGTTCTCCTGCAGCCGCCGTAGCGGGCCCACATACTCCTGCGACCGGCCACCCCGCACCTCCTGCAGCTGATGTTCCACATGCCTTATGCGCTCCGAGTACAGCTGCTCGCGGAGAACGGTGAACTGACGCTCCAGGTTCGCTGGAATTATATCACAATAACAAGTCAGTGCTTATCAAAACATTTTTATATTTATTTTTCAATTCTCAACTAATTATCATAAGAGATTTCAAATAAATTAGATTATATGCTATGTTTTGAACATTAGAGCGGTTAAGCAAGATGCTGTTAGTTTCTTGGTTTGGCAATGGTACGAAATCTTAATTTACTTTCTCTTTTTTTCAAGTATGACCAATAAAAATGTTAATATTAAAGTATTTTATATGACTTAGCATTTCATTCACTTTGTTATAAACTAATAAAGATCTTAGAACCTATTGAAATTAGGAGCATACCCCGAAATTTATACAAAAAGTGTTTAGTTGTTTGTAAACATAACCTCAAAACTTTACTTACCCAGATTGTTGAGGCACTCTATCCGCCGCCTTTCACATTCACACTCGTCCATCTCGGAGGAGTCATCAGAGTCAGGTTCGTCTGCATCCTCTGCGCTGGAGTCACGATCTGGACCTCTGGAGGAGCCCCCAGATCTCTCAGTTTCACCGCCAGACATGTCGCCGTCTCCATCACTGTCGCCCTCGACTTTCATCGATGGCATGATTTAAATTAGCTATAATTAAACAAATAACAAAAGCAAATAAATAAAATCCAAGACTTTCGCTCCTTTTTGTAGTTTACAAAACAAATTACAGCCTACGTCAAGCTTCAAACGTCAAAGTCAACGTCAAAAGATGAATTTTTCATGTTTGATACAACTGCAGTAATGATTTAATCTCATACGGCCAGATATCTGCTTCTAAACGGAGATTATTCTGTATTTTGCTTACAAGGGAAAAGTTCGTAATCTCTTAGGGATTCCCAAAACAAAAAACCCGCCAAGTCCGAGTCGGACTAGCGCACAAAGGGTTCCGTTATCCGTACCAAAAACTATACAACAGCTAGTACTACAATAATAATAATATATAATATCTATGGACACTTCACACCACGTCAGTCTGGCGCCGTGGTAAGTTTCGAAGAAAACAGAACACTGCGTTAATACAATAGAGTTGAAATTCGAACACATGAGTGTCGAGTCTAATGTCCATGTCATAATAAGACAGCTTGACACTCGAAACTTCCATTTTCAACTCTATTGTATTAGCGCAGAGTTCTATTTTCAATGCTCGGAATTTTCACCGGCGTTCCGGATTCCGGAGCAAATAGTCCCAGCCTTACGAGAACCAATTACAACGAAAATAAGTATATCTAATACTTTTTATACTATACTTACATATAAGATTTTTAATACATAACTATTTATCTTTGTTCGCAGGTCCAGTTCCTGAAGATGCTCTGGGTTCGGGGCGAAATGCGCGTCGAGTTTTGCAACCTGCATGATGGCATGGGGCCTTACATGATCTTGCTGACATTGTTGCTTGTGTGGTGGTGGTGTTTACACGATCTTGTTTCTGAGTGTACGCATAAGCACTGTGGGAGGAGGGAGGTGCTTTACGAATGCTTGCGCGTGTACTCACACATCTGATTGGAGGTTTTGGGTATGTTTTTGTGGAATATTGCTAGATATAATATTAATTAATTTGTAAGCTATGGATTTCCGCAAAGTTACTATTCTATTGCTAACTGCCTAGAAGAAGGTAAAATCTGTCTCAGTACTCAAGAGAAGTTAAAAGCTTAAGGATGATAAGATCCCAAGAATTAAATGAAGATTATGAAGCGAGATGCTTCTCGAGAACGCCAGGCTATAGCTTGCGTTGTGGAAAATCCATACGTTGTCTCGAGTCTCAGACTTTTACTCAGAGTCCCGCTTGAGCTCACGACGCATCCACACGGCTGCTTCTCGGTCGCTGGAAAGCAGTCAAGAAAGGGTGGCACGACTGACGACGGATCGTGAACAACATACGTTGTATCGAGCCTCAGAAAGTAGGTAGTGAGGAAAGAAATGCACCGATTGAGAGCTGATCGTAAGCGTCATTCATTATCTTACGCCTCACAAACTTTTACTCAGCGTGAGGAACACTTGAGTAACGCTCGAGATGGTCAAAATATTGCTAGCAAAAAAAAGTCTAAATATATAAGTAACTCATAATTTATTCTTGAAATATATTAAGAAAACCTTATGAGATATTTTTTTTTGTATTCTACATAAAACTGAATTATCACTTAATCGTGTAAAAGTATTATTATTTTCGACTAAAAATGTTTGCCCTGGATTCCTGGAAATTAACTATTGTACTGAAGATTGGAAATATAACTATCATTAATTTATATGTCAGAACTATAGACGTATATATTAAAGACGAGGCATGTTGAGGCAAAAAAGTGTATCCAGTTAAATGGAGTAGAGTAGAAGGACTTTTGAGATTTTTGGGGCCATTTTGACATTTGAGACAATGGATTTGGTATTTCTTTCATAAATTGTGTTAATTCGGTTCTTAATGTGTAATATTGGTAGAAGATATTAACCATTAAATATTCGTTAACGTGCACAAGTGTGGGCAAGTGGTACAACTTCAAAAAACGTGCTAAAATGGCAACTGTGCCCTCCAAAACTCCCTAGGAACTTTGAGTAAAGCTTCTACCACTTTACTGAATCGACTGACTTGACTCATTGACTGCACTGACTATTTATTTGGACTTTGGCTAGACTTTAGACTTGACGATTTAGGAATATGGTGTTGCAAATTGAAATGAAAATTCTATTTCCCGCCTTTTGACACTGGCAAATGATTTTTAGCCGACGCCATATTTAAATAATAATTTTAAAAATAGTTTTGTTCTGTCAAATGTACGTCATACCCTCAGATTTTTAACCTTTTTTTTTGATGATCGTGTTGAGTTCACTACAATATGCATTACTTACGGGCAGTTACGGGGGTAAAAATGTTAATCGAAGAAATAACAAATAACACGCGGACAAGTCGCGGGCATTAGCTAGCTACCGGTCCTTGGTATATCGAACCGGGGCAGGTGACTGAGAAAAACTAAACGTTTCGAAACGTAATACTGCGCGTATTGTTCACTTGTTCTTATTATTATACTAAGCCAAATTGGTATGCAAATACGTACCTACATACATATTACATGCGCACTAAAAATAAAACGCTCCTTTTGGCAGTCAAATATAAATCCTACTGTACACTACTGAGTGCTATACCTACTTACTTAGTAGTCAGTACTATGTTCAGTAGGTACAGTACTATGGCACAGTCATAACAAGCAAAGAGTTTAACGCCCAACGATGAGAGAGCACGGGTATAACATAGAGTGCTAAGATGGGCCCCAGAAGCGTCGAAGTTAAAATGGTCCACATTTAGCAGGCTTCGTGTCTATAGTATTACTTTGGATGGTTCAAATAAAACACAGTAAATATCTGATATTAAATTTAATATGTATTCTATTATTTACATTAAATTGTTCTCTATTAACATGGTATTTATATTTTTATTCAATTTCATTAATATATTTTATATACAGGACTTTTATAAATTATAATATGATATTAATATCAATACTGCGTAGTCTTAAATTCTTATTCGGCAACGAAGACACGAGAACTTTTTTTTATTAAAAACATTCCTCGCGCGCACCAAACCTACAAAACTTAAAATACAAAGAGTACGACAATACTAAACTAACTATGCAATTTAGCACCCGCACAGGCTAAACAATATATATATAATAATCCATTATAGTATACTCACTACAGTAAAATTGTTACTCAATCGATATTAAAATGATATTCCAAATGAGCACACCGCGAGTACAACTCAACATACGCATAAATTAATTAAAACTAAAATTGTGATTTTCAATGGCGACCGAGGGCGACAGCGGGCGACAGCTGTACCGCCACACGCCGCCACACGCCGCCACACGCCGCCACACGCCGAGTACCGGTGTATTTGTATGCACTGTATTATTTGGCACTATAATATTTATTTGGAGCACAACTCTATCTAGTTAGATAATAATTATTTGAAACTAATTGTAAATATTCTAAACACAGATTTGGACGTTTAGAATATGTATAATTTTCGTAAAAAAAGTTGGTGTTTAAATCATAATGTAACTCGACCTTGTACAGAACATACCTGGAGAAAAAAATAAAACGTTATTTTTTCATAATTTAAATTCCCTTTAATTATGTAAGTAAGTATTTATTATTAATATAAAGTTTACTTTTTGTTAATTGGTGTCTTAATTTTATAATTAAAATGCACCTTTTCACGAATTTTATTGTCAATTCCCGAATTTACACAGGTAAGCATTATTTCAAATGGTTTTTGAAGTAAGTACCTACATACTTACATGAAAACAGGTAATTCTATTTATCCGACCCATTACGTACAAGAGGCCAATGCAATCTGCAGATTGGTCGAGTTACTACAAACATATCGTTACTATTCTGTCACTATTCTGTCACTATTCTGTTACTATTCTGTTACTATTAGGACATCACTTCTATAAAATGTTGCTTGTAAATTTCGTTGAAGTTTTCAAAGTTTCTACTATTTTATATTGATTTTATATTATTTGGTAAATTTGACAAAAAAGAGGTTAAAAATTCAATATTCTGTTTATAAAAATTAGATATGTTCGTTAATTAACTAAATATAATTCATAGACAGTAAGGAATGGACTGAACGCTATCTAGCCAAAAGTTCTAAAAACAAACAGCCATAAAATAGATCCGGTTTAAGTCTGAGAATGTTTTTTTAAACACAACTTATTTTTCGCATATTTTACTTAATAATTTTACTGCAGCCATTGCGCTCAGTCTAATTCCCGTTTCTATTTGTCTATGGTGTAAAATTACCCTTTTAAAATGTTGCCAGTTAAGTAATATCAAGTCGATATTTAGTTTAAGAAGGAGATAAAGTTACGGATTTATAATAGTTTGGGATCCTCTACTCTCTATAATATCTAACTTTAGGCAAGTGTTTAAATTTCAGCTTTAAAACCGTCAATTATTTATAGAAAAATTCCACAGAACTAGCTACTTGTAAAATGTTAAAATGTTACGTATTTTCATCTCTAGTAGACATTTTGGCAACGAGGAGTAAGGTAATGTTGTTAATAGGTCTATCGAATAGTTAAATGTAGGTACATCGTTCATATTTAGTTATGCAAAATATAAATTCCCTTGCATTTTGTGTTTTCTGGCTCAAACGATCAGTATGCGGGAAATATACAAGAACATATACAATCTAGAGTGAATCGAAAACCATAGAATTTAAAGTCTTACAATTCTGATCAATACTTATATAAATTTAAGTACACGTATTCAAATTCAAGTGCATAAGTACGAAATACAATAAAATATTATGTTTACATTTAAATACGAAATTTATTTAAATTTACAAAAATGACTCCGACCGTTACGACGAGACACGTCAGCGCGACAGCCGGCACTGTCAGGCAGACGCACGTCACCGGAACGGGGAAAATTTAACGAAGAAACACATCAAATTCAAACACGCAATTCTATAATTAGTTAACAGGAATATTAAGGCAGTATGTTGTGGAAACTAGTCTCGCGTCAACGAGTAATATGCACAAAATAATTCTACCCCCGGACACCTATCGACGCCTCTCGACGGATGTATTGGTCGAATTTATTGCATTCTACTGATTACTATGTAAGTTCGAGTTCTATTCGTGCATCTACGCTCGTACGTCGCGGACAGAGAAACTACGTCCTACGTCCTGCCCACGTGTCGGGAACTCGATTAGCTTCGAGTCCACCGCGAACTGGATTCGCTTCGAGTTCACGAACACGAGATAGAGAACCGTTGTGATGAGGTCTAGGGGCAGCGCGTGCCTGCCCCGGGGGCGGCGGCGCTAGGTCTGCTTGAGCCAGTGCGCGGGCACCCACTGGGGCTCGCGCTCCAGGCTGTTGATCTCGTTCAGCAGCTGCTGGTAGGCGCGCTGCGTGTCGTTGTTGATGATGATCATGTCGAACAGGTGGCCCCAGCGCAGTTCCATGTCGCGCGCCGTCGCTATTATCTCCTTCAGCTCCTCCTCCTGAGAAGATTGAGATTGTGTAGGTAATACGTGAAACTATCCACTAAAATTTGGTAGAAAAGTCCACCATCTCAAAATTATCAATTTTAACATCATAAAAGCAATTCATTTCCGAGTCAGAAGTAGGTAGTAGATAAGTCTTTTTTCATAGAATTATAGCACTGAAGCCACACTTATATTATAGAGATTATCCATAAATGTCAAAGAACATCTGTTGGTCTAGAATATTAGACCAACAGATGTTCTTATAAACCTGGGACTATATAATACGGAATCTGAAAGAAAGACTCGACACTTGTAGCGCTGAGTTCTATTTTCAATGCTCTGAATTTTCCCCGGTCTACCGGATTCCGGACAATATAGCCCCAGCCATGGAAGACTTCTTTGTCTGATGTCAAATCAAAATGTGAATTTTGTCATTGACAACTGTTAATGTATTTTTTTTACCTTGAAAGCCTCGCCGTTGCGGATCTTCTTCTGCCTCAGCTTCTCGAGCGAGGGCGGCGCCACGAACACAGTGTACGGCTTGAGGTCGGAGTTGCGGAGCAGGCGCAGCGACTGCGGGTGCAGGTTCAGTACGCAGATCTTGCCGGAGTTTACCACGGAGCGAATCGCTTCCAGTGATGTCCCTGAAACGTACATAAATTATTGGTCGCGGCGCTTGACTACCGCTGGCGTGTTTGAAAAATGCGGCAACAAATAGTACGCCGAAGTCGGCGTGCCCGAGCCCGTGACATTGAAATCTTCGTCAGATGTTCGTACCGAATTCGCGCAAACCAGTAACTGTGTTGCACACAGTGACCTTATAAACCCACACTACATTAATGAGTTGCCGCATTAACCGAGCTGCTGATGTTATATAGTGCGGTATATAGTGCGTAATATAGTACTCGACGACCTCTGTGGCTCAGTGGTTTACACGTTGGCGCTCAAGCCGGAGGTCGCGGGTTCGAATACCGCCAGGGAACAAAAAAGTTTTCTATGTTCCTGGGTCATAGATGTGTATTAAATATGTGCATTATACTATAAAAATCATAAATACAAGTATAGTATAAGAAGTATTCATTTATATATTTCCGATGCAGAGTACACGTAACACAAATTCTTCGAGAACTTACCACGGAACCAGATTGACGGGGTGTGAATGCGTCCATAGATATTATTATCTAGTCGAGCGCCGAGACCAATTTTATAAATCTATGTCTTACACTATGTACGCTTGTCTATACGCCAGTAAACTTTATATACTGACCGTAATACGCCTTCTCGTACTCGCCGTGCTCCACGAACCGTCGGTTGAGGATGTCAGCCTCGAACTGCGTGCGCGAGATGAAGTGGTAGTCCTGCCCCGGTACTTCGTGGTCCTTGCGCGCGCGCGACGTGTCTGTAAATAGGTGTGTTGAGCTATTGTTGTGTTCAGACTTGGGAGGCATTCAATAATCTTCAATGGTTTAAAGCGCAAAGCTTGCTAGAACACACGCACATAAATTTAGCTATCCAATACACTCCTCAACCTGCAAGGTCATGACACAATATAAATAATGTGTAATCTTCATACTAGATCGTCCGAATCGGCGCACGCACACATACCCGTCATTTACACGGCCGCTAACGAAACCTCAAGTAGCAGAAGTATGTAGTGCCACACCGTGCCGCTAAGACTTGTCGCTGCATTGAACGACTAACGAGTTTTAGTTAAGTTGTGCCGCGTTGCTTGCGCACTGTCAACGCCTTCTTTGTAGACGTACCAGCCCTAGCGCTCCGCTCGGCCATGCCTAATCGTAGGTAAACATTTCAAGGACACCGCTGAGTTCACTGTACACTAGCCCCATTACTAATAAAAATATTTACCAACGGACGTTGCTATCTTTTTCTATCATGTGATATTTCCAACGTATCATACAAAGACAGCAATGTTGTTTAACTTATCCGTAGTGTAAATAGTGTTATTAGTGCGTGCGTGCGTGCGTGCGTGCGTGCGTACGTGCGTGCACGGGTTACTCACGCGGCACGGCGGCGGCGAACCGCGCGGCGTCCTCCATGAGCCGCTGCCGCAGCTCGTGTCGGCCGATGTTGGGCGGCCCGATGAGCACGATGGGTCGCTTGTGCGACGCGCGCGGGTAGTACAGCGCCACCTCCTCGTACGTGAGTATCTCCTCTTGCTCGTATTCTACAACATAATTTAAAAAATACAGTCTTAGAACGATGTTTCTTACGCCGGTTCAACTCGCCGGGTTAGTTCGCAAACCGGTGGTAGGCATCACGTAGGGACAATTCCGTGAGTGTTATTATTAACCTACTTATATGGAAATAAAACTTTTTGAATTTGATAAAAGCGTCATTCCACGCCACAATGTACAAATTAATGTGCCTTTAGCTACGAAACTTCTGTTAAAGGCGCATTTTAATATAATCCTGCAAATATGTGAACTGATCTCTACCCAGAAATTTTCCTACTGCGGTTTAGCCACAGAGTAGAATATATGTACCTACTTACAAATTTGAAATGTTTGACCTTTCCTTTAACGGCCTACAATCTTTTAACACAATCGTGGACACACCGTATTGTAGTAGTGCAATCAAAATGTATCTAACTATGTAGCTGTTTATCTGTCCCTCTTTTTTTAATCTGTTGTTTAGCTACATCTATGACGTGTTTTTCAAGTATCATTATGAACTAATAGTATGTTATTCAAATCTTGGACTCACCATCTCCTCCAGACGTGGAGTAGAGAGGATACCCGGCTTCACTCGTCGCCTTCTTGCCCTTCTTCTTCCGCGGCGGCTTCTTCGCGCACAGCAACGTGCCGCCTTTCCGAGGTTTGTCTCGCGCCGCCACCTCGCCCGCTAATGTCAGCTTCATTGACTCCCGTCTGCAAATATTATTAAGTGTTTGACGACCTCTGTGGCCAATCCCGCCCGGGGAATAAAAAAGTTTTCTGTGTTCCTGGGTCATGGATGTGTATTAAATATGTGTATAAAATAATAAAAATCTTAAATATATGTATAGTATAAAAAGTATTAAATATATTTCCGTTGTTTGGTACCCGCAACACAAGTTCTTCGGATATTTACACACAATGACATTATAAACCCTTAACCCATTGTAAGGGTTTATAATGTCATTGTGCCGTGTGTCATGTTGTAGTGGTGACCAGACTGACGTGGTGTGAAGCGTCCATAGATATTATTATTTGTTGTGCAATATTGTCAGCTTCTTCGAAATCAAAGTTCCTTCCTTATTTAGATAGGGCTTGACTTAGCAGGACATAATTACACTTTAATTACCAGCACCCACAAAAAAGTGTACTGCAAAATATTATGTTAAAACATTTAACGGACGTTTTACTTATTGGTATGAAGGTCAAGATTATTGAAATAAATTACAATACTTCTCCCTAAACCTAAGTATAGAGCCTCCAAACATTTTTGGATGATTAAGAACACTTATGAATACAATATAAATTATACAATAATAATAAGAAAACAATAAAAACTAATGTTCTGTGATAATACGTATTCTGTTATTTATAAATTAAAATATACTTCTAAAAGATTATTTTCTGCATGTTCTTTGGAAACCCCTTAAAATAACCCTAAAGTATTCGTCCCCCTAAGACAGACACAAGTTTTTTCCCCCTAAATTTAGGGAGAAGGTCCCTAAGTTAGTAACACTGCTGCCGCAGCGCCGCTGCACTAGGATTTGTATGTTATTTTTTGCCGCAGCGCCGGCGGTTATCGCCGAAGCTCCTGCGCAGATCCGCAGAGCCAGAGATCTTGAAGGCCCGGCTGAGTAAAGACTAAGGCTCTATGTAATCCGGAATCCGAAGGACCAGGGAAGATTCAGAGCACTGAAAATAGAACTCTGTGATAATAGATCTGAAAATCGAACACTCGAGCGTCGAGTCAAATGTCAATGTCATATACGACAGCTCGACACTCGGCACTTCGATTTTCAACTCAATTGTATTAGCGCAGAGTTCCATTTTCATTGCTCTGAATTTTCCCCGGCCTTGTGGATTCCGGACAATATAAAAATAAAAATAAAATAAAATAAAAATAATTTATTTTCAGACAAAGAAGTCCATATTTTAAATGATTTTGTGACAGTAAAAGTATAGTCCCTGCTTAACTAACAAACATCTACAAAACTCACTGGTGCTGGAAGGCCTGGCTGGGTATAAGCCCCGCTAGCGATTGGTCCTCCTCGCCCTCGCGGAAGGCCTGCCACCAGTTGGGGTCCTCGCGGCTGATCACGTGCAACACGTCGCCTTTCTGGAAGCTGATGCCTGGGGAACAGATGGTTATAGTTAATGGTTACTTAGTGGTAATTACTTGGTGGTATAGCATGACTAAGGCTGGAACTATATGATCCGGCATCCGGTGGGCAAGGGAAAATTCAGAGCACTGAAAACAGAACTGCGCTAATACGATAGAGATGAAAATCGAAGTGCAGAGTGTCGAGCTGTCATATGTGACATTGATATTTGACTTGACACTCGTGAGTTCGATTTTCAACTCTATTGTATTAGTCCAGAGTTCTAATTTTACTGGTCTGAATTTTCATCGGCGCTCCGGATTCCGGAGCATATAATCCCAAGCCCCAGCCTTAGAGACTAAATAGTTCGTAATTCATCAAATTTTCGAGATATTTTATCCAACCACATCCCTGTTTTTCGTAGTATTGCTGCAATAAAAAAGAAACGCCCTGTTTTTTAGGCAATAGATTACAGTGTCGCGTTTTTTTTTTCGCATCGAGCTAGCTTTTCGTCTTTTTCTCTCTCTCGTATTCCCTCACTCTACAGAAGCGTAGCTCTCTCGCACACTATCTCTGTCTCACTCACCCAGCTCGCGGCACGGGATGTACACGTCGTCCTCGGGGTCGTAGTCGAAGTGCGCGCGCACGTGCAGCACGCGGTGCGGCGGCGGCGGGCGTGGCGCGCGACGCGGCGCTAGTACCACCACGAGCGTGCCAGCGAGTGCGCCCAGCAGCTGGCACACCTCGTGCACGGATTTCCCGCGCATGCTCACGCCGTTTACTTCCAGCAACTGGAAGAGTCGCATAATATGTCAATGCGAGCAATAGTTACGCCGCTGGTGGTCTTGGTTTTGAACCGTATCAGGGAACTTTTAGCAGCTGTTACTAGTAATATAGATTTTTGTGTCCCAACTCCCAACACATTTCACATTCACATTCGAACATGGTCACAGTTAGAATTTTGTCAAAAAAAAATTCTTGGGTCGTGAATGTTACTAAATAAATAAGAACATTTTAGTGCTTACTACGAGGCATTCTTAGGAAATTCCCTACACATTAGGAATGTAATAAATGTGCTACGTGATTATTATATTAATACGTGAAGCAAAAACATTCAGTATAGTTTAACGAGAAGTTTACGAAAATATTTGGCACAAGTAAATGTTAATGTAGAATAAGGTGTGCAGGAATCTAATATATTTTTTTTAATAATGCTTAAAAATACATAAAATTAATAAAAATAACAACAACACACACTAACTCAGATTACATACTCTACCGTGCGTTTGATAGATACCATTTTTTTTTATTTATATATAGCATCGGCTTATAACCATTTGCCAGTGTCAAGTTAAAAAGGCGGGAAATAGAACTTTCGTTTCAATTTTCAACACCGTATTCCTAATTCGTCAAGTCTAAAGTCTAGTCAAAGTCCAAATATATAGTCAGTACAGTCCATGAGTCATGTCAGTTAATTCAGTAAAGTGGTAGAAGCTTTACTAAAAGTTCCTAAGAAGTTTTGACGGGAAACACAAAAAAGCACGTTTTTAGAAGTTGTACCACTTGCCCACACTTGTGCACGTTAACGAATATTTAATGGTTTATATTCTACCAATATTACACATTAAGAACCGAGATAACACAAATTTATGAAATTCCACAACGTCACCCATTGAACTCCCCGGCGCAAAACTCCGATAGATACCATTAATAATTTATTTAAAATTTAATTACACGTTGGCATTTGTTAATCTGTCACATTTTCATTGTTTTTTTTTTAATTTTTGTATCTAAAATGCAAAATAATTTGTATAAAGTTCAAACTTTAAAATTATATGAATTATTATTGGCGAATTTCGACCACAGGGCGACGTGTATATTTATAATTTGAAGAATCTCACCTCATCTCCCTCATGTAATAACCCAGACTTCTCCGCGGCCCCGCCCCGTACTATCCTGCCTATGATCACCGCTTCCCCTTCATTTCTTACTGTAGCACCTGCGAAAGTATCATAAGCCTTAGCCGAAGTCATCATCGTCATAGACATGTGACATGACATGACACAATATAAGTAAGTCCCTACTCCCTAGATGTCTCTTTCTTAATTTACAAGAACAAAAGTATTTACTAGTGTCCCTAAAACCTCTTTTTATCGGAAAAAAGTATGGATTTCCACAAGGTTCAATGTTTGGCTCACTAATATTCATCTATTTTATCGTTGGTCAAAATGACGATACGAGAAAACTCAAAAGAGTGTATCAATAAAAAGATTAAAGATAACTTACCAAGAGGTTCATTGGTTTTCTCTATCTTAATAATTTTAATGTTTTCACTTGAGTCGTCGGGCGAATGTGACGGAACGTATTTGTCGTTTTCGCCCTTATTAGCTCCAGTCTGCAAAAGTAAATATATATAATATATATAAATGCTCAGTTTTCGTCAAATAGGCCTTAATATTGCTATTGAAGCTGGCCCGACTAACTTTGACACTGTAATCCTTTAGTTTTGCCTGATCTTTCTTAATGGTCAAGTGTTACACCAAGTTTTGGTTCGTATGTGGTAGTAAGTTAATGGAATACTTTTCAGTAATCCCGTAGTATCTGTTCAGTCAAGCCAACTCTCCCACTATATTTATAACCTCGCTATCCCACTTGTTCAGATCCAGTCACCAAAAAAGGTTGTAATCACAGCCAACCAAAAATACAAAATATCTTTGTATTTTTGGTTGGCTGTAAATCAAAGTATTATACTATGTATAAAAACAAAGTATCGTTGTCTTCATTGTTGGATATTTAGGCATGATACCGATTTGGCTGGTGGACGGTGGTTGCGTTCCAAAATCCGAATATAGCGCTCTATATCAACAGACTGTAAAATAATGACGTCACATATCAAATGGGTTGCCAACACTGCCCATATAGGTGGATCCGCGCTTGATATCATGTCTACACACAGTAACATATCTTTCGATTTCGGCGAGGCATCCATAATTTATACTTGTATTCTGTCGAGTTGTCAGTACCTTGTCTCTCTTGCCGGAGAAGCAGTCGGGGTCGAGAAGCGCGGCAGCCTGGTCGTGCGCCTGCAGGAGTGACTCCAGCTCCAGCGAGCCCAGCACGGCCAGCAGCTCGGCCGCCACTGCTGCACCCGCGCCGCCCGATGATGTCACGTCACCCACCACATCTATACACTGGAACGAACAAAAATGAATAAATATAATTAGTTGGAACGAATTGTCCACACTGGAACTTTAGAAGACTAAGGGGGCCTGTTATACAATCTATTTATACGTGTCAGATAGCTTATTTGCATGTTTAATTTCTGTCGCTCGATATAAAGTAAGCTGCGACAAAATTTCCGAATAAGATATTCGCCACCTATGGAGATTTTGAAACAGACCTTAAGTAATTATTTGACAGTTGTCAAGGCTTCTGGCCAAAGCAGAAACACTGATATCATATTTTGGTAATATACTGAAGATGATGGAATCGATGAGCAATGCTACGAACTAAGTAATGATGGACACAGATAATGATAAATATGTTATTGTCATCAGTGCCCAACGTCATCATCACCTTATCATCACTGTTACCATCAGCTAATGTGTAAGTAAACAGTAGGAAGACGGGATGACCATATGGTATTCTTTGATCAGATAAATTGGCAGCTTTTAAATATCATTGCTATTGTTCTTATTGTTCACGTTTGAATGAGGGTGTTTGATATTTTTTCTGCCCCTAGGCGGCAGACCCAACGCACACAAATCTAGTGGCGTAAGTGGTATCAAAAACGGTCATTAAGAATTTTCCATTATTTTTCTGTTACCAGGCGGCGCTTGGTAGCCCGACGGTCCTTGTTGTGTCAAAAAGCTGTCAGATGTTACAAATTTAAAAACCCTCATTGGATCGGAACGAATTTAAACTTACATCCTTAAGCCGATCAGTGGCGCGATGCGTATGAGGGGGTGGGAGGCCGTTTCTCGCGTGTCTCGTCACCGTGAGCACGGCCGCGCGGGTGCTGAGTACGCTCCTGAGAGCGGGCCCGAGTAGGGCGCTTGCAGCCCCCGAGACGCGCGCCGCTAGCGCCGCCTCCCCGTTTGTCGCTAGAGACTTCTGTAGACGAGTGAGCGCCGCGCATACTTCTTGGTAGTCTGTAAATTAAAATAAATATCTTAACTAAAATGCCGAAGAAGATCATCGTGAGGAAAGTAGAAAACTGCGTGTCTGAAAATGATAACAATATTAAGAGCCGAAAGATGAAGTCTACAACTGGCAAGGCTGGTGAAAGAGTTATGTAAACTACATTTTAACGCCCTTCACATTGATGAATTCACTTTTAGAACTCTTGTTTGTCTTTTTATTCGGATCCGCTTTTAGAACGTAAACCTGTTGCATGTTTATTTATTTGAGTTTGTATTTGTAAGTTGCATGCATACTGTCATATGCAAATAAATATCAAAATAAATGCATTTAGTAACAAAATAAATAAATAAAAGTAAATAGACGAGATTTGAAGCTCGGATTCAGCGTTTTGGGTGTCACTGCAACAGTGCCCATTCAATACTATAGTATTTTGTACCTGCTTTGTCATAACCAACACGACACGCCTATCGGTGTTAAGTGGTCAACGTATCCTTTTAACACAAGTGGTTTGCTGGCCTGAACAAGACCTTTGAAATCAGATATCACTTGAATGCGTGGAATATAAGGCAATAAAATATTATGAAACTTATGAGTTACTAGCTTTTGCCCGCGGCTCCGCCCGCGTAGTTACAGTGTCCCAAGGGAACACTGTACTTCTTCGGGATAAAATGTAGCTTAAATGTGTTAATACAGAGCCTAAGCTACTACAATTAGTACCATACCAAATCTCATCGAAATCCGTTCAGTAGTTCGTCATCAACAGACATCCATCCACCCATCCTCACAAACTTTCATATTTATAATAGTAGTAGGATTAGTATTTGACGACCTCTGTAGCTCAGTGGTTGAGCGCGTCAGAGCTCGGTCACGGGTTCGAATCTCGAAAATTAAAGTTTCCTATGTTCCTGGGTCATGGATGGTCATATTAAATAATTATGTGTATAGTATAAAAGAACTTAACATATTTCCGTTCTCGGGTACCCTTTACAGTTCTTCGAGAAGTGTAAGTGGTAAGTTCTTCGAGAACATACCACGGAACCATAGATATTATTACCATATTGCAAAGGAGAACATCTAAAACGAAGGAGGCTTATTGTTTCTAAAAACTAAAGTCTAACTTTGTTCTTATTTCACTATGATAAAAAGATTTAGTATGTGGTGCGCCATAAATTTTTATATTTGAGCAGTTCAGCTGACCTAAATGAAATGAGCGCTGGACTGGAAATAATCTACCAGAGGACCATGGGCTGAGTGGAGGTCATCCAATAGTTTAAATAGTTTCTATATTAATCATCATCTTCATGATGACGTTATTACTGTTTATAAAATTTGGATAAAAAACTCGGTACATTCAATTATGAACTAAATAGTAAGGCTACGTGTAGGTGTACGCTACGTGTACGCTATGAGTAGGTAAGGCTACGTTGACATTTGACATTTGGATTTTCAACTGTATTGTAGTAGCGCACAATTCTATTCACAGTGCAGTTTTTTCTGTCGCAACCACAAAAAAACTCTCGTGGGTACGAGGCCAAATATTCACGTCGCCAACTCAAATAATAATAAGTACCCGAGATTTGCTCGGAGTTTTAGTACAACGATAAAATGATTAAAAAAAAATATATATAAAAGAAAAAGAAATAATAAGAATCACAAAAATATTTATCTTACCGGGATTCGAATCGACCACATTCCGAATTTCCAAACAATGCAAAAATCAAACGTAGGTAGGTACGTATACCAAAAGCTGCCAATCAGACTGACGCAAGAAAAAACATTTATATTGGTTAAAAATTAGCAGTTTTTAAGGAATAAGACTTAGCTAGATCGATTTTTCTCCCCCAAAACTCCCTACATACTAAATTTCATGATAATACTTGTAGCCTTTGCCGAGATACCGATTATATATATATATATACAAGATCGTCTCGTTTCAAGTATAAGATAAACGACAGATTACATATCACATTATTTCAGGTCATGTCGTGTACATTTTTTTAAGAATTTGACGCGTATTCCTACCATTACCTATCTGATGTGCCTCCTACTGTATATTTCTACTGTATATTTATATAAACAATAATATTATGCACAAACAATGAAGTTATCATAACTGATCCATTCCGGTGAAACCTCACGAGTCACGGTAACCAATAACATAATAATAACTATATTGATTACTAGCTGTTGCCCGCGGCTTCGCCCGCGTAAATATAGTATCCAACGGGAACACTGTACTTTTTGGGGATAAAAAGTATCCTATTTTTTAATCCAGAGCTTAAACTACTACCAAATTGCATCGAAATCCGTTCTGTAGATTTTGCGTGAAAGAGTAACAAACATCCATCCATCCATCCTCACAAACTTTCACGCTTATAATATAAGTAGGAAGCAGGGGCGTGCGCTCCATATAGGCAGAAATGCAGTGCTTTACTTGTCATTCACAGATATTTTAATAAAACGTTCGTACGTTTTAGATGACTTTAATTAATAGTAAATAAATTAATTAAAAAAATATAATAACTTAAAAAGGCCTAATATTTTATAAATAGCAACTAATGCCGTTAAGTTCTGCAGGAAAAATCATCGCATGTGTGTGTAATTTTCATACTTCGCAAACGCACACACCCATGAATATCGACATAAATAAACAGCGAAAGTCATGCGGCGGGAGATGGCCGAACCGAGAGCCGAGCCGAGATCTTCGGTTCGGCTATCCGATCGCTTCCGAAAACCGCCGAACTGGCTTGTTGGAAATTATTCGTTGCCTATAATCCGAGTAAAAACAATACGCAATATGCATTTTTGTTTAGTAAGGTATTATTTGTTTAAATAGAAGAAACGTTTTGTGTTTCGCGGGGGCCATATTGCATATTTCATGTGATAAGCATTGTTTACAATTTAATCGCTCCAGTTTATTTATAGTTTTCTTTAAAGATTTTTCATTTTAACATTTGAAAGTGTGTACATTTTATTACTGAGTTTCTATAATAATTGAGGTGATTTGCTTTTACTAGTGAGTTAGTCGATTTTTTTAAAATGTTATTTGACTGTGAGGTTTTGAAAATTAGTGTTTATTAAAAATTAAAAATAACAAGTTCTCACAATTGTCATTCAGTGAAAAGATTCAAATTCTGTCTAAAGGTAGGTGTGTACCCGAGTTACAACAATTAAACCAGAAAAAAAATAATGTAACTCGAAAATTTCATGTTAAAAGTTATGAAACGTATAGCTGACTGTATGGTTGTGTACACAAGATTAAATTATATTGTTTTCCTTGCATATTATTTAGTAATTACATCGGGATATAGTAATCTCAAGTAACCGAAACCTTGAATATGTGAAAATTGAAGCTGTCTGGTGACTAGTTATAATATTTTAAAATATGCTTATTATTTTACTTATTAGAATTTCTTCCGCCGCGACGATCGATCGCTGTTTTGTCTGCGTTGCCGTAGAAGATGTACATGAATAGTAGTACATCTAAGACTTGCTCTGTTGGCATGGTTTCGACTTAGAGATCCGTCGCTTGGCTGTAGCTATGCTAAAAATCTATAAACGAAAAAGTTTTTGTGACCGAGTACTTCGCCGCATGCCCAGTGTCATAATCCTGTGCACGCCACTGGTAGGAAGTAGGATAATATATCAATTGGCAGTTTATTTTAAACGCAAATAGCAAATACCTGCAAGTTCTCAGCTATATTACAGGTACCTTAGTTTCTACAAATCTGTGCCACGTTTAGAATTAATTAATACAATAACGTATACTGTATTGAAGTGCAAAGTTTCGCGCTATATCTGATCGTTTAGCGATAACGTTGGATTTCCCATAACTTCGTTTTCTTTAAAAAACAACAAGGTATTATCGCGCCATTTGTAGCCATTATTATTATGTCCGAATAAAATTGTTAATAATTGTAAAGGACATTGGGTATTTTATATAGAACAATTTGCTACGGCGACCAATGACATAATTAGGCTAGATGCAAGCGTTGTTAGATAACAATTACACCTAGATTACAACGACACAGGTCTAACCTAACCTCACGAGGTGGGGTAAATTCTCATATATTTTTACTTTTAATTTAAATTTCAATGAATATTCATATAATACCTATATATTGATTATCTCCAGATCTCCATGGATCTGAATTAAAATAATTACAGAAAATTAAAATTAATTTGGTTTGTGGCCAACACTTTTTTAAAGAGCGGGGCATAAAAGTATTATTTTTTTAATGTTACAGTTCGTGTCCAAATTTTCAATAATTGATTTCACAAAACGTGATATTTACATGGGCGAATGGCGATACTAACATAAAAGCTCACCCAGGTGCTCTGCGCGTTTACTCACCCAGAAGCCTATACAGTTCGGGCACTTCGTCCTCCTCGTACGCGTCGTTGACGAAGGCCGGGGGGTGTTGGGGGTGCTGCTCCAGCGCCTGCAGCTTGTGAGACCCCCGCAAGGAGGTGCGGAGGAACTCATTCTGTGCTGCGATCCGTTCCTCTGCTTCTTTGCGCTGACGTAGTTGTTCCTGGAAAGATATTTAGGTGTTAAATAAAAAGAAAAAATACAGCTGAACATAGTGCCTCGATTTTTTGGAAGGCCATTATGTCGGAGAAAATATGGGTTACGCTTGTGCCAGAGGCCAATATTCTGATGCTAGTCAGGGTTTACGTGCCCCTACGCTTATGTCCCCCGATGCATTGCATCGCATATCTACTTTTATCCGTCCCCGCTAGCAAATAGCATGTTATAATAATAAATATTATGCTCTAACAATATAGAAATCAATAAAGGTCAGTGCGAAAATCATTCTTTATATTTTTATTTTGTTGTCTAAAATAAGAGGTTGTATTCTGTACAAAACGGAAAGAAATGTTTGTTGTATGGGAGCCCAACTTAAATATTTATTTTCTTCGGTTTTTAGTATTTGTTGTTATGGCGGCAACAGAAATACACCTTCTGTGAAAATTTAAACTGTCTAGCTATCACAGTTCGTGAGATACAGCCTGGTGAGTGGTGACAAATAGATAGACAAACGGACGGACAGAGAGCGAAGTCTCAGTAATAGGGACCCGTTTTACCCTTTAGGTACGGAACCCTAAAAACACCTTATTTCAGATTTAAAGTAAACAATTGAGAATGTTTCTGAGCTATGTATTAACAGTCAAACATTGACCCAATAAGCGGGCCACGGTTCTACTAAGTTCATAATCGTTACCGACTTGGCCTCAACGATAATCTAGTAATCGAATATAAATGAACGACTTTTTGTAACTATAAAACTAATTTGAACCTTAAACTATTGGTTTATGGTTTAAACTTTAAATTAAGTTGTTAGGTAAGTTAAATAAATCTCTTTCACACGTGTTTTTATAACTAAAACATGTTCTATACTAGTTAAATCCAGTAAAAAGCAGGCGTAGAGTGTAGAAAAGTTGCTGTCTTTGTCTGTCAAGTGGCTTTTCCAACCCATCAGACAAATACAGGCATCTTGTAAATTAGCGTATCCTTAGTGTAAATATATTTTTTTAATAAGGTGGGAAGTTTACAGCGAACTAATCACAGAGTAAATAATACAGAGTATATAAACGTAAGCTATAAAGATACCAAGCTCTTGCTACCAAAAAACGACATAAGAAAGTGAAAAGGCCTATATAAGACCTACTGTGTGACACGCCATTTTCCATTAAACATGGCGTCGATATAAGTATTGTGATTTGTGTATATCGCGATAAAAGCGCGGATTTCACTCCACAAAGCCTAGTTCGGTCCGCGTCTTGAGCCGAGCCCGTACTAGGGTCTGTAACATATTGCGGTCGCTTGTCGCTGTCGCTTGTTTTTGTCGCTAGTAGGCCTATTAGCATTATTGTAATAATTAGATGATTATGTACTATAATAAGGAAAAATGTATACATATTATATGATATACATTAAAAATAGACAAAAGTGCAACAACATAGAAACGGAGCCCACGTGTGAACATTGTTTTTATTTATCTACATTTGCAAAACTGCGGATCCTTAAGTATAGAATGTTTATAATAAAAATACTGAGGCCAGTCGAGAATCTCGCCAAGAAGCTTGAAAAACGGACACTGGATTCGTAGACACTAAAAATGTATATGATGTTGTCTTTCGCAGAGACTTTTCACAAGAACGACAAAATCCTAGGAGAGTTCTCTGACGTCTAAATGCCGTATTATATAAACCACAAAATGTTCGACTGAAACTGTCGCTTGCACGCAACTTGGCGTGGGCTTCATCTTCATAGACCATAAGAACCTGTTTACTCACCGAGTACGCCTTTATTCTTTCTGGGTCAACATCGTGCTGCGACCGCGTCAGCGCGCGCGGCGACGACGACACCATGATCTATAGATCACAAGATCTATAGATCGTCATATCACACACACTAGCATTGTATCACTTTTCGGTTCTTTATGGTTTAGCAAATAGCATGGTCAACTTTCCTTGTTACACTATAACATAATTTAATCATTACTAGACGAATAATTGTAATGATATTATGTACGAGTCATAATATCGCTTATTAGGACGCAATTAATAATGCGATCTGTAATAAAGTAATTTAGTTCAATCTATTTAAAATCCGTATTTTATGTATCTTTGACATCTAAAGCGTCATTCAAAGCAAGACGCGGCGCGGCATTTTTAAGGTAGCGAATCAAACAAAAAAGCCGTATGGTGTCGTGGGACCCCGGATAGGAACGAAGTTCCTTATTATAATATAAAAATATTAATTTTATGTTGTATTCGAGGTATAAAGAAAATAATAAAGACTATACATAAAAATTTTACGTTACGGACGTTTTTTCCCGGCTAGGGTATCCGCATCGCCCCATGAGGAACTTCTTTCCAAGAATTGAACTTTATTCACTACACAAGACGATACACGTTTCATTGCAAGAACTATCGAGCGGCACCGCGATGCGCAGCGCGATGCAACTCGAAATTTGTTAGACCCATCGCTTCATCTATCATCATCATCGATTATAATATTTTATCGTTCGTAATGATCTTCAATTTACTTTTCTGTTTCTATGGTTTGCTAATGGACAGACTAAAGGTTCAATTTTGGTATTTTATACGTTCGTGTACATTAAATAAAAATTTAGTTTCTACTTAACATTTCTTATTTTTTCAATTATTTTTTTTCAGCCATGTAAAAAATTAGCAATGTAAAATAATTGTGGCGTGGCGGGTTTACAACAGCGGGTAGCTGAGTGCTAACTCGTGTCTCGCCGCAACCTCGCAACCGGCAGCGGTCACACTCGCTCAAATTGGATCACACTTTGACACATCTAAAAATACTAGAGGTAGCCTCGTAGTCGAAATTCACCCATTATTCGTATAATTTTGAGGTTCGAACTTTATGAGGGTTATTTTGCTTTTTACATAATACAAACAACCGGCCAAGTGAGTAATTTATCTGAGGTTAGTGTGTATAAATACATACAGTGTTACGTTATTTTATTAATTTTATGTGTTTCTAAGCATTATTTAAAAAAATATTCTTTTTCTGCACACGTCCCTTCCTCCACATAAACTTTAACGGTGCCAAATTTCATACTCCTCCGTTGCATAATTTTCGTTGATACTGCATTTTCAAGAACTTTTATAATACCAGGTCGTGGGAAAGGGTTAACCTTAGACGACCGTTTCGTCCCCTTTGGGATTAATGAAAAACGTAACGAGAAAAACGACATAATAACTGCACGCTTCTTGCACGCTGCGTCTTCAGCGCAATCTATTCAAGTTAAACAGTATGTTGTTTAATCAGTGGTTGCCTACAATATATTATTAGAGAATTTCAGTAAGCCGAGAATTTAAGTAGTGAGTTAGTAAGTTATAAGTAAGTAAGTAATAAGTAAGTATGTAAGTAATGAGATTGTATGCAAATATGTCTAAATCACGACAGCGCCCATGCATATTTCATTCGGTAACGTTAAGTTTACGCCGCTGCCAAATGTTCCTGCTAGGCTCCCAGTACGTTTTGCCGCAATATTATGTTCTCTTCCATATATAATAATGTATAATATATATAATAACATAAATATATAATAATGTTTACTATTTTTAAGAAATCGAATTTATAGTATGATGAAAATATATTTGATATATTTTTATGACTGAAAGTATACGTAAACAGCTAATCAGCACCCACGTAAGAAACATCTTACCGAGATATATTTTGTTAATTGTGTAAATCTAGTCGTCATATTTTGTTAATTGTGTAAATCTAGTCGTCATATTTTGTTAATTGTGTAAATCCAGTCGTCATATTTTTTAACCCCCGACGAAAACAGAGGGTCTGTGTGTCCGTGGCTTCGTAGACAGATTTTTTGTCTGAAAGCTGACATGATCGAGAGTGTTCTTAGCTCCAATTCATCTTCATCAGCTCGCTCATTGCTTGTCAAGCTGGAGGTTACTCACTCAATGAATTAGAAACAGTTAAGCTAATTATCAACGTTCTTATCCCATTTCCTACAAACTGTAGGAAATAGGCATTAGCTCCATGGATATAGGATAAGAACAAAGTAGATATTTCTTGTTGTTGACATGATAATTCATATCAAAGTTTACAATACTTTATTATAAGGACAACAATCTTATCTTCAAGAGTCAATGTAATCGATAAAAATGATTAATTTTTTCAGAGCATCTGAGATCTCAACAAGTTTCTATTACTACTTATACTTGATCATTCAGTAACATCACTAAAAAATTATAACCGAAATTCACGAAAATATTATAATTTAAGCATATTCGAATTATAATATTTTCTTGAATTTTTGCAATTATTAAATTGCGATTTGCGAGAAGTTAGTTTAATATTTAAAAAAAAAAAAACAGTCTACATCAGAAAAACAATACGTCCGTAAATATTTTTAATAGATTCAGTATTTAATAAAACATGTTTCCGAGTAGCTCGATATATAATAAAATACGCGTTTGCTTAGCACTTCAGAAAGTAATGAAAATATTCTTTAACGTTTAAATGTATTTTCTTAGCACAAAATGCAGCAATGATCGATCTTTGGCAATTTTTAATCTGCTTTCGGAATAACTGAAATCTCAGAAATGGCTGATAAAACACGCGGTTGGATTTTCTCGTTCGCAAGACATTCTTGTTCCCTGTTGGAACCTGGATATTTGATGTTATTATCCATTCGGCATAAAATATACCCCGAGTTATTCAAAATACTGATTATTTAGAGCGATAGTCAGTATAAATACTGATTATTTAGAGCGATAGTCAGTATAAATACTGATTATTTAGAGCGATAGTCAGTATAAATACTGATTATTTAGAGCGATAGTCAGTATAAATACTGATTATTTAGAGCGATAGTCAGTATAAATACTGATTATTTAGAGCGTTAGTCAGTATAAATACTGATTATTTAAGCGATAGTCAGTATAAATACTGATTATTTAGAGCGATAGTCAGTATAAATACTGATTATTTAGAGCGATAGTCAGTATAAATACTGATTATTTAGAGCGATAGTCAGTATAAATACTGATTATTTAGAGCGATAGTCAGTATTAAAGATAGAGAAAGAAGCTACAGCGATGGAACAGTGATACTTTTTGAAAAATCCTAAGAAAGGAAGATTCACATAGTATTATTAGGTATGTATGTATACTACAATTATAAATCATAATAGTATGAGCCAGTTGGCTTTTTCTAATTAGTATTCCTAAGCTTTTGGATTCTAATGCCTAGGCCCTAGGGAGTTCGCAACGTCTCCACCGACCATCATAAATCGAGTTATTCGTTTCCGACCATTTAGCCAGTCTCTGTTTTTATCGACGTTAATTTTTTTTTTAAGTGACTAAAGTTTAATTTTTACCATCATTATAATTCTTGATAGTTTTAAACGTGTTATAATTATGAAATAATTTTTAATGCGTACGTTTTTTTTTTATTTATTAATGGATCAATAAAGTGGTTTTAATGCATTAAACAATCACGGGGGATTTGTTCAAGATGACATAGTGCAGGGAGTACCCTGGCCGGTGTCGATCGGTTGTACCTTGGCCTTAACCCCAATTCTCGTAAATAACTTCCACTTTAATTTTAACATTATTGAAATATAAATGAATGGTCTTGACATCATAAACAGATACGACGACGAAGAGAGACGGAAAAACTGACTAAGTTCAACAGGCTCCCCTACTGTTTACTTCCAACTAGTTTTTGCCCGCGGCTCCGTCCGCGTAAATACAGTATCCCACGGGAACACTCTACTTTTTCTGGAGAAAAAGTAGCCTATGCGTCAGAGCTAAAACTACTACCATACCAAATTTTACCAAAATCCGTTCAGTAGAGTTTACGTGAAAGAGTAACAAACATCCGTCCATCCATCCTTACAAATTTTCACATTTATAATGGTAAGTAGGATAGTAGGACTTCCAATGTTATGTACTATGTAGGGCAGGTAGATGTAGGATTCATGTAGAGCATTCAGTTTTAAGAGCAGGTAGATAAAATTATGTAGTGTTTGTAAAAGGAACTGTACGAGTATCGATGAGATGGTTTGCTTTCATTGGTCAAATAATAACTATAACCCGACTACGCAAATTATGAAGCCTATGTTAACCGGGCCATTATTACGAATCCATTGACACCTTCTTCAATAAAATCGGATCAGTTTAGGCGCTACGATGCAACAAACATACATACATAATATATAGACTGCTAAAATCATAACCCCTCCTTTTGGCTTCGCAGTAGTCGGGTTAAATGATAATATTTTTAATCGATTTCCAAGAGATGGCGGTTACTAAATATTAAAGCAAACGGTTACAGAGAAGTTCGAGTCCGGATAAGTTTGCTACAGGGTTAACGGAGATACGGATGGTGACAAAATTCCAACATTCTCAGGTACACTGTTCAATGTTCAGTTTTCACCTTGAAACTTTGCATCATTGCATCATTACACAAAGTTTGTTTTTAAACGAAGGTTTTTAATTAAATACCTGTTGATTATACCCGGTATTTTTTATATCGAGTTATTTATGTTAATGAAAACAGAAGTTGAATATGCACAGTATTTTAAGATCATGTATTAAAAAAGTTACATTGGCCAGTATAAATATTCAATGGCTATTCAACGTTAAAGTATTGAAGGACATTTACATTACATCGATAGTCACCCGTTTGTTTCAAAATCCATATTGATTACCTCGTTATCTCTGCGACAAAGGCAGAAGTGTTTCAGCCTGTCCACAGTCATGCAGCATTTCGACGTGTCCAGTAAGTACGCGTTCAACGTCTGTACCACTTTCGCCATCACGATTTAAAAAGTGAACCTGTCATTCCGCGCGGCGCGGGATCCTGTTCGTTTTTCGAACGTATTGTTTTCAAAATGGCGTCCGCGTGCCCGCGTAAATGTATGCAGACTGGTGTTATCAGAGTGGCTATCTCGATTTTGTCACGGCAGATATTCGCGGTATGATGTTTGATAAGGAAGGTGTTATTGTATTGTGGGCGTACGCTTTGGTTACTGGAGATATTTATCAGTATTTTCCTCTGACAGCCGACCCACTTATTTGATATGGATGCTGAAACTGAATTTCTATAGATTTTTTATTGTAGAACCAATATGATTTATGGTCCCGACTTGTGTAAAAATATCGCAATATTTCTAGAATTTTTGAACCAAAAGAACTATTTGCGGGAAAATTATATTTTTAATTATAATTTCAATTTTTTTAAGTATATTTTCCTTCCCTGGTAGCTTTGCAAATTGAACCAAGTGCACAGATTACTAACAAGTTACCTCGTAGCAAGAGAGCATAATGCTTTACTTATACTTCATAGCATTGCATTCTTTGTATCCCCAATCGTCAATTGAAGATAATTTCTTATAGGCACATGTTGTCGTCAAATCAATGTAATTATTTTCTAAGCAGTGTGTTTTATTTAATTTAATAACAGACAAGAAACTAGTACATATTTGCAGCATTAGTATCTTACTGAGAGACTTACAACAGGTGTATAGACTATATCATTTTTGCGATCTAGGTTACAGATGTACCACCAACTTGGCATCTAGGAATGCTGTTTTATATTGCATACCTAGAACAGAAACCTTTGAAATTAACATAATATGCTGTCTAAGGATGGGCGTAAACTCTAAAATCTAAATGGCACACCTATTACCTACAAAGATTTTTGTTTTAAATTCTGAATCATCAGATTGTACTGTCAATTTTGTATGAACTTCAACGTCTTTTTCTCTCTGAAAGTTCAATTACTCTTTGAACTTTATTTGTCACTTTTTCTCTGACAAATAAAGTTCATAAGGTTCCTGTCAATGACTTCCTAATGTCCTTCTTTTAATTTTTTCCATGATGACTTTTAATGTATTACCTCTCTCTACTATATATATCAATATACTCTATATTTTTTATCGTTTTTAACTATCTTCTTTAGTATTTTTTTCTCACTACATATATTTTCGGTACTGTTTTCTGCTCCAGTATAATACTGATAGTGATTTAGTCAAACGATCAACTTGACAATATCAGTATTACAATTCGACTTCAGACGGTCCATGTTCCGCCACGGTCCTAAAGGAGTAATTAAACCAGTAATTGTCATTGATTTTATTATAAAGTATGATTTACAAAGATGCACAGATTCCTGAACCTGCCACCAACCTAGTGGCCTCATTTCGATGCTCTTCGAATATCTCCTTAAAAAACAAAATCATTTAAATCAAATAACACAATTATAACGAGATCAAAATGTTCAAAATTGAAGAGAACTTTCCAGCAACATAATCTAAGGGCCAGCTCACACCGAATTGAAATACGCCGCGACGCATCGTACATTATTTAGATAGCGATTATTAGCGATTTAAGATAGAGCTATGTAAATGCAGCGCCGCATCGCGTCTCGGTGTAAACAGACGCTTATTGCTATAATATGAGGCCTGAGGGTCTCAATCTGCCCATTCCCCTTTAGGTGACGATATAATTGTAGATCCTTATTAAGGGACGCACATTCCGGAGCGTTTATTGCCTTTTTCAATGTGTTAAATGCGTAAACTCAATTAAGTACGAAATGTGGAAAAGGTTGAATTGGAGTTATATTTTATGCGGGGCATTTTGCCCCACGACGGTAATTATTGTTGAAACGTCAATTGCAGAAAGATTTTAAACGGCGCGGCGATTGTTCCATAAATTAATTATTATCTTAAAAGGTTGGGACATTTTTGTATGGAACCTGATCGCGGTTCTCGGTTATCAACGCAGTTCATATTTATAATACATTGAAAGTAAATTGAAATTATAAGTTAATTACGAGAATTGGGCTTCTGGCTTATGTTCGCCATTTTGAAAGAATCATAATGAGTCATGACAGTAAAATCGAGGTTTTTAAAAATGGCGGACAGCATATTATGCCAAGTAGGTTCTAATAATCTAAGGAAAACAAAATAAATTAAGGGAAAAAATGCAGAATGTTGAAAAAGTAAACAAACTTCCTGACTTTTCTGATCATTTTATAGGATAAAAAGAGTTTTAGCTTGACTTTGAGCCATATTAGAAAACATTTGATATCAACTTTAGAATAGATAGGTACCTTATATATTAGTTAACACTAGATTTTGTCGTCGTGCGTACAAATTAAATCCCGCGGAAACTGTACCTTTTGCCTATGTCCTACCCAGTAATCACAGATATTATATCTGTGTCAAATTTCATCAAAATCGGTCTAGTAGTTTCGGAGCCTATTCAATGAAAACAAACAGACAATCAAACAAATATTCTCTATTCGTAATATTAGTTAAGAATCTAATCTTATACTTTATACGAGACGATCTTGTATAATATAATATATAATCGGCATCTCGACAACGGCTACAAGTATTCGATGAAATTTATTATGCAGGTAGTTTTGGGGGGGAATAATCGATCTAGCTAGGTTTCATCCCTGAGAAATTGCGTATTTTAAGCAATATATGTTTTTTCGTGCAACAATATATCAAAAATCTCGACTCTATAATGTTTTATTCCTTAGAATAATTCCTTAATATATTACATATTATGTTTTTTCTATTGTCGTGCAACAATATATCAATAATTGGTATGCGTACCTCCGTGTGATTTTTGCATTTTTTGGAAATTCGGAATGCGGTGGGTTCGAATCCCGGTAAGATAAATATGTTTGTGATTCTTATTATTTCTTTTATATATTATTTTTTATTATTTTATTGTTCTACTAAAACTCCGATCAAAGATCGGTCTCCCAGGTACTGTGTTTATAATATTAGTTACGAATCTACAATCAAATGACCAATAGCAAGCAAATCCCGCATCAGCGACGATCTTTTGGTCCGTTCGATATTTAGTCACGTGACGTCGCGTAGGCCGGCGGCGGCGATACATCATGATCATGAACTTTTGACAAGTCGAAACCAATTCGAGGACTATTTCGGTTTCCAATGTGCTTCACTAGTTAATATGAAATTTTTTATTGATGTGGATAAGATAGATTTCTATCAGCACTGCGTTAAATGGAAGTTATGTATGTCTACTAAGCTGCTGTGAATATACATAAGTTTTGGCAAAACCAATTCGGGTATATGATCTACTGCTTATGTCATGACGTTTAGGCAGAAAAATAGTTACAATTTGTAAAGAAAAAAAAACTAAATAAAATTACAGTAGGTACGGTACGCTCTTGACGGCGCTGTTAAGGTCTTTGACGTCACACATCTGAGTGCTTTTGATTTGACCTGGTCGTCGCGTTTACAACTAGGTGGCGCTGACCAAACGTATGGCGGTGCGGCGGCGGAACAAATCATACAAATTCCTAGTAAACGCCAAACGCGCTCACGAACGAATGCAAAAAGAAAAACTCACACTTAGCACTGAGATTGTATTGATGTTATTTAGGCACAGTCTTTACTTTCCCTTTAAATCAGCTGTTTCTGTTAAGTTAATGACCTCCACGCCTAAGAGACTGCAATGTAATTTAAATCAGTATTAACATTTTTTCAAATTTTTAATTATTTATATGCCTAAACTTTTGACATAGGTAAGCAGAAGATCGTAAGGCCATAATATCCGTAATAATTAATTTTGAACAACCTAATACAATTACCCTACTTTACGAACCTAAACCTAACACCATTGCGATCTGGAAAACTAATATAAATATGCGATATTTTTAATGAAATAAAACCTTGTAATTAGTAGCGCCTGATCTCTTACGAGAGTAAAGGAGGAGAGAGTGCTCTTGTGTACTACGCACACACTTGCGCACTATAAAATTACTCCTGCGTAACTGGCCTGGTTTCAATGAAACCGGCCACCGTCACCGAAATCGGTGTGGGGGAGTTATATTTATATATATTATTATTCTGGATGAATTAAACGACTACGGCGAGGCCAAAAGGAAGGTTAATGATTTTGGCAGACAATGTATGTTTCTTCCACCGTAGCGCCTAAGCTGCTGGTGCGATTTTAATGAATGAGGTGGCAATAGATTCGTAATAATAGCCCGGGTAACATAGGCTATAAGTTACGTAGTCGGGTTACGGATTTTTTTAAAACATTAGGCTACAATATTACGTAAGTAATGAAAGTATGCAAGAGTTCTTATAATTTACAGAAAAATAATGATACTGTGTACGCCACCGGCCCTCCAGGCTGCTCCAACCGCTATGTCCCTGCATTTTAAATCTGCAATATCTTTAAAATATTCATTTCAATTGCATGCTGTAAAGGACCATATTGATATATTATATTAAACGCACAATGTATTTAAGGTACTTAATTGGATAAGGAATAATGCTGTATTGCTTATAATCGCTTCGTAAATAAGCCATTGTTTACGAAAATTTGTAAATAAGCCATAATTTATAGGTTCCAATGATCTATCTAGCAGTAACTATTTGTTAAAAACGTCGTCATTCAATCATTTGACGGTTTTTTGCGATACAAATTTGACGTTTCTAACAAATAGGTACTGGTAGATAGGTCATTGAAACGGGCCGTTAGAGATAGACATACACCATCGCGGACTTTTTTGTAGACTCTTTTAAGGTGTCAAATACTGTAGTACAATATTTTGATCAATATCGTAGGGTTCAAGTTAGGGCTAGCGTTTGCAATGTAAGCTAAATAAAATGTGTTTATTTACGGCATTAGAAACCTCTAAAATTTGATATTTTTTTTATTAATTGCTTGATATTTTTTTGTTAAACTGATGTCTTCTCTAATATATTATGAATGTTATATACATATAAACCTTACTCTTGCACCACTCTACACTCTATCTATTGAAGAAACCCTCATCAAAATCCGTTTTATGGTTTTAAAGATCTAAGCATACATATGCAGAAAAAAGGGACTTTATTTTATACTATGTAGTGATAAGTTAGATACTAGATAAACATACCGTAATACAAACACAGTACGAAAACTAATGTAAACTTAAACGACACATACGACTTGCGTGTATTATCTCAAAACAAAACACCTACTTAACTCCACTCAGTGTTCAATTCAGCGCCGCAAGTGCTTAATTAAATTTGAACAGTGAAACAGCTAATAGAAATTCTGGATCACCAATACCTCGCTGGTGTGGAATATGGCGCCTGCACACGCTTGGCAAGCAGAATTCAGGTAGGCTTGAGGGTGCAGAAGGATTTTGTAGACGCAATAGATATGCTTGCTAGGCAGCCAGCTTGATAGACAAATAAATCCTCGTCTCCAGTCCCAAGGCTCCCCACTACCATTGATCCCTGCTTGACAAGCTGTTTGTCTAGCGTGTGCGGACGCTATCACACAATTCTGGATTACCGTTCGCTGGTTTGTAATATCTATTATTTATCCTAACTGGGTTAACGTCTTCTTAAAATTGAAGTGTTTTGATTCAATTTCTCCGCAGTCCTTTGAATTTTCATCGAAGAATTGGCAATTAAACGAGGATGAAGGTAAGTTTTAAGATCAGTCTGTTAATCCAGTGTCCAGTTAATATATCTATATACTCGTATATTATACTTTAAACGAGACAATCTAGTAATAGTATATATTATATAATCGTAATCTCGAAAACGGCTCCAATTATTACCATGAAATTTAGTATGCAGGGAGTTTTGGGGGAGAATAATCGATCTAGCTAGGTCTCATATCTGAGAAATTGCGTATTTTTAAGCAATATAAAATGTTATTAGGTATATCAAACATTTCGACTCTATTATGTCAGTCCGATTGGCAGTTTGGTATGCGTATTTTGCTTTGTTCGGAAATTCGGAATGTGGTGGGATATGTCTTACAAGGTGGTTGACAATGAAACACACTTTTTAGTAAGTAGGTAAACACAGGATAACTAGAAACGCCCGGCTCTTCGGCGCGTAGTGACGCGTTGCCCCACCAGTTGAGCCGTGCTACACGTTTATAATTTCAAGTTTGATAGCTAGACATCACATGGTTCTAATCTCGGTCATATAAATATTTTTGTGATTCTTTTTATTCTGTTAAATTTATCAGAACTCCGAGCAAAGCTCGGGTTACCCAGGTAGGTACAATTATTTACTATATAAGGTCTAGAAAAATCAATTACGGATATTTCGGGCACATGATTTACTGCATAAGTGAAGACGTTTAGGCAGAAAAATAATTGCCCTACTACAAAAAAATGTTATTTCGTTATATGCGGCGGGCGAGTTTGCGTTTAGCGGAGAGTCACCCATACATGAGATGATTTTTTACTTTGAGTATGACAAATATTGTTTTGCCTAAACGTCTTTACACAAGCAGTGAATCATGTGCCCGAAGTATCCTTTATATATAAAGGCAAAGCTGATTAACTGATGTATCAACGCACAGGCCAAGGCTAGAAATTTGAAATTTTGCACACGTATTTCTCATATGACGTAGGCTTCCACGGAAGGATTTTTCAAAATTCAACTCCCAAGAGGGTATGAAACTTATTATTCCTTGGACATATTTGTATGATATTTCGTATGAATTGAGAACGGAAAAATAATGAGTTACGTATTTCAGCGTTTTCTAAAATTCAGCCTATATATAGGTGGCTAAATAGCGGATGAAAGTTTAATGCCTAATTTAACGCAGGAGAAGCCGCGGGCAAATGCTAGTCTAATATTATCTCGTGTTAACGTAAACAAAGAGAACAATAGTGCGATATAATCCTACCAATTGAAATGTCACAATATGTAAGGAAATACAATGAAACGTTAATTGAATAGTATCTGAAGTACTGAACAGAGGATATTAGTATTGATTTTAATTTTTTATAAAAAAAAAAAATATTTTATGATCAAAAGTTAAAAACTATATAACCTGACTAAGTAAATTATATAGCCTGTGTTACCCGGGACATTATGACGAATCTATTGACATCTCATTTGAACATACATATTACATTTACTACCAAAATCATTATTACCCTTCATTTTGGATTCGCCGTAGTCGGGTACAAAAAATAAGTATTTCTTGCTATAATATATACCTATATTTACTCGTAGTTTGTGACATAAATATATTACATGCAAATATAGCAAGTTGTGCATACCGGCCGAGTGTCGATCTGTGTCCCGTAACGAACCTAATCTCGAGCTGAATGCGACAGGTCCGTTACACCCAAACTAGAGAGCTAGATATAGATTAATTCTAAAACTAGTTCTATATATACAAATAAATAAAATTTAAGTCTCCGTTTGTAATTGCAAATTTAATAGCTTTGCACTAAATTCATAATATGATGAATGTATAACGGTACCTACAACAAAATATCATTTAAAAATTTTGGCTGTCTGACCGTCTGTCTGTCTGTTTGTTTCGGCTAATCTCTGAAACGGCCGGACCGATTTTGACCGGACTTTTACTGGCGTAGCTATAAGGAGTAACTTGGGGCTTCTTTTATCTTATTACGGAAAAATATTTTTTAAACGGAACCCTAATATTAAAGTAAGCTTAGTTACTCCATAAAACATCAGCTATCTGCTAGTGAAATTCCAGTAAAAATCGATTAAGCCGTTTCAAAGATTAGCAGAAACAAGCAGACAGACAGACATTGAAATTATAAACAGACAATTTTTATTTGTATAATATGAAAGTTTAGATACGAAAGTTTATCATAATAATATACTAAGGATTTTATTTACAAAGTTTATTTAGGACAAAGTTTTTAGGCTGGATAAAAATGCACGGTTCCTCTGGAAAATACAGACTTGCCTACTTCTTGTGTCTAGTCGCGTGCAGAATATTTCTTTTGCCATTCAGTCATTCAAATTTTAAGAGCCAATATAAGGCTAAGGTAATCGCCATACTTAACCTAACCATCTCTTTTAGTTGTTCAAAATAGCTTCTCCTAGGCGTTCTCCTATTCTCCTTCCCCTCTACTTTTCATTTACCAGCTGAATTTTTAACCGACTGCCGATAGCGCTACACTCTACAGCCTGTAAGCGCGACGAAAATGCCGCTTCATCTCAAAATTGACGGAGAACACTAAAATGTAACAGTGTTCCAAGGTAAATGCCACATCTGCACTAATATTATAAAGAGGAAAGATTTGTTTGTTTGTTTGCATTGAATAGGCTCCGAAACTACTGGACAAATTTTGATGTAATTTGGTAGACCATGGGGAATTGGGGAAGGACATAGGCTAATTTTATCGCGGCGAAATGTACGGTTCCCGCGAGATGGTCTTTTGACGCGCACGAAGTCGCCGTCAACATCTAGTGTGGTAATAATTACAACATGTTGTAGGAATTGTGCAACTCACGCAAAATGTACAGCTTGGCAAAAAAGAGTGTGACGCGGTGACAGCAGGAACTAAAAACGTTTTAGATTGTACCATCTTTTATCCTTAATTGATTGGAATGAAACTTATGATAAATATTTGTTATATTATATAATATATTTAAATTGAATATATCATTCCAATCTATTATGGATAAAAGATAGTACCTACAGTCGAAAATGTTTTTAGTTCCTGGTGTCACCGTGTCATACTCTTTTTAGACGTAGTAGTAATACGTTAAAAAGGGCACAACGAAATTGGCACATAATTAAGGCGCTGTCAAAATTGGCCTCTTGGGTAGGCGTATTTAATTAAAACAAACTCAATAAACACGACGTTATCTACAAATAAAACGGAACGTCATTGACAAAACAAAAGAAAACACCAGCCATTCCCACATTTTGGGACGTTTAATCGTCTTTATTAACATTCCGTCGGGGGATTGTCCGTAGATATAAAGATAATAAATGATCCCCGTAAAAATGTTTCTGCGAAGAGATTCATTTGGTAATGGCGGAGTTGGGAAACTTTTCCCGCGCGGTGCCAATCTAATTGGGAAATACTAAAGTGAATTTCAGCGGTGTGTCCGTCAGTTTACGATAGTTTTCTGTACTATTGGATTTATGGCACGTTTCAATAACCTATCTGCTAACTATTTGTTAGAAACGTCAAATTTGTATCGCATGAAACCGTCAAATGATTGATCGACGACGTTTTTAACAAATAGTTATAGACAGATAGGTTATTGAAACGGGCCGTTAGTGTTGTTATCTTTTATCATTAAAACTATTGTTGAATTGAGAATTTCTTTTCGACTAGCTGGTGCCTCAAACTTCTTTTGTAGTAGAACTAAAGAAAGCGGAACCCTACTTTTTTAAATGGAAGTACCTACTACCTAAATTACTCTTTACTCTTATATTGTTACTCTTTATTTTTGAAGGTATTACTTCTATTGCATCATAATTTGACACAATATTATGTTTTAAATAAATATAACATACTTTAGCTGCGACTATTTATTATCTATTTGTGAAACGTAAAAGAAGCTAGTTTCGGTGACGGTGGCCGGTATCATTGAAACCAGACCAGCTAGGCAGGAGTTATTTTTCAGTGGTCAAGTGTGTGCAAGAGCACTCTCGTTACCAAATAGGACAGATGATCGACACCACTGACGAGAGATCAGGCGCAGGACCGACTTTTTACATGCCCATCCGTCGCATGGATAATCTTTCTTGTTAGACTATCAGGTGATCAGCCTGCATCGTCCTAACCAGACTTGACGACAGCATATTTTGTTGTTCCAACGCGGGAATCGAACGACCTCCGAAGTCGAAAGCCAAGCTCTAAACCACTGGACCAAGGAGGCGTCCGAAACGAAATTAGCAATAAACTAATATAGGTATAATAAACTTGTCAAATATTGGCATCAAATTGTGTGAAGTTTTGATAACCTGCTGCCTGACGCTATCTTTATTCATTAGGGCAGGAAGCGGGAAGTACGTGAGTCGTACTCGTGACTATTGTATAGCTGTCGCTATGGCGACAATGGACAACCCTCTCTCTCACACCCACGAACAGTGCCATGAGCGAGATGAGATGGCAGCACCGGAAACGCAGGTGAACTATTGTGAGTTTTAAATATTTGAGATCAATAGAAAAGTAGAAATTGTTACCAGCAATATGGTCACGCGTTGAAAATTTAATTCCAATGTTTGCTTGTTTGGTTACATAATATTATCTGCATATAATTAAACAATTATATACACGAGTCTAATACTCGGTTATATTATATTGTTATAATACTCGGTATATTGGTCCATAATTTACTTAGAGACATTCTAAATAAATATTTTCCCAATAATTTCCAAAAGTTGCATAACAAAACCACGGATTTAAAAAGGAAAAAAACAAATGGATTTGAAAGTTATCCTTGTGTAGCAATATGTTTTGCGATAGTTTTGCCATTTCGAACAAAACGAATTAAAAATTAGTTTCACAGTTAAAATAATTTAAAAGTTCAGTTTTTAGCGTTAGTTAAGTCTGTTTCTGCTTTCCTGTTCGATGAATAGTGTTTTATGTAATGACTAGGTTTTTATTAGTTCGACTCGTAATTAAAACCTAGAGTAAAAACTATAGGCGATCGGGTCGGTATATCCTGGTCATAAATAAATAAACAATTTAATATCTTTTGTAAACAGAAAGGCATCAGCAGTTAGCACCTACCTACTCTATAATGCTCACTTATTTGCCATGCAATATAGTGGCCGTGGAACAAACAAACATACATACATAGACTACCAAAATCGTTACCCTTCCCCTTTTGGCTTCGCCTGACGGCCCGTTTCAATAACCGACTAACGGCCGGTTTCAATAACCTATCTACCGATAACTATTTGTTGCAAACGTCACATTTGTATCGCAAAAAACCGGCAAATGATTGAATGACGACGTTTTTAACAAATAGTTAGTGGTAGATAGGTTATTGAAACCGGCCGTTAGTCGGGGAAAAAATTACACATGAATATGGTCGAATTTAACATTTTTGTTTAAGTTTTAACTAAGGGTCAGTTCATACCCAAACAGGATGATACGAGACGCGGTGCTGCATATTAAGATAGCTATTCAAACTTGAACTTTATTCTCTACACAAAAAAATACACATCAACAGTCTAACACTGCACGTGCGCTGTGCAGCGCGGTGCAACTGGGCACTCACAATATGAAACGTGTATCTTCACGTGTGTAATGCATAAAATTCAGTTTTGAATAGCCATCTTAAAAATGCAGCGCTGCGTCGCCTATCGTATCGTTTTCGTCGTGTATCTTTAGTAGCATTTTAATGAGCAGTCTGCAAGAGCAGTGGCAACTCGTAATTAAAACCGATCTGTTGAGTCGTTTATAAATCTGCTGTGGAAGTTCTCGGTAAATGAATGACAGTGATAAACAGATCGCTGTGATTGGCCAATTAGCAGCGCTGGTGATGCCAGAAAACGTGGCCTGGAAAGCGCTAGTCAGTTTCACCAACCATATTTGTGGCTCCGACGCAAACAGACAGTTGTTATAAGTAAATATAAGCTATAAATATAAGCTGTCCGTAGCACCCAAACGGATGAAAAAAATCCAAAAGGAAGGATAATGATTTTGGCAGTATGTGTATGTATGTTTGTTTGTTCCACTGTAGCGCCTAAACTACTGATCCGATTTTAACAAATGACGTGTCATTAGATTCGTAATGAGCCCGGGTTACATAGGTTATAGTTAGTTTTTATCTTTTGATTATTTGATATTGTATTACTTATTAGTGTATGTTTCGATTATCGACGTATGTGCGATGTGGAAACTGAGACGCTGACACTTCACACTGTGGTAATAATGGATTGCGCCACTGTTGTTCGTGTATCGATTATTATCGCCTTACGCTGATTTTCTCAATCATTGTCAGTAATGATAAAATATGTGATACACCACAGCCATACACCATACTGCCTATCTTCCAATCGGCATGACGCTGCAGGCAGAAACCCACAGTACACAGTACTTTTTACCCGACGACGGCGAAGCCAAAAGGAAGGGTGATGATTTTTTGATTTTTCGGGATAAAATGTAGCTAATGTTTTAATCCAGAGCCTAAACCATATCAAATTTCTACAAAATTAGTTAAGTAGTTTTTGCGTGAAAGAGTTACAAACATCCATCCATCCTCACAAACTTTTATAATAATAGTAAGTAGTAGGATTGTTTATTTTTGCAATGAAATGAAAGCCAAAAAACCGGCCAAGTGCGAGTCGGATTTGGAAAATGACAAAAAAATCACGATTGTTGTATTGGTTGAAATATTAAAAATATTTTATTTTCTTTTAGTACCTATTTGTTGTGATAGCGGCAACAGAAATACATCATCTGTGAAAATTTCAACTGCCAAGCTATCACGGTTAAGGAGAGACAGCCTGGTGAGTGGTGACAGACGGACGGACAGACATACAGCGAAGTCTCAGTAATAGGCTCCCGTTTTTACCCTTTGGGTACGGAACCCTACAAATGAGTACATCACCGCGTAAATACATTATTTTAATATTTCCCATTTTTTTAAACCAAAATAAATTTTTCTTTAAAAAAAACGCACTAAGCCCCATCTGAAACAGCGGAGAGATTATCGACGGCAGATGCTTTCAACACGTGGATTTGCTCGGATTATAGAGTTATTTCCATCCCAAATTGTAAACCAACAAATTCACAACAGAACTGTATGGTACAATATTTATAAATCGTTTTATAAATATTTATAAATTGTAACAAGTAAAGTGTATTTTCACAATTAAACTTTTTTTTTTCTGAATGGATATTGCTCACAACGCAGAAATGCTGCAGCATCAGTTTAACGTTGCCAAGTGTAGGCAATATTGTTCAAGTGCCAGGACACGATATATTGAAACGATCAGACCAGTGGATGTTGCTTACAACATTTCATCAACTAGAAAAGGGCTGATGATCTTCAAACGGCTGAGCATATATTCTTGGACCATGGCTAAGATCCGTCTCAGCTTTCAAACAAAAAAACTGCAGCTTAATCGGACCTTTCGTTAGGAGCTACGATGCCACGGACACACACGCTAAACATATAAACACTTTTGTGTCAGGGGTTAAAATTATAAAATAAACCAAGAAAAGATATTAAGTTTGATGATAAGAACCCCATAAAACTGCGTCCAATAAGAGTTGGAAAACAGGTGTTGGTCATGGTCATCTTGAGACTCGACTGTTCTGTGTATTATTTGACCCACTGTTTGCTACCTTAGCTTTGTACTGTTGAAACATTTTAAAATTCTACTATATCAGCCTACTGCGATACTAAATGTTTTGACGCTTTCACGCAAAAACTACTGAAATTCGGTATTTGTTGCTTAGTCTCTGGATTAACACAAAGGATACTTTTATCCCGAAAAAGTACAGAATCCTATACAGGAAATATATTTAATACTATAGTTATATTTAAGATATTTATTATTAATTATACATCCATGACCCAGGAACACAAAACTTTTTGTTCCCTGGCGGGATTCAAACCCGCGACGTCTCACTGGAGCGCCAACGCGTTAACCATTGAGCCACAGAGGTCGTCGAAAGAGAGAGATAAAAGCATATATTTTTAATGACACTAAAATAATTTGCTACATGTTTGAGGAACATCTAGCCCGCGACTTCGTGCGCGCAAAAGGAACAGTACATTTTACCGCGATAAAAAGTAGCCTAAATGCTTCTCCGCGGTCTAATCTATATATGTGCCAAATTTCATCAAAATCGGCCCTGTAGTTTCGGCGCCTATTTAATGCAAACAAACACACAAATCTTTCCTCTTTATTTTATTAGTGTAGATAACTTGGCATTGAATAAGGAAAAATAGTATCTAAAGGACCGTAAAAAAAAGAAAAAAAATTCCAAGCCATAAAACTAAATGCTTATGTCATGACGTTACACCTTCCAAAAATGGCACAATAACTATCCCAAATATAGTTACCGAAATACAGATCGACGCCGTTTTGAGTCATGACAACGATCTAAAATGACTCGAGCGCTAGGCCAAGGTAATGACACTGGCACATATAGAACTGAAATGACTTAAATGGGTAATCGCACGAGGTCATAAAGTTCAAACGCGTAAAATATAAAATATAAAAACTATTAAAATATTCATCGAGCCTAAAAATTATTGAAACCTAACCTAACCTGTACTAGGTTAGGTTAGGTTTCAATAATTTTTAAAAAGAATGATCTAGTTTTTCCTATTTCAAACATATTTTCTAACCCTGTGAAATATTGATAGCGTATTATGTTTCTACGAAGTTTTTTTTTAATAATATCTATGGACGCTTCACACCACGTCAATCTAGCCCCGTGATAAGTACTTGAAAAAATTGTGTTGCGGGCACAGACAACGGGAATTATATTTAATACTTTTATATTATACATAACATATTTATGATTTTTTATTATATTATACACATATTTAATACACATGTAACCCAGGAACGTCATTTTCCCAGAATCACTGTTTCTTTGGATATTTAATTAATCCTTCAAAGCTTAGTTTCACAATCTACTGAAAAGAGTCAGAAAGCTTATTTGCATGTTTTGTCTCTATTGCTCGATATAAAGTAGTCTGCGATTAAAATTCCGAGTAAGCTATCCGACACTTCGCGAAAGATCGCGCCGAAGACACGCCAAATTTTATATAGAGAATAAAACTGCCAAACTATTCCGCTAGAGGCACCAGAGGCAGATTTGATATTTTGTTACTTTTTGTCTACATCAAAAAAAAAGGGAAAACAGGAAATATTAAGCGTCAGTTATTAAAATAAAATCAAAGTTTCAAACAACGTTCTTGACACTTTGGAATTTACCGCGCTATAAATTTCTGTTGACGTTATTTTATTTTGGTGCGCTCTCTATGATTAGCTTTACGTAATATTCCTAATTACAAATGATAGTAACTCTGACTGTACAGGAATAATTAGCACTTAATTTGATAGAATACTGATGTTAATTATAGAAACATAACGAGATGAATGCAACAAAATATGAGTGACAATTAACATTGTAGGTACCTAGTGCCTATCTTAAGATGCTATATTTTTGCAAATAAATTAACATTCTTATTTTGTCCCTCTGCTACGTACCTAATCTCGCCTAAGCCACTGAACGGATTTTGTTAAAATTTGAAACAGGGTGATGAGTTAATCGAAACCGGTCGTGTTTATATATAAATTATTGTAAAACCGTAAATGAAGTGGAAAAGTGTACTTATAAAAAAAATGTGAGATATTATTATGAACATGAATTTCCACCAACAGTACACTCAATCATAGGGGTAGAATACAACCTTGAGGAAGCATAAAGGCTACTTTTTGTCTCCGAAAAATATACAGTTCCCGCGTTACGGATTTCTGCGCGAACGCAATTGCAGACAATTAACTATAAGTATTTATTATTATTTAGCACAAGAATTTGTTTCTATGAACGCCCTTTTTTCAGCAACTACTGGGTCGTTTTAAAAAATATTTGTGTTAAATACTTTTTTTTCATTTTATGTTAAATAATTTTTTTCATTACATAAATGAATAGTGCTCTGAAAAATAAGACAGTTTACAAAAGTAACAGTATACTAAAAATCAAAATTTTCAAAGATATTGCGGATTGTTTGAAGCACTTTTGTGAGTCTCGTGAAAGCGCCCCATATAAAAGTCGTACTAGTAAGTGACGCCACACGCTAGTAAGTTGCTACGAAATGTATGGCCATACGCACAAAATTTCAGATATCTCGTAATTTTGCGCGTTTATGTTTATACATGACCATAGTAAATCTTTTTGTATTTGATGTAGGTTTTATACACTAATGTTTAAAAAGAATATTTCAACTTTTTTGTGACTTCGAAATGCATATAATTACAAAACTACACGTAAAATCCTATTTTTTTTTATTTTATCAAGTTGTAAGGCCCAATTATTTCTTAATTTATTTAAAAAAACTAAATTTTTACTTGTTGTCAAGTACCCAATTGTGGAAGGTCCATTTCAGTTTGGCGTAAGCGAAGGAAGTCACGTGTGTCGTCACTACTGTGAGGACTTAACGTCACATACTCATCCTGCCATTATTCCTCGAATCACTATTCTTGGGATATTTCATGTGCTATAAAGATTATATAGAATTCCTATCGTAAACTTTATCTCGGCACCTTTGCACATGACTGACTTTGCTAATATTATTGTTGGTGTCGTCTACGATCATAAAGTTATTCTTAAGATATAAAAAAAACTGTGTTGTGTAGATAATAAGACATGTTTTATCGTATACTACGTCATGCCATGCCATAGACGACAGACTAGTTATGCGTCTTATGATCTATCAGAACTGTCATAATTTAAAACCCAACTTTTATATTTCATGTCATTTTAAAAAGACGAACAACCTGTATCATTTACATATTCATTCTACCGACAAATGCTTCAGGCGACCTCATTGTAGCACTCAAGTATTCCTAGTAAACAACATCCATATTTTCACACTACCACGTTATTCAGTAAACAGAGACATTATTTAGATTGCTACTTATTCACCGCGCTACTTCAGTTATTGGACCGGATTATTACCACTCTAAAATTATTACGTTTGATGTTCCTAATCCTTTATCTGATTTAGGAAGTAAAAATATTATAAAGTGCGGTCGCGGAGCACGTAGAATTTCGAACGTTAAGTATTTACCAGATTATCCTATAAAATACTTAACGTCGTCGAGTCACAACCGCGTGGCCCATGCTGCACGGCGGGCGCGTGACCTTAAAAGCCTACGCGGAGTACGGCAGTACGAGTGTCCATACTAAGGACGAGTTGTCAGAAAATGTTAATCATGAGATTCGTTTGTAAATTACTAAATTTTTTAGTAATGCGTACTGGCATTACGTACGTAATATTGTACTTACCTAGCTTAGGGTAAAAAAAAGATTCGTAACAAAGGATTATTAAATATAAAACATAATGTTAACTAAAGATTTAATGTAAATAATCTTAGTAAAGAAACCTACAAAATGTAAGTTACAAGCCCTTTCCTAGCGGGTTAAATGCATAAGCACAAGATGTTTTTGCTGGGAACATGGAACCAGAAGAGCAGGTGCAGTTTTTGCTATTCAATAAAGCTGTCGTTGTATAAACAAATAAGGGTCAATTCACACCGAAACGAAACGATAAGGGACGCTACATTTTTAAGATAGCAATTCAAAATTGAACTTTATTAATTACACAAGAAGATACACGTTTCATTGTAAGAGTTCGAATGTCAGGTTGCACCGCGCTGCACAGCGCATGTGCAGTGAATGACTGATGTCATATGAAACATGTATATTATATTATTATTATTATATTAATACGTGAAGCAAAAATTTTCAGTACAGTTTTACGAGAATCGTGCAAATTAGAGTTTATGTGGAGAAAGGTGTGCAGAAAGCTAATATTATTTCAGAGGTTGGAAATACCATAAAACTAATAAAAATAACAACAAAACAGTACACACACCACCTCAGATTATTAACACACACTACCACGCGTTCGATAAATACAATGGTGTTACTCGTTGACGTTTTTCATTCTGCCACAACATTAACTTTTCTTTTTGTGCCTGAGAGGCAAAAGAGCCCTTATAAAATATATGAAATATTATAGGCGAATTAGGACCACAGGGCGACCTCTAATATTATTTATTATTAAAATCAAAATTATATAGTCAAAATATTATCTTTCATAACATTCCAGGACCCAAGTGTTGATATAGCTTATATTAATTATTGTCGCAAAATGCCACACGAACCGAGAACATTGCGATATTCTGAATTCCAACCACACTGATGTTTATAAATACTGAATACACAGAACGTTACACCGGCATTTTCCCCAACGACAAGAGCTTGCAAAGGTTTAGTAGCAGGAATTTCTAGAAATCTGTACATCTACTTCTTAGCACAAGCTTTTGAGGTGGTTCTTGCCTGTATTATATCTCTCTTATTAAATATAAGTAGCATCTTGAAAACCCGCAAAAACAGTAGATCCCTTCTGCTTTAGCAAGAAAGAAAAAGGTACCACCCACATTCACCTTTACAACATTTTATACGTTTACAATGCAATACGGTATTTTCCTGGTTTTTTACATAAATTAATAGTGCTCTGAAAAACAATACCCTTCTAACTGAAAATCAATATTTTAAAAGTAACTGCGACTTGTCCGTGTTTGTGCGCCACATACTAAAGTCGCACAAGCAGGTGACGTCACACGCTTGTAAGTTGCCAAAATTCTGATATCTCCGAAGTTTGCGCGCTTATGTTCAATACTCACCATAGTAAATCTTTTTGTATTTGATGTAAGTAAACTAATTATCTAAGTAGGTTTTTTACACTATGTTGTAAAAAAATATCTGACTTTGAAATGCAGATAATTACAATATTACACATAAAATCTTAATACATTTTACTTTTATCAAGAATTATTCTGTTTTAAAAAGGAACTTATTTTTTACATGTAGGCAAATACCCTTATACCTAAATCCCAATTATACTTCAAGGACTTAGACAAAACTTTTACCAATTGCTTCGCTCGCGTTTAATTCTTTTTCTCCAATTTTTGTTTTCTAATACATAATATTCCTTTATAAGCGGACGCGTTATAATCTGCATCTTAAACTTTTGCACAATCCGTCTAACTTACATTTTACATACAGATATGTTATTTGCAACATTTGCTGGGCTTCAGGCGGATTTTCGTCCGACTTAGCTCGGGCTATGAGCCGTCGCCCGCCGCCCACATGGGAGTGATCCGGCTTACCACTCGACCTTATGACTTGGCAATAAGGTTCAAGATTGGTAAAGTCAGATCTGTCGGCGACTGTACCTACGCTGTGCCCAATTCCTATCTCAAACGAGTTATGATTTATTTAAACTATCACTAGTGATCGACCAAGTGGTCGAAATGCGACCATACTATATTTTCAAATTACTATACTATAATTATTTATAAATGTGAAAGTTTGTGAGTACGGATGGATAAACGAATGGATGAATATTTCTTATTCTTTCACGCAAAAACTACTGAACGGATTTTTATGAAATTTGTCATCGTAGTAGTTTAAGATTAAAACATAGGCTACTTCTTATCCCGAAAAAATACAGTGTACCCGTGGGATATTGTATTTACGCGGGCGGAGCCGCGAGCAAATGATAGTACTATTATAAATGTGAAAGTTTGTGAGGATGGATAAATGGACCATCCATTTGAAGAATGTTAATCTTTCGCGCAAAAAATACTGAATGGATTTATTATGAAATTTGGCATGGTAGTAATTTAAGCTATATATTTGTAGGTATAATCACATAATACATATTATTTATTAATGGCTACATTATATCCCGAAAATGTATTAGTGTATGTAAAAATGTAAGAATACTCCCGTGGGATACTGTATACGGACGGAGCCTCGATTAAATGCTAGTAATTCATGTTTAAGTTTTTATGTTTCAACTTTATTAGGGTTCTTTTGCATCTTAGCACGCAATAAAAATATAAAATATAAAAAAATATAAAAATTTAAGAAATATTAACAATTATTGTGTCACACCATCACCTAGGTACTGATAATGTACAAACGCATGGTGCGAGTTATTTATCTGTGGTGGGTACTAGGTAGTGTGTTACATAACTTTATATTTAATGATCTTATGTATTTACCTACACTAGCATTAATATTAGCTTACACTAGCTTCGTAGTAAGATGATAGAAACAAAATTGAAACTTTTAAGCAGCCCCCGAATTGTCAAGCAGTGAGCGAGTTGATGATGATGAATTATACCTAAGAACACTCGATCATGTCAGCTTTCAAACAAAAAAACTAGTAGATCCAAATCGGTTCATCCGTTTGGGAGCTACGGTGCCACGGACACACAGAGAGACAGACGCGTCAAACTTATAACGACCCTCTTTTTGCGTCGGAGGTTGAAAGTAGAAAACAGACATAACCGATAAACAAAACAAATTTTTTGTGGGTCTATAATCTCCAGACAAATATTGCGAACATCGATTAAAGGGTTGGGAATTTTGCAATCGCACAAACTGATTTCCCCTCGATGGCTGGTCGCTAAATCAATTCAATTCCTGGCTTATTTTAATACTGTTTTGCTCGTGAGTCGTGATGGGTTTTATTTGATCACGAATTGCACATACATACGAAACTATTTCCGTTTGGGCTCTAATACCGGAAGACTTGCGTGGTGGACAGCACATAGATAACCTATTAACACATGGACGTGTAACATTAACGAAACGTAAACTGTTGTGAGCTCGCCGTCTTGGTTCTTGCATGTACTTCTTATATTGAGTGGTGATATCAATGATACAGCAATACTTATTAACTGTTCTTTATTTATGTATTACATTGTACATATGAGAGACGCTAACACAGATACGTCTACACCAGTGGCGTGGGGTTCCTATAACTCCATTCCTATCGGCTTCACTTACCACTTACCTTTTGAAGACCCTCATCCAAATCCCTACCTATTAAACAGGCTAGGGCTTCCCTATGAAGGAAAAGCAGCCTCCGCCCCTGGTCTACACTATACATAGCCTTTTCTTCTTCTTCTTTTGGCATAGCCTTCCCTGTAATAGGAATTAAGGGAAGACTATGCCAAAAGCTAACTAAATTATCTCGATAGACTTCGCATGTGTCATCTGTCAATAAGACATTGACATTATATACTTTTTTTATCTACTTTAATATGTAACAAAGAAAATGACATAAAACACTATAATGTCAATTATTCACCCAGCAGTGCTGGGGCCAACACTAAAGAAATAACAGTGGCTCATTAATATAGTCTAATTTCGTCTATTTTTGCGTATAGACTTTATAGATTAAATTGGATGGTACAGATTACACAATATTGTATAATAGATTTTAAGATTAAACTAGATGACCCGTGCGCACTTCGTTGGGCGTAAAAAATTTTTTGATGATAAGAATAAAAGTATCCTAAGTTACTCCTTATAACATCAGCTATCTGCCAGTAAAAGTCCCATGAAAATCGGTGCAGCCGTTTCAGAGATTGGCCGGAATAAACAGACAGACAGACAGAGACAGACAGACGGGCAGACAAAAATTTTAAAAATTGATATTTTATTGTCAATACCGTATCTACTTTCTTATTCATTATAAGTGAAAAGCAGTTAATTCAATATTTATTTGTATGTATGTATGTATGTATTTATTTGTATGTATGTATAGATTGGCTCTCAATATGGTATAGATCACATTAATCACAAGCATGACGATGATGATTAACTAGAAAAAATAGTTTCCTTCCGCACTAGTTAAATCCACATTGCAATAACAATGTTTATTTCAATTAAATTACCATTAATAAGTAGTTGTATCAGTTCAATTAAAGATATGATAAAAACAGATCATTAAAACATATCCTGCAATATTTCTGCAGCTGATAATGATGGCCGAGATGAAAATTAAAAACCTGACCCGTTTAACCGCTGAAAATTATGTCTGAATACAGTAAAGGAAATATTTGCAGCAAAGGAAGTTCGGTTAAGCAATTTAAATAAAAAATCTGCAATTGTGGAGCACCCCCCGAATGTAATGCATTCTTTAGTGCAATTAGTCCTTCTCGCGTCTACTGGGCCTTGCTAGCTTTGAGTAAAATAATGTTTTCATATTTGCGGCAAAATGCTCACCTTCCGACAATACTTTGATAAATTAAACGCTAAAATTCCAGAGAAACGGGCTTTCAGTGTTTCTGGAGCGAATATCTTTTGAAAATTAACACATTAATCATCTTTAAGAAGGAAATCTGCCTTGCCTGTGTCATTACCTAAATACCTACGAATCCTAGATGCATAATAACCATAGTCTTTTAGGACATCTCGTGTATATTTTAAATGTAGAAAACAATATATTTACATAACATATTTGTCTATTTTACCATCAAATTATGCGGATATTTCACCAGGCCATGTGATACCAATTGTGTTTGCCTTTCAAATATTGTGTAAAGCAATTATAATATTACCTAATATATCGTGTAAGGCATTATGCAAGTTTATACTCGGATAATTTCGTTGTGCGAAACGGCAAATTAAAAATTGTATACATTTTTTTGTCTAGGCAGCGAGTAGCGACCTAATTTTAGGTTTCCATTAGTAGTATGATTATCCGTCTGCTTACTATACAGTTTATTTATTATTTTTTATACAGAAGAACATCAAACTTAAAATTAAACGTAAGTATTTGTTCAATTTAAGACCATACTTAATAGCAATTTTACTAAACAAAAACATTAGTAGCATGTTCCAACATAGGAGACCATGCAAGGAACTCTTGTAATCTAACTTAACTCTTGTCATAATGGAGAAACGGGTTTGCAAATATTATGGCTGTGCACGTGGAGCCGGAATAGCGTTAGACCAAGCATTGCTGGCAGTTAAATATTCTTCTATTTTATAATATGCATCATCATACACGCTTATAAGATAATATGTTTTAGAAACTGCTTTAGCTGCTTGTATGTCGATAACAATGTAATAAGTTTTCATTAACAATAATATTCCTCTATAAAAGTCTTCAAGGTGTGTTTGTGCATTGTTCTATATTGCTATTTCTACTTAAACTTATGTAGCTCTTATAATAATGCTTACATTATTATATTCATTTTTAATTTGTATTGGATATGTATTCGTCTATATTTGACATCAATGAACTCTACTTAATATGAAATTCACGTTTTATGTAAATCATTTGTACTGTATGTAACAATGTTATTGAATGACGCCATCAAAAAGTGTTTTGCGGTCGGTGGCCACAATACCGATGTAAATACATAATATGTATTACGAGGTAAATCATTAATTACAATACAATACGAAGAATATGCCGTCAGTCTGTAGCACGTATTCGTTTTAACATTTTATATTAGGTACGTCGAGACAAGAGCTCATTATTTAGAGCTTACTCTTTATAGTATACCTGAACTCGTCCAAGAACAGAAAGCCGCATACACAGATGATAGTATACGTGCGAAGAAACATTAAAACATTAAAAGTATTAGTAACATATGTTTGTAAAGTCGTTAGATATAAACCCCAGGGAGTTATTGATACACGACTTAAGAAAGAACAAACGCAAGCGGTATTGCAAAAGTTTCTAATACAAGCAAAGAATTTAAACCTTATAAGCCACCAAAATATTAGATTAAGATTATTACAAAATATCAGTTCGTGTAAATGACGTGCAAGAAACAGACTCTAATGTAGATGAAACAGTAGATATCTTGCCGCATAATATAAAACTTACTGAATTTATTAGGCAATCAGTGCTTTCGAACTTTGAAGTGACGTCAGAGCTCGGCCCTCAACATTGTCTCGATTCACGTGAATAAGTTGTAGAACCACTCCGAGCTCGATAAACAAACCACGTACCTACTTGAAATGATCGCGGTACATATGGAACCTGACCTTAACATCGCACGAATAATTATATTTTCATAAATAAACATAAATTTTAATGTGTATGTGCTTTGGAAAATGACATATGAGTAATACAGATTGTTTGAAGTCAATGCTAAATTTAAAATGGAATCGAATTTATAACAGCTGTATATGGCTATTTAAAATCAGTTGTAAATCGTCTTTGTGACTCATGACTAATTTAGTAATTGCTAGAAAAATAAACAAATATTTTGCTACGAGGAAAGTTGTACCAACAAAAAAAAAACACGAAAACTTGATATCGTATAACACACACAAATCACTGGCACAAGACACTTTCAAGAAAAGAACATTACTGACACGAGAAAAAATGGAGGCAAAACTGACACTTTTATTTTTAATCGGCGAACGTCAACTCGCGGCAAAGGTTCGCGGCTTACTGCCGCGCGCTGATACGCCCGTCACGCTAAAGACTGGCCCTACAAACCTTTTTAACTTGCATTACGTAAGTTAAACCTTAAACTACATAATCTTGTGTTAAAGAATATAAAAAAGATCGTAATCAATACGGTGGTAACATAATTTTGGACATTTAATTATATAAATGTCATAAAGTATGTTATCGTTAATATCCTCAATGATATCAATAGTTCATACAAAAACAACAAAATTGCAAATAAACACCAATAAAATTATTGCTGTTTGTTATTTCTATAAATTAAGTGTTTAATTTGTATTTTTTTAATTTCCAAACACATTCTAATCTAAATATCTATAGCTTAATTTGTATTTTCATTTCTAAATTCGTTATGTTATATTTATATTTTAATATTTTATTGATAAATAATATTTATAAATAACTTTTATCTATTTACATTTTATTTCGTTTTCAATTCACAGTAATTACTCTGGAAAGGTCAGATGCATCAAGCGATTTTATCATTCCTAGAATTCTTGTTTTAATATTAAAATTATGTTTTATTTTTTGGAGATTTTTAATTCAAAGTTTTGGGTGATCGTTAAAACGAAACGAGGATACTTCAGAGGTGTGAAAACTTTAAAAACTTCGTACCAAACTAAAATAAACAAGAGTGTTGGAAATATCGAACTCCCGTAGAACTTGAAATAAAAACAGAACTGGAGCTGATTTTTAGAATTTAGGGCAATTTACTAGAGCTGCTGGTTTTGCACAATAGGCTAGATAACTGGATTTTTTTATTTCATAAATGAATAGTACTCTTAAATATGAGTAACTTCTCAAAAGAAATAGTAGGTATATCAAAAGTCAATATTTTCAAAGGTTTATTTATTTTACAGCGATTTGTATACAAAATTTCGCAAGTCTCGTGAAAACACTCCATACTAAAGTCGTAAGTGTAACGTCACGATTAGGTTAAAGTGTATGAAGTATACGGCCGCAGGAAAATAATATTTGTTTATTATATATTGCAGGAACATGATACATCTATAAAAGTACAAAAAAAAAATCTTTTTTGTACTTTTTAGATGTATCATGTATCTAATTATTAAACTGCACATAAAATATTATATTTATTTTACATTTACCAAGTAGTAACGCCTCAATATTTCTGAGTATATTAATGAAACTAAATATTTTAGATGTAGTCATCTCCATTCTTCCCTATTCAGGGGATATTTTCACGACAAATTTTTAATATTGGGAGGGATCGCAATTTAGGGGCGCGTTTACGAATTTGGCATAAATTGGCTTTTTTTACTAACTAACAATTGTCACAAATATATATATATATATATTTAAAAACTTAAAAAAATATTATTTTTAGTATACTTAATAAAACAATTTTCCAGAACATCATTACCCAAAATGTACAAAAAATAGGTCGTATTTAGGATTAATTGGTCTGCTCTTATGTAGCTTATTTTGTTTATTTAAAAGTACCCAAATATAGCGGATATATACACCTTAAAATTGGCTAAAACTAATCCAACAGTATTCAAAATTGATTTTATAAATAGCGTAAAAAATCCCCTCAATTGTTTTTGCTATTATACATGAATCTTAATGCGTGGCAATTAGGTTTATTTTATTTGGTCACATCTGTATTTATTGCGCTAAACATTTCAACAACAAGATAAAAATAAGAAAGAAAAAGGGATAGAGGGAGAAACATGTGCCCGGTCCATGACATAGAATCGTCACATTTCACAAATTTATATCTCTCGCTTTATGAGAATATAGCGAGAGATATAAATTTGTGAAAAGACGGAGTGCATTTCTTCAGTAGCTAGAAATACGGCTCATGCAGTTTTAACCGTGTCTTTTATAATTGATACTGAAAGACTTATGGATAAAGAACGAAAGACAAGTATTTACGTATCAGCAGCTAAAAATAACTTACATATTCCACCAGTGATCCAGAAGAACATAAATTACACGAACAATTTAGCACTGTAGCGGCGGAAAGTTAAAGCGAACATTAAAAGTTTCATTAAGTTTCATGGACGACTATGATAATTTGTTACGTCAGCAGGCCTTCCGAGTGACGAATGGACATCGGTAACGATATATTTTTAAATATGATAATTAAAACAAAGTGCGCGTATGTACTAATAATCTGTGTAAACTCAATCCACACCGAAACGAAACGATACGCGGCGCGCGACGCGGCGCTGCATTTTTAAGATTGCTATTCAAAATGAAACTTTATTTACTACACAAAAATACACGTTTCAAGATTGGCCTAAATCACTAGTTACTTGTTATATTGTGTCCATAATAGTTGACTATCCCCGACACAGAGATTTTTCCAGTTTTTGTGAAAATTCATGTTCGACGTGGATACAGGAGTTAAAACACATAATTTCCAAATACCGTACTTAAATAAAAGTGCTTTTGGGCTGAGACCCTAGGTCCACCAACAGAAACTAAATTAAATCACAGACAACGAAGATACTATTTTATGCACAGAGATTTTTCTAGTTTTTGTGAAAATTTGTGTTCGACGTGGATACAGGAGTTAAAACACATAATTTCCAAATAACGTACTTAAATAAAAATGCTTTTGGGCTAAGACCAACAGAAAGTAAATTACATCACAGACAACGAAGATACTATTTTATGTTGAGATAAAAATATTGCTGGCATATGACAGTTTGTATCACAGAATGCATGAACTATCACAGACGGATAAGATACTATATTATATCTTCATATTACGTACTTTAATAATATGAAAAACCCTTAAGATAAAATATTATAGTATCTTCGCCGTCTGTGATGCCCTTAAGACGTGACATTGTTAAAGCCTCTTGCAATATTAGTCCTTCCGAAAAAAAGAAGAATTTATTATTAGATTAAATTAAAACAAACACAATCGGCCAAAAAGACTAAAATATTCTTGAAAAAGTAGAAAGCCTAATAAATATTAATAAAGAAAATACTCGTAAGTTAATGGGAGCAAAAGATATTAAAGACAACATAAATATTCAAATACGTGAGAATAACAACAATAGAATTAAAAAACTTAATTCTCTCAAATGGCAAAATAGTAGTTTGGCGCATATTTAATTTAAATATATGTACAAAGTATCAAAATAACAATGTGACTTTCACCACGACTAGCGACTGTGGAATCATAACATCAGTTCTTACCGAGACGACACGGGACGCGGCGATGCATTTTTAAGCTTCAAAATTGAACTTTATTAATTACACTAGAAGATACACGTTTCATTGTAACGGTTTGAATGTCATGTTGCACCGCGCCGCACAGCGCATATTACTGATGTCATATGAAACGTGTATCTTTTTGTGTAGTGAATAAAGTTCAATTTCCAATAGCTATCTTAAAAGTGCAGCGCCGCGCCGCGTCGTGTATCGTCGCGGTGTGAACTGAGCCTTAGTTAAGCTGCGGAATTTCTTCTTCTGTTAAAGTTATTATTATTTTTAAACAAATCATTAAACCGACTTCCAAAGTAAAAATACACAAAAAAGTATGAAATAAATCTAATTTTCTAAATAATTCCTCTTTTAAATGCGGCTAAAATTTTAACTATTTCTCTCCACAATCTTCATAATTTTGAAGTCCAGCCAGGTACGGCAAACGATATGCTGATAAATAATTATTTTATAGAGCTCCCGTTTAGGTTGGCTGGTAGGTACCGACTTAAAAATTATGAAAATTGGTTGCAGAAATGGTTAAAATTTTAGCCGCATTTTAAAGGGGAATTATTTAGAAAATAAGATTTATTTCATACATTTTTATGTATTTTTACTTTGAAATTCGGTTTAATGTTTTGTTTAAAAATAATATTTTTTCTATTTTTAGTCATATTTGTTGCATTAATATCAACACATTCTAAAAACTAATAAAATAAAGTATCTAAATATAATTGAATACGCGCTAAGCTTCCATTAGGTATTGTATATAAGATGATGATGATTACTGTAAGTTACATAATGGCATATCCTTGCAGTTCTTTAAGCATTGTCGAAATTTCCAAACGCGTATCTTTAAAGACTGAGGAGTTCTGTTCAGTGCTTTTGGATCCAGTGTATACCTTCCAAAATCACTATATTATGTCATACATATAAATTTCGAGGAGTTCCCTCGATTCCTCATGGATGTCATCATCAAGTCACCTCACCACATTGGTGATAACGGGATCAACATCGGATTATACCCTTTACATCAAAAAAAGAATTTTTCAAATCGGTCCATAAACAAATATCCGTATCGGTGTAAAATACTATGAGAAGTACCTATTATATCATCATAATGTGATGATGTATGGTGTGATGATGGTGGTGATGATGATGATTACTTTAATTGATATAGTGGCTTATGATTGCAGTTCTTTATGCAACTCCGAAATCCCCAAACATGTATCTATAAGGAGTCAGGAGGTCTGTTCAGTACTTTTCGATCCAGGGTATACCTTTTTGCAAAATCTTACTTTTTGGTAGCATATGCTTTGGTTACTTCAGAAAAAGTCCAAATTACTATATGTGTCCATATAAATTTCGAGAAGTTCCCTCGATTCCTCAATCCTCATGGATCCCTCATCAGGTCACCATACTGGGTGTTTTCGCAGTCACTGTCCAAACTTTCAGGAGTGATATACTCTTGAATATAAGCAACTTTTACCATGGGATCAACTTTACTACTTGAAAAAAAAGATCAGCTGTTTCATACAAAATGCTATCTAGCATAGATTAATTAGCCCGTAGCCCTTTTGTAGGAAACAGCTGATTTTTTATATCGTAAAAGTTGCTTATATTCAAGAGTATATTCACTAATGAAAGATTGGACAGTGAATGAAAAAACACAGGGTATGTAGCCGAACGTATAACCGCCTACTTTTTTGGAAGTCGGTTAAAAATAGTGAAGTACAACGAGAATAAGCCACATAATTTTCTTATTAATTTTGTAATGCTACATGCAAAATAGCAAAAGGATATTTTCTTCTTGGCAGAGGCAGCTATGGTCGAAGCTAAATAAGAGCATACGGCTTATTCTTGGCCTAGATTCAGCAGCCCGGTGTATCACATGCTACCTTAATCCCACAGTAATAAGATCGAATGTGGTACATCAAGTTTGTCGGCGTTCATAAGCAGAGAGCCACTAACCTGATACTTCTTGACGGACTCCATCTGTTCTTTGGTGACGTCGTGCGCGGGCGGGCGCGGCGGTGCGTCGCGCGGCGTCTCGCGCGGGGGCACCGCCGGCGCCGCCTTCGCAGTCCCGTTCACCTGCTGTTATACATACTATCATTGTCTTTATTGAAGGTTCATTCTCGTAAATAAAAATGTTCAATTTGACCTTCAGGGTCTTAACATCTTAATTATTAGGGTCAGTTGTTCGTTCACACCGAAACGAGACGATATGCGACGCGGCGTTGCTATTTTAAGATAGCTATTCAAAATTTACTAAAGTAAGGCCAACCAGACGAGATAAAGAATGTAAATAAATTTTCAGGGGTTTAAAACATTTTTATTTGAATATATTATTATAAAGTTCGAATTTTAATCGCTGTCGTCTGTACTAGACAAAGATGATTCGTCGGAAGAGTCCGAGTCAGCTGTGTTTATGATAAAACTATCTATTGTATTATCAATCATGTTGTCAATATTGCTATAAAAATTATCCTCGACTTCTACCTCAACAACTAAGCACTCACAATAACAGCAAAAATCAAAAATAAAACTAACCGAAACGGAATAATAACAACAAAAAACCAAGTAAATACGGAGACGAAAAAATATGTATCACTTCGAACGCAATCCAAACAGGAATGAACTTGTTCACAATTATTTCGCGGACCAAATGTTGACAACTGCGGCACTGGCCGCTTTCCTGTAACACAAAACACGCTACGACAGCTGTCGTCGACCAACTGACGTCATTATTGCATACAGATATAATATTAACTCACTTTCATAATGCAACTCCGTAGCGGTCCGTTTATTTACGTTTTTTATCTCGTCTCGTTGGCCTTACTTTACATAAAAAGATACACGTTTCGTATGACATCAGTCATACATTGCACATGCGCTGTGCAGGGCGGTGCAACTTGACATCGAACTCTTATAATGGAATGTGTATCTTCTTGTGTAACTAATAAATAATCAATTTTGAATAGGTATCTTAAAAATAAAGCACCGTGTCGCGTATCGTTTCGTTTTGGTATGAATTGACCCTTACAGTACAACTACTTTCATACTGTCCCGTGGCAATCATTGTATTTCTATGGCAATGCCAGAAATGTCATTCCCGAAAGACATTAAGAACGTAGTATGTATACTGTACAGCTACAGAACATTATACTGTACAAAAATTTCCTAACAAACTAGTGCCTGGCAATCGTCAATAGATGGCGCTATTGTATCCTTTTAAATTAAGTTGAGCTTTACCACAACTTAACTTGTAGGTAATCATTCTAGGTTTCTCAAAAACTACATTAAAATGTTTCAATTTGAAAGTTTATTATGAATGTATATTGCTGTAATGATGAATATATATTTGCAATAATATCTACTTTATATTATTGCAAATATTTATTAGTAGTAACCACGTAACATTGATAGCATATTATACCTACTTATAGTAGTTAGTAAATTAGTATAATTCTAATTTCCTTCCTATTTACTTGGATCACGTACCGCCATCTATTAAACAATTTCACGCAACTTCTGTTTTAGTCTGAAAAGCCTTGGATTTGGATTAAGGCTTTTGTTTTGAGGTTCTAAAAAAAATATTTAACGTAAACAATGTGCATCATAATTTGTCAACAAAATTATGTGCCACACATACTTATAGAGTAGAATCTATAATCATTATCTATCCTCTTTTTTGAAATGATCGTAAACTCTATAATCTATATGCAGCTTTATTTTGTTTTAGGTGCACAGTGTTACAAGTCGCAATATTGTTTTTATCACCCTTTACACTACTCACTGGGATAAAATAAGCCACGAGCACTGATATAAGTACGACCCATATAAAATAGAATATGTACTTTACTTTAAATTTTATAGAACGTATTCTTAATTATTTCGTCCCTGTTAGAGGGTTTCAACTTCAGGGGCAATTTACACCTTAATACTTATTTAAAGTTTTGTACATCTTCAAAGAGGAACAATGAACATAACATCTTAAATATCCATGTCAATGCTTGTGGCTGTACTTTACAAAAGACAATGTCTCAGTGCGGCTAAACTTCGCCAAATTTGTATTCAAAGTTTAAAATATGGATGCAATGCATGCTTTCCCTTGTTGCATGCAATTTTACCCCAGAATCAACATACACAATATATTGCACAACCATGTACTTGCAATAATATACTTATTTTAATTAAGTAAATAGATAATAATTATACAAAAGTAGTAGGTACATAGTAGGTATGTTGCGAACTGCTCGAGCTATTTTTTCATAGTAGGTACTTGCGTAATTTTGTTTTTTAACATAGATATTAGATAGGTACTTACCTATCAGTTTCGTACTCGTGGATATATGTATAAAAACTTAAATGATCTTATCTATTTACTTAGTTTTAGGTATACTTATAATTTACATTTATCAACATAAATAAATATTATTATAAGGATTAGTACACCTGTAAAATAAAATATGTTTGAGGATCTGAAAGAAATATAGGTAAGTACATTAATTTATAAAAATACACTAGCGATAGACCTTAAAGATTTATAGTAAAGGCTACTAAAAGTTAAAAAAGTAAAAATATCTTCGAAAATTGCTAAAAATTCGTATTTAGTTCGATATTAACTAAAATAACTACATATAAGTTGCAGAAGTTTATGTTCGTAAAAGCGTGAAATATAACGTTTAACAAATTCAATTATAGACACATTGGAAATCATGTGCGAGCTGCTTATGTAAAGGACCTTACGGCAGAAAGTAATTATTATAAATAGCTATTTTTTTTACAAAATAAAACTATTTAAACTGTTAAATAATATTATAAATATTATTTAAATAGCAATTTTTTTTACAAAATTAAACTATTTAAACAATTAAATAATATTATAAATATTATTTAATAATTTAAATATGTACATATTAAATCAATCAATTGCTATGTGAGGTCAATGACCTTCTCAGCGCAGTACACTCATACTAGATTTTTTTTTCGAATTATATTTTTTGTTCTGCCTAAACTTCTTTACATAAGAAGTAAATCATTACCCACAAAGTTTATGTAATTGATTTTTCAAAACGTTTTAAGTATTGAGATTAGCATGTTAAGTAACATTTATTTTAACTTAAACATCGCGGACAGAAGAGTGTTGTGCATGAAGCGTGTGATGATCATTATTATGATGGTGAAAATGCAACACTTGAGCATACCAAATCGAGAGATTAGCGATAGTGACCATAACCACATAATTGTAATTTGCATGAAACGATGATTAATATTTAGGTTCTCGTTAAGAGCGCGTTTACAAATTTGACATAAATTCGCACATTTTGCGACCAAATGAAACCAAATCCTACAAAACTAGCAATTGTCGGAAATAGAGTACTTCCTTGTCTAAAATTGGTTTCCAAAAATATTATAAAAAATTACGATTTTTAGTATGGCTAAAACAGTTTTCCAGAATATATTCACCCAAAATTCACAAAAAATTTATTTCTGCTCTTATGTAGCTTACTTCGTTTGTTTAAAACTATCCAAAGACACTTACTTATATAATCACCTTAATTACTTTTTTTTAATAATCCAACAATATTAAGATTTTAGTTGGAAAAACCATAAAAGTCTTCTCAACATTTTCACGCGTATTACTATTATGCATAAATCGTAATGCGTGGTAATTAGACTTATTTTATTTGGTCACCGTCTATCCAGACGGTGTAAATCTTTATTAAACAAAACATTTCTAAAGAAATGTCAGTCCGCACTAGACCGCTGCCAAACAACACATTTCGTAAACGCGTCCTTAAACCTAACCAAACTAGCTGTTTCCTACTTCGCGGAACCGCGGTTCCGCCCGCGTAAATATACTATCGGATATCCCGCGGGAATACTGTACTTTTCCGGGATAAAAAGTAGCCTATGTTTTAATCCAGAGCCTAAACTACAACCATACCAAATTTTATCAAAATCCGTTCAGAGTTTTTGCGTGGAAGAGTAACAAACATCCATCCATCCATCCATCCTCACAAACTTTCACATTTATAATATAAGTAGGATAGTAGGATAACTGCAACCAACTGCGATTATTGTGACTTCGTGTAAAACATTCAGAATTAAACTATCACAGTTGTATTACTGAGTAAAGCCTAAAAATTTAACAGAATCCAAGACTATGCAGCTTGACAAAAAAGAGTATGACGCGGTGACAACAGGAACTAAACACATTTTCGATTGTATCATTTATATATATATATCCATAATATCATTATTATATTGTATTTATTGATTGATTAATTTACTTGTTTCTGCTTACTTTATATCGATCGACAGAGATAAAACATGCAAATAAGTTATCTGAAACGTTTCAGTAGATTGTACAACAGGCCCTAAATGGGATAAAGTTGAAGCAGGTTTAAAAGGTCGATAGTACAGCGCTTAGTGCCTGTTATTTCCATAGAAAAACTACCGAATGTCATTAAGAAATTAGTTGCGTTGTACATATTATAAATACAACTGCCAAACATGCACGGTATCCAATAATATTATACTACATTATATTCGTTTTACCCTATTTCATGCAATTGTTAAAAAATTACAGCTTATAAAAATGTTAAGAAAAATTTAAATACTAATTTAAATAAAACGATTAATTATACTGGGTGATTTATTGCGTTTCGAGAGAGACTGCAGGCCCATGTTTTGTATCAAAAAAAGCTCAAGTATTTGAAACCTGGTAAATTAAAAAAAAATCACGAATTTAGGTCACATTTCATTTATTTTATTGCGGTCTGCAGGGGTGACGGGGCGCCGACTCACGCGCCGCGCGCCGTTGTGTGCTCCAATCACGCGCAACGTCATCGGGGTCAACAGGGGTCGATAGGGTGACAATTATTTGTTATCATTATATTTTTAACATTTTTACTGATATACTTTTTGAAATGTATAGATTAGTAAATAATGATTTTAAATTAGTAGGGCGATCTTATTTAACAAATTTTCACCAAGTTAGAGAAGAGAGAAAAAAAAGTAAAGTAAGTATGCCATTGTACTCTATTTCATGTACCTAATACCCTGTTTCTCTCGAAACGGTAAAAAAAAATCGCCAGTATAGTATTTGGTTGCTAATTCATTACGGATTTAAAAGGCCGGTTTCCGGCTAAACCCTAATGAACCCATGGAAAATGAATGTTTTGCAGTTTGATATTCTTCTGAAACGATTCTTGTTAGTACTTTTCGACGGCAAGCATGAAGCGACTGATGCTGGTACACAACGTCATCAAAAAACTTTACCAAAACCAGGGGAGAGAATAATATCATACCTAATATGTAAACAATGATCATCTGTCAAAATGCTGTCAAAATGAAAATACATAACTCTAAATTCAAACAACCCAACAAAGTATTTTTTGAAATTTGAATTTAATTGACAACCATCGGTTTTTAAGTAAAGATAGATTTGTTATTCGGGTCTATGACAAAGTGACGAAACTGTTTTTTCAAAGGTTTGCGAACCCCTAAATGTTTGTTTACACTTATTTATGATTATAGATATGAATAAATTATAAAGACAATTGCTAAATATTCATTTTCCCAGACTGGTTAAAATCATTATTTTAGTAATAGCTTAACCAGGAATACAGAAAACCTCGCCATGCTGCGGAAACTTCACTAAATTGAAATGCCATTAATGACGAATCTTCGAGATTTATCATTTAACCAATCACATCCTAGCTTTTTGTAGTCTTGCTGCAATAAATGATGATATGAAGCGCCCTCAATGAAGGCTTTTAACCCCTGACGGTTGGACGGTTTGACGTCCAAACAGGGGGGTGTTATAAATTTGACTTGTATGTTAATGTCTGTCTGAAGCATCGTAGCTTTCAAACGGATGAACCGATATTGATCTAGATTATTTTGTTTCAAAGGTGACTCGAGAGTGTCACCTTTCAAATATAATTCACCATCATCAGCTCGCTTACTACATGACAATGTCGGGTTACTTAATTGGCAATAAAGGATTGATTGATGGATTTTTTAATTTGGTTTACTTTCCTGGTCAGGCTATAATAAAATAAACGTTTGTTAATTTCATATTAAATATACTACCAACATCCCTTGTGTTAGTCACCCAACCAATGGAATGGTGAGGCGCGTGCTTTTACCTGGAAGGGGACACTCTTTCTGTCCACAGTACCCGGGTATTTCGGCGTAGTTTTCACGATCTGGACAAAGCTGTCCGGCACGTCTACCGCTACCTCCCTCCCTAGCAGAACTGGTGTGGTATCGAAGCCAAGGTCATTGTAGGTAGCGTATATAGCCTCTCTGATTAGTACGGAATCTGTTCTTGCTGAATACGTGACTCCCTCCCTGCAGTCCAACAAATCGTCTCCGTTCGATATGAGCAACTGGATCTTGTGGTCGCTTACGTTGTGCGTCGAATTAGACGCTAATGACTCTGATCGAGAATCACATATTTTGGCCGTCTCCGAGGATTTGCTCTTGCTGCTGACGGACCCATCCGACGTCCTCAGGAAGTCGTCCGAGGGCGGGTGCTTGCTGCTTGCGGAACTGTCCGACGTCCGGAGAAAGTCGTCCGAGGGCGGGTGCTTGCTGCTGACGGAGCCGTCCTCGTCCGAGACGGTGCGGTGCGTGCTGTACGAGGTGCCGGAGCGGCCGGACGAGAGGAGGGGCTCGTCCCTGTGCCGTACCTGCGGGGGCCGGGGGGGCGGGTAGCGCGGCGGCGTCTTGTTGCGCGCGATGAAACTGTCCGGCACGTCCACCGCCATCTCGCGGTGAGGGCCTGGAACGAGACGATTAGGGTTTTAGTGAAAAATTGTCACAACCTCTAATAAATACGGGGTAATGATTAAAATAAATTATTCCTAAACATAGTCAACTTTTACCGAATTCGCCGTCTTGAAAGCATGAAACAATATGGTTTTTCTTAAAAAAAGGCGGCTAGGCTGCCTAGTGCCTATAAAACTTATGATTTCCGATCGCATAGTTAAAGTCGTATTATAATATATTCAGGGTTTGGCATCCAAATTAAGTCAAAATTAAATCAAATTTATTTTAAGTAATGGGTACGCTTTTGAATAATTTTTATTTAATGTATTGCGGTTTAAATAATATAAGAACCGCACTTATAAGACGATGAACATCGGTTGCTAACTATACCTTGATTAATACAATTTCACCGGCAATATAAATATCCGTCCAATTTGACGTATGAATGAGGGTATTTCACGCCATTGGGTCGTGACGTCATCACCCCTTGCCTTCACTTTGGGTGTTCACTCGACTACATCGAATCGATGGATATTTTAAATAGGTGTGCATATTAAGCCAAGGTTGGGACTTGGGAGATTTTAAATAGAGATTTTTCTATATATCTTCCCGTTGCTTCCATATTTTACCTATTCTGTAGGTCCTAAAATAGTGACATTTGAAAGTTTTTGTGGAATAAGCCCGTTAAGCAGAGGGATCGCCTGATAGTCCAAGAGGTTCTCTGATATTCTGATTCACAAATTTTGGTCCAAAAAACGAATTCTTTAAGGTCAAATTATCAGCAATCATCGCGTAAAAGTTTTTGGGCCAGTAATTAAATATGGAATTTCTGTAGAAGGTTAATTTGTGAACAATACAACAATTTACAGCATTTATTCATTGACTGTGCTAAATAGCAGTGAATATATTCGAAACTAGCTGGTACACGCAACTGCCTTTGCGTGGAATTATTTCGTGTGAGTTATAGTGATATACTTTATACGGAACCCTAAGATAAAAATAGCCTAAGCTACAACCATAACATAGTAAGTTAACTGCCAGTGAAAGTCCGATAAAAAGAGTCCGGCCGTTTCAGATACTAGCCGGAAGAAATACACAGACAGATAGGCAGACGAGCAGACAGGCAATTTTTTTTAATTTAAATTGATTTTTTGATGTAGGTACCGTATATACTATCATAACATGCATTTAGTAGTGCAAAGCTTTTATTTAATATTACAAACAGACGCTTCAACGGTATATATCGGTATATATCGGTATATAACGGTAAGACGGTATATATATATATATATATACCTTGTCGACCGCAGCATCTCGCCATTGTCTGGCGAAGGTCGCGCGCTTGTGACTTGTCAGTTGTCAACATGGCTCACGATGACGACATACCTCACTAAATGTATTCTATTTTCTAATTATTCCATAAATCCTAAATATTATATTAAAAGACAGAAAGTCTTACGGCCGAATACAGAAACGCTAATCAAAAATTAGGAGCCCTCCTATTCACAGTCCGTCGCTGTCTCTGCTAGCCGAAATGACAAGGACAGCATGTGACTTGAGCGTCACTTAATTTGACTATCGTTCCAGTATTCGACCGTGAAACTCATAATACACAGTCTATGTGCAAACCGCTTTAGGGTAAGCTAACACCGAGACGCGACGCTTAAATCGATTAGACCCTTTTTACCCGACTACGGCGAAGCCAAAAGGAAGGGTAATGATTTTTTTGGTTTAATTTTAGCTATCGTGGAGCATCATTTCAAAATAATATCAATTATATTTTTTGGGTACTAAATTGTTTTTAATGACCGATCCTAAGAATTACTAGGACATCTATTCTAGGACATCTATCGATCGATAGGTAGCAAATGCAATCAAAGTAATTTCGCGCCGGCGCGGCTGTATTTTTATGATAGCTATTCAAAATTGAACAGCGCATGTGCAGTGTATGACTGATGTCATATGAGACGTGTATCTTTTTGTTGTGTACTGAATATTTATTCAGTACACAAAAAGAATCACATCACACAATCGCAGTACAGAAAAAGTATCAATAGCTATTATTGAAATTTATTATCTAAAAAATAGCAGCGCCGCGTCGCGCATAGTCGCGGTGTGAACTGACCCTAAGGTAGAAGAGATTTTGATTTTAGCTATTATAGGAAATAGAAATCCGTCTTTATTGATAAACATAATTCGTTACTTAATATATTCTGTGATCCAGATCAACATCATTTTGTTCATTCATAGACTTCTAACACCGACGCGATGATCACATTGTACATTGTAGGTAACCTGGGTCTGATATCTGGGTAATCTGGGCCTCCGTGGTCTAGTGGTTAGAGTTTGGCTCTCGACTCGGAGGTCGTGGGTTCGATTCCCGCATCGGAACAACAAAAAAAAATTGTTTCCAAGTTTGGTAAGATCAATGCAGTCTAATCACCTGATTGTCTTACAAGAAAGATGATCCATGCGTCGGACGGGCATGTAAAAAGTCAGACCTGCGCCTGATCTCTCGCCATTCTTGTCGGTTATCCGTCCCACTGGGCTACGAGAGTAAAGGAAAAGAGAGTGCTCGTGTGTGCGCCGAAACAGCGCGCCGGGCGCTAGACCTTCAAAGGCGCCTTGTACGGCAGTGTGGGAGTGTCCATGTGTAGTAGTCAGAAAATGATGATCATGTTATTTTTCTGTAAATTACTTACACAAATTTTAGTAATGCATGCTGTCATCACGTAGAGTTAAATATTTCATTCTGATAAAAATATACACCTGTATAACAAAGTATAAAATATACACCTGTATAACAAAGTATAAAATATACACCTGTATAACAAAGTATAAAATAATAAATAAAAATGCAGAAAAAAGTATGAAATAAAACTTATTTTTCCTAAATAATTCCCCTTTTAAATTCGACTAAAATTTTAACTACTTATCTACTCAATCTATCCAGCCAACTTGAACGTGAGTTCTATAAAATATTGTATTATCAGAATGTTGTTTGGGCTGGTACCGACTTCAAAATTATGTACACTGAGTAGAGAAATGGTAAAAAATTTAGCAGAATTTAAAAGGGGAATTATTTAGGAAATAAGTCACTTTTTTGTGCATTTTTACATTGGAAGTCAGTTTTAATTTTTTGTTTAAAAAACGGCAAAACAATCTCAAGCGTTCTGTTATGCCAGTTTACTGATAGGTCGTGGTATTTCCGCAAATAAGCATTACCGATCTGTGAACCTACTAAACAATTACCAGTGATAATATTTATTAGATACAATATTATTAAATAACTATTATTATCTATTGTAATAGTCGACGGAAAAAATAAGTAGTAATAAGTAATAGTAAGTAAGCATTAAATAAACATATTATAGTGATGATCAGGAATATAATTTTAGTAATAGCAAAATTTCAAAGACATTGATATCGATGAACAAAACTCTGATTCGGTCCACAGACAGCGGAATTATCGTTGAACATACAAATATAAAAATAAAATAAAATAAAAATAAAAAAGCCTTTTATTTCTTGCTTCACAGTAAATATGGACGTCAAAAACTAAGTACTAAAAAGTATAATTTATGCTGTGCATGCAAATCATTTGAAATAAGATTTGTATAGAATAATAATATTTTTATTTCCATTAGGTAATAAATTGCAATAAAAAAAAATCGGTTGTCTGTAAAGTCGGTTTACTGACGATGGTTGAACGTGACAACGTCGTTTATAGTGCGCGCGTAACTAATTGGCCGCGCCTTAGGTAGGCGTGTTACCGCCGCGAAGTCCGGCGCCGAACTGAGTAATAACATCAAGCGCCCCCGCGTCTCCGTCCCACCGCTCACTACCTAAGACGCGGCCAGCTGAGGTAACAGCAAATGCGTCATATTATGGTGGTAACGGTATGAGTCATGTTTTTTCGTGAGTGCAGCCGGCTCCATCAAATTATAAGACGTTATCACGTCAATAATTTCATATTTATAATAGCCAATGTTAAGAAAAGAAAATTAATTTTAGTGTACAATAAATAATGATAATAGGTATAAAATTTATTTACATAAAAGTCGCACCATACAAATTAATTAAATATTTAAATATATAGTCAATTTTTATGGGTAAAATATTATAGCAACGGAAGGTAAAGGCCTCCTCCAGAGATAGCCAATGTTTTCTATCCTGTGCTTCTCGCATCCAACTAGTACCTGCTATTTTTAAAATATTATCTGCCCAGCGTGCATTTGGTCTGCCCCTTTTTCTTTGGCCTGAGGGACCTGCCCATGATGCAAATGATGTTGTCTTCGTGGCCACGTGCCCAGCCCATCGCCATTTTAGCTTCTGTGAGTAACTGAGAGTGTCGTCTATTGTTTTGTCTTATGGTAGTATGGCGAATTTTTTGGATCTTGTTAATTTACAGAATGCTTCTTTCCATACTTCTTTGACAAGTTATGATCTTATTTTCTATTTTCCTCGTAAATTTCCAAGTTTGACAGGCGTATGTTAGAGAGGGGAGTAGGCAGGTGTTCAAAACGTTACTTTTCAGCCTTATGGGCAATTCGCTTTTCAGGATTTCTTCGACGCTCCAGAACTTTTTCCATGCGATGTTGACCCTTCTTTCTACTTCCTGTTCGTTGTTGTTTTGGTTAAATGAAATTTGTTTTCCTAGGTAAATGTAGGTGTCAACATAGGTTAGAGGTAATTTTTTTAGGTATATAGTATTTTAGTATAGTTCGTCATGACATTAGTTTTATTTAAGTTGATTTCTAAGCTTACTTTACTACTTTCTTCTTGTAGAGAGTTTATCATCAGTTGCAGTTGCTACGAGCTTTGTGATAACAGTATTATGTCGTCTTCTGTGGTCAGAAGGATAATTGATGTTCAAAACCTGGATGTTTTCTATGTTTCTCGGTAGGTTAGTTAAAATATAGTCTAACTCGTTTTTTGTTTTACCGTAAGGTGATCTCCAAGTCCATCTCAGCTTGTTGTTCTTTTTGAAAAAAGTGTTCATAACGGCTAAATTGTTCTCGTACGTAAAATCGATGAGTCTATCTCCTCTCTTATTTCTATTTCCTTAGCCGTAGTTACCTGTAATGGTTTCGTTTGGGTTGGTTTGGCCAATTTTGACGTTGAAGTCACCCATGACTATTATTTTATTTCCTGAGAGCCGTACGGCTTTGTCAACAGTGCTGTAGAAAAATTCTAGTTCCTCTTCATTCGAAGCCTCTGTTGGGGCGTAAGCTTGAATGATGCTTAAGTCAAAATTGTTGGCATCGCTACTCTTTCTGATAGTCCCGTGAAACTTTTGTATTTTCAGGTATTTCTAAATAATAAAGCCCACTCCATATAATAAAGTAGTAAAAAATAAACTCCTCATGTTCCTCTATTGTGTTGCCGAGTTTTCTGACTTCTGAAAGACCAATAATATCGTATTTCACGTTTTTTAAAGACTGTTAATTATAGTAGACGCGAATAAGTCGATAGAGTTTTATCGTTGTAAGTAGCTATATAAAGAGTGTTATAATGTTTAATGTTTGAAAGGTCTGTTATTTTTTTCTCTGGAGGGGTTTGGTCGTGATCTTCCACGGGGACCAGCCATCTTGGAAGGTGTGGTTTAGTGTTTATTAGTTTTTGGAATCCGTTTTCCGTGTGAGAGAGCGGTAGTTGCTATAGTTTCGTATGTTTGTTTGGTCATTTGGTGAGTTATTTTGGTTATCTGTGATTTGGTTTTTGGTTGTGAGGAAACTGAGTAATCCTAGCTTCAGAGCTCCTTCCATTAAACTCGACGCTCTATGTAATCCTGTTCAAGTTTTATTCTTTTTATTAGCTTGTAATTTTGGTACTGGTTTCGTAAGATCAATGTTGTTTGGTGATAGTGGTAAAGTTCTTTTCTTGTTGCCTGGTATATCTGTAGTTGTATCTTTGTGGTGTATAATCAGTTTGTCATACTTAATAGTGGCGAAGTTTCGAATAGAAGATAAAAATGCTACGCTAAAATCAATCAAGGTGTAAGACAAGGATGTCCATTGTCACTCACCATTTTAAATCTGTTTATTGAACATGTTATAAATGAAATTAAAGAAGCAAATATAGGGGGTACCAAAATCAACGGGGAAAAGATTAATTTCATACGGTTTGCTGATGACAGCTGCCGTAGCTGAGAGCACAGAACAACTACAAAAACTCCTTTATCATATGAACACAATATTTTCGTAATATGGAATGAAAATAAAGTTTTCAAAAACAAAAGATCTTATAGCGGATAGACGATAGAGTGACCATAGAAAACTAACGATTAATGGAAACACAATAGAGAGAGTTAATAAATTCAGATACCTAGGTAGTATAATAAGTGACGACTCCAGGTGTACTGCGGAAATTACCACTAGAATTTCAATAGCCAAGAGAGAATTCAATAAAAAAAAAAACAATTTTTAACATCAAAACTAAAAATTAAAGTAAAGAATCAACTAATAAAAACATATATCTGGAGTTTAGCTCTATATGGTAGCGAGTCCTGGACAATGAGAAGTAGGGATAGGGCACGATTAGAAGCGTTCAAAATGTGGTTCTGGATGCAGCGGATAAGTTGGAAGGAAAAGAAAACTAACGAAGAAGTGCTACAAATGGCAGGAGAAAAGAGAAACATATTTAAAACTCTAGAAAATAGAAGAGGAAAGATGATTAAGCATCTTATAAGACATGACACATTCATGAGGACAATATTAGAAGGAAATATATAAGGAAAGAGGGGTAGGGGAAGGCCAAGGAAAAATTATATTAGTCAACTTGTAGAGAATGTAAATGTCATGTCCTATAGAGAGCTGGAGGTACTAGTGGAGGGTGGAGAAAAGTGGAGGAAGCTCCACCGACAATGGCCCTGCCCTTAAAGTAAAGAAGAAGAAGAAGCAAAATTAGGTTGAAAATGTTGTTTCGTATTTTTATTACTAAACTACACATAAAATATTACAATTTTTAAAAGTTTAACAAGTAGTAATACCTCGATATTTCTGAGTATATAAATTAAACTAAATATTTTACATGTAGTCGTCTCCCCTATGGCCTATTAGGAGGAAATATTTCTGTAGTCGATCATGTTGTAGTCCTTGATTATTTTACGTTTCTCATTTCTATAGTTATACTCCAGTGATATTAGGTTTTATCTACGGAAAAATTCCTAGTGGGCTGAATTTTTGTATACACCTTTATTACGGCGTTGTAATGACGATGTGAAAAATCGACTTCGATATCGTGCCGGCTAAAAATTTATAAAGGTCAAAAGGTCTCGAAAATCAATCAATCAGGCAAATATCTCGCGACCTATTGCTCGGAGAGCAATACAGGTCAGTATAAAAATTGTTTGTCGTGAAATTGTCTACAAAAAATGTCTCTTGCATCTTTTTGTAATTTTTATGGTTGGTTTGGTATGGTATGGTTTATGGTATAGGTTGATTTTCGTGACCATTTGACCTTTATATTTTTTTAGCCGGCACGATATCAATGTCGATTTTTCACATATTCATTACAATCCCATAATTAAGGTATATACAAAAATTCAGCTCACTAGGAATTTTTCCCCAGATTGGGGTTTAAAATTCCTAAAATAACTGGGCTATTCATTCTTCTAGCACAGATTAAAGAAAGAGAAACAGTTAACAGCTACATAGTTAGCTTTCGATTTGATTGCACTACTACAAGCATACGGTACACACCGTATGCTTGTAGTTGTGCAATCAAATTGTGTAGAAAACCCACAATTGTGTGGAAAAATTGTGGGCCATTGAACGTCAAAATTTTCAAATTTGGATCGATTTGGCTCGTTCTATGAAAACTGTTTCTCTGTACGTAAGTTTAATATTATAATATAATAGGTCTTTACCTATGAAATTGCCGTTCTGCAGTACTGGCCATTTCAAATCAAAATAATTTTTGTTTGGCTAAGAATTCTAATTTCAAATTAATTTTATTTTAAAAACATGGAATTCTTTTTCCTAAAGTAGTCATTTGTTTATTGATTAGTGTTAAATTTTCATCGCATTTCAATCTTTTTCGGCATCATAGATACGTTAAAAATTTGAGTAATTATGGAATATGAGTACCGTCGTGGCAGCAACGCGGCACAAGCGGCACGCAACATCAACGACGTTTACGGAGCTAACACTACAAACCAACGCACCACCTGCTATTGGTTTGCTCGCTTCCGTTCTGGAAATTTCGACCTGAAAAATTAATCTCGCGGTCGTCTTAAGACTTTGGTCGACAATGACAAATTAAAGGCGATCGTGGAAGCTGATGATACACAATCTACGGCTGAATTAGCAGCAGCTTTCGACGTTAGCGTCAAAACAATATTGGTCCATTTGCGTCAAATTGGCAAGGTCAAAAAGCTTGACAAATGGGTGCCCCACGAACTCAATGATCGCCAGCGCGAAGTACGCGTCGAGACGTGCCTTGCACTGCTCAACAGACACACAAATTAAGGAATTTTGAACCGCATTGTTCCCGGAAATGGAAAATGGATTCTGTTTGATAATCGCAAGCGCTCAGCAAGTTGGTTGGATCCTGGTTCAGCACCTAAACAATGCCCTAAACGAAAACTTACCCCTAGAAAAGTGATTGTCACTGTTTGGTGGTCTAGCGCCGGTGTGATTCATCACAGCTTCTTACCAAACGGGGTTAGCATTACTGCAGATGTGTACTGTGAAGAACTGAACACAATGATGGAGAACCTGGCACATCTCCAACCAGCATTGGTCAATCGCTCGTCTCCGCTGCTCCTTCACGACAACGCGCGACCTCATACTGCACAGCCGACGGTCTCCAAGTTGCAAGAACTCGGGTTGGAAGCTCTCCGTCATCCGCCCTACTCACCAGACCTTGCGCCTACAGACTACTACTTTTTCCTGAATTTGGATAACTTCTTGGCGGGAAAAAAATTCAATACCCGAGAGGCAGTACAAAATGCCTTTGAAGAATTTGTTGCCTCCCGTCCAGCTGATTTCTTTAAGAAGGGCATCAATAAACTGCCACTGCGTTGGCAAAGATGCATTGATTGCATGGGTCATTGCTTCGATTAATACAAATAAAAAATACATGAAAAAAATTCGTTTAAGTTTCTTTATACAAAACGGCAGGTAAAGACCTAATATTTTCTACTCTGTGCTTCTAGTTCTCTCGCTGTGGTCAGTTCGATATTGGTTTAGTATATTTTATTCTTTTATTACAAGAAAGATCTAAAGGCTTTATGTCAAATTTATTACCCTGTTTTCGTAGAAGAGAAAAAGTTGGTTAATAATTAAAGGCACACATTGGATACCTAACAACTATTACTTAGTGTATAGTTGATACGGCCAAAGTCTTTTATCTTCCCTTCGTTTATGAGATGTGAGTTGTATTTACTAAGTTTTGTCATCATAAATTAAACATTTTGTCAAAAAACGCAATTGAAAAAGTATAAAATCTTAAAAAACCCCCAACTTGAATAACTTATGTTACGGGATAATTTAATAAGCGTAAAAAGCTTTTCATAAGTAGAGTTGATCTCTCGCCGAGTCGGTTATCTATATAATAGAGTTTAATAGATACCTATTTGCCTCTCGAAGACAATATTATTATATAAGTGGATGCAGTGGCAATAACATATTCAACTACCAATGAACTGAAAAACCCAGAAACATCCGCCGGGCTTCGGTTTTTCTAAAATCTTACATTTTAAAATCAGTTGTGTGACAGTGTGAGGTCAATCACCTTGGCGGCTCATTTTGCGAAACGTTAAAATAAATCTGTGACGTGTACTGACCGGTGTCGGAGGTGAGTGAGAGCATGGTGAGCATGTCGGGCTCGTCATCCGGCGGCGCCTTCTCCTCGGCTCCCAGCACCACGATACTGGAACCGGACCGGCGCCGGGGCCTGGAATGTGAGGATAACTGGGTTAAATTCAGAGAAAACACAATACAAACAAGTGACAGGAATGCATTTCTGACAAGCCGCAAGTGGTAACAATGGCGCCCGCCGCGCCGCTCACCGCGAAATTCGAGGCAGCGCAGTGCGGTGGCTAAAAGCTTGGCAGCATTACCTCACTGTATGGCCTAACTGATACCATAGATTATACTAACCAATACCAATTCCTGTATGCTGATACGTATGTTATTGTATTGGTTTAACATTCAAATGCGGACATTCTTGAAAAGATGAGAGTGCTATTCTCAAGAGTGTCTAGTACGTGATAAAAGTATTTTTACAGAGTAACTTTTGTGTATACATAATATAGCGTTTCTTACAACTATGATTACATTGCGTGACACCCTCTTCCAAACCAAATATTATGTGCAGCGAATCTCCTTATAAGGCACTGAACCGTATCGTTACAACTTTTTAGGGCTGCTTGATATTATGTTATGGTTTTTTTAACAGGGGCGTAGCTACCACTGTATCAGCCGTATCAATTATATGACGCCTATATGACGTGGATCTCTTCACAGACAAACAAATTTTTCCTCTTTATAATATTAGTAATTGGTATAAAAAAAAAACAACTATTATTTAATAACAGCTAGTTGTCCCAACACATGTTGTTCTGTCTTAACGATGAACTGGAATAAATTAAATATAACCAAACAGGGAAGTTCACCTTTCAGTTGGACGCACCTAGAATACCTATTTATAAAGATTTGACAGTCAAATGACAAATTAAACACAGTGAACAATTTTCCCCGCAATTGTTCCAATATCTCTCACCGTTAAAGCATTCCCTGAACACCCACAATCATTTCAAGTCTAAAATTAGCCAAATCCAGCCGAACTCGAGTTTTAGCGAGATATTGGAATTGCAATTTAAGGAGAATCATAAGATATTTACTATAATAACTTCAGTGAGATATAAAACGAAAATATAAGACAAAAAGGAGGGGTCGGGTCGGCCAGCCGAGACGTTCCGCTTGTGCCTAGGTATATAGATCGCTATAACGGACACGCGAGGTCGGCGTCTGATTTCAAGTGTGTCTTCATTATCACTCGTCATGAGGAGTCATGTGCACACTAGCATGGACACACGCCTATATGCGAATAGGCCTATAGGCTAATATTTCTATAGAAATATCAGCAAACAGTAAAAGTAGTGTAACTTAATTACGAGAATCGGGGTTCAGATCCATGTTTATGTAAATCTTATGTATCCAGTATATCTTATCTATGTGTCTCTTTCCAACAAACTATTATTTCTACACTATATAAGCAGTCCTACGCTATTAGGGATTGTATGATCGCCGACAAGAGGCGCCTGCGACGACGATGGCAGCTCACCCGATGCCCAGCGTTGAAGACGCAACTCAAACGCCTCACCGCTGAGGTAAGATCTAAGTTAGAGCTCCTCAGTGCGGAAAACTGGACCCGACGCATCCAGGAGGCGGGTGAGGACTGGCCCTCCCTACACCGTTTTTGCCGCAGTCTTACCAGAGCCACTGCCCCTGTTTACCCCCTGCTGTTTTACCCACCCGGATGGTAATTTAAGGTACCGTGCAGAGGATAGAGCAGAGATTCATGCTGAACACCTCGAGCGCCAATTTTCACCACTGCCAACGACCGCAACGGACCACGCCCGAACGGTCTCCGAGGAGGTAAAGGTATTCCTACTCTCTCCCTCCTCCCCCCCCTCCTTCTCCTTCTCTCCGAGGGAAGTGCAGAAGGTGATCGCACGCCTTAAACCTAAGAAGGCCCCCGGAGCAGATGGTATTCCCAACTCTGCCCTTCGTCATCTCCCCTTCAGGACGGTGGCCGCCCTGACCCGTCTGTTCAACGGAATCGTCAGGACCGGACACTTTCCCACCACCTGGAAATTGGGGATAATTACCACTATCCCCAAACTCCATAAGAACCTGAGAAGGGCAGAGGGCTACCGCCCCATTACCCTCCTCTCAACCATTTCAAAAACCTTTGAAGTCCTTCTCCTCAAGCACCTTGCTCCCCACCTCCCTCCTCGCAATTCGGCTTCCGGTCGGAGCTGAGCACCACTCTCCAGCTGGTAAGGGTCATCCACCACTTGTCCGTTGCGGCCAACAAGAAAGAATCCTCGGTCGCAGTCTTTCTTGACATGGAAAAGGCGTTCGACTGTGTTTGGCATGAAGGTCTGCTCTTCAAGCTCATCCGAGCCAACGTCCCACCCCCTCTGGTAAGACTCATGGCATCTTTTCTTTCCGACCGCACCTTCAGGGTGCGTGTCGACGGCGTTCTTTCCAGCGAGCGTCCCATCACCGCCGGCGTACCTCAAGGCAGCGTGCTCTCGCCAAGCCTGTATATTTTTTACGCCAGCGACGTGCCAAAGGACCCGGGTACCACCGCAGCGCTATACGCCGATGACACGGCGTTCATCACCAGCTCGCTAACACCCGATCATGCCGCCCTGAAACTTCAGAGGACGCTGGACCTTCTCCCTGACTGGCTGAGCAACTGGCGACTGTCTGTGAACGCAGGTAAGTCCCAGGCGCTCGCCGTCATCACGAGAACGGGATTCCCAGCTCCTCTGAAGATCGGAGACGCCGAGATACCATGGGGAAGAACGGCGAAATATCTAGGTGTCATCATAGATCGCCGTCTCTCCATGGTCGCCCAACGCCAGCACGCAGTGGCGATGGCCAAATCGGCCACCGCGCAATTGCACTCCGCCTTCTCTTCTCCTCAGATCCCCCTCAACATGCGGACGGCCTTGTATAACACATACATCAGGCCCCGCCTCACCTACGCAGCACCTGCGTGGCACCATCTGCTCTCTGCACCCCAGAAGAGGACGCTGCAGAGAGCCCAGAACCGGGTGCTGCGCTACATTGCGGGCGCCCCCTGGTACGTCCGCAACTCCACCATCGAGAGGGATCTTAGGATGGAGAGCGTGGAGGCCTTCGTGGCCCGACTCGCCAGCAACATGTTCGCGCGAGCGGATGCCTCGCGCCTTGTCGAGCTGACCGACTTGGAGCCGTGGCACGCCCGCCCGCCCGACCGCCACATCCTGCCGAGGGACGCTGTCCCGCCGGCAGCCCCATCGGACCCCCGCCACCCCCGAAGAGGAGGAGCCCGGGCGCAATGATGTGCCCCCCCCACCCCAGAAGAGGAGGAGTCCAGGCGCAATGGCGCGCCCGAACACCGCCCTCGAAGAGGAGGAGTCCCGGCGCACTGACATGCGCCACACCGAGGCGCCTGTACAGGCGCTCCACCTTCGCGGGATCGCAATCCCCCCCCGCTCCTTCCCCTACACCGGTAGAAACCTAAACCTACCGGTGTAAATTTCAACAAATCGTCTGGGGCCTGTCGGAGTGGCAGCCCTCTTGCCACCCCGTCGCCTCCTTGACGCACCTTCCCCCCCGACAAATAAAGTCGGGGCCCGGAAGACTTTCCCCTACGACTTCCCCCCTTTTCCCCAGGTCGTTCGCGTCCGCGGTCCGGTAAACGCGGCGCGTGAGGGAGTGGAACCACACACGTTTCCCGGCCCCCGGGTCGGGACCCCCACGCGCCGCTTGGAGCCGACCGCAGGTTTCGGTTGGGCCTGGATTGGCACACGTCATTCCCTCGGAATTTGTGGTGCCCCCCCACGGGTTTTCCCCGCGTTCTGCCGCGGGGGGTCTTCCCAAAAACTTGACTCTTTGCGCCCAGTACTCGTACTGGGCGCGTCATCCCAATTAGAGGGGCTATGCCCCTGACGTTGGTAATCCGCCAAGGCCCTTTTCAGGGGCCCGGCGTCGAGTGAGAAGAGTCTCCTTCATACAGGGATTGTAATTCCGTAAAACGGGATCCAGCAATCCCGCGGAATACCGCGTCAATTTCATGGATCCCACTCCTCTATACGCAGGATCCACGGGTTTATAAAGACGAGCTCTTATGAAACTAAACTAGTATATTATTTTTTTTAATAAATGTCGTCGCCTTTTTAACGTGACACTGGCAAAAAAACGTTAAAAAGGCGGGAAATAGAATTTACGCTTAAATTTTCAGCACCGTATTTCTAAATAGTCAAGTCCAAAGTCCAAATAAATAGTCAGTGCAGTCAATGAGCCAAGTCAGTCGATTCAGTAAAGTGGTAGAAGCTTAACTGAAAGTTCCTGGGAAATTTTGGAAGGAACACAAAATAGCAAGCATTTTGTAGTTGTACCACTTGCCCACACTTGTGCACATCAACGCATATCTAATATTCTGCCAATATTACACACTAAGAACAGAATTAACACAAGTTTTGGAAGAAAAACAAAAACAATAACGTCGCACATTGAAATTCTCGGCAAAACTCTTATTATTATATTTTATACTCGTAAGTATAATATCATAGAGTAGCTATACCTGTAGCATCTAGCTAAGTAATATAAGGATTATGTTGTGATTGTCTTCTATACAAATATTATAAAGAGGTGAGATTTGTTTGTTAGCATCGAATAGGTTCAAAAACTGCTGGACCGATTTTAATGTAATTTGACATAGATATAGAGTAGAATACGGGGAAGGACATATTGCACTTTTTATCACGCCAAAGTGCATGGTTCCTGCGTGATTTCTTTCAAATTGCAACTTCTAGTACAATATACAATTACTATCCTATTTATTTCTTCTTCTGTTATTCTATATAGAGGCCCGAGTTGAACCTAAGCTGGGGTTTATTGTATGCACCAGCTTTAGCTCCGAGAATATTCTGATCAATACTTTCAAAATAAACTTGCTGACCCGTGCCACTTGTATACGTCGTGTTTTGGTTTAGACTATTGTTTTATCTAGAATAGAAATCAAATATTAAAAGTTGAGTTTTTAGGTTTGTTCATTTTTAGGGTTCCGTACCCAAAAGATAAAAACGGGATACTATTACTGAGACTTCCCTGTCTGTCTGTCCGTCTGTACGTCTGATTGTTACCAGGCTATAACTCCATAACCGTGATATCTAGACATTTATGCAAATACTAAAAACAGAATAAAATAAATATTTACGGGGGGCTTCCATACAATGAACGTGATTTTCGCCGCCGGGTTTTAAATCCTCATTTATTTAGCATTTAACTTTTTGATATAGCTTTAAAAACATTAATGATCCGTGGCGATTGACTGGCATATAAATTAATTGTTTGTACCTTTTAGTTAAGTTTGTATAGCAGATGATTTCTACATTCATGACGCATCACCACGATAGCCAGCCTACTTATGTTTCACATTAGATGTTGTCCGAGACTTCGTACGCGCCAAAGGGAATCTCGCGGGTATCGTGCATTTAGCCGCAGTAAAAAGCCAGCGTCCTTCCCCATGGTCTACTCTATATCTGTGCGAAATTTCATCAAAATCGGTCCAGAAGTTTCGAAGCCTATTCGATGCAAACAAAGAAACAATTTTTTCCACTTTATAATATTAATATAGATTAATAGAATCAAGAAACTACATGATTGGGTCTATCAAAGAAATAATTACAAAGAAATACTAGTAACGAAGTCTGTCACAATCGCACGGTCGCGGTCCCATTTGTTTCCAATGTCGACAATCACATTAATACTGATTTCACCGGACTGGCGGTGCGCGAAATTGTATATGGCTAATAAATAGTTGATGGCCACAAGACTTTCGATTGGACAGGTCCATTTGGTATCAATCGCTGGACCAATATTATAGTTATTACAGAAAAAATGTAAATTGCAGTTGGATTTCTTGATTTCCTTTCGATATTCATTAAAACAACTGTGCAAATGATAATTTTACTTTAAATATTTTATTCTGTTTCTAAATATAAAATTTTTACTTCCATAATCCATCCAGTTGAATAAAATTAATTGCGTCAAATACACAATTGCGTCAATTGTGTATATCTATTTGATATACACAATACGACGCCGGTCCCAGAACAGAACCCTGCGGTACATCCACATGTTGAACGTTATGCGGCTGAATGGGCGTCACACTCATGGCTCGGGATCGGATGTCCGCTAGACAATACCCCGGCGCTCCCCGGCAGGTAACAGGTATTGTGTCTGACCCATATAAAGCGTTTGATACGATGCATCATAGATATACTGAATATGATGTGTAATTTAAATTAAATGGAATTGTATCAAAAATGTACCGAAGTATCAATTTTTCGTCACATACGGCCGAAAAATCAAATGCTACTTAAAAGTTAAGGACCCTTTTAATCACAGGTTGTCCCTGTTTCCGCTTGATGGAGTGTCAAGATTAGCATGTGAATTTAAAGCCTGCTGGTCTAAAATGGCCACATTAAGTGAATCGTATCAAGAAACATCATGTTTTGAATTTCAATAGATTATGTTTCATATTAGGCCATATGAAATAGACATATGATGAATATAACATAATATAATATAACAATACAATATAATATAACATATAAATCATTATCTCATAGTCCTGCTAGTACGTCGAGAAGCGTTGCAGAATTTGGGCGGAGAATAATATTATTAGTCTTAAATTATGAGTCGCTTTACGAAAAAAGAAGCATTATCCACTACGTGTACACACCACAATGAACATTCCAGTCTAAGCAAGTGTGAAGTTCACACACCCTATAACCGCTAACCGAAGTCATACGGACACGATAATTTCTAATACCATCATCTGACAGACTATGGCCGCTTTCAAATGGAGTGCCATACATTGTAATTTGTTTTTTTTTAAATATTCATTTCAGTCAATCTGACCCCGTGCTAAGTTTCTAAAGAACTTGTGTTACAGGTACCAGACAACGGGAAGTATATTTAATACTTGTAAACTATATATATATATATATATATATATATATATATATATATATATATATATATATATATATATATATATAATACATGTCCATGACCAGGAACACAGAATACTTTTTGTTCCTGGGGGGCGGGATATGAAATTTTGAACCCGCGACCAGACCAGAACCGAACCAGAGTTTGAGCTCCAACGCTTAGCGCGTTTAGCGCTCCACTGAGCGAATTTAATAATAGTATAGTACCTAACTACATTTCATTAATCTAATTTCAACTTTATTGATTGTGAGGCAATGATTTCAAAACTAACGATGGGCTATGATTTGACAGAACAAATCTTCGTACAAGAAAAATTTACGCCATCTTGATTTCACCGTAAATCAAGCCTCAAATGTCAAAATGGCCCCAAACAACCCAAAAAGTGGAGCCATTTAAGTAGGGACAGTTTTTGCCTCGACGTGCCTCATCTATAATATTATATACGTCTACGCAGGTCGTTCAAATCATTCTTTGTTATTTATTGCACCGTAGAAAATGACTGGTTAACTAACTCTTAGTGAACATTATGTAAGTTTTTGGTAATACATATACGATCAGCATGAGATATTATGACGTATCGTATTTAGACTTAATTTGCCTCAAACCTTTTCTTTACGTAAACGAGTTATTTATAGATACCGTCTATAACAAAAATATTTACACAATGGATAAGCAATACAATGCTTTGACCTTGTCTCCCAAGCGACATTTTCCATGTATCAGACAAAGACAAAACATTGTATAACTTATCCACTGTTTAAATATTTTTATTAGTAAGGGGGATAGTATATACATATAATAACTGAATAATGCCTGGTTTCTATATATATCTAGATATCTATTCAAAGGTGGTTTTGATTGGCTAACGTAATACGCGTGAACAAATCGTAAGCGATATCTAATGTCAATTTCACCTCAGAAACCAGGCATAAGAAGGTAAAATCTTAAGTAAAATTGATAATTAATTAATTTTGTAATATTGATGTTAAATTTTACACTCAAGCGGCAAGCCTCTTCAAAGAGGTATTGGGAAATTAATTGCGTCGGGGTAAGAATCTGATCCATCGTAGTATTAGAAATACATCATGTCTGTGAAAATTGCAACTGTCTAATTATTACGGTTCAAGAGATACAGCCTGACGACGGACGGACGGACAGAGTTAAACGGATCACGGACAGACGGAGAGACGGACGGACAGCGGAATATATAAGTATTAGGGTCCCGTTTTAACACTTTAGGTACGAAACCCTAAAAAATGTAACCTAACTATTCCAAATATGCTACTTAAAGTTAAGAGTCCCCTAAATCACAGGCTATCACGGTCTCCGCGCAATTAAGAAAAGCAATGACACATTAATTTGGTCGAAATTATTTTTTTTAACGTTTACATTCGGAAAATCATCATGCCAACGTCAGACTTAAAAATAAATGATAAAAATAACTAAAAAAACCCGACTGCAAAAAAGAAAGATACCTAAGCAACGATTTGCAAATTATAAATCGTACAAAAATAAATGTGTCCCGCCGGCTACCAAACATAACTTCAATTATTTCACTTGGGCTTTTAGCTCATAGTGTGTACTCTCTGTTTTCTCAATTTTGTTTCGGTCTTTTTAGTGCGTTGCATCTGTCTTTTTTTGCAGTCGGGTTTTTTATTTTTTAAAATAATTTATTTTATTTTAGATTTTTTAGTTTATCTAAAAATACGACTATTTGAATGCATTGATTACAAATTTATTCGAATGGTTTAATTAAAATGGTTGTAATTATTCCTGATTTAATTTAAATACATTACCTGATCTAAGGACACTAAAGGTTTTAAAACAAATCAAACGATACCTTAAGTGTCGAAATCCATCCAGCCGCTTGGAAGATACGTGGGAATAAACAAATTTACAAACATACATACATACAAGATACGCTCGAAAAACATAACCCAGTCGAGTAACCAGTCGGGTAATAAAAAGAAGAAAAAGAGGAACATGTTTCGAAATTCGAATAAATATTGTGTAAACCACAATCGGATTCCGTTGGACGTCATTCATAAACAATGGTCACGTTGCTTGATTGAGGGGTTTTCAGAAAAACCGTCCTAGTGCGAGTCGGACTCGCAAAAGAAAGGTTCCATACAAAATGTAAAAAAAACACGTTTGTTGTATCGGGCCCCACTGAAATAATATATTTATTTTATTCTGTTTTTAGTATTTGTTGTTATTGTTTCACCCGTGAAATTTTTAACTGTTCTTGCTAGCTATCACGGTTATTGAGGTACAGCTTGGTGACAGATAGACGGACAGACGGACGGACACCGGAGTCTTAAGGGCCCTGCCTGTCAATAGTGTCAAATTGAAGCGGACTGTTAGGCAAAATTGAATATGATTGACACTCAAAACGCGGATGGCCATACTGGCGCTGGATTTACTGGCTGGATGGTCAGGATAGCCCTGAAGTAATATTGATGGCCCGTTTTTAACCTTAAGGTACGGAACTCTAAAAACCAGCGGTTCAGGTTTGACGGGAAACGTATTGTACAATGTGCACATCGTGACGTCACGTCCGAATAATTGTGACAGAGGTAGAACATATTGCGCTACTGCTTTACCGCCAGTTTCATTTTCAGCGGAAGTCGTCGGTACCGAATTTTGTAACAGAATTAAAATTGTAATAGAATTGAACAGTACAAAATTAATTGCATTTTGTATAGTTAAATTCTATTACATAATACATAGTACATTAAAAGGAAATTTGAAACCTACTACTTGAAAATTGAAACACTTATTAGCTAACCTAGTATTATTGAATGCCGAAAAAAGAACCAACCACCACGGCACAGGGATCTTTGAAAATATTACCTATGTTAATTATAATAATTACTAATTATGTCCTAAAATAATAGAAAATAGGTTAATTTTAGACTTGTCACGAATGCAATCACTTGCTTTGATAAGATAATTACGGTTGCGATAAATCAAAACACACAACACTAATTGCAACATTTTACCTTCATATCAGCTACCATATTACCTACCTGTCCTGATGGTTCGATGCGAATAAATCGCAAAACCAAACTCTTTTCACCATTATAGAAACACAAACGAAAATAATAATAGGTTATAAACTGCGGCATAAAGTGCCTTCTGTTTTTGTAAACTGAAAATTAAAATGCATTTACACAAATATTAAGTACACTGGAAGATATGCGCACTGAAATTTAAAAAATAAATAAACTGTTCCATTTTCAAACACAATGAAATGCGCGAAAAAGGTGGGCGTTCGAATACGCGCCTCCGATGCATATACGTGTGGCCAACTACATAATTAAAACACTGATAAGTGATAAATATAATGTGGCAATACGTGACGTTAGAGTTTTGCCGGGGAGTTCAATGGGTGATGTTGTGGAATTTGTAAAACTTCATAAAGTTGTGTTATCTCGGTTCTTAATGTGTAATATTGGTAGAATATTAACCAATAAATATTCGTTAACGTGCACAAGTGTGGGCAAGTGGTACAATTTCTAAAAACGGGCTATTTTGTGTTTCCCGCCAAAACTCCCTAGGAACTTTCAGTAAAGCTTCTACCACTTTACTGAATCGACTGACATGACTCCTGGACTGTACTGACTATATATTTGGACTTTGACTAGACTTTAGACTTGACGATATAGGAATACGGTGTTGAAAATTGAAACGAAAGTTCTATTTCCCGCCTTTTTAACTTGACACTGGCAAATGGTTATAGGCCGATGCCATATATAAATAAAAAAAAATAAAAAAAAAATTGTGACGTCAACGTCAACGTTTCGTCGACGACGAAATCTATATATTATAATTATGTAATAAATAAAAGATGATGTCCCCACTGACTGACGTATAGGTCGCACAGCCGAAACCGCTAATCAAGAAAAAATCAAAAGAGGCGTAAAACAGGGCGATCCATTGTCTCCAAAGCTCTTCATTGCGGTATTACAGATGATATTCAAGAAAGTAAACTGGCAAAACCTAGGCATCTCAATAAATAAATAATACCTTACCCATCTGCGCTTCGCCGATGATATAGTCTTATTTTCTGAAAAAGGCTTTCAATTAGAAAATATGATACAACATCTACAAAAAGAAAGCGCAAACGTCGGACTGGAAATGAACCTACAAAAGACTAAATTAATGACCAACTCCTTTAAAAGACCATTAAAGATAGGAAACGACAACCCGGAATATGTGGACGCGTATGTTTATCTAGGCAAACAAGTCTCATTTCACTGGAATAACCTAGACGAAATAGCTAGAAGAATAAATATAACATGGGGAAAATACTGGGGAAATACTGAAAGGATACATGCCGCTTACAATGAAAAAGAAAGTGATGGATAGCAGTATCCTTCCCTGTTTGACATACGGCTCACAGACCTGGGTATACACAAAACAAGCGAAAGAAAAAGTAAGAATTTGCCAATCTGCCATGGAAAGATCCATATTAGGGATCCGTAAATGAGATAGAGTACGTCACAGTAAGATAAGAGAAAAGACGAAACAAATAGACTTCCTACTACACTCCATGAAACTCAAATGGAAATGGGCAGGCCATGTAGCCAGAACATAGGACTCTCGATGGTCAAAACGGGTCGTTATCCTATGGAAAGGGCCAAAGGGGAAAAGGAAAAGAGGTAGACCGTTTAGGAGATGGACCAACGATATTAAAGATATAGCAGGACAAGAGTGGCAAGAAGAGGCAAAAGATAGAGAGGAATGGACCAAAATGGAGGAGGCCTTTACCCTACAAAGGGGTTCTCATTCAAAAAGTAAATAATAATAATAATGGCAAAATAAATTTAAATTTTATAAAACATGTTAGATTTAAATTTAAATAAAATAAATATGCATGGGTACGACTTAGATAACAATTTAATTTTATATTGATTGAGATTTATAAATTAATTAATAATAAATTAGATACTTATGTAATTTGATCAAAAATTTATTTAATTTTAATTAAATTATGAGCCTATTCTATATTTTAATATTGTTAAAGATTGGGAAATAATAAAGGTTTATTTATTTATTTATTTATTTAATACTCTGTGCATAATAACTAATTTGATGTAAACTGGGCGATTAGTCATAATACACATTACTTACTCACTATCTTAGCTCATTCCATAAAGTAAATACCATGTAATAGGAGACTGTTCATAGAGATGTCTACAAAATCCTTGGTCCCGTGAGATCCCAATAAGCCAGGTTTCACTGTACTTATAAAATTATGTCATCCAAAATGATAGTTGAAAACTCGAAAATAAAGTTGGGGAAAAAAACTTGAGAGGTGTCAGGGGACACCCGGATGGAACGAAGTTTCGATTAATTAGTGAAGGAATTGTAATTTTTTTTTTTAAGTTATAATTTTTTTTTTTTTATTATTAACAAATATAATGTAATATAAACTTAGATCAGTAGGCTCAATTTTAGTAATAATTGAGAGAAATAGAGAGAGAGAGACAGGCAGAGAAACACACAAGCCGCACGGCTTACAACTTTGCTATCAAAGTGTCGTTACAACTTTTGGTCTTAATTTTTTCCGTCTAGCCCCCTTTCGCAACGCGCGATAAGGAACTTCGTTCCAAAGCCAGGTCATTTAGTCTTTAACCTCGCCAGACCAGTGTGAAAGTAAATTGGAAAAACGTTAAAAAAGGTGTTTGAGGCACTATAGAGGCAATATTTATATTTATATTATTTATATTTATATCTAATTTAATATTAAGTATTATATTTTAATGTTTAAATTAGTCAATAATAATAATAATAATAAAACATTTACTCGACAAAATAAGACAAACTAAGCTAAATAAGGTATCTATCTAGATCTAATCTAGAGGGTAGACCGTTCGGTCCCCGGGAATAGACCCTGCACTCGAGAGAGTGTAGGTTCGATTCCCAGGTTGTGGCGTGAACCAATAAGACTCTTTCAGATCTCAAGTACCTACATTATACGGACGCTCCAACGGTGAAGGAAAACATCGTGAGTAAACCAGCACGTGGTTGGCCCCAGACGTATTGACCAGTCGTTCCTCTGGACTAGGCTGACTGTGTTGTGAGAATGCCGTATGTGCTTGGGCGACCATACGACATTTAAAACTGACTGTCCCAGGCACTACAGTATTTCAAGAGTGGGTACTTCGCTCGAAGAATAATGTATAAATCATCCAATAACGGATGAACAGACGTAAGTTTTTTAGTAAATAATGATTTCAAATTACCAGTGCAATGTCGTAGAACAGTTTTTCATCCAGTTAGAAAAAACGTAAACTAAGTATGTCATAAAATGTATTACTCTATTTCATGTACCTACTAGCTTTTTCTCGCGGCTCCGCCCGCATAAATACAGTATCGGGTATCCCACGGGAATACTATTATTTAATTAAAAAGTAGCCTATGTTTTAATCCCTAACCTAAAATACTACCATACCAAATTACATCAAAATCCGTTCAGTAGTTTTCGCGTGAAAGAGTAACAAACATCCATCCGTCCATACATCCATCCATCCTCACAAACATTCGCATACATAACTGCCCGGTTTTTCCTGAAACCCCACTAAATCCCAGTGTACTTATAAAATTATCTCATCCAAAAGGAAAGTTGAAAAATAGAAAATGTTATCGTGGGCAAAAAACAGAACTGACGAATAAAAACAAACCTTTTTAAAATCTGAAAATCCAATCAAATTCCGAATGAATGAAGGTTATTGTTAAGTTGTTAAATAATAAAGACACTTTTAGTTGTTTTAACATGGATACCAGGGATGTTACAGCTTATCAACGACTGAATGTTGCCCGCGAACTTCGTGCGCGCAAATACACGCTGAAACCGTACATATTGTCACTATTACTAGCCTACGTCGTTCCCGTGGTCTACTCTATGTCAGTGCCAAATTTCATCAAATTAGGTCCAGTAATTTCGGAGCCTATTCAATGCAAGCAAATATACGATATATAATGTTCATGCCGTTTACATTTACCGACAGAGTGGTTCCTTGGGAAGGTTTAGGTCGATAATAATTTGTTGAGCTTTTGTGCAAATTGTTTGATTTATGACGATAATAGTTGAAGGTGTCGGAAAAAATCAAGCCGTCTGGGAACTTTTATCGAGAACGCTGCCTAACCTAACCCGTTGGAGATAAATAACAAAACAATATACTTTTGGTGGATTTATTTCTCTTTCACAGGTCTACATAGAAGTCCGCGATGGAATAGACATCTCTTAAGGATAGGTTACTATACCCATTCTAAGTTTAAAAAAATGGTCAGAAATAATTTGGTATTTTCAGAAGCTATTTAGACGGATACAATTTAAGTATCCTTATCTAGGAGATATCTTAAAATTAAAAAGTACGTGTGAAAATTCATTTTAAAGTATATACTATTACTATATTGCAGGTATATTTGCTAAAGAAGTTTTTTGCCACGAACATTCTCCCACGCGGGCGAAGCTGCGGGCAAAAGCTAGTATTAGTATAGATTTAACCTTAACAACCTTAGCCAATAATAGATCATTCGTTTTATAAATAAATACCTATAAAAAACACAAAGTGATATTACGTAGACAACAGATACAAAGTAGATTATATTTCAAGTTCACATTCTTCATTAAAGATGTTTTACGAGGTAGCAGTTAGCACGTACTATCGAAAAAGTTGCCGGCCGTCCAGGGCCTCCTCCCTCTCGTACCTCGAATTCCGGTTCGATTTTCGCGCTGACTTTTTTGCATAGGCGTCAAATCATTCGCGCGCGAGCGGGACAGACTGACGAACGAACCGATTCGAGGTACGAGAATTGGGGCCTAGGCCTAAGATCAATTCTAAGATCGCTTAACAGCGCCGAAGAATCGCGCGCACGCACCCATACTCGCGTGTAAACGGACTTCAACCTCGTCTGCAGTCGATGCGAGCACTTCTTTGTGTTTAAATATTTTGAGGCGACCTAGTACAATATATGACAGTTTCTATAATAGCTTAGAGCAGCTGCTGTAAGGCCTAGTTAGACGAGGCGCGCGAAGACCGAGCACCTGCTTTCATTCATAGCATATTGAGCTCTATCGACTAGGCTACAACGTACAACCTGATATTAAAACAATCACTCATCAATCAATTGTTAATAAGCTGTTCGCTGTACCACTTGTGGCACACTTGTGTCGATAGAGCTCAATTTGCGGCGGCCTATTTGTGGTTTTTGTGGTCATGTCCATCTATCCCACTATAATATTATAAATGTGAAAGTTAGTGTATGGATGGATGGATGGATATTTGTTACTTTCACACAAAAACTACTTTACTGATTTCGATGAAATTTGGTATGGTAGTAGTAAACTACTACTAATATACTACTAAAGGCTCTGGATTAAAACATAGGTTACTTTTTATCCTGATAAAGTATAGTGTTCCCGAGGGATACTGTATTTACACGGGCGGAGCCACGGGCAAAAGCTATAAAATTATAAACGACTCCTTAATGTATATGTAAATATAATATATGTTAGGTCAAATTTAAAGAAATATTAATGATTATGGCAAATATGGAATATAAATTTAATAGCAATAATTATCGCTAATTTATTTAGTTCGATTATAATTTTATGGGTTTTCTAATCGTTAGATCAAATTTAAAAGCTTTTGTTATTCAAATTGTGCAACTGTCAATTATTATAAATTGCAAAATGTTAAATCTAAAACATAAATGATATAACTATAATAATCGCATAATTATTTGGCTCGGATTATGATTTTTCCAAAATTAATAGTTTAATACGTTTTATTTAGTTTATTTGATTGACAGTTGAACCTTTAGACGAAGTGACTGATAATTTGTATTAATTAGATGGACTGTGTAAAAATTAACAAATGTTATTATAAGAATTATATAATTATGTAATATTTATTAAGATTGTGTTAGGTATTTTCTAGTATTGTTAAAATAAAACTACATTTATTCCTAAAAGGAAGTTATATTTGACTTCCTTCAAAGAGGTAAACGCTGATAACAGTTGGACGGAATTGGAAGGGAGGGAAGGGAGGGAATCTCCTTTTCAGTATAAAATAGGAGGTTTGCGTCCTTTGAGGATCAGTTCCGGTATCAGCGTAGACCTCGGCAGTTCCAATTGATAAGTCATTAGTCTCGAAGTTCTCACATACTGATTATTATTGTTGCGAGAATTTGTTAATTATCTACATAATAGGATAAGATAAGACTACTATTACAATAACTATAACTAGAATTCATATGTGATTTATTGCGAATATATTTCTGGGAACACTTTATAATAAAAATACTATTTGTGTGATCTCGAGTTTTACTACGACGACCACCTCTATGGCTCAGTGGTTCAGCGCGTTGGTGCTCAAGCCGGGGGTCGCGGGTTCGAGTCCCGCCGAAGGAACAAAAGGTTTTTCTGTGTCATGTTTCCTGGGTCACGGATGTGTATTAAATATGTGTATAATATAATAATAAATTAAATATTATAATATGTATAATATAAAAGTATTAAATATACTTCCCGTTTTCTGGTACCTGTAACACAAGTCCTTCGGATACTTATCACGGGGCTAGATTGACGTGGTGTGAAGAGTCCATAGTATTAATATTATTATTTTTTTTTTACTACATATACAATAAATTCAGTAATTGTGTCGGCACTGGCAATTAGTGACGATACACTGCTGGTGCTGATGTGCTGATGTGCTGATGTCATAGTGACAGATTGCCCCACAATTAACGATGCATGCCAATCACAGCTGACACCGATATGAATAACCTAAATCCTATTCTATCACCTAGTGCTTACGAAGGAAATGTTACTTACGAACGATAAGGAACGAACCAGCTAGTTTATAAATAAAGAGCCACTGCCTGCTTTTTTGCGTTTTATGAATGACCAGAAGTTATTCTAGTTTTAAATAAAACCAAGTGCCACGGAGTAGAAAATATATATACTTATTACTTATTACTTACGTACAGAGAAACAGATTTCATAGAACGATCAAATCGATCCTTTTAACGTCCCACAATTTTTCCACACAATCGTCGAAACACCGCATGCTTGTAGTAGTGCAATCAACTCAAAAGCTAACTATGTAGCTGTTTATCTATTCCTCTTTCTTTAGTCTGTGCTAGTGCTTTTCGAAAACAGGAAGGCAGCTGGTTTTTAACTATGTTTCACATACATTTACAAACAGGAACTGAGCACATCTTGAGAGGAAATATTAACTTTCACACAAACTTCGCTACATCATAAAATTACTAACCATTAATTTAATACATAATATATTAATTAATTTAAAATAACACAAGCACGTGTTTCGTCTTATGCATTTGTTTTAAAATCAGCAAAATTATAATATTTTCCGAAAGGCAAACATAAATATGTACCGAAAAATGCAAAAAGTACACGAAGATCCATTAAATTACCACAACTACACTATGTATACAATTTACTTAATATTATACATATAGATCTAGCAATATCCTGAGGTTGCAAAAGTTTTGAAACCTTTTTTTTTTCTCGCAGGGGAAAGGTCATTACGCCTTCCCCGGGATGGGACTCCCGGCGCTGACGTCGGTTTATCCACTAAAACCATACCTGCGGATTGCCATCAGCCTCTATGAATGGGAGTGTCCCGGATCTGTCTAACACAGGACACTCCCCACGACTCCTCACTCCCACACGGTCTTCCTCATGAGGGACCGGACTTCCAACTAGAGTAGGGGGCACTCCGACAAACTGAAGCGCCCCCCTCTAGAGTTTTGCAACCTGCATGGTAGTTGTGATGGTGGTGTGGTGCCTTGCTCGATATTGTTTCTGACTATAAGCGATGTGGGAGGATAGAGGTGCTTTACGCACGCTTATGCGTGCACTCGCACAATTGCTTGCAGGTTGTAGGTATTTTTTCGCGGGATATTGCTAGATATAATATTAATCAAATTGTATGCTATGGATTCCCGCAAAGTAACGTTTGATTCTATTAACCATACTATGTAGTCAATAAGTGCCATCGATTACAATCCTACGCACGTGACGTACAGGCTTGTACTGTACAGGAACACAATGGCATGTCATCAAACAATTATTGGCGCACCCAGATCGGGCGTGGGAAGTGGGCCTATTGTGAGCTAAGGGCCCGAACAGACCGAGCGACTTTCACGCGGCAAATTCCAAAACGCGTGTGGTGTTGCGACTTGTGAGTTCGCTGTCCACGGGTGGTCAAAAGGTAAGAAAACGAAACGCTATGTTAACAAAACACGGTAAGTGGGTATAACTAGACGTGAAATACCGAAAAAGAATGTAGGTAGGTTCATTCTGAGCCTAATTTTTTAGTATTTTTTTAAAAAATCATCCCCATTTCACATGTATGTACGGGGGAGCCGCCCCTAAAATATAAAATTATAATTATTTTATGATACCAACAATACAATATTACTTGTAATTACTACGGAACCCTAAAAAAAACTCGTGAGTTCTATAATAATTAATTTTCGACGTGCATAAACAGTCGCTCCTTGTGTGTTGTGCCTAACGTGATCAAATACGGACGTGTCGGCAAAAAGCGCGAGAGAAATGTATCATCCGTCACGACTGTCGCGCACAGTATACTCTCGACTTCGTAATAGCTGTGCCTAGTATGATCGATTTTGACGACTTTCTCTACACTTCGGTTAGGCAGAACGGACAAGTTCGTAAAAAAGACGAGGTCGGTTAACAATTTGCAATTTTACAAGAATGAGCTCGGATTTGTACTTTTATTACCAGAAATATCGATCACTTTTTTCTTTTGCAACATGAACATCGATAAAAGTGCGGTCGCGGAGCACGTATTATAAATTCGTTCAATGACTCCTCGCTGCTTGTCTCACAAACCGGTGCACGAATATATTGCTATCGCGCTTAGACGGGTAGGTACGCAATAGGAGCACGATAGCTAATATATTCGTCCGCGAATAAAAGAGACAAGTAACGATAAGTGAATGTACGAAATTCTACGTGCTCCGCGACCGCTCTATAGTACTATATTAAATACCTACTAGATGTTGCCCGCGACGTCGTGCGCGCAAAAGGAAATCCGGCAGGAATGGTGGGTAGGACAACATCGGTACAGTAGAAGTTCGGTGCTTTAATTCAATGCAAACAAACAATAATAATAATAATATATATTAGTATGGACGCTTCACATCACGTCAATCTGGCCCCGCTAAGTGCTAGCTGCTAAGTATCCGAAAAGCTTGTGTTACATTGCAGGTACCAGAGTCCAGACAACGGGAAGTATTAATATTAATTAATACTTTTAAACTATACATATATGCATATTTAAGATTTTTTTTATACTATACACATCCCCCTACGAACACAGAAAACCTTTTTGTTGCTCCGGTTCTAGGTTCGAACCACTGAGCCACAGAGTTTGAGCCACAAAAATTATAATTTATCTTCCCTCTTTATAGTACTAGTGTAGATAACGTTTCCATATGCTATCAATCTCCATTCTTCCGTCAATAGTCAATAAAATACTTAACGCCACAGGAGCTACTAGTGAATCTAATTAACGCCATCTAGTGGCACTTACTTGCAGACGCGAGAATATCTATATTACTTATCTCCAACGGGTTAGGTTAGGCAGCGTTTTCGATAAAAGTTCCCAGACGGCTTGATTTATATATATAAATATAGCATAGATATGTCTATTACCCATAAAAAATCTGAAATAATGTGGTATTTTCAGAAGCTATTTAGACGGATACAATTTAATTATCCTTATCTAGGAGATATCTTAAAATTTCAAAGTACGTGTGGAAATTTATTATTATAAAGTATATATTTTACTCTGTGCTATTACTATATTGCAGGTATATTTGCTAAAGTAGTTTTTTGCCACGAACACTCTCCCACGCGTGCGAAGCTGCGGGCAAAAGCTAGTCTTAATATAAACTAATATTATAAAGTTTTGTTTGTTTGCATTGAAAAGGCTCCCAAATTTCATAAAATTTAGCACAGACAAATAGCAGACCGAGGAAGGATATAGGCTAATTTTTATCGCGGAAAAATGATTTCATTTTTTTCACGAAGCACGCCGGGCATCGTCTGGTATAAAATATAGACACTAGACAGAGCACCTAGGACAGCTATCTATACGTTACAATATTTTAGTTTACGGTCGAGAGAAGTAAATGTTCAGCAGATTCACGTAATTATCAGAAATTAAGGGCGTCACAGACGGCGAGGTAGTCACGACTTGGTCATCTTTTAGGTCCCGAAATCGTCATATTTTAGGTTCCGACTTGATCATCTTTTAGGCTTCTTTGTTACGACGCGCGGCGTTGGAATTTCGACTTAATGGCACACATAATAACTTGGTCCTTTTCCATCCGTTAATGGATGGTTTATTATAGTATTTTCCGAGGCAGTACCCTCTCTTGAAATACTGTAGGGCCTGAGACAGTTAGTTTTTAAATGTCGTATGGTTGCCCAAGCACATACAGTATTCTCACAACACAGTCAGCCTAGTCCAGAGGAATGACTGGTCAATACGTCTGGGGCCAACCACGTGCGGGTTTCCTCACGATGTTTTCCTTCACCGTTCGAGCGTCCGTATAATGTACTTGAAATCTGAATCTGAAATAGTCTCATTGGTACACGCCACCACAGCCTGAGAATCGAAGCTGCACTCTCTCGAGTGCAAATCAAACGGTCTACCCACTAGGGCACAGCGCTCTACTTAACTTAACAGCCTCCGTGGTCTAGTGGTTAGAGCTTGGCTCTCGACTCGGAGGTCGTGGGTTCGATTCGCGCGTTGGAACAGCAAAAAATGTTGTTTCCAAGTTTGGTTACGCAATGCAGGCCTATCACCTGATTGTCCTGATTGATCCACTGGTTTATGAGAGTAAAGGAAGAGAGAGTGCTCTTGTGTACTGCGCACACACTTGGGCACTATAAAATTCCTCCTGCTTAAGTGGCCTGGTTTCAATGAAACCGGCCACCGTCACTCATAATGAGAGCCCCCGAAATTGTAAACTTTATATCGGTCGATAGTTTAATCGGGTTGTTAATCATAAATCACTATAAACATGTATGAAAGTCCGCAGTCCGCACCGCAGAGCCAAATTAAACTGTAATAACACACAGGACTTCTTGCACTATTTCCACTTTAATAAGTATTTTACATTAATTTTAATATAATATATTACACGACCGGTTTCGACAAAGTCATCATCAGGTTTGTCGAAACCGGTCGTGTAATATATTAAAATTAATGTAAAATACATAATTAAGTGGAAATAGTGCAAGAAGTCCTGTGTGTTATTACTGTGAAATATGAATTTCCATCAAGAACCTACCGTACAATCAATAACATATCCAAATTAAACTATCGGCCGATAAAAAGTTTGCAGTTTGCGGTGGCTATAAGTGTTAGCATGTGGGAGACAGATCGATATATGTTTCTTCTCTGAGATGGTTGTTAATCTGAGGTACGGATACTTTCTACCGTGCACAATGTCCGCCCGCATGACATTGTACGTTTGCTAAAACATGCGTCCGCTCGGTACTCCACTTTCACGTGTTTGTACACGCAGATAGCTCGCACTGTTAGATTTTACTTTTTTGGTAATCGTAGACTGGAAGTGTAGTAGTTTCTACTTGGTATCTAGCCTCTGGAGTCTGGATGGAGACAATTGATAGTTGACTGGAATTGTAGTACTTAGATTCTACTTGGTATCTAGACTATCTAAAATCTGGACAAAGACAATGAGGCTTAGCTACTTTTTCTAGGACCTTATATATTGATAAATCTATATAGAAATAAATCAAAAAGAAGTGTCTGTTTGTAATTTTAAATTAACAACTTTTCACTAAATGCATACGAAAGTTTATAGGTTACAACAAAAAATCAATTTAAAAAAATTCTGTCTGTTTGTTCTGGCTAATCTCTCAAAAGGCTAGGCCAATTTTCACGGCACTGTCACTGGCAGGTAGATGTTATACGGAATAACTTAGGCTACTTTTATATTAGGGTTCCGTTTCCATTAGTTCTACGCAAACAAAGTTGCGGGTACCAGCAGGCCTATAATTATATTAGAAAGAGGAAAGATTTGTTTGTTTGCATTGAATGGCCTTCCTAGGCTAAGTTTCATCAAAATCGATAAGAAAACTACTGGGCCTGATGAAATTTGGCGCAGATATAGAGTACTTAATATCGCTGAAAACTGTACGGTTCCCGTGTGATTTACATTTGCGCGAACGAAGACGCGGGAAACATCTAGTATTTAATACAGGGAGAAAAAATTACTACTTATTCGGAGCGCATGAAGTAAGCCCCGTAAAAGAAAAAAAGGAAAGCAGAAGAAGTAAACAAAAAAGACGGAGAACCGACAAAACAGAAGAAACTAAGAGTAATCGATGGCATAAATGACAAAGAAGAAGACGAAGAAATAGATTATGTATTCAATATAAATTATGATGCGAACATAGAATGCGAAGTTGGAGGTGTACAAATAAAAATGTTGACTCAGGATCAAAATATAACCTAATCACGGACAAGACATGGAACTTAATGAAAGAGAAAGGCATATTGTGTTCCAAGCTAAACAAAAATTCAGACAAGAACTTTTGACGTATGGTAGCAAAAACCCGTGCTACCATACGTCAAAAATGGGATCTTTTGAAACAACTATTAAAGGGAATAGAATGGATGAAACTGAAACGATATTTGTTATTGCGAATGGGTCAAGGAACTTATTGGGTAGACAGTGCAATAACACTTGGAGTTCTGAAAGTTGGCATTAGTGTGGACCAAATTACACACGAACCTTTTCCTAAGTTTAAAGATATAGTAGTGGAAATCCCTATAGACAATACACAGAAACCCGTCTCGCAACCATACTGAAGGATACCCATACCGATAGAAGAAAGGACAGGAAAGAAAGTTAAAGAAATATTAGATAATGATATAATAGAGGAAGTTCGTATGTTTATATAAAGAGCAAAAGGTAAATTTTCTAGGACACAAGCTCACTCCTGATGGTGTAAGACCTTTAATAAATATATTGAAAGTATTGCCAAATTCAGAGCTCCAACAACTATTGAGGAACTACAAAGCTTCTTGGGACTTGTAAAGTACATTAATAAATGGATACCAAACCTCGCTACAATGACAGAACCTTTAAAAAAGCTGTTAAGTTAGAATTTGGAAAAAACGCAAATATTGAACAGTTTTGGACGCAAGATCAGGATCAAGCTTTTGCAAAAATAAAGAAGATACTTTCAGAAATACAGACTTTGGGATATTATGATGTCAACGATAGAAATCAGGTCATTTCTGACGCAAGCCCTGTAGGATTGGGTGCTGTCTTAGTCCAGATCGTCTCTAAAGGACTTAGGATCATAGCCTATGGAAATCGTACACTAACTGATTGTGAGCGGCGTTACAGCCAAACTGAGAAGGAAGCCCTTGCCTTAATGTGGGCTATAGAGCACTTCAATGTATTCTTGTTTGGCAAAGAATTCGACCTGATTACCGATCATAAGCCCTTAGAAGTTTTGTTTGGAGCAAAATCAAAACCCTGCGCCCGGATAGAAAGATGGGTGTTGAGATTGCAGAATTACGGTATAACATAAAGTACAAAACTGGCAAAACGAATGTTGCAGATTCCTTATGTAGGTTATGCAAGGACTCTGTTTATTTTAAGACCAAAGGTCGTGATAACGTCCATCATATTGTCGAGAATGCGAGGCCTAAGGCTGTTTCCATGGCAGATTTAGAAAAACAATCCAGTGAAGATATACAATAATGACTGGGATGACAGCGTTAAACCTTATAAAATCTTTGAAACAGAGTTGTGCTTTTCGGAAACATACTTCTGCGTGGAAATAGACTAATCGTACCCTCAAAGCTACTTAAAAGAATTTTAGATGCCGCACATGAAGGACATCCGGGAATGATTGCCATGAATGGACGCCTGAGGAGCAAAGTATGGTGGTCGTGGATAAATAAGGATGCCGAATATTTAGTAAAGAGCTGCAAAGTATGTACATTGGTCGGTTTGCCAAATCCACCCGTTCCCATGAAGCGCCGCGGACTACCGGAAGCACCCTGGGTGGATGTAGCGATTGATTTATTGAGCCCACTACCAAGCAATGAATACCTTCTGGTGATAATTGATTATTACAGTCGCTACAAGGAAGTTAAAATTACAAAAAATATCACCAGCACACAAATGATTAAACTGCTAAAGGAAATATTTAGTCGTTTAGGCTATCCTTCATCTATTACCGCAGACAACGGACGACAGTTCGTAAGTGAGGAGTTTAAAGCATTCTGTGACGAGTGCAATATTAAATTGTTCCACACTATCCCTTATTGGCCTCAGTAAAATGGGGAGGTAGAGAGGCAAAATCGGGACATATTAAAGCGCTTAAAAATTGGTAAAATTGAGAAGAAAGACCTGCATGAAACCCTGTGGGAATACCTCATGATGTACAACTCTACACCGCATTCTGTGACTGGAAAAACACCATCGGGCTTATTCTTCAAGAGATAGAATAGAGATAAAATCCCCACTACTCAAGACATGAACAAAGAACACGATTATAAATTAGAGATAGAGACAAGGAGCAAAAAGGAAAAGAATATGCAGATAAGAGAAGAGCAAAGGATTTGGATTTAAACGAAGGGGAAAAAGTATATATAAAAGAAATGGATAAGGCTAATAAACTTACTCCAAATTATAACCCGACACCTCATATAGTTGAAAGGACTAAAGACGGAGATGTGACGGTCAGGAATGGAGAAACATTGCTCATATTGAGAAGAAATGTTGTACACCTAAAGAGAATAGAAGGACAGTGGAAGACCATTCAAGCAAAAGAAGAAACTGATCAGAACTTAGAACAACAATAAGTTTGATTTGTAATTATGTTACAATAGAATCTGATTGTAGTGATTATGATTAAAGTTTTCAATAAGGAAGGGATGTAGTGTTTGTATTTAGTGTCTAACTATCCTAATAGTTATAAACAGAAACACGGTCTCGTGCTCGCGGTACGGGGGGAGGGGCGCACGTCACTACAGGAGAACAGGAGAGCCACAGGCGAGAGCGGACGTGCGCCTGCAACCAACAAATATCGTGTGTTGTCGAGCCTGAGTGATTGAGGTGAAAAGCGAATATACAACAGGGCGTTTTCACGAACGACTCACAAAAGTGCTTTCAAACATTTTTAGTATACTATTCCTTTTGTAAACTGACTTATTTTTCATTTATATATTAAAAAATACAAGAAAATACCGTAATAATATGGACGAATTTCGATCACAGGGCGCCCTCTAGTAGTTAGAGATTTCAGTAATTCGTATTATATCCAAGATGGCGTACCGCGTCACAGACACCTGATACGTAGTATCTCTAAGTAGTCTGTGGACACCTGACGCTGCCGCTCGCAAGACTACACCTTCGCGGTACCGTAACAAAACCTGTTCACAAATAAGACAATTACACATTTAAACGAAATAAGCAGAGCATTTTAAATGAATCGCCTGATGGTAAGCTAGTTACGAGCCAGAGGAGCAAAAAAGTACGATCTTTTCCTGAAGGTTATTTTTATATAATAAAAACAAAGTACAAGCTTAATGCCCGTACTATTTTTAGCCAAATATTACTATTATTATGCTCAGGACATTATACATTTCCTACAATTATTATAAATGTGTAATTGTCTACAAGTCCATCACGGTTTTAGTAAACTAAATTCAAAGTTTCCTGAAGGTCCAAACCTAATAATATTATGCTAGTTACGACGACGACGACAAAGGAGGACTATCTCTCTAATGCAGAAAAGCTAAAAAGTGGCCGACAAAAGGAGTTGATAACAGTTCCAAAACTGGCCATAATGGCGCTGGAGTCAAAATCGAGAAATATGAAAGTTATCAATAGAAGATGGAGTGAAGTTAGTTGAGTTAATTAACTAACCAATTGCTGTTTGGCGCAAAAAAGCGCTTGACAACGCTTGCTAGCACTGAAAGAAAAAATTACAGTTGTCGGCCAGGACACGTTTACTAACTTCAATAGCGCTGACACTTGGCTGACAAAATCCGCCATTTTGCTTACGAGCGCATCCGAGCGCTTTTTTCCGCCAAACACACCCGTTAAGTGTTAACTAACTCTCGACTAACTTGACTCGATCTCTTATTGCAACGTCATACTATCACACCCAACTTTGACTCTAGCGCCATTATGGCCAGTTTTGGAACTGTTATTTAACGCTTATTTACGGACGTTTTTCTTGTACGGACATAGTCCTCCTTTCCTCTACCCTCCATAACAAATTACAAATGCACGGTTGTGCCGAGTGAGGTAGTGTGTGTAACTTTATTAATTTTATATATTTATGATTTTTTTAAATATTAGCTTTCTGCACACCTTCCTCCACATAAACTTCAACTGTACCAAATTTCATACTCATTCGTTCGCACAATTCTCAATCTGTGCTCAAAGTTTTCGCTTCACGTATTTCACGTAAATTATGTAAAGCACAAAAAGAAAGCATAAATGTGCATAGCTCATTACTAACATAAGTTTTAACAGACAGTTTACAACCATTTAAGAATTTCGCAGCACATGTTTTAAACATTTACATCTCACAAAAAACGTAGTTTTATTTTTAAAATGTGTTTAAAATGCATTTGCACTTATGATAAAAGTCCACTCACCCACTTCTGCATTTCGGTGCTCGAGTTTAACATTTTTAACAAAAAATTTAATAAACCCAAGATTTTTAGGTCACATTATATTATTATGGCCAGTTCTATTTTAAATTCTTATTTCGCTTTATTACTTCCACGGAAGTAATAAAGCGAAATAATAATATAAAAATATAATAATAAAAGCAAAATGCGGAATGAAATGAATAAAAAGAATATAAAATGTACCTAAGATTATTTATAACCCGACGACGGAAACTGTACAGGCTAGGCTGTTACTGCTGTGTTACCCGGGCCATTATTACGGATCTATTGACACCTCATCAATAAAATCGAATCAGTAGTTTAGGCGTCACGAGGGAACAAACATACATATTTATTATTTATATACATACATAATATGTAGACTGTGAAAATCATTACCCTTACTTTTGGCTTCGCCGTAGTCGGCTAAAAATATTAAGGCTGCCTGCTCAATTATTTTGTTAAAATATATCTCTCACGTCTCAACTAAATGCATGGTTTAAAAGTAAGTTCCGTGTTGGCTTGGCTGAGTAAGGCCCCAACAATGTTCATCAGCGACCGATAACGCTTTGTTTGCCGCGCTATCGTGGACGCGCCCTAATCTCCGCCCTAAGGAATGCTCGTAGGGATGCCGACAAAAATAAAGGTGTTTTAAAAGGATGTTAGCGATAAAAAATAGTAAATATCGATTGTTTATACGCAAATTTTCTAAAATGTATACGACTAATTAGGTGATTAATGTGTTGACATTTAACATAAAATATATTTCAAATATTATTTAATATTACCATTTACCGACCATAATATTAGGCAGTTATTAAATATTGATTTGGGCAAAAATAATTAAGTCACGAGTATTAACATAGATATGGATTTAAATACGATAATAATGTATAAGACACTAATGTTTGTAGTTATGAAAACAAATGGAGGATAATAAAAAAATATTGTCTGCTCTTCTCCTTTAAAAAGTCCAGAGACTAAAAATAAAAGTTAATTCGTAAAGACAATCTAGTACTAACATAGAGCTTATAGTAGGTATGCAGAGGAAAAATTATACATAAAAACTCAATGTGAAAAGTGAAATCGTATAATCACGTTACATAAGCCCTTGGTCGTATAGTGAAAGTGTATAATTTACTTAAAAATTATACCACGGTGTTTGACCAGCTTAAATACCCGGCGCGTAAAAAGTTCGGGTCAATGGACATTAATAATATAGCGTGAGAATCGTTTTATATATTTTATGGAAAAAAAAATGTTACACATTTCAAGACAAGTACTTTTTGTTAAAAATAGTCGCAAAAATAAATGATTTTATATTAGACTAGATGTTCCCTTAACTTCGTACGCACAAAAGAAAATATCGCGGGAACTGTAGATTTTCCCGCGATAAAAAGTAGGCTATGTCCTTCCACGTGGTATACTTTATATCAGTGCCAAATTACATCAAAATCGGTTCGGTAGTTTCGGAGCTTTTTTCGATGCAAAAAAACATACAAACAAACAAATCTTTCCTCATGATAATATTAGTATAGATGAGTCTTAGGAGAGAGACCTACGGCTAGCTTTTACCCGAGGCTTCGGCCTTCGCGTAATTCAAAATTGTATACCTAAAAGTTCCTCAGTAATCACTCTAGATATTGGTGAAATCCGCATGGAAATCTATGCAATAGTACGCTTTTACTAAATAAAAACAAAAAAAAAAACATTCTTTTTAATAACTCGCTCGCGACAGCCCTGCTATTCTAGTCGTTATTAAGGCGCGTTAGTTCCCGAAGCACGAAACGTCTTCCCGTAGTCCGGACTCACGTATCACCGATCACGTTAAACTTCATATTAAAATACTTTACCAATAATGTTACGTTGTTTAACGGGCCGGTGTTAGGACTTTAATATCAACGCATTATTAACAGTCGGGCAGAGTTGTGACATGCTATAGAAGGTTTGGTAAAATCAGTTACGGATAATTTAGTCAGAAAAATAATTTAAAAAGTCGAATAAAAAATATTATACTAAATAAAATTACATTGCGCTCTCTAAGGCGCTGAGGTCATTAACCTCACAGAAACAGCTGACTTGAAAGCAAAGTCTTTACCTGAATAATATCAATTCAAACCACTGTGTAAGGTCAGTGACAGTGGTCAGTGAGGTCGTAGCGCCGTAAAGAACGTAATGTAATTTTATGATGAATTTTTATTCGAAATTTTTCATTATTTTCCTGCCTAAACATCTTTACATAAGCAGTAAATCACAATATGCTCAAAATATCCGTAATAGATTTTAACAAACATTATAAAGTTGCTTTTTAGGGTTCCGTAGTCCGTGCCCACAGGGTAAACTTCTCTGTCTCTGTACGTCTTGACCTGTGGCACTAACCGTGATAGCTAAACAGAGAAAATTTTCACAAATGATGTATTTCTGTTGCCTCTATAACAAAAAATACTTAAAACAGAAGAAGGGTGCTTGTATTCTAGAAATATATCCCATGTGTCGTGTATTCTAGATCTTGTTATAGACAGAGTATCATTGTAAATACTTTAATGAAAGAATTGAGATGAAATTATCAATTTACCGACGCATAAAAACGTGTCTTCTCAAGCATCTGGTGTGTCTAGACAAGTTTTTCTCTCGAGTGTACTCCAAAATGAATGAAAAGAATATAATATATGCTTCTTTACGTTAATTTATAACGCGAATGACACTGGTAGTGCCACAGACCAAATAAAAAAGTGAAGACAGAGCGTTGTCTTACAAAAACTGAGGCCGATTTTTTTGTAGGTATTACATACATAAAAATCACATATAAGCGTAGTTTCGTTACATGTTGTGTATGCGTAACACTGAGAGTCCCGCCTAAATATTAATTTTCTTCTGTTTTTAGTATTTTTTGTTATAGTGGCATAACAGAATTATACATCATCTGTGAAAAATTTCACCTTTCTAGCTATCACGGTTAAGGAAATACAGTCTGGTGGGTGGTGACCGACAGACGGACGGACGGACAAAGGAGTCTAAGTAAAAGGGTCCCGTTTGTACCGTTTGGATACGGAACCCTAAAAGGAGAATTTTATTAATTCGTCAAAATGGTTAAAAATTCGTTCGCGTAAAAAAAATTCGTATCGAGATGTTATATAGCCTTTAAGGTTTAAATACATGGAATGTATATTATTTAAATAAATAAGGTAAGAGCACATAAACGTAACATATAAAGCAGAACTAATAAAGAGCATCTCAACTTTTTAAATTCTTAGTTTTTTTTTTATTAGAAAATTTGTTTTCTACTAAACATTAGCACATGTTTAATGATCTAGTAAATGTTAATCCTATCGTAAAATAATAATGACATCTGCAAACAAAAGAACCACAAAAAATAACGCAAAAAGATTTCTGGAAATTATATAGCGGGCCATTCCCAGGGCGGACAAAAGCAGCTAGTGAGGTACAGATTGCCATTTTTGGTATATCGATATCGCTAAGGTACCTAAAACCGTAAATAATAAGTTTGTATGTGAATATATAGTATAATATAGTATATACCTATGTACAGAACATAAACTTTTTAAAATTAAGTTTTGACACGCGTTGAAATCTTTTCTCAGGCGAATCTATATTTCAAAAGTGGAACTTTTTTCATATGTTACGTACATGAAATGCCCAAAAATTCGGGTTAAAATAGTCATGTAGTATCAACCAGTAAGAAGTTACTTTAAAACTTTAAAACAATAGCCAGTCAGTACCTACTGTATTGTAATATTTAGGTATACTCGAGTCAAATGCAGCAGATGTAAAATAACCTAACCAAGAGCACGTCAGGACATGTCTAAGGAGGGTCCCGTAACTATAAATACGTAATAGGTTTTTTTTAATTACTTCAAAGGTTACTGTCCGATTTCATTCAAAATATTTTTCCTAAAGATTATTTAGCATGCTGATAGACATGAAAAATTCCAATTTTCTAATTCTCATAATTCAGAAATGCCAGGGGGGACCAACTTATAAACCACTTTGGAGGCCGTTTACTCCAAAATAGTTGACTTTGTATAAAGTCATGTATAAAACCTCGCCTTTATTTTAAAATACCTATTCAACGATACCCCACACGATGGGGTAGAATGAAAAAATATTTTTCATCCCCACTTCACATGTATGGGAGAACCCTAAAATGTACTAAAATTATTACTATTTTATGATGTCAAAACCGAGATCTATACAGTATTTAACTATACCAAAGTCTATCCATTTATATTCATAATTATAGACGCTAGAGGCGCGGACAGACAGACGGACGGACGGACAGAGCGAAACTATAATATCCTTGAGTAATACTGAACCCTAAAAACCACATAACACGTAGAATAAAAAAATAGGATACTGTTTGGCAAGATAAGAATATTAACAGTAAATTATTTGGTACAAGAAATTCTATTTTTGATAAAGCTCCAACATCAGTCGCCCAGGCAGGTATAATTGACAAGTATGTATTCGTCACTTTATCGAATGTCAAATGTTTGAGCGCTGTCAGTTACGAATACGTAGTTGTCAATTGTTCCTGCTAACCCACTGACCGTTATTACTACACTCCGTAATGGTCACACAAATATAACTCACTAGCTGTTTCCCGCGGCTCCGCCCGCGTAAATATACTAACGAGTATCCCGCGGGAACACTGTACTTTTCCGGGATAAAAAGTGTTGCATAATGACAACAGTAAGTTTAAGAGATGTAATTGTCAATGTCATTTTTGACATTGACAGATGTCACGAGTAAAGCCTATTTACTTTTCTATTCTTTTCTTTTCTTTTCTATTAGGCTATTCTCAGTGTATACTGTAGACGTATTTGTGTTAGACATATCTCATATGTAATACGTATCTGTTTTAAGCACCAATAAAGGAGAATATAAGAATTGTTACTGTATTATTATTATCACCACTCAATCTCAAGAAGGACATACTTACATATCAAGAGGTCGTAGCCCGCTACAAAAAGTAGCCTATGTTACCAATCCAGAGTCTAAGCTACTACCATACCAAATTAAATCAAAATCCGTTCAGTAGTTTTCGCGTGAAAGCGTAACAAACAAACTTACATTCACATTTATAATATTTGTACACATTATGAAAAATATCGATTTTGTACTAAGTATTACTCTAAAGTCTGACTATTTCTACTTACGGCCGGGTTCTACCAGTAACTATTTGTTAAAAACGTAGTCTTTCAATCATTCGCCGGCTTATTGCGATACAAATGTGACGTTTGTAACAAATAGTTATCGGTAGATAGGTTATTGAAACGGGCCATTAATAACTATTTAGTAATCTGTGCTATTACTGTAAACAGAAGCCCAAATCTCGTAACTATTTGTGACCATAATCCTGTTTCGGTCCACGCTGTGTGATGTGTCGCATTCCCATACGCGACAATCGCGCGTGAGCGAGCGAGACAGCGTGCGGATCAAAACAGGATTATGATCACAAATAGTAACGAGAATTTGGACTTCAGTAGATAGTAGATTTCTATTCTCTACACGTGAACTCAATTACCTATCATAAAAATAAAAATATCGACAATAAAACTGTCGCCGCCCTAACAACAAAGCATCCTTAAAGCAACAAAGACCGCATTCCTTAGTAATGGACGGCGATTCCCGCAGGTAAGATGACGTCACAGACTCACAGGACAGCAATGTCATTTGCTGTTGTTTTCATGTGTTTGTTTTTGTTGTACTATGTGTTGTTTTACCACGTTCTGTTGTCGTTTGTGAAGTCGACCGTTGTACACATTTATTATGTTCTGTTGTGTATAATTTGCAATATAGCTCCAGATTCATCTCGCGTAGAACTACCACCATAGAACTTAGAAATTATTGCTTCTACGAAAGGATAGACAAAATGACAGATTGATAAGGCAAATCTGAACCCCAATTCTCGTTATTAACTTACACTTTCATTTTACTTTTATTGAATTATAAATGAATCGTCTTGATTACATAATATACTGATTTTTGGAGTTTGGACCAATCAATATGTGTTTATATGGTTAATGAGAATACCATTTTGCGGTTTTATAATATCGGGACTAGATTGTAACTAATTGATATAATTTAAATCACTGAATTTAAATCGTGATTTTAATCAAGTGATTTTTTTTAAATCAATGATTTAAATCATTAAATTTTTACTGCAACTAAATCTACTATTTCTGAAGTATTTCAAGCATATGCTACCAAAAATAAGCTTTTGTACCAAGATATACCCTGAATCCAAAAGTTCTGAACAGAACTCCCGAGTCCTTATAGATACATGTTTGGGGATTTCGGCGTTGGTTAAAGGAACTGCAAGCATATACATATATCGCCATCATACCACTTACAGTAATCATCATCACCATCACCACTATTTTCACACGAAACACAAACATATTATTAAGATGACATAAGTACTCACTACTCATCAGAGTTTTGTGCACCGATATCAATGTGTTCATAAGAATATGGATAACACCTACATTTAACTAAAAAGAGAAAAACTATATTTTTTTTAAACAAAAAATTAAAATCGACAACCAAAATTAAAAATGCACAAAAAAGTATGAAAAAAAACTTAAATTCGGCTAAAATTTTAACTATTCCTCTACTCAATGTTTCTAATTTTGAAGCCGGTACCAGCAAATTTGAACGTGAGTTCTGTAAAATATTATAGGATATTATTTGGGCTGGTGAAATAAAACTTTTTCATACTTTTTTGTACATTTTTACTTTGGAAGCCGATTTTAATTTTTTGTTTAATTTTGTCTATTAAGTTTTTTACTTTCATTGTAATATTTTCAACGCTACTGATTTTTAAATTGTTGATTTTAGTAGAACTTGTTGAATTATCTTAATTGTATTAATAAATAAATTAATTTGATTAATAAATTAAAAAAAGACGAGAAAGTAAAATAAAAAAAAAAACTGATTTAAATCAAATAAATCCGAAATTTAATCTGATTATTTTGATATTATTATTTAATCATGATTTTTATCAACCCTGCTTTATTTTAAGGTTTTAGTAAGAAAACGAACAGAATGGAATGGAACCAACAAAACAGCAGTAGCATCATAAATATTTTTTACACTCATCGAGGCGATTTCCTATCCTGGAATCCAGATTTAATCCCAACTCACGATCGTGAATAGTCAAACAGAATACAAAATACTAGTCGAACATTGACAATGTAATATGTGCCTTAAAATTGGGCCGTAATATATATTTTCGCGTACACCATAAAACTATCTATGGGATACAAAAAACCATCACGACAATACACAATGTCAAGAACTTTGAGCAAGTTTGAACCAATGAATGATATAAAAGTTAAAAAAATACAATTAGTATTAGTATCACACAATCGTAGGAGTTTGGACGACCTCTGTGGCTCAGTGTTTGAGCGTTGGGACTTGGGGCCCAAGCCGGAGTTCGAGGGTTCGAATCCTACCGAAGGAACAATAAACAACAAAAAGTTTTTCTGTGTTCCCGGTCATGTAAGCTCCTAGTAGGCTCCTATACAACAAGCGTGATTTTTTTCCGTTTTGTACATTACACTTAGCGCGCGAGTCCGATTCGCACTTGGCCGGTATTTTAGGTTAGATTCCAGAACCGAAATCCCCAACTAGTATCCATAATCCTACTTAATATTATAAAAGTGAAAGTTTGTGAGGATGGATGGATGTTTGTTACTCTTTCACGCAATACCTACTGAACAGATTTCGATGAAATTTTGTTTGGTCATAGATTAGGCTCTGGATTAAAACATAGGCTACATTTTATCCCGAAAAGTACAGTGTTCCCGAGGGATACTGTATTTACGCGGTCGGAGCCGCGGGCAACAGCGAGTTCATAACTAAAGTTCTTATATAACCCATCTGAAAATGTGTCAGGTTCAGAAGGATCAGCGTAACTCGGGTCCGTGAGAACTGAACACCACTCAATCCACTTAGGCAATATTTATTTAGAGGTTGAGTTGCCTCTTGAAGCCGGTTTTTTCGCCAATTCACTTTCACCATACTGAAGTATGTGTGATTAATGCGAGGCCGCAAACCGATGAGTAAAAAACTGTTTCACAAACCAAGGAGCTTACACGAAGATGAGGATTTTAAGGAGGAGGAGGATTTTGCCATAAAGACAGTAAAACATACCTAAATAAAGTTTGTATTGCTATAACATACTCGGGAATGGAGCAATTAATAAATGCATTTTAAAACAAGACTAGTTTCCAATACAAGACTTGTCTGTGATGATGCGGCGTGAAGGGCGGCGCCGCGCTGCTCAATGCGGTGCAGTTCAGAATTCGAAATCTTACAATGAAATTGGATCTTTTTGAAATTTGTTTTGAATTGATCTGCGTGAATAAAGTTAAATTTTGAATAGCTATCTTAAAAATACCGCACTGCGTCGCGTCTCGGTGTGAACATAGCCATGAGCTCTGATAATAATGAAGTACACCTCCTCACAGACCTCTGGTGGAACTCTTGCATTCCTGTTTCTTAAAATCCCCAACCCCTCTTATAACCTCACTCGGCGAAACGCAACCCAAGCGTTATTGAACGCCCGTTTTCTGTGAGGCCGTATTAATCTGTCGAGCCGAAGCATGGCTCTCCCACATTGACGTTAACGTTACTGGAAGCAATAATGTAGTAACTAATAGACGTGGCTTTCTCCCGCTTTAGAGATGGTCCGACTTTATCTGCCTTCCTTATGGCATAAGTGTTATCGGCAAAATCTTATATTGCTTTAGATAAGCCTAATCATAAATAAAGAAAAGCTTCTTAGACGCGTTAAGAAGCCAGTGAATCAAGCGTACATAATGTCAAAATGACTTGCTTTTTTTGATAAATGTGAACACGGATTATTGCTGGTCGAGACGTCAAAAAATTTTGAAATATATTATATATAAATTTATATATAATATATATTAAAAGATAAAGTAGTAAAATAGTAGTATAAAAGATCTAAGCGAACAGATCTTTTATACTCAACGGGTTATAGTGCAGTTTTCAGCAATAGATAGAATCATCCAAATCAGAATGATCCAAAAAAGGGGTTATATACTTATGTCGCAGGATAATTGTAAAATTAAGAACATTGCGAAAATCCTACGATTATTGCAAAGAGCCGGATTATTTAATTCTGAGATAAAATTTCGCCATCTTCCTAACAATTTTCAGGATTCGCAAAAAAACCCGACTGTACTAGAAATATGGGACACTTGAGTGCTGATTGGCTGTTGCAAAGTGTACGTTTAGACCATCTTCATCAGATTGGTCAAAAATTAGCGAGGTACACAGTTCTATAGACTTTATAAAGTTTAGAAGTGACAAATGTGTAATGTCTATATTAAATGGATATTGATAAATAAATAAATAATAATAAATATCGATGGACGGATGGATGGATGGACTTGCTACGGCGACCAAAGACAAAATTAGGCTAGATGCAAGCGTAATGGGTGTACCATTACAACGACACAGGTCGCATATCTGCAGGAGGTGGGGTAAATTCTCATATATTTTAACGCATTTCAACGAATATTCATTTAAAATACGATTAACAATATATTGATTATCTCCACTTCTCTATGGATCTGAATAATTACAGGCAATGAAATTTGAATGACAATTGTATAATCTAATAGTATTTTGGTTTGTGGTCAACACTTTTTTTTAACAGCGGGTCATAAACGCCCAACGCCTTTTCACAATCGTGATTTATATGTAATTAATTCGCTCCAAAGTCCATTATGGTTTTGAACAATCATCTTAGCGACTACTGTACAAGTTTCTTAACTCTCTGTTAATTGTTCTTTCTCTTGAATTAAATAAACTTCTGTCATTCACTCAATTCTTTGGTAAAAATTTATTCTCTTAACCATCTTAGCAGTAATTTAACGCCGAAACTAAAAAAAACCATTAGCTGTCAGAATGTTGGTGGGATGTTCATATCAGTCAATTAGCGCGCACGACAGAAAGCGCCAAAGACTTTTCGCTACTATCCTAGTACAGTCGGGTTTTTTCGAACATCCTGAAATTAATAATAATAATAATAATAATAATAAAACACTTTATTGCTCACAAATTACAAAATAATAGACTTAGCCATAAAAACGGTTAGACAGCGTGGGCAAAGGCGGTCTTATCGCTTAAAGCGATCTCTTCCAGACAACCTTAGTGTCAAAGGAAAACTTAAATGTAAGTGGTATAATCAATATAACTAAACATAAAATATAAGAAATTAATTACAAATACATACATCTGCATACTGTACATAGACATAATAGATACTAAACCATGATGCTATAATATACATAGATACATACATAGTATTTATGTGTATAATAAATTAATAAATATTAATATATAGAATACATAAATATAGTTACAATCTAGTCGTTTTGTAGAAGATGTTTGTGCAATTTAGATTTAAAAATTGCAATTGAATTGGAGTGTCGTATGTCAGGTGGCAGTGAGTTCCAAAGGATTGAGGACTTTACGGTAAAGGAGTTATAGTAGTAGCCAGATCGAGCAAGAGGTATCTCTAAAGTATTGTCCATATCAGAGCGAAGAGAAAGGCTGTGACTAGCACCAAGGAATTTGAAGCGTTCCTTGAGATATATCGGTGCACGAGGATCATACAGAGTTTTGTATAAGAGAGTCAAAATATAGTCCTCGCGACGCAGTCTGATGGGCAGCCACTTAAGTTGACGTCTGAACTCGGTTACATGATCAAACTTGCGCAAACCGAAAATAAATCTTACGCAGAGGTTTTGGATACGTTGGAGTTTATTGATCAATTCATCATTGAGATCTATGAGGCAGACGTCCGCGTAGTCGAGGATCGGCAAGAGTAGCGACTGCGCAAGTTCAGTCTTTGTTTTTTAGGTAGCAAATTTTTTAGTCTTCTGAGTAACCCAGATGCTGCGTAAACCTTTCGACTAATCTCAGATATGTGAGGTGCCCAAGACAAGGAAGAATCAAAGCAGACACCTAGATCTTTAACGACACTAGTTAAATTTAAGGGTACATTATTTAAAAAAAATTGAGGAACTGGAAGTTGTTTGAGCTTATCCATCTGCTTAACGCCACCAATGATTATTGCCTGAGATTTGTTCGGATTAATTGTCAGCCCATGAGATAAACTCCAATTGTAAATTTTAGAGAGGTTATGATTTATTTTGCAGATTAGTGCATCTATGAAAATCTATGAAATTGTTAGGAAGATGACGATATTTTATCTCAGAATTAAATAATTCGGATCTTTGCAATAATTTTCGCATAGATTCCAATTTTACAATTTTACGGTGATATAATATAATATAATACAATGCACCCGTGCGAAGCTGGGGCCGGTCGCTAGTCAGAAATAAAAGTTGTTCGTCACAAACTATGCTAGTATTTGGAAACTTTTTAAAGGATAGGACGCAAATGAGCAGATTATAGCCTAATAGTAAACCCGATATATAGACAAAGCTATACTAAAGGACATAAATGCAACTAAATTCAATTCATACCGAGACGCGACACGGTGATGCATTTTAAGATTGTGATTCAAAATTGAACTTTATTCCCTACACAAGAAGATATTAGACGTTTCTTATCATGTTGTGAATAAAGTTCAATTTAGAGTTGCTATCTTGAAAATGCTGTGCCGCGTCGCGTCATTTTTCGATGTGAGCTGTCCCTAAGACACAATCTGACCATAACAAACAGGGTTGACAGGTATCGAGTATCGGTGCTAAGCCCCGTGAGGAGTTAAGCCGATTACCGACATACAACCACTGAGCTCATTTTGGGCATAGACTATGTATTATGTAAGGTACGAGACGGTTACTAATATGTATTCTAATATAATAAGGGAGGTCGACTTATCCTAAATGACGATTTGATAACTTGCATAGTTGATATCTACAGTAACTTAAGCTCCTGTTTGTAAGTAAGCCTTGGCGTTTAAAGAGCTATGGTACTTTTTCCAAGGAAAGCTTTAAGGCGGAGAGACTCATTTCAATTCATAAAAGATAGCTTTTGCCCGCGGGTTCGCGTGAAATTGCGTTTTAAACAATATCTTTATAATAATTTTAAAGCTTTCATCCCCTTATAAACCGCGGTAAGGCCGCGTTCGTAAGAATCGTTTTCGTTCGACGGTTTCTTCTCCGACTTAATTTGCAAATCCGGACACCACGAAAATCTTTACATTTTTCGGTTTAATAATTTCGTCCAGAGTAATTCGATGTATCTGGCATAGGCTCAGCTGTAGGTGCCTGCTACATCTACAGTATGTCGCTATAGTGTCCCGGCGATACGTGACGGACTGCCCACTCATCGCCGCCGCGCCGCTCCGGGCACGTGCACAGAGCACACTGACAATAGTCAACTTGCAACTAAACCCGACATGTTATCGTATTGTACCTCAGACTATAAAACAACTAGCTTTTGCCCGCGGCTCCGCCCGCGTATATACAGTATCCCACGGGAAAACTGTACTTTTTCGGGATAAAAAGTAGCCTATGTGTTAATCCAGAGCCTAAACTACGATCATATCAAATTTAATCAAAATCAGTTCAGTAGTTTTTTCGTGAGAGAGTGACAAACGTCCATCCATCCATTTGAAAGTTTGTGAAAACTTTCAAATTTATAAACGTAGTAGGATTTCATCGAAATAAAAAAAATGAATGATTGACTATTTGCTTACAAAAAAGACCCTTTGCTTCTGATTGACTGGAAGGCTTCATTGTTACATACTTCTTCGATGCAGTTATTCCCACAAGATTGTACAAATTATTTTTTATAATAATTCGTTTGCCTGTAGTCATAACTCATAAGTATCTGAATGTTTTGTAAACTACCAAGAAATGAACTATTCAACAATTTCAGTTTACGTTACAGGTTACAGCTAAGATTGCCTGGTGTCCCGTTTTGCGCGGGACGTCCCGATTTTGCGGGGTCTGAGGACGCGTCCCGATTTCGATAATTCAGAATAATCAAACGAATATTTTCCGAGGCCATCTATCTTAATTCGGTCCGACAAAGACGAAGCTGTTTGTGTCTTGAACAAGAGGATATTTTGAGTAACTAGCATGGCGCGGTGCAGCAGTAGTGTATTTAGGAGTGGGCTACGTAAACTGTAACTTATAGCTGTAGTAATCTACAGTTATACAGCAGGGTGGCACTCTCTAAACATTCATTTTGGTTTCTATTTTTTTTGTCCTATATGGTTTAACAGATTTTATTTAACCTGCAAAACAGGGTAAAATGTTGCTCGCTAGCTTTTAGGACATGATTTAACGTCTCGTAACTATCTTCTGTTTTTTTAAGATGCAATGGCATTAAATTTTTTATTTGAATTGATTAAATTTTAACCAGCAAATTGAGAAAAATATTTTGCTCGCTCGCTTGTTTTTAACTTATTAAAAATATTTAGTACGTCTATGTTCTATATATTACGCTATTCTTTATTTTTCCAATCCTTGGGATTTTCTTAACAAAATTTAACCAGTAAAATTAGAAAAAAAAATAGATAAAAATATATTCTATACGTAAAGAGCTACCTAGCGATCTGAAAATTAATAATTACGATTACGATTTTAATGAAATTTTGAGTTAAAAACGGATAATTGCAGTTTTTTTTTGCAGTACCGATTTGTAAACTCAAATCCCGATTTCTGTTGCCTTCTGTCCCGATTTTAATCAAATCGCACCTGGCAACACAAGTTACAGCTGATATATGTGTCTATTTGGACGACATTGTTTATAAACTATCTCGTGTTCTTTCTCCAGTATGTAATACGATAAACGATGTATAGTGTATATTATAATGTAATTGTATCTTATACACCGACATTAAAATGGTCATCTTCAGCTTACTATCGGCATAGAGGAACTATATTATGCTATCAGGTAAACGTCACATCAGGTTAAATTACGTGAGTAATTAGCTATAATCGTTACTGACGTCATTTAATGGTTAGTTATTAGTTATTACAGAACTGTACTTAGTTATTTCAAAGATACTCATGGTATGTGTACAAACTTAAAGACTGGTGACCAAACGCTCCCAATTCATTTATCTTAGTTATGTCGTTCAGAAATTTGAGGAGGTTTTCCAGTTAAAACTCAAAGGCTACACAGTTCATAAAGGAAATTCCTCGACATTTTATGCTTTTAAACATGATAAAGCTGCTATGTTTGTAAAAAATATATTAACTAAGTACCTAAGTATTCAAACAACGAAGCTACGAAGGCAACATTTCAGATGCTTTTTATTTCTCCAACGAATATTGCTTAAACATTTTTAGAAAAGTTCCTACACAGGTATTTACTGCAGTATAAAAAACTACTTATTTCTAGTAAAACATCTTCGAATTTAACCGTTTTAATAATCTTCTTAGCCGGTATCAACCTATAGAAAAATAAGACACGAGTTTTAACAAACACATACTTAAAACACTTGATTAAATACCTTTTGAAGAGTTTATAGTGCATCCTGAGTCAAACTTTATCACATTTCATGGCACAACACAAAACAAAACACAACAACACACACGACCGCTCCGCGAGCGCGTTCGAAAAATAGTAATGAAAAACGAGGAGAAGAGACACGCGTGGGAGCGAGACGGAAGAAACAGGTCCGATGCGCCCGCGCAGGTGACGCGACAGGTAAAGCCACCCCGCGCAAGTATAATTTTTTCAATGGCATCTCTTTGTTATTTGGAATATTTTAGACTTAAAAGGTACCGTTAACCCTTTGTTAATAATATAGATGTTAATAAAGAGTTACGGAAAGAAAGCGTACAATTACAATAGTTAAAACTTTTAAATAGTGAAAACTGACTCCTAAAATGATGATGCAGTGAGTAGTAAAAAAGTGAGTAGTAACTAGTAAGTATCGAAAATCATTCAAGTCTGACAAGAAAGCAGAAATGACAGTGCATAATGGACACTGGACAGTGGATAGTGGACACTGGACAGTGGATAGTGAACACTGGACAGTGGATAGTGAAAACTGGACAGTAGATAGTGAACACTGGACAGTGGATAGTGGACAGTGGACACTGGACAGTGGATAGTGAACACTGGACAGTGGATAGTGAAAACTGGACAGTGGATAGTGGACACTAGACAGTGGATTGTGGATAGTGAATAGTGGACACTGGACAGTGGATAGTGAACACTAGAGAGTGGATAGTGAACACTGGACGGTGGATAGGGAACACTGGACAGTCGATAGTGAAAACCGGACAGTGGATAGTGAACACTGGACAGTGGATAGTGGACAGTGGATAGTGGACAGTGGACACTGGACAGTGGATAGTGCACACTGGACAGTGGATAGGCTCTCATAGTAAAATTTACTTTGCAACATTTAGCTTTTAGAGTCAACATGAGACTCAGTATTCTAGTGAATAGGAAGTGAAATGACTGCTTTAATTATAAATGTAGAACTTACTAAATACAAAGAAAATATTTAATATTAAACAGCTAATTACACATTATTATTATTATTTTAATAATATAAAACATTAGCACACGGATTTCCCTAATTTAACGTGTACGAATTTAATGAAACTGCAACGACGGATTAGAAAATTAAAGCTTTATTCGGAAAGGCTAAAAGAATAGTTTTAATTTGGTAAACTAAAAAAGAAAGCAGTCATACCTTAAGGAATAATACCTCAAAGAAACCAGCATCTAGGCGATAGACGTGGCGAAGTAACGCGATAAAGGATTCTGGCACTTAACATGGCTACTTGTGTTTTGGCATATTTGGTAAAGAATTAGCATGTGTGGACAGTTAACTTGAGAGAGTATTGGCCATATTTGCCTATTGGACACTTATGGCCAATTCCAAATACGCGTTACCGTGCCATTGTCGGTTTCTTGGACACCGCAAAAGGTTAAAATACGCAAATACGCTAATCCCGCTGCAATTTTTAGGCCTGTGGATACTGGCTGGCAGGTGTAGAGTTGTAGGCTGTGTTTGCCTCTATTTGCATGTTTGCCTGAGCGTCATAATTTTCGCCAAATTCAACGTATACCAAATAGCGAATACAAGTGCAGTCGCGGAGCACGAAGAATGCCGTACATCAACTTATCGCTACTTGTCTCTTTCACTCGTGCTGTTTATTAGGGTCCCGTACTCAAAGGGTAAAAACAGAACCCTATTACTGAGACTTCGCTGTCCGGCCGTATGTCTGTCTGTCCGTCTGTTACTAGGCTGATATTATCTGTGATAGTTGAAATTTTCACAGACGAAGTATTTCTGTTGCCGCTATAACAACAAATACTAAAAACAGAATAAAATAAATATTCAAGGGCCTCCCACTTTCATGCGCGAGTCCGACTCGCATTTGACCAGTTTTTTTCTACTAACTTTTTTTTCTACGTGCTTCTCGAATGCACTTTGGCCATGTGAAGACGTGCTGCCTGCTGCTTTTGTTCTTAGTGAAATCCCAATAAAATGTATTTGACCTAATAACTAATTCTTCAATAAACTTTTTTTTCCTCCCAGTTTGTTTCCTCGAAGTTCGAACGGCACATATTTATGAATCAAACTAAATGATGTCACGACCGCGGCGCGGCGTGTCTAATCTATATATTATGTATATAAAAGAATGTCGTGTTAGTTACACTATGTATAACTCAAGAACGGCTGAAAATTGGTGGGAAGGTAGCTTAGAACGAGGATACGGACATAGAATACCTAAGTGCCTCGCCGAATCTGTCTGCATGTTCGCGATAATCCCAAAAAGTACTGAAAGGATTTTCATGCCGTTTACATTTATCGACCGAGTGGTTCCTTAGGAAGGTCTAGGTCGATAATAGTTTGTTAAGGTTTTGTGGAAATTGTTTGATTTATGACGATAATTGTTGAAGGTATCGGAAAAAATTCAAGCCGTCTGGGAACTTTTATAGAAAACGCTGCCTAACTTAACCCGTTGGAGATAACAAAACAATATAATATGGTGGGATTGTTTCTCTTTTATAGGTCCACAAAATAGTCCGCGATAGCATAGATCATGTGGATAGATATTATACCCATTCTGAGTTAAAAAAATGATTAGAAATAATGTGGTATTTTCAGAAGCTATTTAGACGGATACAATTTAATTATCCTTATCTAGGAGATATCTTAAAATTAAAAAGTACGTGTGAAAATGTATTATAAAGTATATATTTTTACTCTGTGCTATTACTATATTGCAGGTATATTTGCTAAAGAGTATTTTTGCCACGAACACTCTCGCACGCGGGCGAAGCTGCGGGCAAAAGCTAGATTAACTATAAGCGTTAAACAAGCAGACTTACGTAAAACCGTATCAGTAGGCTTAGCACGAACAATTGACAACAACGTATTTATAAATTTGTCGAATGAAAATTGTATGGGTGCTATCATGATCAAAACTAGAGGTCGCCCTGTTGTCGATATTCACCCATAATAATTTATATAACTTTTTAGTTTGAACTGTATAAGGGTTATTTTGCCTCCTAGATAGAAAAAATAAAAAAATATGTAAATGTTGTGACAGATGTGACAGATGACAACGTGCAACAAAATTGTATCTGTCAAGCGCACGGTAGTGTATGTCAGGGTGTGATGTGTGTTAATAATCTGATTCAGGCTTTGTGTTTTTGTTATTTTTATTATTTATTTGTCTTTCTAAACACTATTTAAAATATATTAGCTTTCTGCACATGTTCCTCCACGTGAACTTTTACTGTGAAAAATATGATACTCCTACGTTCGCACTGTACTGAAAGTTTTTGCTGTGCGTAATATATTATAATAATAAAAATAAAATCGATAACGTTACAAATACGTTGTTTTCGATTGTTCGTGCTAAGTTCACAGTAGTATTTATATTATATATTTAATTAATTAATTAATTATGAATTATTATGTTTATATCATTCACTTATGACGTGTTTGCGCAAAGATTTGCATTTAGCGGAATGGCCACTAATAAAATATCATTAGCTTATTTCGTATTCCTGATTTTGTAAATTTATATGCAACATCACGTGGCCAAACCACAGTCTCCACATCTGCCATGTGTTTTGCGACGAATTGTTTTTGCTACTTCACTTACAAAATTTGCCATTCATCATCAACCTTGACAGTAGACATCTAGATTTCCCTCATTTTCTTTGTTTTAATTAAATTAAGCATTAATCCGGATGTTATTTTAAGATTTCGTCGCCAAAACCCACAAACGCCAGAATCCCAGCCTTAACTAAATCTCTTTAATTGGCATTATCAAAATTGTGCTTCGTTCCTAATCTTCTGAGTTAATTGAAATGACCTTAAGTTGGTCTAAACACTCTGAAGTAATTACGGGGAGCCTTCAAACAATTCCTAGTGCCTTTCCCCAAATATCTTGTGACCGAAATAAGATTCAGCTTACACCGCGACGATGCAATTTTAAGATAGCTATTGAAAATTGAACTTTATTCACTACACAAATAAATACATGTTTCATGACATCAGTCATACAGCACATGCGCTGTGCAGCGCGGTGCAAACTGACATTCGAGCTCTTACAATGAAACGTGTATCTTCTTGTGTAATGAATAAAGTTCAATTTTGAATTGCTATCTTAGAAATTCAGCGCCATGACGCATAACGTTTCGTTTCGGTATTAATTCACCCTAAGTGATAGTAGATTTAGACTCTAGACAATAATTGCTTTATAACTTCCTACAATAATATCGAAAAGACGGACATTAACGCATAATCATTCATTAAATTCCCTTTACAGTTTATGCACACATAGGTCTTAAACCGTTTAAGCATTTGCATTAATTGCGTCGCAAATTATATGAGGCAAATCAGATTATTCATATAGGTATTATGTGTCGAAATGGTCTATACTCTATACTGTACAAATACGAGTATAAGCAATAGGGAACTAGTGCTTTGAACAGTATATTCAGAAGTTCATATGGACATAATTATTCATCATACTAACATGAATCCACATACATAATATGAATGGGTTGAATAAATCAACTATAATAGTTTAATGAGTAAGTGCTTTTACAGCAGCTCCAGCGGTCCCGCCGGATTTTGTATGGGCGATTTTGGGGCGAGGCCACAAGCACTGCGTTGTGACGACGCATCGAACAAACGACGTTGTCGTCGTCACCCCCGCGTTTTGCCACGTCGCGTCGGCGCCGCAGAAGCAGCGGGCAGCGACGCCGCGGCAGCTGCGGCGTGTGTTTAAGCGTATTTAGGCATTCATCAAGGCAGGCATAATCCCAACGGACAATTATAACGGATTAGGGTAGGTTTAGTTATTACGTATACTCCTAAAAGTAACTCAAAAAGAACTAGAAATATCTAGAACTCACCCCTTCTCTCCTGGCGCTAGTTTATTATTGTCTGCGGACGATGCTCGGCTCCTGTGGTCGGGCTGTTCGCCCAACAACTTCTCACAACGGCCGTTGTTCAGCTGCTCCCTAACAACATTGTACGCTTCACTTTTTTCACTTTTCACTTCACCCTTCACTTCACTTTCCACTGCACTTTTCTCACTGGAATCTATCTCGTGTTTCTCCGGTTCCACTTTTTCTTCTTCCTTCTTCTCTTGTATACCGTTCGCTATGATCGGTGCTGGTTTCGTTTGGAGTGATTTCGGTTGCGTTTTCGGTGACGATATGGTCGGTTTCGTTTCTATCGTGCCATTTTCGTTGATCGAAGTGACGTAGACGGTAGAGTTGGCTATGTAGCCGTTCAATTCTTGTCTGTTCTCCGGTTGGGTTCTTTTTCGTTTGTTCAACTGAAAATAAATTAAACAAACATTAATCTTATTGATAAACGCATTTTTTTGAGCGCGACTTCGTCCGTTTAGATGCGGGGTCAGTGGGGCATTTATATCGAAAAACCTTTTTTTTTTAACGGATTTCTACGTTATAATCTATCTGCGTGACAAAATTCAACGTTATCCGACCATCTGTTGATATTTCAAACTACAAACTTTGGACCGCTATTTCACCCCTTTAAAGGGGTGAAATACACCTTTACCCCGAATTTCGAAAAACTATAAAAATTGTACTCAATATTTTGTATTTATTACCTCGGATGTTATATTTCATGGAAATTGGAACAGTTTTTTTTATACAAACTTAGCAGCCCCTATTTCGTTCCTTTAAGGGTGGAATTTTACAAAATCCCTTCTTAGTATGCATCTACATTGTAAATTAAAACTACTGTCCAAATTTCACATTTCAAATAACTGAAATCTAATTTCTAACTTACTATTTTTATATACCAGAAAACTATTTAACTCTTTGATCTTCTACAAAATACATTATCCTACACATTATCTTCTACATTACAATCAGCCCAGGTATTCTCGGGACACTTTCATACGTCTGGTTCTGATTATGTCACAATGGGTGTTGTTATACTGATGAGCCATTGTTGTATGTCCGCGGCCACTTTGTTATAATCCGTTCTTTACACAAACGAGTTTAGTTCACTGATTGGAAGAGAAATTTTTGGATGGTTCGTGGTAGTGTTTTCTAGATAAGAGTTAAACTATTGCCTTTGTCATTAAATAAAGAGACTCCTGTAATTTGTTTTCTTTTACTAGAATTATTTGAATGTATGTTCATTCGTTTAAGCCTTTAAGGTAATATGGAACTAATTGGACATTTTTACTATCTACCTAAGTAGGTACTTGCATCTATAGGAGTTGAGAAAAGTGATGAGAGCGACTATGCGAGCTGTGTCTCACCTTGTCCTTCTGGCTCTCCACTTTTCTTGGGCATTCTCGTCGAAAGTCTGGATGGACCTATGTATATTTACCTCTACAGAGAGCTTGGACATATCGACGGGTGTGATCCGCTTGAGCGCCGACAGCCGCTGCAGCCGCTGCTGCGCCTGCTCCTCCACCGCGATGAGGAACGCATCCTGGACTATGTTCGGCCCCAAGTCCGATACTGTGAACAGAAAAATGTCTTTTAGCAAAGTTTTATCATTAATGGAGTAATTAGAGAGTATTGGAGAAGTATTTTGAAAGGTTCGTCGAATTGGGGAAATCTGCTAGTAGTAATTGAGAATCTTATAATATTATCTCTGTCAAATATCTGTAGGTACTATGATTTGAGCCTACAATCAGAACATAGGTAATTGAACGGGTACAATGTACATACTATCATCAATTTCATCAGTAGAAACTCGAAAGTAACAATCATATACTTTAATCTGAAACTTCATAAATTCACAGGTCAACTTCTTCTTCATAAACGAGACAAACGACTTGGACTTATGAGGGAAATGAAGAAATTCTGGCAAATGGTCTAGACGACAGAACATCTATGGAAGTAGGAAGTCAGTTTCATAACTCTATAGAACAGTTAGAGTGCTCGCTTTGATGTCGCTAATACTTTCACTTAACATGCAATAAGTTGAAGTTAATAAACTTGGAACGCTATTATAATAAATAATAATTATAATGTTGAAGGTGTTATAAATGAAGGATAGGAATTTAAAGTGGATTTCATAGAATTGATCATGATGAGATAATGCAATAATGAAACATGAATTATACTAATAAGAAACTAAGTAATTTATTATTATCCAAGAATTGGGATATCTATAGTTGTTTCGTCAATAATCGAAGTAATTGAGATTAGAATTAAAGATGAAATTAATTTCTCTCAGATTTTCTATCGTTTGTATTTAGCCAATTGTTTTGGTCTTTAACCAGTTTGTGTATCTTGTACATCTCTTTCACCAGTTATAACCAGTTTGCGAAAAACTTCTATTTTTCCTAACGTTTCAACAATCACCTCATATTTTAAATAATAATAATAAAATCTATGGACGTTTCACACCATGTCGATCTGGCCCGTAATAAGTATCCCAAAAACTTGTGTTGCGGAGACAAAGCAACGGGAAGTATATTTACTACTTTTATGGTTTAGGTACATATATATTTAAGATTTTTATCATATTATACACATATTTAATACACATCCATGACCCAGGAACATTGAAAAGTTTTTGTTCCCTCGGCGGGATGCAAACCCGCGACCTCCGGCTAGAGCGCCGACACGCTAACCATTGGACCACAGAGGCCGTCAGGGTTCTTCTTCCAAGCACCCTTTTTGCGATTCTTTCTTTTTTTATTGCAAAAAGTGGAAAGTATTAGTTTAGAATGCGTAACCACGTGTTTCATTCCTCACACCCACACGTCGTCACTTGTAAGTGAAACAAATGTAGCGATTGTGATCGATAGAAAACCTTCAAGTGATTTGTAATTTTCCGGTGTCGGTTGTCGGGTGCTAATCCTACTTCATCTGGAAATGCTGATGGAAACTTGATGGAAAAGTCTCTGATAAAAGTGAATTTTGAAAACCACTCCCCACAGGGAGTTTTCCTTATGGAATATTTTTATTTAAAGAGGCAAACGAGTAAATTTTGCGAGCGAGGATTTGCAATTTCTAGAGAGCAGGGTGGCCTGGCCGAATAAGCATAATAATACCACCATCACCTATAGACGCAGCATCAAATATGTCCCAAATTCTAATGCTGAGAATGCTAATTTTAAAGCATCTCATCATTTAATTGCAATTGTTCTTCTAAATCCTTTTTCAAAAATTCAAAAGAATCAAAACTAAACGTTCAATAGCATCTAAAATTAATATTTCAAATAAACTATTATCCAAACAGAAATCCGCAATTTGATTGCTGTTTCATTATTAGTCAGAAACCGGTTCTACATAATCCAAACCAACATTATCTCTAATGACTTTCATATACAGATAACAATGGCAAAATTTTAATGTAGCTGTATCGTGGTTGTATCCATTACTTTTCTGTTCATGTGTATATGCGTGTGTAATTATTATATTGTTCTTACAGACGATATTTCCACAAACGCTACACTGCTCTTGTTACCTAAGCGTCAGTTCACACCGACATGGCACGCACTTTTTAACATTCGAAATTGAAGTTTAATTACTAAACAAAAAATACACGTTTCTTTGCAAGAATTGCAAACAGCACTGCGCTGCGCAGGGTAGCGCTACTCCAGCAATCAAACTTGTATATTTTTATGAAGCGAATTAAGTTTAATTTTTAATTGCTGTCTTAAAAAGTGCGCGCCTCGCTGACCCAGTAGCCCATAGCCATACACCATTCTACCTTTCGTCCAATCGGCACGAAGCTGCTGGCTTGATCCAATCTGCATTTCATCTATACACCACAAACTTATAACTGTCATGCTAATCCACGCCCATACACGGTCAGTTCTTACTTATCCGATCGGCCGCGGCAGCTTCATATCGATCGGACGATAGGCATTATGGCAAGCCCTAAATCACAAGCTCTCACTGTCACTGCTCGGAAGAATGACAAGGATAGCATGTGACTTGAGAGCCTCTTTATTTGAGAAGCGTTAGAGAATTCTGCCGTTAGTGTTTAGTATCTAAACTTCAACGGAGTTTATAAACCTGATACGAAAATGAATGGAGCCTTCGATGTTGCCTAACGTTACTGAATTAATGCAAATTAGACTCTTTTGTATTGGCACAGTGTTGAAATTACAATGCAGTTACCTATTACTTAAGTGTTGAGTCATTGGCTGTCGAAGTATGCAGGATTGCCTGCAGAATATATAATTGTATGGAGACAATGATGGAATAGTTTATACTCTATAGTCTATAGTATTTTAACAACGACGGCAGCTATAGAATGTTCCAGAGTCGAAAGAAGCACTTTCGTTATATTCAGTAAGAGAATCCGTGAAGTGAATCCAAAGACGGATTCAAGATTTGAATTGCTAAAACTTTTATTTGGATGAAAATGTGTCTGTAAAATCTTGGATATGCAACTCAGGACAATGGCCTTTTAGTAGGGTTACCATCTGATCGGATAAATCCGGTCTAGACCGGACTCCGCCCGGATTTCAGTCGATGCCGGATTTCATAATCATTTCAATAAATAGTAAATTGTGAAATTTGTACAAAAAATATTTTTTGAATGCTGCAGTTGCTAGTCAGTGGACAGAAGTCAGAAGAAGACAGTCAGATGTTTGAAACTATATTGTGTGACTATTATGTACAAATAATATTGCAATAAACGAAAATAAAACGTAGTATTAGTAAACGTAGAATTCAATGTATTTGGTTATGGATTTATAGTGTTGGTAATCTATATACTTAACCTTTATCAACCACTTAAGTACCCAATACTAGGGTAACCGGTTATCTTCTCAAATATGAGGAGAGAAGGATTAAGGCTGGGACTATATGATTCGGAATCCGGCGGCCGGGGAAAATTCAGAGCACTGAAAGTATACAATAGAGTTGAAAATCGAAGTGTCGAGTGTCGTGCTGTCATAAATAACATTGGCATTTGACTCGACACCTGTATGTTCGATTTTCCGCTCTATTGTATTAACGCAGAGTTCTATTTTCAGTAGGTACTCTGAATTTTCCCTTGCCCGACGGATTCCGGATCATGTAGTCCCAGCCTAAACTTTTGGGAACCTAGTCAGCTTTGCAAAATATTGCAGCATAGGTTGGCCTCTACTTCATAAACCTAGGTCCAAAGGGCTCAGCCCATGGACGCCATTAGGGAGTATACTATGACTAGGTCTAGCTATTGTCATGTCAAAGGTCAGAATACTAGGGCTTCGGGAAGACTGCCAAGTGCTCACATACATACGACAATGCTCCAATAGTCCAACTGTCAATAGGATTATTATCTGTTGTTTCCCGGTAAACTTTTTTTTTATATTCGTCTAATTTGAATATACCAATTTTAAAGTTTTCTAGCATGTGTAGTTCATATAGTAAACGTATTCTCTAGTGAGTAACGGCCGATTTATTGAAATCGGCCGTTATATAGGTTATTGAACCTATCTAACTCAGAGGAATCTTCGTCTGTGACAGCGATACAAATGTGACGTTTTTAACAGATAGTTATTTGTGGATAGGTTATTGAAACCGGCCGTAAGAGAATGTCTATCGCTACTGGATTCGCATTTGATAACTTTTAACATTATAATAAGTACCTGGGTAATCGAGGTTTGCTCGGAGCTCTTACTAGAGCTTTAAAAAAAGAATCACAAGAATACCCGGTAAAAACCGGGATTCGAACCCACCACATCACGGGTTTCAAACTGCCAATCGGACTGACATATTAGAGTCGAAATTATTGATATATGTGTATATGTTTCACGACGAAAGAAAAACATCTATAGCTTAAAAATGCGCAGCTTCCAGGGATTAGACCTAGCTAGATCTCCCTGCATACTAAATTTCATGGTAATACTTGCAGCCGATGCCGAGATCCCTTTTATACATATATATACAAGATTATCTCGTTTAATGCATTCGTCTTGTTAATTTTTGTATAGGTACTAATCCTTTTACATGCAACAACTTTTTGCCCTGGTATGGCCTGGTCAATTTCGCTTTATAAGGACAGTGTCCTCATTTAAATACATGACCTATATATGAATACATAGTGTTACTTTTTGTATCATCTTCAACTCAAATCTCAGCGCCAACTTAAACAAGGAAGGTAATTCTTATGTGGACCAGCAAACTACAGTTGAAGGTAATGATACTTCTTATCAGGCAGGTTTTGACTGTCTCTACCGCGTTCTAGCGAATAGAACATTCCTTCACGCTACTCAAACTACGATAACTACTATCTCAAAATCATCAGCAATCAGATTATACTTTCAATCATTAACCTTTAGTTCTATAAAAATAAGGCTGCATTTCGCTTGCACAAACCGACAGAGAAATGCACTGCACTCGAAAAGACACTCAATGGAAGAACTCTTTAGATTAATTTTTGATTGCACTGTCTCACTGTTGGTCATTTACCAGCGACTTAAGAACCAGTTCTCGTTTAACTTGAGTATAGTTTCAGCTTTATAGTCCACTTTATAAGGGCTATATTCGCTTAGAAATTGAATGCTATATTTATAAAACGAAACATTCCAGCACTCCTAGAACGGTATAAAATAGAAAAAGAAAAATTTAATATCTGCGAGGTATCCCGTATCTTTGAGCTAACTCCTCAGTATGATCGTCATTATGTTATCGTGTAAGTGTATGCAGCACGAGCACAATTTTTATTCAGAGAAATTTTTGAGCTATGGCCTATGCCTCATTAAGACGAGGCTACGTGTCCAAACAGTTAATATTCAAACTTTTGGTGGCCAAGCCGTCGCCAAGTGAGATAAGCAACATACGTTTTAATATTAACTGCTTGGATACGGTAGCCAGCGACGTCGCCGTGGCGTCTCGGGCCCACTTGCGCAGATCTGGGTTAAAGTTTAACACTGGGATAATATCATGCCTTCTCTTTCAGAAATACGAAGAACGAGAGAGATAACATGATATTTAACCCAGGGTTAACCTTAACCCAGATCTGCGCAATTGGGCATTAGTGAAGCAGAGCTTTTAGGCGTGCACTTTACAATTTTCAAATATAGATTTTATATATTAGAGAGACACGGCATACCGAGGCTAAAAATATCCTTACTGTGAGTGCTGCATTGGGTTACTCGAGTTTTATATTTGACATTATGAGTAAAAGTCGAAAAAGAGTCGGTGTCGCGCTGTAAAAAACTGCGAAATTGCGACTAACGAATATAGATGTGATATATAATATTATAGGTAAAAATAGAACAATTCAATTAATTGTTGGAACAAAGTTCCTTATGGCGCGTTGCGAAAGGGGGCTAGACGGAAAATATCAATATCTGTCTCTCTAACACTCATTGAATGTTTCTCTCCGTCTCATCCAAATCAGAATATCACTTAGAAGAAAGTCCTGGGTACACTTGAATCATTTTAAGTAAGTAAGAAAAAATTGTCGAAAACTGACTTCCTTTACAAAAATCAATAGTGTCCAAAATTTAAGAAACAATCTAGCAAGTGTCATACCATTTTGGAATCCTTATTAACTGCGCCAACTTTTAAAATTACCTGCCAAACAAGCGTAGTACATTTTTTTCCAGTACAGTCAGTTAAAGTCGAGCAAACTATTAAATTCGAATCATTGTTTTGGGCAAAAAGCCTCATTTCCTTTCAAGTCAGAGACGTTTGATTTAAATCTTAGGCACCAGTTTACTAAAGCATTATTTAGGATTACATACAAAAAAAAATACACAAAAAAGAAGAAATTTGTAGTGCCGGGAGCTAAAAAACCACCACAAGATGTCGATTTTTCGTTTTGTTAAAAGCTTTGTATTTTTTGAGACACATTACTTGGTTTTTTTTTTAATTTTTCTGATAACTATTGTAACTTGGCCTATCACGGGTTTACGGCTTGACGTCGATTTACGGGACAACCTGTATATAGAATTAGATACTTTTTCGATTATTCGATATGGTCCGATATTTAATTCATCTAATTTTGATCTATTTAATCTATTCCCATTTTCAACATAAACTAAATCTCCGTTATTAAAATTCCATTGTTTCCGATTTCTATCAAATAAGTGCTTGTTATAATTATGAGATTTTATTGTATTATCAAAAGCAATTTTCTTATCTTTTATCCAATCATCCTTTGATGTGCTGCTCCTCAATTCCTTTGGTAAAATTGTTACGTCATTTGTTCCATATAAAAGATATTTTGGTAAAAATCCTGTAACTATGTGAATGGTCTCATTATATATTTTACTAACACACTCTTTAGCTACGTTTGTCCATGCTTTTTTCTTGATTTTTTTTATTAATTTTACACCTGATTTTATTCACCAATGTTTGATTAAGACGTTCATTTAAGCCATTAGAGAACGGACAGTTAACTGCTGTAAATACCACGGATATATTTTTGTCATTTTAAAATGTTTTGAATGTACTTGAATTAATTCCCGGATATTGATCAGTCAAAATCATACCAATTTCATCCGTTTCCGTTATATTCGATAATAGTTTAATGAAATCATTAGCGGTTTGAGTTCTTGATGTTAGAATGAATGCAAATCTAGTAAAATGGTCCACTAATAAATGAAGATATTTCTTTGATGATCTCGAACCTGGAGGTTCATCCTCCTATTGTGTCAATAGACATTATATCAAAAGGTTCAGTGGCTGGTCCTAGATGAGACATGTATCCAAATTTATCATATCCTTTTGACTTATTTTTTATACAAATTTCACAATTTCTGCAAATCTTCTTTATATTATTGGATAAATTTCTAATTGAATAAAATTTACCAACAGTCTTCTGCATTTGGTTGATTCTAATATGACACATATTTTCATGGATATGTTTTCAAAAATGTTAAACTTAGTTCCTCTGATAAAATTATTTTATCTCGTTTTCCAACCTTTTTGAAGTATACGTTTTGTTTATTCATAAATTTATCTTTTTTTTTCTTGTATTTCTTTATTTCTTTCTTGATCTTTTAAAATGTCTTCAATATTTATCATATTAACTATTCTTAGTTGTTCATCTGTGTTTTCATCAGAATTCAGTACTGGGTTTCTACTTAAACAGTCTGCCTCTAAATTATTCTTCCCAGGAGAGTATATTATTTTAAATTCATATTGTGAAAGATAATAAGATAGGTCACCTAGTTCTTCGTCGGTTCTCGATTTTAAATTCATGTTTTCCAAAGGTTTGTGATATGAAAAAACTGTAAATGGTTTTCCTATTAACCAATATTGCCAATACGTTACCGCTTCTTTTATTGCCAACAGTTCTAAATAAATAGCTTTCAATTCCTTTTGAGTTTCGGTTAATTTCTTCGAAAAATAAGCCACAGGTTTTTCTTTATCATCTGGCTATACCTGTTTTAAAACAGCGCCAACTCCTTCTATAGATGCGTCTGTATAAATATTAATAGGTAAAATTTGATCGAAAATCTCCAATATCGGTTTTGAGCAAAGTAAGTTTTTTATCATCTCAAAAGATTTTTGGCATTCATTAGACCAAAAAAAATTCTGCCCTTTTCTTAGTAACTGATGTAAAGGATCTAAAATTATTGCTTTTCTTGGGATGTATTCATGATAAAAAATTATCTTTCCTAAAAATTGTCTAACATTCTTCTGATTTTTAGGAATTTGAAAATTTTGCACTGAAATTATATTATCCTTTAATGGTTGTACGGAGTTGTTCTGAATTATGTGTCCTAAATATTTTACAGAACCTGATGCAAAAATGCACTTTGCAAATTTTAGACGGAATCCTTCTTTTATTATCCTCTAGCAACTGCTTTAAGTGATTGATATGTTCATCAAAATCCTTTGAAAAAATTAAAATGTCATCAATGTAATTAACCGTAAAGTCAGTAAGTTTATATTTTCTTAATATGTTGCTCAGTACCCTTTGAAAAATTGCTGATGACGTTTTTAAGCCAAAGGGAAGGCATGTCCACTGGTAATGTCCTTCTTGTGTTACAAACCCAGTTTTTTTTTTCTATCTTCGACTCGTAACGGTATAGACCAAAAAGTTGAATTTACATATAGAGTTGTAAAATACTTGCAGTTCCTAGTCTTTATCACTAAATCTTCAATTATTACCGGGAAAGGTTGAGCTTGTGGTACTACAATTTTATTCAGGTCTCTAAAGTCTATACATAATCTTGTTTTTTTATTATCTTCTTTTTTAAATGCTAATGTTACCGGTGCTGCAAATGGACTATAAGATTCTCCTATTAGCTTATTATCTATCAATTTTGCAATCTGCTGTTCTATCTCCTTCTTGTCTTCTATAGTGCATCTATAAGGCCTCTTGCTGCAGTATCTATCTACTAATAAGTCTATTCTAGCTTCATATCCACTTACAGTGCCAATATCATATTTATCTTTTGCAAACACGGATTTATATGTATTAATCAGTTTATTTATTTTATATTTCTCATCTTCTTTTAAATGAATCATTTTCATTTCAATATCATCTTCTTTTACGTGTTCATTGAAATTTATTTTAATATCTTTAATATCATTTCTATCTTTTTCTTTACTTATATCTTCGATTTGTATTATCTCATTACTATCATCATAATATTTTTTCTGAATAATAGTTAGATCTTCAGTTTGAATTAATCTAAATATTTTTATTAAAATCTAATCCAATTAGAAAACCGTACTTGAAATTCTTTTCATCGATAATGTACACATCCACCTCTTTTTCCATTTCAAAATCTTAATCCTTAACTTTGTCAAACCAGTCGCCTTTTGGACACCATTAATCGTTAATAGACTTGACTCATTTATATTACTTCTTTTATTTTTTAATTTAAGTAATTTTGAATTTATTAAGAATACGTTAGAACCTGAATCATAAACTCCATTTATAGGTAGTTTTTGATTCACCTTTAGTTTGACAGTTATTAATGGTGTCACTATTAGTTTTTTTGCTCAGTTTCATTTAACTCTGCCTCAATTACAGAATTGTTTGCATGTCTAATCAAATTTCTTTTGAAATTATCATCTTCTTTTGTTCTAAGCCAGCATAAAGCTTCAGGGTGATATCGTAACCCCTTATTTAAGTTTTCGCAAATTTTACATGCATTTCTTGTAGCTTCGGCTCGGTAGGTAGATCTGTAGGTTCTCTTTGCAGTGAATATTCTTTTTTGTACCATATGTTCATACCTTTTTACCTCATTAAACAAATCAATTGTATCTGTTAAGATCTCTCTATCAATCTTATGCAATATATTTTCTGGTAAGCCTACTGCTATCAGGTCTATTAAGGTGTCTGCGTCAATTGATGTTCTCATTTCAAATAGAAGTTTTTCTTTTCTTATAGCGTAATCTAGTAGAGAACCGTCTTTATATTTATATGTTAAAGCAAAATTAACTGTATTCCACCCTTTGTTCGCAAAATTTTGATTTCCAGGCGGACCATTCAGAGTTTAATGTTAGCTTCATAATCATTGAGTTATACCAATCGATGCAACTCTTATCTCTATATATAAATAATCTAATAATCTCTATTTTCTTTTCATCAGATGTCACATCAAAACGCTCACATTCTCTTTCAAACGTGTCAATCCATAAGTTTGCATTCGAATTTTTGGTTGTAAACTTTTCAATAATAAATTTTTCTGCAATGTACTTAAGGTTGCTATGTCTAGTTTCTTGTGCGTTTACTACTGCTCTCCAAACTGCAAATTACCATCTTCATGTACATAAATTTTCGTTAGATCCTCTGTCATATTTATCCAAACTCTTCTGGTTTGGTATCTTTTTTTAGGCTATTTCTGACTTTGTTATAGGTATGAGTTTTTATAATTTCACTGTGGTAGCTTACCGCTTGTAATTCCTCAGGTATAGAATACTCTCTATTGCATTGCGTGGTTATCGACGTTATAGAGAGTATATTTGACTTTCCGTCGTTTCCGGGTAGCAACGTAAATTTAAATTGTAATTTCTCCATTTCAAAAAACAATATTGTCGTTTTATAATAATAATATCTTGGAGGAAAAATAAACCATTTTGTTTCTCTATAAATACGAGAAACGACAATTATGTTTATTGTTATTCCTCCAGTATGGTATTAAATTAAAATCTTTTGTACATCTTTATATTCTTTGCTTTTAACATTTCAATAAGACTTCAAAATAATTTCTTATATATATATATATATATATATATATATATATATATATATATATATATATATATATATATATATATATATATATATATATATATATATATCTTCCAAAATAGGCTTCAATTCTTCATTATCAACTATATATTTATATTATAATATATATATATTATAACTTCGTTCCATCCGGGTGTCCCTTGACACCTCTCAAGTTTTTTTTTCTAATTAAAGCAAGTACATATCAAGGTATTTCAATTTTCACAGGTTTCGGAAGCCATTACAAGACTAAGTTCGATCGCTTACATCATAGTTCGATCGATTCTCAATAAACGGCTTTTTCCTTGTATTAATAATTTTTTAGGCTGAATGTATGCAATGTATGTATGTATGTAATGTGTCTTTGGTCTATGGTGGTATCAGTAATTTTTTACAAGAAAGATTTCGTTAACTGCAGTAAGTACAAAAATCGAAATATGTATTAGAAACAAATTTTTACATCGCCATAGCTCATTATATTAATCATGAAGTACCCATATAGTACCTACCTAGGTAAACTTATGTACTAGGTAAACAGTACCTTAAATTTATAAATGTCATGGTAGAAAATCCCTTTTGAAATTAAAGCTATAAAATATAACAGGGACTAAAATTGAACCTTTGGGAATACCTTTTCATAGAATCTTAATTTTTGTTTAGAACAAATTCTTAACTATAAACTTATGATTTCAAGGATAAATTATGACATTTATAATTCCAACCGCAAAAATTTCTCACCGAAATTCCATTAGAGCACAATAAGTAGAATTATGTGCGAGATTCGTCATGAGTCGTGATGATTGATCATTGAGTTTCCCCATGGACAATTATTGTGAATATATATAATACATATACAATTATGCACTGAAATAATAGTAAGCCTCGAAAATTTTAATCGTACTAGAGTCTGACTCTAGACTGTTTTTTTTAACTAAATGGACCAGGAAACACGCAAACGGATCGCCTGATGGAAAGCGGTTAACGTCGAGCGTGGACACCCAAATGGCACGTGGAAACTCCATAGGGAGTATGCCGACTTTTGCCGGTTTGTACCGACTTCAAAATTATGAAGATTGAGTTCAGAAATAGATAAAATTTTAGCCCAGGGGGATTGTTTAGAAAATAAGTTTTATTTCATACTTTTTTGTGCATTTTTACTTTGGAAGTCGGTTTAATCTGACATTGGGACAGGTGAAACTAAATAAAAGCTTGTTATAAAACCTAACCAAGAACATATCAGGACATGTCTAAGGAAGTATCCGTAAATATCAACGCGCAATGGTTTTTTTTAATTACTTCAAAAGTTACTGACCGATTTTGTTCAAAATAATTTTCCTGAAGAGTTTTTAGCATGATATGTCAGCATGGAAACTTACAAGCTTCTATCTCCAATAGGTTAGAAATGCTAGTAGTTTACAAACCACTTTGGAGGCCGATTACTTGAAAATGGTCGACTTAAAAAAGTCATGCATGAAACCTTGCCTTTATTTTACAAGACCTATTCAAAGATACCCCCCATAATGGGGTAGAACGAAACAATTTTTTTCATCCCCACTTCACAACTATGGACAGCCACCCCTAAAATATAAAATTGTTATTATTTTATGATTCCAAAACCGAGATATATACACAATCTATAACTATACCAAATTTCATCCACTTAGAAGCGCGGAAAGACAGACAGACAGACGGACGGACAGAGCTAAACCATGAGGGTTCCTTGTGTATTACGGAACCCTAAAAAGCTTTCATCTTAACACCAAGCTTTCGTGGAATACAAACCACATCAAACACCAGGAAATCATAACTTAGGACGGGATATAAAATGATGATGACCTATGCAGCTATGTTATCCTGGTACATGCTACATGAAACAATACGCGTACAGTTACATGGCAAATCGGCTGACAGCCGTGACTCTGGCACTCCGTTACATGCAATTTTCACATTGACATTTTTCAGGTCTTTCCGGCGTCAGTCTGGAATCTGGGTGAGCAGCATTAAGCATCACTTTTAAGCGACCATGGACCGTGGGGCGGTCGTGTAATTTTGCTTTGGCATTGTTGCGGCTTCAATCGTGGGTAGCGCTACGAATAATAATTAATTAAGGTTAACTTTAAAAGAAGAAATTATAACAACAAAACCGGCCACATGCAAGTCCTATTAATATCGAGCAAAAACTTTTCAAAGAGAAATAATACACAATTTAAAAAATATTCAGTGAATATTTCATGCGTTTGCCGATAATACTACTGAGCAAAAAACGGCATAAAAATACGTTTGTTGTATGGGCACTCCCCTTGATTTTTTTCTTCCTGTTTTTAATTTTTATAGGTAAATATAGTTTTGTTTGCTCGTCTACACATCGATTACGTTTGTGTGTAGTTACATTTGTATGTATCACACTCTCGCACGCTTATAAGATTTTGAGTATGAAGGAGACAAATGTTTTTTTTGTTTTTGCTCAGCTTAGAGTACGGCGGTATACATTTTTTTTTATTTGTCAGTTAACGACGGTCACTTGTCAAATCAATACTTTGGTTTGCATATAAAATGTCTTCTAAAAATTGGTTCCCGCAAAATATTGACAGAACAAAACATTTATCATACAGTTATACCTATAGTGAAATTGTATGACAGTACGTTCCCACTAGCTTTTTTAGTGGTCGCGACAGAAAAAACGGCACTGTAAATAGAAGGACCAGAAAAATCAATAACGGATATTTCAGGCCCACGACTTACTGCTTACGTGAAGACGCTTAGGGGAAAAATAAGTGTCCTACTCGAAAAAATATTTTTTCTTTATATGGGTGAGTTTGCGTTTAGCGAAGAGTCACCCATACATGAGATGATTTTATACTTTGAGTATGACAAATAATTTTTTCCCTAAATGTCTTTACACAAGCAGGGAATATGTGCCCGAAGTATCCGTAATTGAATTTCGAAGACGTTATAGAACTCTGCATTAATGCAATAAAGCTGAAACTCGTGTAGGGTTGTCAAATCTCGTGGGAGCGAGGGCGAACATGCCAACATAAGTTTAAATTTACCTAAAGTAGTTATAGCAGCAACAGAAATATATGATCTGTCAAAATTTCAACTATTACACTTTAAAAACTAATTGTCTAGGTAGACAAAGCCTTAGGAGCCTACGCCAGCGTGCCACGAATGTGGCTCTGCGGAGGACACGGCCCAGCACACCTCAGAGGTGTGCGACCGATGGGCCGTGCAGTATCACGATCTCTCGGCAGTGCTTGGGCGGGACCTCTCGCTCTCGAGTGTGGTGCGCTGCATGCTCGAGAGCGACGATGCCTGGCAGGCGGCGGTCTCTTTCTGCGAGTCCGTCATTTCGCACAAAGAGGCCGCGGAGTGGAACAGAGAGAACGATCCATCCTCTGTTCCTCTCCGACGGCGTAGGACAGGAGTAAGGAGGCATCGCTTTGCGAACCTCCAATCTCCCGGAGAATGTATCCTCTTCCCGGCTTAGGTACTCCCGGTGCGGAGGGGTCGCTCCAGTTTGCCGGAGTGGCCCCTAATTTGTGAAAGTCCATTCCCTTTAAGAGGGAGACCGGCCGGTCGCAGGGGGTGTCCCTGTGTTCGACAGATCCGGGACACTCCTCTTCATAGCGGCTGAGGGCAATCAGCAGGTGGTTTTAGTGGGTAGACGTATTGAGAGTCCCACATACCCCCGGGCACCCGACCCGGGGGAGGCATAAGGCCTTTCCCCTGTGAGATCAAAAAAAAATAGGTAGACAAGGCCTTAGAAGCCACTAAAATACTCTTTTTTTATTGGCTTCTAAGGCTTTGTCTACCTAAAATTTTAGTTCTACAAAGTTACTACGACGACAGTTACATTGGCGATTAGATAAATGCATTGCAAATCTAATCTTCAGTTCACACCCTGACGATACGCGGCGCGATGAGACGCTGCATTTTGAAGATAGCTATTCAAAATTAAACTTTATTCACAATGCAAAAAGAAACACGTTTCATTGTAAGAGCGGCGCCGTGCTACGCTGCTATCGGTGGCGCTCGAAATTAGAACTCTTGCAATTAAACGTGTATATTCTTAATTGATGACCTCTGTGGCTCAGTGGTTCGCGTCGGAACTCAAGAGGTCGTGGGTTCGAATCCCGCCGAAGGAACAAAAAGTTTTCTCTATTCATGGGTAATGGATGTGTATTAAATATATTTCCGTTGTCTGGTACACGTACCACAAGTTCTTCGAGAACTTACCACGGGACAAGATTAATGCGGTGCGAAAGCGTCCATAGATATTATTATTATTACTGTGTAGTGAATAAAGTCCAATTTTGAATAGCTATCCTAAAAATTCTCCGTGTGAACTGACGCTGCCGGTAACTGTGTGTACGGCTGCTCTATCATAATTAACGTAAACATGTTTACTGTGAGTATACGTGTCTACATATTATAGCCGTTGGCATCTTGTATGCATCTTCACGTCCACTTATTAATTGCTATCCACATCAAGAGAAATAGGAATCATATGTTAAGCGTGAAGCAAAAACTTTACTACTCCTTTTAAAAACTAACGGAGGAGTACGAAAATTGGCACGGGTAAAGTTTATACGAAGGAGGAGTGCGCTGCACCTATTTTTTTTATCATAATGCTTAGTAAATACAAATTATTATATTAATAAAAATAACGATACACTGTACAGTGTACACACACTACCTCAGATTAATTACTCACACTTGACTCTACCATGCGTATGATAGATACAATTTAGGTTTATTATATCTTAGAATGCTTACACACGTACCGATTTGACTGGTCAAAATTGTGCCACATAAGTATTGATATAGCCATTGATCTATCAAAGTTTACATTGCGTATGTTTCGTGTCCGTTCATTTCAATAACCAACAACATTAAATGATTGTTAGTAGTATGTACTGTCGAACGAGTTGCATCTCGACCCGGTTTAAGATGAAAATATGTAGTTGAACTACACCCACACCTGCAGTCGTTCCGATAGTGTTTAAATATTTCGAGGCATCCTAGTGCAAAGGAAAATGTTTAAAACTGAACCGCATATGTCGTATTTAAAGTAGATTTTCATTTTACTTTGATTGTATTATAAGTGAAGCGGTAAACAAATCAGTAAACTGATTTTGTGAAGTTTGGACCAATCAGAATGCGTTTTACGCTGGTTTAACGTTCACAAGAACACCGGTTTGACAGTTTAAGCGTATTATTGCGGGACTTGATTGTAATTGTATTATTGCAGGTTTTATTTAGCAGAATTGACCCTCTTGTCGAGCAAGAACTTCGATATTGTACTATAGCTGTATATTATCCCCCTTACTAATAAAAAGATTTACACAACGGATTAAGTTATCCGTTGTGTACGTTGCTTTCTTTGTCTGTCAAGTGACTTTTCCAACGCATCAGACAAAGACAGCAACGTTGTTCAAGTTATCCGTTGTGTAAATCTTTTTATTAGTAAGGGGGATTATGTACTACAATACGTAATACATATACGGTAGGTACCTATGAACCTACGTCACACATAAACGTGTAAAATTATGCGGTTTCAGTTCATGAATTATTGATTCAATATCGATTTTATAGACATACTAACTGTTCCTCGCGGCTCCGCCCGCGTAAGTATAGTATCCCTCGGGAACTCTACTTTTTCGGGATAAAAAGTAGCCTATGTTTTAATCCAGAGTCTAAACTACTACCATACCGAATTTCATCGAAATCCGTTCCGTAGTTTTTGCGTGAAAGCGTAACAAACATCCACGCTTTCACATTTATAATATTAAGTAAGGATTTGTACATACATCTTATACTTTAAACGAGCAATCATTTTATAATAATATGTGAAGCAAAAACTTTCACTGGTACATATATTTACGAGAATTGTGCGAACGGAGGAATATGATATTTAGCACAGTTATAGTTGATGTGGAGGAGGGTGTGCAGACAGCTAATATTTGTTAAAATACTGCTTAAAATTAATAAAAATAACAACCAGACACACTACCTCAGATCATTAATTAAAAAATAAAAGAAATGCTTATTGTATGGGAATAAAGTTATACAACCATTTACCTGACGACATGAAAAATACAAATATGAGAATATTTACTATTGAAAAATGTTATTACTCTATTGATGATTATGTAAAAGATAATGACTTAAGGTTATCTTGATAAAATTAGCTAAATATAATTAAAATTAAATGTAACAAAGTTGACATAAAGTGACGCTACAATTAATGTTTAATTAATATTTTATCTTCATTACAATTACTATTATTTTTATTTTTTTAACAATTGACAATACAACATTATAACCAATAAAAAGTTTATCATTCTAATAAAAAAAAACTAATAATGACATCACTAAAAAAATTATAGCCTTAAAATAAACTTGTTACTTTAAGGCCTCCACAGACGAGAGGCCGATCGTTTCAGTTAGAACTGACGTCAGTTCGGCCTGAACGGATTCGAGCACATACACGGAGAAAATCGCATCCGACCGAACTGACGTCAGTTCGGCCCTTAGATTAGTAACGCCTAGATAGTCTTCAAACAAACGCATCGTACAAAGTGAAGCAAGCAACAGATAGATCAGATGTAGGCGTAAGCATTACATACCGACACGCACACAAATAAAACTTTAAAGTTTTGGAGTATGTGCTCTTAAAATTGGAATTATTGTATTTGTTTTTCTTAATATCGTGAGATGTAAAAATATAACTTATATTTCATTTTAAACCATTTAAACACAATTTGTGAACTTTATTTATATTAAACTGATATTAAGGAATATATTAAGAATTATCTTAATACGGGCAATACTTTAAATTGATGATTAAAAAAACAGATAATATTATAAGAGTTTGTCTTAGTTGCAACTATTAGTTAGCCATGAAAATTTTGAAATAAATTAATTTTTACTAGTAACACTTTCACAATTCACAATAGGGCAACAAGATGGCGACATAATATGATTTTATTTTAAAATGTTTTAAATATTTGACTTAATACAAGTCAAATTGTTCGGACATAACATTTCATACTTACATATGAAAAGTTATGTCCGAAGCTTTTTTAAATCTTTTCCGATGCATTGTGACACCCAATAACGACACAAAACCGTCATAATGTTTTTAACAATAAAAAATAATAGTCGGAGATGCTAGATACTAGCGCTTGACCTTGACAACTGACGGGACGTTCGAACAAACTGAGCCGATATGGCTCAAAATGATTTACTTCACTTTTCACGCGCGTACCCGGTTTCTAGGCGTTTTAATCTAAGGTTCGGCTTGAACGGATTCGAGCACATACACGGAAAATTGCCGCAAGCTTCGGTCGTATTTTTAGGGTTCCATAATACTCAAGGACCCCTTATAATTTCACTCAGCCCGTCCGTCTGTCCGTCCGCCGCTCTCCTAGCTTCTGTAATAACTTTATGACTATAACTTTTGTAGTAATTCAAAGAAAACCTATTGTGCGTTGATAGTTACGGAACCCGCCTTAGACATGTCGTGACATGCTCTTGGTCAGTTTAGGCTATTATTTTATTTATTAATTGCATTTTGCTGCAATTTTAATCACGCTATCGACGAAACCGAATTATTGTGTCATACATTTTTCCAGTAATATGTTATAGAAATCATTTCTCTTTGTTTTATAGTAAAAGTCTTTAGATTTTATCAACCATAGTGGCTTTAAAGTTTTAAATACTTCAATGAACTTTAATAAATTTCTTTAGACCACGTGCCATTTTTAGGGTTCCGTACCCAAAGGGTAAAAACGGGGGTCCCGTTTTTACCCTTTGTTATTACTGAGACTTTGCTATTCGTCCGTCTGTCGCCAGGCTGTACCTTAACCTTCTTATAGCACGATAGCTCGACAGTTTAAATTTTCAAAAATGTATGATGTAGGTATTTCTATTGCCGTTTTATCAACAAATATTAAAAACAAAATAAAATAAAATTTTGAGGCTCACATACAACAAACGTGATTTTTCCATTTTGTACGGAACTCATCTTGCCGACTCGCACTTGACCGGTTTTATTTTACACTCGAATTTTATTACCGTTCAGTCCAATTTTATTGCCGTTCAGTCCATCCGTACAGGTCAGATTTAATGTTGCTAACTTAGTTGTTTTACAAAGTTTTACTACTAAATTACGTATTTTATTTTCTTATTATATTATTTTATTTTCCTTATTAGGAATTTAATTGTCAGTAGTGGTTTTGTAGAAAATAGCTAGACAGTAATCATAATATGCAAAGTGGCCTGCTTCTATGTGCTATTATTACACCTTATCATAATAGCACATTACTATGTGCTATTATGATAAGTAGTAGCACGCATCCGTAAGTCGCTTAAGACTACCGATTTAATTTCTATATATACATAACATTTTCTACTAATTTTTTTTAATTTAACGGTTAAAATATATTAAAACTGAAATTTATGTATGTTTGTAAACACAAAATCCCTAAAAAAGCTTTTAGGGATTCCTAAGTTTAGTACCTTTTTTATAGTCATCGGTACTCTTTTAGTAGATTTTAATAGAAAACGGCGCGAATTTAGTAGTTTCGCAAAATCAGAGTTGGCAACACTGGAACGAATCGCTTCAGTCCATACGGCCGACTGATGCGATCTCGAAATTGCACACAGACGATACGATTTTGCATCCGTTCAGGCCGAACTGAAGGAAAACCGGACCGTGTATGGGACCACTAAGAGAAGACTTATAGAATGCATATTATATTTTTGGTTTGTATAAAAATGATAATAAATTGAAATATCATACTATGACTTAAATACCTTATAATGTTGACTATGTTTTTGTTTTAAATAATAATTGTTTAAGTTGTAAAGTACCAATATGAACATTTGCACGCCGCATCAAAGGCAGAATAAGCAAGAACAGAATTTACAATTGTAACACCTTGAAACTGTACCTTATTTGAGCAAATAAACATTATCTATCTATTAACACACACTATCGTACGTTTGATAGATGCCATTTTTTTACACGTTGACAACATTAACATTTTTTATAATCTTTCTTATCTAAGAGGCAAAAGAACCCTTATAGAGTTCACCTACATGGACACACGACCTCTAGATCTTGTAAATATTGTGTAAGTATTAAAATCTGAATCTCGGAGTTCGACTAACAGCTTCAACGGATTCCATGAAATTTAGTACGCAGGGGGTTATAGGGGTGAAATTTAGTACGCAGGGGATTATAGGGGTGACACTTAGTACGCAGGGGGTTATAGGGGTGAAATTTAGTACGCAGGGGGTTATAGGGGTGAAATTTAGTACGCAGGTGGTTATAGGTTATGAAATTTAGTACGCAGGGGATTATAGGGGTGAAACTTAGTACGCAAGGGGTTATAGGGGTGAAATATAGTGCGCAGTGGGTTATAGGGGTAAAATTTAGTACGCAGGGGGTTATTGGGGTAAAATTTAGTATACAGGGGGTTATAGGGGTGAAATTTAGTACGCAGAGGGTTATAGGGGTGAAATTAAGTACGCATGGGGTTATAGGGGTGAAATTTAGTACGCAGGGGATAATAGATGTGACATTTAGTCCGCAAGGGGTTATAGGGGTGAAATTTAGTACGCAGGGGGTAATAGGGGTGAAATTTTGTACGCAGGGGGTTATAGGGGTTAAATTTAGTACGCAGGGGGTTATAGGGGTGAAATTTAGTATGCAGGGGGTAATAGGGGTGAAATTTAGTATGCAGGGGGTTATAGGGGTGAAAAATAAATGTAGCTAGGGATAATTCCCCGAGAAACCGCGAAATTTTAAGCTTGCGTTGCGTAATAAGTTTTTCAGCTATTTCGCTTTCTAGTTGTCAATGTGCGTGGCTCAGCTACGTGTACGTTGAACTTTTTGCAAATTTGTGTGTCGGGTTTGAGTCCCGGTCAGACTGATTGGAATTTTTGTGATTGTTTTTTTAATCGCCATCTATTATTTTTGCCGTTTTGCTAGCACTCCGAGCAAAGTTAAGTCTCCTAGGTACTAATACAATATAGTATATAGTATATTATACTATATAACTTACTAATATATAAAAGTGAGTGTGAGTTTGTTTGTTTCGCTTTCACGTAAAAACTACTAAACTGATCATCATGAAATTTGGCACAGATATAGAGGAGACCACGGGGAAGGACATAGACTACTCTTTATCGCGGGAAAATGTACGGTTCATGCGGATTTCGTTTTACACGTACGAAGTCGCGGGAAACATCTAGTATTATATATATCACATCGTAGTATGCAATACCACTTTCAAGGTTTTTCCAGCAATTTTCCTCTTTAACTGATTTCCCATTAGACATAGATGATTTTATTTACACATATCGAACCTTCGCGTGTTCGGAAAAGTTAATTAGCGAACTGTCAAGGTTTTCGAGACCTCACAGGACCGGTATTTCCGGTACCAAGTACAGGGTTTCCAGATACCAATAATACCAGACTTGTGCTACTGTATTTTTAACCTTCTTCCAAAAATGGCCGTGGTTATATTAGGTCCTTACATATCAAATTGGCGTTTTGTCGTACTGGCCACTTTGATCTCAAATATATCTTCTTTGGTTACGAATTCCAATTTCAAATTTATACCGCTATTTACTCATGCATTTGTGTTTTTCGAAAACCGTATTTCATTTGTTTTATTTCTCTTTTGGTTTTTTTTTTGCGTCACTCTGTTTATAAAATGAAAAACTAGAAATATCGTATTATTTTCGAGTTTAGAGTTGTACCAGTGCTGCAGAAACGGCTCGAAAGATTATTGATATGTGTGGCGGCGGTGTCCCAAAAAAAAACACAGTGCGTTTTTGGTTCCAACGTTTTCGTTCTCGAAATTTCGACGTGCAGCTAACAAGCCCCGTGGACGGCCGGAGACCAAAGTTGATAATCAAGAATTGAAGGCTATTGTGGAAGCGGATCCATTGCAAACCACGTCCGAGTTAGCTGCAGACTGCGGTGTTAGTGATAAAACTGTTTTAATCCACTTGAAGAAAATTGGGAAGGTGAAAAAGCTTGAAAGGTCCCTCGTGAATTGAGTGCAGCAAACCGACAAACGCGCGTCGACTGCTGTGTTACATTACTCAACCGGCACAATAATGAAGGGATTTTAAATCGAATGAATAAACCTGTGATGAAAAGTGGATCCTGTACGATAATCGGAAAAGCTCATCGCAATGGCTGAACCCTGGCGAACCAGCCAAAGCCTGCCCCAAGCGAAAATTGACTCAAAAAAAGTTACTCGTGAGCGTTTGGCGGACTAGTGCCGGTGTCGTTCACTACAACTTTCTTAAATCTGGCCAGACGGCAGATGTCTATTGCCAGCAACTGCAAATTATGATGGAATAGCTAGCTGCTAAACAACCGAGGTTGGTCATTCGCTCTAGGCCACTGCTGCTTCAGGACAACGCTAGACCACACCCTGCACAACAGACGGCTACAAAATTAGAGGAGCTTCAATTGGAATGTCCAAGACATCCACCGTACTCCCCGGACCTTGCTCCAACAGATTACCATTTTTTTCGAAATTTGGCTAACTTCCTGCAGGGGAAAAAATTCAACTCCGATGGGGCAGTCCAAAGCGCCATTAAAGATTTTATAGATTCCTGTCCGAATGGCTTTTCTAGTAAAGGAATCAATGAACTACCTATGAGATGGCAAAAGTGCATAGATAGCAACGGTATATACTTTGATTAAATAAATATATTATGTTTAAAAAAAATCGGAGTTTATGTTCCTCCTTTACAAAACGCCAATTTCATATGTAATGACCTAATATTATGTAGGTACTTTAATGTAAATTAAACTAAGTAGGTGTACGTTTTTATTCGTGACTAGCGGCCTATCAATTTTAGAAGACTGAAGACTCCCGAGTCGATGATTTTTTAACCCCCGACGCAAAAAGGGTGTTATAAGTTTGACGTGTCTGTCTGTCTGTGTGTCTGTCCGTGGCATCGTACCTACAATCGAATGAACATGAAATCGTTGACATGAGCTAGAGTGTTCTTACGATATTTCACAATCAGCAGTTTGCTCAGTGCTTGACCATTGATTAGCAAATAATGAATCCATATTCTACCAGCTTTCGTTCGCTGCTTTTTCCGCCATAAAATTGGACTTTTTTTAAAACTCTCAATAGAAAAGCACATTTAAAATCCGTTTCGTTGTGTTAGTTTGAGGAGCTTAAAAGCGTTAGGTACAAAATTAGTGCAATATTACTACGATTATTAATGTGAATGTTTGTGAGGATGGATGGATGTTTGTTACCCTTTCACGAGAAAATTGTTGAACGGATTTTGAAGAGATTTGGTATGGTAGTAATTTAAACTCGGGCTTATAACATAGGCTACTTTTTATCCCGAAAAGAACAGTGTTCCGTGGGATAATCCCGTGGCAAAAGCTAGTAAAGAATCGTTTACAAAACTGCGTTTAAATTCTTCTTAATGTATTCAATATCGAATATTTTACTATAGTTTTCTTATTATATATTTTATCTATAGCTTATGTGACAGCCAAATAGAACGCAGTTTAGGAGTAATTTGCAAACAAAATCGCAGGAGGTACCTATATACCTAATAGCCAGTTACCTAACATACGCGTCAGTGCAACACGTGCTATGACTCACACAAGCGCTACAGTTGAAATGAAATGATAAACGAATAATAAAATTCCACTTCAAGATATTATATACTATTAGGATTAAAGGAATATGCACGTTTTTTTTATATTTATTTACTATATTCTATATCGTATTCTTTTATAAAACGTGTAGTAAAATCAGTTTCTGGATATCATTGAAAATAACAAAGATATAAGCATTTAAAGTAGTTAGATAGAAATCCGATGTGTAATGTGACGTCACACTACACGACTTGAATAGTAAGTTCACGTTTTGCTAGAAAGAGATAGACTCCAAACTTCATCCGCTCATATCTTGCTCATTTTTCAACAGATTTTATCGCCATTTCTTTTATTTTTCAATCTATACTAGTATCATATTGATTACTAGTCACTACTATTATAATAAATGTGACAGTTTGTTAGGATGGATGAATAGAAGGATGGATGTGTGTTACTCATGCACGCAAAAACTACTGATAACTGAACGGATTTTGATAAAATTTGGTATGGTAGTAGTTTCAGTTCTGGACTAATACATATTTTTTATTTCGAAAAAGAGTAGCGATCCCGTGGGATATTGCATTCGCGGAGCGAAGCCGCGTGTAAAAAGCTGGTATCATATTAATTTTTAATACTTTTTACTGTTCAATGCATATCTATTCCTTATTGTTACGAATTTTATTTAAATTATCCATACTGGTTGCTAAGAGCTTTAAACTATAGGCTACACCTTAAGGACTTAGCCAGCCAGCATTTTAAAAGGCAGCAGGGTAGAGAAACCGGGATATATTATGAAGGTATTATATCTATCGCGTGAACATCTGCAATCTGCACGCTATATAATTTATAGACATAATAAAACATAAACTGCAAACACATCACGATAATAACTGGCCCAAAATCGCAGGCACTCTCTCTGCTTGGACACTGGACACCGAGCGACTGGAGAGCAGTGGCGATGGCTGTTTCTCCTTCACAGGGAAGCCCTAGCCTGTATAATAGGTAGGGATTTAGATGAGGGTCTTCAAAAGGTAACAACTAAGGATGGGCTGTGACGTACATTTGACAGAAAAAATCTTCATACAAAAAAAAGTTAGGCCATCTTGTTTTCACCATACCTCTTATATCAAAATCGCCCCAAATCCCCCCAAAAGTGGGGACAGTTGTCTCGACATGCTTCGTCTATACACGTCTATCTATGAGTTATTTCCCACCACTGCTGGAGAGCCTCTCAGCTCGAGTAGCACTCGTATGTTCGGCCGTTTCTAACCTCCTCCACGTGTACAAACGGTTTAACTCGACCACCCGTTTAGGAAGTTTATCGTCTCGTCTGCCGAATCAAGGTTACCGGCTTTTTGCGCTGTGTATGTAATATCGTTTTGTAATTGTTGTACCTATTTGAAGTTCACATGCAAACAATACATGTTACATTAAACGGAGATGTTAATGTACAAAATGTATCTTGGATTTGTTTGACCTTTACGTCTCGGTGGGTACTATAATTGTGTTCTTAAATTGTTTATTTTATACCATTTTAATAACGTTTGGATTAGCTTTTTTCAGAAATTAGTATTATCATTAATTAATTATTATTAATAGAAGGCTAAACATATAGATGCTTATCTGTAAACGTTTAAATACCAAAGTATTTTCATATAAAAATTGCATGCATTGCATGTAGTAGATTACGATTAAAAAGTGAATATCGGCCCAGCCGTTTCAGAGATTAGCCGGAAGAAATATACAGACATACGGACAGACAACATTTTTTAAATAAGATTTTTTAATTGCAAGTATCCGTGTATACTTTCATATGCATTACGTGAAAAGTTGTTAATTTAAAATTACAAACATACATTTCAATTTTATTTATTTGCATAGAATAAGATATAGATGTATACATATAGAGAACTTTTGGCCCCCGACCTCGGTCGCGTTGAAATCTTTTTCTTTGCACATACTTTGGAGCAGAATTTTGTCATTTTAGGGGGTAACATTTTGAATAATCCTTTCTCGGTGGATTCCCACATCATCCCTGTGTTTAGCGACGCGCTACATCATAAAACTTTTAATCTGTAATAGAAGTATTGTAAAAATATACAGCCGAATATATATAACCGCCTCCTTTTCTAGGAAGTCGGTTAAAAACTGGCAAACCAAACCGATAAGAGTCTTAATCATTTGACTTTCACTAAATATTAAATACTAGCTATTGCTCGCGGCTCCGCCCGCGTAAGTATAGTATCCCTCGGGAACACTACTTTTTCGGAATAAAAAGTAGCCTATGTTTTAATCCAGAGTCTAAACTACTACCATACCGAATTTCATCGAAATCCGTTCAGTAGTTTTTGCGTGAAAGCGTAACAAACATCCACGCTTTCACATTTATATTATTAGTAATATTAAATATTATAGTGTTTGAAGAAAATGTGAAAATATTTGACACGTTCTGTGGGTCACTATTTAATCAATTGATCAGACAATGTTAAACCATTATGTATAGTTCGGTTTCGAGAGGGATTCTACTAAATGTAGAGCGGTCAGCTCACACCGAGACGCGACGTGGCGACGCATTTCTGAGATATTGATTCAAAATTGAACTTTATTCAATACACAAGAAGTTACTCGTTTCACTGCAAGAGCGCCGTGCGCCAGCTCGAAATTAGAACTCTTTCAATGACACGTGTGTCTTCTTGTGTAGTGAATAAAGTTTAATTTTGAACCGCTACTGAATATATACTGAATAATATATATATATATATATATATATATATATATATATATATATATATATATTATAAATAAATAGCGTATGCTTCAATCCAAGATCAAATTCTATCTTGTGTCGCTTGCCTATCGGTTCCTGTGACAAATTAATGTGCCAAATGTATTTGTTATTTGCACCGTGCACGGTGAATAAGTGACATTCAAATTGGTAGCATTATAGTACGCTATTGTCTCTTTGTTTATGTTTATATTGTACGGAGTACACCTACAAATATTTCTATACCTACATTATTTGTAACCAATGCCCGCCTAACTTGATCGTAGTTCGACCGTTGCTCATTTAATTTTGAACTTTATTGGGGTTCTTTTACCTGTTAGAAATTAAAATGTAAACATTGTCACTTCCCCTCCATAATATAAACTTTAACTCTGCCAAATATTCATACTCCTCTGTGCGCATTATTTTTGAATATTATAAATAATGATACTACAAAGTGGTGTAACGGGTTCGATTCCCGCTGGTACGGATATATAAAAACGTTTTGTGACTTTATACAGCATAATGCCTAGTTGGCACTGTGTTTTTCAAGTGACAAACTCACAAACATTCTGAAGATTGAGTTTGGCTATCGTGACTCGTGGCACTGAAGAATATTTCATAGCCTGTACAATTTTTACAATGCCAAGATTTAATGAGTGCTAAAAATAATAACAATTATTAAATCTGTATTAAGTATTACAATCGTTGGAAAATCCGAATTTGAGGCCACTACCATTTTTTTTTATTATGAAATGGTTTTGGCTAATATTTACCGGCCAGTAACATATATTGCACATTGGTGCTATTAATTTTCGAGGAATAATTTCGAATTCGGAACAAGGGTTATGCTCGATGTCTTTGACCGTGCATTCCATTCATAAAAAATCGCACTCACATAACCAAATACAGCCTCGAAGTACGGCCAAAGCCGGGTCAGCAACCCCAATCACTGCACACTAAATCCACTGCACTGTAACCACTGACCACTGTTACTAAACACCACAAAAACCACTGAAACTTTTAGTAATCGTTTAATATTATTTGTGAAGACGAAAATCCCACCGGTAGTGTTGCGCGGTTCGCGATGACTCGTCAAACAATTTTCCATCTCTTTCGCGCGAGTTTTATTCGATGTTGCCGTGCTCAATAAACAATTTTACTACGTATTTAATTAATACAACAGAGGAAATATAAATATATTTATATTTTATTGTTTTAAAATGGACAATAACCAAGACCCATGTTGATAAAATATGTGCCTTTTGCGTTTGTTTGCCCTCATCGGTTAAGTTAAGGTTTGTGTCAGAAAGTGACATTTACCTATAAGTAGGTAAGTTTAATTATTTATAAACTTGAATGTATTGTTAAGGTTTGTTAGATTTAAGATTTAAATAAATTTTACTTGGAAGGTAGTTCTAAAGTCACAATAAATAGAAAAATAAAATGAAAAACACTGTACTTATTAATTTTGTAATTAATCCAATCCTGCTGAAAACTGTTCGTAACCAATTAAATGAAAACTATGTAACATTTATATTATATGATAATAGCTAAAATTAAATAAACGCATTATTAATGAATAAATAAATAAAATAGATTTTACAAAAACATAAACTGAAAAAAAAACAGATTCCTTAAATTATCATTTATTTAGTATTAGGTGATCTTTCAGTATGTAAAAATAAGAATAAATCATTGTAACAAACACAGAACAGTTGCTTTATAATATGGAAATCGCATGAAATATGGCAATCCTACGATGAATAACCTCAAAGGCTGTGTCCAGTGGATACGTAGATAGCGCGTCCAAAACCGCGAATGTGGCTACGTTCTGTTTATTCGTTACTGTGACAGAGTTCCAGCTGTCGGGCAGTCGCATAACACATAGAACCGTATCGCACGCAATAACTTTGTCGGTTTTGTATGCACGTTCGGTTTGAGTAACTCACTGAAACCAATTTTCCGCTTGTATGATGAAATGTTGCGCAAATTTGAATCTTACTGTGTACATGTTAAGGAAATCGGAAATTGTTGTGATAATAATTTTAATATTGCCGCATGAAACTACTCGCGCTTACCTCATGATTATATTACTATAGAAGAAGGATCACAAGATACATGTGACAGAATAAAGTTGTACATATAGGTATTGATATATACTAGAGTATGTGTTACAGTCAAAGGTCGATCAGTCGAGCAGTCGAGACGAGTCGAGCAGTCTCTTCCCGGAATGACTTCTTTATCCTAGATTTGACCGATTCCTTTGGGCCAACCCCGAAACAAACTCCAATTTCGGCCTTTGACTAAAGTACTTTTAGTAAAAAGTAGAAGCTCCTACCTTTTCAGCCAAACAAAATATTACTGTTTCGGGCTTTGGCTTGTCGATGTAATTACTGACACTATAATATATACTAAGCTACATTATATTCATCTTGAAAACCCCGATGGTCTATGGGTCTATATCTATGGTCTCCCTAATATTTATTCCTGCAAAGTCACTTGTGGATCATTAAATACGAATCATAGCACAGTCCATTGTAAATCAATAAGGGACTACCTGGATAAAAAAGTTTACAGCGATAAAATGACTTCAGAAATATTTATATTATTTTTATTATCTATATATATTCAATATCTCAACACTCTTATTATTAACAAAGATTTTATAAATACATACCTACTTCGCTTAGGTGGCCTATACCCATATGTAGCTATTAGGTATTCTGTTGTAATTTGTAAATTATAATATTAGGTCATTACATATGAAATTTGCGATTTGTAAAGGAGGAACATAAAGTCGATTTTTTTTAAACATAATATAATATTTATTTAATCATGTATATACCATTGGTATCTATGCACTTTTGCCATCTTATAGGTAGTTCATTGATTCCTTTACTACAAAAACCATTCGAACAGTAATCAATAAAATCTTTGAAGACGCTTTGGACTGCCCCATCGGAGTTGAACTTTTTCCCTTGCAAGAAGTTATCCAAATTTCGAAAAAAATGATAATCTATTGGAGCAAGGTCCGGGGGGTACGGTGGATGACTAAGACATTCCGATTGAAGCTCCTCTAATTTGCTACCCGTCTGTTGTGCAGTGTGTGGTCTAGCGTTATCCTGAAGCAGCAGAGGCCTAGAGCGAATGACCAACCTCGGTTGTTTAGGTTTTGCAGTTGATTTGATCCATGATTTGCTGTTGCTGGCAATAGACATCTGCCGTAATCGTCTGGCCAGATTTAAGAAAGCTGTAGTGAACGACACCGGCACTAGTCCACCAAACGCTCACAAGCAACTTTTTTTGATTCAATTTTCGCTTGAGGCAGGCTTTGGATGGTTCGCCAGGGTTCAGCCATTGCGATGAGCGTTTACGATTATCGTACAGATCCACTTTTCATCACATGTTTATTCATTCGATTTAAAGTCCCTTCAATAATGTGCTGGTTGAGTAATGTGACGCAGCACTGAATTCATGAGGTACCCACCTTTCAAGCTTTTTCACCTTTCCAATTTGCTTCAAGTGGATTAAAACAGTTTTATCACTAACACCGCAGTCTGCAGCTAACTAGGACGTGGTTTGCGATGGATCCGCTTCCACAATAGCCTTCAATTCTTTATTATCAACTTTGGTCTCCGGCCGTCCACGGGGCTCGTTCTGCAGGTCGAAATTTCCAGAACGAAAACGTTGGAACCAAAAACGCACTATGTTTTCTTTTGTTTTTATTGACACCGCTGCCATACACATCATTAATCCTTAGAGCTGTTTCAAAAAGAGGAAAAAACAAATGAATTACGGTTTTCGAAACACAAATGCATGAGTAAATAGCGGTATAAATTCGAAACTGGGATTCCTAACCAAAGCAGATACATTTGAGATCAAAGTGGCCAGTACGACAAAACGCCAATTTCATATGTAAGGACCTAATATTATAGATCGGTACCTCAGTTAGTAGATTAGAAGGTATTATAGCAAAAAAAAAAAACATACATATATTATTTTCCTCCTCAAACTCCTCATAGAGCATAGAGGTTCTTTTGCCTCTTACACAAAAAAATTGTGACAGATTGACAAACGTGTAACAAAATTGTATGGTCCATCAAACGCACGGTAGTGTGTGTTAAATAATCTGAAGGATTGTTATTTTTACAAATTTTATGTTTTGTTCACTTTAATTTACCGGCCAAATTTCCTACTCCTACGGTTGCACAGTTGCCGTAAAATTGTACTGAAAGTATTTGCTTCACGTATGAATAAAGTAATCGTCCGATAAAAACATCATATTCACTACTCACAGTATTTGGGTTCGCCCCTCCGCTTCACCCGCAGCTTGATCACGCACGACGAGATGCACTGCAACACACAGACACAGACAAATTAATGCTAGTAAATAAATATAAAGGAAAGTATAAAACTAAATACACATCAGAAGCCCAATTCTCGTAACTATTTATGATCATTATCCTGTTTCGGTCCGCGCGCTGAATCACTCGCTCACGCGCGATAGACGCGTGTGTGAATGCGACACCGCGCAATCCCAGAGGATTCCAATAGAATTCCAAAAGATGAAGAATTAGATTCCATAATCTTCCTAAATAGTCTAAAATAGTCGCAAATTCCATAGTTTGCGACTTTTTGAAAAACGATTGAAAGAAAATAAATATGTGAGGTTATTAAAGCACAAACCCCACTATTTAATAAAAACTAATAACACTTCATTTCAAAAAATGTCCAAATGTAAGTAGTACGCCATATTTTGCAATAATTGTTATTGTTTGTTCCTCGAAAAGGGTCATTTCGCGACGTCCAGCGTAATTGAAAACGATATTGCTTATGTTATTAACTGTTTATATTAAAAAGTTAATTTTCCCGTAATACTGGTGTTTGCAGATATTTGTAACAAGTTTTCAGAAAGCGTTAAATGAGGAATAAAAGGATATTTCCTGTACAATCGTTTTCATGAAAAGCAACTGAATTTCTTGCTTCAGCTAACGGCTTACTATCTATTTAACTGGCAACATTTCAGGTAGAAGTATTCATCATACTATCTACCAGTACCTAGGAGACCGATAATTGCTCGGATTTCTAGTAGTACGGATTTTTTTACAGATGGCGATAGGGCAAGGCCTCAACACTGCGTTGCGTCGCAGCGTCGCTTTGTAACGCAAAAATCGACGAGGCCACCACATCCGTAAACCACGTACAAAGGTGCGTCGTCGTTTTTTGCGATGCAACGCCGCGCCGCAACGTAGCCTCTGGCCTCGCGGCTCGACCGTAGTGTTTAAAAAAAATCATAATAATATGTTGATGTGACCTTTATATGACTATTATCAATATTATTCTGAATTCTGATGTGTTACTTTCAAATGATTTAAATCATTGATATACGAATTAAAAGGAAAAAATATTTTTAATATTTCCACACCCCTAAGAGGTAGAAATTGTGAAACTAACTAAACACAAGAACGCTGTGCATCAATTTCTCGGAAATAAAGAATATTAATATTATTATTAGTCTGACCGGGACTCGAGCCCGAGACACCAATTCTCCGTCAACGCAAAAAAATGTAACACATACGTAGCTGAGCCACGCGCTTTGACGATTAACGAGCGAAATAACTCACATTATTAAGTTAATTACGTACACAACGAAAAAAATTATTACAAAATTAAACATTCGCGGTTTACCTGAGATAAGAAGAGCTTGATCGATTTTTCACCCCTAAAAACCTCTTAGTCCTAAATTTTATGAAAATTGTTGAAGCTGTTTCCGAGATTCTGATTATTGATATATATTTACAAGAATTTATCGTTTAAAGCAGGGGTCTCCAAACTACGGCCCGAGGGCCACATCCGGCCCGCGGACAAATTTTGTCCGGCCCGCGGAGAGCTAGCATACTTGAAAACTCCTTTTAGAGAACATATTTTTATAGCAAATTAAATTTAGTTTACTGAAGTATTCTAATTTTATGTTGAATAATTATTAATATGACATCTACATTGATATGGTCATGGGCTAACTACTCATACCATTGTTGTAGGCTTATTGTTATTGTTTTTGTGATAAGTTGGATAAAGAAACACAGAATTGTAATGAGTAAAGACATGTATAATATGCAGAAAATTTAACTTCAGTATATAATAACTAACAAATTATTGAAATGAATCCAACTAACATTTTATACATTTTAAATAAAAACATAACTTATAACAAGCATAATGACATATGAAATACTAATAAGATTTATGTAATTGAGATTTTTCACTGACAATAGTTTGTAGTTGTGGACTAACTTTACTTGTACCAATTATTAAAAGATATTTAAGATGCTCATCAGTTAATTTAGATCTGTAATTTAGATCTGTAAACATTTTTGTGTACTTCATTTTTGAGAAGGTCTTCTCACACAAATAAGTAGTACCAAAAACAGAAAACAGCCCACGAGCAAATTTATGCAAATGATCAAATTGTGTCAGTGGAAGACCCTTATAAAATTCCAACAAAGATGAGTTTTGATATTTGTTCTTAATTATATCACTGCACTGTAGATCAATCGTTTCCATTTGAAGTTTCGGGGCTAGGGTTTCAATGTCAGTATCAAAAGGATTCTGAAAAATCTTAATTTGATTCGCAATGGTATCAGAGTCCGAGAAACGAGTATCAAAATTTATTTTTAAAGCACTCAAAGTTTCGATTGCAAAATTGATAGGAAACTCAGTCTCAGTGGTGTGGCTGAATATTTCACATGTTTTAAAATGTGAAAAACATTTACTTCGTAGTTGTGATTGAAACAGTATCAATTTCTTCCGGAATTATTTGATATTAGTGTATAAATCAGGAAGATGCAGGTTTTCTCCTTGCAATCTCAAATTCAGTTCGTTCACATGTTTTGTCAAATCAACATAGAATGCTCACCTCCACAGCCATGCGTTGTTTTGTAATTCAGTAAGAAGGCGATGCTTTTCATTCAAAAATAATTCGATCACTGCTCGAAGTTCAAAAAAGCGCTGAAGGACTTTCCCACAACTAAGCCAACGTACGGCAGTATGATAAGGTAAGTCATTTTCTCCAATCTCTTCAATAAATTGTCGGAATTGTCGGTGATTCAGCCCAAAAGATCTGATAAAATTAACAGTTGATATGACTGGTTTCAGAACTTCAGACATATCCAAACATTTTCCGCACAAAGACTGTTAATGAATGATACAATGTAAGACTAATGGTTTTGAACCACCGTCATTTTCAACAGCCTTTGACAGAAGAGCGACCACTCCTTTATCTTTCCCACTCATGTTTTTGCCTCCATCAGTAGTAATACATTTCAAGTTTTTCCATCGAAGGTTCTTTTGATTAATGGCCATTTCAACTCCTTTACAAATATCTGTACCAGTAGTTGTGCCATGAATACTATACATATCAAGAAGTTCTTCATGCACTTCATAGCTTTTATCTACTCCTCGAATATAAATCAACACCTGAGCACATCCGTTGACTCATCCAAGGCCAAAGAAAACCACTCAACATGTCCATTTTTGTCGAACAGTTGAGAGGGTATATTTTCAACGATGTTTTCTACCCTTCGAGCCACAGTGTTTGCTGACATACTGACAATTTTTAATAAATTTACCTTTTCAGGGCACATTTCTTTGGCTACTGCAATTATGCATTCTTTGATCATTTCTCCATCGGTGAATAGTTTTCCACGTTTTGCAATTTCAAGAGCCACACGAAAGCTGGCACGAGTTGCAGCCTCTTGTTCAGTTTTGAGTTTTGTAAATGAAGATTGCTGCGATTTCAATCCGCGCTTCATAGCTTCGAATTTTTCTGTCCGCAAACTTCCTGTATATTTTAAGTAATTTTGAAAATGTTTTGTTTCATAATGACGTTTAATGTTATATTCCTTGAGAACGGCTATGCTTTCATTGCAAATCAAACATAGCGCCTTGTTACTGGACTCAATTACGAAATACTGCATGTTCCACTGATCTTTGAATTTTCTACATTCACTATCAATTTTTCGCTTCTTTTCCATACTACTAAATCACACACAAAAACAACAATTCAAATCAAAATACTGTTACAAAGATGTCTTAAACTTAAACACGCACAAACACGTTTTAAGGAGGTACGCACTATTTTATTTCACAACAGTGTCATAGGAACTGACTTGTGGTTGCGCCACTAGCCTTCTTATATATTCCAATTACTGCCATCTAGAAGTGAGTGGAAGACACCAGAACTTTCTCGAACCAACGAGATTATTCTGTACGTGCTATTAGCTCCATCTGTAGCGATAGAAGGTACTACCTATTTCCGCTTGTGTCCACCAGATGTCGTGTCACGTTAATCCTCATGGCTCGTACTCTACGACTAATCTAGAAATTACAGATAATGACAGGAAAATTAATAATATGCAGTGTTGCCGTTTTGCGGACTTTAGTCCGATTTGCAGCCTTTTTAAAACGTTGCGTACTTTTTCGGACCTTTTTTTTTTCATCAGTGGACTATTTCACTTTTTACCACCGGCAACAATGATAATATGGTTTTGGCCCTCGGAACTTACTGTAGTAATCAGTATGGCCCTAAGGCTGGAAAGTTTGGAGACCCCTGGTTTAAAGTATAAGTACAGAGTAAAAGTGGTATAAGATTCGGTAATTATTATAACATTACTAGCTGTTGCCCGCGGCTCAGCCCGCGTAAATACAGTATCCCACGGGAACACTGTACCTTTTCAGGATAAAATGTAGCATATGTTTTAATCCAGAGCACAAACTACTACCATACCAAATTTCATCAAAATCCGTTCAGTAGTTTTTGCGTGAAAGAGTAACAAACATACATTCATCCATCTTAATTTTCTCTAAATTCATCCATAAACTTTCACATTTATAATAATAATAATATCTATGGACGCTTCACACCACGTGAATCTGGCCCTGTGCTAAGTATCCGAGGAACTTGTGTTACAGGTACCAGAAATCAAGTATATTTAATACTTTAATAATATGCATATATTTAAGATTTTTACCATATTATACACATATTTAATACACATCCATGACCCAGGAAAACAGAAAAAAAATTTTGTTCCTTCGGCGGGATTCGAACCCACGACCCCCGGCTTGAGTACCAACGCGCTGAACCACTGAGCCGCAGAAGTCCTCAAATATTAGTAGGATTATGCTCATTGGACATTATTATTCATCAATGATTCTTCGAGCGTTTTGAATACGTGGACCACTCAGGGCTGTTACTTGTTGGCTGAAGCATCATTTTCCTTTTACAGAGTATACACGTACACACAACAACACACATTGTTACCCTACTCAATAACGGGCCAAAGGTCAGGGTATAAGCCATATCAATGGAAATTGGAAGCGGAATTAAGAAAGAATTGACACTAAGAAGAAAGAAATGACAACAAATTGAAAATATTTGCACGACGATTTAATTTTAACGCAAATAATAAAGAAAAATTAGAAACCTAAAAAAAAAATAGCACAGACCAACCCCGTCCATGGAGATGATGTAGAAAGAAAAAAAAATCTTCCTAATATTGAGGATATACCCGTCACCAGAGCCTCCGAAGTGTTAGTACAATGTTCAGAAGTTGCTAAGCATGATGACGATGATAACCCAGTAATAGCTAAGCTCAAAAGGTCCTATGCAAATTCCCTGTTTGGCTGGTGCCTCTACTTGGCGGCTCGCCAGTGTTGCCAGCCTGAGTCTCGTATCTCCACTAATTGCTAAAATAAAACTGTATTGTACTATGCAGGTATGTGACTCGTGTAGTTATTTGCCGTATCTACATTGGCAAATTAACTTAGATTTATAAAATCGTAGTATTGTCAGTGTTTTTTAATTAGATACATATCATTAAAGTTTTAAAGTTTTGTAGATCGACTGAAAAACTTTCATGTTTTTTAATCCTAAGTCTGGGACTATATTGTCCGGAATATACGGATTCCGGAAAATATCGGCCGGCGAAAATTCAGAATACTGAAAATAGAACTCTGCACTAATACAATAGAGCTGAAAAGCGAACACACATGTGTCGAGTTGGAGTTTTGCCGAGAATGTCAATGTGCGGCGTTGTTGTTTTTGTAATTCTTTCATAAATTTGTGTTAATTCGGTTCATAATGTGTAATATTGGTAGAATATTATCCATTAAATAATCGTTAACGTGCACAAGTGTGGGCAAGTGGTACAACTACAAAATGCGTGCTATTTTGAGTTTCCCTCCAAAACTTCCTAGGAACTTTTAGTAAAGCTTCTACCACTTTACTGAATCGACTGACTTGACTCATTGACTGCACTGACTATTTCGCCTCTTTACTTCAATAATGGGACAAGTCGAAAAAATGTAAAAAAAATATTTGATAAATTAAACCGCAGTGTTCAGTTTTATTTTCTCCAAAAACGAGGTATCTCTAAGGTTAATAATAGCTAATCTTTGCGCGAAAGAGACAGAGCAACTGTGATATATCGCGATATCCCGCTGTTTCTTTCTTGGTGGAGTTTTAAAGTGCTAACACACGTACGGATTCGGTATGGGGCGGACCACGGATTTGGTCCGCTCCGTACCAAATCCGACCGTGTGCAGAGTAGTCCGACGAACATAATTATTATTAATAATACTAACAGACACTCGAACTTGGTCCGCACCATATCAACGTACCGAATACGGTGTCGCTACACACGTTCGGATTTGGTCCGGCAGACCGAATTGAAAACTCGACACTCGTTTGTTCGATTTTCAGCTCAATTTTATAAGCGCAGAGTTCTATTTATAGTGCCGTTTCTCGACGACGACGATAATTCCAGCAATCAATTGAAATCGTGCAGTGATACCAACTCTCAAAATTATTTTTCGACCCTCATACTATTTACAAGACTTACGCTGATTTTATTGGACTATAATTGGTTCATCCTAATTATAATTATGTTATCCCAATAATAGTCCAATAAAATTAGCGAAAATATAATAAGAGATAGTAAGCTACAAACTCTAAAAGCTTTATGTGTACACATAAAGACTTACGCGCAAATGACATAAAACTAACGTGTAACTTAATCCTATTTCACTCCCTATAAATTTTCATTTCTGGGGTATGAAAATTTATAGGGAGCTATATACACATAAAAACTGATTCTTAAGGAGTAAACTCTAAAAATCCTGCCGCCTAGTGAAGCCCCGTAAAATTTTCCCTAATTTTAGCGGCAAAATCCCTAAGTTGGCTACACCGAGATCGGTGTCCGGCCCAATCGCCCGACTGCTGACTGCGAACCATATCCGATGCGGACCGCGGCGCACACAATTAATAATAATTATGTTCGCCGGACTACACGTCGTACTACTACTACTGTGTAGAGTACACGCTCGGATTTGGTCCGCTGCGTACCGAATCCGCACGTGTGTTAGCATTTTTAGTTTTTCCAGTAAAAGAAATAGGTATTGACATGAAATATGTCCTAAATATAACGTTGTTTGCATCAAAACAAGTAACTATTTACACTTAATTTTTTCAGATTCGATCGCGTTGTAAACTGCTAGTTGAACTTACAATAACACCGAGTTATAACTCCAGCATTCCCTTTGCATTGGTTAGTACTGGTATGTACGTTTTAGTTAACCACTAACCCCGTTACTAATAAAACTATTTACACAACGGATACGTTGGAAATGTCACTTGACAGACAAAGACAGCAACGTTGTTTAAGTTATCCGTTGTGTAAATATTTTTATTAGTAAGAGAGTTAATGAATCCTGACTTGGTTCATTATTCCTGATCTCTCTCCAGTTAAAACAACGGAGAAAACTAAAGCCGCGGGTCGCGGGTTCGAATCCTGCCGAAGGAACAAAAAGTTTTTTCCGTGTTCCTGGGTCATGGATGTATATTAAATATATGTATTATATAATTAAAATCTTAAATATGTGGATAATATAAAAGTATATTTCCGTTGTCTGGTACCCGTAACACAAGTTCTTCGAGAACTTACCACGGGACCAAATTGACGTGGTGTGAAGCGTCCATAGATATTATTATTAATATTATTTTAGGTATACCTGTGTTCGACGTTACGTCATCTATGTTCAAAGTTGATTCCTCAGGGTTTAGCGTTACCATTTATAAAAAAAAGGAGGATGTTTTTTACGTGATAAGTAATCTAAAACAACTGGAGAGAGATCAGGAATAATGGACCAAGTCAGTATTCATTAGGTTATGAACTGGAACGTACATACCTGTACTAAACTACTTAGCTGCAAAGGGAATGCTGACACACAATTTACGAAAGCTTTATTATAAAAAAATGAAGATTAATAATTTAGAATTGCAAAATGCATACAATGTAAAGCCTGGATCAGCTGATAGAAAAAAAAGCTGATCTCATGGATTTGGTTAACGAAAACCTTATAAGATACCATAGACCATTTTATGAATCTTTGTAACTATAAGACTGCGCGTAACTTTTGAGACTGTATATTTTAAAACACTGTTATGTTTTATAATGTTTAACTTCTATACGAGATTTATATTAGGTAATATATAATTAAAAGTAAGCTTTGAAATGTCTAATTAAATGAGCAGAGTCTGATATTTTGTTTTGAATTGTTTTTTTTTTATTTCATTTAAACTTAACAATTTTTATTATTTCTCCAGTCAAATGTCTCAATAAGCATAAGTAAGGTTTGAAATAACGTTTTTTTTAAGGTTTGTGATATCATTTTGTTACTAGTGGATACCAATAATCCAATTTTTTCGAATGTTTTGTAGTAAAAGGTGAAGATATCCTTCTATCGAAAAATAAATTATTTTAGAGACTATATTTTGTTTTCTTTTAAAATGTTCCTATACCAAATAACCTCAGTAACACAACAAGAAGTTTATCATTGACAAGTGGTAACACTCGTGTTGTAACATATTTTCAGAAAAAACGTGACACTAAAAAAAAATCTCGCCTTAAAAAACATTATAATTTTCTCAAAATATACTTTAAATTATCAGGACTCTTATATATCTATCTATATTCAAAAATCTTATTTATTAACATCTCTAATTTTTATTAAATTGATCTTTGAATTAAATTAGTTTTGACAAATAACTTTTAAAAGTTAAAAAAAAAGCTTCCTGTATAGTTTGGTTTTTTGAGATAGGTAACACAGTATTTTATTTTTTTATAAAGTCAAATTTTTTTAATCAAAATTGGTATTTTCATACACTTTCTGAACATCGGTCTACCACCATTGATGGTGCCACCGGTTGCCTACCACCGGTTCGGGAACTAGCCCGGCGAGTTTTGCAGGGGAATTCAATTGGTAACGTTGTGGTTTTTGTATTTCTTTCATAAATTTCAGTATTTCGGTTCTTAATGTGTAATATTGGTAGATATTAACCATTACATATTCGTTAACCTGCACAAGTGTGGACAAGTGGTACAACTTCAAAAAACGTGCTATTTTGTGTAAAAAACCAAAACTCCCTAGGAACTTTCAGTAAAGCTTCTACCACTTTACTGAATCGACTGACTTGACTCAGTGACTGCACTGACTATTTATTTGGACTTTAACTAGACTTTAGTCTTGACGATTTAGAAATACGGTGTTGAAAATTTAAAGGAAAATTCTATCCCGCCTTGACAAACTTGACACTGACAAATGGTTACAAGCGGACGTCATTTATTTAAAAATATATATATATATATATATATTGTCGAGTAAAATGTCAATGTCATATTTGACAGCTCGTCACTTCGATTTTCAAAATTTCGGCTCTATTGTATTAGCGCAGAGTTTTATTTTCAATACTCTGAATTTTCCGCGGACTTTCGGATTCCAGATCATATAATATAGTCCCAGTCTTTAATAATAATAATAGCTAGTGCCACGGGCGCTGGAAAGGGGTGCATGTTACACTTGGACTTGGCATGAAAAAATATGTAGGAAAATCCTACACACGTATTTTTATTAGCATTGTTTTTAATAAATGTAAAGGTATTAACACCGAAAAGATACGCGACGCGGCGCTGCATTTTTAGGATAGCTATTCATAATCGAACCTTATTTACTACAGAAGAAGATACATGTTTCTTTGTAAGAGTTCGTTATGTCTAAGTTGCACCGCGCATGTACTTATATGACTGATGTCAGTATATTTTCCGACCACTAGGACCTTCAAAAAAAGAGCGTAGTCCTGTTTAAAAGGCCGGTAACGCACTTGCAACTCCTCTGATGTTGCGGGTGTCCACGAGCAATGGTAATCTCTTTCCATCAGGTGATCCGTGTGCTCGTTTGCCCTCTATTTGAAATTTAAAATGATTACTCTCTGGATATGGCTCAAAAGTCAAGAAGTGACTAACCCACTAACCTCGTGTATGTGCGTGATGTCACTCACCTCGTGTATGTGCGTGATGACCTCTGTGTGCGTCATGTCCTCCAGCTTGGTCTCGTTGACGTCCATGATCTCGTCTGCTAACTCCAGGTTCTCCCAGTTGCCCGCTGAGGGGGAGCCTGGGGGAGGACAAGGTATACCTGAGCTAATTGACAATGGTTCCATTTGCAGAGAAGGTAGTTGGGAGATTTAGAGGCTCTCAAGGAGTAGGAATTTTTAATGGGTAAGAGTTAAGGTCCCAATTTCACCAACACCTGTAATAAGTGTTAATCGTTTGTCTAAATATAACGAGATATTGAATCAATGATTAACTTCACCAAGCGTTGGTGAAATATTCACTTAACATGACAACCTGTGGGGTAAGCGGGAACAATTTACATTAACGTATTGGTAACGATATCGATGGAGAATTGTATTAAAATCATGTCAGCGCCTGCAAAATTTTCATTTGATAGCCTTACGAATATACGCTTACGAATATAAGCTATAGCGATAGCCAATACCCCTCTGATACCCAATTCTCGTAACTATTTGTGACTATAATCCTGTTGCGGTCCGCGCGCTGTCTCACGCGCGATAGACGCGTGTTGAAATCCGATACCGCGCGGACCAAAAGGGGATGATGATCACAAGAAGGTCACAAAAATTTTGTATAATACCTATATCGATTATTTATCGAACACGAAATAATTGCATTTTAAAAATTCACCGAAGTAGACATGAATAATTTTACAAAGTCCCATATCAGTTTAAACAGACTAAGCTGTTACCTATGTCAATATAAAAGTTTTATAATTTTCCCGACAGTTGCAGTTTTATGTCAGTTTCATTGTCATATTACGTGAAATAAACCCTCGTCTTGGCTCCCCGAGTTTTATTACACTTCCGCTCCCGCCGCCAGGCTATACCGGCCTTGGCCTATAGATAGATAAATATAAATTAGTGGAGGCAGCTTATTTTATTATAACAATTAGTATAATATTTCTATAAAAAAATCAATAGATGAATTTATATACAAAAAAAAATTTGAAAATCGATCCACAATCGGCGGGGAACATACAAAAAAAAGATATCCACAGCCGAACATATTATTAGAACTTCCTTCTTTTTAGAAGTCGGCTAATAGCAGATCGCATTGTGTGACCCAAGCATTATAATTATATGTGTTATTCTTCTTATTTTTAATAATGACACCCTCAGTGAGTCGCCAATGTCAGAGTGCTTAATTTGTAATAGACTCTGTTCTACTGTATGGGGGGAAACAAAGGTACAGTGACATAATTATAATTAACCGATACTTAATTGATGTCTTATGTTTACGCGAATATTGTTCATTGTTTTAAACACGTCTTACTGAAGAAATGTGTACCGCGACACAATCCGTAAGTGTTTAAACCAATGATACTTAATTGTTGAATTATGTGTTTTAGTGCACATCAGCCCTTCTGAGTCCTGAGTTCCTGACACAATGCGCTGCAATATGCAGGCATGTTACCACAGTTAAATAGATATGGTACCTACGTAACGAACCCGGGTCCCGGCGTACGCGCAGCCTGTAAGGCTGGGAGTTTGGTCTATAATCTATAATATGATCCGAAATCCGGAAGGCCGGGGAAAATTCAGGGCATTGAAAGTACAACTCTGCGATAATACAATAGAGCTTAGAATCGAACCCACAAGTGACGAGTCAAATGTCACAGTCATATAATATGACAGACTATCGACACTTCCATTTTCAACTCTATTATAATAACGCAGAGTTCTATTTTCAGAGTTTAGATTCCGGTACATATAGTCCCAGCCTTAGGCAAACCATATATTCGATTTTCACGGCTCATCATTATGATGGCATGTACCTGTGGGGTAAGCACGAATTATTGACAACGGCGTAAAATTGTATGATTTGGGCTGTCATGATTTTCATACCATTCTCCTTCGATAACGTTAGTAATACGCCGATGATAATTGTTCCTGCCTACCCCATTGATCTGATTCTGGAGCTGGATGGTCGCCATAGGAATTCTGCAATAAAACTCTACAAACCCCTTCGAGTTTGGGACCGTATGATTGATTGGTCTTGACAAGTACTTTGTCTCTGTTATGGTATTTAGGGTCTGATGATAGAGCCTTATGGCTCTCCGTTTTATAAAGCTTGTTTAAAATAAAAAATTTTCTTCGTGAGTGTTACAGTTATAAGAAGTTAAGTTAGGTAACTGTTTTTGGAATCCGCGTCAAGAGGGTCGGTATAAGGTATCAAAACGCAAGAACACAGACTAGTCCTTGGAGTGGTCTTAGTTAAGAGTAAACTTTAACACCTTCTCGACTCTATCGCGCTTGCAGCGGCAAATTGTGCTCCCGGGGGGCAGAAATCATTTGGGTAGTACAAGGTCCTGGGTCCCATATTTTATCACTCAGAAAATAAATGACTCATATGAGCTGATCTCGGCCTGTAAAGCGACAGAAAATTTCTGTCGATTTTTGTTGTTGAACCATTTAATGGTTAATGGCTTAGCTACTACAGAATACGAATCGTTTCTACTCCCTACCCCTGACTGAATATCCTTATAAGAACAATAAAAGTTTTTTTAATAAATTCTTCCTTTTCCTCTCCTTATCCTACTACTATTATAAATGTGAAACATTGTATGGATGGATAAATGTATGGATGAATGTTTGTAACTCTTTCACGCAAAAACTACTTAACGGAGTTTGAAGAAATTTGGTATGGTAGTAGTTTAAGTAAGTAGTTTTTTATCCCGAAATAGTACACTGTTCCCGTGGGATACTTTATTTACGCAGGCGGAGCCGCGGGTCAATTCTATAAGTATTATAGTATATTGTAAGATGGAATGTTTTTCTTACACTTTTAAATCTAAATCGTTGTTCATTTGTTGGAGAGATAACCACGGCCTCACAGAAAACCGGCGTGAAGTAACGCTTGCAATGTATTTAATATAATGTATTTAGTATAATTTTTGATTAGACATCGTGCTGTCGAATATGATTACATACATATTTAATGTTTATCTCCTCTTCTCCGTGGATCTGAATTATAATAATTACGGAAAATAAAACGTGAATGAAAATTTTACAAAATAATAAATTTTGGTTTGTAGTTACCACTTTTAAAGCAGCGGGTAAGAACTCCTAATGTTTTTAAAATAGGTGGTGAAAGCCACCATTCAGTAGGTAAGTCTGCTTTTATAATATTATTTTTACTTTTGCTTGGTACTATAACATTAATAATAATAATTAATTGCACGAAATAATCGGCGTTAAAGGTGAAATTTATAATTGACAAAATTCTAAATATTTAAACACTATCTTTTGCCCGCGGCTCAGCCCGCGTAAATATAGTATCCATACGGGAACACTGTACTTTTCCTGTACAGTAGCCTAAGTTTTAACTCAGAGCCCAAACTGCTACCATACCGAATTTCATTAAAATCTGTTCAGTGGTTTTTGCGTGAAAGAGTAACAAACGTCCATCCATCCATCCTCACAAACTTTTACATTTACACTAGATAAGTAGGACACTCCTACACAGACTTTGCCTTAAATTTTATTCTGCTCCTAGCATAGCGAGAATAGGGGAGAAAAGAGACGGTTCACGGTTCTCGTTTACATGATTATAGTTGAGACGAAAAACTGTCTCTAAATTGGTACCTATACCTACTCCTAAGGTCTTGAATAGATTAAAGTTTGACTTACCATATAACTTGATCTTATTATCCTTCGTCTGAACCACAATAATCACGTAGCCCTCCAAATCGACTGTTTTACATTTCACAGTAGTCATTTTATCTATGGTATTAATTTGTGTGGTGGGTGCGTTGAAATTATTCATTTTGGCTAATTTCACGAACTATTGAAGCTGAATTTGTATTGTTTAAGTATTATGTAGGTATCGTCCAGCGCTTTCGCCAGCACCACTTCAAGCAATTACTCTTCAAAGCAAAACTATTTGATTTAAACATTTTACTAAACGTTACTCCTGTCCCGGTGAGAGATCGGTCATATTTTAGTTTTCAAACTGTACGAATTATAAAACGACACCCTAATCGTCTGCATCAATATTCGGTGCTATATAACGTCTAATATTTTCTGCTCCAAATAGTCCTTTAGGAGCGCTGTAGCGATTTTCATCGGGTATTTTCACTAGGACTAGTCACATTGTCACGTTTCACATTACACAGAGAAGGCACGTTCTGCTTACTTTTATTGTACACATGTTTCGTATGGGTTTTAATTGATATTTTGGTAATTAAACTAGTATTTGAAGCGTATTAAAATGTTTGTGCGGTACAAACGTCTGCCCAACGTTCCGCGGCCTGGGTGGCCGCCGCGAATGATACGGCCATCCCATTTTCGCTCGATCAATAATGCTCCCTTCCCAGCATCCCTACATCTCGTATTGGAAAACAAAATGTTTGTGAATATTTTTTTTTTGCAATAGTTATTGATTTTAAACAACATAGCTCATAAGAATTGAAATTAAAAAAAAAGAATAAAAGGAAAGGAAAAAAAAACTATTAAAGGTCCCACCGAGATTTGAACTCGGATCGCTGGATTCAAAGTCCAGAGTGCTAACCATTACACCATGGGACCGCTCGGGTATTCAGGCGAAATTATTGAATAGCTTCTGCATCTTACAACTATTTTTTCATTACTAAAGTATTCGAAGGTAAAAATTAAATAAATTATAAAAAGAGGCGCAAAAATATATGTCGCACATATTAATTTTACCTACTTAATCACTTTTTGTTAAAAGAGAAGCATACTATGTATAATCAGAATAGTTTTACTTATGCTCCAATAGATGTCACTGTACTACAGTAAATAGAAATCAAATCGAATTGAAATCACAAAAAAACCTGTGAGCAGAGCCATCTATGTCGGCTAATATGATACTTAACACATTTAAAAACCAATAAAAATAAAACTATATTTCTATACAGCTTTACAGTCTTATATATACTTTAAATTGTCATTTATTAAATTGTTAAAATAAATAAAATGAAATAAAAGTAAAGTACCAACAGTACTTAACAGCTGTCGTAATCTTTGTTTTCTTCGAAATTATTTTACGTGGTAACACCGTATGACAGTTTGTCACTCACTTCGCTGTAGTGTGGTTGTCATGTCATTCGATCCGTCTATTGAATAGCGTGATAGATGAATGGAAAATAATTAACATCATCACAGCGAAGCATAAAGTCTATCTATCACCGCAAAAACCACAACCTCGAGTGCGCTTACAAAGGATTAAATACACAGCAAACGCTTCAACACACCGCCATGATCGATGTGGGAAACAAAGATGGCGGAATAATACGGTGATCGTAACCAAAAGTCGTCAAGTGTGGTAGTTATGTGCGGCGGTGGGCGGCGCTCTGCGCGGTGTCGTGGAGCCTGAGCGAGGACGCGCGGGATGGCCCGGCCGGGGTGATGCCGCCGCGGCCAGCGGTCGGCCGCGCGGCTATGGCGGCGGAGGAAGATCGTCCGCCGCTCCAACTGTTCACGGCCGTCTACGACTACGCAGCGCAGGGTGAGGACGAGCTCTCCCTGCGCCGGGGGGAGATCGTCGAGGTCCTGTCCAAGGATGCCACCATCTCTGGTGACGAAGGCTGGTGGACGGGGAAGATCGGCGACCGCGTCGGGATCTTCCCGTCCGTGTACGTCACGGAGGAGGACCCGCTAGCCGTCAGCTCCGTGATCGGTGACGTGGACCCCCCGCGCGTGTCGTTCTCGGAGCTGAAGCTGGAGGAGGTGATCGGGGTGGGCGGCTTCGGGAAGGTGTACCGAGGGTACCTCAACGACGAGGTGGTGGCCGTGAAGGCGGCCCGCCAGGACGCTAACGAGGACATCGAAATAATAAAAGAGAATGTATTACAAGAGTCGAAACTGTTTTGGATGTTGCAGCACGAGAACATAGTGTCGTTAAAAGGTGTATGTTTGGAGGAACCCAATCTGTGTTTAGTGATGGAATACGCTCGCGGAGGGCCCTTGAACAGGGTTCTTTCGGGCCGGAAGATACGGCCATGCATACTTGTGGACTGGGCAATCCAGGTCGCACGGGGCATGGCGTACTTGCATGTCGATGCACCCATTTCCCTTATACATCGGGACCTCAAGAGCTCAAATGGTAAGTTAGTATGCCCTTTTTGTTGACATGTATTTAACTGAAAATGGTTATATTATTAATATATTTCATTGCAAAAATGGTTAACAAAAACATCCAAATGTATTGTAGTGATCTATTTTAGTGATTGATCATCTTTTCTGAGCCTCAAAATAAATCACATCGGTCATTATTTAATCTATTTGGTCCACAAAAATATATATTAGTAATTTTTTGTTGAGTCTCAATAAAATCAGAAATGGTCATTATATAATTGCAATTGGGTATTATTTAATATGATTTGATCTATTAAAAGTTATGATTTATCACCTTCTGTTTTTTCATATTTAAAGATGTTTTGAACACAATATAAATGTTTTAACCTAACCCATTTTTAAGAGTTATGTGGTAACTAGATGGAACCCTTATAATTTGAAGTTGATCTATTAAAAGTAATGATTTGGACATAATAAAAATGTTCTTACCTAACCCATTTTTGGAAAACTGTAGTATTAATCAATCATTATAAATAAAACCAATTATTTTTTTAGTGTTACATCTATTGATGGCTGTTTACAATTTTCTGTGGATCAAGTTACATGGCCAAATAATTTAAAAGAGTGTCAAATATAAAATTTATCACCAATAAATTTATTTTATGCTCAATTAAATATTCCCTTTTTATAATTATTGTATGCACAACAGGATTTACCAATATTTAAATTCCTATGTAACTCTTGGTCTTGTCCTTCAACAGCAGTCTTGTCTGAACAAAAGAGCATAATATATTTATGTTCTCTGGTAAAAAGATATTATCAGTTTGTTTATATTATAAACTTGTACCTGTATATTATAAGTTTAAAAACAAACTAAATAGCTACACTTAACATTGTAAGCACCACATTTTGCTGATCTTTCTTTGTATTGCAAGTATTATTATATTACTAAACATTTTTCAAATAATAATATTTACCTAAATCGTGATAAGTTATGTACCTCATGTAGGTATGAGTTTATTATTGAAATATTTGAATATTATGATCAATATTCTTGAAAGTTTTATTGGTTTATAGTATTATTCCATTCCATCAGGCTGGCAGTAGACACAACTGATGTTACCTGTATCAAGTTATTTTTATATCTGTAAGTCTGTTCTTAAACTGGTTCACATTTTGGGCTGCAATAACATCCAATAACGGATGAAAAGGCCTAAGTTTATATAATAATATAGTATTTAATATAATTTTGCTTATATTATTTGATAATATTATTAATTGGCTTTAAGATAATGAATTTTAAGAAAATAACAAGTTGATTGAATAGATGTTTTATTATTATTACAACAAAAATATTATAATAACAATACTTCGACATACTTACCCAATGTCAAGATCTATGAGAGGCCTGTCAGATTGTTCCACCCACACCACGTTTTAAATATACACTCACCTACACAAGAATTAATTATAGTAAATACTAAAGTTATGCAAAACAAGTACCTTCCGAATTATCAAAACGTCCAAATTATAGAATGCGATAGGTATTTTAGTGAGAATACAAACAAATTTTAGTATTTTTGACAATGTAGAATGATTTTTGTGTTGGTGCCATTTTGTCTAACTGTTAAATTAACGAACACTGCAGGGTGAATAAATAAAAGACTGTTAGTGAATGCAAATTATTGAATATTGATACATTGTGACCTGCACCTACCCCTTCCCCCGGATGATCATCTCACCTGCCCAGATTACAGCGTGTACCGAAGTAACGCAGATCCGGATTAGCAAGGCTATACTGTATTTAATTTAATCAAATGATTAAATCTAAACTTAAAGAAATGCTTTAATTTCACCAATTAATGCATCATTGTTTTCTATATTACATGGTAAATATTCACATAATATGTTCGTTTTTATATATGTAAAATTAGGAGCATTATAACCTACTATTGTCTTCTTGTTTATGTTAAAACTAATCTGAAAGGTGTATAATACATTGGATCAGGAAAATATATTAATAATTATTAGGCAGGAAAAAGTGGAAAAACAGGAAGTTGATTTTAGAAACTCAGGTTATTATAATAACAATAACATAAAAACATACTGTTTTAAAACATATTTTTCTAAGCAATATAATTATTTCTGGCAAAGAGCCGATTATCTGATTATATTTAATTAAAATTAGATATTTGCTTGGTATTTAGATTTAAAACATTTTATTCAAGAAGTGTGTAAGGTAGTGTTTTGAAACCTAAATCATTGATAACATTTATTTGATTTTTTGTGCATTTTGATTGTGTGCTAGGTATTTAGCCAGAATTGGAAATTAAGATACCTTCTTTGTAGAAAAATTTGCAATTACAGTGAAATTCAAGGTTATTCAGTGATGACATAAAAGTTACAAAAAATTGGACAATGCTTTTATTGTATCCTTGTGACATTACTAATAATGTCCCAAGGATACAATAATTTTGGCGATTTAAAAGATGGATATCTATATTTTGATGACTTTAAAAAAAAAAAAATTTAATGTTTTAGCTAAATACCCTGGTTTTTAGAAACATACAGCCTTACTTATAAACGTTACTTAAGTTTTAAGTCAAACTTAAAAGCTATTTTAAAATATTTGTTACTTATAAACGTTAAATAACTTTAATCATTTGCTTAGCAATGATTTAAAAACCCGTCAAATTAAGTAGTGGCGGACCCTTGTTTAAGAATGTTAAGTCACAAGATGGCAGTTATTTACCAGCTGATTGTGATAAGCTATTAGCGCTGTCATCACAGTCTTGGTTTGTTGTGTGTTTATGGCAAGTTCGTGTGGTGTTTTTCTTTTTAATTATGGATCTTTTTGAAGACTACAATATACTATGTACGTTTCGTAATGAAATCGAGGAAATAAGGAGCTTGAGAAAAGCAACGGGAATGGTTAGGCGTGTATAACACAAGAATAAATCCCATGCAAGAATTGTGTGACAGTGATTTTAAGAAAAGGTATAGATTTAGCAAAGAAAATATGCTGAAAATAATCGAACTTTTAAGGGATGACTTGCGTATGGATAGTCGGAGCGGTGGTATATCTGTGGAATTACAAATCATTGTAATTCCACAGTTATTAGGTACTGGGGCAGACATGAGGTAAGCCTACCAAATAGTTTATAATAATGTAAGTACATACATAGATATGCTCTTTAAACACTCTCTTTTAAATCGGCTCTTAACCAGGACCACTTTCTTAATTTCAGATTCAAGAAGACCGTGCTGATATTCATGGTATGAGCCAGCAGACATTGTCATGCCTATGCAAGAAAGTGGCTATTGCTTTGGCGTCAAAAAGCCCTACTTATATAAAAATACCGTCAAATTTAAGAGACGAAAAAGAGGCGATACAAAAGTTTGAAGCCATTTGTGAATTCCCACATATTATTGCAGAGATAAATGGAACACATATAAAAATTCGGAAAGTTGGTGGAGACGCTGGCCAGTACTATGTCAATAAAAAGGACACTACTTCATAAACACTCGAAGTAATTATTATTAAGAAGTTATTAGTACATTGGGACAACAAAAAATAGGCGCATTTTTTAAATTATTTTTGTAGAAAATCTTTATATATATAAAATATGTGACATAGTTTGCCATTGGAGGGGCAGTACTCATGATGCACGAATTTTTCGCGAAAGTGCTATAAAGAGAAGGTTCAAAAATAATGAATTCAGAGGCAAGCTCATCAGTGATAGTGGGTATGGATGTATCCCCTATTTACTAACACCTGTTCGAGCAACAACTGAAGCTCAGAGGCGCTACAACTACAGCCATATAAGAACTCGAAATGTAATAGAGATATGTTTTGGACTATTGAAACAAAGATTCAGAATATTATTGGGAGTGATGAGAGGATCCCTTACCACAATTAAAATTACAATTGTGGCATATGCAGTATTGCATAATTTGGCCATTGAATTTCGTGATGATATTGATGATTTTATTGACAATGGTAAGATAATACATAAACAAATATGTATTATTATCAAATTTAAATTTTGCCAGTGGTAAGACTCAGCCTTTTGCTTTGTTTATAGGTTCTCTTGCCAATGATAATGCCGATGCAGAAGATGTGGGAGACATTGAGCAGGATCACAATAATATAACAAATATAAATAGAAACATATTTATTGAAAATTATTTTAATTAAATGACAGTAAAATTAAAAAATCACTGAAGGTTGTTTCTTCTTCCAATATTCATATTCTTCATCTAAAATGGCCATTCTTTTTTTATGTATTTCCTCTGCCCTTTCATTTTCTCTTTCTTTAGCCCTTTTCATTATTAAAAATAGTTCTTCCTCATAGTCCTTGTTGCTGCTATTCTGTAAACAAAAATAATAAAAATAAAAAATCTAGTCACGGAAAATCTTACATTACAGAAGAATGTGACCGAGACTGATCTATTAATTTACAGCCTTCAATCACTAGGAGAGAAACTAAGATGTAGATATTGGTTTTCCCAGCTAGTATACCTTTTTATGTTGAGGTCTGCGTCCCTTCATTGTGTTCTTTTTTTGTAAGAGCCTAGGAGCAGCAACTGGTGTAGCAATCAAATTTTATTTTATTTCTTCTGATTCTTTATCCTCAAATATCTGTAAAATGATAAATACGAAGTGGTTAAAGAATCCAATGTTTAGCATTTCATGAACTGATGATAATTTATTTTACTTACATCTTTGATATCAACTCGAACTCGAGGGTGCCGATGGTGTCCAAGGATCAGATGGTGGTGACTGCAATAATCAAAATATTTAATGAGTTTATTTTAATTAAAAATTGTAGCGGGCTTCGACCTCTTGATTGTAAGTCCTGATGTGTGTCTGAGTGGTGATGATAATAATACAGCAACAATTCTTATATTCTCCTTTATTGGTGCTTAACACTGACTACGTATTACATATGAGGTAAATGCCTAACACAATAATATACGTCTACACTATTTATAGCCTTTTGGCCAACTGAAATAAACAAACTAAATAGGCTTTACTTCATGACATCTGTCAATGTCAAAAATGACATTGACACTTACTTTTGTCAATATGCAACAAAAATATACCTATTAAATACATATATTTATATGTTATCGGCAACCTCACCAACATTATTCTATAGAATATCCAAAACATTCAGGAGATGTTTAAAATATCATACAAAGTTTACCTAGGCATGCTAAGCAAAACCGAATTATGACAAAATATTTTATTTATATATATATATATATATATATATATATATATATATATATATATATATATATATATATATATATACATAATGGGGCCTAATCTAAAACCACTGAAATAGCAGCTTAAGGTGTATAGAATAGCCAGGCAATCTATATGACTGAATTGTATAGTGCTGATAATATAGAAATGTCTATCTATAAATAGCATACCTGATTGACAATGTTTGTATGCAGACTGTTGCTATCAAAAGGGTTGCTATCCACTACAAATTCGTTGGGTATGGCTTAGATGATAGCTATATCTTCTGCTGGTGGACTTGGGGGTGGGGGTCCTCCGCCTGTCATGAGTTTGGCGCGTTTGTACTCACTCTCCCTAGTTTTAACTTTCCCCTTGGTATTCCGCCACTGGGTAATTAATTCTTTTAAATCCCTACTCCTGCTGTTTAGAATGTTAAATCTGAAAAAAAAGGTTATGAATTATTACGATTAAATAATGTCGAATAACGAGAAAAATGAAACCGCTTACCGAGACAATACTTTTTGCCATGCAGCTTTCTTCGAAATGTTTGTGTTAGTAGTTACTTTCTTTTCACTGATCTCAATTCTTTCTAAAACAAGCTGCTTTAACAATATCTGCAATAAGACAAAAATTAGGTGTTTAGAATGTTTATCTGCCTTTTACTTTAATCAAATAAAAATAACACGCTTGTACTGCTGGATTTTCACAAAAGGGGGTTTTACCAGGTTTTACATACCTTTTCTGCTTCGTCCCAATTAGAGGCTCGCACTCTTTTTTTATCCATATTTAAAACTCAATTTTTTGAAAAAAACGACACAATATAGATTTAAAAATTGTACAGACAACCTCAGGTGACAACAGCGTGTGACAGCTGAATTTTTTAATTTTCAAATTGATTTAATTTTCAATGTTGCCACTTTGCAACGTGTTTTCGGTAAAAGATATTTTATACTGTCAACATTGCGGCAGTGTTGAAACGGTAAAATATTTTTCGTGTCATTATCCGTTCATTAGTTAAGACACCCTTAACCAACGTTTATAAGTACGAAATATTTAATCACTACTTAGGACGTTAAGTAGTGATTAGTTAATACAATGCTAAGACGATGATTAGAAGATTTTTATAAGTAAGGCTGTATATCTCCCTATCCTGGGTTAGTCTTAGCTAGAGGTGTCCGGCCACACTTCTGAAGTCGTCTGCCCATCTTCTCCGTAGTCTACCCTGTTTCTTTATTATGTTGCTACGAGGTATCCATACTGTTGTTAGTCCTGTCAATCTTTTTAATTTGTCTCTGAGTATGTGGCCTGCCCAGCTTCATTTAAGTTTTTTGTGAGAACAATGATGAACATGAGGGCATCCTTCAGTTTTTTTAATTCTCTTGATTGAGGCCGATATTCTCCCATGGGAGTCTCCTAAATACGTCTTCTAGCACCTCTGAGAATATCTTTGGTAAGAGAGGCGATTTCCCCTTGTCGAACTCTTTCTGGATCGGAAATGTTTCGCCAAGGTTCTCCACTTTGACCTGTGCCGTGCTGTTAGAATAGACGTTTCTTATTATTCTTATGTACTTATTCGGGATGCCATAGTTTCTTAGCAACTGCCATATTTGATTATGATCCAATGAATCAAAGGCTTTGTTGTAATGCATAAAACCCATATTCCTGTGCTTTCTCGGTGATCTGTTGAGAGCATGCATGTGGTCTGTTGTGGAATAAGATGATCGGAAGCCTATCTGTTCAATAGGTTTCTCACTGTCCAGTTTTTTTGTGATTCTATGTAGGATCATCTTTGCGAACATCTTACAAGTTTGACATCAAACTTATCGGGCGATAGTTGTTTATGTCGCTTATGGCTCCCTTTTTGTGGATGAGGATAATAATACTGTTTGTCCATTGTGTCGGTATTGCTTCTGTGTTAAGTATGGTGTTGTATAGTGACGTGAGAGCGTCAGCTTTTGTGATATCGTTGCTTTCATGTTTGTTTGTGATGTTGGGCATTCATTTTTCTGGGTGCTTATGGCATTGAATGTTTTCTTCAGCTTGATCTTGTATTGTCACATTCTTCATTTCATTCATTCTTGCGTATAGTTTGCGGTAGAAGTTAGTTGCTGCTTTCAGTATGGAGATTCTATTTGTTTCACGTATTGTTTTATAGTTTTGGTATGCATTCTTTTGAGTCGTAGAGTTTCTTTAATGCTTTTCAGATGCCATATTGTCTTGAGATATGATGGTTTAGTTTTTCGATTCTTTTCGTTATCTGTCTGCTTATTTCTTTGCTCAATACTGTAATATTTATAGCAATAATTTTGTCTTTTCTGTTTATCAAAGTTCTTTGTAATTCAAAGAAAACCTACTGCGCATTGATAGTTACGGAACTCCCCTTAGACATGTCCTGACATGCTCTTGGTTAGGTTATTCATACATTGTCATGGTTTTACTGTTCATTCTTAGCACATAAAACATACCGTATGTCTGCACGTTTTATTCTCTTCGGATATACAGTAGAGCCATTTTCACCCTTACTTTCCACTCGACATGTTGCTTGTCATATTAACGACCGACGATAACCCCCGACGAATACAGGGGGCCCAGAAGGGTGTTATATATTTGACGGGTCTGTCTGTCTGTGTGTGTGGGTCTGTACGTGGCATCGTAGCTCCCAAAAGGATGAACCCATTTTATGCTCGTTTTTTTTGTTTGAAATCTGACATGATCGAGAGTGTTCTTAGCTATGATTCATCATCATCAGCTCGCTCACTGCTTGACAATTCGGGGTTACTTAATTTTGAACGGGGTTTTTAATTTTGAACAAATTTTTTATTGAACAAAAAGCCACGGGTAACATCTTGTCATTTTCAATAAGAATTTTCTCTGTAAACATTCCTCGCACTCTATAGAAATTTTCTTTACTCTACACACTCTTGTATGTACAGTGGCCTACAAAACCGGTGTACCACTATTCGACCGTATTGCTTGGCATTAAGGTTCTACACACCGGATCTGGCGGCGACCGCAACTGTACAAGCCTTAGAGATAGATGAACAGAGAGTGCGGAAGCTGGTGAGCTTCACGGCAGCGGCACCCCTGCCTGTGTCTCCCCGTCGTTTCCAATCAGGTAAAAGCTTCCTGCACCAAATTGCCCCCCGCCGACATCACTAACGTTATGAAGTAACTTCGTTTGTTTTGGATTAAGTTTTTGTGGGTATTGTATGAGGGATTTGCATTAATATTGTAATATTATGTTTATCCCGCAGAAATTGTACATTTCTTCGGGATGAATTTAGACTGCTAATCCAAATTCCCGAGTGTAAATTATCTGTATCATGTATGCCTTATATATATCAAATGAGTAAAATACAAGCAAGTTCTTAATCTCTTTCGGGAATCGTCGTTTTTCTTACAATGGTCGTCATTTCCATAGAAAAACTATGATTGTCGAAGGACATTAACAACGTGCTTTTACCTTGTAATTTTATTCAAAAATTAATGTGGTGTTTTGAAGTAAGAACACCTAAAATTAAAAGTCGACTTTTTAAAGTTTAGATCCAAGTATGAACGACAATTTAAAATCTAGTACTTGTAGTTTTCCGCTTCGCTCCTGTTACAGGACATGAGTTAAAAAAAAACACAAAAATGTGCGGTTTAATGGCACAAGTCCATTTAACCTGTTGATATAATGTTGGTGTTGTAATGACATGCTCGTAAATGTTAATAAAACAAGACCGCTGATATTGTAATATTACGTTTAGGTACCTACTTTAAATAGCACGCGGGTGTTTCCAACTTAAATATGTTTAATTCTTGTTTTGACAGTTTAATTATCGTCTAATACTAGGACAACACTATAGCGAAATAGCGTTGGTTTCACAGAGGATTTCCAAAAATGTGACACATCGCAAAAGTAGCTACCTACCTAGCATTGAAACTACTCATGACTTTTATTTCTTTAAGATGTTTTCACACAAACATTATCGTCATAACTGCAACAAAAGTAAACTAATAAAGGAATGTTTGTACGTTTCCTTTAATTTAGACCATAATGAATTAATGAAATCTAAGCTATGAACACTCAATACGACAGCTTTCAAACAAAAAAAAAACTAGTTCAAAATTAGTTCATCCGTTTGGGAGCTACGATGCCACAGACAGACAGACAGGCACCTCAAAATTATAAAACCCCTTAAATGTAAAAATTTCATCCATTTATATTCATAATTACAGAAGCTAGAAGCGCGGGCAGACAGACAGCACTTTGGTACAGTTAAAGACTGTGTATAGATCTCAGTTTTGGCATCATACAATTATAATAATTTTACATTTTAGGGGTGGCCCCCTTACATGTGAAGTGGGGATGAAAAATATTTTTCATTCTACCCCATCGTGTGGGGTATCGTCGCATAGGTCTTTTAAAATAAAGGCATAGTTTCATATATAACTTTTTTTTCAAACTCAACCATTTTCGAGGCCGCCAAAGTGGTTTATAAGTTGGTCCCCCTTCCCTGGCATTTCATAACTAAGTATAGGAGATAGATACTTGTAAGGTTCCATGCTGACAGATCATGCTAAAAACTCTTTTGGAAAATTATTTTGAGCGAAATCGGACAATAACTTTTCAAGTAATTAAAAAAAAACCTATTGCCCGTTGATAGTTACGGAACCCTCCTTAGATATGTCGTGAGTCCGGAGTCGTGACACACTCTTGGTTAAGTTTTTATCCTAGAGTCTTATAAGAGTTTAATGTTTAAGTATATATCGTGTTTTTTATTTTTTTAACCTTTTTCCAATTTACCTTTACACTGGTCAAGGTTAAATCCCTAACTAAATGACCTGGCTTTGTTTTCCCTCATCTCCTTATACAATAACACTATATCAAAATTTCAAATTTCCTGAAACACTTTTTTTGGTGATAAAAAATTCACTTTTCAAAAATTTGTATATTGACTTAGCCCCGCTTCTGACCAGCCGGACCTGCAGTCTCGTGTTGAGGTACAATAGGAGAAGTATAGGTCAAGGTGACAAGGTTTCAGCTTGCCTCAAACACCTGCTCTAAATTTCCTACTTCCTAGTAGCTCTTGGGCTATTTCATTTTTTTACGTTTATCAAAGACTAAATGCCTCAATATTTCTGAGTATATTAATGAAACTAAATATTTTCCATGCAGTCGTCTACCCAATTGACGTTAAGTGTTGGAACGACATCAAAGAGGTGCGCGGCGTGCGATTTCACTAAATCACTCTAATTCTGTTGCCGTTTTTGGTATGGACAGGATGTTACCACAGGTGACCACTGCGGGCTGGTGCCATGCGCATAAGAGACACGATTAGCGGATTGTTAAACTCTACATAGGCTGGAACTAAATGCTCCGGAATCCGGAAGACCGTAGAAAATTCTGAGCTCTGAAAGTAGAACTCTGCGTGAATACACTAGAGTTGAATATCGAGCGCATGAGTGTCGAGTCAAATGTCAAAGTCAATATATGACAGCTCGACACCCGAAACTGCCATTTTCAACTCTGTTGTATTTCACACAGTTCAATTTCAGTACTCTGAATTTTCACCGGGGTTCAGGATTTCGGAGCATACCAGCCTTAGTCAGGAGGACAAATCACGTAATTATTTCCACTCATTTCGTAGTTGGGTTCCATTGTCAGAGCATGCTATTGCTCTTGTGGACACTCGATTTGATGCGTGTGTGAGTGCGACAGCATGCAATGGAACCATACTGCGAATTCAAACACATATTAAATTACGTGAATTTGGCTTCTGTTTATTTACCTTAGAAGTTGCCTGACTAGTAATAGTATCACAAGAATCAAAACTTTCAAAGCAATTTGAGCTTTATCGACACGACCATAATTGTTATTATTAGTTTTTGGCCATGTAGATAGTCTAACTGGGCCCTAAGTCCTAACCGACTTATTAATAATATATAGCTTAATCATAATTTTTACAAGTTGAAATAGCATTAATTGCCCTGTTGTGTTAAGTTCCTCGTAAGGTTTGGAATATCAGTAAACAGTATAATCCTTCCAAGCGGTTTATTTTGAGGTAATTTCGATCTACAGCTAAGTGGACTTTTATACAAACAAAGTAAAATGCAAATAAAATGTGTGAATTGTAAACAGAGAATAGTTAAAAAAAATACTACCATGCACCGAGTACTAGGTACCATATATATCAAAAAAGTTAATTATGTACATAACGCTAATAACTTTAACGATTTTAACGCTATAGTAATTAAATATGCATAAAATGTATGTGAGAGACTCCAGTATTTAACATTTAAACAAAGAATTATATCAAATCGGTCCTTGAGTATGTAGCTAACATATTTAAATTATGATAGGGGTGAACAAAGGAAGCCTTGACATTAATTTTTCATTAATACGTGCCTATAGTTTTTCTTTGTTGTTTTATCCATATTAATGTGCAAATATTATGAACGCATTTGTGGGTTTTTCGTTTAGAAATTACGCAATTTCAATTACTTTTTTTTCTTTTCGACATCACATTTTTACTTGCGCCACAACTAATGAGGACTAAGGAGGCATTGCTATTTGCAATAGGCTACTTGACCTTGTTTTTAATTATGTATTTTTTCATTACACACAATAAAAAATAATATCACATTATTTTGAAACATAAAAACCTACAACAAAAATATTTGAAAAATACTTTTTAAAAACCGCCAAAACACTATTCGCCATGTTGGTTGATAGATTATCTGTGCTGTGACGTCATACTAGTACTATTTGTAATCTGTGCTATAGTCCGTAGTAGTAAAATGGCGGTGTTACGTTCCGTTTGACGTTTTGACATAAATAACTTTTTAAGATGTCATGAACAATTTATTTACAGACACGTTCCGTTTCACTACTACATATGTGTTTAGTGTGTTTGTGTCGTCACATCCTTGCCGGAAGTTACTTCGAGGTGTTTTCATCAGTAGAAATTAAAAAACAAAAATACATATTTTTAAATCAACTTTTATTTATCAATCTTAAGTTTTTAATTTAAGATATGACTAGAATACACTTTCCTAAGGCAAGTACTAAAGGAAATACTCCTTCAATATATGAAATTAATTATGAGTCAAGTAGCCTATTCCTTCCTAGCAGACCAAGCAGTATGCGCGCACCCTTTGGATTACGAAAATACCAAATGATATTATCGTAGTTATATTATTTTGGCCAGTTCAAATATCGCTAAGGGTCAATTCACACCGAAACAATACGCGACATAGCGCTGTTTTCTTAAGATAGCTATTCAAAAATTGAATTTTATTCAACACACAAAGATAAGTTCTTAGATATCTTTTTGTGTAGTGAATAAAGTTCAATTTTAAATACCTATCTTGAAAATGGAGTGCCGCGTAGCGTTGCGTATCGTCGCAGTGTGAACTGACCCTAAGGTGAAAATTGGACGCGTGTCTATCTTGTCAGGGGTCACTGTTACTACTGCGTAATTATTGTGATTCGCCGTAAGGGTGGATCGGACCCTTTCGATCGCGAATAAGATAGTTGATTCGCGCACGCCAAAATCTACTTTATTGTAATTGTATAAAGTTTAATATCCTATGGAGTAGGGACTGCAGTAATCTTTCAGCTGTCTGTTGCGCGGTTTTTGTAAAGTGGTAATTTTGTGAGGAGTGATTGATTGCCCCTTCCCCGTTGATAAATTGAATGTTGCATGCATGTCACTGCATGATAAACGTGGTTAGGAAAGAATTTTCTCGGGAACCGTACATTTTACGATACAAAAAATGGCCTGTGTCCCCTTCCCGTGGTCCACTCTATATAATATATCTGCCAAATTTCATCAAAATCGGTCCAGTAGTTTCGGAGTTTATTCAATGCAAACAAACTTTTCCTCTTTATTATTTGTATAGACTAGATGTTACGATTTTCTACGCTCAGAAAGAACCGTACATTTTGCTGTGATAAAAGTAGCCTATGTCAAAACTACGTCAAAATCCGTTCCAGGGTTGAAAGTTTGCATACAAAATTTCACCTATCTCCATGAATTATCTAGATATAGAAATATCCCCGGATATTTAAATTCCTAATTTTAATCCATACTAGATGATGGTCGCGACTTCGTGACTGAAAAAGAGTACCGTACATTTTGCCAATTCAATGCAAACCACAAATACTTTTTTGTTTAAAATATAAACTTATATAAAAATACTCTTTCTTCTCTCAATGTACTGGTGGACTTATGAGAAATTATTTAAAACGAAACAAATGTGCCATCATAAACAGTCGACCCCACTAATGTAATGCAAGTAGGTCGTGTTTAATTACAATTAGAAGGTCGGTAGTGGGACCAGGTGACATACCGATGCCCGGGTTAGCGAGTACGAAGTAAATAAAAACAAAATAAAAAATGTATGTCTTTGTCAAGCAGGAAGCGAGCTGATGATGATAAATTATAGCTAAAAACACTCTCGATCACGTCTTTTAAACAAGAAAAACTTGATCTATCCGTTTTGGAGATACGATGCCATGGACCGACACGTCAAATAACAATATCGCTCTGTTTTCGTCGGGGGTAACAAATTTGGAGGGGGGGGGGGGGGGGATTGGGTTAGTCAAATCGATCTAGGTCGTATCCCTGGTCGATCGAGGTCTTATCCCTGGAAAACTGGGCATTTTTAAGTTTGCATGACAAAAGAAACAACTGCAAAATACATCAATAATTTATGTCATAAGTATGTCAGTCCGATTGGCAGTTTGGTATGCGTATGTGTAATTTTTTGCGTTGTTTGGAAATTAGGAATGTGGTTAGGTTCGAAGTAAAATACAAATATTTTTGTACTTCTTTTTTTTTTTTTTTTCTACTAGAGCTCCGAGCAAAGCTCCGGTTACCCAAGTTCTCTTTATTAAATAAGCTATTAGCTATATCACTTTCATCGTTCTACTCTGTTCACTAATTGACTGGCAAATGATAATTTCATCTCGTTTCGACAACTACGAACTACGTAACGTGCAGTGCTATCACGGGGAAAACCCTCGCGTTACCACTGCGTGCCGCGTGCCGCGTGCCGCGTGCCGGGTGCGCGCACCGGGAGTTCTCTGTTGCGGAACGTCGCGCTTGTTATATCTAGTGTTGCCCGAGTCTTCGTACGCTCAAAAGAAAATCACACGGGAACAGCACATTTTGCCGCGATAAAAATAGCCTATGTCCTATGCGGTGGTATACTCTATCTTTATCTGTGCCCTAATTTCTTCGAAATGAGACCAGTAGTTTTGGAGCCAATCTTACCGGATCCATTTTGTATATTTTCCTAACGAACAAATCTTTCCTCTTTATAATATTAGTAAGGATTTTGTCGAAGACAACATTCCTTACATGAGATTCTATTACATGTGTAAATGCTCATATAAAGTGTCTAATACTATGGCCAGTATTAAAAAAATTTGATGAGCACTTTCAACATTTAATTTTATTCGTCCACATGTACCTAAATACAGTCGGTGAAATCTTTTAATCGGAAATCCGCATATATCTGTATTCTGTATAATGATTTGGCACTGAACATTTTACAGAGGAGGTTCCATTTGACTATTAAAACGTTGACCGGGAGCCAAAACCCTCGAGAGTTTCAGGGAAGCTCCGTGAGTCATGATGAGTTATGTGAATCAGTTTCACTACATATCTAATCACTTTATGGTTTCCTTGTACTTTTCTAGAGTAATTTTTTGTCTTCTGAGAGACTTTTCTGTCTTCTGCGACACCTGCAGAAGACAGGAAACAGGAACATATTCAAGCTGTTTATTGTCTCCTAGTATGTACCTTTTCTTGAGAGCTGTCGTAGATCAGGAAAGTCTACTGCCTGACTTCCGCTGATAAATTATTGTGTTTTCTGGGACCTCGCGTCATGTAATGGCGTAATATTAAAATTGAATAACGAATATTTTCTGCTTATCTAATTCTTACAAAAGTAGGCAACAATGTAAATTCAGCAATTTAATAAACATTTCACATCGCTTTAATCCAACTAATGAGATAATAAAAGACTGTCAGCTTAACCCATATTAATAACGAAAATACCTCGTCATCGTGACTGTCAGGTTTTTTGATGGGCAGTGGACAATAACCTCGAATAGTCTTGGAAACACATTCGAATAGTTTGACTACATCCAACTATAGGTTATTTTTCCACTCACCGGCCCGGTGCCAGGGAGGCCGGTGACATGTGTCAGGTGGGAGTCAGCATCGTGGCTTACCAGCTCGGTAAGTGCAATAAATGCCATACAATAATATTATATTCATACATTTTTGCTCCCCGGGCAGCCGAGCAGTTATCGCGTTAGTGGAAAACCAGCCATTGGATAGAAATAGATATTTCACATCCTATCCTACTAAAATTATAAATGTGTATGTTTGTGAGGATAGATGGACGGACGTTTGTTACTCTTTCACGCAAAAACTACTGAACGGATGGCGATGAAATTTGGTATGGTAGTAGTTTAGGCTCTGGATTAAAACATATACTTTTTATGCCGGAAAAGTATTCCCGCGGGATACTCAATAGTATATTTACGCGGGCGGAGGAGCCGCGGAAAACAGCTAGTTTTGCATATTTGGTATTTATTAGGTTAGGACTTGCGTTATCACATTTTTATGTGAAAGCTATGTATTATTATTTATTTTTTAATCCCTGCTCTACCGATCTACATTATTGTATCGTTTTTCATAAAACTAATTTACACCCCCAAACTTTAATGCCTAAATCTCGGCTTCAGCCTTCAAATTTTCTACTTTAAAGGATAAGATTTCGTCGTGGCTTTGACTTTCAAACCTTTTCCCTTTTGACTTTGACGGTTGGTCTTCAAGATAAGTAATTAGAACAGAATATCAATAATTCCACCATCAATATCAGGCGTTATCACCGTGGGATATCGGAGTAATTACGAAACGGCTCGGTTGTATTCAAATGGACCTACGTTTTTACACGCAGAGTTTTAGACACGAGTTATAATACCTCTGAGAAGATTTGATATTTATCAATACAAGAAATCTATCTGTCAGAGAATACTAATATCCTTCGAAGCTCTGTAAAGTCAGCCGTTCCGAGAGACCCTCAGTGTAAAGTCAGGAAACCTATGTGTATGAGACTTAAATTTTTCGAAGGTCCGTGAAGTTTGGCATAAGGGGACCAGCAAGCAGTACGTTATTGATCGGCGATGATGATGATGATAAAATAGACCTATGAGATCCGTTTAAAAGTAATGCAGGCAAAGTAAATATATTTGCGATCTCCGTCGTAACTGTAATCCGCGAGCGTTGACTCCGGCCTTGAACCTTGACACTAGACTAATGAAACAAACTAGCGCGAACTCTGACTTTTCATATCTGAAATTAGGTGTATATCGCGTCGATTTCGGTGACGGTGGCCAGTTTCGTTGAAACCAGACCAGACCATACCGTAGATACAATGTACGGTTGCCGACAAGCCGATGCACCGCTTGTGAACCTTACGACTTATGCCCATAGGAACAAGGTCGTAAGTGGTACACCAGTTTGTCGGCGACCGTACATCGGGTTTTGTAGATGCTGTAAGTTCTTAACATGCCACCTACATTTTCCTTAACGTTGCCCCTGAAAACCAATCATTCGAATGCCAAAATTAGTGGAGGTTTTTTTAACTTGGTTCTTTGAGAATTGAGACATTGTTTACTTCAGGGACGCAAACTGGATTCGTTCAGGCACCTGTTGTCATCTAGTGCCTACTGCCTAGATTTTTTTTGTTTGATCGTGATATTCTCATCTAGTTTCATGTAGTTTAATACCTACTTTCCTGCCTTCAGTGCCTAGTGGGTATACCGTTTTATTCGCACTTGAGAACTTGGGTACACACACACACTTGGGTGCACGTTCGATTCCCAGGTTCTGGCGTGTATCAATGAATTTTTCAGATCTCAAGTTCACTTTACGGATGTTCTAACGGCGAAGGGAAACACCGTGAGGAAACCCCCACATGGTTGGCCTCGGACGTTTTGACTGATCATCTAGTCATTTCTCTGGACACTATGTTGTGACAATGTCGTATGTGCTAGGCCAACCATACGACATTTAAAACCGCCCGTCCCAGGCACTACAGTATTTAAAGAGTTCTCCGCTTGGAGGATACTGTACAAATCATCCAATAGCGTATGCAAAAGCCTAAGTTTATTTTCCTGCCTTCTTATGTACCTATTACTGAATTGAAATAGCTATTTCGGCTAAGCCGCCTACGATGTAGCTTAAAATTGGAGCTCAAGCTAGTCTATGCTCTAGCTGGCTATTAGCGGGACAACGTGGCCTTGACTGACCGTGCCTGGCTCCAACCGACGCCGATTTAAAAAACGTCACTCCAACGTTACCTACATTTTTATACGCGCAATGATATATTAATTATTGGCAGTTGACATTTGCTAGTTGCTCTACTAGTCTACTTGTGGAGTATATTATATTATACAGTCGAGAAAACTAGCGTTGTACGATTTGCGGCCGAATACTGAAACGCTAATCAAAATTAAGAGCCCTCCTAGTCACAGGCTGTCGCTGTATCTGCTAGCCGAAATGACAAGGACAGCATGTGACTTGATTCAAGTATCGTTCCAGTATTCGGTTGGGATTTTATTGTCATAATAATACGATTGAAATGTATAATAATAAGTAACCAGTAAACTGTCGTCGAGCAGTGAGCGAGCTGTTGACCATAATATATAGCTAACAACCGTCTCGATCACTTCAGCTTTTAAACAAAGAAAACTCGTCTAGATCGGACGGATCGGATCTTTCGTTAAGGATCTACGATGCCACGGACAGACAGACACGTAAAACTTATAACACCCCTCTTTTTGCGTCGGGAGTTAAGAAAAAGGCCACGGCTACACTTTGCGCTCGTTTATATTACGGTAGTAAATCGTAAGAAAATTATATTCGTATTCAATCAACAACTATCTAGATTGTATATCCAATGAATATAAACAACGTCGTCAGATATCTAACTGGATTGCAACAATCGTTCTGTAACTGCTTAATTAGTGGCTTTCTAAGTGCTTTCCGAGACCTATACAGCTGACCTCGAGATACTAAGCTACGTCTCTAAAGACACTTAAGCAATATGATGATAAGTCCCCATGTAAAGTATATTTTTACTAAGTTTAGTTAGGCGAAGAGGGACATACCTAGCTTTTGTATGTCACATCTTTACTTCTAGAGAAACTTGCCCCATCTGACAGTATCTAGGTATATTTTCTACTTATAGGTAACTTATGTTCTGTTACACAATATTCTGATAAAAGTGTCTAACTTATTATTCGCAAGTTATAATAGCTTCCGTGGTCTAGTGGTTAAAGCTTGGTTCTCGACTCGGAGGTCGTGGGTACGATTCCCGCATTGGAACAACAAAAGAAATGTTGTGTCCAAGTTTGGATAGGACAATGCAGGCTGATCACCTGATTGATGGATGGGCATGTAAAAAGTCTGACGTGCGCCTGATCTCCCGCCAGTCGTGTCGGTTATCCGTCCCACTGGGTTATGAGAGTAATGTAAGAGAGAGTGCTCTTGTGTACTGCGCACACACTTCGGCAATATAAAATTACTCCTGCATAACTGGCATGGTTTCAATGAAACCGTCCACAGTCACCGAATCCGGTGTGGTGAGTAATATATATTCTCAAGTCTTATCACTTTCTTTCTCTATGTCAAGTGACAAAGACAAATTTTGTGTAAAAGCTATCTCTCTCTACCAGAAAAAAAAACAGCACTGAAAATAGATCTCTGCGCTAATGACATAGAGTTGAAAGTCAAACACACGACAGAAATTTAAAAAATCGACGCTCGTGTGTTCGATTTTTAGCTCTAGATTTTAGCTCTATATTGTATTTTAATACAGATATCTATTTTCATAGCCGTTTTTTCCGGCCGGAGAGATTTCGCATAATGTAGTCCGTTACATATGCTTCTCAAAAGATTGTGGTCATGTCCAAAGGAATTGCCTAGTTTTTTGGCAGCTACGCGCAATTTAGCGATAGTTTATCATACAAAACAAAGCTAAAAGTGTCGGCTGTCACCTAGATCTCTCTTCGTGTCAGCTGCATGACATAATGTAGCCTATACACTACGTAGTACACAACAAAGCTGCATAACATAACGTAGCCTATGTTACAACCAGCTGGCATGCCTATTGCCTACACTAGACACTGTGAAGCGATTTATCGTTTGTTTGGATGTATAATGCAATGTAAATACTAAATAGCTGTCAGCGACAAACGTCTGAACGGATTGGGCTGGAATTTCGCACATATAACACGATTTATAATTTCAGTCATATGGCCGTGTTTTGACGCATACCAAAATGTCAAAAGTTTCAACATTCTTAAATCTATGTAGTATGTACTAAATTTTATGCATAAAGCTAATTTCTGACTACACTATACTATTGTGCTATGGTATGTAGTATAGCAAAGAAGAACCTAATGCTATACTAATATAGCATGGCGTTCACATTACGCGATATTATCGCAAGCATTCATAGTATATAGCAAAGCTCAGTTGACCGCGATCTCTGAAGAGTGTGCACAGTTGCACAGTACACATCACGATCGACACAATGGATTTAATACTGTATAGTCCTGAAAGCTCATCGAGCGATGACGACAATGCGGAATTAGGCACTATCTTGTCATAGCTACGAAAGAAGAGAAATGCCAGACCCTGGATCTACTATAGAGAAAAACTACGACAAAAACAATCATTTGGCGCCAGGGAAAATACGTATCAGGCACAGGATCGTATACAGACGTGTTGTGTCGCTCGTTTCGCTTGCGGGACGGCCGGGGGTGAGGGAGGAGGAAGAGGGCGGCGCGCGATATAGCACAGCATGAACTCGGCGCATCGCATCATTTTATAGCGTAGCCAATAATATATAGTACAGTACAGTGTGCACGTGTCCATAACAATGTATGGTGCGCGATATTGATGTGCTATGAGCTATATACTATATGCTATTATAGCGTTGTCTGAAAGCCGCTTAAGGCGAGTTAGGCTATATAAGATTTAGGTGTATAAGATAGCGATGTAGGCACAACGCGAGATATGCAAACAGCTAGTAAGCTCAATAGCAGTATTTATACCTGAATGACGTTTAGGCATAAAGCGAGTTAGTCGTTCTATGAATTAGGCATATATGTATAATTGTATACCAATTACAAACCGTAAAGGTTACTATCGAAGTCATAGCTACTGACTTCTGTGGTATATTTAGTACCGGATCAAGCTATACATAATTACATACGACATTGATCGCTGCGCCCGGCGCCTGCGCCGTTATCTCTCCCACGCACGCCGTTTTGTAACCCCGTATAAAATATAAATATCAGTATATATTTCAATACAGGCTGTAGACGTAGTGTGTGATGTTTCCCACTTCGGCTAGCAGAGACAGCGACAGTCCTGTGAATAAGAGGGCTCTTCATTCTGATTAGCGTTTCAGTATTCGGCCGTTTATCCTTAAAGAGAGTTAGTCTTAAAAACATTGTTTAACTAGGATCAGTAGAGTTCCATTTATATTATGTAAGATCGTCCAGCATTTCATTTAACAACTAAAACGTGGAAAGCCTGAAGCCCAATTCTTTTATCTATTTGTGATCATAATCCTGTTTCGGTCCGCGCGGTGTCGCATTCACACATGCGTGAGCAAGTGAGACAGCGCGCGGACTGAAAACGACAATTAACGTTATATCTAGCAATATCCCACGAAAAATACCTACAATCTGCAAGCAAATGTGTGAGTGCTTACCTCCCACACTGCTTACGGAATATTATTAGATATTTCAATTAACTAGTTTTTGCCCGCGGCTCCGCCAGCGTAAATACAGTATCCCACGGGGACACTGCACTTTTTCGGAATAAAATGTAGCCTATGTTTTAATCCAGAAACTACATACTACCATACAAAATTTCAGCAAAATCCATTCAGTAGTATTGGCGTGAAAGGGTAACAAACATCTATCCATAAATTAAATAAATATCTATGGACTCTTCACACCACGTCAATCTGGCCCCGTGCTAAGTATCCGAAGAACTTGTGTTACAGGTACCAGAAAACGGGAAGTATATATAATACTTTTGTACTGTACATATATTTAAGATTTTTATTATATTATACACATATTTAATTAATACACATCCTTAACCCAGGAACATAGAAAAACTTTTACTGAGGACGTCGATCATCCATCCTTCCACCCATCCTCACAAACTTTCACTATAATGGTAGTAGGATAGTAGGTTTAAATTGTTTGCTATGGATTCCCGCAAAGTAACGCCCGATTCTATGATAACTATTGAAAGTTCACAAGATTTTAGGTGTGGTAATGATGATGATTTATTTTGTTATTACCTTGTTTATTTGACAACGGCAAGTGGGGTTGCCTGTGCTGTTATTTGTGTTTTAACAGTTATAGTCACGATATACAAACGAGTGTATGTTTATTTTCGTCAATGATGTAATATTATTATATTTATAAACATCACAATATGATAATTTATAGTTATATGTTACAATCAAAAACTGCTATGTGTTACGTTTTTTTGTATATTTTCAAACTTGGCAGATTGATCACAGCATGGGACTTGCTGCCTCTTAATTTAATTAAGAATCAGGTTGGCGGTGGCTGATGTTGATGCTGGGGTCACGCAGTACTTTCATTCATCACTAATATGGCGTTCGTTTACAAGCTGCCATATCAGTGGGGACAGCTTTCTGTCGCCTAATGGACAGAGGTTTTTACATACCCGCCCCGCGACTCGCGAGGCTAGTTTTCCTGTTTGCGAGCGATAGGGCCTGTTTTTGTACCAGGTCGTCACTTGTTATCCTGTACCAGGAAATTGTCTCTAAACTACGTCATAACGTGTATGTGGACGAGCTTACCAAGTATTTAGTATGCTATATTGATACCAAAAGTAAACTGTACGGAAAGTGAAGCAAAATTTTCAGTACAGTTTCACGAGAATTGTGCAATCGGAGGAGTATGAAATTTGGCCGGTAAATTAAAGTTTATGTGGACCGTTGACGGTGTGCAGAAAGCTAATATTTTTTTAATAATGCTTTAGAAATACATCAATTTATTCAAAATAACGAAACACACTACCGCGCGTCTGACAGATACAATTTTGTTACAGGTTGACATTTGTCAATCTTTTTTCTTGTAAGTTAATTTTATGCAGCATAATTTTCGAAGGCACAGAGCGATTGCTCCTTCGTGACTTACCCAATAGCTTATATGCTTTTCTGGTTGTTGTGAAAGAAGAATAGAAACAAATCGATCTATCTTAGATCTATAAATTCCATTTGAAAAGTCTAAAGCCATTCTTTTTAAAGTAAGCAAATAAAAGAATTGTTGAACTAGGGTAAGGAGTAAAGACATAAGTCAGACGTCGTCGGAAAACATATTTCCACCCCCAAAAGTATTCGCCCATTTCGACTTAAAACTTTAAACGGATACAAAGTGTAGTGCCTTCGGACGCCTGTGTTCAATTGTTAATTCTACTACGCTTCCAAACTCCCCAACATTTAGCTTTACATATTTTATATGGATGCGCGTAGATCTAGGAGCGACGAGAAGTGTTTTCTAAGTTAAAATAAAATTACTATATTTTTTGCGGTCTTATTTTCGAGAATATGTGCTTTTATTGATTATTTATTGATCCCTGCGGTCCTCAACAGCTGCGTGTATTTCTAATCCACTTTTAACCAATAGCACCATAGACGTATATTATAAACTAGCTGTTTCCTGCGGCTCCGCCCGCGGGAACACTGTACTTTTCCGGGATAAAAAGTAGCCTATGTTTAAATCCAGAGCCTAAACTACTACCATACCAAATTTCGTCAAAATCCGTTCAGTAGTTTTTGCGTGAAACAGTAACAAACATCCATCCATCCTCACAAACTTTCACATTTATAATATTAGTAGGATTATAGTATTAGAGACTAATATTATAATAATGGCATATAATACCTAAATGGCCCCAAATGGGGTTGTTTCGGCCCATTTAGGTTTGACATTTGTCATCTTAACATTTTCACATTTGCTTTCCGCAGTTTATGTCAGTCTTCTGAAATCAAGATGGCGTAACTTTTTCTCGTATGGAGATATTTTTTGAAATCTTTGAATAGCACTGTTAAGAAATCGCAAAAATAAACGAAGTTGGCAGAAGAATGGTTGGTATACGTGTTTTCAGTGGCGTGCACAGGATTATGGCACTGGGTATGCGGCGAAGTACTCGGTCACAAAAACTTTTTCGTTTATAGATTTTTAGCATAGCTACAGCCAAGCGACGGATCTCTAAGTCGAAATCATGCCAACAGAGCAAGTCTTAGATGTAATACTATTCATGTACATCTTCTACGGCAACGCAGTCAAAACAGCGATCGATCGTCGCGGCGGAAGAAATTCTAATAAGTAAAATAATAAGCATATTTTAAAATATTATAACTACTCACCAGTCAGTCAGCTTCAATTTTCACATATTCAAGGTTCCGGTTACTTGAGATTACTATATCCCGATGTAAATTACTAAATAATATGCAAGGAAACAATATAATTTAATCGTGTGTACACAACCACACAGCCAGTTATACGTTTCATAACTTTTAACATCTAATGAAGTACATGCTCAGTACGTAAAGATGTCGCTACGAGTAAGCATTGTGAACCATGGAAAAGTAAATCACATTAAAAGCACAATTAAACCGCCTTGTTTTGTTTTACGTCAGTGATTTATTTAGTTTTATTCTTCAAAATTTTCAATGATTACTGAATAAAATATGAATTTATAACAATATTTTATTCATACAACGCCCTCTTTTTTAAAAATTGAATTGATAAAGTACATCGGCACTACGGGACTCAAATTAAATATCGTCAATTCACGATAGATGGCGGCCTAGTTAAAACGACGATGCAACGCGCAGGCGGCGCTATGGGCGCTTATTTAACTATTTATCTTTATAGCACAGAGATAATAATATACTACGTTAGTACGTAGATAATAATATACTTAGTTATGTTTGGTTATGTTCATTCTCTGAAAATAGTGTCATTTATAACTTCCACGTAAAGTGCCATCTAGTAAGTTTTCTTAGTAAATAACTGACAATCATAGAACTCGTTGTAGTACCAAGCTCGCGCCACGGGCGCCCGAAGCCGAAGGCCATCTCATGCCGCATGAGTTTCGCGCCTATATAAACATGTCGATATTCATGGGTGTGTGCGAAGTATGAAAATTAGACATACATGCGATGATTTGTCCTGCACAAAGCAACTGCATGAGTTGCTATTTATAAAATATTAGGCGTTTTAAAGTTATTATATTTTTTAAATTAATTTATTTACTATTAATTAAAGTCATCTAAAACGTACGAACGTTTTATTAAAATATCTGTGAATGACAAGTAAAGCACTGCATTTCTGCCTATATGGAGCGCACGCCCCTGCGTGTTTTATATTGAACTTTATATTTTATTGAAACGAAACTAACATAAATAATTTTCGTTTGGCAAACACATCCAATACGCCAGCGGCACGTAAATGTCACCCAGTCTCGTAAAAGTCGATCCAGGTCGCCATAACTAATTCATGGTCGGAGACGTACAAGTTACCGACTACCCCCCGGGCCCCGAGTAACTCCCGAGTTAACCACCTAGGGAAGGCTAGAGGAAGGAGACGGGAGGGGGGAGGGGGGTTATAAAGGCACACGTGGAATATTTTTACGGGTCTCGGGAGGTCAGTTCAGGTATCCGGACTCTGGAGAACATTACGTGGTTTAAGATGTTATATCAAGAACTTGTTTCGTGTTTGACAGATCAGGAAAGTTAATTATCCGAATTGTTAATACCTAGTGCCAGCGAAAATACCTACATCACACATTATGTCCACTATTGGGTAAACCAAACTTAAGGTAGGTAGGTTGCTAATGTCCTCTGGCAAGAATTGTTTTTCTATAGAAATGACAGGCGATTTATAAAAATACGACAGTGCAATTTCCAAAAAAAACAGCGAAAAAATAAAGATTTTTGTATGGGAGCGCCCCTTAAATATGTATTTTATTTTAATTTTACTATTTATTTAAAAGTGATTATTATTCAATAAGCGGCTATTAACAGAAATACATCCTCTGTACAAGTTTCAACTATCTAGCCATCATGGTTCATGAGATACAGCCTGGTGACAGACAGACGGACAGCAAAGTCAAAGTGATAGGGTCCAATTTTGACCCTTTGGGTACGGAACCCCAAAAACAAAGATTTCCGAAAGGCGTTATCATGGTCGTACTTAACGTATCTAGGTTTGTAATTTGCTAGATGTTTGCCTATATTTATCTTCCAAAATCTAAAGGCGTCTCCTGCTCGTGTTTTTTCGAAACATTACACAAAAATTTGGGCGTGGCTATACACATTTGTGTACGCATACCAGTGGCGTGGGTTCCTATAACTCCATTCCTATCGGCGTCACTTACCACTTACCTTTTGAAGACCCTCATCCAGATCCCTACCTATTATACAGGCTAGGGCTTCCCTATAAAAGAAAACCAGTCGTCGCCACTGACGCAATGTTTTTGTCTTCCGAGACGGACGGAAAACATTCCCCGCGTGGGTAGAGAGGGGAAGGATTGTTTCATTTCATAACAAGTCACACCACTCAAATGACAATAATACAAAGAAATACGGAAGAATTATCAATCCCAAATTGTTCTTCTATTCATAACTGTGAGTACGTCTTCCTCATCGGAACAAAAATTCAAGGAACTCATGATCTTTTCTACACAAAAGTGTAGAAAAGATCATGAGTTCCGATTTTTGTTTTGTTTTAATCAAAAACATTTTCTGTAGCTGGAGACAGCTTGTGTATGAAAACAAATATTTTTGTTTCATGTTTTCTGTGTAATGTTTCGAAAAATCATGAGCAGGAGTCACGCCTTTACGCAAACAAGCCATTACACACGTTTGGTCTAACCCTTTCGAACTAATCGACACGAATATCCAAGCGGGAACGTGATCACGCATGAAAAATGCTGCATTTCAGCTATCTCCCCCGGAAAATTGTTCCCCAGGCTAATAAACAGACAATGGCCCCTCAACCCTTCTGCTGACGACGACAGACGGTGCACTTCGTAACCCCTAGGGATGAATTATGGGTCTTGTTACTTGTATTATGGCAAGCCTTTGATCAAAGGTTTGTTTAAGAGTCTGTTTATCACGTCAAACTTACTTCATTACTGCTGCGCAACTAATACGTATCGGAAGCACCTAAAAAAATTAACGCATAAAAATAAAACCGGTTAAAAGGAAGAAAACTTTATAATATATAGATGCAATAGACATTGAAACCTTATTATACCTTTGTGAAATACTTTGAAAATAAACGCGATTTATTTATTTTATTTATAATAGGTATTTACCTATGAAATTGCTGTTCTGCAGTGCTGGCCATTTCAAATCAAAATAATTTTTGTTTGGCTACGAATTCTAATTTCAAATTAATTTTATTTTAAAAACATGGAATTCTTTTTCCAAAAGTAGTCATTTGTTTATTGATTAGGTTACATTTTCATCGCATTTCAATCTTTTTCGTCATCATGGATACGTTAAAAATTCGAGTAATTATGGAATATGAGTACCGTCGTGGCAGCAACGCGGCACAAGCGGCACGCAACATCAACGACGTTTACGGAGCTAACACTACAAACCCACGCACCACCTGTTATTGGTTTGCTCGCTTCCGTTCCGGAAATTTTGACCTGAAAAATGAACCTCGCGATCGTCCGGAGACTTTGGTCGACAATGACGAATTAAAGGCGATTGTGGAAGCTGATGATACACAATCTACGGCTGAATTAGCAGCAGCTTTCGACGTTAGCGTCAAAACAATATTGGTCCATTTGCGTCAAATTGGCAAGGTAAAAAAGTTTGACAAATGGGTGCCCCACGAACTCAATGATCGCCAGCGCGAAGTACGCGTCGAGACGTGCCTTGCACTGCTCAACAGACACACAAATGAAGGAATTTTGAACCGCATTGTTACCTGCGATGAAAAATGGATTCTGTTTGATAACCGCAAGCGCTCAGCAAGTAGGTTGGATCCTGGTTCTGCACCTAAACAATGCCCTACACGAAAACTTACCCCTAGAAAAGTGATGGTCACTGTTTGGTGGTCTAGCGCCGGTGTGATTCATCACAGCTTCTTACCAAACGGGGTGAGCATTACTGCAGATATGTACTGTGAAGAACTGAACACAATGATGGAGAAGCTGGCACATCTCCAACCAGCATTGGTCAATCGCTCGTCTTCGCTGCTCCTGAACGACAACGTGCGACCTCATACTGCACAGCAGACGGTCTCCAAGTTGCAAGAACTGGGGTTGGAAGCTCTCGTCATCCGCCCTACTCACCAGACCTTGCGCCTACAGACTACTACTTTTTCCAGAATTTGGATAACTTCTTGGCGGGAAAAAAAATTCAATACCCGAGAGGCACTACAAAATGCCTTTGAAGAATTTGTTGCCTCCCGTCCAACTGATTTCTTTAAGAAGGGCATCAATAAACTGCTACTGCGTTGGCAAAGATGCATTGATTGCATGGGTGATTACTTCGATTAATACAAATAAAAAATACATGAAAAAAAAATCGTTTAAATTTTTTCATACAAAACAGCAATTTCATAGGTAAAGACCTAGGTAGAATAGAGAGGTAGTACTCAGGAATATAATATCCGTACTTCGCTCATATGTAGGTATATTATACACAATTAAATGTGATGTATTTAGCAGAAACCTGTTACGTAAAAACCTGACCCATATCCGCAATTATCAATAGTATATTTTATACCCGAGACCTACTCACTAGTGGAGGTTATACAGATAAATTATCCGGGTAAACGGCTCGGGGTGGCCCTATTTATTTGCCCTTTACCCGTCGTTTACCGAGGGTTATTCCCGAGTTTACCCTTTATTTATGTGTAGGTACTTTTATCTGTTTTCTTGAAACCCTAAAAACATTTTGGGGTTACGCTGTAAAAGCCTTATCTACACTATCAAAAGGAGATATGGTACGAGTAATGTCAGTATCTTTTACAAATCTCTAGTTACTCTTTCATTAATTTAGGCTTACAATAATATATATTATGTACGCGACTTGGTTTAATTTTAAAATTGGCATATTTCTGCGTACCTTGAATGACATTAAAATAATTAAACAAATAGTAGGGTACGTTAAGAGACAAATGCGTAATTTAAAACAATAAATAATAAGCTATCAGTGGTGAGGGGTTCCTATAACTCCATTCCTATCGGCTTTACTTTCCACACCTTTTGAAGACGCTCATTCTATCCCTACTAACTACTTATTATATAGGATAGAGCTTCCCTATGAAGGAGAACCAGCCTTCGCCACTGTAAGCTATATTTTTCCATTTATTCATAACTATTTTACCAAACATATATAGCGAAATAAAGTAAACGTCTCCGCTGGTCCGCGGGGCGGATATCAGAACGTAATTATGATGTGGCACTGACTACCGATCCACAGGATGATATAAACTGGCGATTTGAATAATTCTCACATTATACTGCGCAGTCGCAGGATATGTGATATTTAGTGTATCATTGAAAGTTGATTGAGCACGGAAATTGCTCAAATATGAACTGTCAAGGACTTGGATTAGTCAATAAGTCTAAATTCATTGTATGCAACAATTTTTTGCCTGAAACACAGGAGATGTTCAGGCGCTACTGTTAACTTTAGTATAAATTTGTTACCTACTTCTGTCTAATGTCTACCTGTAATTTGCCATGTAGTTTTGTTGAATAAGGAATAGGAATATTCATTATTACTCTGGCTCTTTAAGATTCCGGACTGTCATTATAGAATGTTGAGCACATACATTCGACAATGATAGTCCGATGTGAATGTATACCCTTTTTCGTACTTTCTTTGCCCAGTGTCAGATGCTTTGTCGTTTAAAATTATCAATTTTGGTATATCACGTCATCATATCCGTCTACTGTCTAGTTTAGGCCATACGCCATCCAATCTATAGTGCAATCGGCTCGATCAGTTCGTTCGTGTCTTGCAAGTGTTCCCTAAACTTGCAAGTTCGATAGCAAAGTTGTAGCTTGGCAATTTGTTAGTTGCAGCAACAACTAACGAGTGTCGCTTTACGCTTCATTAGAGAGGACTGAAGAGTATCGACTACTGGGCCGATACTTAAATATATTGCAGACCTCAAACAGAAAGTTTTGAGTACCGTTGTCTTATGATTGAACCAGCGATGTTCTTAATCAAACCGTAGACCATATCAGTATTCTGACACAAAGTGTCATCTTCAGTCGGGTAGAAATACACTATTCCAGCCTCCAAGCACTATTTATTGTCACATCGATGGCTTTGTATCTACAAGCTCTGTATCTAGTTATAAACATATGTTACTTTGTCGACATTTACCACTATTCAACCATGATTTTATGGACTTGATGTCTAACTTTCCGAGAGAAATTTGGTTCGTTTCGTTCAATGAAACGAGATATGTTTACCCTGCGACAGTTTAGTTGCACCACATCGCCTTTATTAGCGAACTGGGTTAGACGAGATTACGACTTGTTTACACTTACCAGCAGCTGAGCCCCTTGCCCAATACTAATCTGCTAATTGGTGAACATCTCGGCAAAAGTTACTTGGTTATTGCTAATCGCGCTTGTATCTCGATATCATGGTTAACCGTACATTAAGCGAAGATGACACTGGCAAATAACTTCCAGATATATCTAAATAAAATATAAGGATACTTATCTTAGTAATGTTAGTAATTCTCCCTAACTCCTGAGTTTAAGCTTACTTCGCAAAAATTAGTGCGATTTTCTTACGCCGGTGGAACTGGTGGTAGGCATCACGTAGCTTAGGGACAATTCCGTGAACGTTATTCAATAACCTATATGGAAGTATTGTTTTTATTATTTTTGATACGGTTGACTGAGATAGGTTGAAGAACAATTATTGCACCTGATTCAAGTCATATAGCCAAGGGACCTCTATCAAGCCCCTTTAGGAAGACTACATAGGCAACCCGTAGAGAATTCAAATAAAACATCACAAGAAATCACATCTTGCGATCTACAATTGGCGGATCGTAAGATGTGACCATAATGATATTCAGCGGAGAAATTAGTTTAATTAGTAGCCTAGCGCTAGAGCATTATGCAACGCCATTATCTAGCTATGTCAAGTACGGGCTATTAGCCACTCCTCGTCGCCTTTAACGTACAGAATGTGAGGAATGGAGTTGCTTTTTTACATACGTAATTAGGAATCTTTGTTTTGTTGTTCGTTAAAATATTGAAACTGGTTTTAGTAGTAATTAACATTAGTGATTTGGTATTTATTCCTACTTATACAACATTGACGATTTCAGATAGTCATTTTGATGCCTTGAATTGTGTTGTTCGTATAATGCGTTTATATAGGTATGGCTCGAAGGCATACTTTAATGTTCCAAAAACAATTTCTTATTTAGTTCTCTTACAAGTTACAACGCACCAATCCTATCCTATATCCTATAATAATAATAATTAATATTATAAATGGGAAAGTTTGTAAGGATGGATGGATTTTTGTTACTCTTTCACGCAAAAACTACTGAATGGATTTCGATGAAATTTGGTATGGTAGTAGCTTAAGCCCTAGTTTAACACAGAGGCTACTTTTTATCCCGAAAAAGTACAGTGCTCCCGTGGGATACTGTATTTACGCGAGCGGAGCCGCGGGCCACAGCTAGTAATATGATAAACAGCTATTCAATTCGCTATAACGAAATTTTTAAACCAATCCATAAAAATAAGGATTCTTAAAGCGCAGCCCAATGTCGACCATTTTAATGTCAAACAATTAGTGGACTCTAGTCAGAAAAGACTCTCAGTGAATAACCAAAGTAACAACAAGACGAACGCTGACGTATTGACTTGTTCCATACACCGGATCCTGCAACTCCGTTTCCTCGCCTCCTCTTGAATTATGCATGAGACAATATGGATACCTGTCTGTATATTGTATTGTAATATCCCAGTTTGGTTATTTCCGGTTGGCCTGACGAGCTTTTAGTCGTACTCTTTATGGAATAAGTAACAAGCAGACGGACAGTTAGGCGGTCAGCGATAAACACCGCTTGTGAACAACCGCAAAAGCAGAGGTGTGTGTGTTGGTGGTATTTTAATATGGTATAAATTCCCTATAACCTCTTTTGCCATAATGCTTAATTTGGGAATTTGCCCCGGTTGCTAAAGGACGCGGGTTTAGTAGAATCGTTCTTATTTTAACTATTCTACCTAACCAGCATTCTTTAGCAACCAAGGCACATTCCCAACTATTTGGGAAGACCTATGTCTTCACTCTTCACTTTGATACAATTTTTGGAGGTGTAACAGTTGGAAAAGAAATTAAGATATCTTCCGTACCAAACAAAGCAGACCTTTATTAGTTCTTAGAATTAATAATTATATTATGTTTTAAGTTCCTAACACAACTTATTATATTATATATAGCTGCGTTATAAAAATACTCGAGCTTATCATATTGTATATCCCCAAAGTAATTAAGACAGTCGGATTTATTTTCTATTTTTTGTCGGTACTTTTTTTTTATTTGTCGGATAAACGGTTGATGAGGTCAACGACATCTGTCTCGTTCCGTCATCGACCTAAAAATAACAATCAAATACAGTTTTAAATCGTAATTAATGAAGCTTTTAAAAATTTATAAATCGTTAAGCGCAGTTACGATTTAGCGCTGTATTAGCGATTATACACACGTTTGCAAAATTATATTCAATCGTTACAAGTACAGTTAGAGATCATTCCAAGTCGCATCCAGATTAAAAGTGTATTTTAATTGGGACATGGATGAGAGTAACATACTTTATTTTTATTTCTAAGTCTACAGGAACAAACTTTTTGTATAACACTGTTTGTTTATCTTTACCCATAGTGTCATAGACCAACCTGAACCGACTGACTATTTTCTTTTTTTCATTATTATGCCTAGTTACAGTTAGGGATTGTTCGAAGTCTAAATTATAAAAAGTTAATTCTGTTAACTATAATACAAAATGTTACATGAGTGTACAATGTACATAAGAGCAAAATCATTAAGCCATTTTCGTCGCAGTGTTAAATGTACATTTAAATCACGGCGCGCTGCCAAGGCCTCCGGTCTGTAACAATAAAACTCTCACATGTCAGACAGAAAACAATTCAACAGAATGTCTTTGGCGAGATCCCCCGTGACAATTGTGTTCCCGCGGTGTAGCGACACATCGCCGGAAAACGCGACGACTCTCGCGTTGAAAATGTATATTCTATTGTTAGTGACTCCTGCCTACTTAAAAAAGTATTGAAATAACTAGTGTTTACCACTGCATCATACACCCTCATTCACACGAATCATGCACACGTATTGCAGAACGCCTCTCTTCTCTATCGCTGAAGCTAATGCTCTCCTATCCCTGAAATATTCAATATATTTTACTCAGCTACACCACCACCAAACTGTTATACCCGATTCGTTAACTTTTTTAGTGTCAATCCCATAAAGAAGAAGGTCCTTTTCACAGCATACTTGCCAGGTATTTCGACGGTCTGAGCTCCTTAACATTTTGCTCACGGCAAGCTTGAGTACTATCCAAAAATCGCAGCGTTTCGACCAGTGCACGTGTCACCACTCTCACGGCGCAGTAGGTCGTGGACTCGTGTCGTGCTGTCAGCCGCGCAGGCGCCGATTTTGTCCACTGATGGACGTTTGAATGCGGCCCTCGTCACATTACCTGAATACTGTCCTCGGTTATAGCGAGACGTGAACACACTGATAGCAGCGAAGACTGAGGGCTTATCCAACATGCCATCGTTAATTACAATGACGATCTTCGAAATTGAAAATAATTGAGATTGCATTACGTTCGCTAACGGCCGGTTTCAATAACCTATCTATTATTAAACTATTTGTTAAAAACGTCGTCATTCAATCATTTGCCGGGTTTCTGCGATACAAATGTGACGTTTTTAACAAATAGTCATTGGTAGATAGGTTATTAAAACGGGTCGTTAGTGACGTAGCGCGCGATACCTACGCGCTACGTCAATACCATGAATTTTTGATTTCGACTAACTTCTCTTTCGTAATTAGCGATGGCATTTTGGCAAAAGCGCCTAGAATGAATGGTAGAGAAAGTGTTTTGCTGTATAATAATATCTGTCACAGGCAAAATATGTATGGTAAATGTAGCCATACACCATACTGCCTATCGTCCAATTGGCATGACGCTACCGATTGGATCAGTTAGAAGTTAGAACAAGAAAACCAGTAAAACACTAGTTGATTTTATCCTACTTCCTACTACTGTTATAAATGTGAAATATTGTGAGAATTCATGGATGGATGTTTGTTACTCTTTCACGCAAAAACTACTTAACGGATTTTGATGAAATTTGGTATGGTAGTAGTTTAAGCTCTGGATTAAAACATAGGCTACTTTTTATCCCCAAAAGTACAGTTTTCCCGTAGGATACTGTATTAACGCGGGCGGAGCCGCTGGCGAAAGCTAGTTTTATACAATAATATAATATGTAATTTATTATTTCTTGCACCTTGCGAATCCCTCAAATTTTTATAAGTATTAAATACGGATAAAAGTACACCCGTACACCCGTATAAATAATGGAAATATACTTCTCATAACATCACAGTGGTATTTTAAATTACTTGAATGTAAAATATTACCTCCGTACGGGTTCGCATCTGAATATCAAAGTTGACCGCATCCTGCCTTAAGCGAGACGTGTGACGTCAGACGTGTGAGCCGTACCGACTTAAATCAGTTTTGCAAAAAAACTGTTGAAACTGCTGATTAAATTGTTATGGGTCTATTTCACAATCTAGATTCTAGACAATAGAATGGGTAACGTGTATAGTTTTTTATTGGCTTTTCGAAAAGTACATAATAAGCCAGGAAATATTGTCTTTGCAATGGTATATCTACGATCAACCGTTGACGAAATACAGTCATTACAAAAGTGAAATAGTTGGAGAGCATTTAAAATGCTCTATACAAGAAATTATGCACGAGTGACGTCACAGCAGCTGAAAATGTATGAAGATAAATACAAATTTGATTTTATTAACTTAAATACTGCGTTTTATGTATATCATTGTTATACCTAACAAAAATGTCACAAATAACAAGGACTAGCTGTCTCACGCCGCTGCGCCCGCGTCGAATATACTATCGAGTATCCCGCGGAACACTGTACTTTTCCAGGATAAAAAGTAGCCTATGTTTTAATCCAGATCCTACCATACCAAATTTCTTCAGAATCCGTTCAGTAGTTTTTGCTTAAAAGAGCAACAAACATCCATCAATCCATCTATCTTCACAAACTTTCACATTTATAATGTTAGTAAGATTTTATTAGTAATTTTTGTTTTTCAATCATAGCAAATTTTTCGGCCCATATTTATGTTGCCTCTCGGAAAATATAAAAATATGAAAATAAAAGAAGAAAGAAAAAAATATGACAACAATCAACCTGCTCATGAATTACATTCCCTGATCGCAATGTTCCCTGCAAAATTTACATTTAAAAGTCTTTGTAGAATCCATATTTCGTTAAACTTGCAGACAAGTTGTAAATCATTTATCTTGCGCAGGGTCCGAACTGGAAGGTAAAGGTCAAGTATTAACATTTCGTATGGAAGTGTGTGCCTCCTTTTTTGTGTTAATTAGAGCCACACAGTGCCTGGGCGGAAATCGCGGCATTCCAAGCGTTTATCTCGTTTTTTTGGGTCTTTAAATTGTCCAACTTAACGTTGAAGCTTGCTTTAAATGTGAACAACCAAGTACCTACAGTATATTCGTGCAGTCGTTGTTTATCGATAAGTAGGTACCATATCGTAGATTTTAAACGTTTTACATAGCAAGAAATACTTAAATTTATGAAATACCACAGCGCTAGAAAAGTATATCTATTACATTGGTCTATTTCATCAAAATCCGCTGAGTAGTTTTTGCGTGAAAGAGTAACAAACATCTATCCATACTCACAAACTTATTCATTTATAATGAATAGTAGTAAGATAACCGACTAGGTAACAATAAGACGCAGATTATATTATGTACTATATTCACCTGTGATTTTTTTATTCAGTTTACTAATTATTACATGTCCTTCCCCGTGATCCACTCTATATCTGTGCCAAACTTCATCAATATCGGTTCAGTAGTTTCGGAGCCAATTCGATGCAAACAAACAAACAATGAAATCATTCCTCTTTATAACATTAACTAATAATGTAGGTAGATGTGGACAATCAATCCCTGCTAATCATTTAGATCGTCCCGTGTTCATTCCGTGAGAATAATGCTTGTGAATGTGCGCATCAGGCAACGCAACTAATATCTTAGATGTATACCAAATTTCATGCCATTTCTTTGCCGCAATGCAATCGGACTTGGTGCATAATACGATTTAGACATATTGTATGTTATGTAAAACGAAGACCTTGGCTGCGGGTTTCCCGGTACCTGACCGCGTCTCATGAATTTTAACCGTCTACACCAGCTATTTATTATTATTATCATTGACGATCCATGATTGTAATCTCGTTTTCCACTACCGGGCGGAAAACCCCCTTAAACATTCTTCTGAGAAGATATTAGAAGCACAAAGACGGTGACGACTTGTCTGGCTTAGACCCACTTGCGCAGATCTGGGTTAAAGTTAACCCTGGGTTAAATATCATGTTGTCTCTCTCTTTCTTCGTATTTATGAAAGAGAAGGCATTATATTTTAAACCAGGGTCAACTTTAACTCATATTTGTGCAAGTGAGCCTTAAGGGATCCCTTCCAGTGATATCGGATTTATTTGTGACTAGCTATCCCGATACACGTTGTTCGGTCTTTACTATATAAATAACTACACCTACAACCTACACCTACCTACCAACCTACCTATTGGGGCTGGCCAATTATTTTGAAATAAACCAACAGGTAAACTGAACGCACCTATAAATATTTGACACGCAAGTGACAAATTGAACACAGCGAATAGTTGGTACGGGAAAATTCAATCGTCATTTTTAGTATTTTCCCCGCATTTTACCAATGTTTCTCACCGTTTAAATCTTACCTGAACTTCCACAATTATTTCAAGACCAAAATTAGTCAAATCGGTCCAACCGTTCTCGAGTTTTAGCGAGACATTGTTGACAGGTTGCTATTAAAGTGGTGGTCTTCGATTTATGAGATTGCAGACAGACATGACATCTACTTTTATCCCGGCTAAAATTAAGCGAGAGAACTTGTTGAGAAGAGACAATATTGGGACGCCATAAGAGTCTAGCCGATATCGATTTTTAGAAATGGTAGTTATCTGCGAAATTATTTATTCAACCACTTTTAAGATCTAATTTAATTACCCTGTTCATTAGTGGTGAAATCTGCTTAGTATCATTATCATAGAAAATCCAGGAATTTCACAGCTAATCGGGTGTTAAAAACTAGCTCTAAATCTGTACTATTTAGTATAAATTGCTCCACTACATGTGTTTATTATTACTTGTATTATTTATCAAGCAGATTGTTATGTCAAAGTTGTGTTATTTATTACTTGTTTTACTTGTTTGTAAGTGCAAACAATAAATTGACCAAATCTAATCTGATAAGTTTTGACAAACAAATATGGATATGCATGCGTTGCTCTATTTAAGTGAATATATGGCATCGCCCGAAGATACTTGTAGAATTGTGTGCCGTAGACTGCCATTTGGGTAAACCATTTGACCTGAATGTCTGGAATGGATTCTATGATTCCTTTCAGTGGAGCGTTTTTAGCTCTCGTATTTGATTTAATTTTTTTAGTTTGGTTACTATTGCATTAGCGGTGAAGATTACAGTTATATGATCTACAAGACATCGTGTTTGTCCTTACATTTTGTTTATTCTTCAGTGAACATACCCATTTCTGCGGTGGTCATTCAGCGTGGTACGCGGCCGGTTAAAGCGCCATGTCGTGACCCCCAACATTACTGTACCATCTAGCGGGGCCGTAGATTGGTTCTCCTTCGTAGGGAAGCTCTAGCCTGTATAATGAGTAGGGATTTGGATGAGGGTCTTCAAAAGGTAAGTAGTGAGTGAAGCCGATAGGAATGGAGTTACAGGAACCCCACGCCACTGCCATCTACACAATTTCGCACCACAATTAACATGACCTCACCACACCCCCGGGCGATGGGATCCAGGTCGCGGACTGCGCCCACGCCAGCCTACACTGTGCCGATGCTTTTTAATACGCTGCATTGGTTATATCTGATCATTGATTTTTGAAACGTGTGTCGATCATATCTGATCAATCTGTAGTAATTGTTCAATACCTTTGGTAGTATGTATTGATATGGCCTACACAGAGGTACACTGTGTCACGCCGATAATCTTTAAACGTGTACCAATATCTGATCAATGTGTATTCTGTAGTTATTGTTCAATGAGTATATAGGAGGAGGTTATATATTCGACCCGCCCCTTTTTGTTTAATTTGACTGCCATGATACCTATGTACCACATAATCTTTTACGATTTTAAGCTTGTCTTCTATTCTTGTTATTCTTTTAGTACTTGCTTTTGTACTTCTGTTTTTGTTCGCAAGCTATCCTCTGATACAATAAAATTAACCATTATCTCTCTCATGCCAGTACTGCTGAGTGAGGCGATCCTGCCCGATGACACGCTGGAGGACAAGACACTCAAGATCACTGACTTTGGGCTGGCGCGCGAGGTCTACAAGACCACCAGGATGTCCGCCGCGGGAACCTACGCATGGATGCCGCCGGAGGTAAAGTGGCCGTGGTCTATTAGACGCAGTAGCTAGCAACTCTAGCAAGCTTCTCATGCATTCATATAAATCCATAGAGGTAGTCAAGAGTGTTTAGAGAGGCGTGGTTGTCAAATTGCGGCCCGTGGCCGTCGATGGTGCGGTCCTCGGCCCTCACAGCGGCGTATTTACCCTAGGGCCAAAAGGGCCCGGGGCAGCAGGCTTCGAGGTGCGGCGAAACCGGCCCTCACGGATTTACTGTGAAATATTTACTTTTATTCACATTTAAATTTAATAAAAAATGACGCTACGAATCCTATGGAAAAGATAGACGATGCATATCTATGGAAAAGATAGAAGAGCATGTCAGGACATGTCTAAGGAGGGTTCCGTAACTATCAACGCGTAATAGGTTTTTTTTTTAAATTACTTCAAAAGTTACTGTCCGATTTCGTTCAAATTATTTCCCGTAAGAGTTTTTAGCATGATCTATCAGCATGGAAACTTACAAGTTTCTATATATTCAATAGTTTAGAAATGCTGGGGACCAACTTACAAACACTTTGCCGATTACTCAGAAATGGTCAACTTTGTAAAAAGGTCATGTATGTCATATGTAAACCTTGCCTTTATTTTAAAAGACCTATTCAACGATACCCCACGATGGGGTAGAATGAAAAAATATATTTTTCTTCCCCACTTCACATGTATGGAGGGCCACCTCTAATATATAAAATTATTATTATTTTATGATGCCAAAACTGAGATCTATACAAAATCTATAACTATACCAAATTTTATACATTTATATTTATAATTACAGAAGCTAGAAGAGCGGACAGACAGACAGACGTGTAACGTAGTTACATTTCCTTTCCTTAAAATCGATTATTTCGGCGTTACTCGCGTCATCTATGATTTGTATAATTAATTATTTAGTCATTTTCAGAGGCTTAAGCGCCATCTATCGGCGCTATCGGCGCACGTCCTTACTAAAACGGCGTCAGCTTTGCTTTAATACTTAGTTCGTAGATCGATTTTTCCGTCTTAAATCTTAAAAAATACTAATTTAATTTGGAATAATAAAAAAAAAGATAAGATGATATTAAGGACAATTGGTATGATACAAACATCCTAACATTTTAACAATGCTAGATCGGAAAGATGAAACTACAAATTGAGCACGTGGCCAATCAAATTTTTCTTTTAACAACTAATTTTACCAAGGTGATATTTTACATGAAAGATAATGTGTTTTAATTACAAGCGTGATTTTCAAATATTCACAACACAGATATACAAAACTACTCACCGTGGACACGGGGTTAAAATATAATTATTATAACGACTACATATTGAGTCTATAGAAAATTTTATTGAAAAAGGAAACGTCATTCGAAGAAGTGCCATATATACCCTTCTCCTTCCTCTTTTTTAAACTTTTGAAAATTATAAAAACTAAAGTGTAAAGAGAAAAAATCCATAAATCAAAATAAAATATATTATATTAATAATCAATATTATTATATTGATTATTAATATAATATATTGTATGTAATATAATAATGCAAATCTACTGTATTTTCATTATTATTCAATATTAAATTAGTATTTTTTAAGATTTAAGACGGAAAAATTAATTCTACGAACTAAGTATTAAAGCAAAGCTGACGCCGTTTTAGTAAGGACGTGCGCCGATAGATGGCGCTTTAAGCCTCTGAAAATGACTAAATAATTAATTATACAAATCATAGATGACGCGAGTAACGCCGAAATAATCGATTTTAAGGAAAGGAAATGTAACTACGTTACAGACGGACGGACAGAGCGAAACTATAATATTATATATAGAGTATACTTATTCCTGAGCTCACGAACTGTTCTGATTGAAACTGATTCCATTTGTGCCAAAAATTTTCTAATACAATTTCTATTTATTTAGTATTTGATACTGATACATTTTTTAATGCAATAATTGACTACTTAATGCTTCTATAATAAATAAAATACTATAAATTCGAACGAATGAGCTTGCCCTACTAAACACGCTATTCTTAGAATTTCTCCAACACCTATCGACCAGAATAGGCTCCTCTTAAATGCCTTATTGATTTTTGATTACTGCATCTATTTGAAGTTTCTGGGTTGGCTCGGAAGCTTTGCGCCCACGGGCGACAAGAGTATAGGAAGCGACATTTTATCTCTCCGTCTCTCTTTCTCTCTCTCTCACTCACACACACGTATACAATCTACATAGCCTTTATACAGTGGGTAATTAATTCGGAATTAAATATTTAATCCAGCATTAATTAGGCTACAATATTACATAAGTAATGCTAATGAAAGTATGCATAACAAGAAATTTGCGTAATTTACTACATAAATATGGAATTATTGGACACTCTTGTACTGCCGTACAACGCGCCGACTTTACAAGGTCACGCGCCCATCGCGCTGTATGAGCCGTGCAGTTATGAATAGAATTTAAGTATTTTATAGGATAATCTAGTCAAAATTTAAGGCCACATGTAATGAATATTTTTAGAACGAGAATCGAATACTGATTACTTTCCTTGAATAACTATTTTTGTTTTTAGACCATCCTGTCAGAATGACGAAAGTGATTGGGCCTATGTACGTCTATGCGAAAGAAAATATGGATGATAGTTTTGTCCCCTATCGGATTATGTGGCGGTAAAACTATTTCCAATGTTTCAACGAGTGGAAAAGTTTATTGCCATATTTTGTAGAATACATTATATGGTGATTGCAAAACAAATGTTAGCTATGCTGAATGAGTTTTGTTTACAATTTGTTTGTGTAAAATCTCATTTTCTACTGTTTGTCGTTCTAAAAATACACACATTTTCCGACTGATTACTCTTATATTTAGATTGGTTTGTAAATTGTTTAAAGGTTTACATAATTGGAACATTACGTCAGGGTATGCCTACTAGACCTAATAACACTAACTATACAGGCGTTCCGCAGTAGACTAACGTGGCCGGATACAGCACAATTCTCGTCGTATTGAATGGAGATAATATGCAGATTGTGGTGTTGATTTGACTGTATCCAACGCCTAGTCTCTTATCATTTAAGGGTCAGCTCACTCCGAAACGAGACGATACGTGACGCGGCGCTGCATTATTATTTTTTTAATGGTGACTCAACATTGAACTTTATTTAGTATACCAGAAGATACACGTTACATTGTAAGAGTGTCGCCGCGGTATGCAGAGCGGTGCAGTTTGAAATTTAGAATAAATTAAAGTGAATAAAGTTCAATTTTGAATCGCTATATTTAAAAAAAAGCAGCGCAGAGTCGCATATCGTCTCGTTTCGGTGTGAACTCGCCTTTGAATGTCACAAATAGAACGCCTTAAACATTCAACTCGTTATCTGGCCAAGTTAAACAATAACCACTCAATACAATTTACATTTATAAGGTGCAGTTTTTAGTTTATTGAGGCGCACCTGTGTCAGTACTGGTTATTTCACAACGCTACCCCGCCCAGAGTAGTATACTAAGAATTTATCGTATTTACTAATCAGTATACAAAAGAAATTTATGTAATCTATTAGGCTGACCCCACATTAGGCGTGCGCGTTTCTCGTTCGTTTGAGCAAACGCGTCGCGATTTGTCGGCGTGTGGCGTGTGTGCAGCGCGCACGCGGCGCGCAGCACCTTACGTTTAACTCCCTTCAGGCAAGTCAGTCACAATTTTTATACAATTACTCACCAATTTAATGAGTCCAAAGCATGTTCATATAGTGGTTATGTACATTAATTTATTTTATCAAACTGTCATCTGTCAACACCGGGACGCGTGCGCGCTGCATACACGCCACACGCCTCCAAAACGCGACGCTCACACGCCTGATAAACGCGCACGTCAAATGTGGGGGAGGCCTTAAGTACCTACATGTAATTTAAGGTTTAAGCATTACCGTAAGCAGCTAGTACCTAGGCATTTCTCTATTATATTATCACCGACTCTAGTAAGCCCTTGAGATTCACGAATGGCAAGGCCGCGGAAGTTTGAACCAGCTCCCAGTAGATTTATTCTCTTCCGGGGTGTGCACCAGGTAGAGAGTGTTTGGTGCGCCTTTTTGCATTGTAGCTCCCGCGTATCTTTCAACACTTAATGACCGTACTCTTTCGTTCGATGAATACATGTTTTGAGACCATCGTTAGGGCGTGTGCCACGTCCATCTGGCAATGGTGCATGCAAGAGAACTCCTGACTGATGTTCATGACCAGGTTTGGTTGGTATCTGAGTTCAAAGACATTTTCACGTTCGATGAACGGTATGAGGTCCTTATATGAAATTGGCGTTTTGTCGTACTGGCCACTTTGATCTCAAATATATCTTATTTGGTTAGGAATTCCAATTTCAAATTTACACCGCTATTTGCTAATGCATTTGTATTTCGCAAACCGTAATTCATTTGTTTTTTTCTCTTTTGGTTTTTTCTTTGCGTCACTCTGTTTACAAAATGGAAAACTTGAAATATCGTATTATTTTCGAGTGCGAGTTCCACCGTTGCACCAGTGCTGCAGAAACGGCTCGAAGGATTAATTATGTGTATGGCGGCGGTGTCGCAAATGAAAACACAGTGCGTTTTTGGTTCCAACGTTTTCGTTCTGGAAATTTCGACCTGCAGAACAAGCCCCGTGGACGGTCGGAGACTAAAGTTGATAATGAAGAATTGAAGGCTATTGTGAAAGCGGATCCATCAGGCTAAATAAATAAGGATAAACCACGTCCGACTTAGCTGCAGGCTGCGGTGTTAGTGATAAAACTGTTTTAATCCACTTGAAGCAAATTGGGAAGGTGAAAAAGCTTGAAAGGTACCTCATGAATTGAGTGCAGCAAACCGACAAACGCGCGTCGACTGCTGCGATACATAACTCAACCGGCACAATAATGAAGGGATTTTAAATCGAATCATTACCTGTGATGAAAAGTGGATCCTGTACGATAATTGGAACGCTCATCGCAATGGCTGAACCCTGGCGAACCAGCCAAAGCCTGCCCCAAGCGAAAATTAACTCAAAAAAAGTTACTTGTGAGCGTTTGTTGGACTAGTACCAGTGTCTTTCACTACAGCTTTCTTAAATCTGGCCAGACGATTACGGCAGATGTCTATTGCCAGCAACTGCAAAACATGATGGAAAAGCTAGCTGCTAAACAACCGAGGTTGGTCATTCGCTCTAGGCCACTGCTGCTTCAGGACAACGCTAGACCACACACTACACAACAGACGGCTACCAAATTAGAGGAGCTTCAATTGGAATGTCTAAGACATACATACATCATACAGTGCATAGATAGCAATGGTATAATACTTTGATTAAATAAATATATTATGTTTAAAAAAAATCGACTTTATTTATGTTCCTCCTTTACAAAACGTCAACTTCATATGTAATGGCCTAATAGTTTATTTACGTTTCCAATAGGGACAACGCAGTTTGCACCCGGCAGCTTAGCTCCCATTACGACGGACAATAAATGTGTTTGGTACGGCAATATTTTGAAATGTCACCCTAATAAGTCAATATCTTGAGGAAATCAGAAATTTGACATTGGTCAGTGTCATAAATTCATAATGCTTTAGAGTTTAGGAATTGAGGAATATTTTGGAGTCGGGAGTTATGAATACCTTTGCAACAAACATTAACACGATTCTACGATATTTCCAGGTGATAAAGAACTCGACGTTCTCCCACGCGTCGGACGTGTGGTCGTATGGCGTGCTGCTGTGGGAGCTGCTCACGGGCGAGACGCCGTACAAGGGCATCGACGCGCTGGCTGTGGCCTATGGGGTTGCGGTCAACAAGCTCACGCTGCCCATACCGAGCACGTGCCCCGAGTCGTGGCGAGTGCTGATGGAAGGTCGGTGTCAACTGTCAGTGCTACTGTGCTAGCGGGACGGTAGTAGCACAATATAAATAATGTACAGTAGACCATCTTCATACTAGACCGCCCGAATTGACGCACGCACACATACGCGTCATTTACACGGCCGCTAACGTAACCTCAAATAGCAGAAGTATGTATTGTCACGCCGCGCGACGCGCCGCCAAGACTTGTCGCTGCATTAAACGACTAACGAATTTTAGTTAGTTGTGTGCGACGCTTGCGCACTGTCTACGCCTTCTTTCGATCGGCCACGCTCAATCGTAGGTAAAATCGTTTCAAGGACACGGCCGAGTTCGGCTACTGTACAATATTTATACTGTGGTAGTATAGTAACTAGTTCACTATCTATAGGCTATGCCCTAGTCAAGTGCCTAATTTGAGAGATATAGGGGGGCTAACGAACATAACGATCGTCTGAAGGAAAGCGACTGTCTCCGCCCTCTTTGATCCACGAATTTTTACCCTACTGAGTCAGAAGGAGGGTTATGTTTTTCGAGTGTATGTACGTATGTACATACTTAGTACATATTTCTTTGGCACGCTCTAGAGTCGAGACGGGTTGTCGCATTTGAGTCTTAGAGGTCTCACTAGATTCGTCTTAATCGTGAGGGTGACACTGGGCACATCACTAAATTATTCGACGCAGTCGGGGTTTCTGTGTTTTTTTTTAATTATCGGTATAATAATATATTTAACGGTCTGTTCTGGCGCTGTCTGCTTGACTCTTCTTTATAACTACATAATATTATGTGGTGCTTAAATGTTTTGCTGATAGAGTCTGATCATGTGATGTGTGCTATTTCTATATTCTCATTCCAGCGTGCTGGCACAGCAACCCGCGTGAGCGGCCGCTGTTCCCGGAGATCCTGGTGCAGCTGGAGCGGATCCGGCAGTCGGAGTTCACGCGCGCGCCGCACGAGAGCTTCCACACCATGCAGGACGGCTGGCGGCTGGAGATCGAGGAGGTGCTGCGGGACCTGCGCAGGAAGGAGAAGGTGTGCTCCTGGGCTATGTGGTGGGATCCTAGACTAGGTGGTGAAGATTAGGTCTGGGGATTCTAGACTATGTGGTGGGATCTCAGACTACGTGGTGTCCGGCTCTTAAACTACAGCATTGAAGGTTGGGTCGGCAAAGCTGCATTTTTAAGATAGCTAATTTAAATTTATTTGTTACACAAAATAAAACATGTTTCATATGACATCAGTCATACACTGCACATGCACTGCAGCGCGGTGCAACCTGACTTTCGAGCTCATACAATGAAACGTGTATCTTCTTGTAAAATTCTGTGTGAATTGACCCTTAGACTATGTTATTGGCTCTCAGACTATAACTCACGGGGAGGTTTAATATAGGTCTTAATTTATATGACTGAAAAACAAAGGGAATGTAGTAAATATTTATGGAAATTAAAGGGCATCGAAAACCGTAGTATAGTAATATCATAAGGAAGTCGGTTAAAAATATAGTTATCGTTGTTATCTTTAGCGAATACCAAAGTCTTAAAAATGTTGAAACAATATTTTGCATTCATTACTTTTTAATACGAGTGTTGTGTTTCTCTTGCAATGCTCACATAGGAATGCAGAACTATCGAGGAGGTTAGTGATACTGACTTGTGGCGAAATACTTTTTATGTTTGTTATAATTTTGCTATGTTGATAATAATATTCTTTATTTCCGAGAAATTGATGTACTTATATAAGTATAATTGGTTTCACAATTTCTACCTCTTAGAAGTTTGGAAATATTGAGATTATTGATTTCTTTTAATGCATATATAAATTATTTTTACTGGGATGAAGTTTGGTTATTTTTAATTTTAATAATCTGTTTAATTTAGTTTATTGTATCTTCATTTTTTGTTTCACCAGTCCACATGTAAAAAGAATTGAAATTTTCGTTTAAAAATATGTATACAACCATTTTGTTGTGTTTACGCTATTTGTTGTACCTATGTTATGTTAGCAAACAATTCGTTTTTTTTTAACAATTTCTTTGCAATATAATAGAAATAATTTTGATTTAATGAAAACAAATATTTATTAATTTACAAATGATCTGACGAATTATAGAGGGCTATTCTCACGGTCCAGCCTGCAAATCCTGCAGCCTCGCAATAGTGTCAAATTGAAGGGAGTAATGAGCAAAAATAAAAATGATTGTCACTACGGATGTCCACGGGCCGCATTGACTGGCTGCTGGTTTTGACACTATTGACTGGCAGCTAGACTATTGAGATGGCACTTTTAAGGCGATTTTCGTCTCTCATGGACACTCACAGTGCCAAAATGCTTCACCGGTTATATGATGTTCAAGTAAAGTCATAAATCTGTTTGTGTATATCATGAACATTATGTTCTCAGGAGTTGCGGTGTCGGGAAGAGGAGCTATCTCGAGCGCAGCTGCAGCAGCGGCTGGTGGAGCAGAATCTCGCGCAGAAGGAGAGAGAGCTGGAGATGAGGGAGATCGACCTGGCCGCGAGAGAGTTGCACATACTCATCTTCGCCAGCAACATGTCGCACACGCAGCCGCCGCAGCCCAACAAGAGGAAGGGTGAGCAGACACGGGCTCCCTGACTATATAACTGCGCGCCAGGCCGACTAGCACGCTTCCTATCTATCATCATAACTATTCTTCTGTAGAAAGAAACCATTTCTATGCTACATGTACGGTGGTTTGGTGTCCGTACAGAAGTAAAAGACAAGCTCAATGGGTCTATTGAACACTTGACTTATACTAAATGGTAAAATGGTGAAATGGTTAAGAGTGCACGCGAACCGATTGGCGGCTTGACGCGAACTGGTTAACTGACAGTGTGAAACGTGATGTACAGTACAGTCGACACAGTCCTGCCCCCTTACTCCCGACACAGTCGAGAATCGAATCAGTTCGATCTCAATAGCTTTTGATACTCCCGACACCTACACTAGCGCACGATCGTGCGGTGGCTCAATTTGTAACTAACCTGGATCGAGAAGTTCGTTAGATTGCAACTTTTGGTACTCCCGACGAAATCAATCGACTGAGAATCGAATGGCAGGATCGAATACAAACGTCAAATTACTCGATAACTAAAGAGGTCTCATTTACAGTATCGAGTTTGCTTGTTTTAGTGTATTTGAACTAAATTACGTGATTTTTACTGCAGTATTGCAGCATTATTTAATGTTATTGAAGGAGTTAATAGAATACGCGTTCGGGAAATGCACAATTTACGAAGATTCACCAACTTCAACACGTTAGCAATGGACATGGATTGTGAGGAATTTCGATGCAATTATAGCCTTAAAAATTATTTATTTGACGTATGAGTCGCAGATTTAACTACTCATATGAAGAAACCGACTCACTGAAATTATATCACCGTTATGTGTAAAGTTATTTAAAACCTTTACGCATTTGTTTACACATTTGGCCGCTAATTCATGTATTATATTTTCACTTAAGACAGGGACTGAGACAAATGAAGTCTATACAATATGATCTATATTAACGTATCATAATATGAAGATTTCGTTTGTCTCAATCTGTCTTTGAATAAACAAAGTCAATAAATAGTTATAAAAAGTCCTATGTTGATATTGTTACTATGCTCGGGTTTTCTAAATGTAAAAACTAAACACGAATTTGTTATTATATCATTTACATAAATTAAATATACCACTTATATTTCACCAAAATTAACAATTAACTACCTTTTAACAATACTGTCAATTACCTATTTATGGCCAGTTATTGTAGTTATTGAATGTGTTTTGTGCACAACACTTGAGTTTTGCTGACAAAATACATCAAAATATTATGACTTTGACATTTGACAGAATGTCAAAGATTATAAACAGGAATTTCGAAACTATTATTTATTGTCACAGTTTTTTAAATTTAAATAACCTTTAAAAACCTACCATTGCATGAGATTGAGGCTGATTTATTTGAATAAACATACACAATATGTTATGTAAAGTGAAAAATATGCAATTTCTCCATATTTTTATTGATCTTCGCCATAGACTACGGCACTCAGCTGTAACTTGTTTACTCTGTGGACGTGACGTCAGCAACCGGATACAGCTAACGACGCTGATAAGACACGATCTCAACGCGATCTTGATTTCGATTCGATTTTGTTCGGGAGTACGCATCAGGATCGAAACTGAATAAAAATCGACATCGGATCAGACTCGTAAATCGAAATCGAATCAGTTTCGGGAGTAAGGCCCCTGGACTCGGTAAACCTAATACACATACGACTTGGCAAAAAAGAATACAACGCGGTGACTGCAAAACTAAATAAAACATTTTCGACTTTATTACATTAAGTGAAATATAGTATATTTAATTCATATATTTAAATTTGATATGTCATTCCAATCTAATTCTTAAGTTTAAAAGTTGATGCCGTCGAAAATGTCTTTAAAGACTTAAATTCCTGCTTCCCGCTTCGTACTCTTGTTTGCTAAGCTACAAATTGTTTTGTCACAGTCCTGGTTGGTTCCCGAGATGAGCGTGTGCCGCCACAGTCGCGATATGACGCGTTTCCGTTAGTTAGTTAGTTACATGCAAAGAAGTTGCGAGCACCAGCCAGTCCTACTACCTGTATAGTATATGTGAAAGTTTGTTGACTTGAGGATGGATGTTTCTTACTCTTTCACGCAAAAAACTACTGTAAGGATTTTGATGAAATTCGATACGATAGTAGTTTAGGCACCGGATTAAAACACAGGCTACTTTTTATCCCGAAAAAGTACAGTATTCCCGTGGGATACTATTATTACGCGGACGGAGCCGCGGGAATAATCTAGTACTAAATACGATTGTATGTACATTTCAGGCAAGTTCAGCAAGATAAAGCTGCTGAAGAAGGACACGATCTCCTCCCCGCTGGACTTCCGGCACACGCTCACCGTGCGGCCGTCGGACGACGACGCCAGCGTCAAGCAGCTCGTCGCCGTCGCCACCGACACGCCGCCCGGCTCGCCGGCCATCATGCGGGCGATAGCGCGTGAGTACATTGCAAAAGTCCTTAAAATAAGTACAGGGATTGAAACAAGACTACATACGATACGTCATCTGTTGATAATATGTAGAATCAGTTCCTCTTTCATTCGTTTATCGGCCATCACACATGTTAGAGTACTTAAGGCTACATAGACTTATATTTTACCTCCGGCGTACGGCCGTGCATGGGTATCTGGACGTTGCGAGCTTATTAAGGAAATGTAATTCTAGTTATATTTTCGTAGTATTTTGAAAAATTGAGTAAATTACGAAAAAATTACGCATACTGTCAGTACAAGTAACGTAATAGTGTGAATATTATTTAGATAAATAAAACAACAGCCTGTATAAAATATATTGATTTTGGTGTTCCAGTGCCCGCGGACGGCGTGAAAGGCAAGACGTGGGGCCCGTCGACGGGGCACCAGAAGGCGCGCGCGCACCTCCCTCTGCCGGCGCTTCGGCCGCGCGCGCACCGCCCCTCCACCTCCGCGCCGCACCTGCCCCCCGCGCGCCCGCCGCCGCACCGCCCGCTCAACGCCGGTACGTGACGCCCCGCACGCACACACACACACACACACAGATACACGCACGCGCGCACATACACACGTGCGCGCTCGTACAATCACACATTGTTTATAGTCACGACAACTAACGTAGATTTGCGCTATATTTTTATAGAAACCAAACTACAACTTTTAGGCAACCGTTACTGATAGATAAGTCTACACGTCCTTTATCACTTAACTAGTTGCGCTGAAATTTGTAACGCAAATAGTTGGTATCTGCTACCACGGAGCCTTTGTCCTTTCGAATGGAGAAATCGTATATGGTACTTATAAATGTCACGTTTATAAGCTAACAATGGAGATTTTTGCTAGGTATGTAAAATCACTTGAATTTTTGTTACAGTAAAGGTGTTATGTATACATATTATCACATTTATTGTTTTATTTAAAAATAATACGAAGTTATGATTTTACATGCGTTCAAAGTTCCGAAAATAACAGTCCTAACAGTAGCGTGACGTCACGCTACACCTCGACCATACATCCCGGAGTTCGCGCCGTACTACGCACCGCTTAGTCGCAAGTTATCGTTTGGGCCACTTTAATGTTAAATATATTGGAAACTAATTGTCGTATCGAAATAATTATTTCACGAGTATTTTTTATTTTCCACGGAGAATACGGAAATTTTACCTTTAAAATTAGTGAACATTCTTCATTGTCCCATTAGCGTGTTGTTGCTCGTGACTGGAAATGCCAAAACATCACACACCTTACAAAATACGAGGGGAGGTCCAAAAGTTCGCGGAATGGAGGGGATGGAGTGGGGATAGGGTAGCTCGCTTAGTGTCATACTAATTGAGCACTCATAATTAGTATATATATAAAATCTCAACCCTATAGCGCCATTAGTTTACGAGTACTCGCCTGCTAAACAAGTCAATCCGGAAGCAAACTGCAACTATGGAGAAAATTGAACATCGCGCTGTGATAAAATTCCTTACCAAGCAAGGAAAAAACGTTCAAACCATTTTAAATGAAATGGAAGCCGTTTATGGAGATCTGTGCCCTGGTAAAACAATGGTTTATAAGTGGCATGGACTTTTCAAACATGGTCGAGATTCAATTGAAGACGACCCTCGCTCTGGGCGGCCAGTTGAGGCCACCACATCAGACATCGTCGAAAAAGTCGAAAAACTTGTACTGGAAGACACACGTTTAAAGAAAAAACAATTATCTGCATTTGTTGGAGTATCAGATACAACCATTTTGCGGATCCTGCACGACCACTTGGGCATGACAAAAGTCAGTGCAAGATGGGTGCCGAGAATGCTCACGCCGCTTCAAAAACAGCAGCGCATCGACGCGTCTAAGCACTTTTTGGAGGTGTGTGGAGACAACCCTGTGCAGATTTTGGAGCGGATTGTTACTGGAGATGAAACATGGGTTCATCACTTTGAACCTGAATCAAAACAGGAGTCCATGCAATGGCACAGAAAGGGTACACCGCCTCCCAAGAAATTCAAAGTGTCAGAATCGGCTGGAAAGTTGATGGCCACTGTTTTTTGGGATTGTGAGGGAATATTACTGATTGATTATAAAGAAAAAGGTACCACTATAACCGGAGAACACTACGCCACAATATTGGAAAAGTTAAAGGAGGCAATTAAAGAATAACGTCGTCGAAAATTGGCCAAGGGTGTGTTGCTTTTGCAAGACAACGCGCCGGTTCACAAGAGCCGAGTTGCCATGGCTGCTCTTCACACGCATGGATTCGAACCACTTGTTCACCCACCCTACAGTCCAGACCTGGCCCCTAGCGATTTTTATTTGTTTCCAAATTTAAAAAAAGAGCTAAGGGGAAGGAAATTTTCCGACGATAACGAAGTGAAGGAGGCAATTTCGGCGCATTTTGAGGCCAAAGACAAAAAATATTTTTTCGATGGTTTAGAAAAATTAATCCATAGATCAAATAAATGTATTACACTTAAGGGTGATTATATTGAAAAGGAAAAATAAATTTATTGTTATAATTTATTAACAACCCTTTCATTCCGCGAACTTTTGGACCTCCCCTCGTATTTAAGTCAAGATAGCAATACATTCTTGAGTTTTTTTAGTTTGTCCAACTGACACACAACATTCATAAAATTCATTTGCTTTTAGATTACTTCAAATTATTAAAGACGTATGTCATACATGCTTTAACACTTTAATACAACTTAAAACGAAAAGCTTTTACAAACATGCAACTAATTCCTTTGACAGTCATTCAAATAATTTATCCATTTAGTAACGAGAATTAATGTAAAAATGTTTCAAAGAAATATTATGTTTGTATGTTAAATGTATTCCAATTATTCAAATTATAATCAACCAAAAATCCTATAACTCTTAACTAGACAAATCTACACTATATGCACGCGTCGTATTGACCACCATATAAATATTTTCTATCTACGAAAAAATTTACAAAATAACAGATTGATAAAGGAAATCTGTCATTTTGTCTACACAATCTGTCAGTATGTCTATTCTCGTGTTTCGTTCGTGACAAACTGCATTTCTACGTCTGTCATGCTACGCGTGCTGTGAGGTATAGTGCGCGCCATCTACGAAAACGTGTCCGCGCTTGCGCATAGCTTGAAGTATTAAAAAGTAACATTTTAGCAATGTAGTGATTCTGTCTTGAAGTAACTATAAGTGCGAATTCCCTGTACTATAAGTTAATAACTCACGCAACAACATCATTGAAGTCCGTTTTCTTTTTCTTATTAAATATCCGTCAGTCGCGTTCTTGTCGATGGCAAACACTATACGCTAAAAGTTTTGTAACTCTTTTATTTTTGTTTTGTTTTTGACAACTCTTTCTTTTAAAGCATCTCATTGTAAACATTGAGTATATTTTCATTTATGTGAAATGCTGACACTGTCAATTAACATTTCGATTTCAATTTTGGTAACCAGTATTTATAGTTTTTTTTATCAGATTTATTTTACCAAGGAATTTCTTTAATAGTGATCCTTGTGTCATTGGCATAAAGGTCCTGTTAGTATAATAACTCTCAAAGGACTGTAATAATTACGAGTTGTTATTTTAGAAAAACATAGATATATATTGTCAGAATTTCACAATCCCAAAGTTTGTATGTTTGGAACTAAACCAACTATTTATGTTAGAATGGCGCGTTTCCGTTATGCAAAAAGTTTGTATCCAACTTGGGTGTAAAATATAAACAAGGCATAAATTACATGCAAGCACATAAATAATGGAAACGCACCTAAATATATGTATAATAAAAAAAACAGGAATGAATATAACCCATGTATAATAAAGAGCTGGCTCGCAGGGGTGGTAATTGGCGTCGAGGAGACGAAGCGAAAACCGCGCAAATCCAAATCCCAGGTCCGAACTCCGAAGGGCAACCTCGCCAAAAAGCGCTCGGGCAGCCACGACGACCTCTTGCAGAACGACGAACCACGAAAGAACCGCTTCTTCTGTCCCATGTTCACGTCAACTGCTGATATTCCCCATCACTACGACACGGTTTTCGACATACCCGACTCGAAACGGAAAGGCAGCGCCGAACACAAACGAAACTTCCTAAAAACGCTGCGATCCAACAGCCTGGCTGGATTCCTAGCCGTCGCCACGAATATGTCGTCGGAGACCGACGAGCTGCTAAGGGACGAGTGACATTGACGGCTGTCAGAGTGACAGCGTACAAATTGTTGCCATATTATGAAACATATCAATCCAACATTCCGCCGAGAGTGCATTTCTCTGATTTTAAATTCGAATTATAATTTTCTGTCTCACACTCTGTAACACACATGTGCAGTGCGACCACGATCACGATGGCTTTCGGGAATCGTCGTTTTTAATACATCGTCTGTCATTTCCATAGAAAAAAGATGATTGCTGAGGGACATTAGCAACATGGTTTTACTGTACGTTCTTGTGTGTCTTATACTCAAAACTGTTCTCGTCTTTAGCTGCTTTGTAAATGTTCCATGGATTTGATATTAGTTTATACGACTAGGTTGTAAGTTAAAAAAGTAAAAAGACTTATTTTTCTTAGTTTTATATCAGTTTTTAATATCAAACCAGTGTTAAAAATATTTTTGTACGTTCAAGTTCAATAATTTTTATTGAATTTTTGAAAACCTAGCAACGTATTTATACAGCATTTACTAAATGTATGTTCTAGGGTACGTAAATGATATTAGGCTATTTGACTGCATTATTTAAGAAAAGAAACATTTTTCATGTTTCATAAAAGTCTTCCAGCAATTTTGCACGCCTTCTTGAATACTTTGAACTTTATTTTTGCTGTTTTTTGTAAATACTATTAAAAATTATTCATAATATCAAATAGCCTATTAATTGTACAATTTTTAAATCTAAAAATAGAAAATCTCAAAAAAATTATACTTAGTTACATGGTTAATTTTTTAGAGTTAAAATATAAGTTACTAAGACTTAGGACTTTTTGATATTGAAAAAGACTAAGATCTTTTTTAGACTGAAAAAAATTAGGATCTTGCCAAATTTTAATTTTTATACTGGCTACCATTAAATTCCTTGTGTCCTTGAAAAACTGCAATGTTCTATAGTTGGAATTGATTATAATATTTTATTTTTTTACTGCTGCCTAAAGGATCGTCACAGGACAGTCTGCCATATCCCTGTAAGTATTTAAAAAGATGAAATCTCAATTTTTGAAATATTTACGCGTCACAAAGTGTTTTTTTTTTGTTTGGCAGATTTTAGGCAATTGATGTTAGTTAAGTTTTCGTAGAATCTTATTCTAAATAGATTTAAAATCATGTTTAGTGAATGACGAGTGATACGATGTATTTTTGCTCTGTGAGATGTGTGTAGTGACATTTTTGGTTTATCTATAGCTATATTACGTTTGACAGTTGACTTTTGTTTTATTTTGTAAATTGTAAGCATTTGTTTGCTTTCAGCCTATGTCTAGTAAGATAAGCGCTATGCATGCTTTCAGTTCATAGTTCTGCTAAATATATATCGTAATTTATATGTGTATATGTACTTACGTTCTATAATTCGCTTCTTTCACCATGTCATACGGCACGCCTTCAAATGTTTACAATGGTCTAATATCGACTTACTGGAAGCCCATGTGATTTTGTTTCATTGCAATACTTTCACGACGGAATTCACAAACACTACCTACTTAGGCTGGGACTATATTTTCCGGAATCCGTGAGGTCGGGGAAAAAAAAGGAGCACTGAAAATAGAACTCTGCGCCAATTCATTTTATCTGAAAATCGAACACGAGTGTTAAGTCATATGACAGCTCGACACTCGACACTTCGATTTTCAACTCTATAAAGTTAGTGCAGAGTTCTATTTTCAGTGCTCTGAATTTTCCCCGGCCTCCCGGTTTCCAGATCGGATAGTCCCAGCTTTATAGTTAGGGGTTCATCACGGACTGTCACGGTCTCCGCTTGGCGAAACGATAGGACACTATGTGATTGAGAGCCTCTTAAGTAGCATTTGAGTATTCGACCGTCCAACTTATACCTACTTGCTTTATGGATATTTTTACTATTGTATATAGTATACCAACTCAAAAACTTTTGATTCAGTCACTTGAGAATATTTCTAGGCTTCATCACAGAGGCTTCCACTGTTGTCAGTAGCAATAGGAAGATAAGTATAGTACAAACTCCGCTGTAACAGTAACAAGAAATGCCCGCTACACATCTAACGTGCTATCGTAACGATTTAACGGTGTTAGTCAAACGGTGCCATGTTATCGATCGTGCGTATGCCATTTCGTTTGCCACACATGATCAATGAAACGACACAGTTTGCCTTACACCGTCGAATCGTAACAATATAACGTTATGTGTGTAGCGGGCTTAAGGTGGTGGACCTAATGTAAGAGGCTCAGCTGTCACCGCAGTCAGATTGTCCAACGGTGGCCATTTTTAACTGTCACAGTTAACTTTTTAACTGTCACACAGTGCTCCGTAATCAAAATTCATTCGGTTATCGGTTACGATAATGTTGATATTAGAGAAAAGTGGCCACTCGATAGCTCAAATGAAAAATTGTTCTTCGGTGATCTGGTTCTTGAATATTATATTTAGTAATTTTTATATATCAAATAAACCTTAAAATCGACGCTGGTGTATTCTTTTAACATGGGTTATACTAATCATAGCTACTAACGTACCCCATAACAAAATTTCACGGTCCAAAGAGGACAGATCATAAAATAAATAAATATAGGTGACGGGCGAGCTTGAGCTTCGAATCTAACGGGGAAAAGAAGATAGTAACGAAATATTAACATTGATAACGAAAGTGCCATGACAAGTTTGCACATGTAAGTATAGATTTATTCACATTACGCTTTTTATGTTGCTTATCAAATGAACTGTTTGGCATGTGTAGATGTTAGCATGTTTTGTGAAAGTTGTAAGCAAACAACTCACACATTGAGAATACAATATTAAATATATTGTATTCTCAATGTGTGAAGCCCGGAAATAAAAACCTCGTCATGTTGCGGAGAATTCACGAAACTGAAATGAAAACTGATTTAAGATTTCAATTGAATTGTACGATGTTGGAGGAGTTTCGTAGTCTCGGTGCAATAAAAAAATAAGCTCCCTCAGTGCAGGTTTTTATATAAGGCTGTTCACAATCAATTACCGATATTTTGGGCATATAATCTACTGCTTAAGTTACGTTTGGGCAGTAACATAATTGAAAATGTTGAAAAAATAATAATTATACTAAATAAAATTACATTGCGCTCTCTAAGGCGCTGAGGTCATCAACCTCACGCGCCGTAAGGAGCGTAATGTAATTTTATTAAGTATATATTATTTCTTAGCCTAAAAGTCTCGACATATGCAGTAGATCATAATATGCCTCTATCAATATCCGTAATTGATTTCGAACAACCTTATATTTTCAGGCTTTAATAAGATATTATATATAGTATGTATGTAATTTCAATGAATTGTTTCGATGCTTCCGACGGTTATATTGCTGTTCGCATATAGCACGCACACTAGAAACTAACGTGCCTATGTCTCACATAGGTTGTTTTCTTTCTTCAGACTTCAGTCCGGACGACTGGGGACCGGAGTTCCCGCTCGGCTCGTCGAGGTATACGATTCCCATGCCGACACTGTACAGTCCTGAAGGTGAGGATGTTTACAGGAAGCGCATCCACTAGGCACTTGCTAACTTGCAACATATCGTGCAATATGTCGCGCGCCAAATGTTGCCTAGTGGATACGAGGCTCTAAAAACTCAGTAAAACTACAGCCAAAAACAAATTGATATGTCTCTACTAACTGGCATAAAAGGAAAGAGATTTGAAATATACACAAGATAAATAGGGGAAGATGACCTAAATATATTGGCATTCCCCCAATTGTTGGCCCCAAAGATTTAAAGTATATACTTTGTGTTGGCCCCTTATTTATACACATATAATTAAGAAAAAACATAATTATGTACATACATAGTATCTAAGAGTATAAACAGATAAAACGAATACGCAACCCGTATTTTATATGATAAGGGGTAGCCAATCATTTTGGTAGGGGGCCAACAATTGGCTATTCGGGGCCAACAATTGGATGTTTTACCCTATATTCCTTATGAAAATAGATTGAAGTTAATAAGTCATTAATATTGCTTCTATATAGGGCAAGTCAAAACACTTTCCATAAAAAGCGGCTAATCAAAATGAATAATTTTATGGGGGAATGGGATACGGTTTACTAATTGTAGCTATCAAATTCATGAAAAACTCAATGACACCACTGGATATCTAGGATCAAGTAATTCGTCACGCTAAATGAGAACAGTGACGCATCGCGGCTGGGTGATGGAATATCCCTGCAATTTTTATGATCATTATTTTGCTGTGTCCATCCTGACAATAATTGACGACCTCTGTGGTCGGAGGTCGCGGGTTCGAATCCTGCCGAAGGCACAAAAAGTTTTTCTGTGTTCCTGGGTCTTGGATGTGTAGTAAATATATTTATAGAATAAAAATCTTTAATTATATATGTTTTGTACAATAGTATTATACATATTTCCGTTGTCTGGTACCTGTGATACAAGTTCTTTGGATACTTGTACAGGTCCAGATTGACGTGGTGTGGAAGCGTTCATAGATATTATTATTATAATAAACAGCCTCCGTGGTCCAGTGGTTTAGAGTTTTGCTCTCAACTCGAAGGTCGTGGGTTCGATTCCCGTGTTGGAACAAATTAAAATGTTGTTTCCGAGCTGATTGTCTGATAAGAAAGATGATCCATGCGTCGGATGGGCATGTAAAAAGTCTGACCAGCGCCTGATCTCTCGCCAGTTGTGTCCCACTAGGTTTAAAGAAGCAAAGGAAGAGGGAGTGCTCTTATGTACTGGGCACACACTTGGGCACTATAAAATAACTGCTGCGTAGCCTGCCCGGTTTAATTCGAAATAGGTGTTGGGAGCTATTATTATAATAAAAAATTTTAATACAGTAAATATAATAAAAAATTTTAATACAGTAAATATTATATTATGATTGATTTATCGTTTTCAGGCCACAGATTCAAGAAGCCGAGTATAATAGAGTTGGTTCTGTACAACATGGCGGCGCTGCTCGGCGGCGTGGCGGCCGGCTACGACGTGCGCGTGTCCAACGTCAGCCCGCTGCATCCGACCCTCCAGCCTAATAGGTATACTGGCTGATTACTTATTCCGTTTCAGGGAAAACAGGGTATTAATAGGTAGGGAAAAAGAGTACTATGGCTTGACTATAAACGTTATTAGTTTACTTTTTTTTACTTTTGTAAAAAAAAAAGCTTGCACTAGCACTAGGCTTGGTGAAAAATTGTTTGCACTTTCAATTTAATTTTTTTATTACCAATTTAAACAATAAAAGAACGATTTCGTCATAAAATTGTTTCTTCTGTTAATTATTGATACACAAGATTAGTTAAATGTGAGCGCTAGTTGCATCGTTTATTTTTTCACTATATCCATTGACGTTTATTATATTCGGGATGGGGTCGTATATATTATATATTATATATATATAATGCCCCATATTGGGGCAAAAACTGTCCCCACTTAAATGGCCATGCCCATTTTTGGAGTTGTTTGGGGACATTTTGACATATGAGGTGTGGTGGAATCAAGATGGCGTAACTTTTTCTTGTACAAACATTTGCTCAGTCAAATGTACATCATAGCCTATCCTTATGAAATCATTGATTATATCATTATCATTGGATTGTAATAAACGGAAATCTAACGTTAAGATGTTATCACTTCAATTTAAAAAAATGTATGCTGTTACATTAGTTCGATGTGCTGCGGAAAGATGGCGCTGTGTCTTTATAGCATTGCACTATTGTTAATCTAACATTTTCATTTCATCAAAACCAAACAAGACGCTTTCAGTTTTGTTAAAATATAAAAATGTTACTCATGCCTCTTTTTTTTTTAACGGGCAATTGGCCCACCACACTTACCCACCACTGCAACTCCTGTGTAGCCAGGATCGACAGTGGTAACCAACCGCAAAAACCCTTTGATATGAACTCAGGGGTGCCCGGGGGACATGCTAAATCTGTCTTGGAACCCGCATCGAAATTAATCAGAAGATTGTAGGAGGAGTAGGAAGTATTCCAGTTTCCCTCCCCAAGCAAAGCGGGAGACAGCGAAAATTGTGATGACAAAAAGTCAGAATTAAAGGGGAAGCACCACGGGAACAACGTGTTTTTTTTTTTTTTGACTACAAGACAATGTAATTAAATGTTTTAATTTATAATATGACAGTTGATTACAATGCATTTATAATGACAAAAAAGTGTTGCATTGTTTCCAATAGTACTTATGACAAAAACGTTTGAAAGCTCGGAAGTTCTTCGCACAGCCCACGAGATCTTCATAGTACACAACCCTAGAAACACAATGGACGCTGTTCAACATTTCGATTCTTTCGTCATACCAGAGATCACACTCCCAGAGTATGTGATGAGCAGTTTGTTCATAAGGGCTACCTTCGGTCGAACACTCGCATAGCGGAGACGAGACTAATGTAAATCCAAATAGTTTCGCTTTAAAGTTTCCGTGTCCTGTCAAAAATTGAGCGACGTAGTGGTCTATCTATATTCTATCCATTGCTTCGAGAGTCGATCGCGTACTGAAGGGAAGAAATTAAAATTACTCATGCCTCTGCTTCCAGGCCGGAGCTGGAGCCCGATGCGCTCAGCACCACCATCTACGAGGGCTACGGCTACGCGCACAACACATACCACGGCCCCACGCGCCACCTGCGCGCGCCGCTCAACTCCATCACCGGCTCGCCGGTAAGTGTCACGTCATAACATTCCTCTTAGGCTGGTTTCACAGCAGCCAGGAGACCCACAGATACACCACAGCCGATACACACAGTAGTTATAATATTATGTCAATGTACACTTCTCAATTTTTCACCACCAAGACGTACTAAATTTCATGTAAATTGTTGAAGTCGTTTCGGAGATTCAGATTATAAATATATATATATACAAGATATATGATAGATATATCTAACTAATGTATATACAGGAAAGCTCGCTTAAAGTATAACATTATAAATTTACATTAAATCATTTCCAGATCTCGAGCGTCCAGGTGGAGGACGCCCGACCGCTTCGCTTCACGGACTCCCCCCTCGGCCCCTCCTCCTCCTCGGGCTACGGGCACTCCGCGCCGCCCCTCTCCTCGCCCTCCCTGGCCGACCTCTATCACAACTACCGCGACCACTTCCCATCATACGACCGGACCGCCGACTACGTGGTCTCGCACCCGAGCTACTCCCGCTACGACGAGGACTATCGGCGGCGTGATGATGATGACAGGCGAAGGGAGGAGTACCGCACGCCGCTCACGGAGTACCCCCGAGTTACCCCAGACTATTCGCTGCCGAGAGATTTTTACAGAGAGGAACCGGAGCGCCCGGCTAATCTTGAGCTAGCGCCGACCAGGCTACGAAGCAGCCTCAAGAAGCATAAGAAATCATCGGGTAGCTCCGGTGGTTCCGGCGCCGGAACCCCCCCTGATAGCCTGCCGAGCGAGAGTGACAGCTCGTACGCCTCTGCTCGGGACAGTGCGCACTCGCGGGTCCGGTTCAGCCCGGGCGCGCCGCCGCGCCGCTCGTAGCCCCGGCCTACCCGGTTCCCCCACTACCTCGTCTAATCCCAGGGCAGTTGACAGCCCCATCAGGGTTGCTAACACGCCAGTTTTGCCAACTGCAGTCATGAGTACTGCAATGTAAACGCGCCAAGCATATAAAACCAGGCCAAAAATAATGCCCATTGATTTTTGAAAAGAGATATTCGGCTAGTGTCAACTTTGTGGAGTTTTATCTTACTTACAGATTTTTAAATTTAAGCGTATCCCGCGTATAGCTTCTTAAACGTTGATGTGCGTTCTTTTTGGCCAGGTACTACTTGTACTGTACGGCTGGGACTATATGCTCCGGAATCCGTAAGGCCGGCGAAAATTCAGAACACTGAAAATCGAAGTGTCAAGTGTCATATAAAACATTGACATTTGACTCAACACTTGTGCGTGTGATATTCAGTTCTAATGTATTAGTGCAGAGTTCTATTTTCAATGCTCTGAAATTTCCTCGTCCTACTGGATTCCGGACAATATAGTCCCGGCTTAATAGCTTCTAGCGTTTAGTTTAGCGTTACTAGCTTAGCGACTGTACCTAATGCAGTTGGCAACTCTGCGAGTATGCACCAGGACCCTTCCTAAAGTTAGCAATGCACCCTTAGGTCCCGCACCCGACTTTCCTTTACTCCTAAAAGATGACCGGGTTTAAGCACGCCTCTATTGTATTGTGTTCCGCGTATTACTCGAAAATTAATAAAAAGTATTTATGATAATTAAGTAAAAAGTCTATCGTGTATGTCGTATGGTTAGTCTGGTCTATATCCGGAATCCGGAAGGCCGGAGAAAATTCAGAGCATATAAATGGAACTCTGGACTAATACAATAGAGTTGAAAGAAGATCGTTGTTGTTGAAAGACAGATGAGTGTCTAGTTGTCATATTTGACATTGACATTTGACTTGACATGTGTTCGATCTACTTTATTGGATTAGCGCAGAGTTCTCTTATCAGTGCTCTGAATTTTCCCCGGCCTCACGGATTCCGGACAATGTAGTCCCGGCCTTAGATGGGGCAAGAGAAGCTGACTGTGTTCCGGGTCATAAGCAACAAACTTGGCCCACTAGCTCCCGGTCTCGCCGTCATCTTGCCCCAACGGACAATGTCTGTAACAGTTTATCGCGCAGCAAGGCGTTGTTTATTTTACACATTTTTACATTGACAATTAAAATATCAAGAACATTTATCATTTAGCTTTAGTACGACTGTAAAGGACCAAATGTAGAGATTGAGGTTCTAAATTTTGATATCTAGATAATACAAGTACCTATATTTTCCTTTCCTTTCTAAAATTTTATTTCGAGTAATGAATTTTTTCTTACCTACCTATCTGCTTACTCTAATGCCCGGTTTCTGCCCTGAATTTGTCGGTAGTTTATCTCTTCATTAGCACTACTGGTTCGATAGCTTCTTTATGAAATTAAAGTGTCATATAAACTAAGTTTAACTTAACTGACCAATGAGGTTAGTTTGTTAATTCCATATACCTACTCGTAATTGATACTGATAGATGACGCTGACACACAAGAATTAAAAAACTTCAACGAAAATGATTATTTTTATTAGTTAAAATAATTTAAAGTACCATTTCACTACCACAAATGTTTTTCATAAAACTATTAAAATTACCGAATAATAGCAAAACAAAATACTTTATCCTCGAATCTAGATCGGATATTTTAGGTCTCTTGCGCCAAATAAAATAAGATTATCTAGAGTTTATGTAAAATCTTTAGAAACTGGGCATTAATCTTTGTAACTTACCTCTAGTATTTTTTCAAAGCTTTTTCTTTTTCAGCTTTATTCAACAGGCGGCTTTTTCTCAGCTTTATACTTGTTTTGCGAAGGTAGTCGAAATTTTATTAAGTCGAAGCTCATAAGTTGCAAATTTATTTAAAAGATGTGTTCATTTTGTATATTAAGTTTGTGTGAGTTGAGTCTTGAATGAAGTATTAAATGAAATTAATATTGTACGAGGAACTAGTTCCTGTCATAATGTAAATATTAAAATATCGCGACATTATTGAATATCAATCTATGGTGCTCTACCATACACGTTAATTCCTAATAACATTTTAACGATAAGACGGTGTTGCATATTTTTCGAAATTTTAAGAAAATGTAATCACTCAACTAATGAATCGCAATAATGTAACGCGTATTGTCACAAACCCACTTTATACAAACGCTCTAGCTTTTGGTCTCTCACTAAGTCTTTCATGTGAGCCCAACGGCACCCTATGCAATGCGCGCGCAATTGCCGCAGACGCGACGCGAGAAATATGTCTACAACAAAGTCGACAAAGTTTTCTCGCGTCGATAGATATGAGACGGCTCGGCGCGCGGTAGACATACATCCGGTGTCGCGTCGTCGGCGTTTGTGGTAGGAGATCTGAGCGTTCGTGTAAACTGAGCTTATACGTAGATTATTTTAATTTAAGCGGCATCATACAGCATGTACAAATGTATATAACACGCCATGTACAAGCTTCGTTTTATTTATCCGCCATTTTGTTGTATACAGATTTTTGTTTTATATATTATACATTATTTTTGTTAAACTATACATAGTACAAATATATTTTAAGATAGAATTCATTTTCAAATCATGTGTATAGAAACTAACATAACGTAAGTTTACATTTTGTACAAACTGATTAGATATTTTTTACTAAATCGTGTAGCCGTAGCTATAGCGGTCAAGCGATGTAACTGACATTACGCTTGTGTGAGCATCTTGTACCCGACCGACTGTCATTAGGGCCTAGCATTGTTACTACCGCGAGGACGTATTGTACCCCAAAGTTACGGGATACGAGAAACTTGTATTAAATACTATCGATACCAATAATAATATGAGATGTAATCTTGACAGTTTTAAGGTAAATACTTTGTCGATTTTATATAAAATAATTGGATTAAAGGGCCTATCCGCGCAACGGTTTTTTAGCGTGCGATATTTTTTCGCACGCTCGATTTGAAATTTGCACAAATTGCGGAATATATTTTGCGTAAATTAAAAGCGTTGTGCGGGTAGGCACAAAATCTTCAAAACTTAATAATATGTGGGGGTACATTGCATTCAGCGCCATCTATCGAGCGAGCTGGCGATCGACACATTCGACACGCTTCAACTGTACGCGTAATTATATATAAACGTAAGATGTATATCGGTATCGAATAAATTAGCTTTGATATTATTAGCGAAGAAACCAGTGCCTAAAATTGCGGGAACGGTTTATGAGATTTTGCCATGGGAGATGTTATAGAGTTTTAAGAATTATTTTATCCGATGTAAGGCCAGGCCAGTAATGTTGTGTTGTGTATTTTAATTTTATTTTTTACGGTGCAATAATTAGTAATTTGTTTGCGTCCATTTTATTTTATCTCGAAATTCGTCGTGAATGTGACAGTATTATGCAGTATTGATGATAATATACTTTGTACATTGTGGATATTATGTATGTATATGATTTATGACGCATATACGCGGGTGCCAATTCCGGGCTCGGCGCGTCGAATCGTCGAATCTCGTATCGTGTGTCACGAATCGGTAGGATTTGTTGTATTGTATATTATTTTCACGGCGGTATACTTATAAAAAAAACTCTAGTCTTTTTATGGTTTAATTTTACTCTGGCTGATTTGTGTATAGGGACCGCTGAGGTCGTCATTCCAATGTGTTCCTTACATTCCGTATCGAGGGTCCGACGGAGCCCCAGGGCTCGCGGTAAGGTTGGTTTTGTGTGCCAATAGCAGGAGTTGGTAGGATGCCTTACGTCTGTATGTGAAACCGACAAATAAAAAATAGATTAAGCTTTTTACTTGGTGTTTTTGTTTACCCCTCTTTCTCTCACCTTTTTAGCAGCTGCAATAGATTAAGCTGCTCTAATTAATTATGTGTGCTTGCATATGACAATGCCCCGTTATCCGTACTAAAATTGTCGACCTTGTATAGGTGCTCCTGACTCTTTGTATAGTACACCAGCGTATCTATCCCGCAGGAAAATGTCTTGAATCTAGCGTCGAGTAGTCAAATTATTTTCAACAAAAGTGGGCTCTTCGCGGCTCTGAAATATTACACCGTTAGATTTAGAAAACGTAGAGTTTTTCCACTTGGAAATGTCTTCACTGAATTAATATTTTTTACAAGTTGATGATCCAAGGAATGACAATGATATGACAAATGACATATTTCATTTAACACCTAAATGACCTTTAACATTAGATCACACTATTTTATTAATCTAGAATTAGAATCTAGGTTTTTAGTATCATGCGATATCATACGTCTTGCGAGTCTTTTATTGTGAAACTAATTTAATATCATAAAATACACGCTCAGAACGAGGACTTTATGTCGGAAAAAATGTAGGTTTTTATTAATATCGCCTACCTAGGAACAATCTATAAAATACTATCATGGAACTTGGCTAAACAGTACCTAGTACCTACCTACCTAGACCTAAAGTCTCGCTACGCCATTTAAGTAAGTCAGCGCCGGCACTTTAACTTATGAAAGCAGCAAAGATGGTGTGATCACCTAAAAGAAAATTAGGTTTGAAAACAGCGAAAGCATTAGATTTTACTAATTCGCCTCTATTGCTGAGCTCTCATTGAACATACGAGTACCCGGTACAAGGTGATGGACAGCACCGCTTTTGACCTTCAACTCAATGCAATGCCATGAGCCATCATTTACTACGGAAAACCTAAAAACAAAGGATAAATTAATAAAAAGTCACAGATTACAAAAACAATTTATTTTATCACTGCTTGCTATAAAATATGTGTGAAAATATAATCTAATGTTCTTGTATGATGCCGTACGGCTATATTTCTTACCGCTAACTGAGCCTACCGCTCCTTACTAAATATAAAAAAAAACATTTTTCACAAATCCACAATAATTTAATTTCATCCGACCTACGTTACATAAAAGATACGTTAAAGAATAATACAATTTCCATCAATTTCAACCTATGGGAATGTTATACATTTATAAAGTCTCAAGTATCACAATTCACAATTAATTTAGGGCCTGTTCACAATATTGAGTATATACTCGTAACTAAGTGTCAGATACATTATATGCATGTTTTGTCTCTGACGCTCAATATAAATTAAGCAGCGACAAGACTCCCAAATAAGCTATCCGACACTTACTAGTATATTCTGAATCAGGCCCTTACAATAATAAATATTTTTAATAAAACATGACTAGAAATGAATAGCCACCGTTTGTGAGAGAAATTTAACAATCGACCTGGTGGGAAGCGGAATCTGGTATAATTAACATCATTACGAATACTAACCTCGTGTCAGGGCGTTTCACATCAAAAACATGCGAAATAACCATGCGTCGTCAGGCGTGTCGCCATAAAAATCATCGACGTAAGCTTTGCAATACGCTTGCAGCGCAATATAAACATAACCTTACGACTACCTGCACATGAATCTAATGTGCATAAGCTGTAAATATATAATCGGGCTTACAGCCTTAATACATACAAAACTGTACAACACATGCAACCCTAGCAGTTAACTTCAGTCGTTTGGACAGGCCTTGTTATCGATGGACGAAACACGGGATTTTGGGAATTTTGGAAGAAATCTTACATTAAGATAAGCTTGATCTTAGGGCTTAGACTAAAAAAAGTTATATAGGTACTATGTTGGTACCTAATATTTACATGAAGAGTAAAGTGACCTTCGCGTTAGTTAATTCTAGCTGCCAGTTAAATATTTTAACAATATGTCTTACGTTAGGAGTGTTCAGTACTGCGAAGGAATACGATAAAAGTCTTAAAATATTTATGTATATTATATTTAGGTGACAATACAAAGACTTTGGGTGAAATCTAGCAAGAGCAGACGCAATTTTTATGATATACATAAATTCGCCTATATCGGGTCTAACCGTCTGGGCTCAGTACAATTACCCTAGAGGCGAGGGGGCGGGGGAAAAGCAATTCTGTACTGAAGTAATGCCTATTTTGCCTACCTCTAAAAAAGACCTTTACACCTATTTAAACTTTAATTCATTGCGAAATTCTTTTCTCAAAATGAAATTATTTATAATTGCAAATTACTATTTAATTACTTGCTGCTCACACAGCTCTGCGCATAAAATTGGATTATAAAATGAAAATTTTAAATAAAATATGTATAGTTAATTCAAAACTGCGCTAACTTAACTGATGTTTTTATTTGGTTTTACATTGCAGAATGATAGAGAAGTGGCGATAATGGCCGTTAGGGCTGAAAATATGTTCTCGAGACGATCTGGACGTCGAATCGCATAACGGCCTCCCCCACCGGGTCGCAGAGAGTCGGTGGATATAGGCCGGTCGCACTGGAAATGGAGGAGGCCTTGTCCTGCAGTGGACCTCTCCAGGCTGAAACGATCACGACGAGAATTGGCTACTTGACTCATATTTAAATTCATACATTGAAGGATACTTAGTATTTGGCTTAGGAAAACGTATTCTAGCGATATCACAAAATAAAAACTTAAGATTGTTAAATAAACTTGATTTAAAAATAATTATTTTTGTTTTTTAATTTCTACTGATTTCGAAGTAACTTCCGGTAAGGATGTGACGACACAAACACACTAAACACATATTATGTAGTATTGAAACGGAACGTGTTTCTTTAAATAAATAGTTTATGACATCTTAAAAAGTTATATAAGTGAAAACGTCAAACGGAACGTCACACCGCCATTACTAGTACGGAATATAGCACAGATTACAAATAGTACTAGTACATAGTAGTATCACAGCATAGATAAATCTATCAACCAACATGGCGAATAGTGTTTTCAGCGGTTTTTAAAAGTGTATTTTAAATATATTTTTTGTAGGTTTTTAGGTTTCAAAATAATGTAACCTTTTTTGTGTAATGAAACAACTAAAAAGCATTTATGACATGAATAAAAACATGGTCAAGTAGCCTATTATAGATAAAATTAGTTTCACTCACTTAAAATCTTTATTACAAAGGAAATACTTGTACCTATTGTATAAAATTAGCAAAACAAAAAATGAAACAAAATCATTGAGTTGAATACAATCGATAAATCTGTAACAAAAAACACTCCTCTGACGCTTAGCGTCTTAAGATTTAAGCTATTGCGCCATGGAGTGATGATTTAATTGAAGCTTAGAAACCCGCAAGCTAATCGTTTAAAATGACCTCGTGTACTACGGACTGGCATAAACATTTTTTATAAATTCTACCTGTTACAAGTTGAACTAACACTAATTTTCGTCAGATAGTATCCCAGTACTTTCTTAATCAGACTCGTCTAGAAAATCTTTAAAGACGGCATTGTGACAAAAAAAATTGAATTGGTGACCCGGAGAGACGGAGATCTAACCACTACACCCCGATGTCAACCATTTATAGTCCAAAAGACCATGAAGGCGTTACAGGCGTAACTCATAGTTCATAAACAAACATGTTCCTTACAATGTTTCCGTTACTAGTACCCGTAAATCAGGATCGTATTTCATGGAATTGCCGGAGAATGTTTAAAATAAAAATAGCTTTATATTGACATAAAGAGCCAGTTTAAGCATGTAAATACTAAAGACGAATTCCATATTAATTTGACCGATCCGTTTACTATGATGGCGTTCTCTAAACGTCTCGTATGAATTTGTAGCTGGTATTAATTAAACGAATAGTGTTTCTCATACAAAATAATTATTTAGAGGAAAAACGAAGTTTTTGGACATTCACAATTCATTTCAAAAAAACATTCACAAACAACACAAGTGCATTCAAATTATTTGCCAAATAAACTCATATTATGGATCGTGATTGTGTGAGATAGGCCCCACATTAGTCCATTAATGTTATTCAACAGCGGTTGCCCCTGCGTCTGAACTAGAACGCTAATTAGTCGAACTTGGTGAAAACAATTTTCATCATTTTGACTCATAAATATCGTATTCATTCGATTAACGAAAAGATCTACAGGTTTAGAAACGGTAAAGATCGGTGTGAAAAAATATAATTTAGATAACGTTATATAACTACATACATAGTAAAAAACATACCTAAATCGTAAACGACCACTAACACTAGTCGTGGTCGATTACAATTAACGATTATGGTAATGTTGATGATCGGAACCGTAGCAATGGACATGCCCAATGCTAGAGTTCAGATCTTTCTTCAAGTTGGGATGTGGTACACCACGCTGGTCAATTGTGGTCTGCGAGTTGTAATTTGTAATGCACGATACTACGAAATTGAGTCATGTGAAAAGGACTTGACAGCGCCCTTCGATATGACCGCAATAGGAGGTCATTCAAGTAAACGGTGCTCAACAGAGAAATGGTGAGGGAGTTGAGGTTTTGACAGCATTTCCTTCGGTGTCAAGTGTACGGGGTAACGTGACCGCAGTTATGCGGCTTCGGCTATGAACAAGCCATAATCTATAATTTCAATACATTATTTCCAACCCTCTTGTTATCATCAGGCTGGTTTAACTAGATGCTTCATTAAAAAAAAGTTTTGTCAGAAAATTACATAAATTTCGTAAAGGCAACAAGGGGCATACTGTATTTTTCTTGCCAGATCAATTTATTATTATTTATAATCACCAATTATAATTTGACTACTAGCTATAATCTGTATCCTTTCAATTATATTATTCCTTTCAGCCCTAGTTCTCTTTCTATATATTTTCATGTTGTTAAAACATTTTACTTCAAAACTTAGAAGTTTTAAAGTCATAAAAATATGACTACGATGGGAATACAAGATTAGAGCATTTGGCGACGGCGAGTCTTGTTAGAACAAAGTAAGTATTTATAATTTGTATCATCCCACCTCGTAAATTACATTAGTTTTATAACGTTCTACATGACCATGACACGAACATCTGTTTTAAATTATGCCTATGCTCTTTATTACAATCATTAAATTATGTAAGTCATTGATAGCAGGAACAAACTTAAAGGACATGACAGTATAAATTATAACAAGTAAGTCAGATGGAGTAAGACAGTCTAGGGGTAAAGATAGCAACTGCCATAAAAAAGTAGTCTGGGACTAGAAAAAATATAAAGTATCTCTTTTGTCCTATTTAACCTTCGTTAAGTAGTCAGTACTCAGGCATCGATAAGACCTATGAGTTGTCCAGAAAACCTTAAAAGGCAAATAAATACAAACTTTAAACTCTGTACATTCGGTTCAATTTCCTTGGCTCTACTTCTTTCATTACTTAATGCAGGGCACATTGGTGTAATTGCGTGCTAAGGGTCCTTTTAAATAAATGTGAAGCACTTCGGTAAAGGCTTTCAACGCTAGAGAACATTGAGGAAAAAGCCGAGATGGATTTTACTCCCGTGAGATATTAAATATACAATAACAGACTTAAATAATGGTTATGAAATAACAGACTTTTAACCACCTTTTTTTGATGTCGGTTAAAAAGGAAAAGATAGAAGCGGCATTTTATAGACAGTAATAATGCCTAACATCTTCTGATCGTTTGAAGGATCCTTCGGTTGTAACATAAATGATATAATTATATAATATATATATCGCATTCCTGATATAGGGAACAATATGCGACCCTCTTTACGTAGTTGTTGATTCATAGTGAATAATGCCGGCTTTACCGTTATGGAGCTGACGGTACATTTCTTTGGATTACAAATGCATTTTGGACATTAAACTTAGCGTCTTTAAGTACGTTATTTGTGCAATTTGTGTAGTAATGACATAATTATTTCACGAAATTTCTTTTAACTAAGTAATATGACTTCAAGAATTTCAAGTAAGTATTTTGAGACTCGTTTCCGTGGTACTTATCAAGGGATTAACAGTCAATAGTCACGCGTTTTGCCTTTGCGTACAAAATTTTAGTTGCCAATTCCTAACTAGCAAGGATCTTAGCACAGTAAATGACTAGCAATGAGGCAGGAACTTCCAAATTGCCGCCAGTAATAGAGGAATGAGCGGTTTCGCACTTTGATATTAACGAATTTAATTTTTAGTACCTAGCCAGTAGTAATTTTTACTTGATTAATATTTTATTGACCTAGCACAAGATAATGTGAAACATTTGCATACCTTTACCTACAAACAAGACAATAATTTAGATATTTTGCGTTTATGAATAATTTTCTGTTGATTTTGTTAGATTGCTAGCTGAATTAATGCATTTTTTTTAATTTGAGTTAATTCGTATTACAAATTACAATACAAAATTACCAACCATCTGTTGTTCTAGCTAATGTAAAGAAAAATGGATAAAAGGATATAATAATAATTGTAATCAAGGCAAAACGAAATTAAAACGATATTTCAAACAGCAAATTAAACGTTCTTTATATTATGTCGATTGTGAATGAATCGTCAGGGTCGCATTATCGAGCCTAACTACTTACTCTATGGAAAACGGGTGTACGCGTGATATAAATATTTAGGAAAGTTAGAGTCCGGCAACAGCCAAGCTTCATGACGTATTCTCAATTAACGACTTCAGGTATTGCCTATTGGCCATTAAATATTACAAGCTGCCCAACATTCGACTTCGTCCAAAACCACGATAAGACATTGAATATCTGTTTTCCATAACTTTTCTATAAAAATGTTTAGATAATTCACGAAATCCACTCACTATATGAATATAAGATCAGCGAATAGCGACTATCGTCTTGGAAACTTGTTTGTCGCGAATTTAGAATGTCCGTGAAATGGGAAAATTATTGATATTATAAGTATCGAGTCTCACTTCAACCTGAATTTAGATCAAGATATGAATATGCCTATATTTGACATACATTTGTAATTAATTAATATTCAAGTAAAAGAAGAAGAATCTCCAATTTTTAACGTTTATCTGTTTGATTATGATTCTAAGTTGAGTCTAATTTTTTCCTATTTTTTGGAATAATAATTTCCTAATTTTTAGGCGTAAGAATTGTGATAAATATGTTTATAGTACTCTGAATTCTTGAATTTTATCACCATCGTCAGTTGCCAGCGTCCGCGTCAGGACGAGAGTCGAGACATTCTTCCGAGAGAACCGGTCGCCCATCTCCGAGAATTTTAATTCATTTTGAAACTTGGTTATTAATTTATTCGTCCAGATCACTATGGAATACGAACGATCTTAATTTAACTTCCAGGTTAAAATATTATGTTTTTAAAATATACTCTTATTAAATGTCTGGAACGTTTTTATAGGTATCAAGAAAAGATTTTACAAAAATTTACAAAAATATAGATCTATCATAAAACAAACATAACGAATTTAACATTCTTGAGAAATATATCTAACAGGTACCGCATTTCGTAATATTTAAACTGATATAATATATTTTGTTCGGCTCGTCATTATTTGCCTATCCGATGAACAGCTGTTATCTTACCTGATGCTATACGCATGTGATAACGGCCAAACGACGCTGAACACCTGTCGCCAACTCACCCTAACCCATGGCGAAAACCACACCCTGCATTTCCCAATATCATATTTTTAATTTAAACTTTTGTTGATTCAACTGGAATTTCCCTTCAAGCTGACACATGAATTTAAAACAATGAATTCAATTACTTACGTAAATCAATTGAACGATCTTTTAATACATAATCGAAGTTGCATGACCTATAAAATGTTAATAAAAGTGAGTAGAGTTCTGAATGTGAGATTTTAAATACTTCTAGCGTAGTGGCCCCAAACTTGTCATGACATCATGGGGCTTATGATCGAAATGTAATAGTGCCTATTTTTAGCAGCAAAATAAATAAGTATGTCGCCAATCAGCTGGCACTTTGGGCAACAATGTTAAACAATGTATGTAATATTTCATGATTGCGCCGCGCTCTAGTAAAATTCGCTGAATTACACGGATTTCCGAAGCTATTTTGGAATCCTGTAAAGTAATTCTACTGTCTGAGTTTCTTAGGCAAGATTCCCCCTTGATATTACATCAATACGAGCACTTAATTTTAGTATGGGATTATTTTTAATGCTATCCTTAAATAAACAATGCTTAAATACATCCCACAGAATACGAAATTGTGTACTATTTGCTATCTGCTTCTCACAATTTTCCCAAAGGCGATTTGACAAAAACAAATTCAGCAACATTTTATTTTATTTATTTTATTATTATATATTTTATTTTATTCATATATATTTCATCATCATTTATTTCATCATATATTTCAATATAACAAAGTGCGTCAAACTAAGAAAACTATCATCAGACTTTATTATACGACCTCGAATGATATTAATTTTCCTCTCGTTTTAATGTGACCTGATGAAACATGGCACACGCGCACGTCATATTTTCATTCAGTTATTTGTGATACGACCGCCTGAACAAACAGAATTTTACTAGATACTCCAATATCGATGGCGGTAGGCATTTCCATGAAAGTTGTAGCTTTACATGAAATTTTGTAGCAATAATCGGGCTTGTCGTTTAACCTTTAAGCCACATTTTCACTAGGGGACATTTGTCTCGCGACCTTGTCGTCCGACACGAAATGTACGTGTCCCGCAACAAGTCGCCCGACGTCGCAGCGACATTTACGGGTTGCGGGACTTGTCGCTAGTTTGATGCTCTACGAGCGATGACACGCGCGATCTTCGTGTCCCTCGACAGTCGCCCGACAGGCTTTGAGTAGTGAGGACGCGTGTCGCTTTGTGTTCTGAAAATGGCAGTAGTGTAAACGAGAAAAAAATTACCCTTATCGAGTTATATCAAAATTAGCAATTATTGTGGGACACTTCACATCGTGATTATAAAAACAAAATTAAAAAAAGTGATGCATGGGAATCTATGGCGACTACATTGAATATACCTAGAAAAGATGTCGAAGTGAAAATACACAACATAAGGTCTCAGTTTCTAAGGGAAAGAAAAAAAATGCGAACACAAAATCTACTGGAAGTGGAAGAGGGGATGTTTACATTAGTAACTGGTTTGCGTATGATTCGCTGCTTTTTCTATTAAAAGGGGCGACAAGTTCAGGTAGCATGGACACTATGAATGCACAGGTAAGCTGCTCATAATATTTTTTGTATTTTTTTTTATTTTGTACTAGTTTGCACATGATTTTTAGTTTAACAAAAATTAAGGGCAAATTCCGGTCGCGGCGTATACTCAAACAGGTGTAAATTTTTGTGTGTGTGTTTTTACGACGTATTGTACCTACTAGGCTAGGGCTGTTACAAATCAGTATTTAGGGTTTACAGTTTTTTCTTATATATGCAGTATTTGTTTGCTCTAATGTGTTTCTTTTTAAGGATTTTTTAAAACTATTTTTTATTTTCACAGAAATTTGAAAAGTCGGCACACGAAGAAATACCAGCGGCGGCATCAGAAGAATTGACACAGATACCAGAGGCACCAAAGTCGCCACCATTATCAACGCAACCAATACCGATACCGGTTACACAAAATAAAAGAAAAAAGGATGACCTGAGTGAGATATATGAAATAATGAAGAGCGCAAAAACAAAGATGAATAAACGAAAAGATGAACTTCAAGTTTATGCCGAGTATGTAGCTACTGAGCTAAGAAATATAAAGAATGAACATGCTATGCTGCAGGCGAAGTACTTCATTAATAATATCTTATTAGAGGCTAGGATGGGAAAATACAACTATGCAGGATACGAAACGGGATCTAATTCGAGCCAACCTCAAAGTTATGTATACCGTTCTGCTTCTCAACAGACATCATATTCGACAAATTCTGTTAATAACGATAACGAAAGTTATCGTTATTAACGATAACGAAAGTTATCGTTATTAACGATAATAATGAGAATGGAGCATGTTATAAAATAATAATGAGAATGGAGCATCTGAACCAATTTTTACAGAATAACGACAATTTGAAAATATTCAGGAACTAGTTACCCATTTGGAATCAGAAACGCAGAACAAAGAATAATTATAATAATATCTTTTTACTCTTACTTTTACGAATATGTAGATGTATGAAAAGGAATAAAAAATAAAACTCAACTAAAAATATTAAAACTTTTATTTACAGTTACATCATAATACCATTAGTGTTTTTAATAATAAATACTGTCTTTCAAATTTTTGTTAGACTATGATTGGTTTGTTTGCCATGAGACACTGCCTTGAGCACTAGAGAAATATTCAGCAAAGTGATTTCTTATTACCGCAGCGGGTTGAGGAGGAGGTCTTCCTTGAACACTTAAGTTTCTCATATTATTACCTTATATTATTAGATGCTGCTCATAATATTGTAGAACCTTCTACAATATTATGAGCAGCATCTTCAGAATCGAATGTGGTATTTAATGTATAACGCGCGCTTGAAGACTTATTACGTCTCAAGAAATTATGTAGGTACACACAAGCCATTACAACTAATTCAGCGTTTACAGGACGTAATGGGATAGGTTTACGAAAAACGCGAAACACTACAGACAAAATGCCAAAAACATTTTCAACAATTCTTCTTGAATTGATTCTCTGGAATCTGAAAATTATAGTTAATGTGAATTATAAATAAATTAACATATATTATTGAAAATCAATAAAAACTTAACAATACCGAAAATGTTTGCCATAAGTAAATAACAAATAATAGATAGTATTATATACTCACTTTTACAAAAGAATTTAATGCCTTTATCAATTCTTTGGAAACCTCTGGTATAATTTGACAAATTACTTGTTTTGATACTCTAAAAGTATAGGACAATGAACCATAACTATCTCCGGTTGCGAAGTATCTCAATGTCATAGCGAGTCTGATGTGGGGGTCGATAGTTTTCCGAAACTTTGTATCTTGCTTGACTATGGCCGGCCTAACCATATTTAACAGTATTTCGAAATCGGTTCTAGACATTCTAGTAAAATTTACGAAAGATCCGTCGCGCATTCGAAGACTGCTTAACAAACTCGACTCTTCTCTTTGAAGCAAATATTTTCGAACCCACCACCTTTTTTTTACGTTTTGCCATAGTCTTCCGAATAATGATGTAAGCTGCACTGAACAACAACACCTCCTCGGGCGACATACTGTTCACCACTGACTAGTGTGAACAAGTCATATGTCGAGGGACAAAGTTGCAGGGACAAACTACGTGAATGTCGGACGATTTGCCTCCGCGACATGTCTCCTAGTGAAAACGTGGCTTTAACGTATAATTCGTAAACGTATAACTTCTTTACGATGCTAGAAAATACTTTTGTCTATCGCTATTTCAATGAAAATTCATGAGAAAATTAGTATGTATTGTTTAAAACTATTCATTTCCCGTGTTCTAATGTTTAATTTGTTTTGGTGAGGCAATTGAACTATTTCTACAAAAAGCGTCTAAACTTAAGCGGTCTACTTATCGCCAAAGTTTGATGTCTAGATTAAATAAATCCCTCGCAAATGTACAAATTACGGACCTTGGAATAACTTAATCCATTGTTTGTAGAAAATATTTAATCGGCTCACGTACACCTTCATCTGATGATCCAACTTGAAAATTCTAGATTTCAAACAAAGACTTCCCGGAAACAACGAAACAAGTGTTACTACACTTGATTTGTGGTATTCTTGATGTACGAAATAGGGTGGAGCCACGAAAGGTGCGGTTGAAGCTGCACGAGTGAAAGGGCACAGTTGTCTCAGACAGATAACAAAATACTAGCTAGAAGTAGGTCCGATGGGCACAGTGCAAGTACAAATGTCAACAGATTGTGCAATCGGATTATTCCAATTTGCAATCCTGAAGGAGGAAGAGTAGTTTTTTAACGTACCGACCATTATAGTCTTCGGGGGTCTTGTGCGCTCGATAGAACTGAAAATTGGAGATCTTTGAAACCTTTTTTCTCTAATATTTATAGCGATTTTTATCCGATTTCAGTACACTCCGGTCGGCGCGATACCCCATTGTCGCCTACAAAATTAGTATGGGACTTGACGCTCAAGGTCACTACTGTTATACAGAGGCTTAATTAAGACCCCGAAGGACTCTAAGGTTAGAAGACAGTCTGTTATAGTGACTCGGAGTCGGAACAAGAAATTAATCAAAGTCCCATATAAATCTCAGTCTCAATAGATACTTTGCACTTTTTATCAAATATTTAGAACAGGTTTTGATCACAGTCGATAAATAGCTGTGTGCGTATTACGCTATGTCCTTTATGATACGTTCGAGCTCCCGTTATTTTTGGACTTCTTTCAATGATTATTTTTAACGCAACTTCACTTTCGCAGATGAAACCAATAAATATCACGTATTGCAGGCACCGCTCAAATATGTTTATTTTCAGTTTCAAAATTTGAACGTGGGTGGTACAATGAATGAAACGACAACGGCTATGAAAAACTGACCATTTCCCTGAGGACAACGGGCAAAAATATAGATGAATGAGCAATGTGGCAAGCTTCAATAGATCAGCACGCAGACTATTGACTGAAACTGTCTACTGCCTAGTAGTATATCGCTTGGATTGCGCTCGAGAGAGGAACCTTCCAGCAGCGTGAGGAAGCGTGGGCGGCGTGACTAGCGTGGCGAAATACAGCCTTTTCTTTCTCAAATTGAGGGGAGACCCGTAGCAACTAACAATTCAAATCCGCTAAAATTCACATATTATGCTGGCATTGAAAAGAGACCTGGGGACAATTCTCGTAATAATTATCGGATAAATCTCGTTTGGTTTTACAGGCTGTCCTGTCGTGTATGCGAATGAGTCAGCGCGTTGACCGAACCGTGACTATGTCGAAAATAGTTAAGAGAATTGGGCATCTGAGCCGCAGCAATGGTGACTTTAAGTGGTCGCTAATGACGATGTGCAAATGATTTCCTATAAAATATAAGACACTTCTATCTAATAAGGTAATTGGCACCGGGAAATTACTCGTCACTTGGATTCAACGACCTCGCGAACTGCCACAAACTGCACACCTCGTCTAAGTATTTTGTTGGTATCTATCTCAATTTATGTCAAAATTGTGGACTGACTAGGCGTGAAAGACCTAATTTATATTATATTTTCAAGTTAAAACTAAGATTTGACCGGAAATAAATAAAATTTTAGTTTAGCGACGTGTAGACTTTATTTATTTAAAAAAGTTATGTAATTTAACTTGGAACTGTAGGTCGATTCTGCTAATTAAATCTTTCAATAGGTAATACAATTACGATGGAGTATCGATTTAATATGTTAAAACAGCAAAATGGCATCCTCTTTTAACCAACGTCAAACGCGTTTTAATTGTTCCAGATTCTAAAAATTTGTGTATGATTAATTTATAATTATTCATTGAAAGTCTAAGTTAAATACGAGAATTTGGTTCAGATTTTTCCTTTTAGACAAGCTACACTTCAGGTCGTAGCCTGTCTGCTAGCTATAAATAGCCCTACAAGTAGCCATTGAGGTTCGTGTAAACCTACCTAATGACTTCAGTATTTATGTTCGTCGTTAAAAGGTCTAACGTAAAGTTTACACGAAATCAGGGGAGTTTCAAGTTGTTTGGTGAATATTTGAATGTCCCTAAATGCAAAAACAATTTTGGGAATCCACATTTTTTATTTACCTTTGGGTTTCCCCGTGGCTCTAACTTGAAACTTTTTTTTTTATTAAATGATGCTTCCTTTTCTTAAATATTCAATTACGAAAAACGTGTACAAATCAGTTTACTATTCAACTGTCACATGATACCTAGGTTTTTATTATTTTAACAAGTTTGCATCCAAAATAATTGTTTACTTTGGGTGTCCCATAATTTTTATGAGAACTGTTTAGCAAGTATCAAATTATTGACTCGGACGATGTCTTCGCCTGTCTGCCAAGGCGCGGGGTCGCCGGTCGCGGTATACGCGTGCCCTTGAAAAGGACGACGCGTCAGGCTTCGTATGACATTGGACGTATTTGCGATTAACGAGAACCAAATCAATACAATTTTGGTACTCGGAGACTGTCGACACGGGACACCGTCACGCAGCATTTGTAGTAGTCGTAGAAAGAGTTGGCTTTTGAATGTCAAAGTTTTCAAACTGCCTAGGTTAGCATGTTTAAATATTGTTAGAAAATTATTATAAAATTTATCTGTACTGCAACCGCCCACTATCATTACTTGAAATACATAATATGCAAATTTTTAATAATATAATTGTTACCATTTGTATGACGCTATTAAAAGATTGATATATATATTTGCAAAAATAACTCACCTACAGATTATCTCCTGCATACTTACTCAGTTCAAACCCAGGCACGAGACGAGGTTGAACCCCAATGGTTTTGGCAGTCTTAATCACTTCAATATTCCGGCTTACAGCCCACACTAAAACTTATCACCTTATCATGTTGTCATAACTGATAATAAACCTACACTCCTAATATACTTTTGTAGTCACTGATTTTAGAATATATGCAAAATTTAAACCTCACAGAGGTCAAACGACCCTAATTTTAGAAATACTGGTCGGTTTCAGTGCCAAAATACTAAGCTTTTAGCACTCCTAGTGGCATAGTGTGGCAGATAACACATAAAACTGTGTGTAACATAAACAAATAAAAATTATTTCTGTTCATCACTACACAACATGCAATATTTAAGCTCTTTTTACACAGTTGGCCTGTCAGACAATACACACTATATAAATATTATGTACACACTACTGCTACAAATAATTATATATGTATTATGGAGTTAATTTTATGTATATTATGCATAAGGAAAGGAATGGGATATATAAAAAAAATAGAAATATACAATACACTCTATTTAAACATGAAATTTATTTAAGATTAAAAAACATACAGTGATCTGTTTACACAAAATAAAATACCTGGAGGGTAGAGGCGGAGCGGGGAGTAGCGGCCGCCCGCCCCGCCCGGGAACATATACATATCCCGGTGCATACATAGTACGATAATAAAACATACAATATAGTCCGGCAATAGAATACCATATACAATAAAGTACACATATAAGATACAGCTAAGCCAAACACAGGTCATGTCGTGCTCTCGCCAGTAAAAAACTAGTCTAAACTTACAAAAATACTTATGTGGCTAATCTGAAATGCACATAGAGGATCTCACGTCTCGTGTTTCACTACAAAAATATTTAGAGATTGGAATGAAATCTTTAAGCTTTCGGCCCCTGAATGATCACAAGTGTCGGCGTTTACAACGTCCTTTCGAACTAATTATTTCTCTTTTGTGTCTTAAAACTAACCAACAGAACCTGTCCATTGAGCGTGTAACCGTTTAGGGCCTGGATGGCCAGTGCCGCCTCGTCATACTCTCTCATGTTGACGAAAGCGAAACCTTTATTTTTCTTTGTCTCCGGATCCTTAATTACTTTTATGGAATCGATAGCACCATAGGGCCCAAAGAGTTGCCACAGGGCCAACTCCTCGGTGTCTTCACCAATGTTGTACACATACACTGTGGTTTGGTGCGGAGCAGCCGCCCCCAGCAGAGGCACAGGGCTCGCAGGCGCGCCTAGCAACGGTAATGGGGTGTGGTTAGTCGCCGCCATGGGATTGAAACGCTGCTGTCCCTTGTTGATGAATGGCAAGGCCTTACCGGGTGACGGCAGTAACGGCGGAGGCGAGGCCTGGGGGAAACCCGACGCGAAAGCCGGCCGGGCACCGAACGCAGCACTCAAGTTTGTCCCGTTGAACGCGGGCGTCGCACCATTGAAGACCGCCGCTCCGTTGTACGGCAGAGGCGCCGGGCCTATGCCAACCCTCTGTATAGGTCTCGGAGCGTTTTTGTTAGCACTAGGTTTATTAGCAAACTTAACAACTACCGCACCCGAGCCGGGGATGGGTGTCTGCCCGTTCATCCGATTTATCGCTTCTTCGGCTTGTTGACGATTCTCGTAACAGACGAAGCCGATACCTTGTGATACTCTGCTATTAGTAATGTTTCCGAACTGGCTAAAAAGAGTGTTCAGTCTGTCTATAGTCATATCTGGAGGTAGATTGCTTATGTAGAGATTCGAGTCGATGTTGGGTTTGTGGCTTATTTTGTTTTCTGGGTTGAGGAGTGCGAAGGACACCTTGAGGGTCTTGCCCTGCATCAGGAGACCGTTGAAAGCTGTTCTCGCCTTCTCGGCGTCCTCGTGTTTCTCGTATTCTACGAAGCCGTACCCTCTGTTCGCTATCAACTTACAACTTTCTATCTTTCCCATCGCAGAAAAAAGCGCATACATCATGTCCCGCGTCATCAGCTCGGGAATATAGTTGACCATGAGTTTGGTTGGTGACACATTGGAATTATTAGCGTCGCCGCCGCCATTCTCCATATTTATCTCGTTTTTTAACATTGTTCCTTTGTTGTAAACTACACTACGGAAAACAAAATACTAATAAAACTCACACTGTTGGATGTCAATTATTTCATTTGTGTAAAATGAACAAAGAAAAACACAAAAAGTCCAAAACGTATTTTAGTACGCCAACAGCAACGCCGGTTCACAAGTTCATCATCACACGACACATTGTCGGTATGACCAGCTTTTGTCACTAATTTGCCTAGAAGCCAGAATTACGTAGAAAAATAATATTTGAGACTGGCAACAATTTGAAGCAAATTGTTTACGGTCCCACGCCCACTAGAGAAAAAATAGATTTTGGCCCAAATCTCCTACTAGCTCCCAATTCCCATGTGCATAAAACAGCAAAAATATTATTGTTAAGAAAAATATTTAATCTTCCAAACTTCCAAAGTAAAAACAATACTCTTTAAAACGGACAAAAAAATAAAATATAACTTAAAGCATTTCACATGACGCGATACGATATCGCATATCGCGCCCGCGCTGATAATTACCAAACATTAAGTAAGACAGGTATAGCTTGGCAAAAAATAGTATGACGCGGTGATAGCAAAAACTAAAAACATTTTCGACTGTATCATCAATCCATATTAGATTGGAATTATCTGTTAAATTTAAATAAATAATATTATAATTAAAAATATAATATATAATATACTCGTAATTTCAATCTATAAAAGATGATAAATCGAAAATATTTTTCACCGTGACACTTTTATGGTACGGTACTCTACACATGCATGGAGAGTAGAATTAAGGAGTACCATCTCCATACATGAAAAGTATCCGTAAAATAGCGTTAAATAGGGGGCGCTACAGACGCAGACGGGAGTAAAGCGGCAAAATTTAAACGTATAATTAAATCTTAGCATCTTCTTCGGTTTTATATATAAAAATATTTTCGACTATACGAGTAATTAGAATTTTCATGATTTACTGAATTAACTACTTTTAATCTACTAAAGTCGTCAAAAATTTTAAATAACTAAACTCAACTAACTTCACTCCATCTCTTATTGCTAACTTCATATCATACCCTTTTCTGACTCTAGCGCCATTATGGCCAGTTTTGGAACTATTATTTAATTACTTTTGTCGGACACTTTTTAGGTTTTCTGCCTTAGAGAGATGGTACGAGGGCGGCACTGAAAATTTCGGGAATCAAGGAATTGACACAACATTACTATTTAAAAATGTATTTATTGCTTTTCGAAGTATTCTCCGCGAAATTTGACACATTTTTCCATACGATGGAACCAATCATTGAAGCAACCATTCCATTCGGAAGTTGGGGTCTCCAAAATGGCCGTTTTGTAGGCGTCCACAGCTTCTTCAGGTGATGAAAATCTCTGACCACGCAATTTATTCTTTATTTTAGGGAAAGTATAGAAATCAAAACTAATAATTCTATGATTTCTTGCTCTAAAAACTCTTTTGTTCTGTGCGCGGTGTGAGAACTCGCATTGTCGTGCTGGAGGATGATACGGCGGTTGCAGTTCTCTTTATGGAGTTCAGAAACGACCTGCGGCAAACAAATGTTAGCATACCATTCTGCATTAACCGTTCTTTGTCCCTCAAGTAGAATAGTCGCAACATGGCCGGTTTTGGAGACAAACGTGGCCACCATTTTTTTTGCAACACTCCGTGAACGAACAATTTTTGTTGGCTTTAACTCATTTTCGAACACCCAAACTCGTGACTGGTTTTTTGTTTCGGGTTCGTACGCGTATATCCAGGATTCGTCACCTGATACGATGTTGTATACAGCATTTGAGGATCCTGCGTGGAATCTTTCGAGAGTTCTGACGCACCAAGTAACGCGAGCTGCTTTTTGCTCTTCACAGAGCAAATGCGGTATCCATCGGGAAAACAACTTTTTTACACCTAAGTGTTCATGCAAGATTATTTGTATTTGACTCATGCCAATGTCTAAAGTTGCCTGAATTTCGCGGTATGTCACATGTCGATCTTCCTCAATCAGCTTACCCACAGCATCAACGTTTTCTTGGGTGACTGCAGTTTTTGGACGACCTTGACGGGGATCATCACTGAGCTTGACACATCCACGTTGAAATTCAGCAAACCATCGATAAATTGTGGTTTTGGATGGGGCTTCATCACCAAATGCAGAAATCATCCGGTCAACACACTGTTTTTGTGTTAAACCACTTCGAAAGTCATAATAAATCATCGCTCTAGAATTTTATCGAGTCAATTCCATTTTCTCAACGACTAAACAAGTTTGAGAAGACCGAGAATCTTTTTTTAAATAAAAAAACGGTATTCGATTTTTAAAACCAAGGAGTTTTAAATTAAAAAGATTTTAATATGACAGGAACAGTGGAAATATTCCATTCCCGATACTTTTAGTGCAGCCCTCGTACTCCTTACCTCTATTCTCCATGGTACCCTTTTTGCCAAGCTGTATATGTTTTAATATGAAACATCGCTGTGTATCACCTGACTGACTAAATTCACCGTTCAGCCTGAAAATCCAAGCTCACTTGTACAGGACTTGTAGGCAAAATTTTAAATGATTGACCATATTGACAATAATAAGACGACTTTAATACTGGTGCTGGATTTGCAGGCTGGACCGTGAGTAAAACCTCGTATTTTATTATACCCACGACGTAGTAGTCTCTTTTTGTGGACGCAACAGAAAAAACTGCACTGCAAATAGAACTCTGCGTTAATTAATACAATAGAGTGTCAAATGTCAGACTTGACAACTCGACTCGATTTTCAGCTTTTGTAATAACGGATAGTTCTATATAAATAGTACTGCTTTTCTGTCGCGACTCGCGACCACTAAAAACGCTCGTGGGAACGTAGCGTAAGGCACTTTATATTATTTTTTCTCAAGTGCCATACTCACCATCCAACCTGCAAATCCAAGGCCGCGGTCTTTAAGCGGACTTGTAATCAAAAATTATGAATGGACTATTGACACTAATTAGTCCAGGGCATAATTAGCGAAGGCCAGTTAGTGCTGAATTTGCAGGCTGGACCGTGAGGAAGGCGCTAAGAGGCCTCCGAGACGATCAAACGGTTTGACTTAAACCTTACGTGTTTGATGCAACCGTTTGACGTTGGTTCGGTTGTCAAACGGCACTGTTCAGTTTGGTTCGGTACGTCGCTGTAATCGAACTTGTGACACAGACAAAGATACCCTTGAACGCCTTTTTATTTTTATCGAAGTAATGTTTTGATTTCACCTTCCACAATAGGCTACTTGACCTTGTTTTTATTTATGTCCTAAACGTTTCATAATTGATTTCATTATACAAAAAAAATTAAATTATTTTGAAACTTAAAAACCTACAAAAAATATTTTAAAAATACACTTTTTAAAAAAACGCCGAAAACACTATTCGCCATGTTGGTTGATAGATTATATGTGCTGTGAGGTCATACTAGTACTATTTGTAATCTTCCGTAGTGGTAAAATGGTGGTGCTACGTTCCATTTGATGTTTTGACTTATATAACTATATAAGATGTCATGAACTATTTAATTACAGAAACGTTCCGTTTCGCTACTACTTATGTGTTTAGTGTGTTTGTGTCGTCACATCCTTGCCGGAAATTACTTCGAGGTGTTTTCATCAGTAGTCATTAAAAAACAAAAGTACATATTTTTAGGTCAATATGGCGGGCGTTCCGGCGACGCGGTGCTTTCAATTTCTCTCTCTTCGTCCAATATCTTCGTCACACACATCCTCAATCTACATAATTCAGCGTGTAGCATACGCTCGAAGTACGTTGAAACAAGAACATCGCTCTGATAAGAGCGTCTTTACGTCGTTTGTCGAGTCAAATAAAGAACGCTTCTATAAAAGCGACGTTCGTACGAATGAAACGAGTATCCAAATAATAATCCGTGACTGGAAGCATCTTCATTCATCTTGACAACGGTGCAGCCCGAAAAGGACTTTTTCTAATAAGAATTTCACTTTGTAGCACTACACATCACAAACATTGTTCATTCTGCACATGCCAACAGTCGGTGCACCGAAGGACAGCGACACGTCGTATTCCAGCGAAGACTCGAATCAAAATGAACGACGCGCGGCGCCGCTAGGTATATTTATACCCAAGCGGGCCGCGACACAGCAGTATGGAGCGTATGAAGAATCCGACAGCAGGTTTCACTTCCATTTCTGACAGTTCCAGCAGCTCCTGTCAGAAATGGAACTCGGGGACCAAAAACCGTCACAACTACTCAGAGCTCTAACCTGGCACGCGACAAAGTTCCCGATTCCACACTCAAATTGATGTGGACCAACCACCTACCTACATCTGTTCGCTCTGTCCTAGCCGTCAGCGAAACATTCAGCGCGAAGACCACACTTGACGAGCAGGCAGCGATGGCCGACAAAATTCTGGAACAAAATCCTGTAAATACTGTAAATTTCATGTTTCATGGGTATCGACAAAACCCGTACAACACCGTTACCACCCGCAATCCAACGGAATGATTGAACGCTGGCACAGACGTTTGAAAAACTCGCTGAAAACAAGATTAATCAACAGCAATACATAATGGATCGACGAAATACCTACAGTTCTACTAGGACTTCGCGCCGCTATTCGTGAAGACACCGGAATCAGCGCCGCCGAATTTACCTACGGGTACAACCTACGCTTACCTGCAGACTTCTTCAAAACATCATCAACATCAGCAAGTCTCAACCACACCTACGTAGAACAGTTAGAGTACCTACCTCCAAAGCGCATAACTGAACCTAGTTTGATCAAACTCGTTGGAACTCGAAACACGATCAAACGGCGCGTCAAACAAAACAAAAATAGTTAATTCCATCTAATTGTTTGACACACCTTTGTAAACGTTCAAATTGGTTTGACTCAAACCATGTTATATTATATTTACGTGTTTGAGTCAAACCGTTTGTTCGTCTCAGGGGCGCTTTAGCATACGATATTTTTGAGTTTTAGCAAAGTGAGCCTTCTACTACACGAATTCCGTTTATTTCCCAAGATATTGGCAAAAATTTTATGTATCTAAAAGATGTAGAAGAAGAAAAAGAGATGAAGAAGTGTAGACCTAACCTCACAGTTTTTGTTTATAAAAAATCACAATAAATGAACAATTTTAATAAAATCGCAAGATTTTATTTACAAAATGTTCGTAACTAACCTCCTGTTAAAAAAAGCCAAAAGCAAGTAAGTTACCACTAACATTCGATGTATTCCATAATCCTGTTTGTACAATAATGTTGAATTTGCGATATTTATTCTTACAGGAGTATTATGGTCATGATGGAAAGCGTTGTTTCTGGCCACAGATTCAATCTAATCAGAGAAAGACTAGCAGACAAATTAGAAGTAATAAGATTTGATCCATTTAGTAAGTAACTTGTCTTTATTGAAATTCTATAGTCGAAGGAGTTGTGCAATAATTGTATGTTTGTATGCTTCATGAACATCCATGTATATTGAATGTAAGTACAAAAAATTAAAATCTTAAATATTTATATTATATTAGCTGTCGCGACATATATTGTTCTGTATTAACTATGAACTGGAATAAATAAATAACTACACCCACCACACAGGAAACTGATGAATGCACCTATAAATATTTGACAGTCAGACAGACAGTAGTGACAGAATTGGCAAATTGAACACAGTGAACAATAAAGGAATTTTTTACTTTTTTTTACTTTACAAAGATACATACAAGATACACCCCATAAACATAACCTTTCCTGGCAGTCGGGTAATTGGGAAAATTCAATTCATATTTTTAACCTTCCCTGATCTTCCACAATTATTTCAAGACCAAAATTAGCCAAATAGGTTTAGCCAGCTCAGTGGAATTGCAATCCATTTGTATATACAAGTATAAAAGTATTAAATGTCTATTTCCATAATCCATTGTCTATTTTGTATGTCCAGTATGGTCCTACGAGACCTTAGCACAGGACCTGATTTGATGTAGTGTGATAAAAAGACTCTTAGGGATGAAATACCTGATCTTTAAAACTTTTAAAGAAAGATAATTTTTGTATCAACACTTAAAAGGCATGAAGCCAATATTTTAATTTGATGATATTGTATTATTTTTTTGAACAAAGGACTCAGCATCCAGCTAACGATAAATAAACAAATTAAGCTATTATTATTATGGACAGCAAAGACTATGGACAGAGTAATTTATATGTATATCAATATTTATTTCAGTTCAACAGGAAAGTTTATACAAGGAGAAGAAAAAAATTCGCAGTATGAAATCTAAGTAGTAGTATGTTAAATGTCTAAGAACTCATTAGGTTTAAATCAAACATTTATAATATGTAGTTAAATATATTTAAAACAATAAATGAATATTGGTTATATTGTGTTTTATTACAAAGCCGAAATTAAAATTTAAGTACTATTACCATAACATTATTTAACAAATTTAGAATATATCCTTTATTACATCAGTGTTTGCAAATTGAAATGTTTAGTAAAATTTTTAAGTAATTTTAAAAGTATGGTGCGAGTTCAACTTGAAATATGACAACATTAAACATGCAATTCATTTCTGGTCAAAATAAACAATTTTGACCAGAAATTACTAAACATAATAGACCTTTAATCTTCAAGACACATTTTATTATATACAAAGATTTAATAATAGGTAACTAGTATTACTTAAAAATATTCTCACTATTTTTTCATGTTAGGGTCAGCTCACACCGATACAAACGACACTGCATTTTTAAGACAGCTTCAAAAAGCATTCAAAATTATAACTTTTTCAGTTCACAATAATATACACGTTTCATTGAAAGAGCGACGCCGCACTACGCAGCTCGAAATTCGAACTCTTGCAATAGGGGAGATGACTACATCTAAAATATTTAGTTTCATTAACATACTCAGAAATATTGAGGCATTACTACTTGGTAAATGTAAAAAAAATATATTTTATGTGTAGTTTATAAATTAGATACATCTAAAAAGTACAAAGAAGTTTTTTTTTTGTTATATTAGTAAACAAAACCTACATCATTAGTTACAAAACATATACAAAAACATTCAAGGTAAGTATGAACTTAAACGCACAAATATCGGAGATATTTACAAATATGTTCCTTCGGATATAAACTTCATATACATTTACTAGGCGTGACGTCACAGCTACGACTTTAGTATGGAGCGTTTTTACGTCACTTGCGAAATTGTGTATACAAATCGCTGTACCTTTGAAAATATTGACTTTTTGTATACCGTTTCTTTTGAGAAGTTACTCATATTTAAGAGTACTATGCATTTATGCAATAAAAATGTAATCTAAACTATTGTATCTTCTGCAAGTGTATCTTCTTGTGTAGTGAATAAAATAAAATGTTGAATTGCTATCTTAAAAATGCAGCGCCGCGTCGCATCGCGTCTCGGTGTAAACTGACGCTAAACCTTATCTACAATAAAATTTATCACAGTAGGGCTTCGCTAATCCGGAGAGGGAAAAAACAAGGCTCTTCCGAATTATAGTATGATATATTATGTATTTTAATAGGACTAAAACACATTTTTGTGTGTTCCGTCCATGTAGGTTGTAAAATGTTTTACACGGCGGTGACATTTTATCAGCGAACGCGCGTTAGAGTAACTAGTCTGGCAAACGATTTTGAACCTGAGAATTGGTGACAAATTAAAAATCTAAGGGTGGCAACATTCTAATTATTATGAAAAAAAAAACAACCAAAAAAATAACCTGATGAGTTACAAATTGTACTTGATAATAATAAATTAATTATTAAGGTGATAAATAAAACGTGAAATAATTGTTTTTACTAGCTCAAGCAAAAACCTCTGAATTATTGTCACATTCACTTTGAAGGTCGTAAAGAATTGCCATGTTAAAAGTCTGCAAATAACCCAGGTTCAACCCTGCAAGGTGATAAATAAGACTCGAGTGGAGTTTTGACGGGGAATTCAATGGGTGACGTTTGGATTTTGCATTTCTTTCATCGATTTGTGTTATTTCGGTTCTTAATGAGTAATATTGGGAGAATATTAACCATTAAATATTCGTTAACGTGCACAAATGTGGGCAAGTGGTACAACTTCTAAAAACGTGCTATTTTGAGTTTCCCTCCAAAACTCCCTAGGAACTTTCAGTGAAGCTTCTACCACTTTACTGAATCGACTGACATGACTCATGGACTGCACTGACTATTTATTTGGACTTTAACTAGACTTTAGACTTGACGATTTAGGAATACGGTGTTGAAAATTGAAACGAAAGTTCTATTTCCCGCCTTTTTAACTTGACAATGGCAAATGGTTATAAGTCGATGCCATATATAAATAAATTAATTAAAAAAAAGACTCGAGTGACTGCATTTAATTGAATATTGAAACGTTATGACCTGCACACCCGCGAATATCCCCCCGCGCGATCCACTCGTCTGTCCGGATAACAGTGTGCACCGATGTAACGCGGGTCTGAATTAGCGAAGCTTTACTGTAATTTAAAATTAAAACACTTATTTAGTAGCAGTTTCAGTAGTGATCCAACCAATTTGGTCTTCAGGCAAAGTTTCTCACAAACTTATTCACTACAGCTGCTGTTTCTTACAAAAGAGAAAAGTAAATATTCGGAATTTAAAGGTTAATATTAACAAAATTTATAATATTATAATATACTTTACATTACTTAAATATAATTAAATGATAAAATTGACTAGATATACCTTAAGTACTTAGGCACCTAATTTAATAGGAAAGTTTATGAATATAGTTATTGACATTGCAAGAGTCCGGTTTTATGACAAGTCTTTGGCGCTCCTCTTGGACATTTTAGATGATGTAAATTCTATCTTAAGAAAAATAGCAATAAACCACAATTTGGCAAGTTTTAAATCAATTGTACCGAGCTTTGCGGCATCTTAAGTACTTAGTTAATAGGGTGCTTTGAAGCCATAATAATATGGCTTCTAGTGAATTTTTGACGTTATTTTTATGGCAGTTATGTATTATGAAGTTGTTTGGTCCGCTAAGTTTATGAGTTAGTAATGGAATGAATTGCGTGTGGCACGAATATGCAAGATCTGATATACTTAATTGCTAACTCGATAAAGGTTAGTGGGTAGTACTAGAAATTATTTTATCTTTCCGCCTTTAAAGGGGATTCGTCAGATGAACATTGCCCAACTTTAATTACGTATTTTAGACTGCTCCTAAGTTTGTAATGACCATATTCTTATAATATTATGTCCAAACAAAGTTGCAGTCAAATTATGTTAGGACAATTAGTATATGTTTAGCAGAAAACATAGAATTTTTACAAACATTTGATACACAACAATTACTATAGCATGAGAATAAATAATAATAATGTTATAACAAGATTATTAGATGTATTCAAATAATTCCAATTGTAATAGCAATGATTGTTTATAATAATTATTATTTACATCATATTTTAGTACCCGTAAATGAACCGTAAAAGATAATGTTAAATATTGAATTTTATTTTATTAATAATAAGTTCATAATACGCAAATAATTATTCAAATAAGACATAAAAATTGTAATCAAACTATTTAAACCGCAAAAGGAATAAATATTTATTCTGTGGTTCAAACAGACATAAAATATTAATTAACGTATTTTCCATTAACTAAGCTTAATTATATATTAGCGGTTAATATAATCTGCGATATAAGTAATACCTAATATAATTAGTGTGCTAAAATCAAATCTAATGTTCCTAAACACGAAATTGTTTTAAAATTGTATAAATATTACCCAGCCCAAAGTGTCGATAATAATAATAGTGTACTTAAATAGTTCACCATTATATTAATTAAATAAGCTAAATTACGATATTTAATTGCTTAAAAATGATTTATTATATCGAAAAAGATTATACCAATTAAAATAAAACAACCAAAAAAAACTACAGACTTAAGAATAAAATGATAATTGCTAACAAACGATTGCTAACGAACGATTATTTGTTTCAAATACAAAATCAAAGATGTATGTATTGAAAAATGTTTCAATTGTAATTGTGATAAGGTTCTAAGTATGCATTTGTATGTAGTTGCACAACATTTCGAATTAATCTTAATAATTTAAATCACCATTATCACCTATAAATCATCAATGCATAGATCGCGAACGAAATCTAAATATATATTTACGCCAAGCGTAAATAATATAAAGCGTAATATGTAATGCGTGCGTATGTAATATGTATAATTTCAGCCAAAAAGTCAATACCCAATTAATATTTAGATTTTAGGCTACAGTAAAATAAATAAATGTTGAAACGTCGCTGTAGTTTATATGTCCATTTATATTACACTACTGGGACTAGGTACTTTAAAATATTTACAAGCTAAAAAGAAAAATAAAACTATTTTCTTTAGCTTGTCATAGTTTAAAGTAATGTGTTTATTGTTATATTAATTTTATGTTATACAGATGTGATACAGTTTTTTGTTGCCAATTGTGATAAGTGAAACATATTTAGGAAGGTATTTTAGGGTGGTATCACATTTATCAAAGATATTTGTCCTATGTGCAGCCAAAGACCCATCCGTGTACTACTTCTCGACCTCATTACTCGGCAATAAGGTACAAATGTGGTAGAGCGGATCTGCCGTCAACTGTACATGATGTCATCCACGAAGTTTGACATACTTTTTATACTATTCATCAAATGGAGATACAGATACAAACAAAATGGAAAGAGAAAACAGATTGGATAAAAGATTTGATCAAAGATCTTGGATATCCAATATTTGATCAAATTTCTTATCTCTTTCTCTTGTATCTCCTTTCTCTTTTTATTTGATAAAGATATTTAAGCGCCTTACTCACGGTCTAGCCTGCAAATCCAACACCGGTACTAGTAACCGTCAGTACCGCTTCAAGGCTGCAGTATTGGAGTTGCAGACTGGACCATGAGTAAGGCGCTTTAGATGCATTCATCATTCTTCGATCAAATGCATATCGGACAAAGATCTTTGATAGATGTAATCCCATCCATAACTAAAACGCGCTTATGAACAACAAACACTAGAGTAGGCGGGGCACCGCGGGCATGTCACCGTCGCCGCTGTGTCAGGTCAGCTGCTCCAGTAGCGGCGCGAGGTCGGGGTACTTTCATGCGAAGAACTCGGACTTGCTGGACATCTCGAACTCCGACTCCTCCATCTTGTACAGCTCGATTAGCTACAAATCGATACAAATATTCTTTATAACATACATGTATATATTATAGACGGGGCATGCCAAGGCAAAAAAAGCACCCACATAAATGGCCCAATTTTGAGGTTGTGGTGGTGTGGTGTAGTTATGGTACGTGTGGGAAGACCCTAAGTCTAAATAAACCTATATTACGAATATATCGCAAAACTCACAACGAAGTGTTTTATTTTGGATCTTCAGTGCTTCATGCTAAACAATTCCCCGCTTCATAATTGCAATTTGTACTGTAATTAGAGAACGATAAACATCAGGCTATCCGGCAGCTCGTCGCGCACCATTACACTTACGTTGTCAATGTCCTTGGACAGTTCCTCGACCTGTTTGTCGTGTGTCGCCTTTAGCTTTTCCTTCTCGCGGTTCTGTTTGATGGTTTGGTTCTGAAATTATTTCCACATGTAATATCACACTTCGGCCGCCGCGCTGCCTCAAATTTTTGCGACGGCAGCGGCGACGCGCGCATGCTGGCGCCCGCGCCATAGACACCGCTTGACAGGAGTCCTTTTCTGACAAGCGGTGACTACTTCGCCTGCCTGCGCGCGTCGCCGCTGCTATCAATTCTAGGCAGCGGCCATAAATCATAATCGATAATTGAGTTTTTAGATTATTATAGTAACTATTTTAAAATATGCAGATATACGGACAAATATTTAAAACGTGGGAGAGCCATACTTCGGCACGAATGGCCCGGATAAATACCACGGCCTCACAGAAAACCGGCGTGAAATAACGCTTGCGTTGTGTTTCGCCGAGTGAATGAGTTAACCGGAGGACGAAGGGGTTTCAAGGACCAGTAACGCAAGTGCGCAACACCAGAGGAGTCACAAGTGTAACTCCTCTGAGCTCCGGGGTTAGGGGTGTCCATGGGCGGCGGTTATCGCTTATCATCAGGCGAGTTCTTACCGGGATCGGATTGGCAAATTCTGTGGTATAAGTTATAACGCGTTTAATTCCAGAATGGGTTTGAAACAAATCAAGCCTACATTTCACGAAATCAAAATATCACCTTCCGCTCGTCCATGAACTTCTTGGTGTTATTCTGTTTCTTCTCTCTCAGTCTACGGTCCTTCTCCTGCTTGGTCTTGAGGGTTTTGTCGTTGGCGACCTCCTTGCTCGTCTCCACGCTGATCTTGGCCTGGCGGGTGTTCATCTCTTTCACCTCCCTGGAAATTAAAGTTATAGGCTATAGCTTATTCAATGTGTACATAGGTGATAGCGCAGAAACTATTCAAATACAAATAAATCAAATTCAAGTATCTGTTTGAAATTTCAAACTAACAGCTTTGCACGAAACGCATATGAATTATAAGTATGTATGTTACCTACACCAAAAACTTTTTTTCTTTATTTTCTGTCTGCTGTGTGTTTATTTGGATAATTACTGAAACGGCCGGACCGATTTCGACCGGATTTTCACTGTCAGATAGTTGATGTTACAAGGAGTAACTTAGGCTACTTTTAATTTAGGGTTCCGTTTAAAAATATAGGCCTGAAATTGACACAATGTCACATACTTTGTGCTTTTAAAAAGGTAAACGTAAGCCCCCAGTAAACGGGTTAAAGCCCCCGATGCAAACATCTGTTATAAGTTTGAGGTGTCTGTGTATGTAAGTGTGTAAGTCTGTATGTGGCATCGTGGCTCCCAAACGGATGAACCGATTTTAATCTAGTGTTTTTTTTTGTTCGAAAGTGAATAAAATTGACAATGTCGAGGGTTACTTACATTTTTTAATTTCATTTTTTAGTGTAGCCCACAAAGATTTCAAAACTATGGCTAGTGATAGGCTATGAGTTAGGACGTACTAAATTTGACAGAACAAATCTTCATACAAGAAAAAGTTACGCCATCTTGGTTTCAGAAGACTGATTAAACTGTGGAAAGCAAATGTCAAACCTAAATAGCCCCAAACAACCCCATGTTTGGGGCCATTTAGGTATAGTAACTTTTTGCCTCGACATGGCCCGTCTATAATATTACGTCTATGGTAGCCCAGGGGTAGCCATCGGTAAGATCGAAATTAGTGTTTTATAGAAAGTAAAGGTAAACACTCTCTCACTTCGTATGATATCTCTCACATCTCTCGCGCTGGAGCTATCTCTCTCACCTCTCGCACTGTAGCTATCTCTCTCACCTCTCGCACCGTAGCTATCTCTCTCACCTTTCGCGTTGGAGCTATCTCTCTCACCTCTCGCGCTGGAGCTATCTCTCTCACCTCTCGCACTGGAGCTATCTCTCTCACCTCTCGCACTGTAGCTATCTCTCTCACCTTTCGCGCTGTAGCTATCCCTCTCACCTCTTGCGCTGTAGCTATCTCTCTCACCTCTCGCACTGGAGCTATCTCTCTCATCTCTCGCACTGTAGCTATCTCTCTCACCTCTCGCACTGTAGCTATCTCTCTCACCCTTCGCACTGTAGCTATCCCTCTCACCTCTTGCGCTGTAGCTATCTCTCTCACCTCTCGCACTGGAGCTATCTCTCTCACCTCTCGCACTGTAGCTATCTCTCTCACCTCACGCGCTGTAACTATCCCTCTCACCTCTTGCGCTGTAGCTATCTCTCTCACCTCTCGCACTGGAGCTTTCTCTCTCACCTCTCGCACTGGAGCTATCTCTATCACCTCTTGCACTGGAGCTATCTCTCTCACCTCTCGCACTGTAGCTATCTCTCTCACCTTTCCCACTGTAGTTATCTCTCTCACCTCTCGCACTGTAGCTATCTCTCTCACCTCTCGCACTGTAGCTATCTCTCTCACCTTTCGCGCTGTAGCTATCCCTCTCACCTCTGGCGCTGTAGCTATCTCTCTCACCTCTCGCACTGGAGCTATCTCTCTCACCTCTAGCACTGGAGCTATCTCTCTCACCTCTCGCACTGGAGCTATCTCTCTCACCTCTCGCACTGTAGCTATCTCTCTCACCTTTCGCACTGTAGTTATCTCTCTCACCTCTCGCACTGTAGCTATCTCTCTCACCTCTCGCACTGTAGCTATCTCTCTCACCTTTCGCGCTGTAGCTATCCTCTCACCTCTTGCGCTGGAGCTATCTCTCTCACCTCTCGCGTTGTCACTATCTCTCTCACCTCTCGTGTTTGCCCTCCAGCTGCTTCATCTGCGCCTGCTGCGCGGTGTCCATGAACTTCCGCAGCAGGTCCCGCTGCTCGTCGAGGCGCGTGCGTGCCGCCGCGCACAGCTCCGCGCGCTGTTTGCGCAGCAGGTCGGACCAGGCGCGCGCCTGCTCACCCACTAGAGAGCGGAATGCCTCGTCGCCGCTTAGCTGCTCCTTGCTGTGGAATTAAACAGGACACTTAGCCAGCGCCTAAAAACAGTAGTGACAAAGTTTGACGGCCTCTGTGGCTTAGTGGTTAGCGCGTCGTCGCTCGAGCCGGGGGTCGCGGGTTCGAATCCCGCCGAGGGAACAATTCAATGTCAGGAACATTGAATCGTCATGGATGTGTATAAATATGTGTGTATAAGTTAATAAAAATCTTAAATATGTATATGTATAAAATAAAGGTATTGAAATATACTCCCCGGTGTCTGGTCCCCGTAACCGAGTTCTTCAGACACTTACCACGGGGTCATATTGACGTGGTGCGAAGCGTCTATAGATATTATTGTAATTATACGACTACATCCGGGCACCTACAACACCAGGGACTGAGAGGAATCATAAATTCGTTGCCCGTCTCCTGCACCGCTCTGCATAGCCCGGCGCCACTCTTGAAATCAAACGTTTATCTTCTTGTGTGCCTACTGAATAAAGTTCAGTTTCGAATCACTATTTAAGAAATGCAGCACCGCGTTGCGTATCGTCTCGCTTCAGTGTGAGCTCCACCTTTATAAATCACACCGGATTTTCTGGGAAACTATCGCATCATTCCCAACTGCTAGGCCTACTCGTAAACTGTAAACATGAAATAAAGCTTTAATGAGGCTTTTAAAACTTACTATGGCTCTCTTGCGTGGCGTTCAAAGGTTAAAATAATTTGAATATATAATTCTCGCGTTGATCAACTTGTTTTTAAGCCATAATAATTTTCTTGTAAGCAAAGTATCTATTCGCGCCGGACCATTCGTGCCGAAGCCAACTTACTTCTTCCCCTTGATCATCTTCTCTAGCGCGCCGCACTGCTGTTTCTGCAACGTCATCTTCTCTTTGGCGTGACGCTTCTTCAACGCGTCCAAGTCTTTCTGCTGCTTGCGGCCGGTCTTGAGGAAGCCCTTGTCTTGGCGTAGCGTCTCGACGGTTATGGGCTCAAAGACCATGGGCTCTGGAATGGAGAAGAAATGTTTTATTATTGAGCTTTTTTCGGTGACAATATTTTACTGGTTAGAAGCCCATGTTGCTTGGATATGGAATGTTGAGGTAATACAATTAAGTTTTTGAAGGGAAAATCTAAAACCATGGTTATGATTTGAAAGTCTAAGTGTAGCCATACATCATACTGCCTATCGTTCATTCAGCATGACGCTACTTTTTATTAAGCGGGAACAGTTGGAACTCACCATATGGACGTGAATTGGCATGACAGTTAGTAAAACTGTTTATCTCAAGTTCTCACGACCTAATTAACTATATTCTAACTGATCCAATCGGCATGATGCTGCCGATGGATACGGTGGCCGGCGAGTTACGTCGTCCACGACGTCCCGGTGAGTTAGGTCCCGCATATTTCAAATTATTTTTAATCATTTTTTAACGTTTATGTTATGTTAAATGTTAATGTTTATGAAGGAAGGCAAATTTTGTTACTGTCCTAGGGACCATATTTTTAAATTTCATTATCCTCATTTTTATTTACGTATTAAATTGTTATATTATTGAGAGAGAAAAAAACACTACAAAACTAGAGATGGATCAGATTGGTTGTTCGATTTAAGATTATGGTGTTCAATAATGTTATGAAAATATCATATTAATGCGCAAAGAAAACTGATCTCATATTTAAGAGGAAACAGAAGGGCCACGCAATGTATGGAAAAGCATACAAACGTAGTCCCCTGTTTCCTCCCTGTATAATGCCGATAGAGTAACAATTTTTTTCCTGAATATATTTTATGGATACTATTAGCATGTCCCTATGATTTCCTTTTTTTCATAAATTAATTATGAAAAAGAGATACGTATACGAGGACGTTCAAAAACTTTAAAAAATGGCCAGATTTTCCGCTGTGTTTAAACATCCAGTAAAAAAATTTAACTAAATTATATAAAAAAATGAAAACATAGGAACACAGTTCAAGCTTTTTTTGTATTGTGAAAGAAAAAAGGACTTAAATCGGTTAAGTTTTGGACAAGGAATCAGGGGACTACGAATCGTTGATTTTTTTTACTTTTAATATGTATTTTCAGTTTAAGTTACAGTTGTCTCTATCGCACTCTCACACATTGCTAGCTAGGTTGTTCGGGCACTGCGGGACAGCAATAGATTTTACAAATACCTATTTTTCATTTCTTTAGCCCTCGATGTTTCCTCTTAAGTAGGTAGGTATAACTTAATATGATATAATTAATTAAGATTTGCCATAAAATAATTGTGTTCCATCCATACAGTGATACTCACCTATTTTTTGTTTTTAAAATAAATATTTTGTATGACACAAGTATTGTTTGTTCAGTTACCTAAACGCACTTGAGCTCCTCTTACCATTCTTGGCTTGTCTTAATGAACACATTTGCAACATATATGTTATAAATGTGAATTTTCATCTAAGTAATCCCATCATTTTTGCTAGCCATAAACATCAGAAATGCATTTCCTAGACATAAACCACGCAATTGCCACACACGCGTTGATTATGCTTGGTAAATTGATATTATTGAAATCCATGTTAACTAGTATAATATAATATCGCACATGCAAAGTTCACATTTAAAGGTACAAAACAAAACTGTTTAGAATATTCATGTTAGTTTCATACAGACAACAAAATAAAGAAAACAAAAACATTGGACTCGAATTACACGAAAGTTACCTCCAAGCAAGTACATTGTTTTCTGTTATGGACGGCAGAGTACTGCACGAATCAATTTACTCATATTATTCTACATAATATGAAAATGAAAGCGTAGTCTTGTTAGGTAGTACCACCTACCAACCTATAACTAGAAGACTAATAAGAAAAAGCATATTATAAAGCGAGAACCTTTTGTAGCGACATAATTTTAACGACCAACTGGATATTAGAACGACGTGTTGAGGTCCGTCATTTTAAATTATGAACATTTTACCATCGGTTTCAACGACCAATAAATTGTGTTCGTAATAGCATATAGCTATTACGAACACAATTTATTGGTCCTTACGACATCGTTATAATCAGTTTTCACTGTATTTACATAAATTATAAATACGTCGGTATTGAATATTCTAACGGCCGAATATTCACGGCCTACTTAAGTTAAGGGACACTCAAGTTGTCATTCAGCCGAGTAGAGATAGTTACTTAAAAGCTACTTAAAGTAGGGACTCCTACTTTAAGTAGCTTTTAAGAATGCAACCGAAAGAATAATATCCAATAACATTGCCTAGGAATATCGTTAACTTAAGTATATAAATCCTTTCCTCATCACTTTTGTTAGCATTTACAAAAAAAAACTTTCTTAATAATAAATTCGAATACCAAACATCTAAAACTTCATAATTCCTAACTATTTTATTACATTTTAAACAGTTTTAAAATCAAACTTTACTCACCGTCAATACGTCTGAAGCTAAACCAATTCATCTCGTCACTCAGTTAACTGTTTACTAGTTTGACTGTTTACAAATCGATCGATTACTAGCATAGTTAACTGTAAGTGAAGTAGTTAATTGTTTACTACACTCGGCCGCCGGCGATCGACTGGGATAACATAACAGCGGGAGATGGGAGTTTGGTGTAGGATACAGGTGTAAGCGGGAATGAGGTCAACTCACACCGAAACGAGACGATACCTGTCGCAGTGCTGCATTTTAAAAATAGTCATTCATAATTGTTTTTCCTAGTACACAAGGAGATACACGTTTAATTGCAAGAGCCGCGCAGAGCGGTCTAGTTTGACATTCGAACTCTTGCAATTAAACTTGTATCTTCTTATGTAGTGAATAAAGTTAAATTTTGAATAGCTATCTTAAAAATGAAGCGCCGCGTCGCGTACCATCTCGTTTCGGTGTGAGCTGACGCCAAGACTTATGAGGCACTCCATGTCATCATGGATGATGATATTGCAGACAATGCAATGCGTGACAACGCGATATACATATTACGTATGCATGCAAAATTTCAGCTCAATCGGGATGTAGGTAAAGTTTAATTTGCAAGAGTTGGCTACACACACGAGGGACAGATGGAGGTCAATAAAAGCTTGTAAAAGAATCTCAAAATCTCTATCGCCTGTCACGTAGACCACACACATCCCGAAATACTCCTCGCGCCTACCGCCGCGCCGGCGGCTATTTGCGGCGTAAACACTGTGCGTCAGAAGAGCGCGCGCCGCATGAAAAATTGTATATCGGAATTCGATTCAAGGATTGAACAATTGAGGTCTTTGGAAATGTGAGTTGGAGTTGAGAACTTCGACCTATCGTTACATTTTACTATATCGTGGCCATATTTAGGGCCTATATCACACTCGCCTATTAGTGACGGATAGCTTATCCGGAAGTTTTGTCGCTGCTTACTTTGTACTGAGCGACAGAGACCACACTAGATTCCGACTCAAATTAGGGATTACAATAACAAAATATATAAATATTTAAATATTAAAATATATATATAATTATGTAGAAAAGCTATGATAATTGTAAGAAATTTAAAATGAAATAAGTAGTTGTATAAAAATGTAAATAATAAAATTAACTAAATTAATGTTTATAGAATGTAATGAAAATTAAATAAATAATTAATTGTAAAGATATTTTTTAATTAATAATATTCTTCATCCAAAATGTTGTTAATTATAATTTTTAATGACAAAAAATGTTTTGAGTCCTGGTTTTGTACTACGCAGGTCAACCCGTTTGGTCTAGATTTATTTTTAGATCTATTTTGATTCCCTATATCGAATGCAAACATACATCTTGTTTACTCTTTAGATGCTAACATCTAAATTACAACCATAACTTGTAATAAATATTAAAAGCTTATTTGGACTCGAACCAAGGTCAATTAATCATTTTCAAGTATTTGCGTAAGAAGTCCATTTTGAATTCCTAATTTCATCATATACTATTGATGGCATAATCCATTATATGACCACAATATCTTTAATTGATTTGGAATAACATGAATTTACATACAAGAATTGCACGTTTGAAGTATAAGATAGCAATAGGTATGCAATTTTTTAAAATGGTTTATGTCTACCAGGTTATCATATCTTTCATGGATCTAAGTACCAGGCTATCATGCTTACCTTCCTTCTTAACCTCCTCCTTCTTCTCCGGCCCGCTCTCCTCTATACCGAGCTGCTTCATGTTGTCCGTCCTCTCTTTGGCCGCGCCCATGAAGGCGCGCGGGTCCGAGAGGGCCGTCATGAAATCTGTATATTAAGAAGGTTATTGAGTTTTCGTCTGAAATAAGGGTAGAGAGTTGTTGAGTAGTGTAGTGAGTTTGATGAGTGTCGTGAGTCTGATAAGTGTAGTGAGTGGTTACTCGTTAAGCTCATTTCACGAGTTTCGTAAATGTATCCAATTTGATTGCATTGCACTCATACTATCAATATATAATCAATAGTGGTAGCAAACAACTTATAAAAGAGCAGTATTTCAAGTTTAGTCAATTGAAATCTATAATGATCTATGTACCATAGGCCTTGACCTAATGGGGCACATGCAAAGTTGTTATTTGTTGGCTTTTCGAAAAGTACATAATAATCCAGGAAATATTGTCTTTGTAATAGCATATGTACGATCAACCGTTGACGAAATACAGTCATCACAAAAGTGAGATCGTTGGAGAGCATTAAAAACGCTCTATACAAAAATCGACGCACGAGTGACGTCTCACGTCACATCACTTGAAAACGTATGACGATAAATATAAAATTGATTTTATTAACTTAAATACTGCGTTTATATATATATATATATATCATTAGTAAGATTTTTGTTCTAAGAAATCATTGTTTTAAGAAAAAATGTCACAAATAACATAAGGATTTGAACATTAATTTTAGTTTTTCAATCGTAGGAAAAAATACGTCGTTTTTTATATATATACGTCATAAGTAAAAAAAGTCGGAAAATATGAGAATTTTCGAAAAATTTTAAACAAAATTTTGTCTGTTTACTGTTTTTGTACGTTACTGTTATAGCGTTTATGGTATGTGTGGTATGTGTGTATGTTTAGTGTACCTTCGAACCCATCCGGCACGTAGATCTTGAGCTCTATGTTACAGAACAGCATGGGCAGCGACATGGGGAAGTTGGCTTCAGTGCGCAGTGAGATGTGTCGGTAGCCCGCCTGGAGACCGTCCAAAGGCAGTATACGCTGGCCGAGGAGTTTGCCGGACTCTTCGTATACGCCGAAACGGAGTACGGCTAAATCGGGTAAAACGACCTGCGGGTAAAAAGCGATTTTAGGGTGTCTATATTTTGTATTACGGTACAACGTATTTTAATAATAGACAATGGAGAATGTTATTAGGTATGTAAAATCACTTGAAATTCTGTTAAAAGTTAAAAGTTACAGTAAAGCTATCATTTTTATGATTTACACGCGTTCAAAGTTCTGAAAATGTTAGAATTCCGCTAACAGTAGCGTGACGTCCTCTAAACCTCGTCCATATCATCTGTGAAAATTTAAATCAGAAAAATCAAGAAGGTTGCGTGTTCAAATCACGTCGGGGTCACCCATGTGGGAATAAGTGGAAGCCCCAAAGGAAGATCTCCGACCGAGCGAGGTGGAATGCTCGACCAGGCATATTACACAATATGTAATGAGAAGCCAATACAATATTATGGATACTTTCATGTGATTTACTAAATTCCTTTAAATAATAGGCTAGATTTTTTATTGTATAAATGAATAGTACTCTTAAATATCAGTAACTTCGCAGAAGAAACAGTATATCAAAAGTCGTCAATATTTTCAAAGGTACAGCGATTTGTATACAAAATTTCGCTAGTCTCGTGAAAACGCTGCATACTAAAGTCGTACCTAGCTGTGACGTCACGCCTAGGTAAAAGTGTAATTTGTAAATATAAAGTGTAAATACATAAATGAAGTATAAAGCCGCAGGAACATATTTGTGCGTTTAAGTTCATACTTACCATAATAAATGTTTTTGTACATGATGTAAGTAAACTCATGATGTAAGTAAACTCATGATGTAGGTTTTGTTTACTAATTTAGCAAGAAAAAACTTTTTTGTACTTTAGATGTATCTAATTATTAAACTACACACAAAATATTATATTTAATTGTACCAAGTAGTAATGCCTCATTATTTCTGAGTATATTAATGAAACTAAATATTTTAGATGTAGTCATCTCCCCTAATACTCGTACCTTACGGAAGAGGAAGGGCTCCTCGTTGTACACAGGGTTGAGGCCGTTGGCGGGCACCATGCGCGTGCGGAACTCCTTGCGGATGGTGTCGGACGGCAGCCCGTACATATCCACTTCCACGTACGTCCCGACCTTCTTGTCAGATAAGAACTGGCCGGCTATCACCTGGGAAAAATATGTTTGTAAAGGTAAGGGTACACACTATAAACTTAAATGAGTATATTGAATTGTGATGATGTATCAATAAAAACATAATTCCGTTGTGAGATAGTTACAAAATATTTGGTGAACATAGAATTACACATAATGTTCAGCAAATTTAAGTGTGCGGAAAAACCAGCAATGGTTTATGTTACATTGTTTAGATTAAGTTTAATGTTATATATTTCTTTTATTTATAAATAATGGATGAGTGAGTTTGATAAGTTTTGTGAGTTTTATGAATGTAGCGAGTTTTGAGAATGTAACGAGTTTTATGAGTGTCGTGAATCGTGATTATGATGAGTATAGTGAGTCTGATGAGTCTCATGAGTTTAATGAGTATTGTGTACCTGCACGGCACACTGCGCGGCGATGACGCCGTCGACGGGCGCGTCGGCAAACGGGTCGAAGCTGCGATCCGCGCGCCGCATGAAGTCCGGCTTCAGAAGATACCTGTAGGAGGTAACTTATCTTGAATATTTGTTTCCTCTTACGGAAGGATAATTAACAGTGTGCTGTGTGCGAGTTTTTGTCATTACTCGCCGTGAAGTAGTTAACTACAATTTGTGTGGAATCGAATTAGTTTACATTGTTTGCTACAAGGGATGTTGTTTGCAGTGACAAAAACTCGCACTCAGCACACAGGTTTTCAAAAAATCTGATTGCACATTTTAATTTTGTTACTCCCAGTGTCACTTTCCCAATCGATACGAAACTATCGACACCCGAGCTACAATTTATCTAGTCGTTTAGGCTATAGTCGAAATGGAGATTATTTATGCTTACAACATTCTCTTAATTGATTATTATACATTAAAGATTTTCAAACAAATGTTGCATCGTGTATATTTCTTTGCGAATTTGGCAAGCTGTGTTATTACTGACCCACAATTGCCGTTGTACTCGAACTTGCCCTGGTTGAGCTGCATGGGCAGGTCCGACGTCTGGAAGTTCAGCGACACCATCTGGCAGCCCGCGTTCCAGAACACCTGCGCGCCGCCGCGTGTAACAGATGGATCAATAGTAGAACTGTTTGAATAGATTATAACAAAAGTAATATAATTAAATAAATAATCATCGCGATGCCCTACGTCAATTTTGAATAAATTTGTAAACTAATAAACAAAACATTTTCCATATTTTGTTTATACATTTATGGCGGGCACTATACATTACTGTGACAATATGTACTATGAGGGAATCTAATTCATATGCCGGTAGAGTGTTCTCATAATTTATTTTTAATTCTAATGATGACATCAGGCATGCAGTCACAATAAAACTATCAATGGCATGTCAGTTTATATCTTATAGTTTAAACGAGACAATCTTGTATATATATAATCGTAATCTCGGCAGCGGCTGCAAGTATATTGACATGAAACTTAGTATGCAGGGAGTTTTGGGGAGCAAAACGGTTTAGCTAGGTTTAATCCCTGCGAAACTGCGCATTTTTAAGTTATATGTTTTTTCTTTCGTCGTGCAACAATATATCAATAATTTCGACTTTATAATGTCAGTTCGATTGACAGTTTGGTTACTTTTTGCGTTGTACGGAAATTCGGAATGTGGTATCGAACCGATTCAAACCCCGGTAAAATATTTTTGTGATTTAATTTATCAATTTTTTTTAAATCTAATAGAGCTCCTAGCAAAGTTTGGTTAGGTACCCAGGTACTCAAATTAATAACATAATACGAACAAATTATAAAAACAGTGTGCTATGTGCTGAAAAAACGCCCCTAGTGGCGAACAATGGCAACTAATGCGATGCCATACAAATTGTAGTTAGCTTCTACACGGCGAGTGATGACAAATAGGCGCACTCAGCACACAGTCAACCTGCTTATGAATTACATTCCCTGATAGTATATCTGTACTCTGTACCTGCGGCATGTAGTTGGAGGAGTCGGCGCGCGTGCCCTTGGGGTAGATGCGAGACATCTGCCGCTTGTTGTAGTTGACGAAATCGATGGCCTGCTGCTTGAGGTAATTCATGCCCGTGGTCTCGGCGAACGACGACATGTTGTGGTGGATGTTCTTCTCTGAAATTTTTATAAATATTGTTAGCCATGTAGAGTGAAGACAATAAGCTCCTACCTAAATAGACATGTTTTTTTCATATGATTATGTCAGCCTTAATTTAACAATGGTAACAATTAACTTACATCTAATTCCCTTACATGTAACGAATGAATTACATAACTTACGAAATATATCACTAAATTCTATTTTAAAATTTGACGATGCAACGCTATGTTCGAAAAATGACAAAAATATTTTTTTATTTAATTTATTTTCAAGTTTTTAGTTTTGTTGCTAGATGATACTTCTCATTCTACTGAGTTCATTTAATGCCTCACTATTACATGGTTTATTTCCTGACAATTTGTTGCAATCTAACTCTTCAATTTACCTACACTGTCAAAACTATTCTATTTTTTCAGAATGAGCTCTATTCTACTAATCAAGCCCTTTCATTAGACACCTGTATTGAGGTGATTGTGAATGATCCGCCATTTTGTGGCGGCGACCATCTTGGATTTTATTTTTTCAGAATGAGCTCTATTCTACTAATCAAGCCTTTTCATTAGACACCTATATTGAGGTAGTTGTGGAAAATATGTAATCCGCCATTTTGTGGCGGCGGCCATCTTGAATTTTATTTTTTTATAGTGAGCTCTATTCTAACAATAAAGCCCTTTCATTTGACACCCATATAGAGGTTGTTGTGAAGTAATATGTAATCCGCCATTTTGTATCGGCGACCATTTTGGATTTACAGTCATAATTTTTTTTTATTATTGTATTGTCATCAAGATTAAGAGTGGGTACCAAATACCAGATCGATCTGGTGTCAGGAAGGGGGTCAAAATTCCAATTACTAAATTTGACCCAAACAAATAAATAAATAAACTGGCCAAGCTAAATAAAACCGTTTAAAAAAAATACAAGATGGTACATTCAGTGTGTTGAACAAATTCACCCTTAAACTTTCGTTCCTCTCGTATTCCATAAGCACGTGATACAGGTCCTCGTATCGGTCACAAACGGTGCAATTGGAATTATCTCTTTTGCCCATTAGGAAAGTAAAATTATTTAAAGGAATGTGATTGGACGATTGACGAATAGGGAAGCAGAGAGTTAAATCTCACTTACTGAGGTTGGCATCTGCGAACCAAGAACGTTTTGGTGGTTTGTCTACTAAAGTCCTATAAGAAATACCCGAGTTTACAGATTTTTGTTGAAAATACTGATCCCACATAACAAAACAATTTTTTCTAATGTATCCTATATACTTAATCAGTAAAATAAGGAGTTACATTAGTAGCTGTACCTTCCGATCGTGCTGCACATGCCACAATACCTACATGAGAAGGCACTTACTGTAGGCGAAAGTTAACCCCATTACGTATTAGACTATAAATACATTTAATAACGAGCAAAGCCTCAGTCCTACCCATGCTACCTTTACTACAAGAGGTTAAGTGTAGCAGTCCACTTTTAGAATCAGTAACTATGACGACATTTTGATAATCAGTGGTTTCTATGTATTCTAGTGCTTTAAATATACTTATAATGTCAATGCTCATAATTGGGATGTCATAGTTATTAATTAAAATTGCGATTTAGTTTTAGATCGAGAATCATAAAATGCACATCCCCGAGACCAGTAGACTGAACCGTCCGTGTAGATAAGTACATAATTAAAATACTTACTACAAAGCAGTTCGACGCTAGCTGTTTTAAGTTCAATTGGTGACATATTTGTTTAGATAAACTTCAAATGGTATCACAAAATTATGTATAGTAAGTTCATATGAAGGCCAAATATCATATTTTGAAATTATTAGCTGCTTAAGATTTTTGTAACTATCAAATACTATAGGAAAACCATGTTTGTTCCAGTAAGGTGCACCTGAATTCATTATATTATCGAAGTCAATAATAAGCTTAGTTAAATTGTCATCACATCGCGAGAAAGTTTTTATAAAAAATTTGTCTGATAAGAATTTTCTTCGAATTTATAATGGAGGCATGCAAAGTTCATTTTCTAAAATATGTACCGGGCTCGATTTAACAAAACCACCACATAGCCTTAAAGACTGGTTTTGAATTAAATCCAATTTTCTGAGAATGTTTTGACTGGCATTGGCAAATACAGCAGACCCGTATCCCAATCTACTCCTGATAAGGCTTATATATAATTTTCTAAGATTTAGTTTCTAAGGATGAACCCCCATTTGTACGAGGGCGGCACTGAAAATTTCGGGAATCAAGGAAGTGACACAACATTACTATTTAAAAATGTATTTATTGCTTTTCGAAGTATTCTCCGCGAAATTTGACACATTTTTCCATACGATGGAACCAATCATTGAAGCAACCATTCCATTCGGAAGTTGGGGTCTCCAAAATGGCCGTTTTGTAGGCGTCCACAGCTTCTTCAGGTGATGAAAGTCTCTGACCACGCAATTTATTCTTTATTTTAGGGAAAGTATAGAAATCATTAGGGCTTAGGTCGGGGCTGTACGGCGGATGGTCTAATAATTCTATGATTTCTTGCTCTAAAAACTCTTTTGTTCTGTGCGCGGTGTGAGAACTCGCATTGTCGTGATGGAGGATGATGCGGCGGTTGCAGTTCTCTTTACGGAGTTCAGAAACGACCTGTGGCAAACAAATGTTAGCATACCATTCTGCATTAACCGTTCTTTGTCCCTCAAGAGGAATAGTCGCAACATGGCCGGTTTTGGAGACAAACGTGGCCACCATTTTTTTTGCAACACTCCGTGAACGAACAATTTTTGTTGGCTTTAACTCATTAAAGAACACCCAAACTCGTGACTGGTTTTTTGTTTCGGGTTCGTACGCGTATATCCAGGATTCGTCACCTGATACGATACAGCATTTGAGGATCCTGCGTGGAATCTTTCGAGAGTTCTGACGCACCAAGTAACGCGAGCCGCTTTTTGCTCTTCACAGAGCAAATGCGGCATCCATCGGTAAAACAACTTTTTTACACCTAATTGTTCATGCAAGATTATTTGTATTTGACTCATGCCAATGTCTAAAGTTGCCTGAATTTCGCGGTATGTCACATGTCGATCTTCCTCAATCAGCTTACGCACAGCATCGTTTTCTTGGGTGACTGCAGTTTTTGGACGACCTTGACGGGGATCATCACTGAGCTTGACACGTCCACGTTGAAATTCAGCAAACCAGCGATAAATTGTGGTTTTGGATGGGGCTTCATCACCAAACGCAGAAATCATCCGGTCAACACACTGTTTTTGTGTTAAACCACTTCGAAAGTCATAATAAATCATCGCTCTAGAATTTTCTCGAGTCAATTCCATTTTCTCAACGACTAAACAAGTTTGACAAGACCTTGTGACAAGACCGAGAATCTTTTTTTAAATAAATAAACGGTATTCGATTTTTAAAACCAAGGAGTTTTAAATTAAAAAGATTTTAATATGACAGGAACAGTGGAAATATTCCATTCCCGATACTTTTAGTGCAGCCCTCGTAGCTACTGACACAACTTAAATTATTACTGTACTATAAACATTTTTGGTGCGTTTCATTAATATGTTTTTTTCCAATTTAATCGTTGGTCGAACCAAACACCTAACAATTTTACAAATATAATTTCTAAGGTAACATTATACAAGTTAATTTTGACTGAGGGGACACGATATTTCCTGGTAAAAATGCATAATTTCGTTTTATTAAGGGATAACTGTAAACCAATTTCGTGTAAATGTTTTTCAAAATTATTGAGAGTTTCCTGCATGAGTAATGTACATTCACTTATCTTATCTTATACATCTGCATATTGAATTATTTTTAAAGTAGGAAAAGCTAAACTGTTAATTTTAACGGTGACAATATTAAATAAAATTGGGGACATCGGGTCCCCCTGTGCCAAACCATCACGACATATTCTAACTATCCCCTCACCGTTCATCAATCCTAAAATAATAAATCTATATTTAAGAAATTCTCTTATATATTTGTAAATATGCATATCCACACCATATTCAACATGACGCTCAGTAAGCACGTCGACCGATACACCGTTGTATGCATCCATGATGTCCGTAAATGCACATAAAAGGTATTCTTTTTTTAATAAAACTGAGTTCTACCTCCATTACGAAACGAGAGAGGCCATCCAAACAGGAGCGTCCTCGACGGAAGCCATATCATATAGTCTGGAAATAATTTATTTCTTTCGAAGAACAAACAGTTCTAGTCTTTTTATAATAATTTTATTAGAAAATTTGCATAGACAATTAATAAGTGATATCGGACGATACTTCAATTCGGAGCCATTACGCTTGGGTATAGCAATAACTTTAATATTTTGCCATTGATGAGGCATTGTTGAAGTGGTGTAGATCATATTATACATTTTTAACAAAATATTTCTAGCGTTTAATGGTAGGTAATAGAATATGATAGAATAAAATATACCATCTAGACCAGCAGAAGTATCTTTACGCTTGATTACGGAAATAAACTCGGCCATTGTAATATGAGAGAACATTTCATCTTGGTAATTATTCAAACTAAGCAGTGGAGAAGCGACACTATCAGGAGTTAGATTTCTTACGAATTGTTGTGCCTCCTCCTCTGCTAATGTGTCTGATCTATCCTTATATTCCTTTAATCCATCGAAGTTTTCGACCACAAAAACCTATATTTAAATAGAAGGAGAGTGTGAGAGTCCACAGTAACGAAAGTACATAAAACACAAAACAGCTGACCGCGATATCAAGGTCGCGAACTTAAATTTCGGCGCACGAACGTCACTAGATTCGCGTATCAATAAAGAAATCCAACTGGCGAGCGGCCGCGCGGCGCACGGCTGACGGCGATAACCGTCCGTTACGGCGTACCGCGTAGGTACTCGCCACACAATAGAACCCGGTCGGCGCGCGAGTCTCCCCATGCAGTTTTGCATAAACATCCATTTAACTATAATATTTTAAATGAGCTGACTGGGCACCTGATGCCTCGTCAGAGTTATACACTTTTGATGTGACAACGTCTTATAATTCGATGGAGCCGGCTGCACGCACGAAAAAACATGACTCATGCGGCGTTACCTCGCTCTGAGGCGTTCCATTTAAGGCTTGAAGTGCAAGAGAGAGCGCGGAACGAGCGACAAAGAGGCACAATCGGCCTCCGCGTTCGGCAGCGTTCGACATCTGTCTCTCTCCTACTTGAGTGAGCAATCCATCAGTATTTTCACGTTGTCACGTTCAAGTATCGTCAGTAAACCGACTTTACAGACAACCGATTATTTTTGAATTATAAAATAATGATGTAAATATTTTTATTCTTTTAAATGAAGTGAATATGTTTAATTTTTAAGTTTGTAAATAGGTGTATAAATAAAATTGTGTGTGAAATAATACGTAAATATAAAATGTAAAATAAGATGTAGGGGATCCCTACACATTCAAAAAGTTATCAAAATTTTCCTGAACATTATTATTAAGTAAAAATGTGTTACATTTAGATTCAATATTGATTTATATCCTTCCCAATCTGCTTTTTTAACATTGCGTGTTGCATAATTTCCACATAACGAGTGGTTATTTCCACATAGCGAGTGGTTTTTAATTTTTATCTCAATAATTAAATGATCACTACCAAGATTTTCGTTAGTAACAGCCCACGAACACGAAAGCACCAAATCAGAACTGGCAAATGTTATATCGAGAGAAGAGCAAACTATCCTATCTTGTAATTTTGAAATACGGGTTGGGCTACCATCGTTTAAGAAGGAAAAGCTATGATCCGAGCAACTTTTACGCGATCAAGCGACCTCTGCCATCACTAGTATAAGACCAGAGAAGATCAGAGTTTTGCTGCTAAAAAGGGAAAACAAATCATAAAAATCACGTTTACTTCTATGAATATTACTAGGCGAATAAATACCCAACACATATTTTAGTGAGGATTGATTAAATCATTCTATACACAAAATATCTAATCTATTAAAAGGTAAATTTATATTTTTTAGTCTAACCGGAAGTGATAGATGAACTAAAATAATCAAACCACCAAATCCATCATTTCGACCTTTTCTGAAACAGCAGTGGCCCGATATATTAAAAGTTCTATCTTCAGAAAACCATGTTTCTGAACAAATACAAATATGAACACTTTCCCTATTTAGAAACGTTTCTAATTCAACTTTCTTCGGTATAATACTGCGGCTGTTCCATTGAATTATTTTTAATTCCATTATATTAATATTATATTATAATATTTTATTTACTTTTCTTGACGAAATTTCTTGTATTACTTCTATTAAAATTTTAACTAATTGGCCTATATCTTCTGTGTAAGTGAGACTTATTTGTAGAATATTTTCTTTACCGTAAGACTCACCTAGGAAGCTAATAAAATCTTTAATTGTCATTGGGTAATCACTACTGTCCAAAATCTTTTCAATCTCTTTTAATTCCGAGGGTTGCAATTCAATTGAGGGAGCTGTTTTTTGTTTTTTGACCATTTTTTTAGCCGATCCTGGCTCGGTTATAGCGGCTCTAATAAAAGACACCGGCGACTTCGTTGCTATAAGATTATGTGGTATTATCGGACACACATTAGATAGAATAATACGTTTGTTTTTCGTTATAAGTGGTCGAATAGGTACTCTACTATTGTTCAAAACAATGCACTGATGAGCATCAGTCAACTCTTCAGCCACTTCTTTCGTTGACACAAATAAACAAACTCGGTTGTTGGACATTCTGCTTAAAAACCAAATTTTTGAGGGGTCAATAATTTTTCCGAAAGCGTAAGCATAATCCTTAATTTGCATATCATCCACCGCGTCTACAACGATTGCTTGATCTTTAGTGGGAAATGATAACGTTTGGGTAACAGACGAATAACTTTGTTTTGGTTCCATCGTCCCCGTAGTCAGAAACGATGATGAGCCGAGCGGGTAAACACTCGAACCGTTAAGCGCGGGCGCCGCACTCGTAGGTATCACACGCGTAATCGATACTGCAATCAATAGGCGCACGTGCAGTTACAGCGACGTATCGAAAGCAACTGAGAGACATGTTGAATAAAAAAAATGGTTGTCTGTTAAGTCTGTTTATGGACGATGCCTCTCTATCGCTTGTTCCGCGCTCTCGCTTGCACACGCTCGGCTCGGGCGAAACGTGACAATTTATCGTGCGTGCAGCCGGCGTTCGTCGATTTATAAGACGATATCACGTCAAAAAATGTTTTTCGTCTATTCAATGTAAGACAACATGATGATAAACAATCTAAAACTAGTTATTGCAAATCTTGAACAATAACGAAGATACAAAACGCTAATGTCTCCTCATATGTATGTATGTCACTCACTCTCAGCCTCCTCGAAGCTGACGAATTTGATGGGCTGGGCGTAGTTGACCATGGACGACAGCCAGGGATGCACGTTGGTGGTGGAACCCGTGTACTGCACGGGCGGGGGCGCGTCGCCGTCAGCGCCTTCCGCCGGCGCGGCGACCTCGGGCGGCGGCTCCTCCTGATAATCACATTTGCTGTTATTACACCCATAATTTATACTAATATAAGGAGGGATGATTTTCTTGTTTATTTGTATTGATAAGGCTCCAAAACTACTGGACCGATTTTAATGAAATTTGGCACAATCATATGAAGTAGACCACGGGGACGGGCATAATATTTTATCACGGATTTGCAACGATTGATTCTCGTGAAATACTAAGCGATCCATTAGCACGGATATGATTATAATAAATATTAGGATGTCCAAAAATTTCAAGTTCGATATTCTTTTACGCATACCCTCTTAAAATGTCCGTATTGACCCAATATAGCCTAGAAAAATATATTATCGCATTTGATAAATGATAACCCGTGCCGACTTGCGATTTTAATTTTCGCATACAAGTTACATGGTGACAACCCTATGACCTGCAATTAAATGTTTCATTCGTAGTTTTTTTTTTATATTTCTTGTGCGCAATTGTTTATTGCGTACCTAAAGATGTCTGTAAAATTCAAGAGTGATAAAAAAATACTGCCTAGCCATCAAAGAAATGATGCAAAATCAACACATAATCATCATGTTTTCAGTCCTATTTTACGTGTATTTTACATTATTTATGAAATCAAACTGACTGCCAGTTAAAGAAACGTAATAATAATAAGATTATATGCTTAATAAGATTATAAAACATATTCTGAATTGAAATATCTGATTCTGAAAAAGTTCCTATTACAAGAAGAAGAAAAAAGTTTACTTCTTGTACTTTTCTTTATTATTTCTTTTTTTTTGTCTACACCACCTAAACAATGGTTTTGTTCGACCTGGCTGTATTTGTTTCTTTGAAAATACTTTTTCTCCCTCAATTTTCATCTTTTGAAGGAATTAGGATGTGCAATATCAAATAATGTTTGACAAAAAAACGAGTTACTAGTTGTCATTTCTACGTTTTCTGTAAATAACATGGAATATTCAAAAGATTCACCCCCGGTTTCTGAAAGGCTAATCAACGCCAAAATCAACTAATCAGCGGTCAAATCTCTTGTCAAGTATAAATTGAGTTGCAAAAAGCTTGATCGTTTGATTTGATCAAAGTGTTAGTTAACAAATCTAATGTCAAACGAATGGTCAAACAACATGTCAAGCCCTGTTTTCGGTTTCTGGAAAGCTATTATAGGCTTGTATGTGCTTGTATGTGTCATGTCAATTTGATAAAAAAAAAAATTTTTCACTAATCAGCGTTTCAGAAACAGAAATTGATTTAACAAGCCTGTTAAGTCAACAACGTGTTAGTTCATCAACTATTTGATTAGCCTTTCAGAAACCGGGTGTAAGTCGTATAACAGATTCTGAGTTCTGGATGCAGCATCCCAGAGGAGATTTTTTCGTCTATGTACGAATCCAGGACAGAAGCAATCAAAATGTCTTTTAAAACCACTTATCTGAAGTAATCTTAGTCTATCAGGGTGGAAAACTGTTACCTAATTATATGTATCGACGAAATTTACGAATATCGACCAAACGAGACGAAAAAGAAGGAAATTTGCCAATTATTGCTACATTTGACGATAGAGAACAGCTTCTTGGACTTAAAAAACCAGGGAGCTTATCGGGAAAGATCAAGCTAAAGACATCTAAACTGCACTCTTTGACAGAAATCTTCATAAAAAGTACGTAAATCACGGCTAAAAATACTTAAATTAACGAAGGTTCTTGTTGCGCTGTCGTCAACATAGAAACTTGTATCAGGCCTGTAAAAGCTGACCTAAAGAGAAGTTATCCAATCTTGTTGTCATTAATTTATGAGTTTAAATAAGTATTCATGTCAGCCTTGTCTTATTGTGATCCTAATTTACCAAATTTTTGAACTTATATTGGTTTTGTAGTAGAACAAAATACCAGTACAGAACGCGATTTTTTTGTAAACTTTGCGGCACGGGTTGCAATTTGTAACAGAACTGTTAGTTCTTCACAAGGCTTGGCTCTTAATATCACTTAACATCTCTTTGAAAATTATCATCATCATTACCTCCTTCTTGGGCGGCGGCGCGGCGGAGGCGTCCTCCTTGACCTCGTCCTCTATGACGAACTGGCCCTGGCGGAACAGCTCCAACTCCTGGCGCTCCACTTCAGGCTTGAGCCGCTTGTTCTTGATCATGATTTTGCGTTTCAGCTCGCAAGGTGGAGGCAGCGGTTGGCCGGGCTCCAGCTGTAACAATCATTATTGATTAAATGTAATGTTAAAATAATGTAAATTGTCTTTAATAAAGTAATAAAAATGCATTAGGCGAAAAATACTTGTTTACATTTTTATCTTTTATTTTTATCGTGTTTCTCTAATCTCTTCCATATTTGTTAAAATTATACAGGAAGGTCTTAGGACTAAGGGGGTTATTTTTAGGGGTTCACCCGACTACGGCGAAGCCAAAAGGAAGGGTAATGATTGTAAAATTGTTTTTCTTAGATTCGGCACAACATAATACTGAAGTACCCACCTTTTCTAAAACACCTATACACATATTGTACGTACAATTATTATAACCAATCAGCGGCGAAGGCTGGTTCTCCTTCATAGGGAAAGCCCAGTGTCTAGCCTATATAGTAGGTAGCGATTTGAATGAGGGTCTTCAAAAGGTAAGTGAAGCCGATAGGAATGGAGTTATAGGAACCCTACGCCAGTGTAACCAATAGAAGAAATTTCTTTAGCAGTGAATCTTCCAGGATTTCGTCGCAGTACTAGGCAGCTGGCCCTGAAGCCACGAAGGCAGTATCTCCTAGGCTTAGATGACTTCATGGAATAGGGAACCTACCCTATCTACTGCAGATTATTTTAGAGCTACCCTATCTGTAGCACAGAAGAAATGAGAGGATTCCGGAACCTACCCTATCTACCGCAGATTGTATTGGGACCTACCCTACCAGCAGCACATAGTTCTAGAACTGCACTATGATAGAAATAATAGGAGGAAAGTCACCGGATGATTAGGCAGGGGTTCCTTCAGCAGTAAATCTCCCAGGATCTCGTCGCAGTACTTGGCCAGCTTATACTGCTGGGCCTTGCAGCAGTGGTTCTCGAAGGACAGGATCACGGGGTAATCTGACGTCACGAAGGCAGTGTCTCGCAGCGCGTAGATCACGTCTTTGAAGAGTATGTCGGTGCACATCGCCATGCCGTGAGTGATTATGGGCTCCTCATCTTCGCCTTTACCGTCCCAGCAGTCGAGTTCTACGCATCTGCAAAAAATAAGTTTTAAAATCACTACAATTATTATTATTATTATTATATAGCCTTTGTTACCCGGGCAATTATTACGAATTCATTGACACGTCATTCATTAAAATCGGACCATTAGTTTAGGCGCTACGGTGGAACAAACATACATACATAGACTGCCAAAATCATTACCCTTCCTTTTGGCTACGCCGCAGTCGGGTGATTAGGCTTAGGATCTCACAAAATATATTAAATCCCACTTACTATTAAAAATGTTAAAGTTTGTGAGGATGTATGGATGGTTGTTACTCTTTCACGCAAAAACTACTGAACGCATTTTGATGAAATTTATTATGGTAGTAGTTTAGGTTCTGGATTAAAACATAGGCTACATTTTATCCCGAAAAAGTGCAGTGTCACCTTAGGATACAGGATAGGATACGATACTATATTTACGCTGGCGGAGCCGCGGGAAAAAGCTAGTTATTTATAATGTTTACGAATTATTTATAATTTTTAAATCTACTTACACCTGATGATGACTGTCAACACCGGTCGTGTAATATATTAAAATTAATGTAAAATACTTATTACAGTGGAAAAGATGTAAGCAGTTAGTTCTGTGTATTATTACTTATTTACATACATTTGTCTTTTTCGTTCAGTAGTTTTTGCGAGAAAGAGTAACAAACATACATCCATTCTCACAAACTTTCACATTTATAATAATAGCAGTAGGATTACTGATTCTACGTCAGCTCATTATCGTCGGTCTCAAACGTTATTTACCTGCATCCAGCCAGCAGCACCTGTCTGTACATCTCCACGGAGCTCTTCCCGCCGAACTGCCGGCCGCTGAGGTAGGTGTTGTGGGAGGAGTTGATGTAGTAGTGCGATAGCGGCTGGTCCATGTCCATGTAGAAGTCGAGACGGTCGAGGAACACGGGCGCGTTCTCGTCCGACATCAGGTAGCGAATGAGGCCGTCTTTCGTCAGGCACTCTGGAAATGAAATTAGAAAATTGTACGTGTAAAATATTAAAGAGTAAAAATAAATATTGTATTTCTTTAGGTTGCAGATGATTTTTTCATAATTTCAGCATTTCATTGCTGTCGACGCTGGGTTTTTTTGTATGGATTCTGGACCATTGTCCTTTCTGTAATTATTTTTGCGAAACATTTTAAGTACAATAATGCTTTAATTCCTAGTTTTGTTGAAAAATATCTAAATTTCACGCCTTTAGAAGTGAATATTTACTTTAGTCAGCACTCAACATGTACTTACTGGCAGTCTTGGCTTCTTCATCCTGCTCGTAGTCCGTGATGATCTCCAAAGCTCGTTTCTCGTCGTACAGCGGGTACAAGATTTCGTTGAGGCGCGGATCCCTCTGCTTCTCGTTGAGAAAGGTCACGAATTGGTCCAGGTTTATGCGTTCGGCTTTGCCTTGGGTGCTGAAATATGGTAAGTTGCTTATTAGAATATGGGTAATGGGTAAAAAGAATCTAAGTAATTTATTTACTGCACAGTGAATTAGGCGTTAGATATATACTGTTTAGCAAACCAAAGAAATTAGAAATGATGTAAGGGCATGTCCACCGTTCACGTCACAACGCGACGTCGTCAACGTCAAACGGTGTAGTGTCACGACACGATGCATTTCCGCGTCGTGCTAATGCACGGTTTGACAACGTCCGCCGTCTTTTTAACAATATCAGTGTGCTGTGTGCGAGTTTTCGTCACTACTCACCGTGAAGAAGTTAACTACAATTTGTATGGCATCGAAACAGCGCCCCTAGTGGCAAACAATGGTAACTAATTCGATGCCATACAAATTGTAGTTAACTTCTTCACGGTGAGTAGTGACAAAAACTCGAACTCCGCACACAGAAGCAGAATACGTCTTGTGCGGTCTACACATAAAATGTCGTACAAAATTAATTACTGATACTTTGGGCACATGACCTACTGCTTATGTCAAATGTCAAGACGTTTAGGCAAAAAATTTATTAATAATTTAAAATATATAAAATTACATTACACTCTTCATGGCGCTGTTAAGGTCATTGACCTCATACCCTCATTGTGTTCGTCATGGTTAGTTTTTTAACAATCCAAAACAATAATCTAAAGTACTCACATAGTTCTAAACAGCTCCTCGATATCATTCCTCGGACAGATCTTGTGGTATAACGCGTAGAACTTGTCGAAGGTGAACGCCTCTTTCTCCATGGAGTCAGATTTGCCTGAAGGTAGACCGAGATCTGACAGGCACTGGTAGACCAGCTTCTCTGTCTTGCCTGACGCGAAGGTCCGGGCTACTACTTTGACGGGTACTTTGCCTTTAGGGTCGGTGAGGAAGCAGAGCCGCATCCAACTGAAACGCGAGTATGGATACGGTTGTGGTTGAGGTTACTTTTTGATTTTTAACAATTTTAATACAAACTAATAATAAGAAGGTCGTGGTGGAAATCCCGAAATGCAGATCTCCAACCGAGCGGGTGGTATGGAAATAGATAAATGATTGGTAGCGGCGCTTGACAAGATACCGCTGGCGTTTCATGGCGGGCCGTTTCACCCCAAATTGGCAGCGGAGCAACCAGCAGAATAACTGTAATATAATTTTAAACTTTATCTTCATAACTATAATACACAGTTTCGCTTGAGACAACCGCCGCCGCTCACGGCCGCAGACGTCGCTGCTGGCCGCTCCGCTGCCATTCCGGTGTGGATCGGCCCTTAGGCCGCAAATAGTACGCCGAAGTCGGCGTGCCCGAGCCCGTCACATTAAAATATTCATGTCAAATGTACGTACCTAATTCCAATACACCAGAAATTGTCTTCACACAATGATATTGTAAACCCACACTAGATTAATGAATTGCCGCATTCACGGAGCTGTTGTTGTTAGATAGCGCGGTATCTAGTCGAGCGCCGCGACTTATCATTTATCTATGTGGACGGTCAGGCCGAAGCTTACTGTAGTAGTTTTCAGGTTAAATAATATTTTATGAACGTTGTTTGGCGAGACGAGTCCACATGGCCTCGGTACTAGACAGTATTAGTCTTAAAATTTTAAAATATTTATTAAATTAAGCACGCCAAACAATGGCGACTTAAAACGCTCATAAAAATGCTTTTTTTATCAGATGCGTAACAATTTACAACAGAACAACACACAACAATACATACTGTTTCATGAGACTGGTCCTCGCGCACATGTTGTTGATTTTGTTGTTGTGAGTGATGTGCCGGATCCCCTCCTTCCATATCTAGTGTTAGTACATGCAATGAAGCGGGAGTCGTGCAGCAAAATAAATAACATAAAGAAAGAAAAAAAGTGACTAGTGTCCCTAAATACATAAATATATGGTCACCCCATTTTTCGTTTGGGGGATACACAATCCGCGCCTGCCGAGTTAGTTACTAGGTATCTTGCTTGCGCTATTATTGCAATTTGCAGTGTTTTATATTGTTTCGTCCGTACTCTCCGTACATTAAGTAATATGTAATATTAAGTTTAATTAGTGTATATTAATAATGTAATATTATTGTATATCATATTGTAATTTATGTACAGTACAATAGATGACGGATTTGAAAAAGGACAATCGTATAACCACCCTAAAATAGATGGACTTATGGTTACCTACTATTTTTCGAAGAATAGTGATTTCGTTGACGATTCGGAAACTACACGACGTATCGTAATAATTTTTTCACTGATACTTTTTATTTTCAACCGAGTTTACGGAAAGCTAAAAAAATTAGTGAACATCTTCAACCTTTTTAAGATAGAACTTAAAAATTGACCTTTGTTTATTTACACATGAGATACACGTTTCATTGCAAGAGTTCGATTGCAATGGCGATCTGCACCGCGCTGCGCTGCGCGGCGCTCTTGCAATAAAACATGTATATTTTGTGAAGACTGCAGTGAACAAAGTTCAATAACTTAATAATATAATCGCTAAAGCCTTATATGACCCGCCGTGACTCCCGTTTTTGAGCGCAGCATGGTATATTTTTAAGATAGCGATTATATTACCAATACCCAATCTGGGTACCCAATCTGATGATTGCATCAGATTGGGTACCCGAAGATGGACGAAGTCGCCGTGGCCGGCCTAGGAAAAGATGGCGTGACAAGCTGGATGCTTACCAGCCAGGCGAGCCAACGGTGGCGCGGGAGCAATTTAAACGGAATACCTCGGCCTTTGCCCAACAGTGGGACAGTATAGGTTAAGAAAGAAACATTTTAGAATTGGCGCGCCGTACTGCGTCTCGGTGTTGTCTGACCCTGAGAGATACATACGTACATATGAGTATGGAACTATGTGTATGTAATTATCTGAACAATAGGATTATAATATTTAAACTGTGCCCTTGCCCGTGGTCCATTGTCTTTGTTTTGGACATAATGGCCGAACTTCACAGCCATTAAGGTTATGGAAGAGATTATCTACAATCTCACTACTGTTAAGGAATTTTTTACTACAATACACCGGCACCGTACCATAGTAAAGATTAGAACGAGGTTAAAAAAATATGGAACACAAATAAAATATATATCATGTCATCTCCAAAGCCCTCAAAGCGACATGCGAGCAGCTTATCATTACATGCGTTTCCGAAAGCAGTCCAAAATGTTTCGCGAAAAGTGATAAACATAACAAAAAGTTAATAACCACGTAAAGTCTCTAATATGTAAGGGTCAATTCACACCGATACCAAACGATACGCGACGCGGCGCTTCATTTTTACACGCCGCGGAACACTTCGACTTCGTCATGTTCGTCCGTCCGTCTAATTCAGCTAAACGTCCAAACGGTTTCTGATAGAAAGATGAAACTTTGCATGGCTATGTGTATATATAATATATACTACGTGGATAAAATGCTTAAATAATATGCCGAAAAATAAGTATATTTTTACTTAAAGTGGGGATGGTTTTTTTTTCTCACGTCTACCCCATAGTGTGGGCTATCATTAGATAGGTCTTTTAAAAACATTGCGAGGTTGCTAAAACGATTTTTTGTTTTAGGTACCCGTTTGCGCGATATTCAACACGAAAGCGAATAATTTTGTCAAAATAGGGCACCCCTCCCCCTCTAAAAGCTAAACGGCTGGTAAAAATTCATGATGGTAGACCATGTACTGAACTTTAAAGGAAAACGGCTTATTATATAACTTTGTCAGTTTAGGCGTTATAGATGTCTTACTTGTAAAATGCGCTTACTTGGAAAACTTCGTACGAAAATAACGAACTAATAAGTAAACACTATTGGTATACTATAACTAATATCGTTATACTGGTACGGAACCCTACGTGCAGGAGTGCGACTCGCACTTGAGCGATTTTAAGATAGCTAATGAAAATTTAACTTTATTAATTACATTACAAGATACGTTTCATTGTCTGAGTTCGAATGTCAAGTTGCACCGCGCTGCACAGCGCATGTGCAGTGTATGACTGATGTCATATGAAACGTGTATCTTTTTGTGTAGTGAATAAAGTTCAATTTTGAATAGCTATCTTAAAATGCAACGTCTCGTTGCGTATCGTCGCGGTGTGAACTGACTGAAAAGTCTGTCATGTACTTTTATTGCTAAGTGTACGAAGCATGCAGTTGAAAATCTGTGATGCATGCAAACTTACTGCTTCTTGAGACAAGTCATAGGGCACACATTGTTGGCTTTCACGTTGTGCGTAATTTTCCTCAGGCCATCCAGCCATACCTTCGGAAAATATGCGGCATAAATTTTCTACTATGAAATTCTTAAAAATTAAAAAAAAAGTATGTTGCAAGTACCAAAGTTACAATTTTTTTAAGGATAACCATGACTTACAAATTATATTATGTGACAACATTGACTACGTAGACTGCATTATAGACAGTATAAAAAAAAATGTTACGTAATGAAAGGAATTTCTGTAGGTATAACAGTTTAGTAAAAATTACGTTATTTCATACGTCAATCCTGTAAGTGTAGATTATGAACGAATCTACAGGATTCACGTTTGAGAGATAGCAAATTAGATCCCCTTTGATGTTGTAAACTCTAAATTGTAGAGTTGCGAGCAAATGAAATTATATTTTATAGACTAAGCAATGAGTTGTATAAATTCAATACATTCTTAAGAATGTCTAATTCATTGATCAATTTTCAATTTACAAACATAGGTTTGTTTTAACTTTTCCGAGCTCACGTTTTCGTATGACCGACGAATGTTTAAAATATACATTGAAAGAAACCGTTATTTATAGATGGAAGAAAAAACCTAAATAAGAAATTTTAGCTTCCGTTTATATACAAAACGTGATCGTACAATTTTATACTATGTGTAAATAGTATTATTTTGTCAAGTAGAGTATATTTTCGATTGGTTACCGTTAAAAAAATATCTAAGAGTGAACATAGACAACGAAGAATACCAGAAGTAAATTATGATTGTATTTAACGAATACCTCAAGGGAAACCAATGAAACCAATGAAACTTTACGATACAGGAGCGGGGACGATCTTATAAAGTCCAAAAGGCGTTGAGTTATACGTCAGAAAAAATGGAAAAGTACTCAAAAGTATACGATCTAATAGTGTAAGAAAAAGTGGGATCGATATTATTTTTTACCAATCACCTGCTGTACTTTCACATGGCGACACAACACCCGCCAGTCGCCACGCCAACTGACGGTATAACCCGCCGCACCAATATTTAAAAGTATATCTAAATTACAATCTTACAGTCATCCCTGAAAATACTTATTTTAAATTGTTTAAAGTAGACGTGCAACGAAAAAGGTGAAGTACTAAAATATTTTTACTAGTTGGCTCGCAGTAATAAAAGGTTTTATCGCTAACTTAATGGAGATTAAATACACAAAACCCAACATTGAACTTACAGTGTTTATGCAAGATAAATTTATAATATACTGTTTATGTATTGCATCATGAATAATACAACTAGAACAAAAATTTCCCTGCAAACAAAAAACCTAGTTCATTCCGAAATTCTATTCATAAATTCCAACATTATTCCAAATTTAAAAAATAATAAATATTTATGTAGAATATTTTTTATTCATAAGTCACAATTTATTTTAAAACTTGTATACATACGAGCGGATCGTCTGGTGGAACGCAGTTACTAGCGCTCGCAAACAATGAGCTGCCGATCTTCTAACAAAAGTTTAAAGCCTTCATCTCCCTTGAACTTTCTTTTTGCGTTGTTTAACGCTGGTTTGTGAAGCCGCTTCGGTCGAGCCAGACCATTCGGAGTATCAAAGCATATCCCTCGCACTGTTAGTAGCTAGTAAGCCATGTTGTCGCTCAGTTTATATTATGTCGAGAGACTTATGGTAGAATTTTCTTCTAATTGTGTTAATTGTATTTTTATCGAGAATTGTTTTTCTCTCACCTTGGCCGTGTTAGCGTCGGGACACACCACGTGTTGGTAGTTGATGTTTATGTAGTCTGTCCCGCTGCATATCGTGAGCGACTTGTCTTCCAGGTCCTGCCCGTGTTTATTTGTCAGTTTGTCGTTTAATTTGGTATCCTAGAACATTTAAATGGCATGTAACATTAAGATACATTATTTTTGACATGTTGAATTTTCTACTAATATTTCGACATAATATTATGTAATTCATCATCTTTTGTCTATACAATTTTGAAATTATTAACAAATCAAATTAAGACGAAAGAAAACTTTTAAATTCGAATACAGCCCTGTTGTGTCCGCAAAAATTAAAATAATGGTAGCCCTACATTTTCATGCAAGTTTGTGACGGATCATTTTTCTTGCATTTCTAAGGGTATTTTAAAGCTTATTTCTTATTTTCTAATATCAGGCGTAGCTTGTAACAAAATACTACTATAATATAAGGTTTGATATAATCAATTACGGACATTTTGGGCATATGATCTACTGCTTATGTAAAGACATTTTGGGCAGAAAAATAATTTAAAAAATTCGAATAAATATATAATGCTAAATAAAAGTACATTGCGCTCTCTAAAGCGCTGAGGTCATTAACCTTAAAGAAGCAGCCGACTTTAAAGCGAAAGCAGTCATTGCCTAAATAATATCAATTCAGTCAGCTGTGTGAGGTCAATGACCCCCGTAAGACCGTAAAGAATGTAATTTTATTTACTATTTATTTTTTAAATTAATTTTCTGCCTAAACGTCGAAATTTATTTTACTAAACCTTATATTGTTAATCATATTTTATATGAATATTCGTTGAAACGAGTTAAAACTTAAATGTCTGAGTATTTACCCCACCTCCTGCAGATATGCGACCTGTGTCGTTGTAGTCCAGGACGTGTAATTACGCTTGCATCTAGACTAATTCTGTCTTTGTCTGTCAAGTTATTCCATAGAGAATTCCCCTTCCTACATAGAGTACGTACAGAGAAACAGCTTTCATAGAACGATTTAAATTCGAAAATTTTGCCGTCCCCTTCAATGGCCCACAATTTTCCACACATTCGTGGACACGCCGCGCGCCGAGTGCTTGTAGTAGTGCGTTCAAATCGAAAGCTAACTATGTAGCTGTCTATCTGTTCCTCTTTCTTTAATCTGTGCCTATAGTTCCTAGTTCAACATAATTCGATAGCCGACATAATTTGATGGAGCACTATTAGCGTTATTAATTTCCCATGACCTAGATTTCTAGATATTGAAATTGGTAAGTTAGATAGGTACGTAATTTATATTAGCTGGATGGCTAATAGCTTAAAATTATAAAAAAAAATTATACATAGACCCGTACCTTGGGCACTCCCCCCGATCTGACGTCACTCACTTGACATAGCTCGATGACGTCCCCGTCCTGAAACAACATCATCATCAGTCACCTGACACACTAACGACAGCTATCTTAAACTGACAGCTATCTTAAATATTCAGCAACAGTAGCGTCGCGATTCGTCGCGGTTTGAAAAGACCCTTACAGGGTCTTATTGCCTGTACACTGTGTTTTAAACTTATTCATAGCGGTTCAGCAAAACACAATAACAAAATATAAAATAAATAACATAACATAATAAATTACAAATAAATAAATAATAAAATATACCAATTGAAGAAGTTTATATTTTTCACTTCGGGTCAATTCACACCGAAACGCAATTATACGCGACATAGCGCATTATTTTTAACACGCTTTTATTAGTTTCACCTGTATGTTTGCTTGCTTGTTTGTTTGTTTGTCTGTAACCGACTCCTTTGGGCTCGATTTTGTCCTACTTTGAACGATCAGATTTAATTCAAACTTTGCACACCTGTCAAAGACCGATGACAATGCAATAATTCGATTGAAATATCCGATTATCCTGATTAAATTCCCCAGGATTCATCAATTTCTTTCCGCATCCTTTGCATGAGAGTAAGAGAGATAGATCTAGTGCGCGAACTACGCATGTGTGCAGTTCCAGGCTTACTCTTTGGCAAATCGTACTATAAAGCAAAAAATAAATTATAGTTGAAAAAAAAACTAAAAAAACACGCTTTTATAGAAAATCTAACTAAAAAATAAAAAGAATGTGTAAATCAAATTAAGAATAGTGTAAATGAAAAAGAAATGTTTATTATTGTAAAAAAGCGTGGGGTGCATAGTGTCAATAGTTATAAACATTTTATTTGAAGATATGAGAAGGATCTTCACTTTCATAATATCTTAAAAATCACTTTAAACGAAATCTGACCGTTTGAAGTGGATCAAAATCAAATCTACTGGAGTCGGTTACATACAAACAAACGTACAGGTGAAGACACTGCACCCCACGCTTTTTTACAATAATAAACATTTATTTTTTATTTACACTATTCTTAATCCAAATTTATTAAATTTTATTTTTTATTTTTTAGTTACATTTTCTATAAAAGCGTGTTCTTTTAGTTTTTTTTAACTATAATTTATTAAGATAGCTATTCAAAATTGAACTTTATTCGTTACACAAGGAAGATACACGTTGCAGTGTATGACTGATGTCATACGAAACGTGTATAATTTTGTCGCCGACGCCTAGCCTTAATGAAACGTTGCAATGGCAAGAGTTCTACTTTCAGTGTGCAGTGAAAAGTTCAATTTTGAATTGCTATCCTAAAAATGCAGCGCCGCCTTTCGTCTCGGTGTAAACTGTAAACTGACGCTATTAATAGGCTTTTATAAATTTAAAAAATACATACGTATACATAAAAGAAAAATAAAACGGGAATTACGTTAACAATACTATGTTTGTCTCCCTCCCACGCATCAGTACATCCGTTAATATCAGTGACATTGTCATTAATTGCACTGCAACCCAGCGACATCCGCCCTACCCCGCCCGCCCCGCACGCCTGCTCTGAACTTCCGCCCCGAGCGACACGTCTTTAGCACAATGCACATAAAGGAAATGTGGAAGATATCTGCACTAGTGTACACGCGACTCGTGCACATGGAATTTAACAGTGACTTGACTATTGTACTCTTATTGGTTTTACCTTCAAAGTTCAAAAGCTGTATAAAGAAAAATTATGCTTGAACAATAAGCAGTATAAAATATTTGTAAACACGTAAATTACAGTAGCCACTCGGATCAATTAGAAGTTAGAACTTGAGAAACTGTCATGGCACTCTACGCCCAAACACGGTCAGTTCTAACGACATAATACAAATTATTACGTTCAAGAATTAAGAGTCAACTGTCAAAAGGTTTCGTCTTTCAGACCAAATTAAGATGTCCTCAGAAAATACCCTTTCTCTAATAGTCTAGTTTCATCTATCAAAATCAAATGATATAAATTTGTTATTTATATAGTTTCTTTCATAAGAAATACGAATACAACATTATTTTGTTATATAAATATGCGATTTAGTTATAATTTCGAAAATAAAACTGTAAATGACATTTATGTGTTTCTGTTCTTATGACGTCACGAGAATGGTGTCGTTTCGGCGCAAACATTTATCGTTTAAATTTTAATCATTTTTTCTTTGCATAAAAAACATATTATATCCAGGATATAAAATACTACTTGCGAATAGTCAAGATTCAATTCAATAGAATCGATACGAACATTTTAAAACATATTTGAAAAAAAAAATTTAGCATTTGTTATTAACCGACATCCAAAAAAAGGAGGCGGTTATTAAAATTACCCTGAAAAGGCTATAATTCGAAAGTGGAGACCTGATGAGGGGATCCATGACAAATCGAGGGAACTCTTCGAAATTTATATAGACACATATAGTGATTACGACTTTTTCTGAAGTATTCGAAAATAAATTTTATTTCATACTTTTTTGTGCATTTTTACTTTGGTCAGTTTTAATTTTTTTTAATTATTCTGATTTATCGGGACATTTAGCGTCCCGATCGATCAGGTGCAAATCGGGACACGTCCTCAGAATGAGGACGTGTTCTCGTCACGTCTGAAAATCGGGACATAAGCGCAAATAGGGACCTGGCAATCCTGGTTTTAACTGATCCAATAGGTAGGCGTCATGCCGATTGGACGATAGGCAGTATTCTGTATGGTGTAGGGCTACATTTAGGCACCATGAGTCTCAAGAAGATTAGTCACTTGTGTCTTGACTGACAAGAAAACTGATGCTTTTTTGTGCGTATGAAAAATTACCCTCCTTTCAATGTTGACCCGATGTACCCTCCCTTGAAGAAGTTACTCTTTAAAAGATTCTCATTTCTTATAGCTTAAAGACTAACTAACTTCTCTACGAGTATTATATAACGTCTCCGAAAACCAATGACGGATACTTCGGGCACATGGTTCACTGCTTGTGTAAAGACGTTTAGGCAAAACAATATTTGTCATAGTCAAAGTAAAAAATCATCTCATGTATGGCTAACGCAAACTCGCCCATATAACGAAATAATATTTTTTTCGAGTAGGGCAATTATTTTTTTACCTAAACGTCTTCACATGAGCAGTAAATCATGTGCCCGAAATATCCGTAATTGATTTTTCTAGACCTTATATATAAGGAATTAGGAATACAATAATCATCATCATCATTGATCACTGGTGCACCGCCCGCCCACCTTTTCATAAATGCTCATATTTATGTTATATGTAGCAAATGAGTAAACGGATCGCCCGATGGGTAGTGATCATCGTTGCGTGTCCTTTGGTGCGTTGCCGACCTTCAAAATTTACTTTAAATCATGTAGGTATTTAAATGTAAAATCCTCTTGCATAGAAATCGAACAAAGCGTTCTATACAATGTTCTCAACAAGAGGATATCCATTACCAACGCCCATTAACTGTGGACACACCATACAGACGTATAGGTGATTGCGTGTCAAATTGGCCATGTACAGTGGTTACCGAAATAACACATATGACTGGGCTTGTTTCAGGTTCAATATCATGATCGGCTTTTGTGCAATTTTACCGGCAGGGGTCTGCTCGCACTAGTGTTGCCAGCTGCGATTATTTTAAAATTGAGGCAGAAGGCAAAAGTTATCGGGACTGATAAAAACATGTACGTTACTAAGTATTGCACGTGCATTTTGCACCTTTGTTACTTAGCACTAGGACCTATTTATTAATCTGTGACCTTAGCGACGAGCTATCTCCCTTTAGGTACGAATTATCTTTTCAGAGTTCCGTACCCAAAGGATAAAACGGGATCCTATTACTAAGACTCCGCTGACCGTCCGTCTGTCACCAGGCTGTATCTCATGAACAGTGATAGCTAGACAATTCGCTATAACAACAAATAGTAATAACTACAATTTTTATAAAAAAACTATAGACCGACTACGTAAATTATAAGCTACAGCCTATAGGCGCTACGGCGGAACATACCTACATACATACATAGACTGCCAAAATCATTACCCTTCCTTTTGGCTTCGCCTCAGTCGGGTAAAAACAGAATAAAATTAGATACTTAAGGGGGGCTCGGCTCCAGTACAACAAACGTGATTTTTTGCCGATATGTACGGAACCCTACGTTCGCGAGTCCGACTCGCACTTGGCCGGTTTTTACACCGTTTCACGACACAGTTTGGCATTTCGGTAAAGTTTCGACAGGCGTAGTTTCGGTACACGTGTGTGACACTGTGTAGTTAGCAGTTACAGGGCGAGGCGTAGTTTCGTCGGCCTCATTTTATCGTAGAACTCTGTCTTTAAGTTTTAACCGACTTCCAAAAAAAGGAGGCGGTTATACGTTCGGCTGTATGTATTTTTTTTTATTATATTATTTTTGTATGTTAAACGTTATCTCCGTCGTCTGATGAGCGACTTTCAAAATTCTATTTGTGATGTATCACTACATAGCCGTGGGCGACGTGAGTAGTGCAAATATTTTTGAAAGGTAATTTAGCACCATATTAGGTATGATGGTCAATGTCGTTACAAGCGTGTAGAGATGTGTCGTGTCGTGTCCGAGAGAAATTGTAAATTTTTAGGTAACTATTCTTTTAGTTATAGCTACGGTTCCTATTCCTATAGTTACACTTTTACGGTATTCTTATACCTACAATTAGGTATATTTCAAAATACACAATAGGTATGTACTTAATAATAAAACGTTTTTCTGTGTATTAATTAATTATTGTAACATAATCATAATATTTTAATACTTCCACGGTACTACCGCCTATTAAATAATAATATATATGTTGCATATAATGTCATCTTTGACATTGACAGATGTCATGAAGTAAAGCCTATTGAGTTAGTTTATTTTAGTTGGTCAAAAGGCTATAAATAGTGTAGACGTATATTATTGTGTTAGACATATCTCATATGTAATACGTATCAGTGTTAAGCACCAATAAAGGAGAATATAAGAATTGTTACTGTATTATTATCATCACCACTCAGACACACATCAGGACTTACAATCAAGAGGTCGAAGCCCGCTACAATATAATATTATGATCGTATGATATCTACAAATTAAAATTGGTAGTAACGTACGTATCTAACTTTCCGCTTACCGTAAAAGTCGATTTATTCAAACGATTTGTCACCAACAATAAACACAACACAAGTAGTACATTCAATATTCACATATAAGTACATAAACACGTAGTTATTAGTTTAAACTTTAAGACGAATTACATTTACCACTTCTCACTGCTCAATATAATTTCAAAAATAATTATTATTAACGTAATAACATGATTTTACACCCAAGGTCTCGCGACTGAAGTACCGCCGAGCTACTTTTCAAAATTCATTCGTCTCATGATGCACGTGATATTATCTAATAACGGCTCCTCATTGGTGAAAGCTACAAAATTCCGGGTTAATGTTACAGAAAAATATATCTTAATTACTTCGAACTGTCATCGGACAAATCATATTAATAATATTGTTCTTTAGTTGGCCAGCCTATTAAAAACAAGTTTGAATTTGAACTTTATTTCTAACGTGATAAGGTTCCTATGATCTCTCACCATAACTCTGAATATATCGGGTTTTAAAGAGATCTGTGATTCCAATATTCGTCTCAAAGTTGCAACGTGCAGCGCATAGATGTCGCTTGAGTCGGTCTACATCTCCCTATCGCTTGTTCGACCTGACTTATCAAAATAATGTACTACAGTATTGTATACCTTAAAAAGGTCTATAAAAAAGTCCGCGATGGTATATGTCTATCTCTTAGGGATAATCCACAATAACCATTCTTTATCCTTTACTTTTTGAGAAATAATGGCTTATTTACGAAGCTATTTTAAGCAGTACAGCATTAATCCTTATCCAATTAAGTACCTTAAACACATTGTGCATTTAATATAGATCATACGTTCCCAAACTTATTCCGTCTAACGCCCACTTTGAAAATCAGTTATTTTGTAGTGCGTCCATTTTTTTTCACCTTAAAAACCTCAATAACATATTAGTCTCGCCTGGAGTTTTCATTCGGCAAGTGCTCAGCTTGGCCGCAACAATAAATATACCTATTTTTAATGTGTCTTCGGAAATGAGGACTGGGGACCTCACCTGCGACACTTGAAAACACGAATATTTTTCAGTGTTTGATACCTATTACTAAATATCTTATGATATAAATAGCGTTGTGAACGCATTAAAAATAATAAATATTAAATATATTTTTAGTTTATATTTATACCATGAAATAGGATATAAATATAAACTAATAAATGGATGTTGTGTGGTAGGAGGATTTTAATTTCAGTGAATTTTAAAATATTAAATTTTAAAATTCAAAAAATATTATTAATAGTAGCTGAACTTACAAATCACCCATCGCCGCCTTTTTCAATTTTTTTTCTGGGCGCCCCCAAAATTTTTTAGCGCCCGCCTCTAGGCCTCCAACGCCCACAACGGGGCGTTGTCGCCCCGTTTGGAAAGACTGATATTGATCGATATGGCCCTTTACAGCATGTAATTTAAATGAATATTTTCGAAGATATTACTGATTTAAAATGCAGGGACATAGTTGTTGTTGTACTGTTGGACCGGCCGGGGTCTAAGTGATAGGGTCCCGATTTTACCCATTGGGTACGAAACCCTAAAAACATTTTCAATATTGTATACAGAAGTATATTGCAGTCAGTCCAGTTATTTGCTGAAGAAGTTTATTTTCTCTAAGAACACTATTCCACGCAGGCGAAGCCGCAGGCAAAATCTAGTAGGGTATAATACCCAGTTGGTCCCGTTTTCACCAAAGTGGTGACCTGATGATGGGATCCATGATAAATCGAGGTAACTCTTCGAAATTTATATAGACACATACCTATAGTAATTTCGACTTTTTCTGAAGTATTCCAAGCGCTACACACACAATAACAAAAGTAAGCTTTTGTACCACGGTATACCCTGATTCCAAAAGTTATAAACAGGGGGTGTATTATGAGGTCTTGTAGCAGTATTACTTTAACATTACTTTTAGATTTCGCGCAAATTAAAAATATCTTTTTGTCTATATAAATAGAGATCATGTTTGCTTATATGAAATTCAAAAGTAATGTTAAAGTAATACTGCTACAAGACCTCATAATACACCCCCTGAACTCCTGAGTCCTTATAGGTACATGTTTAGCAGTGGCGTGCACAGGATTATGACACTGGGTATACGGCGAAGTACTCGGTCACAAAAACTTTTTCGTTTATAGATAGCTACAGCCAAGCGACGGATCTCTAAGTCGAAACCATGCCAACAGAGCAAATCTTAGATGTACTATGATGTACTATTCATGTACATCTTCTACGGAAACGCAGACAAAACAGCGATCGATCGTCGCGGCGGAAGAAATTCTAATAAGTAAAATAATAAGCATATTTTAAAATATTATAACTACTCACCAGTCAGTCAGCTTCAATTTTCACATATTCAAGGTTCCGGTTACTTGAGATTACTATATCCCGATGTAAATTACTAAATAATATGCAAGGAAAACAATATAATTTAATCGTGTGTACACAACCACACAGCCAGTTATACGTTTCATAACTTTTAACATGAAATTTTCGAGTTACATTATTTTTTTGCTGGTTTAATTGTTGTAACTCGGGTACACACCTACCTTTAGCCAGAATTTGAATCTTTTCAATGAATGACAATTGTGAGAACTTGTTATTTTTAATTTTTAATAAACACACATTTTCAAAACCTCACAGTCAAATAACATTTAAAAAAAATCGACTAACTCACTAGTAAAAGCAAATCACTACAATTATTATAGAAACTCAGTAATAAACTGTTCAATGTACACACTTTCAAATGTTAAAGTTAAAATTAATCTTTTAAGAAAACTATAAATAAACTGGAGCGATTAAATTGTAAACAATGCTTATCACATGAAATATGCAATATGGCCTCCGCGAAACATAAAACGTTTCTTCTATTTAAACAAATAATGCATACGTCGATTTATTAGATTCGCGGCTTATAATTTTTACTCGGATTATAGGCAACGAATAATTTCCGACAAGCCAGTTCGGCGGTTTTCGGAAGCGATCGGATAGCCGAACCATGTCTGGTCAGTTTCATACATTGGAAAATGTAGTACATGCTCAGTACGTAAAGATGTCGCTACGAGTAAGCATTGTGAACCATGGAAAAGTAAATCACATTAAAAGCACAATTACACCGCCATGTAACTTGTTTTGTTTTACGTCAGTGATTTATTTAGTTTTATTCTTCAAAATTTTCAATGATTACTGAATAAAATATGAATTTATAACAATATTTTATTCATACAACGCCCTCTTTTTTAAAAATTGAATTGATAAAGTACATCGGCACTACGGGACTCTTCAAATTAAATATCGTCAGTTCACGATAGATGGTGGCCTAGTTAAAACGACGACGCAACACGCAGGCGGCGCTATGGGCGCTTATTTAACAATTTATCTTTATAGCACAGAGATAATAATATACTACGTTAATACGTAGATAATAATATACTTAGTTATGTTTGGTTATGTTCGTTCTCTGAAAATAGTGTCATTTATAATTTCCACGTAAGTTTTCTTACTAAATAACATTATACTGACAATCATAGAACTTGTTGTAGTACCAAGCTCGCGCCACGGGCGCCCGAAGCCGAAGGCCATCTAATGCCGCATGAGTTCCGCCTATATAAACATGTCGATATTCATGGGTGTGTGCGTTTGCGAAGTATGAAAATTACACATACATGCGATGATTTGTCCTGCAGCACGCACCGGCATGAGTTGCTATTTATAAAATATTAGGCGTTTTAAAGTTATTATATTTTTTTAATTAATTTATTTACTATTAATTAAAGTCATCTAAAACGTACGAACGTTTTATTAAAATATCTGTGAATGACAAGTAAAGCACTGCATTTCTGCCTATATGGAGCGCACGCCCCTGATGTTTAGGGATTCCGGCGTTGTTTAAAGAACTGCAAGCATATGCCATCATACCACTTACAGTAATCATCATCATCACCACCACCATCTTCACACGAAACACCAATATATTATTATGATGCCATAGGTACTAAGTACTCATCAGAGTTTTGTGCACCGATATGCCTTTGAAACTGCTACTTTTTTTTCGCCGACTATTACAATAGATAATAATAATTATTTTATAATATCTAATCATTATCACCACTGGTGATTGTTAAGTATGGTCCGAGGATCGGTAATACTTATTTGGGGAAATACTTTCAGAAAACTGGCATGAAATAACGCTTGAGTTTGTTTTACCGAGAGAGTGAGAATAGCGGAGGCTTTTTTGTATTTAATGTATATAATAATAGATAATTAATTTAACTAAAAAGAGAAAAATTATTATATTTAAACAAAAAATTAAGTCGACTTTCAAAGTTAAAATACACAAGAAAGTATGAAATATTTCTTATTTTCTAAATAAAGCCCCTTTTAAATTCGGATAAAATATTAACTATTTCTCTACACACTCTTCATTATTTTGAAGTCAGCACCAGCCCACACAATATCCTGACAAATCATTATTATAGAGAGCTCACGTTTAAGGGTAAGGACTCACGGAGCGGTTTTCAGGCGCGCCCGCCGCGGTTGCGGGCCCGCAACTTCTGCAGAAGCCGCCGCGCGGTGTCCGCGGTTGTTAGCGGCTCCCGCTGCACCGGTGGAATTATTTAGAAAATAAGATTTATTTCATACTTTTTTGTGTATTTTTACTTTGGAAGTCGGCTTAATTTTTTGTTCAAAAATACTGATTTTTCACTTTTTAGTGATATTTGTTAAATTATTATTAATACATTTTAAGAACGTTTCAAATAAACGATCGAATGTATAATTAATGAATACGCGCCAAGCTTCCATTAGGTATTGTAAATAAGACGATGATGATGATTACTGTAAGTTACATAATGGCATAGGTATGCTTGCAGTTCTTTAAACAATGTCGAAATTTCCAAACGCGTATCGTTAAAGACTGAGAAGTTCTGTTTAGTGCTTTTTGATCCAGGTATACCTAAGTGCAAAATATTATTTTTTGGTAGCATATTCTTGTGTTATTTCAGAAAAAGTCAAAATTACTATGTGTGTCCACATAAATTTCGAGGAGTTCCCACGATTCCTCATGGATCCCATCATCAGGTTTCCACTTTAGTGACTAAAGGACCAATTTCAAATGTATAAATACCCTTTACAACAACAAAAGAATTTTGCAATTTGGTCTGAGTTCTTTATCTACAATATAAATTTCATCAGTTTTTTTATAATTCTTTCTTGATTTCCTACCATAGAAATAAAACGAGATTTTACGTTGAAAGACAACAAAGACACAGTCCAGCTGTCACGGTGTATCCAGAGACCAGACATATCTAGGTCCCGATATGGGGGAAATGCTTTGTTAGTTGTTACTCATGTGATATTTCTGTATAAAGGCCCTTTGTGAATCAATATCCTGCTGTCCTACTGGGCAATGTATATACCTATATTATACATAATACATGTGTAATGTATTTACTACACTCGAGTGCCCCGTAGTCCAGTGGTTTAGAGATCGCTCTCGACTCGGAGGTCGTTAGGCTCGTAAGGTCTGCCAAAAGTTAATATTTTTTAAAATAACGCTTGAAAAAACATTAAATTTATAAAAATAACAACAATACACACTACCTCACCCATAATAGCATGTTTGTATAATTGTATATATTATGTTACAGTAGGTTTGACACAATTGTCAATGAGCGTCAATCTTTCTTTCACAATCCACAAACAACATTTACATATTTTTATTGCGTATCTAAGAGGCAAAAGAAACCTAAAAAAAGTGAAACTTTACAATTACAACATGAATTATGGTCGAATTTCGGCCACCGGGCGACCTCTACTTATAAGACTCTGGGTACAAGACTCTAGGATAAAAACCTAACCGAGAGCATGGAGGGTTCCGTAACAATCAACGCGCTATAGGTTTTCTTTGAATTACTTCAAAAGTTATTGTCCGATTTCGCTCAAAACTTATAAACCACTTTGGAGGCCTATTACTCGAAAATGGTTGTCTTTGTAAAAAAGTAATGTATGAAACCTTGCTTTTATTTTAAAAGACCTATTCAATGATACCCTACATCTGATAATGAGATGAGACTGCAGGTCTGACCAGCCAGACCGGCAGTCTCGTGTTGAGGTACAACGGGAGAAGTATAGGACAAGGTTTCAGCTTGTCTCAAACACCTGCTCTAAATTTCCTAGTAGCTCTTGGGCTATTAGTAACTGCCGGTATCCTCTCGACCCGCTTCCGAAGTTAAATAAAATTTTATAACAAAGCCCTCAAGTGGCCTGAGCGAGCGGTAAGGGGTTGGGCGACCTTAAAATGCTTACAATAGGTAACAACCTGATAATAGAAGGTTCTTAAAAATTAATTACGGAGATATTTTGGGTGAGTATATAATCTTATGTAAAAACTTTTAGGCAGATAAATAAACAAATATTTCGAAAAAAATATAATGATATTAAATAAAATTACATTGCGCTCTCTAAGGCGTTGAGGTCGTTAACCTCGCAGGAATAGGTGATTTAAATAGGAAGCAAAAAGACTTTGCCTAAATAACATAAATAACAACAAATAAAGCGCCGTAAAGAGCGTAACGTACATGTATATTTAATTTCGTATATACATAATATATTTATTTGTATTTTTAATTATTTTTATATAGGCAGTAGATGATATGCACAAAATATTCGTAATTGGTTTTGAACAACCTCATACACACATACATACAGATTGTTAGTTTACGAGGGACAACTGACTGAATTAGGTAAATTAATAAAATACTAATAAATTGTACCCAGGGACCTCAGATCCAGGGACACACTTAACAATACAGTAACGGCTGCTAAGTGATTGAATTTTATGTATCATAAAACTTGAGGCCGTGACTTATATCGTCCGGAATCCGGCAGGCCAGGGAAAATTCAAAGCACTGAACCTATAATCGGCTACGTCGTTATTAATCTGTCAAAGATGCCCCACCAACAGGAGCTGTAAATTGAACACACAATTAGTGTCGAGCCAAATGTCAAAATTATATATGACTCTATTGTATTAGCGCAGAGTTTTATATTCTTAGTGCTCCGAAATTTCTCGGGCCCGCCGGATTCCGGTTCAGTCCCAACCTAAGTCTGAAGACCCTTTTCATCTAGGACAGCTGGTGCTAAACTGTTAGTGGGGCATCTCTGACGGATTAACGACATAGCCGATTATAGGTTGAAAACTTGACATTCTGTAAATATGACAGTACATGACAACGATGTGTTTAATCGAATAATGTTTAGTGCTGCAAGGTCATTTCTGTTCATTTTAGGATTCTATATTTTTTATTTTATAAGCTAAGTAAAGTACTAAACGTTCGCCAGCTATATATTCTGCAGACCATAATCAGACAACATTCCAGTACGACCTATGATCCTAAGATAATGAAAAATCGCCGCAGAAGGGATAAAGTCTTTGATAAACCACAATGTAAAAACGTATTTGCACAACGCTTCTTTGATTATCGGGGATGTCATTTATACAATAAAGTCAACAAATGTCTTAAAATCTACCCCCTTACAACATACAAATGCAAGGAAGTGGTTAGTAAATGGTTGCAAAACTTGGAATACGGCCTACAGAGAACTTACTTAACTAACACACGCACACACATGTGCGCGCGCATTATGTCACACATTCATAAAAAAGAAACGGAAAATAAAAGAAAAAAATAATAATGAAAGGGCTTCGAATATTATATAAAAAATTATTATTGTATAAAAATAGATCTACGACTAAATTTTGTTATTCTTTCCTCATCTCTTTACGTTAATAATTTCTCTCTTTTGCTTAAATCAACTTAATAACAACATGTATTTAGCGAATCATAGTACAATCTATGTGATTTAAATGTTACATAAAATGTTCCTTGGGGCGAGGACCTGGTGATCCGTAATACAGGTATGACCTATAAAGGACACCAGCTCCTCACATTTCACTTGACTGAAAGACACTAATTTTGTAATTGTGTATAATTGTAATCTATATTGTGAGGAGAAATAAACATTATTATTATTATTATTATTATTATATTCACCCTATATGAACCCTTATAGTGTCGTCATGTCCTTCAATTTCGACTTAGCTTCCAAAAGATTAATTATAGAGCGCCCTTTTTCGTTAAAATAGTCCTCCCCCCTGTAAAAGCTAAACGGCTGGCTCCAAAAATGTGAAAATTCATCATTGTAGCCCATGTGATGGACTTTGAAGGAAAACTATAACGGCTTATTATACACCTAACTTTGTTAGATTAGGAGTTATAGAGGCCTAACTTGTAAAGTACGCTTACGTATATTGGTATAGAACGGAAGGCTTCGTGTGCGACTCCGAATTTTTTTTTATCTTACATCAGTCATCAACCATTTTTAGGGGTCCGTAATTGACGTCTCGGAACCCTTATTAACTTGAATCCCAGAAAGGCGGCCATTTCTATTTTCTACGATGTTACTTTTTCAGAAATTAATAACTCCCCACACCGATTTTGACGACGGTGACCGGTTTTAATTGAAACCAGGCCAGTTACGCAGGAGTAATTTTATAGTGCCCAAGTGTGTGCGCAGTACACAATAGCACTCTCTCGTAACCCAGTGGGACGGATAACCGACACGATTATGCCCATCCGACGCATGGATCATCTTTCTTTTCAGACAATCAAGTGATCAGCCTGCATTGTCCTAACCAAACATGGTAACACCTTTTTTGTTGTTCCAATGCGGGAATCGAACCCACGACCTCCGAGTCGAGCGCCAAGCTCTAACCTCTAGACCACAGAGGCTATTCAGAAATTAGAATAGCCATGATCCATTTTTGATTTTCATAAAATATGAGCAGCAAATACTATTTAGTATTTTCAACTCCTCAGTGCTCCAGAATCTAAAGTTAAGGATAGATCATTGCTAAACACAGCCCACTTCAACCTGTATATGTTTATGAGCAAGCCCAGTATATACGGAGTCAATTGCTCAATTGCTCATAAACAATCAGAAACAGAACCAACATGGCCGACTGGAGACTGGAGCGCGAGCGGTCAGACGTAACAGATCGCAGTATTTTATTGCATTTCTGGCGATTCCGATTGTTTGATGGGTTGATTGAGTTTAAGACTGGGACCATACATATTGTCCGGAATCCGAAAGGACGGATCCAAACACAAAAAATCAATAAACGATATTTAGACGATTAATTTATAATTTTAATTGAAATTAAATTGAAATTCTAAGTTAAATACGATAATAAGGGTTCTGACGACGTGCACTAGTCCAACAAATTACAACATCGCGAAATTCCCGGATACATTCTAGATAGCAATGTAAGGCCTGTATGACCTAGAAGCCTAGGGAACAGCCGAGCTGTGACCTAGTTGTCCATTCGGAATGTATAATCAAATGTATTTTTCAGTCCCTCTAGGGATGATCGGAGCATTTTTGAGTAGTAGGTACGTGTTCCTATGAGATTTAGCGAATGTTACTCAAATATGCGTATACACACTATACACCATGTAAATTCCATCGGAGATTGGAATAATTTACAAAAATCTTACTTTGATTCTTTTTATTGAGTATATTTTAGCCGACTACCGAAGAAGGATTATTTTTCGTATGGTACATGCAGATGCTAATGAGAGAGTTGTTGTAAATCATGCCACATATGAATAAATAGTTACTACGTAAATCATACTACGATTATAAATGTGAAAGTTTGTAAGGATGAGTGGATGAATGGATGTTTGTTACTCTTTTTCCCGGGTTCGCAGGTTTCCGGAACATATAGTCCCGGCCTAAACCGTATTGTGCAGCGTGTTCAATGGCTTTTGTCCGCAAACTTTTAATGTGATTTTATATTGGTTTGGACAGCATTAGTGATTTAACAAGGCCTTAAAATTAATTTCTGAAGTCTCTTTAGTCATTAAAAATGTTTAATAATGTAATTCCTTACAAAGATCAGGACAAATTACTACTAGAAGGCAAATTGATGTAAAACTCAATAGTTTTAATCTTCTGAGATGATCTTCTACCACCAAATCCACCGTAACAGCTCCCAAATCCCACACCGATTACGGTTGCTGGTTTCGTTGAATCTACCATGGTGGACGTGTTTGCGCCCCTTGGTACAATATGCGAAACACTGCCTCCAGTTCCATTCTTTGACTTGGCCCACTTGCGCAGATCTGGGTTAAAGTTAACCCTGGGTTAAATATCATGTTATCTCTCTCGTTCTTCATATTTACGATAAAGAAAACATGATATTTTAACCCAGGATTAACTTTAACCCAGATCTGCGCAAGTGGGCCTAATAAAACCAAATTTTTAACTGCGACGGAAACAGAGGGGTGTTATAAGTTTTAGGTGTCTGCATGTGTGAGTGTGTGTATGTCTGTCCATCGCATCGTAGCTCCCAAACAATTGAACCGATTTTGATCTAGTTTTCTTTTTGTTTGAACCTGACGTAAGTGTTCGAGTGTTCTGAACTATAATTCACCATTATCAGCTCGCTTACTGCTTGACAATGATGAGGTTTACTTAATTTTTTAATTTTGTTTACTTATGGTAGGTACAGGTAACTGGCGTAACAGGTTGCCAGCTGGGCCTCCTAAATCTCGCCATATTACAGGAAATAGACCGCCCGCGCCGCGCCGATGCCCTCGTACTAGAAACATCAAATAACGCAAGCACTGTTTCACGCTGGTTTCCTATGAAGCCGTGGCTCCCGGATGTTCCACGTACCTTCCCCTCGCTCTTCCAGTAGATGAAGAACCCGTACTCGTCGACCTTGAACAGACAGTTCAACTCCAACTCCGTGTTGTCCTTTTCCTCTGTCCATCGGTCGAACGTCGCGCCCTGGAACAGAGTTAAATTAAAATGTGACATCGAAAATGCAAACACAATTTGAGTTTAATTTTCTATTTAAAAAAATATGGCAGAGTACGTAATCATTAATCAGTCTGATCCAGAGATAGAACAAATCTGGATACGGTTACAAGTATAAGAATAATATTACACCTGTTTACGGATATTATACAATATAAAATATAATAAATAAATATATATATATATATATATATATATATATATATATATATATATATATATATATATATATATATATATATATATATATATATATATATATCTATATATATAATTATTACAGATTATCCGCCAGTTTCGGATAAGGAATATTCGATTTTTAAAGAATTAAATATAAAAATACAATATTTAGATTATTCCGCTTCATCCAGAACTTTTATCGTCACCGTCACAGTTAACAGTCGGTGTTGGTAAGACCTTTAGGTTGTGAGTTTACGTATTTTAGGTCGCTTAATTTTTTTTCCGTACTAAAGTACAACTCATTTTCGTATTATAATAGGTCTTTACCTATGAAATTGCCGTGCTGCAGTACTGGCCATTTCAAATCAAAATAATTTTTGTTTGGCTAAGAATTCTAATTTCAAATTAATTTTATTTTAAAAACATGGAATTCTTTTTCCACAAGTGTCATTTGTTTATTGATTAGTGTTACATTTTCATCGCATTTCAATCTTTTTCGTCATCATGGATACGTTAAAAATTCGAGTAATTATGGAATATAAGTACCGTCGTGGCAGCAACGCGGCACAAGCGGCACGCAACATCAACGACGTTTACGGAGCTAACACTACAAACCAACGCACCACCTGTTATTGGTTTGCTCACTTCCGTTTTGGAAATTTCGACCTGAAAAATGAACCTCGCGGTCGTCCGAAGACTTTGGTCGACAATGACGAATTAAAGGCGATTGTGGAAGCTGATGATACACAATCTACGGCTGAATTAGCAGCAGCTTTCGACTTTAGCATCAAAAAAAAAACTTAACAAATGGGTGCCCCACGAATTCAATGATCGCCAGCGCGAAGTACGCGTCGAGACGTGCCTTGCACTGCTCAACAGTCACACAAATGAAGGAATTTTGAACCGCAATGTTACCTGCGATGAAAAATGGATTCTGTTTGATAACCGCAAGCGCTCAGCAAGTTGGTTGGATCCTGGTTCAGCACCTAAACAATGCCCTAAACGAAAACTTACCCCTAGAAAAATGATGGTCACTGTTTGGTGGTCTAGCGCCGGTGTGATTCATCACAGCTTCTTACCAAACGAGGTGAGCATTACTGCAGATGTGTACTGTGAAGAACTGAACACAATGTTGGAGAAGCTGGCACATCTCCAACCAGCATTGGTCAATCGCTCGTCTCCGCTGCTCCTGCACGACAACGCGCGACCTCATACTGCACAGCAGACGGTCTCCAAGTTGCAAGAACTGGGGTTGGAAGCTCTCCGTCATCCGCTCTACTCACCAGACCTTGCGCCTACAGACTACTACTTTTACCAGAATTTGGATAACTTCTTGGCGGGAAAAAAATTCAATACCCGAGAGGCAGTACAAAATGCCTTTGAAGAATTTGTTGCCTCCCGTCCAGCTGATTTCTTTAAGAAGGGCATCAATAAACTGCCACTGCGTTGGCAAAGATGCATTGATTGCATGGGTGATTACTTCGATTAATACAAATAAAAAATACATGAAAAAACGGCAATTTCATAGGTAAAGACCTAATAATATGTAGTACGAATCTAGTATGCGCACTACATACCTACATAAAAAAAACTTTTTTTAAATTCGGTTAAAAAACCGCCCACAGTTTTTGTTTGGCAAAGCTGTATCTTCACTTTTTTTATTTGGACTGAGACTATACGAGGTACGAGGTATCGCGAACATTTCTTTATTACATGCCAACAATTATTTAATTTTGCCATGCCCACTCTTGTATTTTCTTTTTGCGCTTCTCTTGTATTCTCTTTATTATTTAGCTTTAGAATTAGCACAAGCGAGCTCATTAATTTCTTAATTAATTTTGAAGAAAATCGTGAAATGGTGAAATGTGACAATGGTGAAAATGTCGGTCAGTCGATATTGTATGGCAACATTGCTATCTACTCTTCTTCTTCTTTAAAAATGGCCTCCCTTGAGGAATAGCCAGTGTCAGTGTAGATGCTATCTACTCTCGATCGCGCTTAAAATGTGAGATTATTTATGACCGGAGCGGTATGCAATATGTAAAATTATACATACATTGTATAATATATGCTATGCATTGGTTTAAATACCATATTCCAGTCAAATGCTTCACGTATTTCATATAAAAGCGTTGTGCTAAGGAAAAATGAATAACTCTCTTGATCTAAGCCAGCTGCTAGATAGTACTAACGTTTTAGGATCCCTAGACCCTACCGTCTGAAACCTGACGCCTTCATGGTGCAGTGGTTTAGAGATTGGCTTACGACTCCACAGGTCGTGGGTTCGATACCCGCGTTGGATCAACAAAAAAAAGTTGTTTTCAAATCTGGTTAATAGGACAATGCAGGCGGATCACCTGATTGTGTGACAAGAAAGATGATCCATGCGCCAGATGGTCATGTAAACTGCCGATTCTGCTAAGTAAATCCTGCAATAATACGATCCAGTACCGATATTATGTTACAACTGCAAATTGGTATTCTCACAAAATGTATATATATATATATATATATATATATATATATATATATAAGAAAGTCGTGTTAGTTACACTATTTGTAACTCAAGGACGGCTGAACCGATATGGGTAAAAATTGTTGGGGAGGTAGCTTAGATTCAGGAGACGGACATAGGAGACACTTTTATCTTAAAAATTAATTGCAATTCCAATGTCTCGCTAAAACTTGAGACCGGCTGGAACGATTTGGATAATTTTGGTCTTGATATTTAAACGGTGAGAAATATTGGGCAAATTGCGGTGAAAATATGAACACTATATTTATAGGTGCGACAGAACGTGTGTCGGGACAGCTAGTATATTATGAAAGTAAAAGGAAAGTGTAAGTTAATTACGAGACTTGGGCTTCTGATCTCTCGCCAGTCGTGTCGGGCGTCGGCCATCCGTCCCACTGGGTTACTAGAGTAAAGGAAGAGAGTGCTCTTGTGTATTGCGCACACACTTGGGCTCTACAAAATAACTTCTGCGTAGCTAGTCTGGTTTCTATGAGATCGGCTACCGTCACCGAAATCGGTGTGGGGAAGCCATTATTACAAATTAAACCTAAAGTTTTACCATGGTTTTACCTACTTCATATTATTATAACAAATAATTTCATATCGTTAACCATTTTCGCCAGATCTCTCTGATTTACAATAAGGTGGTAATTACCTGTAGCAGGGGCTCGGGGGTGGAGATCTGCCAGTTGAATTCGAACTTTTTCGTCATGGTGTAAGGTCCACTTCACCCTGACTCCACTAACTTTCAGCACGCCATTTCATCTGCGAACAAACAACCCGTCAGACCAAATTGATTTAATATTATAGGTAGATAATATTACGGCAAGCAATTCCCGCAGACCATGGAAACCCGCAACGGGGACCATCGGCGTTGCCGGACGTTTAAACCCAGGTGCCTCACTCGCTCGACGAAACATAAAGCATTTTATGAAAGGCCGTGATATCTGAACTATGGAACCATTTGTGCCGAAACATAGGTCTCCCACGATCAAAACTTATATAACATTGCTGTCACATCCAACCATAGCTTATATATTAAGGCTTTCCTTGTTTACCGGGTCGGAAGCATGGTCCACCTTCGAGCTCAAGGCCTACGCGAGGTCACTCAGGTCACTCATCTCATCGGGTCAAGAGATATCGACTGTTATCCTCAGTTCACTGTGCATGAGCCGTCTCTGTTAGATAAAGTCCAATTTCACCAACGCCTACAAGTGTTAATCGTTTGTCTAAATATCACGCCTTCGCTTTCATTAATACGAAGAACAAGAGAGACGATATGTTAATATTTAATCTACGGTTAACTTTAACAGGCGCTGGTGAAATTGGCACTAAGGGCACAGACTACTGAATAGTTACGACGTACTACGACGTGTCAAAATACTGAATGACCTAACACACCTGTATTTACCAAATATAACGTGGTCATTTACGACCCGTTTCAATAACCTATCTATGTATAACTATTTGTTAAAAACGTCGTCATTCAATCATTTGACGGTTTTTTGCGATACAAAAGTGACGTTTCCAACAAATAGTGATCAGGTTAGGTTATTGAAACGGGCCGTTAGACAAATTAAAGCAACACACAAGCAACAATACGTAGACTGAACGTGAATTATTCCGGCTCTTTGCGATGATCCTAGGATTTTCGCAATGATCTGACTTTTCCAATTATCCAACGACATCCCTACTAATATTATAAATGTGGATGTAAGTTTGTTTGTTACGCTTTCACGCGAAAACTACTGAACGGATTTTGATAAAATTTGGTACGGTAGTTTGATATAGTTTCATATATATAGGCTTTGATTAAAACATAGACTACTTTTTATCCCGGTTTTATTTATTATATAAAGTACAGTATTCCCGTGGATTGTATATTTACGCGGGCGGAGCCGCGGGCAACAGCTAGTAATACATATTTAGTACCGGGGTAACCGACGCTTTGCTCGCAGTTCTGATAAATTAAAAAAAAATAAAAAGAATCACAAAATATTTCTTGACCGGGATTCGAACCCACCACATTTCGAATTTTCGAGAAAGGAAAAAATTGATATATATGCATACCAAACTGCCAATCGGACTGACATAATAGAGTCGAAATTATTGATATATTGTTGCACGACGAAAGATAAAACATTTATAATAGCTTAAAAATTCGCAGTTTCCCAGAGATAAGAACTAACTAGATCGATTTTTCTCCCCCAAAACTCCCTACAGACTAAATTTCATGGTAATACTTGATACAAGATATACAAGATTGTCTCGTTTAAAGTATAAAGGCGTGACTCCTGCTCATATGTTTTCGAAAATGTACACGGAAAACATTAAATTGTTTTAATACACACACTGTCTCCAGCTATAGAAATGTTTATGATTCAAACAAAAAAATTGTGTAGAAAAGTTCACGAGTTCCGATGAGGAAGACGTACTCGCAGTTTAAGCGATTGCATAATATACATAATACAGTAACTATCTGGGAGAAAACACAGATTTCGAGTTAGGCAATATTTACTGACCCGTAATTTTAATATTTATCAGGAGTTACGAATAGAAGACCGATTTGGGATTGATAATTTCTTTCGTATCTCTATGTATAACGGTCATGTGAGTGGTGTGACAGTTGTTACAAAATGTAACATCCCTTCCCCTCTCTACCCGGGCGGGGAATGTTTTCCGACCGTCTCGAAGGACAAAAACATTGTGTATGCGTACACAGATGTGTATAGCCACGCCCCAATGTTTCGATGTTTTTGTGTAATGTGTCGAAAAAACACGTGGAGGAGACGCGCCTTAAGATATGTAAACATAATAATATGTCTCAAACCGTTTCATTGTGCGGACGCGTTATTATACTAAGTAAGCGACTATTTATTAGGCACAGTCGCATAAGATTACCTAATATCTAGCTTCTTAGCAGTTGATCTCTCGGCACCCGGAAATCTAATAAATAATAATCTATTGTGTGGTTATTACTGATTCATCAACGCCGTAACGTAAAGAAACGTAATATTTGGAGTCCACTAAGAAGGGATTTTGTAAAATTCACCCCCTAAAGGGTTAATAAAAAAATAAGTTTAAAAAACTATAACCCGACTACGTAAAAAAAGGGGTCTAAAAAGGCCGAAACAAGAAAATAATTCAAATAGAAATCCAGAAATGCATAGTTACAAAAGTGGTCAAGCTAGAGCCGTGGAGATTTTAAGGGGTAAAACTAAGGTAAAAAAAGGTACTACTAAACTTTGTATTGGGAAAAATATTAAATGATCATTTCGGCTTGGAACTTTGTAAATGTAGTCCTAAAAGTAAGCACATGTTTCATGATTTTTCGATATTCAACCTGTAAAGGGATGAACGGCGGGTATGAATGTATTTTTTCCAGAGTCAGACTCATGCTTGACCATTTTACTTTTATGTATTGCTCTTTATTTTAATACCAAACACCTTCTGCAGTCAGGTAAATAACATACATAAACAGCCAAAATCATTGATCCTTCCTTTTGACTTCGCCGTAGTCGGGTAAAAAGGGTTCCGTTTCCATTTACTATCTCCACGCGAACGAAGTTGCGGGCACAAGCTGGTAATAAATATTACCCGACTTCGTGAATTGTATAGTAATATAGCCTATGTTACCCAGGTCATGATTACGAATCTATTGACACCTCATTCATTAAAATCGGATCTGTAGTTTAGGCGCTACGGTGGGACAAATATACATACATAGACTGCCAAAATCATCACCCTTCCTTTTTGGCTTCGCCGTAGTCGGGTAAAAAATAGTAAAAGTCCCTATTGCTATTAGATCCAATTTAATGATCAGCTCCTACAGACTGCAAGTTCTAGTTACATTAGTTAGCAACACCAGAACTTAACCTATTCAATTACGTCTCAACTCTGTAGTTCAACTGAGTACTGTTTTACAAGCTGTACCTGTGCCCATGATCCCGAATATACTATCATCAATTACATGCATGCGATTGTATATTCAAATTGTTTTGAAATACAGATTGAAAATCCATCGTATGTTAGTAACAGTTGTCTGAAAAACGAATGTTAGTAAACAGTTAAATTAATTAATTATTAATTAAATAATGATTACAAATATTAATAGTATAAATAGTATGATAATATCAAAATCAAAATCAAAATCAAAAAATTTTTATTCAAAATTGGTATTTTTAAATACTCTTTTTGAACGTCGATACTACGTGATGCCTACCACCGGTTCGAGAACTAACCCAGCGAGAAGAGCCGGCAAGAAACTCGTCTGGGGCCATCTTTTACCAAAAAGATGGAAAATTATTCTTTTAAAATGAAAATTATTAATATATTATTAAAATATTAATAGTAATTACAAAATATATTATATTATACTGTATTATATTACAAATACCTGACAGCATCTATTTTTTTACTAAGACGCAATGAGGATTTCCGTAATTAGCTTTTAGTATTTAGTTACCAAAGGATGTTATATAATTTGACAGATTGACAAACATCAAAGTGTAACAAACGTTCGGTAGTGTGTGTTTAATAGTGTAAATCTGAGTGTGTTGTTGTTAGTTTTATAAATTTTATTTATTTCTATGCATTATTTTAAAAAATATTAGCTTTCTGTCCACTTTCCTCCATGCTTTAACTGTACCAAAGATCATACTCCTCCGTTCGCACAATTCCCGTAAAACTGTACTGAAAGTTTAACTATACACTTCACGTATCAATTTAACCTTTATTTATTACTTTTACAACACTAGCAATACTTTAGCTAGGCTAGTAGTAGTGATGTCCCCAGACCCGTTAAAATCGGGTATCGACAAAGTGTTATACTACGAGTATATCAGACTTACCGGCCCATTTCGCTAATGGCCGCTCGGGCGCTCGGGCCTATTGACTGCGTAAAACTACAGTTACCTCGGTAACCCCGCCATTGATTACCCAAAGGGTAATACGGAACCCTAAAAACGGGACCCTATTACTAAGACTACACCACCGTCACCAGGTTGTATCTCATGAACCGTGATATTTAGGCAGTTGAAATTTTCACAGATGGTGTATTTCGGTTGCCGCTATAGCGACAAATACTAAAAAACAGAATAAAATAAATATTTAAGTGCGCTCCCATACAACAAACGACTTTTTTTGCTGTTATGTACCTACGAAACCCTTCGTGCGCGAGTATAACTCGCACTTGGCCGGTTTTTAAGGGCTACTTAACGTCACTTCCGCCGTACTTACGGGATCCTCCCTTAAAGTTTCGCTCTGTCTGTCCGTCTGTATGTCTGTCCGCTCTTCCTGCCTCTGTAATTATGAATATAAATTTATGAAATTTGGTATAGTTATAGGTTGTGTATAGATCTCGTATTTGGCAACATAAAACAATAATAATTTTATATTTGAGGAGTGGCTCTCCATACATGTATATAATATGTGGGGATGAAAAATATTTTTTCTATTCTACCCCATCGTGTATGTATCGGGGTACCGTTGAATAGGTCTTTTAAAATAAAGGCAAGGTTTGATACATGACTTTTTTTAAAAGTCAACCATTTTCGAGTAATCGGCCAAAGTGGTTTGTAAGTTGGACTATGAGACTTGGAAACTTGCAATTTTCCATGCTGATAAATCATGATTCACGCTGAATACTCTTTAGGAAAATTATTTCGCACAATATCGAACAAACTTTTGAAGTTATTTGAAAAAAAAACCAATTACGCGTTTATAGTTACGGAATCCTCATTAGACATGTCCTGACATGCTCTTGGTTAAGCTATTTTACAGAGTTAAGCATCAGTTACACTAGAACGACTAATTTGCTCCATAGTACTTTATCATATTTACCGAGAAGAGGGCTTAGCGTAAGTGTGAACTTAAGAGTCTTGACGCGGCGCTGCATTTTTAAGACAATTCAAAAATGATCTTTATTCCCTACACAAGAAGGTAAAACGTTTCATTGCCGGAGCGGCGGCGCTGTCCGGTTACGCAGTCCGGTGCAGCTCAAAATTCGAACACTTGCCACTTAAAAATTAAACCACTACCCAGCAGGCTTAGCATACGCACCCTAGAAACACCAAAGAATCCACAAAATGACAGATTAGAAACATAAATACCAAAATAGTTCTTATTGTAAGGCAGCAAGGTCGATGCATCATCGATATGAGAAACAACTTTTTTTTCTTCCCGAGCATGCGAGCTCACAAAATGGCCTCTCTTGACAGCTAAAGTAGAACGGTTTCTTTTTTTCAATGTCAAATAGTCTTACAATAAAGTCAACTACTCCACATCACGGCGGTCCAAGACAAATAGTTTATTTACGTTCAGTCATTTACTTGAAAATTTGACCATTTTAAAAATATGGCTATTTAGAAATGTTGACTTCTATTGACAACCTTGTTACCATAGATTGAGACCAATTTTGCAACGAACCGTTTTGGAGAGAATATTTCTTCTTTAAAATTATTCCTTCGGATCGCCATGCGAAGCCCGCAGGGGCTCGGTTTTTCGTTAAATTTAGGAGAATTTGGCCTTACATGCACTACGCTTACTACGCTACTACGGGTTTGCTAATACAAAGTACAAACCCACACTACGCTTACCTCCTGCGGGTTTGCCAGCACAAAGTACAAACCCACACTAAGATTACCTCCTGTGGGTTTGTCAGTACAAAGTACAAATCCAGATAGTAAAGTACTTGTAAAATCAATAGCATATCATATCGACTAAAATAACCATGGTATGTAAGTTATGTAACGAGTAAAACGTCCCAGTGACTCGGTGACTCAATGGCTTCTTAATGCCATTACAATAATGAGATTCTAGCATTCCTCTGTCCACGAGTTCGTAGATAAGTTACACGAGAAAGTGGCCATAAATATAATACTAAATAAATTCATCTATGAACCAATAATATGAAGAGGAAATTTTTGTTTGCTTTCATTGAATAGGCTCCGAAACTGCTGGACTGATTTTGATGAAATTTAGCACAGATATAAAGTAAGATCACGGGGAAGGACATATGCTACTTTTTATCGCAGCAAAATTTAATTTTGCGTGCCCGATGTCACGAGTAACATTTAGTAAATAATGAAGTGCACCGTCCCGTTGCACAAAAAAAAAATAGAACTCTACCCAACTAATCCGTTCGGCCTTACCGGTCCTGGACGTAAAAGCGTTAAAAGTTACCCTATATTATATAGGCCTTTAGTCAAGATGTAAGTATTCGATAATTTCGACGGCAGAGTTCGAAATCAAAAATGTATGGGATTTGACATAAGTCATCGCTAAGTGACAAGTCGCTTTTCGACGACTTACGTTAAATCCTCAAGGTTACCTGTGTAAGCTGAATTTCCTTCAACCTACATAGTCTTGTTAATTCTTGAGTTATGGCTTGATCTGTGAGTAAATGCCTACCAAATTCTACGTCCAATTTGGACATTATAAACTCGCTCATAACTTAAATAATAAAATATTCTAACCCAACAAAACTGAACCGTATTCTGTAGGTATCATATTGATGCAGTCTCGATATTAAAACAGCAAAATAGTTTAAACGTCCAACGCGTTTGCTTGGTCCGAATTCCAAGTCTGTTTATGAAATCAAGACGATTCATTTATAATCCTTTGAAAGTAATTCGAAAGTCTAAGTTAAATACGAGAATTGGGGTTCTGACTTCTCAGCTCACTAATATATGCGCACTAACAATAGCTAGTAGACGCTAGTACGAGTAGCAACCGCTAATATATTCAGTTCTCACGTATAGCGTCAATAGGAATGACGAAGTTGCCGCTAAATTTTTAATCCTTACGACCGAAGACTCAAATGCTACTTAAATTAAAAGAATCTCAAGATTTCGCCTAACATACTCTGTTCAGATCAGATTTAATCTAAGCGCTAAACGTTAACATTAAGATTAAACATGTACAAATTAACGTGTCCTTTGTTGGGCGGTGAATAGCTGGTACATAAAATGGTCAAATTAAGTGTTTTCAAAATTTTTGAAAAATACAAAGATTTCAAACCTGAAGGTAGGCTATAAAATACATTTGAAAGAACAAAACTTCATACAAGAAAAATTTACGCCATCATGGTTTTTACCTCGTTTTCACCATAATTACCTCAAATGTCAGCCATCTTGATTTCACCCTACTTCAATGTCAAAATGGCCCCTTTATCTCCCAAAAAATGGGGCTATTTAAGTGGAGAGCAGTTTTTGCCTCAACATGCCTCATCTATAATATATAATATACGTCTATGGAAAAATACGTCAATTTATTTATAATAATATAATACATTTGCCATCTGGACCATTCCTTGTGAATTTATTTTCTCAGCATAAATGTTTAAATAATTAATAAAGCTGCCAAAACGCTACGTGTTGTCATGACGTCACATTCTTGTAACCACCTGTCAACTATCAAAACACACTAAACATGTCAAATCCTAGAATGTTTGGTGTTTGGTCATTTTACTATTTTAAAATGCCTTTTATTATCGAAGTGAAACGCTGAAATTCCACATAAAACTTCGACTGACAAGTGACATGTAATTTTTTCAAATGACGTTTACTGACGGTAATAATAGGATTAGTGAGGCCATTTAAAAAAAAAAAGACGAAGTACAAGAATATGACGTCACGTTTAACGACTGGCCGCCTTCACCATAGGATAATTGCCTATTATGCGCTATATTGTATGTTTACGTTTAGATTAAATTGAATCTGAACAGAACAGAGTGTACTACGATGTCGAAGGCGTGATGCCGTGGTGGTCTACTGGTCAATTCAGGAAGGTTAGGCAAGTAGTTGAGACTTTAATACAGTGGCGTTGGGTTCCTGTAAATCCATTCCTATCGGCTTCACTTACCACTTACCTTTTGAAGACCCTTATCTAAATCCCTAATTCCCTACCTATTCTCCTTCCCTATTAAGGAGGTAACTAGCCTCCGACACTGATATAATATTGTCTTTACGTAAGCAGTAGATCATAATATTATGTAGATCTCTCGCCAGTCGTGTCGGTCATCCCGTCCGTCCCACTGGATTTCGAGAGTAAAGGAAGAGAGAGTGCTGCTGCTTTTGTGCACTGCGCACACACTTGGGCACTATAACATAACTCCAGCTAGGAAGGACTAGGCAAATTCGACCATAACGCATTCAGTGCGGAGTGCCCAGTCCGGAAAAAGTGGGATGCCATGGCGCGAGCGACAGTTGCATATGGTCTTGAAGACTAGAATACCACCAATGGCACCGGTAGTCAAGAGAAATTGGATGATTATTAAAATAATTTAATAAAACCAATGCTATCTGTGGGACTATGACTGGACTCTGTGTACATGTATTGCAATAAATAAAAACTGTCTCGGCATATACAGGGTGGCCAAAAAGTCGTGGATCAAACGAAACAGGGAGATAAAGGAGGTAATTTCCAACAAAAAATCTTTCTCCAGCATGGCTATAACTTCATTGCACGAAAAGATATGAACTATTTTTGTTTTTTCAATGAAAGTACCGAGTTTTTTTACAATTTAATCAGTAAAAAGTTAAAATGATTAAAAATAATTAAAAAAAAGCTGTCGTATTATGACTCGATTTTGTATCAATACTACAAAAAATGTATTGCATCTCTTGGTATCAAACTTAACGAGCAATTAATGTTTTTCCGTAAATTTTGATGCGTTTCAAAAAATTACTTCTCTCTTTAAGAGCACCATTTGAAAAAAAAACGTATTACGGAAAGGTGACCCTGTATTATAAAAACTTGCCGGTTTAATGCTGATTAAAATGAGGTACAACACTTTACTTTTTGATCTTTAGTTTTGGTTTTATAATCGTTTTTTCATACCAAGGTGCAAATTTCATTAAATGAGCCTTATTTTTAAATTTAACGATTTATCTTTTCTAGGAAACGAAAGGGTCATACAATACAAACAACTCTGTAAAAACACTCGATACAAAGGAATTGTGCCTCTCTTTCACACTAACCATTTAATCCTTTGTCGAAAAAGGTCAGAATACCCGTCTTAGTTCAGGTAGTAGAATGCCGGGCGAAGCAGAGCGGGAGGGGTGGAAGCGCGTGAGTATCTTTCTTTGTTTAGTGTCTCACTCACTTTCTGGATGTGACTACGCACACTTATTATTTTGCACGGTATTTTTTGTGATTAGTTGTGACCCGCGCTTCGTTTCTGGACTTGTGATTGATTGCCTACCTGTGACCTACGCTTTGTTTATGGACTTGTGATATTGCCTACCTGTGACTAGCGCTGTGTGAATCGGATTTTGTGATCACTTCGGATTGGCTAGATAAGCTAAAATAGCTGCTGCGAGGAGAGCATACACCCAACGGGAGTATGCAGAAATGCATTACCTCTATGGTTTTTGCGATTACCGTCTCGCGCTGCTGCCAGAGAATATCGACAACGTTACCCTAACCGAGACCGTTTCCCGGACTACAGGGTCTTTATGCGCGTGCATAATGCGTACATGGAGGGAACCTTACCCGGGGAGCATGCTGCGAGAACAGGAAGACCAGTAGTACGATTTGATAATGAAGAGCAAATACTGAGACAGTTAAGATTGGACCCTGGTATTAGCCAACGCCAAATATCACGAAATCTCGGGATCCCACGATCGACGGTGCAGCTTATCATTAAAAGAAATAAATTTCACGCTTACCACGTGCAAAGGGTGCAAGCTTTACTGCCAGCTGACTATGAACCTAGAGTGAGGTTTTGTAGAGAGATGCTTAGAAGACACAGAGAGGATCCGCAGTTCTTCAACAAAGTGGTATGGACTGATGAGACAAATTTTAGAATAATGGGAGTTTTTAACATCCACAATTTACATTATTACTCCAGAGTGAACCCACATATCATCAGAAATGATCGATTCCAGCATCTGTTTGGGATAAACATGTGGGGTGGAATAATTGACCAGCAGCTTGTGCTACATGAAATGCCACCAAGGCTGAATGGTGCTATGTATTTGAATTTTTTACAAAATAATTTGAACCAAATACTGAACGAAGCTGAGATTCCTGAAGATAGACTGGCAGAAATGTGGCTGCAACAAGACGGCGCCCCGCCTCATTACACTAGAGCAGTTCGAGAACATTTGAACGAGCGTTTCCCTAACCGGTGGATTGGTCGAGGTGGACCTATTGCATGGCCACCCCGGTCGCCCGACCTTAATCCCAGGGATTTTTTTGTTTGGGGCTATTTTAAAGAAATAATGTATCATGGAGAGAATAACACCGAACAAGAACTACGACAAAAGCTCGAGTTTGCTAAGTTACAAATTCAAAATAACAGAGGTGCATTCCGCCGATTACGAGCAAATTTTATTAGGCGGTGCAGATTGTGCGTTATGGTCAGAGATAGGAACTTTGAACATTTAATGTAAAAATTTGTATTTAATAAAAGTACTAAGGCACAATCGTTGTTTTTATTTCGTAATGGCTTCTGAAATTACTATGTAATATGTATGAGAAAAAATCTAATTTTTCCTTTGAATTTATCATTTTATGAAATTTGCACCTTGATATGAAAAAAGATTATAAAACCAAAACTAAAGATCAAAAAGTAAAGTGTTGTACCTCATTTTAATCAGCATTAAAACGGCAAGTTTTTATAATACAGGGTCACCTTTCCGTAATACGTTTTTTTTTCAAATGGTGCTCTTAAAGTGAGAAGTAATTTTTTGAAACGCATCAAAATTTACGGAAAAACATTAATTGCTCGTTAAGTTTGATACCAAGAGCTGCAATACATTTTTTGTAGTATTGATACAAAATCGAGTCATAATACAACAGCTTTTTTTTAATTATTTTTAATCATTTTAACTTTTTACTGATTAAATTGTAAAAAAACTCGGTACTTTCATTGAAAAAACAAAAATAGTTCATATCTTTTCGTGCAATGAAGTTATAGCCATGCTGGAGAAAGATTTTTTGTTGGAAATTACCTCCTTTATCTCCCTGTTTCGTTTGATCCACGACTTTTTGGCCACCCTGTATATGATCATGTTAAATGGTACAGCATATATAGCAGTAGCAAATTACACAAAATATACAGAAATAATGCACAATGAGTACTACCAACCAGTCCTAGAATGTAAACTGGTACCAAATACTATATGCTCGCGCACTGGTACCCACACAGGTTTGCAGCGGTATTATTGTGATATAAACTTGATGCAAAACTATTTCGGGGTGGACACTCCGAACTGAAAATGATGTACAAACAGAAGAGAGTAAATTGCAACTTAAATTGAATTATGTTATAAATTAAACTAATTGTAACTCTAAAATTGTAACTGAAATTGGAATTAGGATGGAAATCAAGTAAAATATAAGATAAGTGAATAGTAATATAACAAGAAAAATATAATGAATGTGTCAGTTTCTATGGAAGATAGGATAACGTAGCAAGACAAAATGTGAACAACTAAAAATTCGATAAAATAAGACAATGTAAAATGTAATGATACAGAAAAGAAATGTTAAAAATACTAAATAGTTTTAAGAAAGTAAAAGTGTAAGCAGAAATGTTAAAGTAATTTAGGAAAAAGCAAAAGAAAGATTATAAAATTAAGGTGTAAATATAAGATAAAGTTAATGAAGCAAAACAAAATGTGAGTAGTGACAAACAATTATAAAATAAGTAGAAGAAAATAAGACAGTAGTTCAAGTTTTAAGTGTAATGTAGTGTTGGATGTGTAGAGTTAAATGAAAATTGTGAAATTGAAATAAATGTCGGTAGAATATAGAAATGATGTAGATAAGTATGAGAAAGATGATAATGGAAAACATGTTAGGAATAAGGAAAAAAATGTAATAGTAAAGTATATGAGGGGTGGGTGTACATAATAACACAAAGGAAACGTTAACATATTGTAAAAAGCAAAAAATAAACAAAGAAAATAATTGTCCTGGCTAATGGCCGGGGGAACAAGAGACAAAAAAAAAAAAAAACATAAGTCCAGCGTATCTGGCCTAGTTTCAACGAAACTGGCCACCGTCAACAAAATCGATGTCGGTGTGAATGAGGGTTTTTAAATTCGTGACATCTGACAGCTTTTTGACACGACAAGACCGTCGCGCTACCGCGCGCCGCCTGGTGACAGAAAAAGAATCGAAAATTCTTACGCCACCAGATGTCGCTTTGTGTGCGTTGGCTCTGCCCCCTAGCGGCAGAAAAAATATCAAACACCCTCATTAAACCACACATATTACACATCTCAGTTTGCGTCGGGGTTAAGAATCCACCTACATATTTTAATTGACATTCTCCTAACAAAACCCATGAACCTTAAACCCTTTGAATTCAGCGAACATGAAGTTATTAATTAATATACAATAATATCACTTTATGCAGAATAATCGAACCATGAAAAATGTTACTTAAAATTTAATTGAAAATGTTGTTTTTATGACTTTTGTATGTAAGTCTTTGTTTTATTTGTGGTGTAATTATTTGTGGTGTAATGTCTCATTGTGTCAAATAAATGTTTATTATTATTAAAATGCATCATACTATGAAATAACTTGTATGATAATTTTTCCACTAATTATATTTTTGAAATAAATAATTTTCACCTAAAGTACATTAGTAATATTATATATTCTTTGCCTAAAGTAAGTTTTAATATAAATTAAGTCTACATACATTCAGTTGACGTATCATAATATCATCGTATGTAAACTTCATTTGTCCGAACCGGAACCCTTATTTAAGTGATAGTGCTGCTAGTCGCTTCACAGATCTCTACCAAGCCGCATCGCATGCCCATTTATACAGGTGACTAAAATCGCCTGCGGCTTGGCTAGTTCCTTCAAAAAAACTACCGATATACCAAGGGCGATCGACAATTTGTACGGTGGTATTTAGTCACCAACCGCATGCGGCCGGACGCCGCGCGGCCACAGTCGGATGCTACTGTGAAAATCGATCGTGTAAAATATGACAATTCGGCTAGGAAGCAACGCAATTCGCAAGGCAATATTACCAACAAAAATGACAAGGCGATTTTTCAAGCTGCCGCGGTTCGTGCGTCGCCGACATAACTATTAAATACAAATTCGTGATCAAAAACGCACGAATCGCGACCAGGCCCGCACCGGGAAAATCGACCCATGTAAATGCCGTATTACACAGGAGACTAAAATCGCCAGCGGCTTGGCCAATTCCTTAAAAAATTACCAAGGCCTGCAACCGGTCCAAATTTAGTCACCAACCGCATAGTGGGATGCCCTATGACCCTACTTTGGGGCTTGCGGCTTTAGTCACTTGGGAGTTGGGACTTCGCAGAATTGCCGTTATTGGTTCTTTGCCCTCAACAAATCTCTTTTTCATTTCTCATACTCGGAAAGTAGTGTTGTTTTGATCTGATTATTGGGTGGAAGATGCTGCTTTCCTTTCATAGGGAGGGAAAAACTCATACAAATTCATTCCGGCCCGAGGGCCGGAAAAACTTCAAAACTTCAAAAATAGAACTGCTGTCAGCTGTCAAGAGTTTTATGTAAAAAAAACTATTGACAATGATATGACTTTCTAAACAGCCAGTGTGAATTTAGCGCAAACGTCTTTGAGCGGAATAAGCCGCGAGTGCCGCGAGTCGCGACAATTATTACGCGGCGAGCGGCAAGTTCCATATTTAAAATTTAAAAAGTCAACACAAATTGGCGGGATACTGAAATCTGTTATGTATGTATCTGTGACGGACTTTTGTGCTAAGATTTGAATTGAATATTAAAAATGAGTTCAAGCGAAATATTGACACCAAAATATATTGATCCAGAACAGCCAAATTTCTCAAAATATATCAAACAACATAAATATTCCAAACAAAAATGTAACTTTAATTTCACGAATTGTCCTAATTTGACTATTAATTTTAAATATGCACTACTAATATATTATTATCAATAAATAGTTTAGATAAAAAACTAGTTTTATTTTCCTCATATTCTAAATGAAAAGTAGAGTGTTTGCCACGGGTAAAAGAATCAATTCCTACTCGGACTATAGCACAATCTACTATTCCCTGCATGTGGGCATGTGTATTGTGTATATGGCGCGTTTTACGATAACAACCCTTTACCTTAAGATATTGGTACAAGGAACGTGACAGAATTTTTGTATTTCACAAAATGTTTTCCATTTTCTTTTTAACCGACTTCCAAAAAAGAGGAGGTTCACAAGTCCACTGTATATGTTTTCTAGTAACAAATACAAAAAACACAAGACATTACTGAACGAATGGCCGGTTTGATTGAAGAAATACTGCATATTGGTCTATGGTCAAAGGCTGGGACTATAATATGATCCAGAATCCGGCGGGCCCGGGAAAATTCTGAGCACTGAAAATAGAACTCTGCGCTAGTAGAATAGAGTTGAAAATCGAAGTGGCGAGTGTCGAGCTGTCATATATGACATTGACATTTGACTCGACACTTGTGTGTTCGATTTTCAGCTCTATAATATTGGCGCAAAGTTCTAATTTTCAGTGCTCTAAATTTTCCCCAACCTTACGGATTCCTGACAATAAAGTCCCAGTCTAACAAAAAACCCGAGGGCTCACAGAAAAGGCGTGCGTAGACCGGTAGGAGGGGAAGAGAAGACTTGTAAGGTGTATGCTAAAAGTAACGCGTAGTGCGAACATACAGACTGATGAATGGGAATTTGTCATTTTGTTTACACAATCCGTCAGTATGTCTATTCTTGTATAGATAAAACGCATTTGTACGGCGGTCATGCAGGTCATGCTACGCGTGCTGGTGTTGCAAACATTCAATAAAGCCGGCTATACATGTTGGCCCAGCGTTGCTGAGCGATGGCCAGCGTGTAGACAGCCGATTTGCCTTGCCTTGTCATCGCTCGGTGTCGCTCGCTTAATTAGCCGAATGAAACCCAGCGCCAACATGTGTAGAGCTCATTTGCCGCTTCTTGTCTTCGCTCACCGTCACTCGTGATCACACGCCTCACTTTGGACCGGTGTCGGTTTTTGTGCACAAATCAAAGGCGCTCGTCTGCGCTCGCCGATCGACCATTGTGTGGGCAGCTCGACAAAACACTCGTCTAAATTGGCCGCCTGAATTTGCATTCAAGGAACTTGTTCAACGTGTGGATATTAGCACTTGCGTTGCACCATGTACAGCCGACATAACATAAGCAGATTTATCGCTAGTAAGTAGTAACAGTAGTAAGTAGTAACACAGTATTTAGCAAGTGATGACATAACCAAGGTCAGTATTATATTCTCTTATCAAAATCCCAACTTGCTAAATAATTCGTTTGTTTTAAACATGAGCTTTTAATTTTGTACTACGACTAAGTATTTACATTTCAATATGTAAATTCTTACTAGCATTTAATAGTAATGATGAAAAAGTTTAAAACTCCCGACAACGCAAATTATATAGCCTATGTTACCCGAGCTATATTATAACGAATCTATTGATAACTCATTAATTAAAATCGGACCAGTAATTTTGGTGCTACGGTGGCACAAACATACATACACATAGACTGCCAAAATCATTATTCATTACCCTTCCTCCGCTTCATTCCGCTTCGATGCAGTCAGGTAAAAAGCCTCCGTTAAAAGTTACAACTTACATGATACATCCCTACTTTCTTTTTACCCGACCACGGCGAAGCCTTTTGGCCAAAAGGAAGGTTAATGATTTTGGCAGTCTATGTATGTATGTATGTTTGTTCCATCGTAGCGCTTAAACTACTGATCCGATTTTAATAATTTAGGTGTCATTAGTAGCCCGGGTAACAAAGGCTATATAATTTACGTAGTCGGGTTATAGTTTTTATAAAAAAATATAGTTATTTAATTATACTCGTTATCTTATTGCAATTAATTCATTAATAATAAGCCATAGCTCCTCCATCGATGATGAAGCGTTTGATTTCGTGAATCACTTCACTTCATCTAAATATAGGTTTGTTTGTTTGTGTTATCTATATATCCGGTTGTTACGGTTAAATGTGTGGATTATGGCGCAGGAATATCATTTACGTAGACGGGTTACAGTTTGTTATAAAAATATATGTTAGGAGTTTAGTGTCGGGACTCGGGCCGCACCAAGGCGGGCCGCATTGCAAAGCAATCGCAAAACAATCGCAAAGAAAGACTGCCGGAAGACTGAAGAATTGTGTCAAACCAACACCTACTGTCTTATACAAACGAATGGTAGTGTGAGCGAGGTAGTGTGTGTAACTTTATTTTTATTAATTTGTATGTATATCTGAGCATTCTTTAAAAAAAATTTGCTTTCTGGCACAAACTTTAACTGTACCAAATTTCATATTCCTTCGCACAATTCTTGTAAAACTTCAACGTTTTTGCTTCATGTATTACTTAATATAATACTAGAGATCGCCCTGTGGTCGAAATTCGCCCAAAATTCATATTAAAAATGTTTACTTTAAATTTTTAGGGTTCTTTTGCCTCTTAGATACGCAATAAAAATGTGTAAATTTTGTCTACGATATTCACAGTTCCGGATTTACACATTTGCCGCCCATAGGCTATTTAGTTTTATCCCCTCCCCCCCAAACTTCCTTCTCAAAATTACTCTTCTTATACTAATCAAGAGAATATTTTTTCAATTGTGCTGGTTGAAATTTGTACCAATACCTATTTAAAGGTGTGTATTCTTTAAATAAAAACAACAGCGCAAATATATATTATAATATATGTGTTTTGTACGTTGAAAGCGAGCGAGTGGAGTGAGCGAGCAAAATTTTCTCTAATGTCGCAGGATAAAATTGGATTAATCAATATTTTTTCAATTGGTTTGGTTTAATTTGTTACAAATATCTTTTTGTTTATTCTTTGGAATAATCGAATTGAATAAATCCCTATTGACCAAAACAAGTGACACACATTAGCACACTGTCAAAATCTGCAGAGTCCCAAATCTTCTCAATACCAAAAGAATCCGCCGCCGCCCGCCGTTCTCATTAAAAAAATAACGAATTTTTATTTTATAGTATTGAAACGATTTTAGAATATTTTGTATCGTATATTACCGTATATTATATATATATATATATATATATATATATATATATATATAATATTACAGAGCTATTTTTTTTTGTAATCAGACGTTAGGGAACGTACCCATACTACGTGACCTATTTTTTAAGATTTTTTGACCCCTCCCTCCCCTCGGTATCGGTAACGACTCGTAGTATATACCAGACTTCCCCCCCTCTCCTTAAAGTTTTTACGTAGTATTGACAAGTATGATTTTTAATCATTTCGCAGGCAGAAAGTGTAACAAGTGAACAATAATTTGACTCATATAAGTTTTTATGAATACGGCGTTTATTGCATAAGACTGCATGCATGCTTATAATTACTAGTCAATTAAATATTATGAAGAAAATTAATAAAAAATAAATGTTGTGACAGATTGACAAACGTCAACGTGTAATAAAATTACATCAAACGCACGGTAGGAGTTTTGCCGGGGAATTCGATGGGTGACGTTGTGGATTTTGCATTTCTTTCATGTGTTATTTCGGTTCTTAATGTGTACTATTGGTAGAATATTAACTATTAAATATTCGTTAACGTGCACAAGGTTGGGCAAGTGGTACAACTTCTAAAAACGTGCTATTTTGAGTTTCCCTCCAAAAGTCCCTAGGAACTTTCAGTAAACCTTCTACCAATTTACTGAATCGACTGACATGACTCTGACTCATGACTGCACCGACTATTTATTTGGACTTTGACTAGACTTTAGACTTGACGATTTTGGAATACGGTAATGAAAATTGAAACGAAACTTCTATTTCCCGCCTTTTTAACGTGACACTGGCAAATGGTTATAAACCGATGCCATATATATATATATATATATATAAAAAACGCACGGTAGGTAGTGTGAGCCAACTTAGGTAGCGATAATACATATAAACTATAATTAATGTAACAAGTAAAAGAATATCAGTCCAGTTCCATTAAAACAACAAAAAATAAAATTTCCCTCATGTTTTTCACGATGAAACCGGATGCTAATAATAATAGGGATTGAATTAATGAATAGACCATCAATCGATATAGTTTTTATAATTCAAATACTCGTTTTTGTTTGACGTCGATTCGAAAATCCATTTGGTTTCAACTAATAACTTTCTCTATGGGACAACAAAATCGATTAAACTTCTTAAGGGTACAACACTACAAATTTTAAACACAAATAAATCACAATAATATGTCTAAAATAAATATATAATATAATATAATATATGTGTGTGCGTGTGTGAACCAAATCCATTGTAGTGTGTGTAGATGATATTTTCATTATTTTAATTTATTTCTAAGAATTATTTTAAGAAATTTAAGCTTCTCGCACGCTTTCCTCGGCATAAACTTTATTTGTGCCAAATTTCACTCTCATCCGTACGCACAATTCTCGTAAAACTGTACTTGAAATTTTGCTATATAGATAATTTATAATATAATATTATTATGATTACTATCGCACGATGTACAGTTTGTAGGGTACATGCCGGGCCGCATGGCAGTAACCAAAATCCGCGGCGGATTAAAACTCCTGAAAAGTGAATCAGTATACAATGTTCAGTAATTAATTTTCTGTAATATAGTCTATTCGCGTTAAAAATACATTGAAATATATAAAAAATCTAAATTAAACAATGACCACAGTGAATTAAATAGTTACTTCGTAACAATCACGCATGAGCCGTGTTCAGAAAGCCATTTTGACTTAATATTATGAACCAGTGGCGAAGGCTGGTTCTCCTTCATAGGGAAGCCCTAGCATGTATAATAGGTAGGGATTTGGATGAGGGTCTTCAAAAGGCAAGTGGTAAGTGAAGCTGATAGGAATGAAGTTATAGGCACCCCACGCCACTGTTATGTACTTACGCGTGAATTTTAGACATTTACTGACTTCCTAACGCGAATAGACTGTAGGTGTTTCACGGTCCTCAATGAGCTATTTAAGTATCAAAGCAGCCACAAAACTACGGTATAAACTGCGTGAAGTACGGGAATATACGGCCTTGGGGTTAGCACTTAGCGGTGTACATAATATAACTATGTATATATCTGACAATACACTGTATGTTATTGAATTGAGGACGCGTTTTATGGCATAAGCCAGACGAGCAGACTGAACGCCTGATGGTAGGCGATTACCGCCGACAGTGGACATACACGTAATATTTAACAGAGTTCTAGCAAGTTACAAGATGCCACATTTTTATGTCCCCAACCTCTATTGGGCCTTTTAGACTGGGACTATATGATCCGGAATCCGGCGGTCTCGGAAAAAATAGAGCACTGCTCAAGCAAAAAGTAAAATTTGTGCTAAGCGTGAACCCTGGATCCAAAAGTACTGAACAGAACTCAGTCTTTAAAGATACACGTTTGGAAATTTCGGCGTTAATTAAAGAACTGCAAGCATATACCAATTTATGTAACTTACAGTAATCATTATCATCATCATCTTATATACAATACCTAATGGAAGCTTGGCGCGTATTAAATTATACATACTATTTACACATATTATGTACCGACTTCAAAATTATGAAGATTGAGTAGAGAAATAGTTATTACCAAATTTAAAAGGAGAATTATTTAGAAAATAAGTTTTATTTCATACTTTTTTGTGCATTTTTACTTTGGAACTCAGCGTATCTAGCGTATCTATATTCCAGTCACCGCAGAACACAATCTTTTTTTCTTTTCTTCTTTTGTTAAGTACATGTAAAGTTGTCTCGTGTTTATTAATAAGTGTATCAATATAGCTATTTGGTGTTCTATAAATACAAATAACCAATAAATTATAATATATTAATTCGACAACGTGCCTCAAATACATTAACAATTATTTGCTTACATCTACTTTACATAAGACAATTTAGTTTCAAGGCAGATTTTAGCCCCAATATAGATGTAACATATAGCCCCAATGAAATAAGAATTCCACCTAGGAGTCTAACGGAACAAGTTGAATTATTTGCACAAACCTGTATTTTAGCATTAAAAATGTTGTTTAAAAACTTTCGTCGAGGGACAGAGAGAGAGATAGCGGCGTAAACGTAACGTTATCGAATGTTAATTGCATGAAACTCCGTCAAAATCATTACAGCGCCCATACAAATTTTATTTGAGGTTGGCAAATGAGTTTTCAATTTCAACTCGATACCTTCACGCGTTCCCAAAATAAAGGATCTTGAGTCTTGGCAGACAGATAGATGGACGGACAACATTAAGTGATCTCATGGTTCCGTGTTTTCCTATTGAAGTACGGAACCCTGAAAAGTAATTTAAAATCGCGACTATGCAACAAGGTAGTAAATCGCGACTATACTCAGTTACAACAAAGTGGCGACTCGCGGATAATAAATTATAAGAAGTTTCCAGAAGGTCGGTAATTTCGAGCCGTGCATGCCGTGAGTCGTGACCCAGTCAATTAATTGCTCTCAACCGCATCTTAAGTTCCGACGAGGACAGACATTTTATAATTGGCGAAATTGGTCCTCCGAGTAACTAAAATGCCATGAAAATATTTTACCAAAAAGTTAGGTGTAAATTTTTGTTAGGCGATTGTGAAACAAGCACATAAACGCCTTTAGCGTTTATGTGCTTGTTTCACAATCGCCTAATAGGTGACAACAATAGGTGACAAATGGCTTGTCCGGAATTTTTGTCTCTGTCGCTCAGTATAAAATAAGCAGCGACAAAAATTCCGGATAAGCTATCCATCACTTATTAGGCGATTGTGAAACAAGCACATAAACTCCTTTATTTACACCTATCTTTTTGGTAAAATATTTTCATGGCATTTTAGTTACTTGGAGGACCAATTTCGCCAATTATAATATGTCTGTACAGACCGTAAATCTACTAAATATGATTAAGATAAAATGTGGAAAATATTCTGATATTTTTGGCTCTTCAGACAAAAATTAAGGATTTTCTTTATAGTATGAAAAATTACCGCCTTCTCAGAAACTGGGTTCGATTATTATCGGTGCCGGATCCGGTATGTCTGTACGGTTTGGATACACTAGTACACGTTAATACATATATCCTAATCCGGATTTCCATACCTATTATCACATAAAGTTGTTTACAAAGTGTTTCAATAAAAAGTGGTTTAAAGTTAAAAAACCTATTGGCCAGATATATATGATCGTCCGTTTCCAAGTGGCAAATTATATCGTCCACAATGCGGATATAAGAGCCAAGTTCAATATTATGATGTATGCCTTGGTTGTTGATTTCAATGACCAATGCAGTGACATCTACATGGTGCCAAGTTCAAAGGTCTATGGTTAAATAACATCTATGGTTAACAGTTAGCTTGAACTCGGCTTAAGGCTACGTGTTTAGTGGCCGCGACAGAAAAAACAGCACTGTTATTAGAGCTGTGCGCTATTAAAATAGAGCTGAAAATCGTGTTGAGCTGTCAAATCTGACATTTGACACTTCGAATTTCAGCTCTATTCCATTGGCGCAGTGTTCTATTTACAGTGCAGTTTTCTCTGTCGCGATCACAAAAAAACTCTCGTGGGTTTACTCTCGAGAGCTAACTCGCTGCCGAGTGCTACGTCACACGTGTCTAGATGTTTGTGCGGATAACATATTATTATATAATTAGTGCCGGATAAACACTAATTTTGCAGGATCCGGTTAACCCTATCTAAATTATTACAAAGTCTTATGGTCTCTACTAAAAAACTTGGTCATATAACGTCGTTAGTTACTGTTGTCAGGCCACAGTTACCAAGTGGCCATTCGTAATGTCAGCCACAGGCCACAGGCCACAGCCCACAATGCATCTATTAATATTCATGAAACTCAAGCTGACATCTTGAATTTTCATCATCATCTCAGGTCGACACCGCCACGTTACACGTTTGCTGGGGTTTAGCGCCGATATTTCAAATGGTTTCATCGATCAGTGTAGAGAACACACATAATAAATAAATAATTTTATTTAACCAATTTATTTTATAGTTTAAAGTTTTTGTTTGTTGTCTTTCTTTTACCTCAATCAGACGATTACGTCGTTTGGTTTTTAACATTTCTCAAAATCAGCGCACGCGTTTGGTTTAATTATGTAGTGCCGACTGCCGCAGAGGTACAAACCCACACACATGCACAGAGATCTCACTAATATTACAAACGCGAATGTTAGTATGTATCGATGTTTGTTACTCGGCTTGTTCTTGCGAGAAAAGTGTAGCGCTCAGTGAACGGGGAATCCGTTTGTTCACCTACTAGCTATGTTCTATGTGTTTGAGCCTACAAAAAAAAAAACGGGAACCGTACATTTTGCCGCCATAAAGTAGCCCATGTCTTCCGTGGTCTACTTATATCTGTGCCAAATTTCATGATGATCAGTTAAATAGTATTTACGTGAAAGGGAAACAACCAAACAAACCTAACTTACTTTCACATTTACAATATTTATGAGGATATAGTAGGAACAAGGAATAATAGGAACTAGTAGGATTAAAACACTTTATAATATTATTACTTATGTTTTATAATTACTTAAGTCATAGGCCATTTGAAAACGAAGGCTTTACGTTTTAAAAATATAAAGTAATCTTTACTTATCCACCAATTAGAAATATTTTTCGTTTTGTTAAATAAAAATTGGCTTTTTCGGGATTAAGTGCTTTATATACTTATTCCGCGGCTACTTATACCAAGGCTTAAATATACTTTTCATGAAACAATAAAGAAGCCTACTAAGCGCTCTCAAATGAATTCCGAATCGTTTCAGCCATGAGCGAGGGCCGGGGACTGAGAAATAGCCAGTTTACGATATCTTTGTTCTACATCTTCGTACCGACAGCAGAAAAATGTTTTATTTTTAACAGCTTTTGAGCAAAAATTTACGCTTTTGAGCTACATGTTCTCTGAATAACTCCCGCTGGAAAAGAAACAGCGCTGAAAATAGAACTCTGTGTTTATACAATAGAGCTGAAAATTTAACACACTCGAAAACACGGCAGCAATTGAAATTAAGTTCAATTTTCAGCTCTATGGTATTAGCGAAGATTTCTAATTTCTGAGCTGTTTCTTTTCCGGCCGGAAAGATTGCGGATGCATCTATATGCATTCCGAGTCCGAGCCTCAAATTTCATATATTAATTTCATATATTCAAAATTTATTTTTATCCAATTCCTTGTCCTTAAACCGGGTTTGTAATGTCATCTAAAAAAATAATTTTATTAATTAAAAGGTATTTTAAAGTACTTAGAAATTAAATAGAGAAGTCTGCTTTTGTATTGGGTTACCATTTAGATATTTTCAATGTCCTGACAAAAAGCCTGACAGTTCAAAAAAGTCAGGATAATTTAGTCACAGAATGCAAACATTAGGTATCCACTTAGAAAGAGACAACAGTGAAAAATTAGCATACTCTCGCTCGGGGACGAAGGTTATGTAAGTTTTAGTACATACTAGCTGATACCCGCAAATTCATTTGCTTATAACTAACGAAAACGGAACCCTATTTTTCAAACGGAACCCTCAGATGGAGAAGAAGGAGCCTATGTTACACCTTATAACATCAGCTATGATCTGTCAGTGAAAGTCCCGTGTGAATCGGTCCAGCCGTTTCAGAAATTAGCTGGAACACATATACAGATAGACAGACAGACGTAAAGAGAAAAACTTTAAATATTGATTTTATAACATAAGTACCGTATATATTTTCATATGCATTAAGTAAAAGGCTGTTAATTAAAAATTTAAAACAGACAGTAGTGGTTTATTAGGCTATGGATTAAAACATAGGCTAATTTTTAACCCCAAAAAGGAGTGTTTCCGTTGGATACTTTATATACGCGAGCGGAGCCGCGGGCAAAAGCTAGTACTAAATATGGCTTTCAATTAATTTTTCTGAGCTATGCTGAAAATATTGGAATCAACACGTGTATCGACTGGCGCTTGACCGGATTTACTTGCTGACGGTACAGATCACTTCATCAGATTTTACGCTCGTGAAACTTTCATTCACTCTCCAGAGTATAACGATTTTGTTTAAAATAGATCATCGTCATCATCATCATCATCAGCTTCCCGGGGCACGATTGATGGAAAGCGATAAGATTATCTTGTGGGGCACGGGTTGAGCACTACATTATGTAGAATGTAGATGCTGTAATGAACAGCGGCTGCACGTCTAAGAATAGAGAAATATAGTTACATAGTTATATATATATATATATATATATATAGGCACTAGGTAGCAATGTCTGTCAATAGAAGTCAACATATTTTGCTGTCTACTTTTGACAGAAACGGAACAAATTTTGGCATAATTATTTTAATTGTGGGAGAGCCACGCTTCGGCATGAGTGGGCCGGCTATACCGGGTAAATACCACGGCCTCACAGAAAACCGGTGTGAAATAACGCTTGCGTTGCGTTTCGCTGAGTGAGTGACGTTACCGGAGGCCCAGTTGGGGATATTAAGGACAGGGAACGCAAGTCGCAACACCAGAGGAGTTACAAGTGTAATTCCTCTGGTGTTGCGAGTGTCCATGGGCGGCGGTAATCGCTTACCATCAAGCTATATAACGTCTGCTCGTTACCTGGTTCATTTCATAAATAAAAAATAAACAAAAAAGCGGGACCATTCATAATTCTCGTTCGATAACTTTACCGCGGCCCGTCAACTGATAAACGGTTGCTGCGTTTAGCGAAGCGACCAATAGCCGCGCTGGAAAATTATGGAATCCGTGTCGAAGCGGCCTTGTGAATAGCTCCGCAGAATGGATAGAAACTGATTTTTAGACCGCCAAGTAAAACGCCCTGTATCCTCTTCTATATACCCAATGCGATCAATTTTTGGCTACAACCTACAAGGTGATAAAATAAGAAATAGCTGTAACTATAATAAATAAATTATGCGCGTGCAGTGAGTGTGGTCTGAAAAGAACCATTTTCATTTTGTGTTACTCTTAAGCGGCTTTCAGACTACGCTATAATATAATAGTATATAGCATATATAGTATATATCTCATAGCACATCAATATCGCGCACCATACATTGTTATGGACACGTTCACACTGTGCTGTACTATATATTATTGGCTCACTATACGCTATAAAATTGTGCGATATTGTGCGATGCTGAGTTCATGCTGTGCTATATCGCGCGTCACCCTCTTCTTCCTCCCTCATCCTCGAGTCATCGGTCAACTGAGCTTGCTATATACTATAAATGCTTGCGGTAATATCGCGTAATGTGAACGCCATGCTATATAGTATAGCATTAGGTCCATCTTTGCTATACTATATAGCACAATAGTATAGCGTAGTCTGAAATGAGCTTTAGTCAGAAGCGGAATACTGTATTTAAAGCTTTACGTGAAAAATACTAACATTTAATTTTTACGCCTGGCTGGCTGCTGAAAATGATTTAAAACTTTGTTAGTAACATACCTATGTTGTATGTCACTCTGTAAAAAATGTTAATATGTTAATAACACATTATATTTTAATGTCTGTTCTCATGTACAGGGACTTCCCACAGCGTTGTATTACAATAGCGCTCCTGGTAATAATTAACTTTTATTTATTACGTGTAATTTATATACTTACATGAAACATACGGGTGTCCTAGAAGACAAAACAACCACACTGAGATTAGATTTTTACTAGTAATGCCTGCTACACACGTAACGTTTTACCGTTATTCGTAACGATAAAACGTTAGGTGTGTAGCGAGATTTGAATATACATTATTACAACTGTAAAATCATGTAAAAACACACTACATTCTTAAAGGTCTGAATTTGGCCAGTACCTACTGACTTATTATTTTCTCATGTAACATAAAAACTACTAATTATAATAATACTATTTAGTTACCTACATTCCTATATGTATTAACTAGCTGTTGCCCGCGGCTCCGCCCGTGTAAATACAGTATCACTCGGGAACACTGTACTTTTTCGGGATAAAAAGTAACCTATGTTTTAATCCAGAGCCTTAATTTCTACCATACCAAATTTCATCGAAATCAGTTCAGTAGTTTTTGCGTGAAAGTGTAACAAACATTCATCCATACATACGTCCATCGATTACAAACTTTCACATTTATAATATTAGTAGGATTAACTGCGTCGATAATATAATTCCTGACTCGTACCTACAGTCAGTATTATTACAATTTAACTCGTATTTCTACTGGAAATTGATACGAAATGCTTAGTAAATATTTCGAATCAACTTCCAGTACCAAATACCAATACATAAAATTTCATTTTTTATTATGTGATGATGATGATGATATCCATGTAGTCCTATATTTCGGCAGTCGGCAGCTATTAATAATAATAATTACACTGCTCTGATAACAAACGGGCATGCGCTTATCATACCTTATTATGTTTGTATTACGCTGGGTGCACCATGTTCCTAGTGTTTTGAGGAAATGTTCCAATCAAAGGCCGTAGCTTTAAAAATGACGCATGCTCTTTGACGCATAGTTATGAGTGCTTGTGGAATGTGGATATGGTTCTTTTCCTTGCTCCATAGTAAGTTCCTTACAAATTATTATTCCTGTTCTGAAGGTACAGGAAAAATAAATCTAAGCAACTATAATAGGTATATAAATTTAAGCAACTTTATTACGTTATGCAATACGTCATTTGTATGTTGTTCACTAAGGAAATTTAAAGGACGGACAATATTTTGTTTCCTTTTTTCCTTAACTATTAACCTTCAGACCAAACAAAAAAAAATCGGCCAAGTGCGAGTCGGACTCGCGCACGAAGGTGAAAAGGTTCAAAACGACAAAAAAAACATGTTTGTTGTATAGGAGCCCCCCTTAAAATTGTTATAACGGTAACAGAAATACATCATCTGTGATTATTTCAACTGTCTATCACGGTCAAGGATATACGGCCTGGTGACAGACGGACAGACAGACGAACGGATAGCGAAGTCTCGAAGGAAAAGGGCCTTGTTTTAGGCATCCCCCACCACTAGGCGTGCGCGTTCCTCGGGTGTGTGAGCGCTGCAGGCGCTGCGTGCGACCGCGAGCTCGCTACGTGAGCGTCGCGTCTTGCCGCCGTATGGCTGACGACCGGAACACTAAACAGTGGCGAAGACCGAAGAAGGGGTAAGAGCGTGACGCGAGCGCCATGTACGCGCCGCGTGCGCTCTCCACACAACGCCGCAGAGCAGCAAAACGCGACGCTCACGCAGCGCGCGCGCTATTCACACGCCCGAGGAACGCGCACGCTTAATATGGGGTCAGGTCCTTATTCTTCGAGTATCATTAACACTGTGTTTTACAATAATGTCCCACAATATAACACGCGTATTGTCACCCCGTTACAGTGTCTGAAGCTAACTCCGCTAGTCCAGATTTCGGGCTTGAATTCGAATGTAGGTCGCTCGCAGTTCACACATTAAAGTTTCAATGGGCTTCTTGACTGATTTTTTATTGCATAAATGAATAGTACTCTAAAATATTAGTAGGTTCTCAGAAGAAACAGTACCTACCTATATTAAAGATGAATATTTTCAATGATACATCGATTTGTTAACGGAATTTCGCAAGTCTCGTGAGAACGCTAAATACAAAAGTCGCGGAACTTATGACGTCACTCCTAAACTTATTATTAAATCTCGAAATAAGTTCATATAAGGGAAGCAAGAACATAATAGCTAGTGCGTTTAAATTCATACTTATACTGATGATGTTTATATATGATGTAAACAGATGGTTTTTTACTTATATAGCAAAACAATTTTGTTTTTTTTTTGTTTAGATCACATGGTCACATTACAAAACTACGCATAGGTACCTACTAGTAATATATATTTTTACATTTATTGAGAAAATCTTCAAAGACCCTTGAAATCTACCAGGAGACCCGAGTCCCAGCAGTAGTTACTGGCGATGATGATGGAGAGTAAATAAAATATTAAACAAAGCATATTTCTTGCGACGGGTGAGCTGTGACGTCACGGCATTTGACGTCAGTCGTCACATTTTCGCTCAATACGCTCAGTTCAATAGGATTAACGGGCTGTCCACGTGTCCACAGCCAGACCACAGAGTAGAAAATATATATACAAGTACGTGCAGAGGAGCAGCTTTTATAGAACGATTCAAAGAAAATTTTAACGTCCTCTTCAACAGCCCACAATTTTTCCACACAATCGTGCACGCCGTATGTCGTCGTCGTCAACGCACGTAAAACGGTGCGGGGTCCGGCACGGTGAACCGCGTCGCGTTGACATGACGTGCAAATTTCGTTTATGAAGACGCGGGTAAAAAGATGTAGTTAAGTAAAGTAAAAAACATTACCTCGTTTAGAGCTAATTCAATAAAACCAGAGGTAGCCCGCCCTGTGATCGAAATTCGACCATAATCCATGTTTTAATTATAAAGTTTCAACGTTTTTAGGTTTATTTTGCCTCTTAGATACGCAATAAAAATATGTAAATATTGTTTATGGATTGTGAAAGAAAGATTGACGCTCATTGACAATTGTGTCAAACCTACTGTAACATAATATATACAATTATACAAACATGCTATTATGGGTGAGGTAGTGTGTGTTGTTATTTTTATAAATCTAATGTATTTCGTTATTTTTAAAAATATTAGCTTTCGGCCGGTCTTCCTCCACTCAACTTTAAATGTGCCGAATTTCACACTGATCCGTATGCACAATTCTCGTAAAACCGTACTTGAAATTTTTGCTTCACGTATTAATATAACGATGCCCGTAGGCTAGCTTATAGGGCTTCCATTCATATGGATTACATCGGACAGTTTATGTAATGACTAGGCAAATTGTTGGGTTTTTATGATGGCCAACGGCCATGTATGTAACACGCTAGATTTGCATGCATTTGCATCGATTTTGCCTGTTCCTGCATATCTGGTCCCGTATAAAATATCATGTACGATGTAACCCCACATCAAAGAGGATGACCACCGGTACGTCGCGTCGGTAGACGGTAGATTTGGACTGGTACTATATGCTCCGGAAACCGGAACGCCGGAGAAAAATCAGAGAACTGATAAAATAGAACTCTGCTCTAATACAATAGAGCTGAAAATCGAGGTGTCGAGTGTCGAGCTGTAATTTATGACATTGACATTAGACTCGACACTTGTGTGTTCGATTTTCAGCCCTATTGTATAAGCGCAGAGTTCTAATCTTACTGCTCTGTTTTTTCCTTTGCCTTACGGATTCCGGACAATATAGTCCCACTCTTACCTACGCGACCAAAAATAAAACAACGTAGTGGGAGAGCAGCTCGACCTACGAAATACCACGGCCTCAAGAAACCCAGCGCGAAATAACGCTTGCTTTGTGTTTAGAAGAATGAGTACCCGAGTTATTAGCTTTTGTTTGTTTTTCAAAATTCTTTAATGAACATACTTTTAACATTGAGTAAATATACAATTTATTTACTTACAGCCTCTTTAAGCTATCTGCATGATTTTATCTAATTTTATTTCGATGATTAATACCTAGAAAGAAAACTAAAATTGTTTACATACGGTAGTGCTCGTACGAGTTAATAGGTGTGGCAATCTAAAATTACCAGCAGTAGTAAATTGTAACTAATAGTGGCAGTTTTGCGGTAGTCGCTTACCATCAGAAGATCCGTCTGCTCATTTTCCGTTCTATACAAAAAAGGTGACGCTTTCACAATCTTCTAATTCGTGTCGGATAGTTTATTCGGCTTTTTGTCGCTGCTCACTTTATATCGAGAGACAGAGACAAAACATGTAAATAAGCTATCTGAGACTTATCAGTAGATTGTGACGTTCTGTAATGGCCCGTTCAACAACCTATCTACCGATAACTATTTGTTAGAAAGGTCAACCTTGTATCGCAAAAAACCGTCAAATGATTGAATGCCGACGTTTTTAACAAATAGTTATAGATAGATAGGTTATTGAAACGGGCCGTAAGTAAATAACTCCGGTCTAGCTTGCAGGCAACAGCCCTACTCATGAAGTAAACACATTAGTGACTGTGTCCCCCGAGCCGTGATGAGGGGTCACCGGTGACCCCCTGAGACCTATGACGAAGAGTGATGTAAATAGCGGCCCGCTGACCCGCGAGGCGCGATGTACCGTGCTCCGGGGTGCTAACTGTTAGTTATTAATAATAACGCTTCGCACTAGAATCTAGATTGTGTATTTAAAGGTGGCCTTCCGATCTAAGCGACTCCCGACCGCGTATTTAAAGGTGGCCTTCCGATCTAAGCGACCGCGACTCCCGACCGCGACCAGCATTCCAGCCAATCAGGTTCTCTGGCCACGCTCACCGGTCGCGGGTCGCCCGTCGCGGGGATTGTTTATTTATAATAATTCAGAACACACACAGTCCTTTCTTAAATATTATAATACATTATACAAACATTTAGTTAATAATAGATATTGGTTTCCAAATTGTCGTATGTAAGTTCTAAGTTCTAATTGAATCAAAGAAAATATTATCCGGCAAAAAATATTTCCATGTAAAATGATGGCAAGACGATATCAACTGACTCGTACTGTGAAAAAGTTATCACATCCCATTATGAGCCAAGCTTCCGACTCTACAAGGCCTAAATTCACAAAATCTACAATATTATATTAGTCAAAATGTGTTACACTACGAGTAATTTGTAATTAATTGATTGAATGAAATTAAAGAACTGAAACGTCAAATACCTAATACCCGTTACATATACAACTCCGAAAACTTCTGTATATGGGCTTCGGCCTCACCGGGCATACCACCTCGCTCGGTCGGAGTCCGGAGATCTCCCTATTGGGGCTTCCACTTATTTCCACTTACTACACTACCTACTTCGTTATGGAAATCAACAGTTTGAAATCTGAACACAAACTATAAATCTGTTTTATTGCAAAATTGCTAATATTAATTTAATATAGGATAATATTGTTTAATAAAAATATATTTTAACTATCAGGGAATTATGTTTACAGGTTACTTTGAATAATGTACTTCCTATGGCTACGAGTAGCTTTTTTTCAAGATAATATTACAATTAGCTAATTGTTGTGAAGCATTAATTTTTCAAATATGATAATTTCTTTTCATTACATACATACCAGTCTGAATATGGTAAGTATATAGAATACAATATTAATAACACATTTACGCAATCAAATCGTTTACCTTCAAGCATTGCTCCAATTGGCTTATTAGTTGTATAATGTATAATATCAATATTGTAATCCATGACGTAGACATTAAAAATATAAACAAACGTAAAAAACAAACGTATTGTTCTAATAACACTAGGAAAACGTGATCTTAAGATTATCCAATACTGACCTGCCGGCTTAAACGATCCTTTTCTCTTCGGATAACGAACAAATATAACTGGTAACGTTTATTCTATTTCATAAAACAGATGGTAACAATAATTATAAACAGAGTAATTTTCTATTTACAGACTCCGATGTGTATTTATTTAACGAAATACACGACCTATGCAAACCGTGGCCTCGCGGACTGTGAGCGAATGAACGAACGCAGCCGAGATTGCCTATGGCTGACCGGCGATGCGCATGTGCGGTTGCCGGTTCGCCAAGGTCGTTCGCATGTCCCCGTAAATCATTCAACTCTTGACTGAACTAAAAAATATTTCGATTTTTTATTTTATTACTAATATTTTAATTTTAAAAACTATTAAGCAAATTTAATGATTTATTGCCAAATAATTAGAACTAAATGCAGAAAAAAACAAAAAGAAAAACTTGAAATACCTAGTATATTATTATTGTTTCCAACAAAATATAATTTAAAAAATGAAAAGAAAAGCTAACTTACTTTGCATCTGATTTTAAAATGTTTAATATAAAACAGCTATAATAGATAGGTACATAAAAGTATTACAATTTACAACGTAAGTACATAAATCTTTACTCGAAATAAATTAATATTTGTTTGTCTGTTTTAAGGCGCGTCTCCTGCTCATATTTTTTCGAAACATTACACAGAAAACATGAAACAAAAACATTTGTTTTCATACACAAGCTGTCTCCAGCTATAGAAAATGTTTTTGATTGAAACAAAACATTTTTTGTAGACAAGATCATAAGTTCCGACGAGAAAGACGTAAGCACTCGCAGTTTTAGCGATGCAGACGCAGAATCTAAGAGAAAAGACGGGGGGTCTAAAAAGGCCATTTAATTAAGGTGTTTCATATATTTTTTTCAACTCATATTATGTGCGCCATTTTACGCATTTCTATTGAAAACTGTCAAAATTGATGTTTTCTAATATGATGAATTCAGATAGTAAAATAGCTACATGATTCATTCATGTAGCTATTTTACCATTTCAAGATTTTTGTATGGAAAAATATATTAAACATCTAAAGTGGCCTTTTTAGACCTCCAGATTTCGAGTTAGGCCATATTTACTGACCCGTAATTTTAGTATTTATCAGTTACGAATAGAAGACCGATTTGGGATTGATAAATAATTTCTTCCGTATTTCTATGTTTAATGGTCATGTGAGTGGTGTAACAGTTAATAAGGAATGGAACATTCCTTCACTCTCTACCCGCGCGGGGAATGTTTTCCGCCCGTCTCGGAAGACAAAAACATTGTGTATTCCTACACAAATGTGTATAGATACGCCCCAATGTTTCGATGTTTTGTGTAATGTTTCGAAAAAAACACGAGCAGGAGACGCGCCATAACAAATTAATGATTTAACCTAATAAATTAATCACAGCTATTACAAAACACGAAGTAATTTTGTATAAGTACTCACATGACTATATCAACAAGTCTCGTTTTTTAATTTATATTTTATACAAAAATATATGATATTTTTGTCTTACTCGAACTAAACAACAATATGAAAGTATTTTAGAGAGTAACAATACCATTAAAAAATGTCGTAATAGTTCATTAAATGGTATATAATATAACTAAATATTATATTAAACCATGTGTAATGCCTATCTGATCGTTGACCGATCGTTACCTGAAAATTCAGATCGTTGATTTTTAATTACATTTTCGCTTAGTAAGTTTTATAAAAATACATAATCTTAGAGTTATAAATTTTTAAATATTGTTATACAAATCAATAGCTTTTGCTTTTGCATATACAAAATTGAAAACGAAACAGTTACATATTTACAAAAAAATAAATTAAGTACAAAAAAACAATTACAAAAATAAAAAAATAATCAAAGTTGTACAAAGTAGGTAAACAAAATATAAATAAAACTAATATAGTTTTATATCATAGACCTGCTATGACTATTATCTACTTTCTTCTGGCTACATATGCGTTGCCCATTATACTTTTTGCCAACGGTATTTCCACTTCATGTATATTGTTACAATGTCGTTTTAATTCGGAATACTTCCTAAACTTCGCCCCGCAGATCAGACAGTCCACAATAATTTTCCTTACGTTATGAATTTTCCACTCATGATCCCATTTCTCTTTTAAACTCCTAAAATATTCGTGACAGAAGCGACAGCGGAACTTTGAAGTTTCCTGCATGTGGGCGAATTTAATATGCTTATTGAGCATAGACTCGAAGTGAAACATCTTGTTGCAGTAGAAACAAGGTAACGGGGCATGGTTCCTGTGATATTCCATGTGCTGAGCGATCATCCTTTTGGAGTTAAACTTACGTTGGCAAAGATCACATTGGAAGAATGTGGCACCATGAATCTTTTTGTGCTTTGAGAAATTGCTGGAGTCACTGAAGGACTTATCGCAGAAGGTACATTTATAGATCGTCAGCTTGGCATGCTCTCTTAAATGGGCTTTATATTTATCTATCTTTGTGAAGGTTTCCTTCTGGCACACCTCACATAATATTGTGAGAGTTCCATTTTTGCTGATCGGCGTTTTGGCCAATGTGCTTCTAATCACATGTTCTATGAGATGTCTCTTGAGATCACCAACACGGTCAAAGGTTTTTTGGCATACTTCACATTTCTGAAATGATAATTCAACTATTACTTAAAAATAAAAATAGACAAGAAAGAAAGGTTGGTTATACCATTACTAAGAAATCCTACCTAAATACAATATTTATTGTACATAAATATATTTTTAGAAAATTAATTTACGGTCTATAGCCAAAAGGTTAATTTTACGTTTCTTTTTGTAGAAAATTCAAAACTTCTAAATAATATATCTAGAAATGTTAAGTTTATACTTTCTGACACATTTAATCTTATGATTCAATGAAATCTGAACGAATGAAACTAATCAAGATTTATTATAAAATTTCTTATTTCTATCATTCTCGTAATAGGATACTTGACTCATATTTAATTTCATACATTGAAGGAGTATTTCCTTTAGTACTTGGCTTAGGAAAACGTATTCTAGCGATATCATTAATTAAAAACTTAAGATTGATAAATAAAGTTGATTTACAAATATGTATTTTTGTATTTTAATTTCTGATTATGAAAACACCTCGAAGTAAGTTCCGGCAAGGATGTGTCGACACAAACGCACTAAACACATATGTAGTAGTGAAACGTTCTGTTTCGTTTCGTTTCGTTTCGTTAAATAAATAGTTCATGACATCTTAAAAAGTTATTTATGTCAAAACGTCAAACGGAACGTAACACTGCCATTTTACTACTACGTGTAGCACAGACTACAAATAGTACTAGTATGACGTCACAGCACAGATAATCTATCAACCAACACAGCGAATGTGTTTTCGGCGGTTTTTAAAATGTGTATTTATAAAATATTTTTTTTTGTAGGTTTTTAGGTAGCAAAATAATGTTATATTCTTTTTTTGTGTGTAATGAAACAATTATGAAGCGTTTAGGACATAAATAAAAACATGTAGCTAAAACTTTTCCATCTAATATTTTGTCTATGGCAGCACTCACGTCTATGAAAATTTGTGTTAATGAAATTAATTCACACATTAATTCCGTTCACACAGCTGTCTCGTTCAAGTATATGTGAAGAAATAAGTAACTCATTCATTTCATTCATTACTCATCAAGTGAAGATAAAAATGTTGACAAATAAAATTTACACGAAGAAGATAAAATTAAAGAAAATGCTATTAAATATTATGTTATACCTAATAAATAGTCATGTTGACTAAAAAAATATTTTTCGTTAATTCAATGTTAGATAAAATGACAATAAATAATCTAAAACTCATTTTTGTGAATCTTAAAAAATAACGAAGATACAAACAATTGAAATTTACAATAAAAAAAAGAGCGATATATCGCCCAATGACGTCATGACGTGCTACTGACATACATTTGCCATTATACAATGTATTTCGGCAGCAGTTTGTGACGTCACAAATCGTTTTGCGAGAAAGGGATGGGCAATATTTTTTATTCGCTTATAATTTTTAATCGCGTCAACCTTAATAACTTTTTATTTTAGATGAGTTGTCCCAACACACGTTGTTCTGCCTTAACTATGAACTGAAATTTCTCACCCTTTATTATACGATTATTTTAAGACCAAAATTAGCCAAATTGGTACACCCGTTCTCGACTTTTAGCGAGTCATCAAATTGCAATACATTTTTAGGGATCCATAATACACAAGGAACCCTCTGTCCGTCTGTCTCTATTCAACAATTTTAAAATTTAATTTCTAAAAATTTAATATTCGACACTAGGCAGCAAAAATATTATTAAGGTTTGCACAATAATGAGTAAAAAATATTATGACTTGAGTTCTTTTCAAAGAAGCTCTATTTATCCCAGTCTCTAATCCACCGGTGATCAGCCACTCGAATGTATAAACTATAAGCCAAGTCATTACAACATCTTGTCGAGTCGCGATCCTTATCCAATTAATTTGAAGGCGAAATACACAGAAATATACGACGGAAATCGTGATAAATCTTAATGCCGACTGCTAAATACTCACAAAGTAATATTTTGAAAATATAATTTACTTATATTGTACTTTTTATTAATTACCTATCTAATGTTACATCAATAATTACCATCACACTCTGCCCTCTTACAAGATAAAGAAATTATCTACGTACCTTGTTGTACTTCCGATGCTTTCTCGCCTTTTTCGCGTGCAGAAGGAAGATCTCATTGTTTATAACTTTTGCTATGACTGACTCCGCTTCCTCGATCTGCTCGTGTCTGCTGAGGAACTCCTCCACATCATCATCCTCGTCTAGTTCTATGGAATGGTTACTCGATGATGCCATAGACACGGCTGATTCCGTATCGCTTATAGCATTGTTCACCTTGTGAACGTCTTTATGCAAGTCCAACGCCGAATAATTATTCGTCGTGAAGTCGCATTGGTTACATGTAAATATAAAATGAATTTTTGCCATGTGATTTCTCAAATCATCATCGCTAGTGTAGGATTTTGGGCAGTGATCGCACGAGTATTTTCTGTTATGAATTTTGAGGTGGGTGCGAAGGGTGAATTTTGATGCGAACACCTTTTTGCATTTGTCACATTCTAGGTCTGGGTCGCCGTGTCCTACACAGTGCAATTCGAATTTCTCCTGGCTTTTAAAGTTTTTACCACACTGGGAGCAAATAAATTTGACTTCCGTCATCGTGTCTGTATCAATAATTGGTAATTTATTGCTATGATTGCTCACTGTGTGACGTTTAAAAGTGGCTAGGTTGTAGAATATTTGCTTGCATTTATCGCATTGATATTTCTTTTTGTTGCTTTGATTGTTTTCTGTTAACAATAATAAATATACTTTAAAAATAAAGTTTTAAAAAATACCTCAAAAAGTATTGTGTTCGTTGTATAGGCTTTTTTTTCGTTCTCCATTCGTTCTTCGTTCACCCCTATGAGAAGTATTATTTAAAAATGTTTATTTAACACTTTTCATGCTAAAATTTTTTTTTTAAATATAATTATTTATATGACCTCTACCATGGAGCATTTATCTACAGTCTACAGGTTGAAGGTTGAAGGTTGAAGGTTGAAGGTTGAAGTCTTCAGAGTTATTTTTCCCTCTGACTGACGACTTGCCGACGACAAAATGATCACTCATAAAAAACTCCAAAGGTAAAATTAACTCGGAACGGACTGTAGACAAGTTTTAGGTTTTATATTTTGGACTGAAATGTAATTTTGGATTTTACACAATACCTATGTTTATACGTTAGTTTAGTTGTATTGAATTTTAGTAAAATCATTAAAATGTTAGGTCCTCCGTCCTATTTAAAACTGTTCCATTTATTTTAAGCAAATTTAACTTCACATAACAACACGTTATCATTGTTAACAGAGAAACAAACAAAAGGAATTTCTATATAAACTTAGGGTCAATTCCCATCGAAAATAAACGAACTATACGCGACGCGGCGCTTAATTTTTAATATAACTATTCAAAATTGAACTTTATTCATTACCTACACAAGAAGATACACGTTTCATAGTAAGAGTTCGAATGTCAGGTTACACCGCGCTGCAATGCTTTCATGCAGTGGATAAAGTTCAATTTTGTTCAATCTTAATAGTGCAACGCCGCGTATAGTATATCATCGCGGAGTGAACAGACCCTAGTCTTGGCTAGCTACGACAACCTAATACCTATACCGACATATTACGTTACAAGTTATTTACAAACTCTTACCAACGTACTCCTGCTCGTCCTCAACGTTATCCGCGCATTCGACACTGGGGTCGTTGATAGCAATATTTTGTATGGTCTGGCCGTATTGGGAGTCGTTACCGACGTACAAAATAGTCTTCTGCTGCTTGGATACAGGCTGAATCTCTGTCGACATCAGCTGCTTGAGGGCCCCGTTGTCTTTGATAGATTCACTCTCTGTAACTGTGTCTTCTCCGATTATTTCAGTACATTCATCCAGCTGTTCACATTCTATTTCGTCATCTTTGTATAACTGATCTATGGTTTGGTTCAGTTCACTCATATGTACCTTCCTGAACTTTTTGTGTTCGAATTGATCGGGATAATCGTTTATTTCCGTGTAGTTGTATACGTTTTGGGTGATGTATGTGTTGTGCTGTTCCACAGTGATCCGAGCGTTGGAGTTATGTACGTATTGCTCCTGTGCTACTCCTTCGTAGTTGTTATAAACGAAGGGACTTCTGGCTGGGTCTATCCATACCTGGGATTGGTTGTAGGAGGAGTTCGGTATCTGGACCTCGGACGACATGTCCAAACACTCTGGCTGTGTAGGATCTACCTCCTGGACATTCACATCGTAGCTATCCACAAGTTTGACGTTACAGAACCCGTTGTATATACTCATCTCATTACCCTCCGTGTCCAATGATGTTATATTCAAATCTATAAACACATTGTCCGTCGCCTCGCACTCTGTTTGGAGATTTGTGCAGTTTTTCGGTATAAAAATCACCGGGTACATCATATCTTTCTGAGTGTCTGCGTTTTCCATGATTGTAACCTATGTAAACAAACATGGTAAATGTTAGTATCGTGTTTTAATAAAAAGGTAATTGTATAATGAAAATTAAAGGGTATTTATTAGTTTTAATAATTTTTTACTTACCACGTGCAGTTAGGTTGTGAAGTGAGTCGTAAAATTTTAACAGCAGTTACTTCAAATTAATTTTTCTTCTACCCTCATTTTGTGACATCTGATGCGATTAATTTAATATGCTGTGATTATTATTTTTTTATTTGAATTGCCTAATTTGTAAACACATAGGTACTAAAAGGTCAAGGCACCTAGTAGATTTCATTAACTAGATTTTTATCTAGATGCGACAACAACGAAATGACTAGTTTGAAACTTTGAACACAAGGTTAAAGATTCTTAGCACTTTAATTACAGATAGATTCCAAATTAATAGTATGAATCCAAATTAATATAATAACTGTAGATATTTACTAGATAATACTTTCACTATAAGTATCAATACATTTTCTATTTTTCATATAAACTAAAGTGCTTTAAACATGTTCATACAAACTATAATTATTTTATTCCTTGGAAGTCATATCAATGGTAACTTATATTAATAGACACCCTTATTCGTTTTAGTAGAAGTAATAATTCGAAATTCAAAATGTCTTTTTTTTTTACTTCTTTAATAAAGATTTTGTAAAGGCTTTGCATTGGACGCGTCTTCCCGAAATTCCAGACTAAATCCAAATGTTGATTCCCGTATTGTTGGGGGGTCAGATGCACCTCCAGGGTCAGCTAATCACATGTCATCCTGACAGGCCAAGTTATAACCACACTCATGTGTGGTGGCACCATCATCACAAAAAAAGACATACTCCCCGCAGCCCGTATTGAACCTGCCGCCGTGATTTGGGTAGAACTTTTGCCGTGAGTATTGTGTCTTGTATGGCATATTACGAGTACATTTCATTAAAATTGTAATAAAAATCTAAGCGCCTGTTAAAAAAATATAGTAATACGATCTATTGACATAGATAGTATTGCTATTAATTTTTATTTTGTAGATCTTTAATGCTAATCTTCTTCTTCTTTTTACATATAATATATAAAATTCTCGTGTCACGGTGTGCGTGATTGAACTCCTCCGAAGCGGCTTGACCGATTTCCGTGAATCTTAGCGTGCATATCGGCCAGGGTGGAGAATCGGACAACATCTATTTTTCATCCCCCTAAATGTTAAGGGTGGGTCCACCCCTAATTTTTTTTTACTAGAAATAATATACATGGCAAAACAACGTTTGGCGGGTCAGCTAGTATATATATATATATATATATATATATATCAATAGTATCAGTAAATAAAGGCTATTTGATTTGAATGCTACCAATTTACACGCTTTACATATTTACTGCGAAAAAATTTTGTTTACAAAAGCGTTAAATTAAGATCTGAAATTCTGAAGTGATTATGCTTGCTAAGTTACTATATCGTATTCCGGAAAATCCCCTATATTGTTTTCTATATTGCAGATCATACCGTGGTATAGTCGGCAGTTACTACTGGAACTCCAACGACATAATATTAGTCCCATTCACCGGGTACCACATCCACGAGGTCTGGAACCCGTGGACCATCAAGGATGATATTGGAATCCTGGTGACTGCCGGTATACCTCTGTCAGAGAGAGTGAACGTTCTTCCCCTGAACTTCAACTTGATAGGAGAGAAGGAAAAGTGTGTTGTTACTGGAAATGTTGGGGTGAGTATGAATTTTGGTATTGGGAAATCGTTTGCTTCCTACTACTGTTATAAATGTGAAATTTGTGAGGATGGATGGATGGACGGATTTGATGAAATTTGATATGGTTGTAGTTTAAGGCCTAAATCCCAAAAAAGTACAGCGTTCCCGTGGGATACTGTTTTTACGCGGGCGGAGCCACGGCCAAAAGCTAGTAGGCGATATTTAACATTAGATTTTTAATTCGGTACTGATACTAATACTGAATTACTGAAATTATTGTTAAAGTACACAGAATAATAGATTAAATTTTGTGTAAAATTCTCTATAGCTCCATGGATGTGTGCACTTTTATTCAAACCAATGCAATGGCCACATGAAGTACATTTGCATTTTGTTGCAAAATGTTTTCAGCATAATAGAAACTACCACAAAACTCATCACATTATTTCCAGTTCATGATGCCGACACCTGACCGGCTCCAAATACTCCACGTGTCAACTATCAACGGCGCCGAGTGCGTGCGTCGGGTGCTGCAGATGCTGGCGCTGGGCTGGTGGTCGCCGCCCGTGGATCCCCACCGCGAGATCTGCACCTTCCACTCCCCCGGCCACGGCATGTGCCATGTGAGTAACGAGCGGTGGACCACCTGATGGCAGAACTGAGGTGTGCGTTGGGTGCTGCAGATGGAGGCGCTGGGCGGTCGCCATCCGTGGAGCTCCGCCGCTAGATCTGCACTTTCCACTCCCCCGGCCATGGCATGTACCACGTGAGTAACAAGCGGTGGACCACCTGATGGCAGAGGCGTGCGCCGGGTAGCAGATGGAGGCGCTGGGCTGGCGGTCCCCGCCGGTGGAGCCCAGCCGCGAGATCTGCACCTACCACTCCCCCTCCCCCCGGCTGCTGATGGTACACCAATCACCGTAACACAAATTGTGCTACAGCTGGTATTTACTTCAGTATGTGTTTAACACGGAATATTGATATTTGATAGCATTTTATTTTTAAAAAAGTTCTTTGATGGCATATAATATTTTATTATACATGCCCAAAAAGTTATTTCTATGGATACATTAGTAATACCTCCACCTCTATAAAAATCTACTCAGTTGGTTGGTGCCTAGTTCAAAGGAAACCATCTTTTTGTCATCCTGAAAGCTTTCACGCCGAATTTCCACGAGAGGCCGTGATAATGTTTAAATTAATGCAGGGTGACTCCGGCAGTGCTCTGCGTCACAAGAAGACCGGGTCTCTGATCGGCTTAGTCTCCTGGGGTTACCCCTGTGCAGTGGGGGGTCCCGATGTCTTCGTCAGACTCAGCTGGTATAAGCCCTGGGTGTTAAATAAAGTTACGAAAAACTTGAAATAAAATTGTTATTTATATTAATATTGGTTGTTGGCTATTGATTGCTACTAAATAAATATTTTTTTGATGAAAAACTATTAGTTAAGTATACTTTTTCCTTACTTATTTTTGAATGTGGACTTGCCTTCAATATGATAGCAATTTTAATGAAATCGTCTTTTTAATGTACTTATAATAATCAAGGCAGGTCCAAAAACAAATGATAACAAAATTGGGAATATAGTTTCCTCTTGTAGGCAGGTTATTATTTATTCTGTCCCAAATTGTAAGATTTAATAAAAAAAAAAAAAATTTGTGTGGATACAAATAATATTATATTAGTCGTCAGCTGGCGACTAGCACTAATTAAATCATTCGAATAAATTTGTAATCAATGCATTCAAATAGTCGTATTTTTGCTTTAAATCGACTAAATGTGTGTAATTGAATAAACTAAAAAATCTAAAATAAAATAAATAATTAAAAAAAAACCTGACTGCAAAAAAAGACCTAGGCAACGCACTAAAATACCGAAACAAACAAACATAACATTCAGCTCATAGTGTAGTCTGTTTTTTGCAGTCGGGTTTTTTTTACTATTTTATTAAACGACTTTTACTTACGTCTTACCTTTGTAGCAACTAGCAATGTTAGTTACAATCAAAACAGTCGCAATCTACGTATTTCACTATAACTTTATACGTTATTCGTAATAATATTGCTATCCTGTTACCGAATTCACAACAATATAACAATATTATGGACAGTCATGCACATTCAAATCCAATTTTTCGAGATCAGGCTGGGACTATATTGTCCGTAATCCTTAAGGCCGGGCAAAATTTAGACCACTGAAAACAGCACTCTGCGCTAATACAATAGAGCTGAAAATCGAACAGACGAGTGTCGAGTCAAATGCCAATGTCATATATGACAGCTCGATACTCGACACTTCGATTTTGAACTCTATTGTACTAGCGCAGAGTCCTATTTTCAGTGCTCAGAATTTTCTCGGGCCCGCCGGATTCCGGATCATATAGTCCCAGCCTTAGTTTGGGAAGAATATTTAGGCAAGGAGTTGGGTAGGTATTAAAACTAGTCGTTACCAGTCAAAGCAAATCCGTTTATTCAACCCATTAGTTAGGCGTTCTATCACATGATTATTGACATTTCTCAGGCGATATTCTGCAGGATCCAATCGCGGTAGGCGCTGAGCCGCACGAACATGTCGGGGGCCCCGCGCGCTCAGGGCAGGCCCCAGGACACTATACCGACCTGCTCCCCGAGGTCCACACGCAGGAGCGCGCTGCCGGAGTCACCCTGATGAATAGAAATAACGATATTCAACCTGGGCGCCAATTCTCGTAACTCGAATCTCGGTTCTATTGTCAGTCTGCCCCGTACGCGCGCGTATGATTTGCCGCCTATGCGAATGAGTCAGCGCGATAATCGAACCGAGATTCGAGGTACGAGAATTGGGGCCCTGGTCTTTAAATGAGGGATAAATTAAAATTGCGAAGGCAGTAAAAATGGATTCGTTTTGACATTGTGCAAATACTTAATCAAGTTTTATTTCATATAGCGATGTCTTCCGCAATTTCCAGCGTTCGCGCGCGATGAAAAGGAGCCTATCCTTCTGTGTTTAGTGGTTTACTCTTTGTATGCTACATTAAAATCGGTCCAGTGAGTTGTTTCGGAGCCTATTCAATACAAATAATCTATTCTTTCCTCTTTTTAACATTAGTATAGAAAATGTAACAGATTATATATAATTGTGCAGAAGTTTGACACGCATGACTCATGTGCCTTAGCAGTTAGCAAATAAGTATGGATTATTAAACTAGATTCAGTGAACCCTTTGCCAAAGAATATACTATATTTAAATATAGTATATTCTTTCATTTCATTAACGAATGACAGCTATGTTTCCGCGGCTAGGAAACATAGCCGCGAGCTGCGGTGGCTAGGCGCGCGGGTATGGGATTTTTTTCCAGCTAGCTAGCTAGTCATTTGTAGAGAGTGTCGCCCCTGTGCCTTGGGTCCATTTGAGCTAGTCTCGAGTTATGTATAATTGTGTGGCTAACTCACGTTGCAGGCACCCTGGTTGATGGCTCTGAAGGTGCACAGCTCGATGTGTGGCTCCACTGGCGGTACGTTGCGGATGTTGAGTTCGGCAGTCCGCTGTGTGATCTCCTGGATGCACTGCGGGCCGTCCACGCTGGTGGCGTACAGCTCCAGCAGCACAGCGGAGAGGGAACCGCCAGCCTGAAGAAAATTGCTAGTTAGTATTGATATGCATTGAAAGGGAAGATGAAGATACTTAAGGGCTTAGATTTAAATAGATAATAATATATAATATCAAAAATCAAAATAAAAAAAATATATACACTGTATGCATTTAGCCAACAAAAATGTGGCGGTGGCTGGCTACGCTCATGTGTATTGCGCACACACTTGGGCACTATAAACCACCTTCTGCGTAGCTGGTCTGGTTTCAATGAAACCGGCCACCGTCACCGAAATCGGTGTAGTTACTGGCGTACTAACTACGAAAGTAGATGTTCGTAGCATAATATTCGAAAACAGACTAAGTACGTAAGTCTAAGTACCTACCAGTGCAAGCCCGGTCAAAATCAGTCCGGCCGTTTCAGAGATTAGACTGACAGACAGACAAAAATTGAAAAAATTGCTTATCTGGTGTAGGTAACGTACATACTATAATTAATCATAATATGCATTCAGTGCTAAGCTGTAGGTATAATTGAAATTACGAACATACACTTCAATTTTACTTATTTGTACCTATAGACGAGGCGTGTCGAGGCAAAAATTAAAAAAAAACATGATGCCGTAACTTCTTCTATGAAGATTTTCACGTCACCACCCATCCTTAGCTTTGAAATCATCGCTTATTTATATATTATGTATGGTGCCAAACACAACGTTAAATGAACCCACCGTAGTCCTACCCCAGCCGTGCATTTTCGTCGGGACACCCGCACCGATCCGGTCGTAGTTCAACGCGACCGTCTGCACCGCGACATTCAGCACAATGTAGGCGGCGGTGACCAGCACAGCTATGTCGTTCTTGATGGTGGACGACACGTAGTTCTTGTGGGTGATGTTGCGCGCGATGCTGTAGTGGTCGCCGCCGGTGTTCCAGCGGTTGGTGCCGACTGTTACACGGAGGTTGCTGGAATTGTTATTATCTGGTCAGATTCTGGGCAACTTGAATCTTAAAGACAACTTATTCATTTAAACTCTCTCTAAAGTTGTCAAACTGGATTAGACGTAAGACGACCTCTGTGGCTCAGCGATTGAGCTCCTCAGTCTTCAGTGCTCAAGCCGGAGGACGCGGGTTCGTATCCCGCCAAAGGAACAAAAAAGATTTCGAAGTTCAAGGGTCATGGATATTGGATGTGTATCAAATCCTACTACTATTATAAATGTGAAAGTTTGTGAGGATGGATGGATGGATGTTTGTTACTCTGGCACGCAAAATCTACAGAACGGAATTCAATGAAATTTGGTATGGTATTAGTTTAGGCTCTGGATTAAAAAAACATAGGCTACTTTTTATCCCGAAAAAGTAGAGTATTCCCGTGGGATACTATAATTACGCGGGCGGAGCCGCGGACAAAAGCTAGTATATGTATAAAATATATTTCCGTTGTCTGGTGCCCGCAACACAAGTACTTCAAGAACTTACCACGGGACCAGACTGACGTGGTGTGGACGCGTCCATAGATATTGTAGATAGATAATTAATTATTACTAACACCATCGCATAGAAACTTACCTGCTCAGAGAGCCCCAGCTGAATACAGCCTCAATACAGTGCGCGGCCGTCAGTATATGCCTGGTAGTGACCAAGGAGCCGCCGCAGAGGAAGGACCGGATGAGCAGACCGTTGGTCATGGCCACCATGTGAGGCACGGGTCCTGGGCGACCGTCCCGCCGACGATGCGCGAGACGGAGGGGTCGGTGTGGTCGAAGAATATTGAGAAATCCTCCGCTGGGAGCGCTGCAGGTAAACATTTTGCTAGTTTAAAGGGAGCTTAATAGTAGTTACTACAGCTGTGGGGTATTATCTTCTAGATTGAGACTATCCTCAGATTGAGGAGGCCCTAGTCGACATATTTTTAGTGTTCCGTACATAAAGGGTAAAAACGGGACCCTATTAGCATAGGCGTACAAAACGGGGGGCCGGGTGGGCCGTGTCCACTCCAGAATGATCTCGTGCCCATCCCAGGACAAATAAATTCACACTAAAAATTAATAATACTCTGGAACACTCCCGCTGCGGCTCGGTGTGGTGCAACCCGCTAGGGATATTCATGTAAAAAAAATATATAGTCAGAGGTTCTACAAAAATACGCGCAGCCTACAGTTCATAATCACAGTGAAGAGATGTACTATGCATATCAACATCAAGCATTAAGTGTCTAAGAATAAGTTGTTCGTCAATATGAAAACATTTAAGAGACCACCATGAAAATACAGAATAAAGAAAGACGAAACTTTTTAGAAATGATTCATTTGTTCGCTACCCTATTTCTGAGAATTTGCTGTCTGTCGCCAGGCTGTACCATGCACCATGATGGCTATACATAATTTACTATGTATATATAATAATACTTATTTAATTTATATATATGTATGTATATATAGTCTTGCCATAAATACTGAAACAAAGAAAAAAAAATCTATTGCAAATAACATTTATTACTTTTACAGTGTGTTAGTTTAATACATAAATATAAAACAATTTAAAATATAAAAAGCTTATTCGAAGTGGTCTCTATTGGCTGCAAAACAGTCCTTTAAACGTTGGGAAAATTCTTCACTCCCAATCGTACCGATTGTTTTAGGGACTCCAAATTATCATGGCGTTTAGAGCAAGCCGTACTCTCTAAAAGTGACCATAAATCATAATCCAGCGGATTAAGATCGGGACTAGACGACGGCCAGTCTTCAGCTCTGATGAAGTCCGTAACGTTCGTTTCCAGCCAAGACTGCGTAGACCAAACTTTATGTCCCGGCGCCGGTCTTGCTGGAAGGACCATTCTTGGTTATCGAACATGATGTTGTTAAGGGGCTTCACTAGCTTCTCAAGAATGGTATCTCGATACACTTGTGCCGATGGCTCAGTCCAGTCACTCCCTCATAACTAATACCCCACCAAACCATCACTGAAGTCGGATCGTGCCCACGTTGCACTCTGTCGACTAATTGGGAAGCTTCCTTAGAGCTTTGAGTATAAATACGGTCATTTTGTTTGTTAAAATGTTGCTCAATTGTAGAAAATTCCTCATCCGTTAACAAAATTTTTCTGTGACCTCCCTTTGCGTACCGCTTCAGTAGTTGTTCGATTTTACCACCCTATTCATTTTAAAATTATCAGTTAAGAAATGACCAGTACGTTTCTTATAGGCTGCAAGTCCTAAGTCATCTTTTAAAATACGCGACATGGTTCTAGGTGCTATCTTCATCTCCCGAGATAAAATCTTTTGCGTTCGGACAGGATTTCTTCGAATTCTTTCCCTTACTGCTTTGACCACCTTTTTCGTACGAATACTACTTGGACGGCCAGATCTTTTTCTGTCACAAACAGAGGAGGTCTCATTGTACCTATTAATAGCTCGGTACACAAACATTTTACTAATACCAAGAGTATGGAGAGTTCTAAAAATTGCATTTGGCTCCATACCTACTTTGTGTAATGCAATCACAGCGATTCGTTTCTCTTTATCACCCCACTCCATTTTAATACGCGTATTTTTCCCGTTTTGTACGGAACTCTTCCGTACCCGAGTCCGACTCGCACTTGGCCGGTTTTTTAGTGAATTGTTGGTATCGCTGGAAGGTTTTATCAAAAGATGAAAATATTAAATTACTTATGATTTATTAGATATGGATAAATGTTGATAAAATCATAATATTCTGATAACATCAGCTGGAGCCTGGATAACAGCATATATATATCTAATTGTCTATATTTACATTTTTTAACTGAGCACTGCGTGTACTGAACACAGGTATACGTAACGCCTAGAATTAGGTATACCAGGGAGCCTCCAGGCATTCAAATGTCATGTTTTACTTATTTTGAACACTTACAAACAACATAAATTCAGAATATTCACTTGGTGCTATCTACTTAGGTATTATATTAGGTCATTACATATGAAATTGGCGTTTTGTAAAGGAGGAACATAGAGTCGATTTTTTTAAACATAATAATTATATTTATTTACTCAAAGTATATACCATTGCTATCTATGTACTTTTGCCATCTCATAGGTAGTTCATTGATTCCTTTACTAAAAAACCATTCGGACAGGAATCAATAAAATCTTTGAAGGCGCTTTTTTCGTAAGTGGTATCAAAAACGGTCGATAAGAATTTTCGATTCTTTTTCTGTCACCAGGCGGCGCTCGGTAGCCCGACGGTCCTTGTGTCAAAAAGCTGTCAGATGTCACGAATTTAAAAACCCTCATTATTAAAGTCTCTACAAATTTAAGTATCTCTATATATGCTAATGTAGGTACTTAGAAGTAATTAAAAAAAAAACTTACCAAAGCTCCCAACGAGGAGTGGAAGGAGCAGCAAACTACTTTTGTACGACATTTTCCACCCCGACTAGCACAATTAGTTTTGACGATTATATTTATAACGTCCACTAGATGATAACAGACAATTATCATTATCCTTTATAATATTGATAAGAGATCGATAAATCATTGATGATCGTGACGCGATTAATTCATAATTAGTAGTGATACTGAGGATTCTTTAAGTACTAAACTGGTTTTTTAGGTACTAAAAGTCATTGTGTTTTTAAAACCTCGATTGTGAGTTTTTAACCGACATCCAAAAAAAGGGAGGCGGTTATACCTTCGGCTGTATATATTTTTTTTGTATGTTCAATCATAACTCCGCCGTCTGTTCACCGATTTACGAAATCTGACCGTTTGAAGTGGATCAAAATCAAATCCACTGGAGTCGGTTACATACAAACAAACGTACAGGTGAAGACACTGCACCCCAGGTTTTTTTACAATAATAAACATTTATTTTTATTTACACTATTCTTAATCCAAATTTATTAAATTTCATTTTTTAACTATAATTTATTGACAATATTTTGTGGTTGCAAGTGCAGTTCACATCCACTACATTAATTTATTATAAAAGAATATTTATAGTCTTGTTACGTTTGCGTTAAAATGCAAACGTTGTCATATCTTATCTGTCGACATAGACTTGATGACCATCACAGAATTTCAGTGACCTTGATCAGCGATTATTATACTTGGTCAATGTCATACATTTACGAGGTTTTTTTTTTTAGACCGCAGAAAGTGTATATATAGGCTTGTTATTGGAGCGGATATTTTTTCTAGAGTTCATAATAGTTGTAGGTTTTATTATTGTTTTAAGGGCCATAATTTTGTAAAATAAGTTACAACTGGAAAAAAAAACTAAGCAGATTGGTTGACAATTAAATTGGTAATTATTATGTTATATGATTAGTATTTAAAAGAGCTCCGTGGCCTAGTGGGAAGACCGTTTGATTCGCACACGAGAGAGTGCAGGTTCGATTCCCAGGTTGTGGCGTGTACCAATGAGACTTTTTCAGATCTCAAGTACATTATACGGACGTTCTAACGGTGCAGGAAAACATCGTGAGGAAACCCGCACATGGTTGGCCCCAGACGTATTGACCTCATTCCTCTGGACTGGCCGACTATGTTGTGAGAATGCCGTATGTGCTTCGGCAACCATACGACATTTAAAAAAAAACAACTGTCCCAGGAACTACAGTATTGCAAGAGTGGTTACTTCGCTCGGAGAATACTGTATAAATCATCCACTAACGGATGAAAAAGTTTTTTATTATACTAGTAACGGGTCATTAAAAAATCTTTATAAGGTAGACACACAAATAATTATAATATTAATTATAGTATAATCTACAAATGATATTAAAACAATTAGATATGACATAAACACTTGAAGTTGCAGTACACTGATTGCTGGTGTTTTGTTATCATACAGTTTACACTCACTTTATACTACAAATAGCAGACAGAGTTCTTGATACAGATTTACCTATAAATGTAATAAGGTAAATATGTCTCATATAAATAGCCAATTTACAATTTGCTACATAACACTTATTATTATTGTATGACGCTTCTGGAAAAGTATTACTTTAAATAGAAATAGAAAGTTTTAAAATTTTACTACAAATTCCTTTAGTTATAAGAAAATATTTAGTTTTTGGTCCATCTAGCTAACTTAAATTTTACAACAATGCAAAGGTTTTATAACTGAATTAAGACATGAATATCTATCGACTTGCGTAAGGTTTTAAGGTAAATAAGTACATTTTCAATTCAATCAACTAATAAGTGACGAATAGCTTATCCGGAAGTTTTGTCGATGCTTACTTTATAGTGAGCGACAGAGACAAAACTTCCGGATATGTATGTAATTCACTCATAAAGGGTCAATTCATATTAGCGCAGAGACGAAGGGCAATTTGATATAGCAAATTCACTTATGTCCATAACACAATGTTCATATTCCTACTGATAAAAAATTAAAACGTGTATTGTCTCAGAAGAATTTGTGCGTTACATTGTGGACATTATAGAGTGAATTTGCTTTATTAGGTTTCCAAGAAACTTGACTCTGCCCTTTTGACCCTTAGCTCAATACACACAATGTACAGTAGCGGAACTCAGCCGTGTCCTTGAAATTTTTACCTACGAATGAGCGTGGCCGAGCGAAGCGCTAGGGCTGGTACGTCTAAAACGAAGTCGTTGACGGTGCGCAAGCGTCGCGGCACAACTAACTGAAATTCGTAAGTCGTTCAATGCAGCGACTAGTCATGGGGGCGCGGCGTGACACTCCATGCTTCTGCTATTAGAGCTTGCGTTAGCGGCCGTGTAAATGACGCGTATGTGCGCGTGCGCCGATTTAAGCGGTCTAGTATAAAGATGGCCTACTGTACATTATTTATATTGTGCCCTTAGTGTTGTATGCCAAGTTAAATTTGATGTCTTTCATCGGTATTTGTAATAGATTTCCATAGATAAAAATTTCGTACATAGCATAGTCTTTGTGGCGAGTCCCAGTAATAGTGACTCCTATAAGTCGTCGTAGCAGTCCCACTAGCACCAGTCATGTACACAGTCTCCCCTACACTGCGACCTGGTGACGTATCGCCCGTGTGGCTTGCATCATCTCACCAAACCCTCGATTTTACTCACCGCCTCCGCACTAAGATTGAGTTCACTGCACAACACTAAAGACAGTTCGTCGTCCACATTCCTCAGCACACTTCGGGGTAGATCATGATACACAAGGTACGCACTGAGTATCCTCTTGATGTCTTCTTCGCAGGTGTTGATCTGTCTGCTGCTGGGCAGACCGAGGTACTTTCTTAGATAGGGAGTAATCTTCGCTTCCCATCTATCGAAGACGCTGGCTATCTTTTGCTTGATGGCCACTACGAATTGAGTGGACACCAGAGGCTCGTTGGTCTCAGCGCCGTCTACTGTCATGTCGGTAGTGGTGCGTTTGTGATGCGCGTCTATCTGAGACAACAGGAGTTTGATCTGCCACATGTGGTACGATGTGGGCTCCGTCTTCATTGTTTTTATAATCTGTGGATATGTTAAATTGAAATTAAATAAAAATCAGTAGAAAGTCTAGCCTATGAAATATGCAATAGAAGTTAAACGTTTCAAGACACTTCAAAATATTAAATACTAGATGTTGCTTTCACTTTTCACGTGTGAAAATAGAAATACGGTGGCCACCGTACATTTTGCTGCGATAAAAAGTAGCCTATATTTGACAACCTCTGTGGCTCAGTGGTTAGCGCGTTGGCGCTCAAGCCTTCCGGCCGGTCGTGGGTCGTGGGTAATTCCGCCAGGGACCAAAAAAGTTTTCTGTTTTCCTGGGTCATGGATGTGTATTAAATAAAAATCTTAAATATAATATCTTAAAAATCTTAAGTATTAAATATATTTCCGTTGTCTGGTACCCGTAACACAAACATAGGCCTTTTCATCCGTTATTGGATGATTTATACAGTATTCACCGAGCGAAGTAACCACTCTTGAAATACTGCAGTGCCAGGGACAGTTGGTTTTTTTAATTGTTGTATGGTTGCCCAAGCACATACGGCATTCTCACAACATAGTCTCGGGCCAATCATGTGCGGGTTTCCTCACGATGTTTTCCTTCACCGTTAGAGCGTCGGTATGTAATGTACTTGAGATCTCATTGGTACACGCCACAACCTGGAAATCGAACTTGCACTCTCTCGAGTGCGAATCAAACGGTCTACCCACTAGGCCACGGAGCTCTACCTGTAATACAAGTCCTTCGAGAACTTACCACGGGACCAGATTGACATGGTGTGAAAGCGTCCATAGATATTATTATAAACTAGACTACTACCACACCAAATATCATCAAAATCCGTTAAGTAGATAATTCGTGAAAGAGTAACAAACATCCATAAATACGAACTTCCGCAATTTAGTAAATATTATATAAATAAATAAATAAATTTTATTAAAATCCGTCTATTTGGTTGTGCGAGTTGAATTCACAGGTAATCATAATATAAAACTTATAACACCCCTCTTAGGCCCGTATTAATAAAGCGTTCTTAACTCTAAGACAATTATCAAGAAAGTACTTAAGATGTTGTTTTAATTAATAGACGATACTTAAGTACAGCTGTAGGTACGGCGTATCAAGTGAGTGCGAACGTATTAATAAACGAGACTCGTTACTCAAGTACGCTGTCAATGCTGTCAAACTGTTACTTGAGACGGGGTTTCGTGGGTACAGTCAAACCTTGACTTGAGAACAGTTTGCGGGATACAGTATATTATTATTTGTGGTGTTTTTGGGTGTGTTACAATTATGTAAATTAAAATCTAAATATTTATCATTAAACAAACTCAGAATTTACACTACATACTCAACACAAAATAAAGTTATAAAAAAAGATGCTATATCTATACATGATTGATACTTATTCTTTTTTTTTTTGGTAATCGCGGTTGCAAAGATTTTGCACCATTCTGCCAGTGTCGAGTATTTGTAGAAATATTTTCGATTTTATTTACAATGAAAAATTAATTAATTTATTTATATTAAACGAATTACCTATTTGATTTATATTAATTGACTTGATTTGACACTTGACAGCAGAACTTTTTTTCGCTGCCTAAAAAACAATCCTCATTATATTATGATCCCTCCCTTCTACAATTCCTCGCCCTATGAACCTTAAATCTGTTCTGTGTTTTGTAAATACTCCTTTTACTGAAACTTTATGTACATACTGTGGTACTGGCCCTAAATTTGTCTGTTCTAGGTTTTAGATCATTCAACAGACTTCCTCCTGTACACCGTGCCCTTGTTTATTCATAAAACCCACTCATAACGTAGAGTTTTCGTCAACACAACACATTGGCGAATAACTAAGGAGCCACTTTAAAGAATAAGAAGAAGAAGAACTTTTTTCGAATGGCAATGATCCGCATTCCGTTTTACGTAGTTGTTAAAAAAATATGGATATTAATATGCTAGACAATAATAAATATTAATATCTACGTAAAAATTAATGAAAATTAGTTTTTTCAATATAAAAAATACAGACTAAACTTTTTTTTGGTATTTATATTATTAAAAATTACATTTTTAAAAAGAAATATTGAAGGAATGTATAATCAATAAATCCGTTCTTTGTAGAAGTGTAAACGAAACGTTATTTTATTCGTTCTTTGTCGTATAGATGACGCTCAAAAGTTGAGTAAGTGATCTCAATAACTTTATCAACTGAGACGGTCTTGAGATCATACTATTAATTAAATACATTCTTGAGAAGCTAATCGTTCCTTGAGACCGTCTCAGCCAAGAAAGGTCTTGAGAACGGTCTATTCATACGGGCCTTAAATACACTTCTTGTGATTAAAAAGAAATCTGAGCAAATTACTAAAAAGAAAAACAGGAATTTATAGACGCATTTTGTTTGTATACTTCCTTTTGACGAAAACAAACGTCTTATCGTTTAATATATTCTATCTAATTTAATTAGATTCTACATATTAGATACGCATAATTAAGAATGCTAATTGACGATAAGCGCCGATAACAAACGACGAAACTAGTTTTTTAGAATAATTATACCGAGCATACATTTTTATTCAAGATTGCAGAAGTATGCAAGACGGTGCAGACAGAGCGGAACTATGATGGTTCTTCGTAATAATACGGAACCCTTAAATTCTTGTCGTTTATATTGCTTAAAAAATTATCGCGTTTCTACTTTTTGTAACTGCATATAATGATGCCATCAAGAATAGACATTACTTACCTTCAAGAAAGTCGTCCATATAGGTAGCGCGCACAGTATATCTTTGACCACACATTCGTATGTCAACATACTGAGCGCTTGTATGTATTCCTGCTCAGCCTTAGATGGTTTTCGACATAGGCACTGCCTGGATATCATGTCCGATTTAATGCCTTTTTTCTTCTTGGCTGTAAAATAAATAAAATAAAATTTATTGAAAATGAAATCATTTCATATGGAATGAGCGGGAAACGAAGAAACGGGTCGCGTGATGGTGAGCGATTACCGACGCCCATTGACACCAGTAACACCAGGGGTGTTACGTGCGTCTCCGGTCTTAAAAACTAAAACACCGTCATCGGGCCAACACCACCCTCACCCACTCTGCGAAACACAACGCAAACGTTATATCACGCTGGTTCGCTGCGCGGTCCTGGTAACACTATAAAATTTGGTTGTTAATCTTCTATTCTGATTGTGTTTATAATGTAATTTATCTAAAATGTTGTGCAAATCTATAAGTGATGTAAGCACTAGTTCTTATTTATACCTCAGTTAATTATATTGTAAGTGGCCATGATGTTGATGTACCTAAATAAATAAACATTCAAATCGCGCATTCGTGACTCTCCCACGGTAGAAAATATTTTTTTAAAGTCGAAAAGAAAGAAAAAACTCCAACCTGTGGCCAAACAGTCCCCGCATATGCCCGCATCTGTACTCTCGCCCAGATAATGTTTCACGAAGTTGCGTATCTTCTCGTCGTTGGTGAACAGCTCGATGTTCTCTGACGCCGACCAGACCCTAGCTGGCTCCAGGGTCAGGGTTCGGGCGAGGATGGTGAGGAAACCGTCCGGGTCATCCGAGTAGGAGAGACAGCCGGCCCGCTGTTTTATATCTATACACCAGGTGTACTCTAGGAATGTTCTGGAAAGCATGTATTAAACTTTATAATACTTTATAGATAAATTTTATATTAATACACGAAGTAAAAAGTACCGTTTTAAGAGAATTGTATGAAAGGAGGAGTATGATATTTATCACGATTAAAGTTTATGTGGAGGAAGGTGTGCAGAAAGCTAATAACTTTTAAAATAATGTTTAGAAAAAGAAATAATAATAATAATAATTTATTTCTCCCAAAAATTACAAAACAATTTGTGGGAGACGTGGAGCCCAAACTAAGCCTGAGCCTGTATATTGGTGCCCCAGGCCCCCCCTCACAAACAATGAACTTACTTAAATAAACTATTATTATATATTTATAAGAAATCACAAAGGACACTGGGCATTTTCTATGTAACAATTTGCTACAGCGACCAAACATGAACGCATATCTGTACGAATTTTAACACATTTCAATGAATGTTTATTATAAATCAACAACACACTGATGGAGATACCACTTTCCATGAATTTGAACTAAAATCATAATAGGAATTGTAATGTGAGTGAAAATTATACAATCTAATAGTATTTTACTTTGTGGTCGAAAGTCATGAAAGCCCAATGTATTTTAGAAGATGGAGCATGTGGGTGTGTACCTATAAGTGTGTGTATGAATGTGTGTGTGTCTGTATATGTTTTGAGTGTATGTGTGAGGGCAATGTATCTCTATTGATTAAGGTATGTTATTTTGGTCGAATTAAGAGTTTTTCCGTATCATCATAACTTAAATCGGCGAGCCAGCGTATGACTTTCATTTTACATTTTATTTTGTTTTCATGATAGATTGATAAATTTCGTTGACTTTATTGTACAAAAAACTACCAAGGAAGCAAAAGAATCTTTGTGCAAAACTAGTTTTAAATATGTCAATGGTAGTGCAAATCTGAGATTTTCTGCGACAGTTAAGTTTTAAATGTTTATCATAGTTTAGAGTAGTATGTTTTTTAATGATAGTGTCTAGGATGAACAACTGACGTACAGTTAATACTCCACATTTTTGGTATAATTCAGCTGTGGGGTAGAGGGTTGGTAGTTTCTAGCCAACTTTAAGTATGCACCTCTGGGATCTTTATAGACGCAACAATTTAGTTCTAGGTGCCATTAACACCATTCCACCCCATATAGCTATACAATATGAGATGAGTGATTGTACGAGTGCAAAGTATATTTTTTTAATGAGATTATATGTCTATGTAAAAATGTGAAATATGTCTTAGTCTATAAAATAAAAATGTAAGTTTCCGAATCTTTTTGATAGTTATGCCAATGTGGTAATCAAATGTCATTCTACTGTCGATAAAGACTCCCAGATATTTAACGCGTCCGGTACGAGACAGGGGTTTACATAGACAGTTACTAGAAGTGTGGTCAAGACATGAATGGGCGTTTAATGCCCGTTTTCACCAACTGACTCCTAATTTTAAGTGTCCCTTAGCAGTCATTTAGGGCGCCTCTTAAGAAAAATTGTTTTCACCAACGCTTAGGTGTCACCTAAGACCTTAGGGGGGCCTCTAACTTTAGGGGCCCGATATTTCGCGACTTAACTGTCACCTAACATTACATTGTGATTTAAAATACGTGAATCCCTTGAAATGGAAGACGATCTAAGTCAGTTATTGGTAACTTTAGACGCTGTTGAAGTGCTTGAATTATTTTCTAATGACTTGTTACCAAAAATACCCCGTTTATATCGCCAAAGAGTAAATATGATATCAACTTCTTCATCCGATATAGGTTAACAAAACAGGGTAATATTTTTATTAGAAAAAATTTAACATCTTCTTGAGTATAAAGACAGGTAAGTGTATTATTCATTTACATTTTACATTTAGGTACTTTTCTCGTACTTACCTACATACTCCTTTACCAATGGAATTCATAATTTTCTAATGATACTTGAATATCATGTCGAAATCAAAAGCAGTGATTGTTCTTTTAATATGTATTTATATGTACCATTACCTACTTGGACGTCTCTGATACAATTTCATACAAATAGGTATGTCACAAGTAGCAACATTATTACTTTTTAATTTACAGCACAGTACATTTTTAAACATGCTGTACGTCATCGTCTTACTTGTCAATTGCTGAATAATTTATCAAAGCATACAAAAGTACACTAACTTGGATTTATTTATGTTATATTATTTATCTGTAAATTATTTATACTAGAATTTGCAATGTTACATTTAAAGATAAAATATCAATAGTATGAGCGCTAATTAGAAAAAAAAGACTGTCACTTAACTAGGAGTTCCATAGCTAAGTGTTACCTAGCTTGATGAAAATGAAATTAGGTAGGTGCCGATTTAAGGAGACCACCTATCCAAAGGGTCACTTACATAAGAGTTGTTTAGGAATCAGTTGGTGAAAACGGGCATAAGTAACTCAGACTGGATGTGGGTTGTGATGCTCCAGTGAGGGAAAAGGTAATATAGTTCGTCTTGTCAACATTTAGGGTGAGGTAGTTATTGTTAAGCCATTTTGTGACTTTATTAAGCCCTAACTGAGCAGCACGAAACGTTTTATCCCAGGATTCGGTTTGAAACAGAAGAGCTATGTCATCGGCATAGGTGAAGATTCTTCCACAAGGTAGATCTAGCTCACACAGGTTGTTAATATATATCAAGAAGAGCGTAGGGCCCAAAATACTACCTTGTGGGACGCCATATTCAATAGGGAGTTCATCACTTATGGTTTTTCCGATTCTGACTTGTTGACGTCTGTTAGTCAAGTAGCTTTGAAAAAGAGAGAGCTGTAGGCCTCTTACACCAATTTTTTCCAATTCCAAAATCACTATGGGTATAGAGACCGTGTCGAAAGCTTTAGCCAGATCAAAAAAAATGCCAATAACTTTGCATTTCTTATCCAACCCCTTCACTATATAATCTGTTAAATCCTGTACAGCATCAGTAGTTGATACACCTGTTCTAAAACCGTATTGTGATTTAGAGAAAAAATTATTTCTGTTTATGAAACTTGTAAGTCTGTTGTTTAAAATTCTTTCTAAAATTTTAGATAGGGCAGGTAGGATGGCTATTAGCCTGTAGTTCTCGACACGATCCCTAGACCCACTTTTATGGATTGGAATAATTTGAGCTAGTCTAAATGAATCAGGAAAGATACTGTTGTGAGTGACAGATTATAAATGTGAACTAAGGGAGAAATGAGAATATATGCGAATCTCTTGAGTAGAGAACTTGAGATTCCTTGAGACGTCCTGACCTACAGGTCTCAAGTTTCGCCAGATTGTGCTACAGCACAATCTGAGCGCAGGGTCGACAAAATTGATTTTACTTCTTGTTTAGAAGTTGGTAGCAAACAGAGGGAAGTTTTAAGGTTGAATCGTCACCTCCAGTTTGAGATTGGTGTTTAATTTTTTGAGCTAGATTGACGCCAACCTGAGCGAAATATAAATTAATTTTATTAATGTCTTCCTTACTGTTACTTTTTAGAAGTTCTATGAGTACGCTTTTGTCTTTCTCAGTAAAAGTAGTCTTTCGGATTGCTTTCCATACTAATCTACTATTTTTTCCTGCCTTATAAATCTGTCCTGCCTTATAACTTTTTTTACATTTTTTTAAATTCTATTACAAAAGTTCCTGTACCTCATATGTGATATTTTTGTTATTTCATTATTTGGTTATTTTTTAAGTTTCTTATGCAGGGTATATCTAGTTTTAATGCATCGTAAAAGCCCAGGCGTCATCCAGAGTTTTAAGAGATAGTTACGATTAGATGTTGTTTTAATGATTGTGTTGGAAGCAATTGCAGTTTTAATAATTTCCTCAAAATTCGATAATGCTTGATTAACGTCTTGCGCTTCAAATATTGGGTCAAAGCTTTGAAGTTTAAGCTCTGATTGTAGATTTTCGAAATTCGTAATAAACTTTTTTTACGAACTTTGGTGTTATGTGCAGGGTTTTGAATAAATATAATACTACTGTCAAGATCCGTAATCGAAGTATCAGCTACATAACAAGAAGCAGGTCTCTTAGTTTTTAAAATGATATGGTCAAGACAAGAAGTGCCCCCTCTTGTGGGTAGCGTATGGGCTGGAAGCATACCATGACTTGAAAACATATCAAGGTATTCATCCATGCGAGGATCTGTAGATGATTCTGCAATGTTAATATTTATGTCGCCCACAAGAAGAAGTGTTTTATATGATTTTAAGTTTTAAAGAATTTGATTTAAGGAACTCAGAAAATCTTCCATGTTATACATGGACGGTGATCGATATACAGCCACGATAGCTGTTTCATCTGTAGTTAGAACAAGGCAGATTGCATTTGTTAAGATGGGTTCATGTATTGCCGCAGGTATGTTTTTATTGTAAAAGACCGTAACACCATCATTTTATAAGTAATGTTGGGTGGTTGTGACACATCTGTATCCTTCGAGTGAGGGTACAAACGGACATTGAGACAAGCGACATTCAGTAAGCACGACAAAATCCCATGTGATATTATTAGCTTTAATACTTCTTATGTTTTGGGTTATTATAGACATTGATTTTGGGTATTTAGTTTGCAGATCTTTGCAGTCCTCTATCGCACATGTATTAGAGTCAGAAACTTCAACAATATCTATTAGAAATTATATTATAGAATATATTAGAATTACATATAACAAATAGTAACAACACATACACCACCTCAGATTATCATCTTACTTTTGTGATTACTGTATTTCGTCAACGGTTGATCGTAGATATGCCATTGTAAAGACAATATATCCTAGTAAATTATGTACTTTTCGAAAAGCCAATAAATTACTTCGCTCACTTGGCGAAACATACTAGCAAACATATTTTACGTCGGTTTTATGTGAGGCTGTGGTATGGCTTCGGTCGAGACGACTCACCGGTGTCAAGCATGTCTCCACCATAGAAAATATTAATATTCCTTTTTTGATTGAATTGAAAACAATCATAATTTTTACTCACCTGAGCTGGTCCCAATTGTGGTCCCTATGGAAGCTGATGGGCCAGTAGCGGGGGTCATTCACCCGTACTTCCCTGAGAGTGTCCAACTCAGGTACGATGCACGGCGCCTTCAGCTCGCGGACCGCGCCCGACAAGTCAATCACCTGGAGAAAATAATGTAATAAGCCGTCGCAGGATGAAAGGCAGATGTGAAACATTTAATACTTTGTTACTCTTCCCTCACAGCTGTTGCTGCTGTTTTGTACGATAACATTTTTAGCACAGCGTTGTTCAATGGTTCTAAACGTCCAAAAAAAAGAAGAGGTATATATAGAGGTAAACATAGATAAAGAGGTAAGTATAGAGGATATATATTGTTGATAATAATAATAAACAATTTATATCTCTATGGACGCTTTCACATCACGTCAATCTGGTCCTGTGGTAAGTTTTCGAAGAACTTGTGTTACGGATACCAGACAACGGAAATATATTTAATACTTTTTTACTATACATATATTTTAGGTTTTTGATTATATTATACACAATACATATTTAATACACATCCATGACCTAGGAACACAGAAAACTTTTTTGTTCCCTGGCGGGAATCGAACCCGCCAACTCCGCCTAGAGCGCCAACGTGCTAACCACTGACATTTTCCAATGTCAAAATTGTACGTCATCGTTAGTCATTACTGTATTTTGTTTAGTTTACACGTACCTTGACAGTACGTATACCTGTATGTGCGCATAACACAGTTTCCCCGTGTGCAGGTCTCGCGGCAGCAGCAGTCGCGGCTCGACCGCCAGCACGTAGAGGTGACGGAACGCTTGCAGATGGTATCTGTAACGCACATACAGGATGTATTAATAACAATAAATATTCAAGGAGCGTGTTCAGTACTCGATTCTCGTTACAAGCAACATATAACATGCAACCTTAAATTTTGACCAGATTATCCTATAAAGTAGAACCGATGGCCGCTGGTGCCGAAAGATGTTGTTTAAAGGCGCCGAACTGTATTTTTAAATGTAGAATGATATGTAGTGGCAATGAAAACCGTTGGGGCCGAAAGATTCTCGAGTGAGGCCACGAACTGGACGTCGAAACGTAGAACGGCCTCCCACCAGGTGGACAGACGACCTAAGTTGCAGGAAGTCGGTAGATACAGATCGTATAAATAATTAACATAGATTCTTAACCGCGATGCCGAAACTGCGCAGTGGGCGAGTGACCTTCAAAGCCGGCGTGGCGAACGGCAGTGCGAGGGTGTCATTGCACTGTCAGGAAATGTTAACTTACGTAAATTACGAGAATTTTTAGGTATGCAAACTGTAATTACATACGTAATATTGTAGCCTAATGTTGGGTAAAATATATGTTTCGGATAAAAATATATCCTATATCTTAAGGAGCCATAGAATAGCGGAGACTAATTAATATCCTCAATATACAGGCTACATATAGCCCGTATATTAAAACAGCCTTTACACTTATCTCAGCTCCATCCAACTACAAATATAATTATAATAATTTGCTAAATTGTTATTAAACGGTCCGACGGCATTGTCAGTTTAAGCATGTTATTATCATAACAAAATAAATTAACGCTATCAGTTTCTGATATGCCGTTCTTACTGTTTACGTTACTCGTCCTAACAGTAGCCATTCACCATACTGCATATCGTCCAATCGGCATGACGCTGCAGGCTTGAGCTAATCTGCACTTCATCCAAATACACCACAATCGTATGACTGTCATGCCAATTCACGCCAATACACGGTCAGTTTCAAGTGATCCAATCGGCAGCGTCCAGCCGATTGGTCTAAGGCTGGGAATATAATATGATCCGGAATCCGGTACGCCGAGGTAAATTCAGAACATTGAAAATAGAACTCTGGGCTAATACAATAGAGCTGAAAATGGAATACACGAGTGTCAAGTCAAATGTCAATGTCATATATGACATCTCGACACTTCGACTTACAACTATATTGTGTTATCGCGGAGTTCTATTTTCTTTCAGTGCTCTGAATTTTCCCCGGCGCGCCGGATTCCGGATCATAAAGTCCCAGCCTAACTATTTAATTATATTTAGGAATATTTTTACGCATTTCATCTGCTTTACCTGTTGTCCTCGCTATGCGTGGGGAATTTCGGGAAGAACGCAACGAGCAGGGCCGCCACCGCGGACGGTGTCGTGCATAGCGTGCCGCGCCCGCCGCCCACAAAGAGCAGACCTATTGTCGCGTGCACTGCCATCTGTAGGTCGATTCTGCTAATTAAATCTTACAATAATACAGTCTCGATATAATAAAACAGCAAAATGGTATTCTCATAAACGTCAAACCAACGTCAAACGCGTCAACCAAATCAGTTTATGATTTCAAGACGATTCATCTATAACACATTGTTCTATCTAGAATTCTAGACCTTACCATTGCTGTGTGATTAACGCAGAAAAATTTAAAGGCTACTTTGCGATTTTTTTTTTACAAAAAACGCTTTAATATCGAATAAATATATATACGTTCAACATAATATTATGCGTAAATTGTACGCAATATGCAACTCGTACGTACCTGTGTAGCGTGCGCTAGCGGTTTCCTCGCACGCAGCCTCCTCGCCAGTCGCAGTACATTTAGATCCCCTCGTCCCGCACACACCATCGCCGCGGCTAGGAGACATGCGCACGCGCACGCGTCTAACGTCGCGCTGCCCGCCGGGCCGCCCGCGCGCGCCAACAGCGCGGCGTACGCGAGCGCGGTGTCGCGCGCGTCGTCACAACCCGAGCCGGCGAAGCGCAGGCCGAGAGCGAAACACGCACCAGCCACTATGTTGCAGTACGCCTGACTGGAAATATTCAAATCAAATCAAAATTTTTTTATTCAAAATTGGTATTTTTAAATACTCTTTTTGAACGTCGATACTACGTGATGCCTACCACCGGTTCGAGAACTAACCCAGCGAGAAGAGCCGGCAAGAAACTCGTCTGGGGCCATCTTTTACCAAAAAGATGGAAAATTATTCTTTTAAAATCAAAATTATTACAATGTTTACTTATGTCTATGTAACAAATAATAAGATAAGATAAGGAGCCACCTTATTCCCAAGGTGTGCCGTCTTGAATAAAGTCATTAATTTTATAATACGCTTTGGCACACAAACGCTCTTTAACTACTTTTTTAAACTTATTAATGGGAAAGTTTTGAACCTTTTCTGGGATTATATTGTATAAGCGTATACATTGGCCTTTAAAGGATTTACTAACTTTGCTTAGTCTGAACACTGGCATATCTAACTTGTTCTTATTTCTAGTGTTTACACAATGATTATCACATTTCTTTTTGAAGTTGTTTAGATTCTTTCTTACATATAACACATTTTCCAAAATGTATTGAGATGCGACGGTCAGAACTTTTATTTCTTTAAACTTTTCCCTTAGAGATTCAAAAGTCGACATCTTATAAATAGAACGTATAGCACGTTTCTGCAGCACAAATATTGTATTAATGTCCGCAGCGTTTCCCCACAAGAGGATGCCGTACGACATTATGCTATGAAAATAGCTAAAGTAAACTAATCGCGCGGTCTCTATGTCGGTAATTTCTCTAATTTTTTTAACAGCGTATGCTGCAGAACTCAGCTTATCTGCCAATTTAGCAATATGTGGTCCCCACTGTAACTTACTATCTAATGTTATACCTAGAAATACAGTGGTGTCTACTAATTTCATTTTCTCATTATTTAATAGTATATTGGTTTGTGCCTGCGTAACATTTGGCAAGCTGAACTTTAAACATTTTGTTTTATTAGAATTCAACAGTAAATTATTAGCATTAAACCAATGTACTATTTTTGAGAGAGCACTATTTACCTCGTCATTGTTAGATTGTCGTCGCTTCACATTAAAAATTAGTGAAGTGTCATCAGCAAAAAGTACTATCTCATGCTTATCATTAACTAGATAAGGTAGATCATTTATATAGATGAGAAATAGAAAAGGGCCCAAAATAGACCCCTGTGGTACTCCTAGTTTAATTTTAGTACCATTAGACCTTTTGGAATTAACTTCTACAGTCTGTGTTCTATTTATTAGATAAGAGCTTAGAAGCTTTAGTGCCGTGCCCCTTACACCATAATGGTATAATTTCCTGAACAGCGTATCATGCTCCACACAGTCAAATGCTTTGGATAAATCACAGAATATACCAAGTGCATCCTGTGACCTCTCCCAAGCTTCAAATATACTGCACAGAAGACTGATGCCTGCATCTGTTGTGGACCGACCTTTAGTAAAACCAAACTGATTACTATGTAACAATTTATTCGAGTTGAAGTGAAAAAGTAATTGATTTAGAATAATTTTCTCAAAAATTTTACTTAAAGTCGGTAATATGGATATTGGTCTATAGTTAGCTGGGTCTGATTTATTCCCAGCTTTAAAGAGAGGCATCACCTTGCTGTGCTTCATCAAGTCAGGGAACACGCCACTTTTAATACAATTATTAAAAACTAATGCTAGGTGAGGGGCAATGATGTCAATTACTGGTTTTATAACTTTTGTAGACATACCCCAGAGATCAGTTGTACTTTTAATATTAAGTAATTTAAATGCCTTGATAATGTCTCTAGAGTCTATTTCTTTGAAAATAAAATTTACATCACATTCCTTCACATTATCTCTAAGTAATTTTTCGGCAACTGTAGGTGATGAATTTAAGTTTTTTGTAGTTGAGATCGGAATGTCTGCAAAAAACTTCTCAAATACTGTCGCAACTTCAATGTCAGAACTAACTTTTTTATCATTAATATAAAGTTCAAATTTAGAGTTGCGACTGGCGACTCTTCCAGTCTCATCTGCAATTATTTTCCAGATGGTTTTCACTTTGTTTTTAGAGTTCTTAATATTTTCTTTGATGTGAAGAACCTTCGCCGCTTGACATACCTTCTTGAAAATCTTCGAGTATTTCTTGACATATAGTTTAAAAGCTTCACTCCTGTTCATTGACTTCTCGTTATACAAGTCATACAATCTTTGTCTACTAACAATAATACCTGCAGTTGCCCAGTTACTAAAATTATTTCTTTTATTACTAAATCTGACCGATTTAGAAGTAAATACAGAGTCAAATTGGTTTTTTACTACTTTAAATAAATTATTAAAAGTTTCATTTGGATTAATTGACTCATTCAAACATTGAAAACTTGAAAGTAATTTACTTCTAAATTTCTCAATACGTTTTGTGTTTACAGGAATAAACTCAATATTTTCTATCGGATTATTATCACATTTAAGATCAAATGATGCTAGCTGTCCACAGTGATCAGAGTTAAGTACATTAATTATGTCTTTCCTAAAAGGAGTGACATTTGTGAAAATATTATCTATACAAGTAGCTGTTGTTTCACATATTCTTGTTGGTTCATAAAATAAATTAATTAGATTATACGATTTGAACAAAGATGTGAATCTAACAGTTGGACATGGAGTTGGACAGTAACAACATGGAGTTAGAGTCTAATAAATTAATATTAAAATCACCACATACAATAATCTTCTTATTAGAGACACATACTTTCGTCAGCACTTGATCCATTATTTGTTCAAAAGAATCGTATAAGCTTGATGGAGGCCTGTATACACATACAATAATAAGGTGGCTCAACTCAATACAAGCCAACTCAATAATTCGTTCACTAGACAGTTTTACAATATCTTTACGTTCTTTATATTTCAATTTATTATTAATCAAAATTAAGGAGCCACCCCTAATGACATTTTCTCGACAGAAAGAGCTCCCTACTTGGTGATCACAATAGTTAAATATTAATTCATGATTTTTTAACCAATGTTCTGTTACGCATATAATGTCAATTTTAAATTCATTTAAAAATAACTCAAGTTCTAATTCTTTCCCTATTATGCCTTGTAAATTTTGATGCACCAAGTTTATATTAAAATTACAGTTTTTCCCAGAGTTCTTACTAGGCCCTTCGTAGGAGGCATCAGTATAAATATTTCCAGCTAAGAAATTGCTAGAGTGAGCCTCTGTTGTCCTATAATCTAATTTAAATTATTTGGAACATATTCCAAGTTTTTACTAATAAAATTGTCAGTATAAGAACACTGCTCAATAAAAGCAGTGGTCGGCTTAGCCAATTTTTTGGCTTGTCTTAAAACTAAAAAATTATATAGCCATTTAGCTAAATGTCGTGTAAAAAATTTAGATAAGTAATACTCATCATATGTTAGATTATTTAACCTAGAGATAAAAATATTATTAAAGTCAACCACATCGATTTGTGGTAAAGTTTTATTTACTGTTCATGTTATTAAAAATAAAACACTTTAAATTTTACAACCTTAGGGACGCGTTTGCAAATTGTTTTGTTTGACAGTAAGGTCGTGACATTTCTCTAGAAACGTTTGTACAATAAATCTTTTTGTAAATTTTGCGTGATGCGGTTCTAGAAAATGGTTTTTGCTATTTAATTTTTTTATAATATTTTTTAACAATTTTACTAATAATGAAGTGTATATCTATTTGTGACAATTATTCGTTTTGTAGGATTTGGTTTCATTTGATGGCAAAATCAACCGGAAAGCAGACAATTTATTGTACATTTGTAAACTATTTGTAGTTATAAACAGATTCACTAAAATCTAGCGTATACTCCGTTCAGATTCATGTGATCTAAACGTAAACTAATGACAATAGCGCACCACAATGCTACTAATTTAAATGCTACGCTCAGATTATTATTAACAAGTAAAAACATACAAATAGTCTCAAGTTTATATCAGTCCCAATCTTTATTTAGACGACTTCACTCACTTCATGGCCTCGTAGTCGATGTTGTCCTCGGTGGGTTTGACGAAGCAGTAGGGCTTGATGGTGGCCGGCACCTGCGCCTCCACCCACTCCTCGGAAGGCTTGATCTCGTCCCACAGCACTAGGCCTGGAATATAGTATATGGAATGACATGTTGTATTTCTATTGTAGATACTGTTCATGTTATTTAAAAAAAAATGCCAATTTGCTTAATTTAATCATAATTCCTTGACATGTTATAAAACTAGCTTTCTACAATTTTCATTACTTAATTTCAATGCCAATGCTTTAATTATATTTTTTGTCTTGCTTGTGTATTATTATTGTATTCTATGTTTTTGACTAATATTCTATGATTGTCCCAAACGAATCCATGACATAATAAAAATTTGTGTATATAATAATTAATAACTAAAGTTACATTTTTACTCACCTGAATTTAATACATTTTTAATTTTGTTTTAATATTATTGTAATCTAACGTAAGTACCCATATATTCTTTTAACTTGTAAATTTTACTAAAATATGTTGTATTGTGTGTTATAAAACTGAAAACTGAAAATGTTGTGCATGTCTTTAATTGATATAAACACTGTTAATGGACCAAAATGATAAGTATGTAAGCTTGTGTTTGTATTGTTGATATGCCAAATAAATAAATAAAGTATGAATTAAATGTAAGAAACTGCATTATCTTCAAAAGTAAAATAATATTTTAGTCCCAAAATGATTTTAGGCTTACTTACTTAAGTACTCTTTTGGTTTAGGGAGTATGTATATCTATCTACGACCTTTATTTATTACATAATACGGTAAACATGTAAAACATTTTTGTTATTATAATATACTTAAATCGTCAAATAATAGTGCAATACGTAGCAAGCGCGTTTAAGCGTGACGTATGACGTAACAAGTTGCTGACTTTAGTCGTACATTAGTCGCGTGAGTTCAAGTGACGACGACGCTACGCGTATCTCTCCTCATATTAGGTACTTTTTGGACTTTCGACTGTACACCGTTCACGCTACTTAAATAGATCGTTAATACCATATATATCTTAGTTACATACCGCGCGCTATAATCCTGAGCATCAATAAATCCGGTCGCACAGTATCCAGTAGATATGCGGTGGCGGGTGGTGCGAGCCACGCCGCTACGGGCGCGCTGTTGGACCTCATGTAAAGCAGACCGAGGGCTAGCGTCGCCCCAGGGGCGGTGACGTCGAGGTTGCCCCCCGTGCCGCCTAGCATGAGGGAGCGCAGGCGCGGAGCTAGACCTAGGCGCGGGCCCCCGCGCGCACAGACTAGACCGAGCGCGAGTCCGGCCGCTAGAGCCGCGCCCTCACGTTCCACACATGACTCCGCCTCTGCACCAGCAGGCTTACCTGCAATTTAATATTTACTTTAAAATTATGAAGCAAATATTTTTTACCTATCAATTAACAAACTGCTTAGCGCAGCAAGCGTTTATTGATCTCCTCCAAGGATTTTTTTTTCGAACGAACGGGAAACTCCGCTGGACAATGAAGGAAATGCGCATGCTTTTCTGTAACTGCGTTGATTGCCCCAGCTATTGCCGATGGCCTATATTCAGGCCACACTCACCAATCTACGCGGGCGGGCAACGGGTGTCCTGGTACAGCAGGCCTACTTACCGATCTTCGCGAGTAGCAGGGCGGCGATGCCCTGGTACAGCAGGCCTACTCACCGATCTCCGCGAGTAGCACGCGGGCGTAGTGGGCGTGCGCAGTGCCCTGGTACAGCAGGCCCACTCCCAGCAGCGCCGCGGTGAGCACGCCCTGCTGGATGTCCAGTTCAACGGACGTGGGCGGGAGCAGCGCCTCCAGGTGGATGCTCATCATTTTCGTCGCTTGCACGTCCATTGTGCCTGGAATAAAGGAGAAATTTGTTATAGGATGCTGAAACTAGACTGATGGTGATGTTGTGAGACAATATTTAAAAAAAACTAGGTATGGCCAATTTACAGGCACGACCGCACGGTCAATCTCGATACGCACATAAATTATTCTCAATCGAATCGAATAAATTATTTCCTCACATTTTACACTTTTAAGATAATTTTTTTGATTCTTTAGCTATTTAAAGCGGTGTAATTGAATCGTGGTTAGAGATAATTTAGGTGTAGAGTGTAGGCATACAGTTTGCTGTATCCCCCAATTTTTTACCCGACTACGGCCGACTAAGCCACAAGAAAGAGTGATTTTGGCTGTCTATGTATGTGGCCGCGCGGGCCACCTTGCCTGGCGATTCGCGAGTAATTTGTCTTCGATATTTTTGTGGACTGTATTTCTGGAGGTATCTGGCGTCGCCAGGTTAATATGCAGTAATAATTAAATGAGAATGGAGAGGTATAAAGGGATACGCTTACCGAACCAGCTTCTGTGAAGGGCGTCTGCAGCTGGAGTTTTCGTCTCTTTATTCTGCTCACAACACTTTAGTCTTTCCAGAATTCTTATCGCGTTCGTTCCTATAGGAATATCTTACTTTCGTGGGCGGGTATTAGTAGCGGAAAAGTATAAATAACACACACGCTGTCGGCCATTGCACACTCTCACGACGCGACGACTTGCAATGTACTCCTTCGCGTATCTTCGCATTTCTTCGGTTAGCGTCGGAGCGGGGAAGGGGGAGGGGGGTCGAACACTGCTTTATCGATATTATGAGATGCCATTCATAGTGGCGTTCGTCGCTCCTAGATGGCGCTACCATTTCCCCCCGGCCTTAAAGGGTTGCCTTTAAAAGAATATAAAAATAATAATAATTTAGCTATTTCAGGTGTATCCATTATCGCATAACCTATCCATAAACCAAGACAGCGGTATTATTAATTAACTAAAGCGAAGTAATAACAACTAATCTTATTACCTAGATGCCTAAACTAAAGGAGATCCAGCCATAGCTAAACTTCACTGCGTTGGCAGTGGGCGAAATTTAAAACAAGTATTACATTTATGTATCCTGTGGCGAATTATTCGCCGCGCAGTAAAGATACAATATTTATGCCGGAGTAAGGACATAAACAACTCTGGACCAGCATGGAGATGCTTCTTGTGATAAAAATCAACAAGAAGATCTACTACATGATCATGACGCGGTAGAAGATAAGGATGCTTATAGTTGTACGGTTCGTCCGAATTCGACAGACGACCACCAACGCGTATTACGCCGTGCTGATCAAGGAACGGCTTAAGTTTAAGAAGCGCGGGAGAACAAGATTTATTATTTTTCAAATTCTCAATATCGTTACTAAAATAAACCGTCTGTACGGCTCGTAATAATCTATACTCCGCAAATTCAAGATCGGAACTTGAAATAAAAGTCCCGTTAGGTAATAACCTAAGAAATATATAAAGATAAACGATGGCGCGTAGTAATTTAGACCACGACGACATGCGTAGTGCGAGTGTGTATAGTGGGGATTCCACAATTTCCACGACTACGGGGTAAGACATAGCTTTCCGCTCGGGTACGTCTTTGTTCTCCGTATCGTGGTCAAAGTGTTCAATGGGCCACTCCGACGGATCATGGGAAATCCAGGTGGGTCCATGATGCCACAATGAATGATTTAGAAGCTTACCAGGAGTAATACCGCAAGACAGACAATCGGCAGAATTTTCAGTACCTACGACGTGATTAAAACAAGCGGGGGCGATGAATTCAATTATCTTAGTAACGCGGTTTGCGACAAAGGTATGCCAGCGGTGCGGAGAAGAACGAATCCACGAGAGGGCCACCTTGGAGTCCGTAAACGCGTATATTCCCTTAATGGGATAGTGAGACGAAAATGTGTCTTGAATTCTGCGAAGTAGTTGAGACAACAGAAGGGCCGCGCATAATTCCAGCCTCGCAACCGAAATAGTTTTAACCGGCGAGACTCTAGACTTAGCACAAACCAGCTGAACAGTGTAGTTAGAACTAATACAGACCTGTACATACACGACTCCTCCGTAAGCGCGTTCACTAGCATCGGCGAAACCTATTAAGTTGACAGTGCAACCATCGATCAATCCTAGATGACACGGTATATTAATTTGGTTGAGTAAAGGTAGCTCAACGTAAAACTACTTCCAAGCTACGACTATGTGATCGGGTGGTGCGTCATCCCACTCGCACTTAGATGGCTAAGGCCCCTTTATTAAGAGCTTGGCGTACAAAATGGTGGGAGCCACGAAACCCATTATGTCCCATAGTCGAGCCACTGTGGACAACTGTGTGCGTTTAGTGCACTTACCATCAGGTGTCGCGACGTCGAACCGAAAACTATCACAGGCTCTGTCCCAGCGTAAGCCAAGAACCTTATGCGGTAAAAACTTCTCAAACTCAATGTATGTAGAAGCCTTGTGCGACTCAGGTATTCGTGCTTGAACGTATTGCGAGTTACTTTTACAAGGTCAAATTTGCCTCGCTTGAAAAGCTGAATAAGCTCGTCACAAAGCGAAACTGCGAGCGGAACGTTCATGACGCTACAAACAATGTCATCCATGAATAGAGCGGAAGGAGGAGCGGTAACGGAAACGAGAGCGGTAGCGGTAGCTATCGGCCGAGCGGTAGCGGGTGCGGTAGCGCGCGCGGTAGCGGCAGCGGGTGTGATAGCGGTAGCGGGAGCGGTAGTGCGCGCGGTAACGGGAGCGGTAGTGCGCGCGGTAGCGAGAGCGGGAGCGCGCGCGAAAGCGGTAGCGGGTGCGGTAGCGGGAGCGCGGGTGCGGTAGCGATAGCGGGAGCGTGCGCGGTAGCGAGAAAATTAATATTGTTTTCTTGAATCACAGAGCAACATGACATAGTATAATGAGACGTAGGCGACGTAGGTACGGAACCCATAATCACAAATCCAAACACCGTCTCAATAGCGGGGGGTAAATCATATTGATAACTACGTACTATATTGGGTAATAGCAAATGCGGGAATCTGAAGCCCCAATCAGAATATCCACATTACCCGGTCGCGAAAAGTCGGTATCTGCTAGCGGGAGGGCTTTCAGGTGCGTTAACCAAGACACGTCTACGTTAGCGTTCGGCAATTTATCGGTAATACGTTCCACGATAAGCGGAGAAATATTAAAACTAATATTTTTATTTAAGCGCGAGTATAAGACAAAATCCACGGAACCCTTACATGATTTTTCCGAACCCCCAATTCCTTTAACTATCAAATTAGTATTTTTAATTTTATTCAAAAGCCCTAGACGATTATAACATTCCGACGTAATGAAACTACTTTGTGAAGCGCTGTCTAGTAAACATCGCACGACTATGGGTTTGTTATTTACATCGTAAACAATAACCTGGGCGGTAGCTAATAAAATTGTTTGTTTGGCTGAGTCGCGAATTGTATAACGCGCGCGCACGGGGTAAGTTTTCTGCCTACAATTTCTTATCGCTTGTTTACGTGCGAGCGACGTCGAGCACAGCGACACTCCGCTATTATGTTCGACTCGAACACCTCTATGCGTAGGTACTCGATCGGCTTGTGGCGTCGGTATCGGACGGCGAGAACTGTTATTATCAAGTTCAAGGTCACGCGTGTAAGCTGCCTGCGGGATCTTATTGAAATGCATTAACGTATGATGGTGTCGGTCACAAACGCGGCATTTAGACTTACTAAGACAAGAGTTCGATTTATGTTTTATATGCTTAAGCAATTAACGCAAGCTTTATTTCCTTTAATATAATTAAAGCGAGCCAACGGGGCCAAATCATTGAACGCGGGACATTTGTAAAGATGTTCATGCACAATGTTATTATTGCACATACATCTGAGCGGGTTATAATTATTATTACGAGAATCCGAACATGCTACATAAGACTGCGGATTAGGCGCGGTGTTATTATTTCGGTGTTTAATCAACCTTTGTTTATTAATATTACTGGACGAGCTAGATGAACTAATCTGCGTATTTCTAAATATTCTACACTGATCTTTTATGAATGAGATAAAACTATCCAGTGTAGGAATTTTATTATTACGTACCGTCATTTCAAAGGCGCGAATAGTTTCTGTATCGACTTTTTTCAATGCGAGTTGTAATAAAATAAAATCGGAAAGATTTTCTAAATTTAAGTTATTAAGCGAATTAACTGCCGTTACGAAATTATTTATAAATGACTGAAAATTCGAAACAGATGCGGAACCATTCAATTTTAAATTTAAGGCTTGGTCAAAATATGTGGACGCGAGGATACGAGTATCTGGATACCTATCCACCAGCGACTGAAATATTAACTGATAATTCTCAGCGCTGGGGGTGACGCCAGCGATAGTGATTGAGCCCTTGGCGCCAACTTACCTATTAAATAATATAATTTGTCGGCATCGGTCAACGAGCTACTATTATGTAACGTTGATTTAAAACTGCCATAGAATAGTTGCCAATTTTGTATGTCACCATCAAAATACATTATCTCAATCGCAGGCAACCTCGGCGTTCAAACAGTTGTATAAACCTCAGTTTTAACCTCGGGTTCAACAGTTTCAAGACGAGATTGAATGCGTTTAATAACGCAATATAGGTCCTCGAATGAAGTATACGCTTGAAAGCTAGGCGGAGTTTTCGGATTAATAGATAGCAACTTCGCGTTGTAGGCATCTAACAAGTTATGAAAATCTATTCCAATATCACCTATTGTCATACATTGACTGAGAAATAATTCCTTATCTGCTTCGGATGACTCGGCAGTTTGCGAACGTTTACGGAACGTTACAGGTTGTCCCAAAATTCAACGATAATCTGGGACCGGATGAATGGCCAAGTTACACCAGTTCCGGGAAAAATAAAATAAAAATTCCATATCACTCAGTTCAGCGATAATAGACAATTTTGTAAAAACGTCGAAATTAGACACCCTTGGTCGCATTTTCAAGTCCTGTGATCACCAATGTCACAATTTCGCTGTGATTTTTTTAATTTCGAGATCTTTATTAACGATGCTATTAATCGCAACTACGAATTAATGCATAAAACATTGTTAATTTAATAAAATAAGTTAAGTTTTAGTGAGTCATGGTTCACAAAAATATTGTTAGTTAACTTTGACACTTCATTTTGAAAAAAAAATGTACTACACTACCTTTGGCAAGTTATTTCAAAAGATGGCGCATTTAATCAAGATTTAAAAATGGTACAACACTAGCCACTTCTCTTGCCATTAAAATTTTTATTTCCCATTTTTTTCAAATTGACCTCAATTTGAACAGATCAACATTAGGAATTTTTGTTACTAAAATTTGTTATTTTTTGTTTCTGGTCTGAAATAAAATTATTATTTTTAGTAAAGAGGTAATTGAGTCAGTTAATAACCAATCTTATAGTAAAAAAAAACATAATACTTAACTTAGGTATAATTCTAGACAGTAATCTCTCCTGGGTATGTCAGGTGAGTGAAGTGAGCAGAAAGGTTCACTACTCGCTGCACACGTTGAAGTGCCTCCAAAACTTTTTGCCTATAAACACCAAAATTTTCCTTGTCGAGACACTCATCTTCCCTATCCTTGACTATGCCGATTCCTGCTACTAAGACGCTACCGAGGAGCTGTTAACTAAACTGGAACGTTTACAGAATATCTGTATTAGTTTTGTGTTTGGTCTAAGAAAGTTCGATCATGTTTCAGTCTCTCGATCGAAACTCAAGTGGCTCCCTATCTGCCTTCGGCGCAACTCCCATATCCTCTGTTTACTCTACAACATTTTGCATAATCCTCGCTCTCCTCGTTATCTTCTTGATCGATTCAATTTTTCTCGACCCCTCGATATTCCTTGCAGGTCCACTGTCAGGACAAATCTTTCTCTCCCCTCCCATCGCTCCAACTTCTACTCCTACTCATTCACTGTTCATGCAGTCAGATTGTGGAACTCTCTTCCTCACACCATTCGCGACAGTCCCAACATCGATGTATTTAAAAGACGCTTGAAAGAGCATTACCTCAAATCTGAATCCATATAGATACCGCTATTATGTATACATATAGTATTTATATATTATAGTTATAATAATATTATATTAGTATTTATATATATTAACTAGCTATCATTTTTAATTTATTTATTTAGCTTATTTACTATATTTTATTCTATTATAGATATAAATATTTGAATTATTATTTCTACAATAATTGTAGAAATAATATTGTGCACATCCTAACTGCTATACTTCATCCCGTTTCTCTCCGTAGGGCTGCTGGAAGAAATTTCTAATTAGAAATAAGCAGTCCTTTGTGTCATCTTTCTTTGTTAACTGTATTGTCATAATTTTCTGTGTGTACAATAAATTGTTAAATAAATAAATAAATAATAATAATTAATAAAACAATGAACGAACCGTCGTAAAACTTTTTATTTAATTATTCTCCTTAAACTACAGTAAATGTTCGAATTGTTTGCCTCCGGCACGAATACAGGCTCTGCAACACCTTACAAAAGACCTTTGCACCAGTCGTGCCAAATTTCTTGAATTTATTTCTTCTGACGCTGCATCAATTTTTTGGCGAAGTTCTGATAGATTTTGTATTGGTTTCGAATAGACTTTTTCTTTTATGCATCCCCAGTAAAAAAAATCAACTGGATTTAGATCGGGGGAACGAGGAGGCCATAAAATTGAGCCACCGCGTCCGATCCATCTGTCAGGATAATCAGCGTTCAAATAATCCCTTACAGCCCGAGCATAGTGCGCCGGACAACCATCTTGCTGAAACCACATTTCTCTACGAATACTGAGCGGTGCGTCTTACAACAAATTTGGCAAATCGTTTCGAAGAAAATGAAAATATGTGGCGCCATCTAAATTTTGAGTTAGCTCAAATGGTCCAATTACTCGTCCGTTTAAAATTCCAGTTCACATGTTTACTTTGAATTGGTATTGGGATCGGTCTTCACGCATTAAATGCGGATTTTCGACGTGCCATTCATGAAGGTTGTGTATAACCGTCTCTTTTAAATGTAGATTCGTTGGTCCATAAAATTTTGTTTAGGAATTCAGGATCTTCACGAATTTTCGCTAACATTGTCCTGCAGAAATCAATTCTAGGTGCGTAATCTCGTGGTAACAAACTCTGGACGCGTTGCACATGATACGGATGAAATTCGTATCGTTTTAAAATTCGTGGAGCGTTACTTTTCGGTACTCCCGTTGCTAGTTCTATCGCACGTACTGAAGTGCTGGGGTCATTTTGAATTTCATTCAAAACTACGTCGTCATAGTTTCTTTGCGGTCTTCCACCGGACGTACGAACACTGGGCAATCGTCCTTCCGAGTATGACGCGTGCACATTTTGGAATACGCGATAATCTGGGTGACGCTGCACATTGGGGTTTCTCTCGCGATACAATCTGGCTGCGGCAGAGGCCTTCACCGTAGATAAGATGCATATTTGCATATTCTTGTACTGTGTACAGATCCGGCATGTTGTTCACACACTATTTTCACAGCACAAAGTCCAGAAAAGCAAAGCCAATGTCGTCAGTACGAATGCAGTATTAAGTCCAAAGTAACACAAGCCAAAGTCGTTAGAACGATGGTTACACGAATACGAGGAGGCGTAGTAGACGAAGAAACGATGCGTACTAAATGTTGTGAACGGACGACACCTCAAGCGTCACTATCCGTCTCGCTCATTCTAAAAGTCGAATATCAATCTGTCTCGCTCTAGAGTGAGACAAACTGTCAGCGTCATTATCTATCTCATTCTATCACTTTTGTTATTTACACACACTCGAGACCCTGATCTGTTAATACAAAAAAGTATCAATTATTATTTTTGAAATGAGCTCAATTTGAAAAAAATTAGAAAAAAATTTTTTAATGGTAAGAAAAGTTGCTAGTGTTGCACCATTTTTAAATTTTGATTAAATGCGCCATCTTTTGAAATAACTTGCCAAGGGTAGTGTAGTACAAATTTTTTTCAAAATGAAGTGTCAAAGTTAACTGACAATATTTTTGTGAACCATGACTCACTAAAACTTAACTTATTTTATTAAATTAACAATGTTTTTTGCATTAATTCACAGTTGCGATTAAAAGCATCGTTAATGAAGATCTCGAAATTAAAAAAATCACAGCGAAATTGTGACATTGATGATCACAGGACTTGAAAATGCGACCAAGGGTGTCTAATTTTGACTTTTTTACAAAATCGTCTATTATCGCTGAACTGAGTGATATGGAATTTTTATTTTATTTTTCCCGGAACTGGTGTACTTGGCCATTCATCCGGTTCCAGATTATCGTTGAGTTTTGGGACACCTGTATATTATATTTTGAACACGTTCGAACAAAATATTACGTTTAGCGACTAGAATGGCTAACTCTGGATCCTCCGCCATTTTGAATTAGATTTATTATAATATTCAAAATACTATGCGAATTATATACCTAAGTATTTATAATATACGTAGGTTATGCGATATTTATGTTACACCCAAGTATCTATTTACTAATTTACACATAGAATACCTAAGAATATATGCGGTTTAATTATTTGTTCCTATAGGCAACGACTTTGAAGCGGTTTGAAAATATAATAGCGTTTGAAATATGAGATTTATAATAGAACTATGATAGTTCGAATAATAATTCCAATAAGGAATCTCTGTAGGTAGCCACGTTATATCGTGTATTACCCACGGCGGTACGGTTCCCATGTAATGGGTTTAGAGAAGCGTAAATATGTATTACCACTGCCTAGTTAGGCACTTTAAGAAGCTATATATGCGGAAAATTAAATAAAATCTGGATATAAATCCGTGATGGAAATGGATTAAGATCCGGACCAAATGTGGTCCGGCTCGAATGGACAAAACAATGGCCGCGCGGGCCACCTTGCCTGGCGATTAGCGAGTAATTTCTCTTGGATATTTTTGTGGACTGTATTTCAGGAGGTATCTGGCGTCGCCAGGTTAATATCCAGTAATAATCAAATGAGAATGGAGAGGTAAAGGGATACGCTTACCGAACCAGCTTCTGTGAAGGGCGTCTGCAGCTGGAGTTTTCGTCTCTTTCTTCTGCTCACAACACTTTAGTCTTTCCAGAATTCTTATCGCGTTCGTTCCTATAGGAATATCTCACTTTCGTGGGCGGGAATTAGTAGCGGAGAAGTCTAAATAACACACGCTGTCGGCCATTGCACACTCTCACGACGCGACGACTTGCAATATCCTCCTTCGCGTATCTTCTCATTTCTTCGGTTAGCGTCGGAGCGGGGAAGGGGGGGGGGGGAGTCGAATACTACTTTATCGATATTATGAGATGCCATTCATAGTGGCGTTCGACGCTCCTAGATGGCGCTACCAGTATGTATGTTTGTTCCACCGTAGCGTCTAATCTACTGGTCTGATCTTAATGAATGAGGTGTCAATAGATTAGAAATATTAGCCCGGGTAACATAGGCTATATAATTTACATAGTCGGGTTATACTTTTAAAAAAAATTATTTGTCATGTGTTACCTCTGTAAGTAGCGGCCAGGCCTAGCAGCAGCCCAATGCTGGTCATCTCGTTGCACTTTACGAGATACTCGTACATGTTCATGAAGGGCATATCACGCAGGTGCCCGTTCAGCCCGAGGCCGAGCAGGAAGCCCGCATGCTCGGTTGACATCTCTTGGGTGCCCTGATATATACAATATATATAGTTAACTAGCTGACCCGGCGTTGTTTTACCATTGTATCTATTTTTAATGCCACATCATATAAAAATGAAAAAAATTGTCAAAAAAAAAAACTTATCAATTAGGGGTTGAAAAAATAGATTACGACCGAATCTCAGACCTATCGAATATACAAAAATTTTTTTTATAAGAATCGGTCAAGCCGTTTCAGAGGAGTGTGTCACCCAAACATTTATATGACACGAGAATTTTTTATATTAGATAGAATCAGGCATTACTTTGCGAAAATCCATAGCATACAATTTAATAATATTATATCTAGTAATATCGTAATATCGCGCGAAAAAATACCCACAACCTGCAAGCAGATGTTTGAGTGCACACATAAGCATGCGTAAAGCACCTCCCTTCCTCACTGCTTATGCGTACACTCAGAAACAAGATCGAGCAAACTCTCAACCACAAGCAACAATGTCAGTAATATCGTGCAAGGCCTCACACCACCATGCAGGTTGCAAAATATATATTTTAGGGCATCTAAGATCTCGTTATATATATATATATATATATATATATATATATATATATATATATATATATATATATATATATATATATATATATATATATTGATTATTTATTATTTAATGTGTTTAGCTGTATTTAAAGCTTTTATTTAAGGAATTTAACTTATAAATTTTGAAATGTTCTGCCATAAGAAGATATAAAACTTTGACACCACAGATAATTGCCATATTTAGTAAAAAAAATACTAAAAAGAGTACTCTTGTGTATGCATTATCTATATATATAATTTGAATCTCGACATGCAGCGACACGACGTCAAAATGGTAGCGGTTCTCCACAGCGTACAATGCATCACAGTCGTCACTTAGAGTATCTAATAAATTCACTTTGTGTAACTTACCCGTGGCTTGTTATACATGATCCAGCTCGAGTGTATATTCGTGCCAGTCACTGGCACCAGCGCTAGCCCCGCCGCTACTCCATTATGGAAGGTCGGCCATAGTAGACAATGGGGGGGCGTGTCGCCCCCTCCAAGAGTGACCGCGCTGCAGCGAGGGGGAGGCCCGCGACCGGACACATTGAGCCGCGGGAGGGTTAAGGGCTCAGTGGGCGAGCAGGGTAAGCTGCGGAGGGTAAGCATGCCCCTGGAAGTGTAAGTGAAAACAAGTTACATACTCGGCAAAAGCCAGGAATACGGTAAAAAAAGTGACTGTCTGTAAATACACTTGTAACTCCTTTCGTACTGCGCACTTACGTACCTGGTCCTTAAATCCCCAACCCCCTTGGGCCTCCGATAACCTCACTCGGCGAAACGCAACGCAAGCGTTATTTCACGTCAGTTTTCTATGAGGCCGTGGTGCCGAAGCACGGCTCTCCCACGTACAATTAGGGATAGTTTTACCTGGCAATAGGCAGCGCCATGGTGCGCGTGCTGATTGCGTACAGGTACTTCTCCTGCTCCTCAATGAAGTCGTGATCAGACACCTCCGGCCTTTGGGTGAGGTTGATGCTGACCGGTATGGAGGACTGCAGCAAGTTGAATACCTCTGTCATTCTGCAATGTTGAATTTCAAATATAGTTCTTTGCATTACCCTTTTTTAGCCGCCAGTCCAAGAATATGTTTATCAAGGCTATCCCCCTTACTAATAAAAATATTTACACAATATATAAGCTATACAATGTTTTGTCCTTGTCTGATACGGTGGAAAAGTCGCATGACAGACAAGGACCATTGTAGTCTAAACAGCTTGACGGATTTGAGCTTCATCGTTATATTCTGTCTGTCTCGAGTGATAATGAAATAAAAAATAAGCAATTACTATTTCTCAATTTTTTACTCTAGTCTTTTCGCATTAAGTTTGCAGTGAATCATCAGTACGAACGTCAAAAAGACCTACTTGAATTGGTTAATGTGAACACTGCTTAGTCATTAGTCAATTTTGACATAATATGCACTATAAAAGTATTAAGTTCTCTATCGTAATCATAGCTTTAAACATGGCAGAGTCATTCGCCACGAACGAGCCAGCTCGACCGGATTGGTATCCAAGAACTAAAAAAATAATCGAGTAAAATAATGCACCCTCTTGCGGCTATCTGTATTATTGTATATACATTGTCTTGTGACCTGGGCGGTCACACACCTGCGGTCCTTCGGGTACAGCAGCGCAAGCAGCTTGGTGGACAGGTGCTCCATGCCCGTTGCCAGTTCGCTGTCCTCGGCCCGCGGCTCGTCTATCGGGTTTCTTGTCTGCGTATATGCTGTCTCTTTCTCTAGCACTTCGAGGGCTAGCGCTGGAAAGACAAAAAATCAATGAGCATAACGCCCAATAGGAAATTACTTCAAACGTGAGAGAGCCATGTCGAAGCACGAATGGGCCGGCTCGACTGGACAAATACCACTTAGGCCTGTAACTTTTCATCCGTTATTGGATGATCTATACAGGTATTCTCCGAGCGAAGTAACCACTCTTGAAATACTGTAGTGCCTGGGGCAGTTGGTTTTTTAAATGTCGTATGGTTGCTCAAGCACATAGGGCATTCCCACACCACAATCGGCCGTGTTCAGAGGAATGAGGTCAATACGTCTGGGGCCAATCATGTGCGGGTTTCCTCACGATGTTTTCCTTCACCGTTAGAGCGTCCGTATAATGTACTTGAGATCTGAAAAAGTCTCATTGGTACACGCCACAACCTGGGAATCGAACCTGCACTCTCTCGAGTGCGAATTAAACGGTCTACCCACTAGGCCACGGAGCTCCACACAATACCATGGCCTCACTCATGAAATAACACTTGCGTTTTGTGTGCCGAGTGAGTGAGGTTATCGGAGGCCCAAGGGGATTTTACGGACCTGCAGCCCGCAGGCGATCCGAAGAAATAATTTTAAAGCAGAAATATTCTACCCAAAATAGTTCTTAATCCATTATAACAAGGTCGTCAATAGAAGTCAACATTTCTAAACAGCCATATTTTATAAATGGCTGCCGGTAAATTTTCTGTCAAAAACGAACAATATTCAGGTAAATGACTGAACGTAAAGAAACTATTTGTCTTGGACCGCCATCATGTGGAGTAGTTGACATTATTGTAAGACTATTTGACATTTTATTAAGAAAACGTTTCTACTTTAGCTGTCAAAAGAGGCTATTTTGTGAGCTCATGCTCGGGAAGAAAAGAAATGTTGTTTCTCATAACGACGATGCACCCACATTGCAGCCTTACAATAAGAACTATTTTGCTCCGAATGGTAATGTTTCTTCAATCTGTCATTTTGTCGATTCTTCGGTGTTTCTAGGATGCGCATGCTAGGCCTGCAGGAACAAAAGTGCGCAACATCAGAGGAGTAACAAGTGCTAGTTTCCTGGTTCAATTCGTTAAAAAATCTGTCTAATTAGGGATAAAAGATGATACATTCGAAAATGTTTTTAATTTCTGCTGTCACCGCGTCATAGTCTTTTTTGCCAAGCTGTAACTATAGCGCTCTTTTAGCGCGCAAACACATCGTCTACATGAGCTACTCACACTCGCAGTACTCCAGCGCGGACGTCAGCGTGTGGGAGATCTCCGTCTGCAGCGCCAGGTCCTCGCGCCCCACTAGCGTGTACGCCGCCGCCCCCCACTCCGCGGGCGGGTCGCTCTTGCAGCGCGCGAGCACCGTGAGCAGGAGTAGGGAGATGGATGGCGGGAGATTGTCGATGTCACGCGGCGTCATACCTGAATAATAAGATGAGCAAAATTCTGCAGGTACAGAACGCAGGGAACTTGTTTACAGATGAAGGATGCTAAAACTTCAGCTTGAAATTTTATTGTTCTGGCGTGCCTGTGCTCGACAGAGCGAGACAGACGTATATCGGTACTCACCGCGGTCGGCAGCGGCGCGGGCGGCGCGTGCGGCGGGCATGGCGCAAGGCGCGGGCGCGCGGGGCGTGGAGCTGGCGGGCGGTGCCTCACGTGCGCCTGCGCCGCGCACGCCAGCGCCTGCGCCGTAGCCAGCTAGGCACAGGATCTGCATGGAAATGAAATAGTTTGACGACTTGTAAAAATATTAAAAACAAAAATATATACACCTAATAAACTATGTATCAAGTTGATTTCATAAAACTTTATTTTCTAAATAATCGTACTAGGGTTCCACGGCCATCAAAGAGATGGCGTTGATGGCATATCGAAGTTAAATAGTTACAGCTTTGACCGATTTTGTATGTTTAAGACAGAGATAGGAGGTTTTTTATTACTTGATATTGATTTATTTCTTTATTATGTATATATGATATTGTTTAAGTATTAGCCATGTACAAGTGAAAAAATGCTCTAACTTACGAGCTAATTACTAACCTCGATAATATCTTTAGTTGTATTATTGACATCCGTCATATACGTATAGTATCCGACGTCTGTGTCTTTCAACATGGCGTCGATGTAAGCAAAAATATTCGGCGGGTCCGGAGTAAAATAGTTCGGCTGGGAGAGTTTCTTCAAAACCAACTCAGACATTTGGGTATCATCATCATTCTCGAAGCTATATTCCGCTGGAAAATCTAGCCAATAGTAGTTGGAATATTTTTCTAGACGCAAATCTTTGGACAGCTGATATAGAAACGAAGAAAGGGGCTTCAAATCGCTCGAAAGAAGCGTATTTAGTTTGATATCTTCATACGCTAAGTGGAAAGCGTAAAATATTTGCACAGTATATGGAAATAACACCGCATTGGTGTTAAATTGGGACGTTTGTTCCATATCAACGTCTAATTTAGCCTTTCCAGATCTTACATGTTTTTCTGTCTGTAAAGGTTTTAAGTTTAACATGGACGCCAGTGGATTTCCAATTTCCTTATGCAGTTTAGAAGTAAGAAGATACTCCCAATCGTCTTGGCTACCATCGCTCGAAGTTCTCTGCTTCTTGGTGACGACTTCAACTTCTTCGTCGTTCTGTTTCCTCTGCGACAACTTCTCTACGTCGTATCCTATGAGAGAATACAGAAGGTTCGAGAACATCGTCCACTCTTGTTCAGGAGTCAGATCTTGAGTGCCGGGCGCGTTGCGAACGCCGTACCATTTTATCAACACCTGAAATTACGTTAAGGTGATAAGTTTAATTTGACAATAATTATACTAGAATAATGTCTTAAAACAACTGTAAAAATGCGATCGAGCTACATTAACTGCGTATTTTTTGTTAAATATCTAGTTAGTATGCCTATTTTATTACATCTCACTAACTACTCGATGACGTTACTCACTCACACACACACACACGCACACGCACGTACCTGCGCGGTGACGTCACGCGGCGCGGCGGCGGCGAGGGCGGCGGCGAGGCGGGCCACGAGCGGCGCGGCGGCGGGCGGCGGCAGCGCGATGCGGTACAGCCGTCCCGCCTCCGAGCGCACCGATACGCGCGCGCCCGCCGCGTCGCAGAGCCGACGTACACCTGAAATCAACAATGACCTTTACATTTCGGCAGGCAATCCTACTGCACGAGCCAGCACGTACTTTGCTGATGCGACATAATTTCTTTGCATTGTGCGACAAAGTGCACGGTGTCCAGGCCGCATCAAGCAGTCAAACCGCGCACTCATAATCATTTTAGCAATAAACATTACTGTGAATAAGTATCAGTATCGTATCAAGGACTTTAACTTCAATCATTTATCAATATCATCAAAAGGTGTAGTTGAGTAAGCAGCTCCTACAGCTACTATCAACGATTACAATAACTATATAAATAAATAAAATTGAAGTTTATGCTTGTAATTCATAATTGATGGTGCGTTTTTTGTTACGTATTTAGCGACTGGAATTTAGTAGCATACCCTCACCCAGTATCTCCTTGTGCTGCAGACGCGGCGCGGCGGAGTGCGGCACGGGCGACAGCAGGTGCAGCGCGGGGTCGTCGTGCGCGGCGTCGCTGCGGCTCGGCAGCAGGCTGCTGCGGCGCGGGAACGGTGACTGCAGCGGCCGCTTCGTGTACGGCGAATCGAGGAGCCGAGCGAGGATGCCGCCTACGTGCACCTGGAGTCAACGTCGATTAGACTAGATACCACGGTCTTTGAAAAAATCGCCGTATTACTTTTGCTTGCGTCGTGTACGGTGTAACGCTAAGTAAAATGTAGTAAGTATAAAAGTAACAAAATCTGGCAGTCTATTAAACAATTCATCATTCAACTAGTGTATTGTGAAAAACTAAAGCTAGTTTGGACATAATTAAATTTTCCGTTTCAAGCCACGTAGCCACTTACCACGGACAAAAATGTCATCAATTTTTGTTTTTATTTATTTATTTATTTTATAACCACACATATATCTATCATTATCGCGAATCAGCAGCGCTCGCTGCAGAAGATTGGTGCGCGCGCGCGGCACCAGCAGCAGCGGCGGCCGGCGCCGTCGCCGCGCGTACTCATCCGGAACACACAGCATAATACTGCCTCGAAAACGGTAGGATTGTGCAGTTTGCCTCGCAACAGTTTAAATAAGTAGGTGGCGAGAGCCACCTCCCTGCGTACTTCTAGTTTATACCCGTCATACCCAGCACAAACACAGTCGGATACAACAAAGAATATCAAGGGTGAACGCCATACAGCTTCAAGTACAAGCACCTGACAAATTTATTTTGTATTCGCTCTAACTTGTATTTGGTTTCATGTGGTGACCATACAACAGAATTACATTCCAAGTGACTCTTTACAATTTTGCGCTTCGTACAATGTTCTTACTGCCCCGATGTTCGTGAACTTGTTTGTCAGGCGTAACACCAAATAACGATACGCTTTTTTGCACACAGTAGTGACATGGTTGAAGCTTACGTCAGTTACGTCGTTACTTTTTAATATATTATGTCGTGAAGAAAGAAATAAGATTGTCAGTCCAGTTATATTTAATCCCTTTAAAATAACAAAAAATTTATTTACACTGATGTTTTTCACGGCGAAACGGATCGATTATAAATCGATATAGTTTTGACAATTCAAATACTCGTTTGTGTTTGACGGCGACTCGAAAATCGATTTGGATTCAACTGATAACTTTCTCGATGGGACATCAAAATCGATTAAACTTCTTAAGGGTACTTACACTACGAACTACAAATAAAATGTGTCCAAACTAGCTTTAGATTTTGAATACAATATAAAGATGTAATGATAAATATAATGTTATCATAATATTCTGATTCATATATTGCACTTAGACAATACTCTGTAATACTCAAAAGCAGTTTTTATTTACCTTGCCAACAAAATTGTTTCCTGATTGCAAAATTATATTTCCAGTTTCGTCTATTAGCGCTATCATCTTCAAATGGTTCAAGACAACAGCATCTTTGGCTAAGACCGAGGAAACTGCACCCACTATGATATTCGGCTTTGAATTTCCATGAGAATGAGATTTCTGCAGCCTTACAATTTGGAGCTTCGTTAGACCACACACTTTGACCATAAAACACAAGTAGTCTAACCCGACTATATCCGTATGAAGGAATGCTTGCATATCGCTAGGAGACTCGATTGGATCTCTTTTTATGACTTGGTTATCGGTCCAGATGTGGTCCAAACAGATGTCAGGATAAAGAGGTAAAGACGGTGGAGCCTGGGTCATCGGACCAGCCATCATAGACATTGAACTTGCTTGACCAATCGACGTGTGAGGAGACATTCCTTGCTGAAGGAAAACGTTGGCCATTGGACTGTTCTGCTTCGATCTTGTCGGAGTACCTATACTTTTTCTGGACTGCATTGGACTACCTGCAGTCCAGCTTGTATTCCTCATACTGTGCATCGGACTGCCAACAAAGTCACAGGTCTGGCTGAACGTTGTTGTATTTGTGTTCGGACACATTGACAGACATTCATCACGGGCTGCTTTCCGGATTTTCCATAGCGAGTGTGTCTGTAGTTTCCAATCGTAAACCAGAATTATGCTCGGTTCAGATGACACGAATATTATTTGAAGATCCCCATCGTTATAGTATTGAAGACCTTGAGATGGGGACTTCATTAGCACAGGTGTGACGTCATCTAACGGGTGCGAAAGAGAGAAACATGTTGGCAACGGAAAGTCTTGGTCAAAGCCAGATATGGATTCAGCTCGTAACTTAGCGCTCATATTAAAAAGGTTGGTTCGTGATTTGGAAAATGTGCTATTATTGTGAGATTCATTAAATCTAGAAAACGACGTGGGGAATACAGATTTGTTGAATGCCGGTGTTGCCTCCTTTTCCAATAATACTCCATACTGCATAGGCCAAACCTTTTTCACTTGAAATGGTATACTCGTTATGTATTCTCTACCGTCAGTTGCGAATACTCTCATGCATTTGTTATCCATTAAAAGAATAGACGGCATCATTGTGCTTTCAATGTGTTCGGTATTGTCCTCTATTTTGATGTTTTTTTTGACGTCACCGATTTGAGAATTTAGGGCATCTATGAGCATAGTATTTTTAATGTCGACATAGAAGTTGGCAAATGCAGCATGTTTGATGGGGTTGTCGATTGTGTAGCAAGCTATAGTTTCTCTTTGTTCCGCTTCAGATAGTTTTGTTCCGGGTGATGAAACTAGACCTAAAGGGCACACAATTTAAAAATTAACTGACTACATTTTGTGGAGCGCCGTAAGATGTAAAAATTGTAAATCTCGGAATCCAGGGCCAGTCAATGAATCTTCATAAAAACTGTTGGAATGCATTGTTAAAAGCCAGATGTAACACGCGCAATGAATGGATTGATGCTACATTTTAAACAACGTAATCATCGTATCAGTTTAACCATACAGCGAGGCAATGCTGCCAGCCTCCTAGGTACTCTCTCCGACCTAGATTCAGTTATTTACCTATAGCCCTTTTTTATTTTTCATTTTGACAATAACGTATATATTAGGTCCTTACATATGAAATTGGCGTTTTGTCGTACTGGCCACTTTGATCTCAAATACACTTCTTTGGTTAGGAATTCCAATTTCAAATTTATACCGCTATTTACTCATGCATTTGTGTTTCGAAAACCGTAATTCATTTGTTTTTTCCTCTTTTGGTTTTTTCTTTGCGTCACCCTGTTTACAAAATGGAAAACTTGAAATATCGTATTATTTTCGAGTACGAGTTCCACCGTGGCACCAGTGCTGCAGAAACGGCTCGAAGGATTAATGTGTATGGCGGCGGTGTCGCAAATGAAAACACAGTGCTATATGTTATAGTGTATTGTGGGATAATGGGATATTCATCCACCTGTGATGAAAAGTGGATCCTGTACGATAATCGGAAATGTTCATCGCAATGGCTGAACCCTGGCGAACCAGCCAAAGCCTGCCCCAAGCGAAAATTTACTCAAAAAAAGTTACTTGTGAGCGTTTGGTGGACTAGTGCCGGTGTCGTTCAGTACAGCTTTCTTAAATCTGGCCAGACGATTACGGCAGTTGTCTATTGCCAGCAACTGCAAATCATGATGCAAAAGCTATATGCTAAACAACCGAGGTTGGTCATTCGCTCTAGGCCACTGCTGCTTCAGGACAACAATAGACCACATACTGTACAACAGACGGCTACCAAATTAGAGGAGCTTCAATTGGAATGTCTAAGACATCCACCATACTCCCCGGACCTTGATCCAACAGATTACCATTTTTTTCGGCTTTTTTTTTACCTACCAATTTCTTGCAAGGGAAAAAATTCAACTCCGATAGTCCAAAGCTCCTTCAAAGATTTTATTGATTCCTGTCCGAATGGTTTTTTTACTAAAGGAATCAATGGACTACCTATGAGATGGCAAAAGTGCAGAGACAGCAATGGTATATACTTTGATTAAATAAATATATTACGTTTAAAAAAATCGACTTCATGTTCCTCTTTTACAAAACGCCAATTTCATATGTAATGACCTAATATATAGTTTAGATAATAATTTAGTTATTTTAATTCATTCCTTGTTATGTAATATCCTAGTAATAAGACCTAAATAAATATTTTTAAATTCCACATTAACATAATTTGTATATGTAAGCTAAACAAGTAATAATAAGTTACAGTAGAGTGTCGACTATACAAATGTCGACCATCTGAAAGACCGCTTATCCCAACTCATGGCCTGACTTTGACGTGCCTACCTCCTCTTCTGTTTTTTGGGTTAACAGTAACCTATTAATTTATATTTAGTTTATCACTGTTTACGATTTTACATTTAATATAAGTCATGTTCAATTAAACATTCCTGTTTGTAATTAAAGATATGAAAATAGTAAGTATATGTTATTTTATTTGCCTGCACATAAAAACATGTCAAAGTTCAATGTAGTTCGATTATCTGAAAAAAACCGTTGTCTGAACACCCTTGTATAATATATAATAATAATTAGTTTTTTTTTACTACCACAAAGAAAATTCAGAACAAAGAGCTTATTTATACCTTTATAACTTTAAAAGCTTACCTTTTGACCAAACAGCAGTACATCCTTTCACATACAACTCCTCTTCATAATACGAATCTATCTTCTGATTTAGAGGCTTTTTCTTCAGTCTTTTACTTTGTGCACTGTTTAAATTAAACTTTTTGGACATGCTAGAGCTGTTAGCACTATCACCTCGAGAAGATCCTGAAGGTATACCTTCTTCCTTTGGCAAGCCCCTCAATATTTCAGATTTAATAGAAATATTGAAATCATTTTTCAAACGGCTCGGCGGTCGGAATGAGTCATACTCAAACTTTGTTTCTTTTTGTTGTTCGTTGGTTGTGTCTTGTACATCTATAAATTATAATTTATTAATGTTCATACAATACAATCCTACTACTATTATAAATGTGAAAGTTTGTGAGGATTGATGGATGGATGTTTGTTCTTCTTTCACACAAAAACTACTGAACAGATTTCGATGAAATTTGGTATAGTAGTAGTTTAGTCTCTGGAGTAAAACATAGGCTACTTTTTATTATTCCTGTGGAATACCCGATACTATATTTACGCGGGCGGAGCCGCGGGAATAATCTAGTATTTTATAAATATTCTTCAGCTTGTTTATTTGTCTCAATCTAAATTTTAAACAAACACAAACATTAGACTGGATAAAAGTAACATTCATAAGGGGTTTTTTTCAATCAATTATGGATAATCACATAAGTATAAAAAGTCAATAAACTACTAATTAAAAACACTAGCTTTTGCCATGTAAGTACAGTATTCTTCGGCAACACTGTTCGGGATAAAAAGTAGCCTATGTGTTAATCCAGAACTCAAACTACTAGCAAACCAAATTTCATCAAAATCAGTTCAGTAGTTTTTGCATGAAAGAGCAACAAGCATCCATCCATCCTCACAAACTTTCACATTCATAATAGTAGTAGGATAGTAAAGTATCTAAGAAAAATTACAATATTGTTGAATCCATCCCTCAGTTGTGAGGTCTCAAGTGCTTGATGATGAATGCAACTTACCATCAGACCGGTAATACACCTCCCGGATGCACCACCACTCCTGCTCCTCCTCCCTCCCCTCCAGAAAACTCTCATCCTTTATTGCGAAGTTGGTTAACTTGTATAGCAGGGAGTTTTCCGAGGCTGATACATTGTGTGCCTTGCCATAGATCTGTCCGGGGTGTTTGGCTAACACTGTTCTACCATGCGGCACAAACTCCTGTGTAGTATTATTCAATAATAATTCCATTAAGCAATTTTTTTTTGTCGAGCCATTTTCCAAAGAAATATCAAGATATTAGTTTACATACATAACTGTTATATTTAGTTTTTATATACTATTTTACAAATATTACTGTAACCGATAGATTGCAAATACATTTTCAGCAATATTTTCGCCACAGTCAAATCTGATATTATGATTAAAATAAAAAACTACATTTGTGTATACCTACTTGTAGCTGGGAGATAATAATTCATGGATTTAATAACAAAACAATTGTGTAAATTCAAAACACTGAACAAAATAACCAACCAACTTATAAACCACTTTGGAGGCCGATTACTCGAAAATGGTTGACTTTGTAAAAAAATCATGTATAAACCTTGCCTTTATTTTAAAATGTCTATTCAACGATACCCTACACTATGGGGTAGAATGAAAAAAAAAAAATTCATCCATACTTCATATGTATGGAGAGCCACCCCTAAAATATAAAATTATTATTATTTTATGATGCCAAAACCGAGATCTACAGACAGTCTATAACTATACCAAATTTAATTAATTTATATTCATAATTACAGAAGCTAGATGCGCAGACAGACAAACAGACAACAGAGCGATAGTCAGACAGACAGACAGACAGACGGGCAGACCGACAGTCAGACAGATAGACGGACAGACAGACGGACTCGCAGAGCGAAACTATAAACCCTTATAGTTTCGCTCTGCGAGTCCGTATGTCCTTATGTATTACGGAATCCTAAAAACAACAGTTTACCAGGGGTTCGGATGCCGCAATCATGATACTCTCATCCAGATTTGAAACACGTTTAGTTTTGCACTTCCCACAATAAAACAGTTTGTTCTCGTTTCTAAATTTCTGTTTGTTTTATTTATAATTTTAAATTGTTAGAGAAAATCCAATATCTTAAAACTCCACAACGATCGCTGCTCGACGAGAAAAATGTCAATATTCAAACATAGATTTTTGTGTCAAATGTCAATTTGATACCTGTCACAATTATTTTTTTTATAAATGGTAGAGTATTATACAGTGTCAAGCTAAAAAGGCGGGTAAAAGAAAATTGGTGTATATTATAATAAAAAATAAATAAATAAAATTATTAAATATGTGTATATTATAATAAAAATCATAAATATATGTATAGTATAAAAGTATTAGTAGAAGTACTTCCCGTTTTCTGGTACCTGTAACACAAGTTCTTCGGATACTTAGCACGGGGCCAGATTGACGTGGTGTGAAGCGTTCATAAAAAAAAAAAGTTATGCGAGGTCGTACATAAACTCCTCCGAGAACTTCCTCGGTTTTGTTTAAACCGACTTCCAAAAAAAGGAGGCGGTTATGCATTCGGCTATATATTTTGTTTATGATTATTATTGTTATTATTATTATTATTATTGTTTATTATTATTATTTATTATTACAGGGACTATATGCCGGAATGCCGGTGAAAATTCAGAGCACCGAATAGAACTCTCAGCTAATACAACAGAGTTGAAAATGGAAGTTTCGAGTGTCGAGCTGTCAGATATGACATTGACATTTGATTCGATACTCATGTGTTCGATTCCAACTCTATTGTACTAGTACAAAGTCAATGCTTAGAATTTTCTACGCCCTTCGGGATTCCGGATCATAATTATATAGTCCCAGCCTATGTATTCAACACCTTTTTTTTTAAATCAAATCCAAACTCAGAATAGGTACTTAATCACAATAGCAGTCCAAAGTCTAGTCGAAGTAATTTTTCGGGAATATTTCGATAAACACATTCACGCTCCATTTTTGGACAGCCTGCAAATCAAGCATATTATTGGCCGTCATTGTGTCAATTTTTTTTATTTTTGCCGCTTTATGTTGATGGTATTGGATTTGCAGGTTGATCGGCGAGTAAGGCGCTTTGCTCTGTCTCTTATCGTCCTTGCATCTTCTTCTTATATTAAATAGGTGAGTTCAGTTTACCTGTTTGGTTTATTAAAAAATTATGAACTTTAATGAAAATTATGAAAATTATGAAAATTATGAATTATCTATGGCTGATTTTTCTGAAACATAACTGTTTTGCAGCAGCCCAACCAAATAGATATTCTGAACAGACCTATAAATATTTGACAGTCAAGTGACACTGGAGACCCGAATTTACGCTATCAATGGAACGGACATCAAAATAGATATTTTAGCAACCTAGATCTATATGTCGAACCTTTTAATATATTTCTCACCGTTTAAACCTTCCCTGTGTAACGTAGTTACATTTCCTCTCCGTAAAATCAATTATTTCGGCGCTACTTGCGTCATCTGTGATTTGTAGGCTAAATAATTATTTTAGTCATTCAGAGGCTTTAGCGCCATCTATCGGCGCACGTCCTTACTAAAACGGCGTTAGCCTTTCTTTAATATTTGGTTCATAAATAAATTTTACTTCCGTCATAAATCTTAAAAAATAATAATTTAATCTTGAATAATAATGAAAATACAGTAGATTTGTATTATTATATAACATAGGTAATATATTGATTATTATTTTAATATCCTTTTATTTTGATTTCTGGATTTTTTCTCTTTACGCTTTAGTTTTTTAGTTGACAAATGTTAAGAAAAAAAGATGAAGAAGGGTATTTAATGATGATCTTAACCCCAAACGATGAAAATCACGGTCTGTGTGACCATCACAAAATAAAGGGTAAGCAAAATAAAAGAAGATATAAAGAATAATTAAAGTATGGATTCAAACATCCTAATATTATATCAATGCAAAAACGGAAAGAATCAGCACGTGGTTTGGCCAATCAAATTTTGCCAATTAATTTTACAAGGTGATAATGAATTGATATTATATAAATGAAAATTACATGAAAAAATAATGTGTTTTAATACAAGCATGATTTACCGAATAAAACTTCATAACGCAGATATGAAAAAACTCACCGTAAAAACGGGATTAAGAAATATGAACGACTACATCTCGAGTCTATAGAAAATTTTATTCTAAAAGGAAAACGTCAATCGAAGTAGTGCCTTAAGATCGGATGTAAGACTCCAGCTCCACATATTTTATGGATTTTCCAGGGATCTATACTCCGGGTTCAAGGCACCGTTTTTCATGGACTTATGGCTGATTTTCACACATCCGGATTTCTAAGTGCCGCTAGTTATTCCGGACTGAACTAACTGGTTTTAGAATCAGTCTGCACCGCCCCTTGGACGATCTATGTCGCGGTGAATATACCGGCCTGAACGTCAGAGAGAAAGAGACGCTACCAGAAATTGGGCTCCTCGCGCCACGTGCTGACTACACTCCTAGACCCAGCTAAATTGCCCGTGTAGTTAAAGCCCCTCCGATTCCCACAGACACCAAGAGGCTAAACCAGATCTTTTGGCCTTCTGCCAACGTCCCCTTTTTAAATATATTTGTCACGTTGGTAATTCTTCGTATCATTTACTCTTACCCGTAACAATTGGCACCAATAAATGCGGTTTTATCTGGTTTGGCATCTGGTGTCCCTTCCTGGGTCTGTGTGTCCAGTGTTTGGTGTTTGTTTTGTGCCATCTTTAGTATCCAACTCTCCCAGCACTCTTACCCGTCTGGGCCCGGGATAGAATTAGTTCAGGTAACGTAACAGACACGTATAAGAGGCAGGTAACGTTACAAGCACACACCCACTGTTTTTTTTAGGGTTCCGTGATACATAAGGAACCCTGTTTTTTTTCTCAGTCGACACAATATTAAATTTATAAAAACTATTAAATATATTCTTTGTTTTTAAATATAAGTGTTTATTATTATTCTTTTTTTTTATTTTTTTTGTCCTGTCATATTTTTGGCAGGATATAAGTAATTTTTTGTTTTCTATTGTAAATTATTTATTTTAATAATAGGTCTTTACCTATGCAATTGCCGTTCTGCAGTACTGGCCATTTCAAATTAAAATAATTTTTGTTTGGCTAAGAATTCTAATTTAAAATTAATTTTACTTTAAAAACATGGAATTCATTTTCAAAAAGTAGTCATTTGTAATAAACAAATGACTTCATTAGTGAAATGACTTCATTAGTGTTACATTTTCATCGCATTTCAATCTTTTTCGTCATCATGGATACGTTAAAAAATCGAGTAATTATGGAATATGAGTACCGTCGTGGCAGCACCGCGGCACGAGCGGCACGCAATATCAACGACGTTTACGGAGCTAACACTACAAACCAACGCACCACCTGTTATTGGTTTGCTCGCTTCCGTTCTGGAAATTTCGACCTGAAAAATGAACCTCGCGGTCGTCCGAAGACTTTGGTCGACAATAACGAATTAAAGGCGATTGTGGAAGCTGATGATACACAATCTACGGCTGAATTAGCAGCAGCTTTCAACGTTAGCGTCAAAACAATATTGGTCAATTTGCGTCAAATTGGCAAGGTAAAAAAGCTTGACAAATGGGTGTCCCACGAACTCAATGATCGCCAGCGCGAAGTACGCGTCGAGACGTGCCTTGCACTGCTGAACAGACACACAAATGAAGGAATTTTGAACCGCATTGTTACCTGCGATGAACAATGGATTCTTTTTGATAACCGCAAGCGCTCAGCAAGTTGGTTGGATCCTGGTTCAGGACCTAAACATTGCCCTAAACGAAAACATATCCCTAGAAAAGTGATGGTCACTGTTTGGTGGTCTAGCGCCGGGTGATTCATCACAGCTTCTTACCAAACTGGGTGAGCATTACTGCAGATAATGGTAACAGGGGGGTATATGTAGCAAAGCTACATTTTTAACGTAGTTAATATTGCTAATAACGACGCTTCTAGCGTCATCTATTAGCTGTTATTGCTAATTATAATAGCTAATTTATACTAGACGACGCCATCTACTGGAAAACGTTTCTAACTGGTGCTTCATCTCCAATATTTCTTTATTGTGGCATATGGATTATGTATTACCTCTAGTTGTCAGCCAAAAAAAACAATATGATAATAAAGGTATTTAAGGTCTGTCGGGAGCTTTGCCGGGGAATGCAATGGGTGACGTTGTGGTTTTTCTAATACTTCATAAATTTGTGTTATTTCGGTTCTTAATATGTAATATTGGTAGAACATTGACCATTAAATATTCGTTAACGTCCACAAGTGTGGGCAAGTGATACAACTTCTGAAAACGTGCTATTTTGTATATATTTTGTATATATTGTATGTACAAAATAGCTAAATATAATAGAAAAGTTTATAAAGCTTCTACCGCTTTACTGAAACGACTGATATGACTCATTGACTGCACTGACTATTTATTTGGACTTTGACTAGACTTTAGACTTGACGATTTAGGAATACGGTGTTGAAAATTGAAACGAAAGTTATATTTCCCGCCTTTTTAACTTGACACTGGCCATATATTAAAAAAAAAAGGTTGTCGCGAGATGACAGTCCTTTCTTTTGCTGAATTCTTATTTTATTCAAGTTGTTCTGGATACAAGTGTATCATATGTCTTAATCCCGTTTTTACGGTGAGTTTTTTTTATATCTGTATTGTAAAGTTTTATTTGGTAAATCACGCTTGTAATAAAACACGTTATTTTTTCATGTAAATTATCACATTTTAAATTAGTTGTCAAAATTTGATTGGTCAAACCACGTGCTCATTTGTAGTTTCATCTTTCCGTTCTTGCATTGTTATAATATTAGGATGTTTGTATCCATACTTTAATTGTTCTTTATATCATCTTTTATTTTGCTTACCCTTTATTTTGTGATGGTCACACAGCCCGTGATTTTGATCGTTTGGGGTTAAGATCATGCCGGCTGTAAGACTCCAGCTCCACTCATTTTATGGATTTTCCAGGGATCTATACTCCGGGTTCAAGGCACCGTTTTTCATGGACTTATGGCTGATTTTCACACATCCGGATTTCTAAGTGCCGCTAGTTATTCCGGACTGAACTAACTGGTTTTAGAACCAGTCTGCACCGCCCTTTCCGTTTATACATATTAATTTATGCACCGCCCTTTGGACGATCTACGTCGCGTGAACATACCGGCCTCAACGACAGAGAGACGCTACCGGAAGTTGGAACCCAACTCGCTCGCGCCACGTGCTGACTACACTCCTAGACCCAGCTATGTGCCCGCGTGGTTAAAACCCCTCCGATTCCCACAGACACCAAGAGGCTAAACCAGATCTTTTGGCCTTCTTCCCACGTCCCCTTTTTAAATATATTTGTCAATTTGGTAATTCCTCGTTTCATTTACACATAACACCTGAACTTCCACAATTATTTCAAGACTAAAATAAGCCAAAATGGTCAAGCCGTTATCGAGTTTTGCAAATCATTTTTATAATAATGTGATTTATAATACTTCGATATAAAATGAAAAGAAACAATGTTACAATATAAGACATTTAATATAAATATTCAGTGCGTTAACTTAATTAATACATTTAAGGTAAAGTTATCGTATACGTTAAACTAGGACTTAAATATTAATTTCACAGAGGAAAGGTTGTCTTCTATGGCACCAGAACTCCCGTAGACCTGGGTTCATCGCGTCTAGGCCAGCGCAGTGAGGCTCTTCGGGGGCATCACTAGAAAAAAAAAAGTTTGCTTATGAGTAACTTTTAGCAAATATTTTTTTAAATGTCTCTATTATTTTTAGCTCCAAAAATAGTGTTAAGTCGCGCCACCTATTAAAGCCTATTCGCGTAATGAAGGCAGCCTACGTTACCACGAGCGGGTTTTTACGTCAGCGTTAGTAAATCAGCACTCTGAAGTATAGTAATTTTGTTTTTTTTTGACATTTCACTTTCTTCTTAACGCGAATACACTTTAAATGTTACTTTTACTGTCAAATCACGCTATACCAAAATTATATATTTTAGTTTTATTTAATATGACTAGATGGCGCTATATCATCGAAAGTATTTAAATAAAAATATTAATAATAAATTCTTTATTGACATTGACCCCTGCACTACTGTAAACTGTATTGCAGAGGCCAGTGTCCTCGCCCATGAAGATACATTATATATATATATATATATAGATTTAAAACAATTTAAAAGAAATAGAAAAGAGAAGAAAAATGACTCGTCAATTATTAACATTTGAAAGGTAATTAACTATATGACTAACAACAATTAGGTCTTAGAAGTTCGCTTAATTTAGAATGTAGGTAAAAACAATGATACTAAACAACAATTACACAATGAACAAAATAGTAATTTTAGTGTGTGCCGTGTGTGTATGTGTGTATGTGTGTGTGGTTATATGTAAATCATGGATCGGTAAGTAGGTACAACTTGGGTGTGTTTTGTTATTTAACAAATATAAGGTAAGAACAAGTTTTCTATTTCATCATAAGTATTATATTTATGCCTCTTAATTATTTCTTTTTTAAAGGTGTACTTTGTATAATTTTTATTTATTACTTTTCACTTTAGCACTTTATTATATTATATAGATGGTGCCAAAACATTATATTGTTGACGCGCGAATGTCGTTCGTGCAAAAGGAAGCGGACACAGATCAAGTCTCTCTGATGAAGGAGGTAGGTATTGTACACTTTTTATCGTATCTCCTAAGCATTTCCAGAACGAATATTTTTCTCACCGACAGGACATCCGCAAATAATTAGCTAAATAAGAAAAATTTATAAATGTTATTATAATTAAACATAATAAATAGTAAGTACAGAAAACTATAACTATTGTGCTATTATTTTTAAACACTGCAATAACTTTTCACGTCCGTGATAGCAAAAACGCATAGTCCATTAATTAATAATTTTTTCTCAGTAGGTATATAAATTTCTTTGACAAACAAAAAAATTTTATTTTAAAGCTATTATATTTTATTTATATAATACATTTTTTTACCTGTAGCCTTCACCGTTGCCTCTTGCCCATTTGTGGAAACCAACTTCTTCGATATTGTCGCCTGTAAAAAAATAAAAAAAAACCTATTGGATTATTTTATAAAGCTAGTGATTAAGGGCAAACGAGCAGAAACGTCATGTGATTGTTAGCAATTATGCTCCACCCATGAATATCTACCAGAGTGGCTTTTAAAACTTGTGTGCCTTTTCGGATAATTCCCGAAAGAACATCACAAATTATACTTACCTTTATATATATAGAGATTTTTTTTGTATATGTATATATGTATATATGTATATATACAGCCGAACGTATAACCGCCTCCTTTTTTGGAAGTCGGTTAAAAAGTATTCATCACTGAGCTCTCGTGGGCGTTATGACAATCATTCGAAGGGCGTTAAAATTCTGTTCCCTCGGGATAAATCATTTTCTGCATCCCTTACCCGCTATAACTTACTATAATGGTACTAGCGATTTCTTAAAAAGGATTTCACGGAGAAAATAGGTCTCCAGCGATTGTCAGATTGCAGGAAATGGAGTTTTATAAGGTATCATCGATCAATTTTTTACAATTTATTACATAAAAATAACTTGGGAGGGGTTTGTCTCTTGGGTATTATTTCTATTGGACGGGAATTTTCTACCTGCTGAATACTTATAACCAAAGATAGGTAATTAGAGATGACATCTATTTAAATTTTAAATAGTGTATAAGCCGGTATCGAGACAAGTAAGAATTAAAATATCTTAAAGAATTATTAGTATTATCGAGAGATAAGAAAAGGAAAAAGGGAGGACCATATTTACTAAAGGCGGAGAGACATTTTCAACCAGAATTGTGAATGATGATGAACGATGGACCTTTATGCATGCAAATGCCGCGGAATAGAGATTTCAAGAATTTAGGAGGCGTGTAAAACTGGTAGTAAAGAATAACGGCAATTTTTATTTTTTATTACTTAAGTATTAGTCATTAGTTGGTAGTTTTTAGTTTTAGACGATTGCCACTTCTTCTAGGAGGTCCACGAGTTTCGTTTGCACCGACTCTAGAAATGCCATAAGGAAAAGAGCGTATCGTAATGCATATTGCCTACGTATCCAGACTACAGATTAGTAAATAGTAACTCTGTAACCCAGATTAAGACTGTCTAGTTGAGACACGGCAGTTTTCGTCTCAGGGCTTAGAAGTACCTACCGTAGACGGTCTTCCAGGTCTTGTAGTCATCAAGGTTGGAGATGCCGAGCCACACGACCAGCTTGTACTCGCTGCTGCTGATGTTGGGGTGGCTCATGCCACGGACCAGCTTCTGCATGAACTCAAACTCCTCCTGGAAGCAAAATTCTATTGTTTAGACTCTGACTAATAGAATTATCTGAATCTGCCTTACCAAGGATCTCACCGTTAGACTCACAGACATCTATTAACTAGATAACGCAAGTCTGATCGTCTGTATAGAAACCAAGTGTGCCATGATTTTTCTACCTGCTGTGACGTCACAAGAGCGATGTAGTGATGATAACTCCCCATCCCCGAGTAAACGATTCAAAGGCCGTCGCCGCGCTGCCCTATCGGGTTTTTTAGTTTTCATTTGACGTTTGGCACCGAGAATATTTGAGAGGAAATGGCGCTGAAGGAAGTAATTTTTACTCCTCTTTTACATGCCAAGTACATACACTTGCGCGGTCTAGACAATAGAAGATGGCTGTGGTTAGACTATCGGTAAAGCAGATTCAGATAATTCTGTTCACACAGACTAGAGACCAGAGACCAGAGTATGTATGGAAATCCATACATACACTGGCAAGTAATCTGAGTAAATCTATTAGTTACAAGTTACAACTATTTTGAGGTGTGAAGTGGTATCAATAGGTTTGTTCTTAGCTATATTTAGTGCACGCTCGGACTGGCAATAAAATTGTCTCGCCCACCATTTGTATTCCGATTATGAACTTTAGCGGACGAAAAATAGAGTTATAGCTTTTCCGCAAAACATGATTGTTATCCTATACGGACATGTTTTGCGGAAAATTTTACTCTATTTCGCGTGCGCCAAAGTAGATAGTCGGTATGTGGAGGTGGAGGAAGGAGAACATTTTGTTGCCAGTACGAGCACTGCTTTATGAATTAGGAAATTCACTTTGATGCACTTGTGGATAACCTTACTTTTTGGCCTACCAATGTTTCAATCTTTTGCAAGCAGTTTCGGAACGTATCGTGTAATGTGTCTATGAAAATTTATGCCTCCTTTCTACAAGTCTGCTAGATGTACGAGCTATATACCACTGAGCGCGGGACGGCGATCTGTGCCCCTTCTTGCTCGCACTCGTCTATCGCATCAGGCCACGACTTAGATTGGTACATTATCTTGTATGCCACTCCCAATGCCTTGTTCCGGATGAAACCTGCAACGGATATAATATTTTTATCATTATCACCATCTGCGTCATAGTCTTCACCATTACTAGTACCTGGGAGACCGAGCTCTCCTACAGCCCCGGATATTCATTTTTTTAGGTGGGGCAATAACTGAAAAATACCGCCCCGTCCACTTATATTTTTTTATCTTTACCATCTCTATAATTTCAGCTAACAGATGTCCACTAATTGATTGACATTTGGACATAGGCCTTCCGGAAATAATAATGCATCCAGTGGATTAAGCCAGCGTGGGGCCCGTAGCAAATTATGCCATGGGGCCCGAGCCCGAGCGAAAAGCGGGCGAGCGGTGAGAGCGAACATAAAATGTCTTTATATATAACGCGAGCGAGTGTAGCTAGCGAGCAAATTTTTCATTTTATTTTACTACTTGAACTAAACTTTACACCCTGAAAGACTGTAATAGAAAATACAATTAAATTAATAGCCTAAAATCGACCGACGGTACTAAACAACATGTGTTCTGTATCTGAAACGCAAGCGAGCGGAGCGAGAGAGCAAAATTTTATTCCTACTATCTAGATTAAAATCTGTTCATCTTTAAAACCTAAAAGACTATGAACTTCCGAAAAATACAATATAATCAACATATTAAGACGGAACAACGGTACTAAATTATAAAACAAGTTCTCTATATTAAACGCGAGACACCAAAATTTTTCTTACTTTTCAGATTAAAATCTGTTTAACTTTAAAACCACAAAGACTGAGAACTTTTTTTTGAACGTTTGAAGCCTAAAACAGAACGTCAGTACAAAATAATATAATATGTTGATTATGTAAAAAGAGAGCGAGCAAATTTTTTTCTTATTTTACTGATTTTAAGAACACTGTTAAGAACGTAATGTTATTTAATTATTGAGTTTTTTTAAAGGTTGCCTACACCCCGTCTGGTAATATGGAACGTTAAAACGCTAGTTAGATACTTTTTTGTATTCAGAACAATTTTCAGCTCTATTGCGTAAGGTACAATATAGCTGAAAATCGAACTAACAAACATCGAGTTTTTTAATTGCTGTCTTGTGTTCGACTTTCAGCATTATTGTATTAGCGCAGAGATCTATTTTCAGCGCTGTTTTTATTATGTATGCTCTCGCGGTTGTCGCGGTCAGACACACTTTGGAGCGCGGGGCCCCACAAAGCGCGGGGCCCGTAGCATTTGCTACTAGGCTAATCCGGTACTGAATGCATCCATCGCTGTTACATATGTGCAGATATATAGACATAAACGTGTAGGATATATTAAATTTCATACACAGCACAAGATAGGATTTAAAATAAAATATGTATAATAAAATCGTACGATAAAAAAAATAGTTTACGAGATATTAATTTTACAAGTAAAAAAATCGGTCTGTAAAGTCGGTTTACTGACGATAGTTGAACGTGACAACGTCATAAGAAATGGAACAGAGCGAGGTAACGCCGCATGAGTCATGTTTACCGAGGTAACGCCGGTAACGCATGAGTTTTTTCGTGCGTGCAGCCGGCTCCATCGAATTTTAAGACGTTATCACGTCAAAAATTTCGTAGTTGTGCGCAGGCGCTTCTAAACAAATAGCTGTAACTCGACAAAAATTGAATCGATTTTGTTTTTTTTTTTAATAATAGGCAATTATCCTATGGCGAAAATATACATCAAACTACTGGTATTTTATTACTAAACATTATTTAAAACCAATTTAACCAACATTTTACTATGTAACATGTATAATTTTTATAAAATATCGAAAATAAAGCAACTATTTATCTTATAGCTTATATAACTTTTGATCACGTGATTAAAAACGCACAGTCGTTAAACGTGACGTCAGATTCTTGATTCGTCTTCTTTTTTTTTAAATGTCCTCCCTAATCCCATTATTACCGTCACTTGTCAGTCATCAGTCGAAGTTTGTGCAAGTTTTGTGCGCGATATCAGCGTTTGTTTTCGATAATATTAGTATAGCACCATAAAAAAGGCATTTTGAAATAGTAAAATTACCAAAGTTAACACCAAGCATTCTAGGATATGACACGTTTAGTGTGATTTGATTGTTGACAGGTGGTTACAAGAATGTGACGTCATGGCGTTTTGGCGGCTTTATTATTTAAACTTAATGCTCATTTGCAAGGAAAAGAAAGAAATTCACATGGAATGGCATTTGCAATTCACAAATTGCGAATGTATTATATTAATATGAACATACAATTTGACATACTTTTCAAAAACTTGGATAATACCCTATTGTAGCTTTTAGTGAGTAGTTACTATTGAGAAAAAATTCGGCGAAGTTCAAAAAAAAATCTTACAATTGTTACTAATAAAGAAAAAATGTCGTTTTTTGCCCTTAAAAACATTAAAAAAAATGCAGTTTTATTCATTCTCACGGCTACTACATGGTTACATATATAAAGAACAGTCGAAGTTATCGCAAAAAAACATATTTATTAAAAAAAAAGATTAAAAATTTATAAGTTGACTCGAGAGCGAGTACCTAAATAAGACAAAGACGGCTCAACTGTTTTGCGCATGTGCGACACCTTTTGAGTAAGTGATTCTCATCCATATAAAATGAGAAACTGTTAAGTTTTTTCATAAAGAAAGGAACGCGAAAAGCGAGACCAATCAAATATCTTTGGTAGAATGTAGTAGGTACCTACCACTTATTTTAGATACTTAGTGAATTTAACTCTGTGACCTTTTGCACGTGTGAGCACGAAAACCTTTCTTTAGTTGGAAAAGGTTTATTTTTGCCATAAAAAACGGCTTAGGTCAGATAGGACATCAAACAACCATTTTATTGTTCATAAAATAATGTTATATTTCTTATAATTTTCACTAAAAATATGTAAAGAGAATTTATAAGTGAACTTAGAAATAAAATGAAAGGAAAATTCACTTAGAAATTCTATTTTAATTAGAATTTTGGTTCTAGAATGGTGGTAGAATTAATCGTTAATTTAAAAGTTTAAACATTAATTTAATACATTAATAAACTTACCCTGTGGTACTGTGGCGCATTGTACGCAGGTAATGGCTGCTAGGATGGAAACTAACGCAGCGGGGACCCTGGAACAAAACGGCAGAGTTTGACTACGTTGCCACGAGAGCTTTTTGTGGTTGCGACAGAAAAAATAGCACTCAAATTGGAACTCAAATTAGAACAATAGAGCTGAAAATCGAAGTGTCAAGTATCAAATGTCAGATACACGAATTTGAGCATTATTGTATAAGCGCACAGTTATATTTTCAGTGCTGTTTTTTCTGTCGCGATCACTAAAAACGTTCGTGGGAATAAGGGCTTAGTCTCGTTTTAGATTTTCAGCTCTTTTGTATTAATGCAGAGTTCTATCTTATAACACTATATGCTGTTTTTGATGAAAAAACCGCCCCCGGCTTATAGCCTTTTTAACAATATTCGTCATAGTCATAAGTGTCGCTACTCGGGTAGCTTATTCGGAAGTTCTGTAGCGAGCGATAGAGACAAAACATGCAAATAAGATTGTGCAACAGACCCAGTATTATACAAGGTGCCTTCAGACTTTTCACTTTGTGAATTTATCTCTACTAACTAAAAATGAAAAGAAACAAAAGGTTTAATAATTAATTTTAAAAGTCATTATGAAATGACAAGAATGAAATTGGGATTTTTAAGAGACGAAAATTTAAGACAATTTATGTCAAACACAATACGGTTAAAATGGCTACACTTACTTCATGTTGTATGTATGTGTTTCTATATGTCTGTAATGTAGTTACGAACCTGAAACAAATAATAGTTAATATGAATAAAGTTGTGAATGTAGATTATAATTTTGCTATCTGAACAGCTGTTGTAAACTGTTTAAACATTGTATTTATGATCTATGTCTATGTTTTTCGTAAAATTTTTAATCATTCGAATATAAAAACAAAAACTGAAGTAATTTTTTTTCCACTATCCATTGACATTAGAGTTTAGAGTCTAAACTTTAAAGTCAATGAAAACTTTACAAGCATCAAACTCGCAATAGGATCTCTTTGCGTCGGGGGTTACAAATGCAATGCAATTGAAATCAACAAAGATGAAATACTTTTACGACCGGACTGAGAAACGCTACATGAATTAAGTAGCACTCAAGTCTCATGCTGGCCTTGTCATTCTGCTGCAGAGAGAGTGGCAATCGGCGTTTTGAGGCGCCTCTAATTTTAAGTCGCCTTTAGTAGACCGTAGTCCTGTTGCTATAGCAGAGTGGAATTGTCTACTTATCGAAGGTCTTCTGAAGGCCCGGTACATACATACAGTCCTGATGAAGGGCAGACGGTAGTCAAATAAGCAAAACAAGCGATACGCCGCGCCTGATACACGGGTCGCATGATGTAACTTCTGCGAATATCGCAGGATGTTGACGACTGTTGCCCGCAATCGCAAGGGACTTCGCTCTTTTATGATCAACGATAATGTTAAGGCCTGGATACACTAAATATTATGTGAGATTTATATTTTTATCGAATGAAATATTCAACTCAAGATTAGGCTACAATATTACGTAAGTAATAGTATATAAATAAGTTCTTGTATAAGTGACAACGCCTGTCTTATAACTAGGCTCGACATGCCGCCCACCATGAATATATGTAATATATTTCTAAATCTCACATATAATATTCTCAAAACTCAATACGCCCACCGTGGCGCTGAACAGTGCAGTGGCGCGAACTACAATATCCATAAACTCCCTAACATAATACATATTAAACCTACAGCTCATTGCGAGGTGTAAACAGAAACCTTTATTCATTTATAACGGGTACAAAACCACAAACAACAAAGAAAATAAAGACCGGTCTAATATAAATTTTAGCAACATTTAATTGAAGCAAGAGTTTTGGAAAATAAATAAATGTAAAAACATCATTCAAAAGTACATTATATTCTAACACAACTAAAATTAAAATTAAACTTCTGCACATAGAAATAACTCACATTATATCTAATATTATGTTCCTCAATATGTTAAAGCTATCTTATAATCTGTCTTAGAACTATCCAGTTTTTATTCCCTAATGGATTTCCTACCTATAAACCTCCCCAACTCGTGAAATCACTCACGAACCAATTCATCTCTGTTAGTATAACAATTTAAAATGCTCTGATTGCAATAAGCTTTATCTGAGACATGACCACATGAATTTACTGAGCCATTCACCAATTTAGATGAAATATTATTACCAGGTGCTTCATTACAATTACTTTTATGAGCTGATATTTGAAACCGTCTTATATTAGCCAAACCTTGCGAAATACTCTGTTGGTTCGCTGGGTGCAGCAATATGTGATGTCGCCTAAGACGTCGCTGACAGCCATTGATACGCCAACATCTGGAGACTCTATGATATGATCCAAGACAATTAAAACATAACTTGTTACTGCCTATAAAATCTTACTCTCATTAATTTCTATCTGCCGAAACCTTTGGCACTGGTCTAGCATGTGACCTTTACAAAATGGACATACTGCAGTAACGAGGTGTAAAACCTGTGTACTTTTTATTTGTTTTAATTTCGACTCTCTCTCTCCCAGCTCTAACTTAGGCGCCCTCTTTCCTAGCTCCAAAATCTCTAAAGTTCTAAAGTTTGGCTTGGTAAAAAAAAAATTGTAAGGTCCATGAAAGTGGGTAAATTCTCCAGCTTGTCACTAGTGTTCTGTTCCCATTCTCTTCTAGAACCTTGATCTAATTTTTGAGTGACAATATGGATTATTAATATGTCCCATGCAGATATATCGAATCCTAAATTAGACAAGGTAGTCAAGCACTCATTAGTTGTATCTAGTAATTGTCTCAATCCCTTGCTTCTTTCAACAATTAAATTCTCTTGTCCAAACAACCGCATCAATATAGCATTAGCTATATAACGTCTGTTACAGTATCTTTTTCTTATTAACTCCCAACATCTCTCATAATTCTCCGCGACAATAGGCACATGTCGTAGTAACTGCTCTGCGTCTCCTGATTTTGATGGCGTATCCATTATATTATAATTTAAAAGGCATTCTCTTAAAACTGATTTATACTTGAAGAACGCCTCCTCTGCTTCGTCATAAACATTTTTCGTTAGATAGTCGCAATCCTCGGGCAACTCCTGTATCTTCAACAAAAAATTTGTAAAATTCTTCAAAAATTTGATTCGCAGATGTAATTGTACTCTTAGAAGATCGTCCATATTTACAAAATTCTATTTACATATCATAGAAAAATATTTTATTAAAGGCCCCTGTTATACGTTGCTAAGGCAACTACTCAAAATTTGCTTGTATTTATCTATTATATACTTCACTAAAATTATTTCATATGACTCTGCTTACTACTTTTCCATATGCGCTGGTTCTTTAATTATATCCTGTTACTGGAGGACCATAAAGAAAACACCAAGTGGACTTGTTAACATCTATTTAATTCACCTCAAATACATAGCTCTACAGCTCGTCACACCATTTCTTGTATAAGTGACAATGCCTGTCACTGTTTAATAACTAGGTTCGACACCCTCGCACTGCCGTATCTGCCCAATCGGCCGCGCGGTTATGAATCGATGTTAAAATTATAAATGTTGGTTGTAATTATTAACAATTTTCGATGGCTAAACTGCCCTAGTCCTATTTAATTACCTACAACAAAAGGGAAGAAATGTTTCCAAATTATTAACTTAATCTGCCCAATTCGATTTGTCTATCCAGACCTTTAGTTTTAAATGTTATGAAAACAGCGTTATCTATAAGTCTGAGAACCCCAGGCCCCACACACATCCGCCAGCTATCTACAGTTTACAAGTCAATAGGATAGAATCGTTACTAACAGATAAGAGTGTGTACATATAAAAGAAATCTGATCAACAGCGTTTAAATCTATCAAATCCAGACCTTTAAGGAGCGTTTATATGGCTGCAGGAAGGCCGATCACCTGTTTTAAATCACAGCAAATTGAGATTTAACGACTAGGCCACAACGTATAGATTATTAACAGTAATCTGACCTAACTAATAATATTTCTGCGATAAAAAGTAGCCTTTGTGTTAATCTTGAGCATAAACAATCCTACCATTAAAACTTCATCAAAATCCGTTCAGTAGTTATTGCGTGACAAACATACTAACTTTCACGTTTACAGTACAGATTAAATAAAGATGAACATATAAACAGTTACACTGCTACATCGTTTTCTTTCGATTTGATTGAAATAGCCTAGCCTATGTCCTGCAGTGGACGTCACCAGGCTGAAACGATTGATTATAATACTACAAGCATATGTTGTGTGGAAAAATTGTGGGCCGTTGAAGATGAAGTCAATTTTTTTAAATTTTGATCGATTGATTGTTCGTTCTATGAAAGCTGTTTTTCTGTGTGTATATATTTTTTACTCTGTGATATTAGTAAGGATTTGTGGTAAAGTAGAATTACCACTACCTAATATTTTATTTTTATTTTATTTTGTTAGGAAGACCAACAGCTATCAGTGATAACAATATAAAGCTATTCTAATCATTAGAAAGCCAGTTACAGGTCCTCACATGTAGAAACCGAATAGGTTAACATGAGTTAAACATAGTGTACACTAATACACGCTAATTAGACACAGTTTATAAATTAAAACGAAAGAAACAGTCACAAGTGTAAAATCAACTATCAAGTGGTTAGCTTATATATAGCAATAGTACAATGAGGATAAAAGTTAAAAAAAAAAAAACTTATTTAGACCCTTTAAAATTTAGAAGTACAAAGATAAAGTCAGCACTACATTACTGGAGCAAATATTGATAAAGTAATCGCTTAGCTGTCGCCGCGCCAGTTGTGAATAAATCTAAGTCCACAGAATTACAGATTTTATTAAAATTGTTACCTGCGCGCAAGACAAACAAGTTCTTCCGATAGTTGGTCGTGACTACAGGTAGAAAAATAAGGGGGTTAGATCTAAAGATTCTTATAGGTGTATTTAAGTTGAGTTTTTTCAAAAGTTCAGGCGAATCGATTTTATTGGAAGCTATTTTAAGTAAGAAAACTAAGTCAGCAACATCACGTCGGATCCTTAACGGGACCAGGTGATGCCTTTTACATAGTTCTAAATAATTTTCTGAGTTATAATACATTTTTGATCTATAGCAAAGATATCGAACAAATTTCTTTTGAATATTTTCGATGCGATCTATGTATTCTTTGTACCTAGGATTCCAAACTTGAGAGGCATACTCCAAGTGAGGGCGCACATAGGTACAGTATAATGTTTTTATTGTTTTAATGTCCTTGAATGATGCCGCACATCTTAGAACAAAACCAAGCGCTTTGTAGGCTTTTGATACTATTTTATGTATGTGTGTGTCAAATAGTAATTTAGATATTTATAGTAATATAGTGTATTTGACCCTTTACAGTGTTTTTCAGTAAGCTTATGCTAACACCACATTCCACAACACAAAATAACGAGCTATTATCGTTTCAACGAAATATTATTTTAAATTTCAGGTTCCGTACCCAAAGGGTAAAACGGGACCGTATTACTAAGAGTCCGCTGTTCGTCCATGTGTGATAGACAGATGAAATTTTCACAGACGATGTATTTCTGTTGGCGCCATAACAAGTAAGTACCTACTAAATAAAAAAAACAGAATAAAATAAATATTTTCCTGCGCGAATCCGACTCGCATTTAGCCGGTTTTTTAATACGAAATCGTAAAGATATTTTTTATTTTGATAAAATACATTATAAATTACCAAGAAATTATATATTTTATGTGATAAAATACTAATTAGCCTTAAAACCACTGTTTGTGTACAAAATAGAGTTCTGTGTGTGGTCTTGTAAACTCACGATAACCGCGGCCTCTGACCGGGAACTTAACCTACAGTTAATTGCAGATTAGAGATTACGCCTACGATGAATGTCTACTGCGGGTTATCGGTAATCCAGACGAGACGTGATAATTATTAATTGCTATTAATTGATTTGAATTCTGTAGTATAATTAACCAATGCTAAATAGCGTATCTAATGGCGCTTACGCCTACTTATAGGCTAGCGTGGTGATTTGATAAACATTGACCAGTTCTAATTCTCGTGATAAACTCTTCTCAGTATATTTTGTCTCACTCGCACGCGCACGCGCACGCGCACGCGCACGATTTGATGCGTTTTTTAATCTCTTGTTATCGTAACTTAGCTGGAATATGTTAATATTGTTTACAAAAGTTGCGAATTCAAATGATTTATGATTTAGAAGTAGAAACTTTGTTTATGATGCTTTTCATTGTATTATTCTATTTTCTAGTTGAGCACCGATGCGGGCAATATCTAGAGTTATCGCCGGTGCTTCGGGAAAAATTCCCGGCGAATGTCATGGGCACTCATTTCTCTGTTTCTGTTCTTTTAATTATTAACTAGCATGACGGTGCCGGTGCATACGCCCGCGTGAAATTGGGTTTTAAACAATATCTATATAATAATTTAAAACTTTCATCTCTTGGGGGATGAATATTAGAAAACGCTGTAATACGTAACTCATTATTTTTCCGTACGCAATTCATACGAAATTTCATGCAAATATTTCCAAGGAATGAAAAGTTTCATACAAACTATTAACACCTATTTCACCACCTTGGGGGGTTGAATTTTGAATCCTTCCTTATATGAAAAATACGTGTGCAAATTTTTTAAATTTCTAGCCCTAAGGGTTTAGTCTGTGCGTTGAATGTTGATATATCAGTCAATCAGCTTTGCCTTTTATATAATGTATAGATTTGTAATCTTGTATAGAATATTTCCGTGTGTGTTATTTGTTACAGAATGTAGATCTCCTGCGCAACAGCTCGACCGATTTTTATGAAATGTTATGTATTTGGTAGGTATAAGAATAGGTTATAAACTTTTTTATACACCTATTTTTTTACCCACCCCAAATTTGTCGTTTATATTTTTTTCGCCTATTTTTATTTTTATTATTTTATGATTTGAAATTAAAAACACATATTATTACCTTCAAACTTCACCCTTCTAACACCAACCCCCATTGTTTGTTAAAGATGTTAGTACTGTAACAATCTTCAACCCGCAGTTGTCGATAACTCTTTCACACAATATCCACCTGTAGGTTGTAGGGGTAGGTTGTAGGTGTATGTGGGTAGTTATTTATTGAATCCAGTTCATAATTAAGACAGAATAACGTCTATTGGGTACAGCTCGTAAATGTTATAGGTAAATATTATAATTAGAGATCGTCGGAGAAAGATAGACTACCTGAGTAATATTTACCTATAATTTAGCAACTACACCTTGAAAATATGAAACACCGAGATTATTCAACAGCAGACAATTGGAAAGTACCTAAATCCTTTAAAAAGAAAACAAAAATAGTATTGAAAATCGGTCCACAAACGGCGGCGCGGCGGCGGAGTAATTGTTGCACATACAGAAATAATGGAATAAATATAACATTCTCCTTTTTGGAATTCGGTTAAAAATGCATTCCAATTTCCATGTATCCTATTGTTTCTAATAAATATTAATTTCAAATTTGACGAAAATTGGGGATTCTCTGTTCCTGTAACTTCTTAATAGAAGTCCATTAACATGGACCTTTAATGGACCGGCTACTCAGTCACAGTTCAACCAGACTAGGTTATAGGAGTACCCAGACACGAAGTCGGCGCATCATCACCGCGGCGCGTGATGATCTACTGGCCAAGGTCGCAGCTGTGAGCTGATACTGTGCTACGCGTTCTGTTTATCTGTTACATCTAGTAACAACTCAAGAGCAACTTTGTTACCTTAGGACAAAAAAATATCTTAGCGTCAGTCCACACCGAGACGCGATGCGGCGCTGCATTTTTAAGATAACTAGTCAAAATTGAACTTTATTTGCTACTCAAGAGGATACACGTTTCATTGCAAGATTTCGAATTTCGAGCTGCACCGGGCTGCGAAGCGCGGCGCCGCTCTTGCAATGAGGCTGGGACTATCAACCCGAAATCCGGCGGGCAATGGAAAATTCAGTTTTGAAAATAGAACTCTGCCACAATACAATAGAGTTGAAAATTGAAGTGTAGTGACATAGTGTCGAGAGACGACTTGACGAGCTGTCATATACATATAACATTGACATTTAACTCGATACTTGTGTGTTCAATTTTTAACTCTAATGTATTAGTGCAGAGTTCTGTTTAAAATGCTCTGAATTTGTCCCGGCCTACCGGATTCCGGACAACATAGTTCAAGCCTTAAACGTGTATCTTTTTGTGTTATGTGTACTGTGTAGTGAATAAAGTTCAATTTTGAATCGCTATTTTAAATCTCTCGTTTCGGTGTGAGCTGACCCTTATGATAGGTCCATAGTAAGTTTTTGGGGGAAGTTCTTTGCCCTGATACGATTTAGTATGAGCTCATCTAACAAAGCTAATTCAATTTGAAGTTAGTATCAAATTACATGTAGTACGAAGACGATCTTAATGGAATTCGGGAATTATCATCTGTCATTTCCATAGAAAAACGATGATCGCCGATAGACATTAGGAACATTTTACTGTTAGTAGTTAGGCGATCAGGTGAAGTTATGAATCTCTTTTAAACAGTTTCCTGAAACTTGTACGCATATGAGCGAGCCTTAAGTTAGCAGTAAGCACTTGCCAGGTGAACGACACCGCACTGGTTCACATTTGAAACCGGTTTTCCCGCGAAGTCAAGTGTAGCTAGTCAATAGTCATCTCTAACCTCGAACTGGTATTGGTAGCTCTTGTTACTAGAGTCCATAGACGTATATATAGAGGAGGCATGTTGAGACAAAAACTATCTCCACTTAAATGGCCCCACGTTTGGAGTTTTTGGGGCCATTATGTCATTTGAAGTATGGTGAAATCAAGATGGCTGACATTTGAGGTACGGTGAAAATCAATGGTGAAAGACAATTCTCAATGTCCAGGACTCGCTACCATATATATCTGTAGTTTAGCTTTATATGCTAGCTAGTCCTGGACAGTGAGAAGTAGGGATAGGGCACGATTAGAAGCGTTCGAAATGTGGTGCTGGAGAAGGATGCAGCGGATAAGTTGGAAGGAAAAGAAAACTAACGAAGATGATAGGAGAAAAGAGAAACATATTAAGAACTCTAGAAAATAGAGGTGAGGAGAAAAAACTGTGTCATGTCTTATAAGACATGACACATTCATAAGACAATATTAGAAGGAAATTAGATAGAAGGAAATGTCATGTCCTATCTCAGAGAGCTGAAGGTACTAGTGGAGGATAGAGAAAAGTGGCGGAAGCTCCAGCGGCAAGGGCCCTTAAATTATTGAAGAATAAGAAAATCTAGATGGCGTAACTTTTTCTTGTATATGAAGACTTGTTCTGTCAAATGTACGTCATAGCCCGTCTTTAGTTTTGAAATCTTTACTAGAGTCACTAACTGTACCAGTTGCTAGAATAGAACCAGAAAGACGAACAGATAAATAGCTACATATTTAGCTTTCGTTTTGATTGCACTACGACAAGCATACGACGTGTCCACAATTGTGTGAAAAAATTGTGGGCCGTTGAAGGGTCAAATTGGTCAAATATGGATCGATTTGGCTCGTTCTATGAAAGCTATACGTAAGTATATATATTTTCTACTCTGTGCTAGCACGGAACAGAAAACAAGTGGAAATGTTATATGCCACAATTAGTATAGAAGTAGCTGTTGCCAAACTCACATAAACACACCGAAAATTAATCCTACATCGCATTACACACTAAGAATTATTAGTATAAGGGCTGATTTTTCAATCGTCAGATAACTCTTGTAGCTAAGAAATAAATACGTGACCTTGACAGATTTTGTATGAAAAATCTGTTAAAGGCACATATTTATTCCTTAGGTAAAAGCTATCTGAAGATTGAAAAAGCAGCCCTAAATCTAATAAAACATGCTAGTTAGCTAGAAAGTATGCCCTCACACCAATGCATAAGGTTTATTTTGTTATTCTTCAAAAATATTTACGACGTTATGTATTCTAAGTGAAATGAAAATTGACGAATCATGAATGAAAATAAGTACCCGTAAGAATGCTTATCGTGGCACGGGAACCGCGCCTACTTCGCACTTCCACTTATTTTCTGTTACGTGGTTGCTTGATACATTAAGCAGTATCGACAACATAGAGCAAGATGGTCATGACAATTAGCAGGAAGCCCATAAGGAAATAAGAGGCTGTATCTAAAATCCCCCTAGCACAATACAACGCAATAGATACGCAAGCCACTAATTGTACCTACTAAAGTCAGAAGACAAGAGAAAGGTGGTAAACCAATGGGTGAACTATAGGAGATCCCGTGCAAGAAGTATCAAAATTTTTGACAAATTGCGCTAGGAGTATGAAATAATAGGTCTTTACCTATGAAATTGCCGTTCTGCAGTACTGGCTATTTCAAATCAAAATAATTTTTGTTTGGCTAAGAATTCTAATTTCAAATTAATTTTATTTTAAAAACATGGAATTCTTTTTCCAAAAGTAGTCATTTGTTTATTGATTAGTGTTAAATTTTCATCGCATTTCAATCTTTTTCGTCATTATGGATACGTTAAAAATTCGAGTAATTATGGAATATGAGTACCGTCGTGGCAGCAACGCGGCACAAGCGGCACGCAACATCAACGACGTTTACGGAGCTAACACTACAAACCAACGCACCACCTGTTATTGGTTTGCTCGCTTCCGTTCTGGAAATTTCGACCTGTAAAATGAACTCGCGGTCGTCCGAAGACTTTGGTCAACAATGACGAATTAAAGGCGATTGTGGAAGCTGATGATACACAATCTACGGCTTAATTAGCGTTAGCGTCAAAACAGTATTGGTCCATTTGCGTTAAATTGGCAAGGTAAAAATGCTTGACAAATGGATGCCCCACGAACTCAATGATCGCCAGCGCGAAGTACGCGTCGAGACGTGCCTTGCACTGCTGAACAGACACACAAATGAAGGAATTTTGAACTGCATTGTTACCTGCGATGAAAAATGGATTCTGTTTGATAACCGCAAGCGCTCAGCAAGTTGGTTGGATCCTGGTTCAGCATCTAAACAATGTCCTAAACAAAAACTTACCCCTAGAAAAGTGATGGTCACTGTTTGGTGGTCTAGCGCCGGTGTGATTTATCACAGCTTCTTACAAAACGGGGTGAGCATTACTGTAGATGTGTACTGTGAAGAACTGAACACAATGATGGAGAAGCTGGCACATCTCCAACTAACATTGGTCAAACGCTCGTCTCCGCTGCTCCTGCACGACAACGCGCGACCTCATACTGTACAGCAGACGGTCTCCAAGTTGCAAGAACTGGGGTTGGAAGCTCTCCGTCATCCGCCCTACTCACCAGACCTTGCGCCTACAGACTACTTTTTCCAGAATATGGATAACTTCTTGGCAGGAAAAAAATTCAATACCCGAGAGGCAGTACAAAATGCCTTTGAAGAATTTGTTGCCTCCCGTCCAGCTGATTTCTTTAAGAAGGGCATCAATAAACTGCCACTGCGTTGGCGAAGATGCATTGATTGCATGGGTAATTACTTCGATTAATACAAATAAAAAATACATGAAAAAAATTCGTTAAAATTTTTTCATACAAAACGGCAATTTCATAGGCAATTTCATAGGTATTTCATATTATGTTTTTAGGTATTGTGTAAAAGATTTTACATATAAGAAGCAAAAGAAAGAAAAAATTTACATGTCTCGAGCAAGGCCATGTGTTGGTTAATTAATTATAAGCACGTGCACGGTGTATGGTAGATGAGCTCATACTTAGAGTCCTGCAGGGAGACGAATACTTTTTAGAAGCCTGCAGGGAGAAGAATGCTTTTTAAAAGCTAACAGGGAGACGAATACTTTTTAGAAGCCTGCAGGTAGAAGAATGCTTTCTAAAAGCCTGCAGGGAGACAAATACTTTTTAGAAGCCTGCAGGGAGATAAATACTTTTTAGACGCCTGCAGGAAGAAGAATACTTTTTAGAAGCCTGCAGGGAGACGAATACTTTTCAGAAGCCTGCAGGGAGACGAATACTTTTTAGAAGTCTGCAGGGAGACGAATACTTTTTAGAAGCCTGCAGGGAGACAAATAGTTTTTAGAAGCCTGCAGGGAGACGAATACTTTTTAGAAGCCTGCAGGGAGACGAATGCTTTTTAGAAGCCTGCAGGGAAACAAAAACTTTTTAGAAGCCTGCAGGGAGACGAATGCTTTTGCTGTGTCTTTTAAGACAGTCAGATATACTCTGTCGTGCTTCTGAGTTCTGATAGGAACCTTTCTTGCTTTTAAAGCTGGTTATGTCGGTTTTTTTAAACTTTAATACGCCTTTTTTGTATAAAATATTGCCCCTCCCTTCTAAAAGCTAAACGGCTGCCTCAAAGAATCCGAAAAAATTCATGATGGTATCCATGTGATACCATCTTTGTAGGAAAACTATAACGGCTTTCCTAATTTTGTTAGTTCAAGAGTTATAGAGGACTTACTTATAAAATGCGCTTACTTGGAAAACTTCGTGCATAAATAACGACATAATAAAATACCACACTAGTCTACTTCTGTTGAGTGTTTGGTTATAAAATATCTTTCTGATACACGTCACTATCGAACCTTCTACTCAACGAGGCTCTATTCAGGCTTGTCCAATTTTTGTAAATATATTAAGCGCCTCAACTGTATAATACAATACGCGTATGTAAATGTTGTTTTTGTCGTAACTTATGTTAAAACCATGATCAGACTCATAGTAGGTTCGTGTATATTTTGTTAAGAAGTTGCTTTACATAAATTTCTAAAACGACAGAAAGCTGGTTCCGTAGTAGTATTAGAGCGCGTTTACGCGTATAAAGTGTTTCCAGGTTTTCTCTACATAGACTTGACATATTATGGTATACCATTATTATTCCAATTATTTATATAATTAGAACAGTAATAAAATTTCAACAATTGCAAAATGTATGTATTTAGCGTACATTTACAGTTTATTATAACTATTTTAAAACTTTATAAAATAATATTTTATGTTATAATAATTTTTCCAAAATCTAGTTCTTAATTTAATATACCTAATGAGTTATACGCTTTAAATGGGGTATTTAAATTCATAAAATTAAGTTGGATTTTTGAGACTAGTAGTTTTAGGAAGGAATAAGGATAAATTTTAATAAGGAAAACAACTTTTAAATAAAAATAGCGCAGCATAGAGTTAAAAAAAGACAAGACTTTTACCGTTTCGTCCTCAGAGGTTTTATTAAGTTTTATTTTGTCTACACTCAACCTTATATTTATTGGTTATCTGTAAAACAGCTGAATAATAACTGTTTTTTTTTTTATAAAACTTCAAATTTATATTTGAAGTTAGTAGTAGTCAGAATCCTACTACAGAATCAACGTATTTTAACTCAAATTGTAATGCAATAATGACTATTGATTTAAAATCTATACTGAAATCGCATCAAAACAATGAGTCTCTTATGATACTCTCTTTTTAGGCTATGTCAAAAAAATACACCACTGGTTCAACCCTTAAATGCAACCAATTAAAAATATCCATTATGAGAATTGTATTAGGTATAAGGATTTTCTCCTAATTTTCATTGAACTAGCGAAAAGCGCTTCACACTACAGCTGTTGGGTGTTAGTTGCGACGTCATTTGTTTATAAGCAATCAGGTGACACGGTGTTTACAAATATAGGGTCGCACCCTCCCCCACCCATACCCCACTCCCCATACCTGACCTTAGTAGTGTGGTAGTACCAACTATTAACTGTCCGACTTGTTGATTTAAAGAGATTAATCTTTAATTAATCGTAAATTTGTTTATTAAATTAAACGTAATAATTTGTATATTTTAATAGAAAACACTAGAAAACTAGTCGAAGGAGAATTGTTTTAGTATTGTTTGATTAGGTAAGCAAAAATAATAGCATAAATCATTATTTGAAAAATGAAAAGATTCTTTTTTCACATTAGTTTTATACTTCGCGGCTTTATTGATTAATAAATAAAATTGAAAACGAATAAAAAATTGATCAATCACTAATATTAATTGCCTATTTAATTAAAAAAAAAAAAACAAACAAATACGTACCGGTTTCGAACCTCGTTTTGTCGCGATAGAGCGATAGTGTAGTATGTACGACAATCGACAGCCGACAGATACTGTGTGTCTGAGTGCTCACTCGAGATGACTGAATGACGTGCTGCGCGCGCGTCTGCTTTATAAGAACATGTCACGCACCCGTCAGCCGCACACCGATGATGCGTGCATGTCCAGGGTTCGCGCGGACCGCGGAAAACTCTTCACGTCTTTGTAAAATCTGGTAGCTGTTTACAGGTTAAAGCATTCTTCAAAATTAATTTTTTATATCTTTTTAATTATGCTATCAGTTCACAAAGTATGAGCAGATTTGTTGGATGTATTGTGTCAGGTAGAGTTAGTTTCCCAGTAGAGACTACTCTTTAGGAGTCAGGTCGCCTATTTTGTATTGGCAGATCCAGGTCATTCAGGTCATATTTGGCGTCGTTTTAGACGTCTAAATGACTCAGGAACAGTAAGCTGTACAGCCAGTGGTTGGCGTGTTTTTATAGTAGGCGGTTTTTGTAAATTTTAATGGCAGATGCAATTTCCTCTTTCACTGTTTTGATATTTAGATAGCTATGGATCTCTTCGGTTTTAATGAATCAGGGTGCATTTGATATTTGTTTTAATATTTAGTCTTCATCTCTTTGTATAATTTTAATATTTGAGTCACTGGCTGATCACTGGCTGATCTGATGAGACAAAATATCACTAAAAAGGGAAAAATTGTTATTATTTTTACCCGACTGACTGTGAGGAAGGGTTATCTTTTTCGTGCTTATCTTGTATGTATGTATGTATGTATGTAAATTCCTTTATTCCCACGTATCTTCCAAACGGCTGGATGGATTTCGACAATTAAGGTATCGTTAGATTTGTCTCAATAACCCAAGTGCCCTAAGATAGCTTTTTTTTTTAAATTACAAAATGGCGGATTTTGGCGCCAAATTGTAAGTAGTTAAATTTTTTTTTTAACCAAACTTATCTACATTGGTATCAAAATAAAGGAAATTAAGTGGAGATTTCAAAAATATACATATGTCATGTATTTAAATTTAATCAGGAATAATTACAATCATTTTAATGAAATGATAGAATAAATTTGCTAAACGGAAGTATAGCCATAAATTTGTAATCAATGGATTCAAATAGTCGTATTTAGCTTTAAATATATTAAAATGTTGGACCCTATTGCGCATTTTTGTTATACCCGGTATAGTTAATCATATTTTGTATTTACGACGGTCACCAAATCAGTTTAAAATTTTTTACTCCGCTATCCACTGCTAGATGGCGCTGTATGTCGTTTAAACGCGCTATCACACTAGCCACCAGGCTAGTTATAGTCCGATTTAGCTACAGCGGTCTTTGCATAGACCCTTTCGAAAAAAAAAGCCTATAGTGTTAACTTTGGGAAAATAAATCGACTTGCTAAACTGAATAAAATTCTGATCCTAATATAAATTTATTAAAACGTAAAGCAGAAGCCTTTTCTAAGTTACTTTGGAGGAAAGAAAATAAATTGTCAGACTGAATAATAGTGCTGTATACTGAAGTATTTAGACGTATTATTCTGATATAACACAATAATTATTTATAATTTTAATTTTTATTTTGTTTCACACGCTATAATAATAATAAATTTTGTCGAATTTACAAATGTCATAATAGAACACACTCTAGTTCATAGAAATGTGCCGGACAGAACACTAAAAAGTCTAAAATAAAATAAATAATTAGAAAAATAAAAAAACCCGACTGCAAAAAAAAAAGGTTTATTTTTTGCAGTCGGGTTTTTTTATTTGTTTTCGTACGATATATTTGTAAATGGGTCCCGCCTGCTAACAAACACCATGACAATTATTTCACTTCACATAATCTTCAACCCATAGTGTAATCTGTTAAACTAAAATAGAGATTGAATTAGGTTTTAGTACTGTGATTTTACAGTCTTGCTTCAGTCTTTTTAGTGCCTTAGGTATATTAGGTTTTTTTTGCAGTCGGGTTTTTTATTTTTCTAATTATTTATGTTATTAAACAAAATATTTAACCGACTTCCAAAGTAAAAGTGCACAATAAAGTATGAAATAAAACTTATTTTCTAAATTATTCCCCTTAGATTGTTTTATCAGGATGTTCTTTGGGCTGGTAGCGACTTCAAAATTATGAAGATTGTAATATTGAAGCTCTATTGAAGTAGAGAAATTGTTAAAATTTCAGCTAAATTTAAAAGGGAAATTAATTAGAAAATAAGTTTATTTCATACTTTTTAGCTAAATCGTTTGTACGACAACGCAATCGTCTTTATAATTTCAACTGATCAAATTGGGTGATTGAAAAACCTATATATGACGTATAATATATATTATGACATATAATAAAGCAGTTGTATACACGTTTGACGTTTCTAAAACGAACCCCATATTGTTTTACAGTAGTCAATTTAGACACTTGAGTGACTCATATGCGACTTATATATCTTTTATATTACATGTTGTCGATTAAAAGTCTTTATTACTGACTTTATTCAACCTTCTTGACTCATATGCGAGTCAAATTTCTAACTTTTAATGCCATATTAATGAAAAGGTTGATATAATTTAATTCTAAAAATGATATATACTTGAATATAATAAAATGTATGTAATCTGCACTGCGCTTTTACTACGATCAGCTTTTGCCTGAAATTAATAAAAATATAAAAAATAATAACTAATTTGTCAATATATAAGCAATATCAATTACCTTTTCAAATTTAAAGATAATTGATATTGTGTGAATATTGACAAATTAAGAAGGATTATTAATCTTTTGAGGAATCCTAATAGAAATGGCGGATGGCGTAGGTATTGCATGGTCTTGAAATAATCTTAAAACAACTTACTGTTTTTATAGCGTCATAAAGAGGTAAGTATGCGACCAAAGCAACATGTCTTCATATTTTAGAATTAAACATTTTTATTAAAAATATTATAATGTTTCAAACACAAAACTACGTGTGAATTTGAATAGTATTTACAAAGGTTATATATAAAACTTAAGTTCCCAGTCGAACTAAATGGTATTAGTTACAGATAGCAAGATATAAAAATTAAATAACATGATGACAGTCATCTTTTATTTTTTTGGAAATACCTATTTTGCACTCGAATCTCTTGCCAAAAACCACAAGCACCCAAGTCAACAAGAGAAAAAAACAGTCGTACAGGTGTTGTTACTTGACTCAAATAAACCGTCATTCAAATCACCTGTACGACCACAATATGACAAAACGAGTCGCTATAAAGTTATGATTAAACTACTGTGCAATGAAAGTGGTAATTTCTTAACATTCACACGACTTTTGAATGACTTTAACGAAGACACTTGTGACTTTTGTATGGAGATTAGACAACAACGTTGGTCGTATGAATGAGGTCCTTTTCGCGTTTTATAAACGTTATAAAAACATTGGTGTGACTTAGCTGTGGTAATATAATAACGTTTACTTGGGATAAGCTTGAACTACTTCAGAAGAAGTCGAAATCACCATAATAATTATAAATATGTGCCCATATAAATTTCGACGGGTTCCCTTGATTCCTCATGGATCCCATCATCAGGTCACCACTTTGATGTCAAAAGGACCAATTTGGGATTGTACCCTATACCTACATTAAAAAAAGAATTTTGAAAATCGGTCCACAGACGGCGGAGTTATCTTTGGAAGTCGATTTAGTTTTATGTTTAAATATAATAATTTTTCCCTTTTTAATGATATTTGTTTTATTATTATTAATACATTTTAAGAACGTTTAAAATAAACGGTCGAATGTATAATTGAATACGCGCCAAGCTTCCATTAGGTATTGTAAATAAAATGATGACGAAGATTACTGTAAGTTACATAATGGCATATGCATGCAGTTCTTTAAACAATGCAGAAATTTCTAAACGCGTATCTTTACGTAAGACTGAGGAGTTCTGTTCAGTGCTTTTGGATCCAGGGTATACCTTATTTTTTGGTAGCAAATGCTTGTGCTACTTCAGAAAAAGTCAAAATTACTATTAGTCCAAAAAGAAAAAAAAGTTGACGTTGTCATATCACCCTAAAATAAATTGAACAAAATATTGAAAATAAATCGATAAAACCAATTTACGTGACGCCGAAAGTAAATAAATATACATGTTTAAGTATTTGCAGTAGAACCAAATATAATTTATAGCGCCCCAAGTGGGCCAAACTGTGAGTAGATATCCCAAGCAATTCTCCCATACAACTGACAAGGCCCGCGACGGAGGAAGGAACAAGGCCCGCAACAGAGGAAGAAACGAGGCAACTCCGAGAAGCCGTATGCTAATTTTATTGCGAAAAGTGAGCCAACTGTCCCACGCTCAAGCCTACATTCCCCCAGAAAATGACCATAATATAGTTCAAGGTTTTTTTTAATATTAGTTAAGCAGTTTTTTTAATTTTTTGTCTATAGTTTATTCTATTATATAAGTTATCTTTTATAGTTTATCTTTACCAACCTATGTCAAGCAGCCAGGATGCAGGGACCTCTAATATTTCGACCGTGTCCTTTGGAAATCTGTTGCAATGCTCCCACTGTTCCCGATATTTTAAAAGCCAGCGGGGTTTGAACATCCACGTAGGCAAATGCCACAAACAGCTTCTAACACTCATTCCCCCAATAACCAATTCACTTCCGAACCCAATTTATGAAACAAATTTCTGGCAAGAAATATCCAAATTTAAACGTTTTATACCAGTTCTAAGACGGATCCCTAGGGGTGCCAGAGTGACTGTAGCCCAGAAGCTTGCTGAGACGATACGCCACACAGTGCTGGAGAACTCGAGGCAAGCCTGGGAAAATCTACTCACCTTTCCCTACCGTTTTCTGCATATCACTAGAGATCCGCTCAACAATGCCTCCCTCACTTCAAGAATTAAAAAGAATTGTGTTTCGGACATTAACCTCAACCCAAATTTTTCTTCACATTCCACGGTCAAACATAACATCGTGAAAACTGTGGAAAATAAAATGAGTGAGGGAGACATTAAGGGTGCAGCGCGGCTCCTGTTTTCCAATGACACGGTCGCCCCCGACTGCCCAGAAACACTCATCGCCCTGCAAAACAAACATCCATCACAATCCAATCCTTTCACAGTTTCCGATGACGCATTACCACCACTACAAACGTCGACAGACAAAGTACGCGGAGCCATCATGTCCTTTCTTCCGGGTTCAGCTGGCGGCCTCGACGGTCTCACCCCTCAGCATCTGAAGGACCTCACAAGCGGTTGCTGCGGGGAGGCCGGCGAGAAGCTCCTGCATGAACTTACGAATCTGTGCAACCTGATGCTACGTGGAGGGGTCGCATCAGATATCGTAGACATTCTGTATGGAGCTAACCTCTGCGCCTTGAGGAAGAGAGATGGTGGCATTCGTCCGATTGCTGTCGGCTCCACATACCGGCGCCTTACAGCCAAACTAGCTTGCAAATCGGTAACTTCCCTCGCGTCATACTTCCAGCCAAAACAGCTCGGTTTTGCCTGCAAAGGAGGTTGTGAGGCCGCCGTTCACTCTTTCAGGACAGCTATCCACAATCAAGGCGATGATGTGTTTCTGAAGGTCGATATCAAAAACGCTTTCAACTCAGTTGACCGAGGCGCCTTGTTGGCCCAAATTAAATCTAAAGCACCTGCCATTTTACCATTTATGCTCCAGTGTTACAACGACCTCACCAAACTCATTTACAAAGACCACCTCATCTCATCCGAAGTGGGCTGCCAACAGGGCGACCCTCTAGGTCCAGCAATCTTCAGCCTTGCTATACACCCGGTCATCGAGCTTCTAGATTCAAAATTTAATGTTTGGTATTTGGATGATGGGACCCTTGGAAGCGATGCACTCACTGTACTATCAGACTTCCGCACTCTGATCCGCGAGTTCCAAAAAATAGGTCTGCAGCTGAACCTAGGTAAGTGCGAACTTTTTGTGCCAGACAGTTGTGGGGATAGAAACGCGATTATATCCAGCTTTAAAGAAATAGCTCCACAACTGTCTGTCATTGACAAGGATTCGCTCTTCCTTTTGGGCTCACCTATTTTAGACGAATCTCTCCCGGACTTCTTAGATAACAAATTACAAAATTTTAATGAAACTTTAGACCGCCTCCTCCAAATTAACTGTCACATGGCCTTTACCCTAATCCGTTTTTGCATTTTCGTACCTAAATTGACATATGTCTTACGGTGTTGTCAACTGTGGAAGTTCCCTCAACTTCTCAAACAGTTGGATGATACCATAAGACAAACGCTCTCCACTATTTTGAATACAAATTTCGATGACCGCGCATGGACTCAGGCAACGCTTCCAGTTAGGTTCGGTGGCTTGGGTGTTCGAAAGCCCTCTGACATATCGCTTCCGGCCTTCTTGTCCTCAGTCCACGCGAACCATAGTCTTATCTCCAAAATACTACATCACCCATCCTACTCCAATACAGTTACCTTTCTGGACGAGGCCAAGGACGCCTGGAGAATAACTAGTGCTTGTAGCGAATTGCCTGACAATACTTTTTCCCAAAGGCTCTGGGACGAGCCACTCTGCAGACTGGTACGGAATAATCTTCTTAATACGTCCTCCAGTCCTGTGGAGCAGGCTCGCCTCTTAGCTGCGGAGAAGTGGGAGTCGGGCCTTTGGCTACAAGCATTACCGTCTCCCAATACGGGCACATTGCTGGATCGAACAGCTTTCCGGTTAGCTACTTCCCTGCGTCTTGGCACCCCCCACGTCGTCCCCCATCGCTGTGTTTGTGGTGCAAATGTGGACAGCCTCGGACACCACGGGCTGTCCTGTCAACGAAGTGCCGGCCGCATCTCCCGACATCACTGTCTGAACGATCTCATCCGTCGGGCTCTTGTCACCGCCGGAGTGCCAGCTGTGCTGGAACCCTCTGGTTTGGCGCGCGACGATGGCAAGAGACCAGACGGTATGACCCTGGTCCCTTGGAGAGTGGGACGGGCTCTTGTATGGGACGCTACTTGCGTCGATACACTTGCTCCGTCCCATGTCCAGGGCACCTCGAGTTCTGCAGGTGCGGCCGCCAATCAGGCGGAAAACCTCAAGCGGCGCAAATATGAGAACCTTAGTGGGGATCTCATATTTGAACCGTTTGGGGTTGAAACCTTAGGTACATGGGGTCTGGGTGCGCACAAACTTTTCGGAGAAATCTCCAAAAAACTCATTGAGGCCACCCGAGACCCCAGAGCCGGCACCTACCTGGCCCAGAGAATAAGTATCGCAATCCAGCGAGGAAACTCTTTGAGCCTTCTAGGTACTCTGCCTGGTGGGGATGACCTGGGAGATTTCTTTTTTTTGTAGCATTTTAAGTTTTGGAGTAGTCAAAGGTATTGATTTTTAATCCTTTTAATTTTAGAAGGCAATAACTTTATTTCATCAGCCTAGAATTTAATTAATTTATATTTACCACAATTAGTCGCTTAAAATATTATAATATTATGAATCTATTAGTCCATATAAATTTCGAGGAGTTCCCTCGATTCCTCATGGATCCCATCATCAGGTTATCGTATCGTATATATATATATATATATATATAGAGCCGAATGTATAACCGCCGCCTTTTTTTTAAGTCGGTTAAAAAATGTAAACCTAATTTTAATTATTAAATAGTTCACAGGTCTTTTATTGACTCTAGTTTTTAAACAATCACGAATGTTACTCATACATTTGACACGATTTAGGTAAATATTCCGCCATATAATATTGTATGTACATTGTACATGGATGATAAACTGATATAATTTGACTGGGTAAACATTTTAATATTATAATCAGATGCTAATATTAATATAACTATCAATTTATGGATAACAGTGTTTGCTCTAGGTTTTTGCGACGAGAATGTTTCTTAATTAATTAATTTGTGCCATACAAATGCGCTAAAATTGTATGGTTTGTACAGATGTTATTCTGTATTTTCTATGAACTGGAATAAATAAATAACTACCTACCTACACCTACTATCCCCCTTATCTTATCCCTACTACTTCCAGGTGATGTGTGAAAGAGTTATCGACAACTGGGGGTTGAAGATTGTTACAGTACTAATACTGCTAACAAACAATGAGGGTTGGCGTTAGAGGGTTGATATTTGACGGTTATAATTATGTATTTTTACTGCCAAATCATAAAACAATAAAAATAAAAACATAAAAAAAAATATTTTGAAGTGACCTGGGTGGACCCACACCAAAATTTAATATAAGTATTTTTTTACTCAGTATTGTTTTATTTTACCATTTGGCATTTAAATTAAATAAATTTTAACCCCAAATTTTCATCCTTCTAACACTAGCCCCCGTTGTTTGTGAGCGATATTAGTACTGTAATAATCATCAACCCGTCGTCGATAACTATTTCACACATCACCTGTAGGATTTTGGGATAGATAGTTGGTGTAGGTGTAAATAGTAGGTATAGGAGTAGGTGTAGGTTGTAAATGTAATGGTAGGTCGTTATTTATTTATTTCAGTTCATAGTTAAGACAACAACGTCTGTTGGTTACAACAGTTATATATAAGTATAAGATTTAAAAAATCAGCGGGTAATCATGTAATTGTGACAACATATAACGTATACCTTAAATAAAGCCCAATACTTTAGGTCAATGATAAACAAAGATTGAACAAAATATTTTAGGCCAGGGCCGCATATGGAGGCAGAAGGTTGAATCAAATGGTGGTAGTATTATATGGTGGTATTTATGATAAGAATTCACAAGGTCACAAGTTTTTGAAGAAAAGGTCTGGTTATAAACACTGATCAGTGAAGTTGCCCGGCATAACTCCGAGGTATCGTTTGATTTAATCTTCCTACACGATGTAGACACTAAGAATTCGAACTGCATGTATCCCTTTTTAACTCCCGGCCAAAATAGACGGGTGTTATAAGTTTGGCGTGTCTGTCCGTGGCATCGTAGCTCACAAACGACGTTCGATTTTGACCTAGTTTTTTTGGAAGGAGATCGAGAGTGTCCTTAGCTATAATTCATTATCATCAGCTCGCTTACTGCTTAACAATGACGTAACAGTGGGGGTAACGTAACAACGTAACGTCTGCCCTTCCCTAGGCCTGTTTGACCTCCGATATCCGAAGGACGGCATTCCTATCGTAACAAGAAGTTTTGTTTTTGTATAAGAAACTTGTATCTGAAAGCATAGCACTTCTAAAAGCAACACGCTGTTCAATTCTTTCATGCAGAGACAGTAAACTATCCAAGGTTATATTTAAAGGAACCCTTACCTTTTAGAAGCGTTTTAGAAGAAACAAAAACAAGAAAGAAAAAACAAAAAGAACATCAAAATCAAAAATGTATCGGATTTGACATAAGTCATCGTTAAGTGGCATGTCGCTTGCGATGCCTTATGTCAAATCCCATACATTTTGTTTTCAAACTTCGCCGTCGAAATTATCGAATGCATCTTGACTAAAGGCCCAGATATGCAGAAACAGAACGGGCAGGTGTGAGCTCTGTAGACAGGACTGGGGTTTTCGCTTCTAAAACGCTTCTAAAAGGTAAGGGTTCCTTTAAATATAACCTTGGATAGTTTACTCTCTGTATAGATCACTCGCGATAAGATCTATCGTATTGCATCTGTCGAGATCGTAATTTTATCTGTTTTATCTGTGATCGTGATCGTCTCGATTTTACCGTCTCTAGACTTCTAGATGAGACGGCATAATAGCGTGACGTCACATGCAAGTTTTGCAGAGGCTGATAAACGTATTTTTTAAATTAAATTGAAATTTATTTCAGGCCATCTTCTTCCTAATACTATTATAAAATATGTGAAAGTTGTAAGAATGGATGAATGTTTGTTACTCTTTCACGCAAAAACTACTGAACGGATGAAGGTTTAAGCGGTGAGAAATATAAGAAATAAATGAGAGGAAAATACTAATAACGACAGTAAAGATAGTAGGCAGGTAGTCGGTATCTCAGGATCGCCTGATGGTCAGCGAATACAGCGGCATACGGCCAATGGACACAACACCAGAGGAGTTACACTTGTAACTTCTCTCGTGTTGTGCACTTGAGTTCCTGCTCCTTAAAATATACAGGCCATCGGTAACCGAAACACAGCGCAAGCGTTGTTTTAATGGTTTTCTGTGAAGCCGTGGTATTTCAACGGTTGAGCCGGCCCATTCTTGCTGAAACATGGCTCTCCCACAGTTATGAGAGTTGTTGTTGACAGTTCAATAGAAAAATAGATAATGACAATTCAATGTAGTCAAACATTCTTATGTAAGTGTGTAGACTTAGGCATAACGCGAGTTAAGCCTTTTAAGATTTAGGTGTACAGTGAAGTACCTAGCTCTTATGCGAAGAAGGCACAACGCGGGATAGGTAGGTAACAGCCCGTAGGCCCTATTTTAGAAAAATCGATCAGCCCCGTTTAAATAGCTAGATAGTAGCCATATCTAACCACGGTCATCTTCTCAGATTAAAATTAGTTAGGTAGGTGTAGATGTAAGTGTAGTTGTAGGTGTAGATGCCGATGTAGGTGTAGGCGTGGATGTAGATATATGTGTGTGAATATAGGTGTAGATGCCGATGTAGGTGTAGGCGTGGATGTAGATATATGTGTGAATATAGGTGTAGATGTCGATGTAGGTGTAGGCGTGAATGTAGACATATGTGTAGATGTATGTGTGAATAAAGGTGTAGATGCCGATGTAGGGGTAGGCGTGGATGTAGATATATGTGTGTGAATATAGGTGTATATGCCGATGTAGGTGTAGGCGTGGATGTAGATATATGTGTGTGAATATAGGTGTAGATGCCGATGTAGGTGTAGGCGTGAATGTAGATATATGTGTAGATGTATGTGTGAATAAAGGTGTAGATGCCGATGTAGGGGTAGGCGTGGATGTAGATATATGTGTGTGAATATAGGTGTATATGCCGATGTAGGTGTAGGCGTGGATGTAGATATATGTGTGTGAATATAGGTGTAGATGCCGATGTAGGTGTAGGCGTGAATGTAGATATATGTGTAGATGTATGTGTGAATATAGGTGTATATGCCGATGTAGGTGTAGGCGTGGAACTCCAAAAATCAGTTTATGATATCGAGACGATTCATTTTTAATCTAATAAAAGTAAAATAAAAGTTAATTACGAGAACTGGGGTTCTGATTTATAGCCAATTTTATACCAGTGGCGAGGGCTGGTTCCCCTTCATTGGGAAGCCCTAACCTAGCCTAGGTTAGGATTTGGATGATTGTCTTCAAAAGGTAAGTGGTAAGTGAAGCCGACAGGAATGGAATTCTAGGAGCCCCACGCCGCTGTTGTATACATCATACAGGACTTGTTGGACATATCAGGGAAAATCATCAGTGTACTTTATATTATAATCATTTTATTCAAGTTTCAACCAAAATTAACTGGTATTATAAGGTTTGAACATCACGGATAGGAATAAAAACACTTTTTGTAAAAATAAATAATTTATTTATTTAGTTATAAGCCTATCCATATGAGTAATGGAATCCATGGCCCGCGCCATGGCCTCCAAACCCCCATCCGACCCCATAACCACCTATGGGGTTTGAGTATGGGTCATCATTGTTGTAAGTCTTGGTTTGGGCCACAGGAATGACGCTCAGGTCATGCACTGGCACGGTATGGACTTGCACTGTATGCACTGGCACGGAATGCACAGGCACAGAATGCACTGGTATTACCAATGGTATCAGTTGAGAATGAGTCTGTATTGTGGTGTTCTGCTGGTGACCACTTACGCTGACCTCCGTGTGCACTGTGTGTACGTGGTGTACAGGGATCACGTGTAAGTGGTGGAGTAACGCGAAGGGTAGGACTTTCGTCTTCCTCATAGGTTTCGTGGTTGTTGGTATTGGGTTGACGACATTAGTGTCATCGTGCATGGACACTTGGTATGACTCTGACAGCATCAGAAATGTGACCAGAAGAAACAGCATCTGCAAAATAAAACGCCAACTTAAAATTGAGAAGTAGGTAACTCAAGTTAAATTTCGTGAAATAAATGAATATTATATTTATTTATCTATACTTAAACATAATTCTGTTTTAACGATATCTATGTATAAATATTGGCCAAAGTGTATAAAAGAGAGTCGATAGTTACCCTGAATTTAACGCAAGCCAAGATGTAAGTAGTAGTTGTAACGCCTAGTGAAAATATATAGCAATAATTCAGTGTAAGTGTAAGTCTATTTAAGTAATATAGGAAATTACTAGTCCTAATTTAAAACATTGATTAAAAATAAATAATTAGAAAAATAAAAAAACCCGACTGCAAAAAAAAAACTTAATATACCTAAGATACCTAACGCACTAAAAAGACTGAAACAAGACTGTAAAATCACAGTACTAAAACCTAATTCAACCTCTATTTTAGTTTAACAGATTACACTATGGGTTGAAGATTATGTGAAGTGAAATAATTGTCATGGTGTTTGTTAGCAGGTAAAATAGAGGTTTTAGTACTGTGATTTTACAGTCTTGTTTCAGTCTTTTTAGTGCGTTAGGTATCTTAGGTATATTAGGTTTTTTTTTGCAGTCGGGTTTTTTATTTTTCTAATTATTTATTTTATTTTAGACTTTTTAGTGTTCTGTCCGGCACATTTCTATAAACTAGAGTGTGTTCTATTATGACATTTGTAAATTCGACAAAATTTATTATTATTATAGCGTGTGAAACAAAATAAAAATGAAAATTATAAATAATTATTGTGTTATATCAGAATAATACGTCTTAATACTTCAGTATACAGCACTATTATTCAGTCTGACAATTTATTTTCTTTCCTCCAAAGTAACTTAGAAAAGGCTTCTAATTTACGTTAATTTACGTTACGTAAAGTTAGCACTATAGGCGACACTATGGTCATACATATTGATTGAAATTTGAACATGTTCATAGCGTGTTTTAAACGACATACAGCGCCATCTAGCAGTGGGTAGTGAAATAAAAAATTTAAAACTGATTTGGTGACCGTCGTAAATACAAAATGTGATTAACTATACCGGGTATAACAAAAATGCGCAATAAGGTCCAACATTTTTATATATTTAAAGCTAAATACGACTATTTGAATCCATGATTACAAATTTATTCTATCATTTCATTAAAATGATTGTAATTATTCCTGATTAAATTTAAATACATGACATATGTATATTTTTGAAATCTCCATTTAATTTCCTTTATTTTGATACCAATGTCGATAAGTTTGGTTAAAAAAAAATTTGAACTACTTACAATTTGGCGCCAAAATCCGCCATTTTGTATTTTTTTTTTAAAAAAGCTATCTAAGAACACTTGGGTTATTGAGACAAATCTAACGATACCTTAATTGTCGAAATCCATCCAGCCGTTTGGACGATACGTGGGAATAAAGGAATTTACATACATACATACATACAAGATACGCGCGAAAAACATAACCCTTCCTGACAGTCGGGTAAAAAGGTCTATGCGTTCATTAATAACTCGTGTATTTTGTTTATTTTTTTGTATTGTTGTGTGGGAGAAGTATCCCATAAGCTTTCTATAAAACGAGGGGCTATTCTCGTAACAGTCTTCAAATTTATAACTGCAATATAATATCAAAATCAATACAGCCACATAAAACATGTTTTTTTTCGTCTATTCGATGTTAATAAACAATCTAGAACCCATTTCCATATATCTTAAAAAATAACGAAGATACAAACAATTTAAATTTACAATATGAAAGAGAGCGATATATCGGCCTGTGACGTCACGAGTTGCACCCGCCATACATTTGTCATTACAAAATGTATGGCGATAGCAACTTGTGACGTAAGAAATCGTTTTGCGAGAAAGAAATGGGCAATATTTTTCATTCGCTTATAATTTTAAATCCCGTCAATCTAAATACCTATTTCTTTTAGATTTATGTATCTTTAATCGACCATTTTAAAATTACATTTATAATAATGTAATATTCCACACTAGGCAAAATCAATATACAGGGTGACCTGAAATTCGATACATTCCTTTGAAAGACAGAAAGTAGACCTCATTTACAGTAATATTTTTCATGGCATCCCCTATCCGAAAGTTGATATTTACAAAGTTATTGAAATTTCAAAATTTTTTTCTTTATTTTCGACTTTTTGACTTTGACATGACGTATTTTTAAAAATGTTTGTCTTTTTAGTAATTTTTTTATGTATTTTAACCGTCAATGAGTCAAATATTATTTTTAAGGAATAAATAGGGACAAACTAAGCGAGAATTTTTCATTATGAGACATGAAACAGAATTTTCTTTTAAGAAAAATGCACATTTTTCTTAAAAACGGGTGATTTTCTTAAAAAAATGTATGATACAATGCGTACAAATACCTTAAATAACTTCCTTATCTCATTAGCTTTCCAAAAAGGTGCAAATGTCTACATAAAAATATGACGTTGTAGTAGGTAAACATATTAGAAGTAAAATGAAATTATTTATTTCATTTTAAATTTTAAATTTTAAATTTTTAAATTTTTTTCATCTAAATCGATTTATTTGCGATAAGGTTAAAATAAAAGGAAAAACTTGAATTTAATTACATTTATTGTGTTTAAAAAACATCAATGTTTAATTAAATTTAATAATAAATATTCTACTTTAGGTCTTGTTCAAAATGTGAACCTCTGTTTCTGATACAGGCCCGTAGTCTTCTCCGTACCTCTGTTTTGATTATTCTGGTAGTAAGACTAGTTTTGATTTCTTCTGCTGAATTTCTTATGCGGCTTCTGAGCTCCTCTACAGTAGTTATGGGTGTAGTATACACCAAAGCCTTCATATGACCCAAAGATAAAAATCACACGGGGTCAAATCGGGACACCGTGCTGGCCAAGGAATTGGCCCGCCTCGACCTATCCAGCGATGTGGGTAAGTTTGGTCTAGCCACTGGCGTACTCCGAGGTGGAAGTGGGCCAGGCAACCATCATGCTGGAAAATCATATTACGACGAGTTGCTATTGGCACATCTTCCAATAAAACCAGTAATCTCCTCTCTTAGGAAATGTTCGTACATTTCACCATTTAAATTTTGAGGCAGCAAATGAGGTCCAACTAAATTATTATTAATTATACCCATCCAGAATTTTAGACTGAATCTGGTTTGATGGGCCCTTTCTTTTTTCATCCTGGGGTTTTCTCCTTTTGGTGCCCAGTAATGTGTGTTGTGGAAATTGTTTATCCCGTCACGGTCAAATTTCGATTCATCCGTCCACAATATTCTTGAGAAGAAATTACGATCCTCCATGTCTGCATTTATCATAAAACGGCAGAATTCCATTCTTCTAACCGGGTCTCCCTCTTCCAACGCTTGGACAGGTGTGTAGTGAAATGGATGTAGACGCGCTGTGTGTACTGTAAACCACACCTTCCATTGACTCAATCCAAGTCTTATAGCTGCCGCTCTTGTAGAAATAGAAGGATCATTTTGAAAAAGTGTTAAAATTTCTTCTTCTTCTTCTGGAGCATACAAACGAGGTCTGCCTGAATCGCCACGTCTTCTATCAACACGGCCGCTTTCCCGAATTCGTCGAAATGTTGTTGAAAACACTCTAACGTTTGGCACTCGTCGATTCGGAAAACGTTCAACGTATGTTCTTCGTGCAGCAGCAGCATTACCATTACAAAGTCCGTAACAAAACAAGATGTCAGCGTATTCATCGTACTCAAAAGCAGCCATCGCGATACAAAAAAATCACAAGTAGAAGTAAGGGTGTAGTTTAAAGCAACAATACGTCCGTACACGGCAATAGTTGACTTAAAACTAATATTAGCTACTAAATTTGCTCTCTAAGCCAGTCGGTAACTCATTGACAAAGGGCCGCGATGACAGTAGCCGAAACATCCCGAAGTTTGAACAAAGGAAACAATTGAAAAAAAAGGTCGCCTCAGGTAGAGTAATTCTTGAGATAACGTTACCTGATGATTGTTTTGTCTTTGTTTATTACATGTTCATATTTTTATGTACATATTTGTACCTTTTTTGGAAGCTTATGAGGTAAGAAAGTTATTTAAGGTATTTGTACGCATTGTATCATACATTTTTTTAAGAAAATCACCTGTTTTTAAGAAAAATGTGCATTTTTCTTAAAAGAAAATTCTGTTTCATGTCTCATAATGAAAAATTCTCGCTTAGTTTGTCCCTATTTATTCCTTAACAATAATATTTGACTCATAGACGGTTAAAATACATAAAAAAAATCACTAAAAAGACAAACATTTTTAAAAATACGCCATGTCAAAGTCAAAAAGTCGAAAATAAAGAAAACATTTTTGAAATTTCAATAACTTTGTAAATATCAACTTTCGGATAGGGGATGCCATGAAAAATATTACTGTAAATGAGGTCTACTTTCTGTCTTTCAAAGGAATGTATCGAATTTCAGGTCATGATATGTATACAAAATACCTGTATACGAAATAGCTACTAAATAGAAGGGACTGAGATCCCAGCCCCGCCAGACTCGCCTTATATTCTTACTGATAAAATGTATTTCATATTGTAGTATTAGTTGTGTACAATGAACGTTTGTATACCCGCTAGATTGTGCGGTGGGCCAATTCACATATTGTATACAGAACTTTTAAATTATTTTTCTCTAAACTTAGTATGAACTGAGATATAAAGGTTTTTATTTCTACGTGGATGATTTGCCATTTTTTATTTTGATGAAAACTGCAACATAAAAATAAGCATTCCGTGTTTTCACTTTTTAATATTCAAATGTGATTATTATACTATAGCTAGCTTTTGCCCGCGGCTTCGCCCTCGTGGAATTGTGTTCTTGGAGAAAATACTTATAGGTATTATAGATATTACTTATATAAAAACTGCAATATACTTCTGGATACAATATTGAAAATGTTTTTTAGGGTTTCGTACGTAAGTAAAATGGTTATTGTGGGCTATCCCTAAGAGATAGACATACACCATCCCGGACTTTTTTGTAGACCTTTTCAAGGTGTACAATTCTGTAGTACATTATTTTGATCTGTCTCGTAGGGTTCAGCTAGCGGTTGCAATGTATGAGCAAAAAAATGTGTTTATTTTCGCAATTACAAACCTCTAAAATTATAAGTGTTTCTCTACTATATTATGCATGTTACGTACATATAAACCTTCCTCTTGAATCACTCTATCTATTAAAAACCCGCATAAAAATCCGTTGCCTAGTTTTAAAGATCTAAGCATACATAGCGACAGACAGAAAAAGGGACTTTGTTTTATACGTTAGAATAATTTCAAAGGCTGTAAAGGCCTCCACAGACGAGAGGCCGATCGTTTCAGTTAGAACTGACGTCAGTTCGGCCTGAACGGATTCGAGCACATACACAAAAAATAGCATCCGACCCAACTGACGTCAGTTCGGCCTGAACGGATTCGAGCACACACACGGCAAAATCGCATCAGTTCGTTCTGGTTTGCCGCGAGCTACGGTTTGTAGTGTTGTTGTTGTTTGTAGTTCGTGTTTAATATCTGTGTAATAATTAAACACCGCGAAAACTCACTACGCTTGTACACGATAACCGCCCGCACGGCCGCGACTCTGGCGAGAACAGAAGCGATTAGTCCACTCATGGTCCGTTCAGTCCATCCGTACACTCCAGAATTAATGTTGCCAACTTGGTTATTTTACAAAGTTTTAGTACTAAATTAAGTATTTTTTGCCCTCCTTAGTAGGAATTTAGTTGTCAGTAGTGTTTTAGTAGGAAAGAGTTAATATACGTAATATTTCCTAGTATATTTTAATTTAACGGTAAAATTTATAATAAAATTCAATATAATATTTTTTTAATATAACAAAACCTAAAATGCCGTGTTTTTTGGGGGCTTTACGATTCCTAAGTTTAGTAGCTTTTTTATAGTTTTCGGTCTTATTTTAGTAGTTTTTAGTAGAAATCGACGCGAGTTTAGTAGTTTCGCAAAAACAGAGCTGGGAACACTGGAACGAATCGCTTCAGTCCATCCGGCTGACTGATGCGATCTCGAAATTGCACACAGACGATACGATTTTGCATCCGTTCAGGCCGATCTGAAGGAAAACCGGACCATATATGGGACCCCTAAGAAAAATTCGTACAAATTTTTTGTACCTTACTAATACTAGAATACTAATATTATATTTTAATAAAGAGGAAAAGTTTGATTGTTAATTATTTACATTGAATAGTCTCTGGACCTACTGGACCGATTTTGATGAAATTTGACACAGATATAGAGTAGACTACGGAGAAGGATATAAGCTACTTTTTATCTATCTGTAGACCTATAGTATCTATCTTTACTATGCAGCCTGAAATAAACGGTAATATTATTATTGAGTATTATTTCTTGCTGAAAAATTTACGGATTCCGTGTGATTATCTTTTGCGCGCACGAAGACGCGAGCAACATCTAGTTAATCATAAACTGTTTATCAAAACATCCTCGAGTGGGGAAGACCAATTTTAATATAATATTTTTATAAATTTGGCTTCTCTATAGCAAATAACACAACAATGTATTATTATGATACCAAATATAATTTACATATTATCCTTCAAATGTTTACCTACACAGTAGACAGTTTAATAAAGCTACAAGTAAAAATTATCTTTGTTGATATTATGTGCCATACGTGGCATTATCATATTAATTACTAGCTGGTGCCCGTGACTAAGTTCACGTTGAACTAACCTAAGTTACACTCAAGCTATTTGTCAGTGAAAGTCACATGAAAATACGTCCAGCCGTTACTTAGATTATCCGGAACAAACAGAGAAAAATATAACAACATGTTTTTTTATTGGACGTACCCTATTTACTTTCATAATATGCATTTAGTGAAAAGCTGCTTCTTTTTTTATTACAAATAGACACTTAAATTTTATTAATATGCAGTATAGACACGTCACACGTGTCATCATTTTACTCGTAATTATACGTAAAGCAAACACTTTGTACTCTGTTTAACAGAAATTTTGCAAACGGAGGAGTATTATTGGCACAGTAAAATTATATGGATGGGTTCCGTTTTCTGGAGTACTACAAGGTACCTGTGCGTGTCGTCTGTTCATCTGTCCGTCCGTTCGTCCGCCCCTGCTAACGTTACTTTCGGCTGAATATATAAAAATGTATACATATAATAGCCGACCCTAAAAATTAATCACCTCGCATGCATGAACAAGTGGGGATGAATTATTTTCTCATTCTATCCTATCATGTGGAATTTCTGCGAATAGATATTTTACGAATAAACAACATGCATGGACGAACAAACACTTTCAGTCAGTGGGACCCCAAAAGTAACAATCAGAACCGATTGATCTAGTAGATGTTTGGCAATGAGCTGACCTCCGCTGAGATTTGTGGATTACTTTTTATCGACCTTAGCCCGGATCCAGCTGTCACTATGTCGTGTGGTATGTGGTCAGTGGTCACCACCAGCAACTGAACGGGTTCACTGAAATTATTTGCATTCTCTTTTGCCTAAAACGTAACTTTTGCCCGCGGCATTGTTCGCATTTAAATCGTTTCAATATACGAACTATTTTAATTTTTTATTAGCCTTTTTTGCTACATACAAATAACTTCAATAGAGCCTTTAGCCAAGTTGCCATCGCTAACGAAAATGTATGAGATTTATGCATCACTATGTCACTAATAGCGATGCTTAAGTCAAATCCCATATTATATTTTTGTTTTCGAACTTCGTCGTCGTAATAAGCGAGGGCAACTTGGCTAAAGGCTGTGTTCTTGCATTCTCTAGCAACTTCCATTCCTCCCTATCCCTTGCCTTCCTTCTTCACGTGGGTGCTGCTACTTCCCTTATATTGTCCATTACTTGGGTATTTGTTATTTTCTTTGTTCATTCTTCGATTTTTCTCTCATTAAATTTCGGGTGCATTTGGATTTTAATCATCTAGTTACTAGACTTAAATTTTTAACTTGGCTTTTGCCACTATTATCGATTTGTAATTTTTGAAAGATCTTGTAAGAAATACTACATCATTATAATATTATGATTCTTATTGAAAGCCACATGATGGATTATTTACAATACAATCAATATTACTATTGGTTCTCAATTTCTCCCTTATATTGACAGTAGAAAGTTTTGCATATTTTTTCCAAATTTAACCGTCTCTAAATGTAAGTAATAATATTATAATATTGTGTTTTATTAATATTGTATAGATCTTTCCACGGAACAGAAAGCAAGTTCGGTATGCTTCACGACGAAAACAACAGTAAATTGTTAGACAAGATTGATAAATTCCTGAAGGCCCCCACAGACGAGAGGCCGATCGTTTCAGTTAGTTCTGACGTCAGTTCGGCCTAAACGGATTCGAGCACATAAACGGAAAAAAATCGCATCCGACCCAACTGACATCATTTTGGCCTGAACGGATTCGAGCACACACACGGAAAAATCGCGTCAGTTCGTTCTGGCTTGACGCCAGCTACGGTCGTGTTTATTAATTGTATTTTTATTACATTTAAGTTTAATTAGTTATTATACCTCGAAAACTGACTACGCTTGTACACGATGCCCGCACGGCCGCGGCTCTGGCGAGAACTGAAGCGATTTGTCACACATGGTCCGTTCAGTCCAGAATTAATGCCAACTTAGTTATTTTACAAAGTTTTACTACTAAATTAAGTATTTTATTCCCTCCTTAGTAGGAATTTTGTTGTTAGTAGTGTTTTAGTAGGAAAGAGCCAGACAGTAATTATATGCAAAATGGCCTAGGTTAGGCACAAAAAAAAACAAAAACAAAGAATCGACACTTTATCATAATAATATATCGTAGCATTTAAAACTATACGTTTAATTACTATATACGTAATATTTTCTAGTATATTTTAATTTAACGGGAGAATTTATAGTTAAATTCAATACTTAAATAATAAAATTTTAATATAACCAAACCTAAAATGCAGTGGTTTTTGAGGGCTTTAGGGATTCCTAAGTTGAGTAGCTTTTTTGATAATTTTCGGTATTCTTTTAGTAGTTTTTAGTAGAAATCGACGCGACATTAGTAGTTTCGTCAAAACAGAGCTGGCAACACTGGATCGAATGTTGCCAGGACTGAAGCGATTCAGCCCATCCAGCCGACTGATGCGATCTCGAAATTACACACAGACGATATGATTTTGCATCCGTTCAGGCCGAACTGAAGGAAAACCGGATTGTGTATGGGACCCCTAAAGTAAAGTCATGTCATAGTCTCAACGCTACAACACCTCTAAGGCTGGTTTTAGTGTCACGCGGACCGTCAGTACGGATCGCTCCGCGCATACGTGAATCGCGCGGACCATCCGCGTATATCGTTTTAGTATCGTCCTGACCGTACGACTCGTATCAACATTGTGATGTTCAAGACTCGCCATTATTGTATTGCGCCGACGCGTGCGCTTCATACGATACTAAGGCAGGTTTTATTGTCACGTGGAATATCAGTACAAGTAAGTTGTACAATTTACGCCTGTCGCATCGCTGTTGCAAGATACAAAATCAGCCTGCGGATCGCTCCGCACGAAGCAATATGTATAAAAACATTTTCTCAGCCGAACTTCATCGATCACTCGGCTCGTGTCCACATTGGGTTGATCACGCCTCGCCATGACTGTACTAAGGTGACGCGTGCGCTCCGCACGATAAAACGCTCACTGAAGCCAGAGGCGCGCAAGCGGCTGTCCGCGCGGATAGCTCCGCGGCACGGACGCGCTATGCGGATGGCTGCGGAGCTGTCCGCGCGGACGGTCGTCCGTACGGACCCCTCCGTATTACTCTAAAACGCTCCCTGACAGATCTATACAAGCGTATAGATCTGTCCGCGCGAAGCGATCCGTACTGATGGTACGCGTGACACTAAAACCAGCCTTAGTTGTAATTTATACTATAGACTACCTTTGTGGCTCAGTGGTTAGCGCGTCGGACCTCAAGTCGGAGGTCCTGGGTTAGAATCCCGCCGAGGGAAAAAAAAGTTTTCAATGTTCCTGGGTCATGGATGTGTATTAAATATGTGTATAATATATATTGTATAGTTTAAAAATATTAACTATACTTCCCGTTGTCTGGTCCCCGTAACACAAGTTCTTTGGATACTTGCCACGGAGTCAGATTGACGTGGTGTGAAGTGTCCATAGATTTTATTATATTATATAATAAGCTTAAAACTATTATATAACTAGTATTACTACCGCTAACTATATTTATTTATTTTATTAAAACACTTTATAGAGTAAGTATATTAAATGTAGTGTTACGAACATTTTGTAGAATAATGTTTACTAGTGGTCGCCCGAGGTCGAAATTAGCCCAGAATAATTCATATTATAATGTTTAAGTTTGAACTTTAGTTAAGTGTTATTTTGCCTCTTAAATAAATTAAAAAAAATGTTAATGTTGTGACAGATTGACAAACGTCAACGTGTTACAAAATTGTATCTGTCAAGCGCACGGTATCGTGTGTTAATAATCTGAGGTAGCGTGTATTTTGTGATTATTTTTAATAATCTTATGTATTTATACATATTCTTTTCAAATATATCACTATCTACACGCCTTCCTCCACATAAACTTTAATTGTACCAAATATCATGCTCCTCCGTTCGCACAATTCACGTAAAAGTGTACTTACTGAAAGTTTTTTCTTCACATATTAATACACGGAATATAAAATAATATAATCAATATTATGTAATCAGATGTCATGTTTCTTTTTGTAATACCTAAGTAAGTACATTTCAGAGATAAATTATTTTTTTCGGGCTTAAGTAAAGACAAAATTGCTATTTGTAATAATACCGCCAAACAAGCAGACGGATCACCTGGTGATAAGCGACTACATCACTACACCACCCATCCCGAATCCCGATACCCGCAACACCAATGGAGTTACTAGTGTCGACTGTCTTGCTAGTGTGTTGCTGGTCTTTTAAATCCCTAACTAGCCTCTTGGCCTTCCGGCTTTATTCAATTGGCAAACACAAAATTCTTTCGGCCTGTGGTTCCCTTATTCACTCGGCGAAACACAACACAATCGTTAATTGACGCCGGTTTTCTGTTAGGCGTCATATTTTTAACCACCGACGAAAATAGAGGGGTATTATAAGTTGTTGTTGATGTTGTCTGTCACAGATGCTGTCTATGTGTATGTCCGTGACATCGTAGCTCTCAAATGGATGAACCGATTTTGATCAAGTTTATTATGTTTGAAAGCTGAGGTAATCGAGAGTGTTCTTAGCGACAATTTACCATCATCAGCTCGCTTACTACTTAACTTTCGAGAGTTACTTAACATTTTTCCAATCAAGTTGACATATTTGTCCTTCTTTATATGTTGCATGTAATATGGTATTTAAAGAAATAAAATGAAACTTACCGTGCCAATGTGTCCAAAACAATGCACAAGTCACTGACTGTAGATAAGCATGTAATAACTTGATGATAATATTAATGTATTTTAACACTGCATAAACCTGTATCCACTACGTATAGAAACGTTCTGGCACCACTAAAGGCCGCGAAAGCTTATATTTGTCAATTTATTAAATATATTATTCGGCACAAGTCACTCAATGTGAGCAGGACAAGCCCACCACGCTAACCCACTGCGGGCAGGTTTCACGTGTCTCAACACTCAAATAATATTGTCTTAAGCAGCGTATCCAATAGGCATCAATTGAGATTCAACACTTGACACTCAACATTTTTGGAAACGTTGCACATTTACGCGCGTCCTTGCAAGCTGGTGCGCAAAAAAATTCGAACGCACGAAGCGCACCGATCGAAACCAGACGCAGGAGTCAATTTTTTTAGTGCCCAAGCGTGTGCGTTATACACAAGAGCGCTCTCTCTTCCTTTGCTTTGGTACCCCAGTGGAATGGATGACCGACACGACTGGTGAGAGATCAGGCGCAAGGACGACTTTTTACATGCCCATCCGACGCATGGATCATCTTTCTTGTCAGACAATTAGGCGATTAGCCTGCATTGTCCTAACCAGGCTCGACAACAATAGTTTTTGTTGTTTCAACGCGGGGATCGAACCTTATTCAATTATTATGATTAGTAGTAGACGCGTAGGCAGAGAACGTTTTTAAACAAAAGTTCCGCGTTAACTTTCAACATGTTACATTACGTTTATTGATTGTAATGTAGTCTGTAGATTCTTGGAGAAAAATCATTACACTGTTATAACACACAGGACTTCTTGCACTTAATTAGGTATTTTGCATTTTTTTTCGACCAAGAACCTACGAGATGATGATGACTTAGTCCACACTGGTCATTTAATATAATAAACTAGCTTTTGCCCGCGGCTTCGCCCGCATAATTGCAGTATCCCCCGGGATCACCACACTTTTTCGGGATAAAAAGTAGCTTATGTGTTAATCCAGAGCTTAAATTACTACCATACCAAAATCTATCAAAATCAGTACACAGTGTAGTAAAATCAGTAAATAGAAAGAGTAACATCCATCCATCTATCTATCCATACATCCATCCTCACAAACTTTCACATTTATAATTTAAGGATTAATCCTTGTAAAATACCTAATAAAGTGCAACAAGTTCTGTGAAGTTTTACCGTGTTTCAACATGTTGCTTAGTGGACACGAGGCTTTAAAAGGCATTTATTTTTCGAAGATACTCGGGATTTCTGACGGTGTTTTCCTTCATCATAATTATGTCTATTTTAATTTTTATTAAGTATTTATTTTATGAATTTGGAATCGTATAGGTATTATCGTGGGTACGAACATAGTTTGCCATCATTAACTTGAGACAAAGGCAAATGTTTTGTCCCAGATTTATAATAATTATACTAGTGTGGATTGTCCGTTGGTATGACGCCCCTAATAGTTACCTACTTATTCTTACTTATTCTTCTGATCGATTTTGTCGTCTTCTGTTCGAAATCTTAGGAAAAGGTATGGTCTGTAGACGCTGTAGCTCTCAATCTTGGCTACACAGGAGTTGTCGTGGTGGGAATGTGCAGTGGAATATTAGAATTGAGGAAAAATTTCAACGTGGGAGAGCAATGGGCTCGACCGGATAAATACCACAGCTTCACAAAACGAAAACCTCGAAAACCAGCGAGAAATGACGCTTGCGTTGTGTTTTGGTGAGTGAGGTTACCGGAAGCCCAAGTGGGGTTCGGGATTTTAGGACCAGGAACGCAAGTGCGCAAGACCAGGAACCAGCACGTTCTTTGGAACTTCTCTGGTGTTGCTAGTGTCCATGTGCGGTGGTAATCGTTTAACATAAGCCGATCGGTCTGCTCGTTTCCTAATCCATTTTATAAAAAAAAAGATTGCGAGGGCAATACCTAACGACGGTCCTAAGCATTCGAACTATTACAATATTAGCCATTATCCATAGGCGCGTTCCTGCACAAGATTTATAGTTGTTAAAGTAATTTTATCAAATTTTCTAGTTCATTTTGTCTCTGGCCATAGAGGCCTAGACAAGATAGGGCTAAGGCGCTGCCACAGATTACTTAATAGTTACTAAGTAACTGCTGCCTCGAATTTCGCGGTGAGCGGTGTGGCGCGTGGCGCGACGGCGCGTCAGCGGGCAGTAGCGGTGACGCAGGCAGGTGGGCGCCTTAATTGAAGCTTTAATAGTCAAAGCTTGTCAGAATTGCACTCCTGTCACTGACAAGCGGTGACTATGACTCCTGCCCGTGTCGCTGCTGCTGTCACGGCCCGCCGCCGCGCCGCTCATGTCTAGCCTATGGAGGGTAGAGGAAAGTAGAGGAAAGGAGACTATCTCTCTAAGGCATTGGTTCCGAACCTGGGGGTAATTACCCCGCGGGGATAAAACAGCTATTCTACGGGGGGTAACACTACCACCTTGAAAAGATGAATAGAGAGAAAAAAAAATATTTTATGTTTAAAATCAAATAACAGTAGGTACGCAGCATGGCGCTCTTTCGCGTTCATTCATAAAATCGCGGTGAAAATTATGAACTCTGTACATTTTGGTGAAAAGTAGCTTCAGAATAGCTATCATTGCTGAAAGAGCTCCGAAAATGTTGGTACCGTTTTGTACCACTTGTAGATGTGACAGCGGCTTCTCAACTCTAGTAACATTATAAGCAAAGGCCAGAAGCCGTCTGGACGTGGAGCACGACATGAGATGCGCGTTGAGTGTACTAAACCTAATATTTAAAAACTTGCGAATTTAAAACAACCTCAACCTTCACACTAAAATTGAAACGTCAGTAACAAACTGGTATTGTAAATGTGCATTTTTTTATAAATAAAGATATTTGTAGGTTGCTTGTATTGTTTGCTTGAAATCATTCTTGGGGTTGGAGGTTAACTGGGGGGAAAATCAGTTTCTCCAACAGGTCATAGGGGCCACAGTTCTGAAAAGGTTAGGAACCACTGTTCTAAGGCAATAGGTTTAGTTATTTAAACTCAAACTTCACTCCATCTCTTATTGCTAACTTCATATCACACTTAATTATGACGCTAGCGCCAATATGGCCAGTTTTGGAACTGTTATTTAACGTTTATTAACGGACACTTTTTCACTCCTTTCCTGTACCCTCCATAGTCTAGCCTAAGCTTTAAACACGCGAGAGAAGACGCTTGACGCTAAACTTATTGAATACTGATCTTACGGTCAAGGCGAAAGCTATTAATTACATAATGTTTGTTGTCAGAATTAATGACAAGCTGAGGTTGTCTGATTACACTACGCATTTGCGAACAGATCACCTTATACATGGCCTTTAACACGTGCAGAATTAATAAACGTTACTTAAAATTAAGAGTCCCCTGAGACCTCGTAATTTAAGTCCCGTTTAAGTATACGGCGGATCGGAAGAAACCAGAAATAATGCTACCTAATATTGGATATTACCATAAGACTGTTCTCTGTTAATCCTAAGTACCTGGGTAACCAAGCTTTGCTCGGAGATGTGATTTTAAAAAATGAAAAAAAAAATCACAAAAATATTTATCTGACCGGGATTCGAACACATCATTTTCCAAAATAAGATAAGGGTCAAGAATAAGTTAAGTTTCAAGGATTACCTATCAAAGAACCGATGGACCAAAGGCTAGCAGTTCGCATATTAGATTCAGATGAGAGCTCGAATTTTGTGTTCCTAAATATTTGAAACATGAAAGACGATAGGCCAGCTTGTTACATTCCAGGGCCTTTCATGTTTCATAGTCCATAACTGGGTTTTCACTTTTCAATATAACTATCGGATGATGACGATGGAGCTGATCATGATAATAATGACGGTGACATAGGCGATGACATAGTCACAAAAGAAACTAGTGAAATATGCCAATTTCCATGTTTCGCCGCAGAAGAGACGAGTCAGGAGATGTCAATTATTATTATGCCCCAGCGCTACCTCCGTCAAAAATGCCTTACACCCGCTACACACGTAACGATAAAACTGAACAGTTCGGTTAAACCAGTGGCCGGCAACGCGCAGCCCGTGGGCCAACGACATAATTTTTTTTTTTTTAAATTAATTTTATTATTTTATTAATTTATTTAAATAAATTAGTTTACAAGTACTTGCAAGTCTTTGTTTTTTATTTTAGATTTGGTTTACCCTCATATCGTCTTAATTGCTCCTAAATCTCTGTGAATTTAAAGAAAATAAATAATTTTGCATTTCTAATATTACTTATAGTACCTACCTACAACAGATAACTAGGTAGATAGCAATTAGGTACAAAAATATCTTGTAAGTGCGGCGGCCGGCCGTTATTTATTTTTTACACTATCTGGTCCATGTCTGCCAAAAGGTTGCCGACCCCTGGCTTACATAGTAAGCGTCAGCTTACACCGAGACGCGACGCAACCCAGCGCTGCATTTATGAGATTAAAATTTGAACTTTATTCACTCCAAATGAATTCTTATATCTAAAAACACTTTAAACTTACACGATTGGAGTGTAGACAATGAAGTTCAATTTCAAATGCTGCGTCCCGTCGCGTCTCGGTGTAAGCGGGTCAGCTTTAAATTTAACCGAACTGTGTAGTTTTATCGTTACATGTGTAGCGGGCATTACTGAAACTTACCTACAGTAGGCGCGCGATCTGTGCCCGTCGCCACACCACGCCGCGAACGCCTGGCGCCTGTGTGGTGCCGTGCTGACTGCTGACTGCTGACCTTGACGTCTTTCGCTCGCGCGCTTATCGATAGCGTTTTACTCAAGTTGCGTACTCGTGTTATTTTTTGTATTAAAGATGACTGATTCGTCTACTTCAAGTCCTATTGATAAAAGACGTGTTTTTGATATGATGATAGTGACTCCGATTCTGCCGTATCTTTCATTGTCGAAACTGATGATGATTAAAATTACAATATATATTTTTTACAATAATACTCTTGTTTGATTAAGATTTTCGCCTTTTCACACAGTTTACTTAATGTAGGGAATATATGCATGATATTTTCTATTTTTTGTACCTTAACTTGTAAAACAAATATCTAGCGCCAATATAATAAATAAAATGTGTTAAATTCTAACAGATACAAACAGTTTGAATGTCCAATTTTAAGATGTCAAAGAAAAATATCGAACTCCGTTCAGTGTCGCTAATTAGGTCACATCACTAGCGCATTCCTCAGAGCTGCACTCAGATCGCGCGCGTACTGTACGTGGACAAACAAAAATTAACGTAAATTGACGTGAAGTTAATCCTAGAATCGTTAAAATGTATTGAAATCTGATCTCAGATAGCTAAAATGAGATTAAGATTGATTATTCATTTCGGCCGTTAGACGATTTGTACTGTCGGGAAATCTAATTCATAAGCAGATTGAACGGTTGTAATAATTTGTTCGTATTCCTTCTTCTTCTTCATTTAAAAATGGCTCCTTAGTGAATCGCCAATGTCAGATTGTGATGATTTGTTCGTATTACTATTATGTTATTAGTAAGATGTTAAACTGACATGTCATTGACAATTGTGTTGAGACAGCATGCCGTCATTAGAATACAACTAAATTATGAGATGACTCTAGCTGCTTATTAATTAAATTCTCCAATAGTTACGTCATAAGTGTAAGTTTCAAATAGTGTTCAACTTTAATGCTTAAAAATTAAACGGCTTTCAGACTACGTTATAATATAATAGTATATAGCTCATAGCACAACAATATAGCGCGCCATACATTCTTATGGACTTACTATACGCTATAAAATGATGCGATAGGCTGGTTTCATGCGGCCCTCACCCGCGGCCGTCCCGCAAGCGAAACGAGCGACACAACACGTCGTATACGATCCTGTGCCTGAGACGTATTTGCCCTGGCGCCGAATGATTGTTTTTGTCTTAGTATTTGTCTATTGTAGATCCAGGGTCTGGCATTTTTCTTCTTTCGTAGCATTCATGACAAAATAGTGTCAAATTCCGCATTGTCATCATCGCTCGATGAGCGTTCAAGACTATCCAGTATTAAATCCATTGTGTCGAGCGTGATGTGTGCTGTGAAACTGTTTCAACATCAAAGTGTTATATAATATGATTTTTTTAAAAAATATTATATAAACTTGGAAAAAATACGGATTATCCGGATTTTATGAGAAAAATCCATAAATCCGGATTTGAAAAAAAAAAAACGAATTTTGCAATCCCTAATCGCACTGAATGACGGCTTCTGTGCTGAGTGCGAGCTTTTGTGACACTCGCCGTGACGAAGTTAACTACAAATGTACAATGTACATGCATCAAAACAACGCTCCTAGTAGCAAATAGTGGTAACTAATTCGATGCCATACAAATTGTAGTTAACTTCTTCATGGCGAGTAGTGATAAAAACTCGCACTCAGCACACTGCACTTAACTCCCCAATACGGACAACTGGTAAAGACATAGGTATTTTAGACGGTCGATAAAATATTTCATCGACATATTATCCGCAGCGTAAGGTCTAGGCCGGAGGGTCAGCAGTTCAACGGACATTTGCATACATCAACCATAGAGAGAGATGAGTAACGGTCCCGGTCTTTTAGCCGTTAGCGATTTGCGCACATTTGTTAGCCAGAGAAAGTTCCTAATTTTTTGGACACTTTTTCTTTGGCATATTTGTGATCTGACTTGGGAAATACCCTTATAATATTTATTTTATTTATTTATTCTATGAAGAATAAATAAACAACAAAAATAACACAAAATATTACAAAATACACAAAAGAAATGGTACAAAGGCGTGCTTACTCTAAAAAGAGATCTCTGCCAGCGGTCTGCTGGCAGAGAGTTTAGGCATGAGTTTAGGAAAAATAAAATAAGTAGGACACAGGTAGTACAGCAAAGAATAATATCAGATTGGAAAGAAGACAATTACTTACAACTGATTTTATTAACTTATAATGATAATAAACTAATAAATAAAATATACTAATACATATTATAAATATAACGATACCTACATAAAAGAATAATAAACAAAAATTAATGAACCTAATATAAAATAATAATATGATTAAATAAACCTACATAGACTGTTTTGTTGCTGATGACAATAAGAAATGATTCTTCAGCCTAGTCTTGAACGTGTCCACTGTTGGACTCTGCCGCACATGTTCAGGCAAAGCATTCCACAGCTGGACAGCTCGGACCGTGTACGAGTTGGCGTAGAAATTTGAGTTACACCAAGGGGTGTCGAGTACCTTTTTTTTGGGTTACAAGTACGCAGAGGCCTATCGTTTGGGGCAAAGAAAATCGTTCAAATAGGCAAGAAGGAGAGTTGGACAATTTTAGAATTTTAAACATATTATAATAGGACCCTGCAGATGTCTAGCCACGCACACATAGCCACGTTAAACGAATTTAGTTTAGTTCAGTCATTCGTTAAGTCTATTGAATGACGGGTCTTTACGTTAGTAATATATATTATATTATTCTTTGCCCATACTGCGTGATCCTTTTAAGGGGTTTGAAGTTTTTGTCACATAGCGCGTAGTCAACATTTTCTAGAAAAATCTCGCGTGCCGGCCATTAGTGTTACGTTAAAAGGAGGGGGGGGGGGTCTCGGCAATATACTACGGATGGTCACGGTGTTCAATCAAATTTCATCACAATCAAAACATCCATCCGTATACATCCATTCATCCTCAAAAACTTTCACATTTATAATAGTAGGTAGAAAGGATCAAACACAAAGTATATAACTAACAAAAATATAAAATACAGCAAATCATATCAAAAGTCCGCTCCAAGTTTGTAAACATTACTACCTCACATCTCGAAGAAACGTTTGTTAAAGTGCCTAGTTCTAGGACCTAGAGTCTAGAGAAAAACCTAGTTAGTTTAGGACAAGCTGATAATGCTAACAAACAGTCCAGGGTCTGATAGCATCTTCACATGGACAAGTGACTCAGATTATTTCAATATACTGACTAAATTAATATGAGATGTCATCTCAGACCCGAAACCTTGCGAACTTAGCGTTATATGTGTACAGTCACTCAACAAAATATATTATGAGGAGTTTTGGATATATTTACATGTTTGATAGTTTTCAGTGTGCCGTGTGAGAGATATTGTCACTACTCGCCGTGAAGAAGTTAACTACAATTTGTATGGCATCGAAACAACGCCCCTAGTGGCGAACAATAGTAACTAATGCGATGCCATACAAATTGGAGTTAACTTCTTCACGGTGAGTAGTGACTCACGACAAAAACTCGCACTCAGCACACAGAATACGTTATAGACTAACAAAATATGTGTTATTAATATATTTTAAATAGGTGTTGCCCGCGACTTCAAACGTGCAAAAAGAAATCCCGCGGATCCGTAAATTTTGCTGCGATAAAAAGTGGTTTGAGTGTTAATCCAGGGTCTAAATAGCAACCATACAAAATTCCACAAAATTCCAAGGCGCCTTGGAAGGCCTTGAGTCGCGTCTCGTCACGGAATGAACTGACGGTTATATGTAGAATCAGTTAATACTAATCTATAATATGATAGTTTGTAGACCACATTATATAGACGCACATAAAATGACAACTTAAACTTTGATCTTAGTATCGAATTATCGATATTGATATTAAGTACTGGTAAGACTCTACACTGTCAATTTGACAGCCTGACAGACGACAGTTTCGTCACAGATTAATAAGAAACAGACAAATATGCTACTATGTAGCTGACATGCATATGACAAGCTATCGAGTTGATTGCACTACTACAAGCATACGGTATGTCAACGAACGACCACCTGGAAAATAACTGCAGATGAGACTGGAAGAGTCGCCAGTCGCAACTCTAAATTTGAACTTTATATTAATGATAAAAAAGTTAGTTCTGACATTGAAGTTGCGACAGTATTTGAGAAGTTTTTTGCAGACATTCCGATCTCAACTACAAAAAACTTAAATTCATCACCTACAGTTGCCGAAAAATTACTTAGAGATAATGTGAAGGAATGTGATGTAAATTTTATTTTCAAAGAAATAGACTCTAGAGACATTATCAAGGCATTTAAATTACTTAATATTAAAAGTACAACTGATCTCTGGGGTATGTCCACAAAAGTTATAAAACCAGTAATTGACATCATTGCCCCTCACCTAGCATTAGTTTTTAATAATTGTATTAAAAGTGGCGTGTTCCCTGACTTGATGAAGCACAGCAAGGTGATGCCTCTCTTTAAAGCTGGGAATAAATCAGACCCAGCTAATTATAGACCAATATCCATATTACCGACTTTAAGTAAAATTTTTGAGAAAATTATTCTAAATCAATTACTTTTTCACTTCAACTCGAATAAATTGCTACATAGTAATCAGTTTGGTTTTACTAAAGGTCGGTCCACAACAGATGCAGGCATCAGTCTTCTGTGCAGTATATTTGAAGCTTGGGAGAGGTCACAGGATGCACTTGGTATATTCTGTGATTTATCCAAAGCATTTGACTGTGTGGAGCATGATACGCTGTTCAGGAAATTATACTATTATGGTGTAAGGGGCACGGCACTAAAGCTTCTAAGCTCTTATCTAATAAATAGAACACAGACTGTAGAAGTTAATTCCAAAAGGTCTAATGGTACTAAAATTAAACTAGGAGTACCACAGGGGTCTATTTTGGGCCCTTTTCTATTTCTCATCTATATAAATGATCTACCTTATCTAGTTAATGATAAGCATGAGATAGTACTTTTTGCTGATGACACTTCACTAATTTTTAATGTGAAGCGACGACAATCTAACAATGACGAGGTAAATAGTGCTCTCTCAAAAATAGTACATTGGTTTAATGCTAATAATTTACTGTTGAATTCTAATAAAACAAAATGTTTAAAGTTCAGCTTGCCAAATGTTACGCAGGCACAAACCAATATACTATTAAATAATGAGAAAATGAAATTAGTAGACACCACTGTATTTCTAGGTATAACATTAGATAGTAAGTTACAGTGGGGACCACATATTGCTAAATTGGCAGATAAGCTGAGTTCTGCAGCATACGCTGTTAAAAAAATTAGAGAAATTACCGACATAGAGACCGCGCGATTAGTTTACTTTAGCTATTTTCATAGCATAATGTCGTACGGCATCCTCTTGTGGGGAAACGCTGCGGACATTAATACAATATTTGTGCTGCAGAAACGTGCTATACGTTCTATTTATAAGATGTCGACTTTTGAATCTCTAAGGGAAAAGTTTAAAGAAATAAAAGTTCTGACCGTCGCATCTCAATACATTTTGGAAAATGTGTTATATGTAAGAAAGAATCTAAACAACTTCAAAAAGAAATGTGATAATCATTGTGTAAACACTAGAAATAAGAACAAGTTAGATATGCCAGTGTTCAGACTAAGCAAAGTTAGTAAATCCTTTAAAGGCCAATGTATACGCTTATACAATATAATCCCAGAAAAGGTTCAAAACTTTCCCATTAATAAGTTTAAAAAAGTAGTTAAAGAACGTTTGTGTGCCAAAGCGTATTATAAAATTAATGACTTCATTCAAGACGGCACACCTTGGGAATAAGGTGGCTCCTTATCTTATCTTATTATTTGTTACATAGACATAAGTAAACATTGTAATAATTTTGATTTTAAAAGAATAATTTTCCATCTTTTTGGTAAAAGATGGCCCCAGACGAGTTTCTTGCCGGCTCTTCTCGCTGGGTTAGTTCTCGAACCGGTGGTAGGCATCACGTAGTATCGACGTTCAAAAAGAGTATTTAAAAATACCAATTTTGAATAAAAAATTTTGAATAAAAAAAATTAATTTGATTTGATTTGATTTGATTGTGTGGAAAAATCGTCAACATTTTCAAATTTGGATCGATTTGGATCGTTCTATGAAATCTGTTTATTTGTACGTAAGGAAATATATTTTCTACTTTGGTCACTGTGCAGTGCAGACCTAGTGTGGAGACTTGGTGTGAGGAAGCTCTGACTGACAATTGACAGGCCACACTCCACAGAGCTACGCGGCCGTGGCTGCTTGCCAAGAGATAGCACCCGGGATGCTGGGATTATGAGCAGTAAGCAGAAGGAATATAGCTAGGATTTAAATATTAGGTATATAGACGGCGTCTAATATATGTATTATTATAAGAGGTATATTTAATACAACCTAAAATTTATTTTAATAATACATATCTACATATTATGCATATAAAATAAAAATATATATTTTTTCCTAATGAAACTTAACAAGCTTTTTTCGGGAAGTCACCAGGAAACAAAACTACCGCCGGTTCAACCCTAACCCGCCGAGAAGAATCTGCGTAACAAACTCGCACGGGCCCATCTTTTAGTAAAAATATATATAAGGAGATATCCTCACTGACTGACATATAGACGCTCGCACAGCCGTAACTGCTAATGGTTGAAACGTGAAAGGACAGTAGTTTTAATTCACAATGTAGACGCACACAAGAGATTACGAAAAATTCAACTTCTAAAGGGGTAAAATAACGGTTCAAAGTTTGTACGGAGAATCTTTAAATCTGCACCGATATCCGTGGAAATAAGATTCATGCTCATAAATTAATTTCATCACATACGTATTTCAGAGTTAATTAGAATTTATTCTCTGAGGGTTTAAATTAAGGGCTTACAGTTTGTATGGTAAAAATTAAAAATAATCACCGATTTCTATGAAATTGAATATCCGGACTAATAAATACAAATGATTGAACATGTATTTTGCGCTTGTGTCGAACGACAACGCGGGAAAATGTATGGTGAAGTGTCAACAACTGGACGAATTGAGCTGCAATTTGGCAAGCGGATGGATCTTATGACGTAGACATCCGATAAAAAATATTTTTTTCGATTATACATTCCATATGAGGTGCATATCATCACCATCACTGGTCCACAATGACAAAGTGGCGCGCAAAAGCCAGTAGATTATAAAGTTACCTACAGTAAGGCGTTTTTCATATGGTGCTCCCCACACTGCTGTTAGGAAATGCTTACTAACGTTAGTAAACATTTGTTTACAAACATTTGATCACAATGTTAAAAATGTTATCATGTTAGGTAATGCTAGTAATGGACTGAGATCCCAGCCCCGCCAGACTCCACTTATATTCTTACTGATAAAATGTGTGTCATATTGTTGTAGGTAGTATTAGTGTGTACAACGCATACCCGCCAGATTGTGCCGTGGGCAAATTTATAGGTACAAGGTATAAATATACAAAACATCTTACATCTTTCCTAACAAAATGTAACAATAATTGTTGACATTTGTTAGTAAATGTTTTAGTGTTAGAAAATGTTTGTAAACGTTTTCAACCAATAACAACCCAAAAATAAACATGTTGTATTCGTTTCGTTTACGTTTAGGGCCTATAATCAAGATGCATTCGATAATTTCATTGATCAAAAACAAAATGTATGGGATTTGACTTAAGGCATCGCAAGCGACATGTCACTTATCGATGACTTATGTCAAATCCCATACATTTTTATCGAATGTATATTGACTAAAGGCCCTGGATCTAGTAGAGCAACAAGAATAACAAGCAACATATTTTGCGGAGTGTACGCGATTTCGCACATGCCCGTTATAGTCGGTCCTGAAGGGGGAGGGAGGAGGGTTATAGTTAGCGTCACAAAGATATTTTGAACTTCTCGCTACTGAGCTTTGTTTGTATGAGTTAGTAGCTTGCATCTAAGTAACTAGATGTTGCCCGCGACTTTGTACGCGCAAAACGAAATTCCGCGGAAACCTTACATTTTGCCGCGATAAAAATAGCGTATAATAGCAAAAATAGCTTCTCCGTGGTCTCTACCAAATTTCATCGAAATCAGTCCAGCACTTATAGAGCCTTATTGCAGCAATCAAATGTTTCCTCATTATTGTATGTAGAAGTGTTGATTAGGAGTTGAATTATCAGAGCAGCAAAGGGCGTCGAAGCTTTGTGTAGTTTCAAGGGCCCTGACTCCCTAATTTATAGTGAAATTGTTACGAGTAATTTAAATAAAACGAGGAATTACCAACGTGACAACTATATTTAAAAAAGGGGACGTGGACAGAAGGCCGAAAGATCTGGTTTAGCCTCTTGGCGTCTGTGGGAATCGGAGGGGCTTTAACCACGTGGGCACTTAGCTGGGTCCAGGAGTGTAGTCAGCACGTGGCGCGAGCGAGTTGGGCTCCAACTTCCGGTAGCGTCTCTCTGTCGTTCAGGCCGGTCGATCTATGAACCAAATATTAAAGCAAGGCTAACGCCGTTTTAGTAAGAATGTGCGCCTATAGATGGTGCTAAGGCCTCTAAATGACTAAAAAATTAAGTATACAAATCATAGATGACGCGAGTAACGCCGAAATAATTGATTTTACGGAGAGGAAATGTAACTACGTTACAAAATGAATTAATCATTCACCCTTTTACCTACTTTTCCAACAAACGCATGCCACTGAACGTTGAAGAATCCGTGATCCATCCACGGTTTCTTCGTATCTAAAGCTCCTCAATGTGATTGCTTATCAGCCGTTATGCAGGTGAAATATTTAAAATGTACCTTACTTATAAGGTACATTTTAAATATTTCACCTGCATCTTAATTTGTCAGGTACTTTTTAAAGGAGGTAGATCATTCTGAAATATTTTACCTAATTACTATTAAATAACAGTTGACTGGCAAGTTCTGAAGGCAAGTTACTAGATCTTTAAAGACAAGTTACTAGTACGTTCAAAGCCAAAGTTAGTAAATTTACTAGCACGTTCAAAGACAGCCGCAGGTCGTATGTAAGGGTCGAGGGTCGCCATTACCCGGTTCGTGTATTGTCATCAACAGAAACTGCTGTTTTTATCAATTTCGGCTCAGCATCTCGCTCGTGTTTCAAACAATATATAAAACCTTAGGGGGTTTTTATTGTTACTTTTATGTTCCTTTTGGAGACATCATATTTTTGTGCTAGTGCTATTTGACATCTAGTATCTATTTTGTTAGGGTCAGTTCACACCCCAACGATATGTGAGTTATGCGACACTACGCGGCTCTACATTTTTGAGGTAGCTATTGAAAATTGAACTTTATTCGCTACACAAAATATACACTTTTCATATAACACCAGTCACACACTGCACATGCGTTGTGCAGCGCGGTGCAACTGGACATTCGAACTCTTACAATGAAACGTGTATCTTCTTGTGTAATTAATAAAGGTCAATTTTAATTAGCTATCATAAAAATGCAGCGCCATGTTGCGTATTGTTTCGTTTCGGTGTGAATTGACCCTTAGATACAAATATAAGTTACCAATTTTAACGTTTAATACATATTTATATCAATACCAATTTTAACGTTTAATGCTTATTTACAACAATATATTTTAAAATATAGCAATTCTTACAATAATTTATAGCAATATGCGCAATCTATAGGCGCCCCAAATTTTATTAATGTTGTCAAGAAATTCAGATTAAATGTGAATTTAATACGAGCAATTGAGCACCAATGTGCCTCGTCTACAAATTGAAGGGACACAAAAAAGCCGAAAATCGTTACATTATAATTAGTACAGGAGCTGAAATTGCGGACTCAATTACGTGGCAACTGGCAAGAGCTCCAAGCGACGCTCAAGTCGTCAGTAAACATCACAGGATATAATTAATTTTTACCAAAAAAATGTGCATAAATATTATATTGGTTATGTTTTTGCTCATTCTACAGTAATTAGTGATAAGTGTCATTTGTTTGTCTTTGGAGTCAGCTCATACTGAAACACGACGCGATACGGCGCTGCATTATTAACCGACTTCCACAAAAGGGGGCGGTTATTCGTCCGACTGTATATATATTTTTTTATTTCTTTTGTATGTTCAACGATTACTTACTCCTCCGTTTGTGGACCGATTTCCAAAATCCTTTTTTGCTATAAATGCCTACAATTCCAAATCGGTCCTCTTACCTGATGATGGGATTCATGAGGAATCTAGGGAAGTACTCGAAATTTATATGTACACATATAGTGGTTTTAACTTTTTCTGAAGTATATATTAAGTATATAGTATACTCTGGATCCAAAAGTACTGAACAGACTCCTGACTCCTTATAGATACATGTTTAGGGATTTATATTCGGCGGCCTTATAGATCGGCGTTGTTTAAAGAACTGCAAGTATATGCCATTATGTCAATTACAGTAATTACCATCATTACCATCATCATCACACCATTGACCATACATCATCACAATAAGATGATAAAAGGTACTTCTCATAGTCTTTTACACCGATACGTATATCTTTGAACATCACTCAGCCCTTTTGTGGACCCAGTCGTAAAATTCTTTTATTGTTGTAAAGGGTATAATTCGAAATTGGTAAAAGTAGAGTCCTGATGATGTGGGAAGGTCCTTAGTGGGTTACCAAAGACAGATATTAGACGTTTCGAAATGAAACTATACATCGGACACTGTTATATAATTGGTGGTCTCTTTATCGTTTAAAATTAGAAATCTTTATAATATAATATAATTTATTCTTATCCGTAAAAATATAAACTTAAACTATAATATTATCATGAACAAATGGCAAAAACCCTTAAGTATCAAATAAAGTAGCTACCAATCTCAATAATAGGTATACAAAATATAGCACACGTAATTTTTGGCAACGAATTACTACTTGTATTCACAAAATCTGGTCACAAGTGATTAATGCTGGTAATTTAAAATAGACGGGGCAAATTTTCCAAAATATTGTACCGGTGGAAAGGTAGGGGCTGGTAAGGGCGTCAAAATATTTGGATACTCTTGTTCTTGCTTTATCGCCTCTCTCTGATATGTTTTTGTATGTGCAGGTCCATCGTACTGCTGTGGCTGCAGTTGAAGTTGATTGAACTGATGTTGTTGATTTTGAAGTTGAGGTTGATCTGAAAACCGTTGGTGTTGAATCTGCGGTTGATACTGAATTGGTTGTAAACGAGCGTTGTTATAATTTCCTAGCAATGGATGTTGCAGCTGGTACTGTATCTGTGGTCGAGGCTGTTGCTGGGGATACTGTTGAATTTGTTGTTGGTACTGCTGTTGTGTCAATTCTTGAAGTTGTTGAGGTTGAATTTGAAGCTGTTGTTGTTGAATTGAATCAACTGGATTATAGATAAATGTTGCGTAGCTCAAAGCATTTTGTGGCTTCTGGTTATCTTCCTGAAACATTAATTTTATACATTAACGTTTGAATCGGAGTTATTAAGGAAACAAAAAACTACATAATATATTGTACTAGCTTTATCAGTATCCCACAGGAGGACTGTACTTTTTTGGAATAAATACTAGCCTATGTGTTAATCACGAGCTTAAACTACTACCGTACCAAATTTAATCAAAATCCGATTGGTAATTTTTACATATATCCATCCTCACAAACTTTCACATTTATAATAGTAGTAGGATTTCTAGGTTCATCAATCATTTACCTGTATATTCTGTTTCTGTAAAATTTGTGACGGGATCGGTTGAGATTTCAGATCACGTTGGTTGATTTGATAGCTCTGTTCATTGTGTTGATTCTGATTAAAAACAATGTTAGGATGAGCTGAAGGAATTTGTTGGTACTGCAACTGTTGAGGTAACTGTAAGGCAGGTTGCGGAGCTGGTTGCGGGGCATTGGTATATTGGAGAGATTGCAAAAAATGGTTGTTGGGAATCTGCTGAAGGAGTTGTTGAATTTGTTGAAACTGTTGATATTGAGTCGGGTCGAAGTTTTGTTTCTGGTTGAAGATTGGAATCTGGTGTGGTATCTGTTGTTGTTTCTGCGGAAGGTTGTATTGGTTGAAGCTTGGAATTGAGACTCTGTGCTCGGAATAGGCCAAAGGCGATGGAACCGGAGGACCCACTTCGTAAGTTTGTGTTGGAACCTGAAAAACGTCAGAAAATTAGCTAAAAACCTGATCTCCTAGCTAAATACGAGTAACTATATTAGTGATGTGAGGATTTTCGTTTACATTTAACGATTATTTATAAAGATATGTTGATGGTACAGTAAACTACCTTATTAAGCGTAATATATAATATGGTAGCTATGTTCTACACATAAATAATAATTTAAAGACAAACTACATAGATGTTGCCCGCGACATCGGGCGCAAAAGAAACTCTCGCGGGAACTGCCGCGATAAAAGTAAATTTTATCAAAATCGGCCCAGAAGTTTCGGAGCCTATTCAATGCAAACAAACAAACAACTCGATCCCATGTAATAGATAGTATAGTTGATAACACTAAATTTCCACGAATCTAATCGGCGAAAATTTTCAGCCATCAATAAGGCTCCATAAAATATTCTGCACGTAAAATACGTAAATAAAATGCGTCCACAACACGGGCTGAGTAGGGTACCTTGTGGACATCGTAAACATGGACCCAGGTGTGTCGTCCCTAAAGGACCCATTTGGGGACCCCATAGCTTAGCAAGTGCCGTTAAATTAATATACACATTTTATAACTTTATAATGCATGCGATACCCTGCAATTTAGCCATCATCAGCGTCGTCACTAGTCATTTCTGTTGAGGTTTCCTTTAAAAAACATCGCATGCTGATGTGTTAATAAATGTGTTATTGCATGCTGATTTTTAGTGAGGCCGTGGGATCTCTCCGGTTGAGCCAGCCCATTTGTGCCGAAGTGTGTATTATTATTTATGTCTATATTCAGCAAAAATGTTGTAACGACAAAATGAATTAACATTGACGATTATGAGGATTGCAGGATTGATGTCTTAAGCTCATTTCAGACTACGCTATACTATTTTGCTATATAGTATAGCAAAGGACCTAATGCTATACTATATAGCATGGCGTTCACATTACGCGATATTATCGCAAGCATTTATAGTATATAGCAAGCTCAGTATGGTTGTGTCGCTTGTTTCGCTTGTGGGACGGCCGGGGGTGAGGGAGGAGGAAAAGGGCGGCGCGCGATATAGCACAGCATGATCTCGGCACATCGTACGATTTAATAGCGCATAGTAAACCAATAATATATAGTACAGTACAGTGTGCACGTGTCCATAACAATGTATGGTGCGAGATATTGTTGTGCTATGAGCTATAATATACTTTATGCTATTATATTATAGCTTAGTCATTATGCAGCTAAATTAATGAGCTCAATCTTAAACGGATTACCAGTTTTGAAAGGTAGTCAAATTCAAAATCGCTTTTAAAGTACCTACTTTATAGCCATAAAATAAATGATCCAACTAACCCTTTGCTGGTAGACAGATACGGGGGAGTACAGGTGACCTGCTATCGCCGCCTGGAATGGCCCTTGCCCTGTCAGCACATCAGATATTTTTCCAATTTGGGGCACACCCTCGTACTGCTGAAAAATTAACGCTATTTTCAATACGACAGAGTCTGATTTCGAATGAGATAAACCTGATTGATGTTAGGAATTCGGGATATAGATGGCATATAGAGTATGACTCACATTGAACGGGGGTATTGATAACATTCGAATTACGCTTTTTGTTTGCTCGTTTCTTTGACACGTTTGATTTTGTAGTTTAAGGGCCTGCCGTTACTTAAACTGGTGATGTCTAACTATATGTAAGGAGGTTGGTGGCTATATGTGACAGTTGACAGCGAGTGATAGCCACTTGTCAATAGGTGACAGCTGTCTGTCAAATCATTATTCTTCTTCTAACAATGAACGAAAGAGATTATTGTATACTTTCACATATGATATTTCAGACGGACAAGCGTTGCTTGGAAGCTGTGTTTGAGAAGGCTATCAATCTTTGTTATGTATAAACGAAATGAATAATTTGAAGAAGTAGTAAATGACTTGATGATGATGAATTATAGATCAGAACACTCTCGATCATATGAGCTTTCAAAGCAAAAAATTCGAGATCAAAATAGGTTCATCCGGTTGGGAGAAACGTTGCCACGGACAGACACATACACACGGACACAAGCATGCACGCACGTAAACACATACGTATACACGCACTGCAAGAATACACGTTTACCCAATCGTGACGTCACAGTTAGGTACGGCTTTTGTATGGAGCGTTTTTACGAGACTTGTTGTAAACAAATCGCTGTACCTTTGAAAATATTCATTTTCATATACTGTTTCCTCTGAGAAATTACTTTATGAGTACACTCAAGTATCATTCATGCTCCTAGCATATTGCACACAACACCACGTTTTTTATATTGTATTTTCAAAGATAATATATGCATTGCTGTTATCTGGAGGAATTTATCGAATTCAATACTAAACACACGCCATCTGTGTGTTCAAAACAACTCGTTTCTCAGACGCTGTGATAAATCTCGACCGATGTAATTGTAACGGTACAGACTCGCTCGCTTACTCATTTCATATTTCTCCACTAACTTTTCAGAGAGCGCTATTCATAGTGCTGTTCTATAATACCTACATTTTTTTGTTAAATTGGGGAACGCGTTCCCCCTCCTTCTAAGAGATAAACGGCTGGGTTTGAAAAATCAGCAACAAAGTCGTGACGGTAGTCCACGTTTCAAGCTTTGAAGGAAAACTATAACGGCTTATATATCTTTCTTAGTTCTGGAGTTATAAATACTTAACTTATCGATATTATAAGTAAACATGTAAAATATTGTTACATATAGTATGGGACCCTATGTGCGCCAGTGAATTTGGATTGTTGGCACAATAGGATATGCATAGTTTTTTATTGGCTTTTCGAAAAATACATAATACGCTGGGAAATTTTAGGTCCTTGCAATAACATATTCACGATCAACCTTCGACAAAATACAGTCATCACAAAAGTGAGATCGTTAGAGAGCATTAAAACGCTCTATAGTCTATACAAAAGTTGAAGGAGCTGAACTGAACTATAGCTACATCAGCCCTAACTACATGATTTGCGAGCTTCACGCCACGAGGCGACTTTTCATTCGAGTCGAGTGAAAAACGTGCGAACTTCACACCGACAAGCGCGAGCCGGGCTTGCTGTGCGGACAGATCGGTGGGAGGGGGCGAGGGAGGGGGGGGGGATCTCGTGTGAGTGATAATGATGACTGAGGTTATAATTCCTTTAAATGATGTGAGGACTTCCTGAATGTCTTGGTGTGAGCTGAACCTTAGGGTCAATTCGCAGCGAAACGAAACGCTTCGCGACGAAGCGCCGCATTTATTAGATACCTATTCAAAATTGATCTTTATTCACTACACAAAAATATACAAGTTTCATATGCCATCAGTCATACACTGCACAATGCATATGCGCGGTGCAACACGACATTCGAACTCTTACAATGAAACGTGTATCTTCGTGTATGTTGTGTAATGTATAAAGTTAAATTTTGAACAGTTTTCTTAAAAAAATTTATACGGTGTGAATTGACCCTTAGGCATTCATGCTCCATCCATATTTCAGCCCACACCGTCAAAGGAACTCAAGTTTATTTGTAATTTAAATGAAACCGTAAATTTGTTGTTAATTTCCTCCCAATTGGAGGAAAAAAAAAACGAATAATTAAAACTTCCTCCCTCCCAATCTGCATGTATAATAAAACCATTTGAGAGGTCGAAGTCGCCGGAGTTAAGTTTTAAAAATACTTTTTACTGTAAATAAAAAGCGCGGGTTTCGCGGCTACAAATGGCAGTCTGTTTCAGTTGGGTTCGTTGGACAGGACTCACAAGAGTAGGGGAGCGTGGGGTGATGTGACCGAAGCTCGTATTCACTCAGTTGCCACTCGTTACACTGCACTCATGTTCCTCCACCATGCTAGACTTTCCAGTGATTCATGAGACCACGGCAGTTTTTCTTTTCTTTTTTTATTTTGATTATGTTTAATTTCAAAATGGTATTTGTGGTGATGGGTTTGTGGAATGGTGGTATTTGGGTAATTAAAGCGTTTCAACAGTCCAAAACGCTTTTGTGCTGCGTTCCCTTTTTTCGGCATCCGAAAAAAAAACATACTAAGGTCCATATTTATTTTAGTATGTTTCTTTTTCGGATGCCGAAAAAAGGGAACGCAGCACAAAAGCGTTTTGGACTGTTGAAACGATAAAAAAGGCTCTCAGAAAACTTCGGAGTGGGGAAACATCCACAAGGTATCAAAAGGGACTGGAACACCCAACAGCACCTTGAAAAAGAAGTATTTTGTGAATTGTGGCGAAATACCAGACAATATAACATTGGCGCTGGCCGCTGTGATTATTTGACAGTCAAACAAATAAGGATTTAGTTTCTAATGGAAATCGTAAATAATCTATAAATTTGCCTTTTATAGAACTTTTACCTTAGTAGGCTCCTATTATCCCACGCTCCCCTATTACTTTTTTGCTCGTTCATTATTATTCCTTAAATTCTATTATTCCATAAATAATGGTAGGTGTTGGTCTATGCCCCAAGATATTAAAGTTATCTTCATACATAATATGTTGCATTAGATGATACAATTAGTTACTTACAACTACTTAAACTATTTAAAAGCAGCGACAACTTTACAAGTTAACTAGCAATTAGGTAATTGAATATACTACACACACCGGCATAATATTTAGCGGAACATAAAATAAAGGTTTGATATTAGTATCATATAAGATTGCTGGCTGGTTTATACGTCATTTAATTTAAAAATAAATATTTTCAAATTAAGAAAACAACTGAACATCACATTTTATGCAATTTTTTAAATTTTATTTAAATACACCTTATCTGGAGCGAACTTCGAGTATTTCTTCCTTCTGAGATTGATTTAAAATTTCATTGAAATACTGTTTTTTGTTAGTTTTTTTTTAATCGCGTATCTTTTTGGAGTTGAGGATTGAATTATGCCTGACTTAGCCCCAACGGAGATTGCCAGGGCACTCGAAATGCGAAGAAATGGTCAAACCTACAGAGTGATATCCAGAGATCTTCGTCGACCAGTTTCAACGATCCATCGCAGTATCCAACGGTTCAGGGAGACCGGTATTTATGTGAGAAGAGCAGGACAAGGCAGAAAAAGACGCACTTCGAGTAGGGATGATCGTTTCATTCGGCTTCGTGTACGTAGGAACCCCCGTTTGATGGCCGTCCATGCCCGACATGACTTAGAAGCAATGCGGGGTGTAACCGTAAGTGAGCGTACGGTACGAAGAAGGTTCGAAGAAGCTGGTTTGGGTTCATTTGTGCCCGCCAAGGCTCCAAGGCTCGAGGTAAATCATCGTAGAAACAGGTTAACTTTTGCTCAGGAACATCGACTTTGGAACGCGGACCAATGGAGTAAGGTATTGTTTAGTGATGAGTGCAGAATTCTCTTAAATCAAATTGACGGCACGAAAAGAATATACAGACGCAAAGGAGAACGATACATTCAGACAAATTTTGAAACTACAGTTACATACGGTGGTGGATCAATAATGGTTTGGGCGGGCATTTGTTTGGGAGCTCGCACAGACTTGGTAGTGATTGACAGAGGGAGTCTGACTGCAGACCGCTATATCAGAGAAGTTTTAGAAGAAAATGTCGTACCGTTTGCCCCATATATCGGTAACGATATTGTTTTTATGCAGGATAATGCCCGGCCGCATACCGCTCGGGTAACTCAAGCTTATCTTAATGATATGAATATCACTGTTGTGGAGTGGCCGGCGAGATCACCGGATATGAACCCAATAGAGCACGTTTGGGACTTGCTGAAAAGAAAAGTTAAGTCCAGAATTCCAGCTCCTACCAACGTGGGTGAACTGCGAATCGCCGTAGTTGAGGAATGGCGGAGACTATCCCAGGAGACCATCGATAACATCATTCTCAGTATGCCTAGACGGGTAGAAACTTTAATAAGAGCACGTGGAGGAAATACGCGAAATTAATCACCATTTTTCTAATTTAATTAATTGTTATTTTAATATTAATTTTTACTTTTCCCGGTTACATGAAAAGTTCAAAAATGTACCATTTTTCACAAATAGCCTTTACTCGCAAAATCTGTTCTTAATGTGATCTCATTTTAAGTAAAACAAATGAAACTTTAAATAACAAAAGAAGTGTAGTAAGTAGATTTTAAAATAAAACTATATTTTTTTAATTATGGACCTTTTTTTGTGTTCCACTAAATATGATTATCTAGACTTTCCAGAAAGATCTAGGCTAGGCCATGTCTAGGTACAGCTTACAGGTTAACAGCAACCTGTCCGGTTATGTACACGAAACCGACATGTTATGTCACACCACATGTGACGTAACCTGTATAACTAATTACATAAGGTTCATATGTGTATCGAATATATAGGCGTAATCACATTACTTGACATCATGTTATAAGCGTCTGTTCACATTTTACACTGAAACCAAACGTGACGTGGTGCTCGTTGCAAGATTGCGATTCAAAATTTAACTTTATTCACTACATAAGAAGATACATGTTTCATTGCAAGAGTTCGAATGTCAAACTGCACCGCTCTGCATAGTACGTATCGTTATAACGCATTAGCAGAAAGGGAAAATGAAATAAATTAAGTCTATTTAAACGACACATCGATTGATCCTTATATTATGTAGACTTCAATTTTAGGGTTCCGTACCCAAAGAGTAAAAACGGGACCCTCTTACTAAGACTTAACCATCACACCATTGTCCGTCTGTTACTAGACTGTAACTCATGAACAGTGATAGCTATGAACAGTTAGAATTTTCACAGATGATTTACTTCTGTTAGTTAGTAGAGTTCTTCTGTTGCCTCTACAGCAAAAATGAATATTGTAAAAATAAAAGGTAACCCCCGAATTGTCAAGCAGTGAGCGAGCTGATGATGATGAATCAAACAAAAAAAACTAGATCAAAATCGGGTCATCTGTTTGGACTTTGTCAGCTACGATGACAGACACATACACACACCGACAGACACGTCAAACTTATAACACCCCTTTGTTTTCGTTGGGGGTTAATATTTATGTGGGGTTCCCATAAAACAAAACGTGATTTTTTCGTGAGTGTGTCCGATTCGCACTTGGCAATTTTTTTCCAATCTTCCTTCAAACAACTAAAACAAAATTCGTACAAGCCTTTACCACTAACCAGCCTAACCACTGCATTTACAGATTTGTAAAAACCATTGCGGCTTACTTAAAATATTCCATTCATACATTTCCATACAATGAACGCAATTATTTGAAGTGCTCTAAAGTTTTATAAATTTACTGAAATACCAATAAATTCCTATTAAATATTACAGGAGTTTGTTTGTTTTTTTGAATTTCAGACTACATAGTTGGTAAAAAGTAACAATCAGTGCATGTAAATTAAAAGAATTTCCAGTCGGATGTGGCAAAAAGTATGTTGACCCAGAAAGACAAATTATGCTCCTCAACCCTCGGTCCTAAAAAAAAGGGAAGACAGAGCTTTGTCAAACAAAAACTGTGGCCGGTTTTATATGTATATATTGCGCGTGTTGCTACACACTACATACATAATAACTACAATTTTTATGAAAAACTACAACTCGACTACGTAAATTATGTAGCCTATGTTACCCGGGCTATTATTACGAATCTATTGACACCTCATTTATTAAAATCGGATGAGTAGTTTGGGCGCAACGGGTGATCATTACCCATCCTTTTGGATTCGCCGTAGTCGGGTGAAAACCACAAACCGCGACAGCTCGTCTTACAAGGCGTAGTTACTAGTTCATCATAAAATTGACCGAAATCTAGACCGGTTTGACAGATGAGTCGATTTTTTTCTCTTTTTCTCCAGCAATTTAATCCTTTCTTTTTAAGGTTGTCTGGAAGAAATTGCTGTTTAGTAATAAGGCCGCATTTGTGTACTTTCGTCTTGTTCTGTGTATAGTTTATATTGTATATGTGTGTGTGTAGCTGTTGATTGTGTACAATAAAGTATATTTTCATTTCATTTTTCATTTCATTTTCATTTCATTTCATTTCATGAGTCGATTAGTTAACTCTGGTTTCCCTTCAAAACGCACAAATCTTTCGCCCGCCGCGGCATAGTTACTAGTTTCGTTACATGTGTGTGCGTGACACTGTGTAATTACTGGGATTAGACCGGCCTCACTTTGTGGTTCGCATAACTGTGTTTTTACTTTTTTATTTGGTCTGAGCATCTTGCCCAATTTCACCTTAATTTAATTTTCCACTTACGAAGCACAAAAACACGAAAATTACCAAAAATGAATATAAAGTATGTCCGCGAGATTGGCAAGTTCAGTGGACCGACTTATCGAAAATTACCGAGTCCTGTATTGTCTGAATTGTCCGAAATGTCCAGATTGTATGAAATGGCCGAAATAAACAGTATTTAACGAGTCGATGATGGCGTTAACACTTTTATTGTCCGCCGAGAAGCACTGGACAATTCGCTGCGGACACTGATTGCGCGGTTTTCAGGGTTCCGTACCTAAAAGGTAAAAACGGGACCCTGTTACTGAGACTTCGCTGTCTGTTCGTCTGTCTGTCACCAGGCTGTATATCCTTAACCGTGACAGCTAGACAGTTGAAATTTTCACTGATGATTTATTTCTGTTGCCGCTATAACAACAAACACTAAAAACAGAATAAAAGAAATCTTTCTCCCATATAAAAATGATATTTTAGCCGTTTTGCGCTCAATATTAACCCTTAACCACCTACCTTTATCGTGAGACACCATGTGTTGCGGTCTCACAGACAACTAAGTACGACCGCAACCGCGGTAAGACCGCAACGCATTTTCAAATTCAAATATTTCTTTATGTATATATTGTTCCACATTGTGGGTCAATATACCTTTTCTACACGTCCGTCAGCATCGCCCTTGCGCTCCGTGAGTTTACACGAGCAAACATTTCGCCATCGGTCTGTCAGACCGCTGGTAGGCGGTTACGTGACTTTTTTGCACTCATACGATTTTGTTTGTTTTTACGAAAAATTAAATATACCGAAATAAATCTAGAAATATGATAAGACTAATCTTATCCTAAGTTAATCTTGGTTTGTAGTTATGTAGAATCCCGTAAAACTATGGATGTAGTTTAGGTTTATGATTTTTTTTCAGAAAAATCAAAAACAATCTTTTAAAAATCAATATTGACATTAAATTGCTAATTTCTTTGGAATATGAGAAAAAAATATGCTGAAATTACGGTGGAAAATTACGAATGTTTGGGGATTGCAATTATGTTGAAGTTTTCATATAATTCTTAGTTATAATATTATTACATCTCATAGTTAATATTCTGAGTTTTAAGAAAACAATCTAAAGTGGTCAATATTTTTAGTTTCATAATTATCAGGTCCACATAATCTAAGAAGAGTGGAATTTTGTGTTAAAATCACTTCTTTTTAAAAGATTGTAAATACTATTTTTATTTCAGTTTTTTGAAGCTCTAATATAAAGTTTTAAATTATAAATATGTATTTTTCACATTTAAATCCTTTGTTAACACAACCTAAGCCGTACAACCTGAACGGTACACGTAAGGTACGGTACCTGAACCGTGTAACCTGAGATAAAGGTAGTTTTCCTGGAGGAGTCTCCATGACCACACGTAGGTGATTACGTGACAAAAATAGGGGGTAAGTGCTTAAGGGTTAATAATGGCAGAAGGGAGATGCTTTAAATATTCACAGAATATTTAGTTGAATACATATGTAGTTAAAAAATAAATAATTAAATTTAAATAAATTGTACATTTAAGGGGGGCTTCTACACACACATGATTTTGTTTGGCGTCAATACTAGTGCTCGATATTAGTAGTAGTTGTATGGATAATGGCACGGAACCCTTCGTGCGCGCATACGACTCGCACTTGGCCGGTTTTTATGCACTCAATACTCATTTGTAAGTGAAAATCATTATGTACTTGCAGACACATGATCAAATATGCTTTATTCTCTCATTAGTCTCATGAAATGTTGTAAAATAAATTATACAGTGACTACTTTTTGCTGGCCATGTTGTCAGCGAATAATCGTGAACTTAACTTACGTACAATATCGGCAAAGTTCCTGCTCGACCAGTTTCTAAACATTTTCATTTGGACTAGGACGCCTCAAAATATTTAAACACAATGGAAGTGATCGCGTACACGCGGTGCAACCTCACATCGAACTCTTACAATGAAACGTGTATCTTCTTTTGTAATGAATATAGTTCAATTTTGAATAGCCATCTTAAATATTCCGAGTATCGTTTCATTTCAGTGTGAAATTACCCTAATAACCACAATAATAATCGTCATCATCATCACTGACCTGTCCGGGTGAGTTGTCCGGGGACGTCTCCTTGGTGTCCGCGTACTCTATCCCGGGCGATAGCGAAGGTGACACTGAAAAATAAACAATTTACTGAGTGCCAATTTTACCGACGCCTGTTTAATTTAATCGTTGATTAGATATAATGTTATCTCTCTCGTTCGTCGTTTTAATGAAAGAGAAACCATGGCATTTAGACAAACGATTATCTCCAAGGCTGGGCCTATATAAACACGGAAAGCCGGGGAAAATTCAAAGCACTGAAAATAATACAATAGAATTTGCGCTAATACAATAGAACTGAAAATCGAATACCCACTTCGATTTTCAACTCTATTTACCGTCGGATTCCGGATCATAATATAGTCACACTTCCAAGTCTTATCCTACCTGTAGCCAAAACTGGTGCCCTTTTCCCTAACACATTTCCTTCTTCTAGTTCTCTTTTGCCCCCTGATGGTGCTGCCTTCTGTTTACTTCTAGAAGTAACGGGTTCCGCATTAGCACCATAGTGGACAGCGAGTAGCACCAATAGCACCTGAAAATGGCAAAATAAATAATAATTCATAAAACCGGCCAAGCGCGAGTCGGATTCGCGCACGAAGGGTTTCGTACAAAACGGGAAAAAAATCACGTTTGTTGTATGGACACTCAAGCCTCACTTAAATATATATTTTATTCTGTTTTTAGTATTTGTTTCTATAAATACATCACCTGTGAATATTTCAAGTGTCTAGGTTGATGGATTTTTCAGTTACCAATGGATGGTAAGGGGTACCACAGACGGCTATGATACTATATATTTCATATTACCTACCGTAATATGAAATATATCCACTATCCCTGCCTGTATCTTAAAATAAAATATTATAATATCTTCGCTGTCTGTGACGCCTTTATTAGTTCTTACTGTCTTTACATATTTATCGTGATTCTTTTATACCCGTTGGTATGAAACCTATGGATCGACGAAGACGACGATGCGCCAGTTTCTCGATGATACAATATACGGACTAATGTTAGTTCGTGTTTACCCACGAAGTAGTCAGAGAAAATTTCCCGTTTTGCCTAATTAATAAAGAGTAGAGACTAAAGCGCGATCGCGGAGCACGTAGAATTTCGTACTTTTTACTCATCGCTACTTGTCTCTTTCACTCGCGCACGAATATATTGCTATCTCGTTTACACAGGTACGCGAAAGAGTCTGAAAGGATAGAAGAGGAAGGAGGACTGAAAGAGACTAGTAGCGATGAGTCAATGTACGAAATTCTATGTACTCCGCGACCGCACTTTAGTGACCTTACTGGGCTATCATAATGCATTACACAGTAAATATTTCATCAAACACACATAATCGTAAAACAAAACTTAAACACACAACATAATCACAACACAAATTTTAACTATGCACAAATTAAACTTTCATCAATAAAACCACTTTCCTCATATTTCCAAATATATTAACTATAAAAATATGTCAACTATATGAGTTTGTCGTAATTTTATAACAGTAAAGTTAACTAACCGTGGTTTTCATGTTTAATCCGATCATTTGGTTAAGTTACCCGCTACACGGTTGCTTCTCGTGTGAGCGCGCGCGGCAGACGTCGAGCTTATAAGCTAGGACTGGTAGACCTGTTACTAACCATAAGCTTAAAATGGATAGGAATTTGTTCATTATGTTAACTTTGAATTATATAACATGTTCTTCATACGGCTGAAAGAAGATATCTTTAATCCAAGATCGATTCGACCGTGGATTGCTGTCTATCGCATGTAGATCAGTTAAGTAGTTTTTACGTGAAATAGACACAACCAAACAAACTCACTTTCAAATTTATAATATTAGTAAGGAAGTTCTTCCTGCGCCTGAAATTAGATATCTTCAATCCAAGATCAATTTGACCATGGATAGCTGTCTATCGCTCAATTGATTTGATAATGTAAACCCTGGGATTAACATTTTGCAGGCCGAAAATGGGTTGAAGTTTTGATATTAGTTATGTAGGAGTATATAATATATTTAATAATGATAAACTGTTGTCAGTTTTGGATATTAGCGGTTAGTATGGTGCCGGTTCCGCAGTGGCGGAAAATTTAAATTTTTGATTTTGAACAAAACATAGTGGTTTAATTTTATTCAGGATTTTTTCAGAATGATTTTTCAATGTAACTTACTTACAAATTACACCTGCTTGTTAACAATGTTTTATTATACAATTTTCTGAACGTCATTGACAACTGATTTGACTGTGGGACAGTCATGGGACAATACATTACCTTGATTCTAATCTAAATCTCAAGAACAATACACATTGGCCAACACTTAACAGATGTTAATGAAACTATCGGTCATGTATGATTTAATCTTTATGATATTACACACACAGATAGGCATGTCAGCCTTAAGGGAAAATCTTAGTGAGTAGTCGCTAATTAATTTTAATTGTGGGACAGCCACGCTTCGGAATAAATGGGCCAGCTCGACTGGGTAAATACCACGGCCTCACAGAAAACCGGCGTGAAATAACGCTTGCGTTGTGTTTCATCGAGTGAGTAAGGTTACCGGAGGCCCAAGGGGGTTGGGAATTTTAAGGACTGGGAAGGCAAGTCGCAACAATACGCACGTAAGCAAATATCTATACAAAATCTTATAAAGAGGAAAGGTTTGTTTGAGTTTTCCATTCTATTATAATACAGAATAACGATAGGTACTTTGTTCTTATTTCGCTCAGCGCCATATATAACTTACCCTCCTTGAAATGATAAAAACCCAATATTTATGTAATTTTTCATTATTTTATTTCTATCAATAGGTTAACTTTCTATCCATACTTATCCCGGCGCGTCTCATGCGCCGAACGGGATCGTCATAAGGCGTTAGCGCAATTCTTGGGTGCATTGGGCGCCTACTGTTTTGGTTTTGTTGTATTTGACAAAAATGTAGAAAAATAATATTTATAAGAGAAGCAGTAAGCCGTGCATGCATGTGGCTGAGTACAGTCGGGAAAAACTTTTTTTTTACAGTTGCTGCAGTAATATTATATTGACGAGGTGTTATCATCGGCCGCTTGCCATCGGAAAATAGTAACATACGCCCGAAATTAATAATCAATCTTAATCTCATTTTAGCTATCCGAGACCAAGATAACAATACATTTCAACGATCCTAGGATTAACTTCACGTCAATTTACGTCAATTTTTGTTTGAGAATCTAAGATTGAAGTCCATCTAAGATTTCAGATCCGTTATTTTTTTTTTTGGGCGATAATCAACTTCGGAAATATTTTAACTATTAATCATTCAATTTCCTCGAGTAAGTAAAGCGAGTCTTAGGCAAGAGGAAGTTATAATAACGGATACGTCTGTGCGTCTGTTTATCCTAATACATATGCTATGTTCTATGACCCATATGTCGTAACGCGCATAACCCCACATAATTGCAGCTATTAAATGTTAAATATAATTATGACAGCGAAATAACTGTCATTACTCCATATTTAGGTTGAATATAATCTACGAATATTTTGTTACAGTTTATTTTTTGCCTAGTCAGTAGTTAGTAACCTGTAAATATTTACTTACGTGCTCTATTGTGGAAACACCTACAACTTTCATAGAAATGTATAAGACACAATTTGTAGTTACAACGCATGAAAATAAATGACTAAACACGAGTATTTACATATTAATATTATTACTATCTACTAACGCCTGAAAAGTAATAAAAATGTTAATCTCATTTGAGCTATTTGAGATTAATATTTCAATACATTACAACGATCACAAGATTAACTTCACGTCAATTAATGTCAATTTTTGTTTGAGAATCTAAGATTGACGTCGATTTTCGAGCGTAAAATGATACACGTATAGTTGTTTGTGTAGAAAGAAAATACGCCTACTACGGAGAAATCGTTAACTTTTCGGTATAATAATCTATCTGACGCGAGACTGCGCTAGATAGATCATTATATTTAATTTATTTAGGTGAAGCGCAAAACCTCTTAAATCCCTTTGTACGAAAATACTGAAAACGGAGGAGTATTAGATTTGACTAATATTTTATAATACTTAGAAATACATAAATTTAATAAAAATAAAGTTACACACTACTTCAGACTAAGTATTACTGCGATGCGTGACTATGTAGAATAATAATTCATAACACAAGATGATAGCAGTAGGTGTTGGTTTGACACAAGTGTCCATCTTTCTTTCACATTCCATAGACAACATTTAATTTTTGGGTATCTAAGAGGCTAATTCTAAAATAGTTGTTACTTACAAATTAAAATATGAATAATGGTCAAATTTAGACCACTAGTTAGTGGAATTATGGCCGGATGTCTGTCTGTATGCACTATGTATGTGCTGTGTATGCGGTGACGAAATGTAACCGGTCACCACGTAACCCCAGATGTAACGAGATCGACGGCTTTCACACCCACGCGACGCGCGGTGCCGTCTGCGACTGCCGCACGACGTAGAACAGAAATGCAACGATTTGTTTGATGAGAAAAAAATCTATTTACTATAAAAATAAAGCGAATCAGACTCAAAGTTCATGAATGTATGTTGTATATAAATAAATACTAAGATCTTAGGATGCCTGAAACTGCAGGACTACAGCTTGGCAAAAGTTTTTAGTTCCATCTGTCAAGGCCACCATTACTTATTTGCCAAGCTGTACCTATTGAAGTCTTTGAGATGGTTGAAGCTCAATAAGATTATTTTTTTCCCTCAAACTAAAATTTACTGTATCCACAAATATCTTTGGATCCACACAGTGTCATCTTGAGCTGCATATTGATAACTTTCTTTTTGATCTACTTTACAAATATTTTTTTGACAGTAGGATTTAATAATTACCTCTGCGATCACCGTGACCAGTGTGCTAACCGTTAAGTTCAGATCACTTTCTCGAGTATCTACTACGTACCGCGCCCAAAACTGCCGGCCACTTTTACTACACACCACGCTAACCTGGATCTGAATTACACTGCAATTAGTCATCATTTATGTTCATTATTTTTTGACTTGAATAATAATAAAAAAAATTGTGTGTGTGGTAAGTAACTGGTCGCGAACTGTAGCTTTGAGACAAACTGTGAAGGGTCTGGAATTTAGACAGATGGATATACAAATCCAATACTATAAGGATATTTATGGAAGGGATTGCTACAATATTAATGTTAACTGTTGAAATAATCATTGGTTTATCTACGGTACTCTACCTTTCATAGCGCACAAAAAAGCATTCAAAATAATTGCGTGCTTACCAAAAAAGTTGAGAATAAACGAAAAATATGCACAATATAACGACATAATCATCCAACCCTTTCTGCTTTTTATCCTGATATGTTTTTTGGTGGCAACATTAAGAGAGAATTGGGCACATTATTGCCGAAAGATTTATTTTAAAAATGCCCAAATGGGGGTTGTTAGGGCCGTTGTGACAATAATCGGGAACGTTACGGGAAAAGGGTTTTTTCAGGGTTATCTCAGCCCTTTATTCCTGAATATTTACTTTTTAATAAACCTGTTAAATTAGCATAATATCCTCTTGCTTATTGGGTTAAAATTAATTATAGCTATGATAAACATGCGCTTCTTACTTTACTGACCGACAAGGACTATGTAAATAAGCTATCTGACTTATCAGTAGATTGTGAAACAGTATTTAGTTGAATATCTTCCCTGAAGGTCGATTCAGCCAATTAAATCCTCCAATAAAACAGTTACGATCCAGTTACGATAATATGTTAAAACTGCAAAATGGTATTCTCATAAACGCCAAACCAACGTCAAAGCCGTTTCGACTGGTCCAAACTCCGAAAATCAGTTTACGATATAAAGACGATTCACATATAATTCATTGAATGTTAATTGAAAGTCTCAGATAAATACGAGAATTGGGGTTCTGGTGACTGTGTAAAAAATACTACTGCTAGTAGTACTATACGGGGCTCATCTCCGGGGATTACGGTTTATCAGTCTGTCGCAGCTCCGCTATTATTTTACTAAATATCATTTACATTTACTTTAATAATTTAACTCCAATAATACGACGAAGTTAGGGAGCATGTGTCAGCAGAAACTAAGAATATCGAGTGTAATTCTGCCGTGCTTGTGAGAAACACAGCAGGTCAACAGGTAGGTAAGTCGCATTAGTGTTGAATGCTCTATTTTTTACATATTCAATATTCATCCTAACTATAAGTACAAAAACCAACATGTAACTACCGTAAAACCCTATATATTTACATTTTACATTATAAATTTGTAAAGACCTAGACGTAATCTATACTTTGGAGGAAAAGTTAAAAATAAAAAAGAACTTTACACTGTGTTTTCTCGAAAGTGTCTCCATGCGTTGTTCCTTGTAGTTCATCGAACAAAATACATATCATCAGTGATGGACCGGCGCGTGGACTGGCTTCTCAATTGCTGAATGACTTCGAAAGAAACAAAGAAAAGTGTCAGAGATACGAGGTTTTCGGCACTGTAAAACGTTCTGCAAACAGCTGCGAGATACTTAAATCTTGTGAAAAGCTACTACATTTATTAGAACCGAATGACGTAATTATTTTAACGATAGGCTCATATGATACAAATTCTTTCCAACTACTATTTAACATAAGCAACATATTGTATCTATTACGCAATTATAAAGTTTTTCTTACAAATATTAGTCACAATAAATATTTAAATGAAAAAATGATTAACATAAATATAAAATTATTATTAAAAAATTATCCTAATAGCTATTTAATAGATATTTACTCCCAAACATATAGTATTAATCAAAAAACATTTATAAAAAAATTAAGTTTTAAAATTCTTGTAGAGCTTGAATTTTTACATATTTCAAAAAACATAAAATCGTCGCAGCCCGAAATGCCAGTAACTAATAATAGTCTCACACCCTTTCTTGATTCTAGTTTAACTGTTAACAATTATAAAAATAAAAAAAAATCTCTGCCTAAGTCTGTTTATCGCAATGCTGTGCTTCCTAACAAAGGAACTATACCTTATTACTTTCGACAACTACAGCCGAATACCGAACTAAATAATACATTTTTTCGTCCCTAACGAATCTCGGTTAACCATATTTCATCAGAACATAGCTGGCGCCATTAATAAGAGCGAAGACATATTCTTCACATTAACTGACCTATCTAATAATTTCAAAGTAATTGATGTTATATGCTTGACCGAAACTTTTATGAAAAAGGGAACGGAAAGCTTACTAAAAATACCGGGGTACATATTAATTTCCACTTATTGCCGTAAATCAAATAGAGGGGGCTCTTGTATTTTAGTTAAAAAAGACATTAGCTGTAAACCACTAATATTGGACCTTTATAATTGTGATCTAGAGTTTGAATGTTGCGGTATTGAAATAGTTGCATGAAATATTATAATCTTATGTATTTACCGCACCCCATGCAGTAACCCCTACATCTTTCTAAGGAATATTGAAAACATATTACATAAGTTATTGAAACGCAGGAAAAAATTATATTATGTGGGGATTGGAATTTTAACACATTAAAGCCCAATAAATTTTGCTTAGAACTTCTTACAATTTTCAAAAATTTCAATATTATTACTCATATCAAGGTTACCCACTCGGCTTGATGCATGTCTTGACCAGATAGCGAGTAATATTAAACATGCTCAATCTGACGTACACTATCTAGGCCTCTCCGATCACGAAACTGGTCAAACACTAACTATTAAAGTTAATAAAATCTGCAATCCTAGTTTTTGGTATGAGCAAGTCAGGGATTACAGTACTTCCAATAGTAATAAGTTTCTGAATTGTATTTCATCGCTAACATATTCCGATGTATACGAAAAAACTACTGTAAAAGAATCTTTTCAAGAATTTCATAGTTTACTTTCCTTATTTTTTAATTTGTGCTTCCCAATTTTAAAAGTTAAAAAATATAATAAATCAAATTTAAGTACCTCGTGGTTGACTAAAGGATTGAAAAGATGTTGCATTAAAAAAAGGTTACTTTATATAAAAAATAGACAAACGAGAACCGGACAACAAAATCATCATTACAATAACTATTCAAAAATATTGAAACAATGTATACATACATCTAAACGGCGTTTTAACAAAAAGGTCTAAGAAAACAAGAAAAACAAATGTAAGGCTGTATGGAAAATAATTAATGAAAACATTAATGACATAAACTCTAATACAAATATAGACAATATAATACATGATAATAAGTTATACACAAATCCCGCTGACATTAGTTATCTATTCAATAATTATTTTATTAATATGACTAATAAAAATGACTTCCAATTTAAGACTCATGACATATCAAGTACAATTAATTCAAATAACAATAATTCTGATTCAATATTCTTAAGACCAACAGACCCTTTAGAAATATATAAAATTATTAACAGCTTAAACAACACTAGCTCGGTAGGAATAGAACAAAATTATTAAAAACAACCTCAAAATATTTATCAAAACCTTTAAGTTACATTATTAATCAATCTCTACAAGAAGGGGTTTTTCCTGATATTCTAAAAAAGACAGTTGTTAAACCTCTGCATAAAAAAGGAGATAGAAAGGTTCTCGACAATTATCGTCCGATCGCATTAATACCAGTCCTTTCTAAAGTTTTTGAAAAGGCAATGTTAACGCGTCTTGAAAGTTATGCATCACGTCATAATATCTTAACTCAGAATCAGTATGGGTTCCGAAAAAACAGCAACACTGCCTTAGCCTGCTTCAATCTGATTAAAATAATCACATAATCTCTAAATGATAAACTACCGGTTTCTGCTATATTTCTCGACATGAGCAAAGCATTTGATCATGTCGATCACGTCCTTCTGCTGTACAAACTTGAAAAAATATGGTATAAGAGGAACTGCCAACAATTGGTTAAAATCCTATCTATCACATCGGTCCCAATGCGTCGAAATAAGTAGAATAATAAATAAAAATAAACTTTCTGTGAGATCACAGTTTGAAATAAATGCTTTCGGTGTTCCCCAAGGAAGCCTACTAGGTCCTTTCTTATTCTTACTGTACATAAATGACCTACCTAAAATAACCCATCATCCAACGATACTATTCGCAGACGACACCACTCTCATCGTGAAATGTAATGACACTTTTGAAGCTGAATTAAATTCTACTCTGGAAAAAATAATTAAATGGCTTGATAATAATAATCTCAAAATCAATAATAACAAAACACATCTAATTCAATTTCAAACTTACAAAAGTAAAAAATATAATTTAAATATACAATTTGACAGAACAAATATTTTGGAAGTTGACTCGATTAAATTTTTAGGACTCATGCTTGACAAGAACTGTAACTGGAAGGCCCATATAGATTATGTGTGTAATAAGCTGGACCGGTTCGTTTATGCTTTACGTAGATTACGTCAGACGGTAGGTGCTGAGGCGGCACTAACCGCCTATCACGGCTATGTATCATCATTCATCGGTCCTCTCTTACGGTCTGCTGTTGTGGGGCAATTCGGTAGAAATCGAAAAAGCATTTCGTATCCAAAAAAAATGTGTGAGAGCTATTTGTGGTGCCTGGTATTTGGATAGCTGCAGACCATTGTTTAAAAAATTACGTTTGTTACCACTAGCCTGTATGTATATTCGAGATCTCTGTATCTTTGTTAGGCTACATCCAGAATACTTTAAACAGAACTCAGAGGAGGGTAGAAAAAATGAAAGATATAAATTTAAACTGTACCGCCCTTGGTGTAACTTGAATTTATACAGAGATAATGCATACATACAAGCTATACACATATTTAATAATTTACCTAATCAATTCAAGGAATTGCCTACAATTTATAAATTTAAAAGAAATCTGACATCTTGGCTTATAGAAAATAGTTTCTATGACATAAATGAATTTATACTACAGAACAAAAAATGACCTGTATCAATTAGTCAATATTATCAAAAATCTTAAATTCATTAGATTAAGTGCAAGTAATATTATTGATAAATAAAAATAAAGTTGAAATTTATTTATATGGCTTTGAAGTGATTTTTAAATTATAATACATTCGACATTGAACTTATTTAATTATTTATCTTGTGACCTAAAATATTTTGTGACCTAATGCATTCTCAAATTAACATTTTAACTATTTATATGATTTTTAACTTTATTATATTAATATATATGTAATAAACTTTCTGTTAACATAATGGTCAAAACCAATTATTTATTGTATAATCTATAGATCGACCAATTGCTTTTACTTTATATTTAAAACTATATTTTATAAGTAGACTCTGGAGATTGTATATTTTAATTTCACACACCATGCTGTCATGGTAGAATGTATGTTTTTCTTTTAAACTGACCATCTGCATATGTACTACTATGTACTTACCATCTGCATATGTACTACATGTACTTACCATCTGCATATGTACTACATGTACTTACCATCTGCATATGTACTACATGTACTTACTACATTCAGTGAACAAATGATTTGATTTGATTCGATATCACTTACTTTATTATCACAAGCGCGGCAGAATTGTGGACTAAGAACTAATACTATTACTGTTTGGAATTGCAAGAAGTAAATGAATTGAATTGCATTAAACGGCCGCTTGGTAACCGCTGCTCTTGGTAGAGTGCTAACTATAAAGTACAAAATATTTACTAAGTAAACTCTATACGATCTACTTGTATATTTAATCTCATTAGAGACATGACATGATATGACGAAAGATGTCCGTTATGGTGCGTATTAAAAACTAGTTTTTAATCAGGATACAAAAAAGCAATTTGTATTTACAATTAACTCTTACTATTTACTCGATTTGAATATTTTTCTTAAATATATGCAAAAATATTTCCTTAGATGTTTCTATGTAAAAAGCATTTGATTCAGCCACACCTATTAAAAGTAACCTAACCAAGAGCATGTCAGAACATATCTAAGGAGGGTTCCGTAGCGTGACGATTTTCTTTAAATTACTTCAAAAGTTATTATCTGATTTCGCTCAAAAAGGTCTATGAAGGTTTTAGATTGATCTATTAGCATGGAAACATACAAATTTCTATGTTTTATATTTTAGAAATGTCAGGTTATAAGCCACTTTGGAGGCCGATTAATCGAAAAATACTTTTGTAGACTTACTTTTTTAGACTTTTTAGACTTTATAGACTTTGTAAAAGAGTCATGTCTGTAAACGTAACTTTTTTTGGAAATTCCCATTCGACCAGCCCCCCACACTATGGACATTTAATCAGTTATGATAACAAAATCAATTGTACTATAAAAGTAGGTAAGTACTAAAAAAATAATAACTACTCCAAAACTTAAAATGCTACAAAAAAGCACTATGGACTACACTATGGACTAGAATGAAAATATATTTTTCATCCCTACTTAACATATATAGAGCCACCTCTAACATAAAAAACATATATATTTTATGATGCCGAAACCGAAATCTATACACAATCTATAACAATACCAAATGTCATCCATTTATATTCATAATTACTGATGTTAGAAGAGCGGACAGACAGACAGTCGGATGGACGGACAGAGCGAAACTATATAGGTTCCTTGAGTTCGACGGATTACGGAATTAAAAAGAATCCCCAAAAGTAATTTTATGGCCGCATTTCTATGCGGCCTTCTGGCTGTAACGTTATTCTGTACAACTTTTCCACACTGTCAAGAACTTACAAAAAAGTTTAAATTGAAAAATCTCTTGATTTATTTCGCGGCTACAAATAAACAAATTAAAACATTTAAAAAACATTATTTTATACAATCTACTAGATGTTGCCTGCGGATTCGCTTGCCTTTAAATATCTCTATACAGTAACAATCCTTTCTTAGGCATTAGGTAAATTTAAATACTATCTTATACAATAAATGAGACAATCTTGTATATATATATATATATATATATATATATATATATATATATATATATATATATATATATATATATATATATATATATATATATATATATATATATATATATATATATATATATATATATATATATATATATATATATACAAGATTGTCTCATTTATTGTATAAGATAGTATTTAAATTTACCTAATGCCTAAGAAAGGATTGTTACTGTATAGAGATATTTAAAGGCAAGCGAATCCGCAGGCAACATCTAGTAGATTGTATAAAATAATGTTTTTTAAATGTTTTAATTTGTTTATTTGTAGCCGCGAAATAAATCAAGAGATTTTTCAATTTAAACTTTTTTGTAAGTTCTTGACAGTGTGGAAAAGTTGTACAGAATAACGTTACAGCCAGAAGGCCGCATAGAAATGCGGCCATAAAATTACTTTTGGGGATTCTTTTTAATTCCGTAATCCGTCGAACTCAAGGAACCTATATAGTTTCGCTCTGTCCGTCCATCCGACTGTCTGTCTGTCCGCTCTTCTAACATCAGTAATTATGAATATAAATGGATGACATTTGGTATTGTTATAGATTGTGTATAGATTTCGGTTTCGGCATCATAAAATATATATGTTTTTTATGTTAGAGGTGGCTCTATATATGTTAAGTAGGGATGAAAAATATATTTTCATTCTAGTCCATAGTGTAGTCCATAGTGCTTTTTTGTAGCATTTTAAGTTTTGGAGTAGTTATTATTTTTTTAGTACTTACCTACTTTTATAGTACAATTGATTTTGTTATCATAACTGATTAAATGTCCATAGTGTGGGGGGCTGGTCGAATGGGAATTTCCAAAAAAAGTTACGTTTACAGACATGACTCTTTTACAAAGTCTATAAAGTCTAAAAAGTCTAAAAAAGTAAGTCTACAAAAGTATTTTTCGATTAATCGGCCTCCAAAGTGGCTTATAACCTGACATTTCTAAAATATAAAACATAGAAATTTGTATGTTTCCATGCTAATAGATCAATCTAAAACCTTCATAGACCTTTTTGAGCGAAATCAGATAATAACTTTTGAAGTAATTTAAAGAAAATCGTCACGCTACGGAACCCTCCTTAGATATGTTCTGACATGCTCTTGGTTAGGTTACTTTTAATAGGTGTGGCTGAATCAAATGCTTTTTACATAGAAACATCTAAGGAAATATTTTTGCATATATTTAAGAAAAATATTCAAATCGAGTAAATAGTAAGAGTTAATTGTAAATACAAATTGCTTTTTTGTATCCTGATTAAAAACTAGTTTTTAATACGCACCATAACGGACATCTTTCGTCATATCATGTCATGTCTCTAATGAGATTAAATATACAAGTAGATCGTATAGAGTTTACTTAGTAAATATTTTGTACTTTATAGTTAGCACTCTACCAAGAGCAGCGGTTACCAAGCGGCCGTTTAATGCAATTCAATTCATTTACTTCTTGCAATTCCAAACAGTAATAGTATTAGTTCTTAGTCCACAATTCTGCCGCGCTTGTGATAATAAAGTAAGTGATATCGAATCAAATCAAATCATTTGTTCACTGAATGTAGTAAGTACATGTAGTACATATGCAGATGGTAAGTACATGTAGTACATATGCAGATGGTAAGTACATGTAGTACATATGCAGATGGTAAGTACATAGTAGTACATATGCAGATGGTCAGTTTAAAAGAAAAACATACATTCTACCATGACAGCATGGTGTGTGAAATTAAAATATACAATCTCCAGAGTCTACTTATAAAATATAGTTTTAAATATAAAGTAAAAGCAATTGGTCGATCTATAGATTATACAATAAATAATTGGTTTTGACCATTATGTTAACAGAAAGTTTATTACATATATATTAATATAATAAAGTTAAAAATCATATAAATAGTTAAAATGTTAATTTGAGAATGCATTAGGTCACAAAATATTTTAGGTCACAAGATAAATAATTAAATAAGTTCAATGTCGAATGTATTATAATTTAAAAATCACTTCAAAGCCATATAAATAAATTTCAACTTTATTTTTATTTATCAATAATATTACTTGCACTTAATCTAATGAATTTAAGATTTTTGATAATATTGACTAATTGATACAGGTCATTTTTTGTTCTGTAGTATAAATTCATTTATGTCATAGAAACTATTTTCTATAAGCCAAGATGTCAGATTTCTTTTAAATTTATAAATTGTAGGCAATTCCTTGAATTGATTAGGTAAATTATTAAATATGTGTATAGCTTGTATGTATGCATTATCTCTGTATAAATTCAAGTTACACCAAGGGCGGTACAGTTTAAATTTATATCTTTCATTTTTTCTACCCTCCTCTGAGTTCTGTTTAAAGTATTCTGGATGTAGCCTAACAAAGATACAGAGATCTCGAATATACATACAGGCTAGTGGTAACAAACGTAATTTTTTAAACAATGGTCTGCAGCTATCCAAATACCAGGCACCACAAATAGCTCTCACACATTTTTTTTGGATACGAAATGCTTTTTCGATTTCTACCGAATTGCCCCACAACAGCAGACCGTAAGAGAGGACCGATGAATGATGATACATAGCCGTGATAGGCGGTTAGTGCCGCCTCAGCACCTACCGTCTGACGTAATCTACGTAAAGCATAAACGAACCGGTCCAGCTTATTACACACATAATCTATATGGGCCTTCCAGTTACAGTTCTTGTCAAGCATGAGTCCTAAAAATTTAATCGAGTCAACTTCCAAAATATTTGTTCTGTCAAATTGTATATTTAAATTATATTTTTTACTTTTGTAAGTTTGAAATTGAATTAGATGTGTTTTGTTATTATTGATTTTGAGATTATTATTATCAAGCCATTTAATTATTTTTTCCAGAGTAGAATTTAATTCAGCTTCAAAAGTGTCATTACATTTCACGATGAGAGTGGTGTCGTCTGCGAATAGTATCGTTGGATGATGGGTTATTTTAGGTAGGTCATTTATGTACAGTAAGAATAAGAAAGGACCTAGTAGGCTTCCTTGGGGAACACCGAAAGCATTTATTTCAAACTGTGATCTCACAGAAAGTTTATTTTTATTTATTATTCTACTTATTTCGACGCATTGGGACCGATGTGATAGATAGGATTTTAACCAATTGTTATTTTATACAATCTACTAGATGTTGCCTGCGGATTCGCTTGCCTTTAAATATCTCTATACAGTAACAATCCTTTCTTAGGCATTAGGTAAATTTAAATACTATCTTATACAATAAATGAGACAATCTTGTATATATATATATATATATATATATATATATATATATATATAATCGGTTTCTTGAAAACGACTGCAAGTATTATGGACAAAAATGATGCGTTGGAAAGGTCACTTAAACGTTGTTTAAGTTATCCATATGATAACAAAATCAATTGTACCATAAAAGTAGGTAACCCCAACCCCAAACGGTTCAAATATGAGATCCCCACTAAGGTTCTCATATTTGCGCCGCTTGAGGTTTTCCGCCTGATTGGCGGCCGCACCTGCAGAACTCGAGGTGCCCTGGACATGGGACGGAGCAAGTGTATCGACGCAAGTAGCGTCCCATACAAGAGCCCGTCCCACTCTCCAAGGGACCAGGGTCATACCGTCTGGTCTCTTGCCATCGTCGCGCGCCAAACCAGAGGGTTCCAGCACAGCTGGCACTCCGGCGATGACAAGAGCCCGACGGATGAGATCGTTCAGACAGTGATGTCGGGAGATGCGGTCGGCGCTTCGTTTCTTAGTTATCCATTGTGTAAATCTTTTTATTCGTAAGGGGGATAGTGTGTAAGCTATGGAATGTTTTGTCCTTGTCTGATACGTCGGAAAAGTAGCTTGACAGACAAAGACAAAACATTTTATAGCTTATACACTGTATAAATATTTTTATTAGGGGGTAGCGGTAGATGTTGGTTTGACATAATTGCCAATATTTCGTTCACATTCCATACACACAATAATATTTAATCGCGCATCTAAGAGACAAAAGAACCGTAATAAATTTGAAGATTTGAATTAAGACCACAAGACGACCTCTAGTACAAATACAAAACGATATTGTGCGTGCCACATTTCTACGCAATTCGTTCATTAGGTTGAACTGTTGATAGATCGGTCAGAAAAACTTGCGTTATTTAGGTAAGTATTGATTCTATCCTGTCTGTTCTGCTCGACAAATTACACACAGGACCTGGAAATTCCAGCAGCAGGTTCAGAATATCAATGGCAGGTAATCGCCTGCAGCCTGAAGAGAGGTAACTGCCTCGACTTCGCATCGGACTGTAGACTTTCGACGTAGCAAATGAGACGGGTCTAATTTTTAATGTATTGAACATTGAATTGGGTATTTGCCTGCCCTGTAATTTTTTTATTTCTTACTAGATGTTGCCCGCAACATTGTGCGCGCAAAAAAAAACCCGTGGGTACCGTACATTTTGCTGCGATAGAAAGTAGCGTAGGTGTTAATCAGTAGTCTAAACTACTACCATACCAAATTTTGACAAAATCCGTTCAGTAGTTATTGCGTGAAAGAATACCGAACATCCACACATACGTACAAACTTTCGCGCTTATAATATTAGGGGTCAATTCAAACCGAAACGAAACAATACGCGACTGCATTTTTAAGATACCTATTCAAAATTGAGCTATATTAATTACTCAAGAAGATACACGTTTCATTGGAAGAGTCCGAATGTCAAGGTGCACTCCACTACAAAGCGCATGTGCTGTGTATGACTGATGTAATTTGAAACGTGTATCTCTTTGAATGATAAAGTTCAATTTTAATGTCGCGGTGTGAACTTACCCTTACTAAGGATTCAGAATGACACTAAACGGAACTGTTTAAAAATTCACGGCCAAGGGCTCGTAAATAATAGCCATATATCATACCGAAGAGGAATTAACTCCACAATCCCTTTAAAGTATGGTGTTTATACGGCAGGGCAGGGCAGGGCAGACGGACCACAAGCTACCGCGATAACTGTAGCATGCGACCGTAAGTTTTGTAACGTTAGTGGCAGGCGACAACTGCGAGGACATTATATGGCAATTCATCTATATTCGATCCACAAAATACAATATTATGTTACCAGGTTTATAATTGTTGATCGAATATGCAGGATGTAGACAGTAGGTATGTTATGGATATGAAATTTCGGTTCTGGATACGGATAGGAATACGAGAATAATATTATACCGGTAACGGATATGTAATTATTTCGTATAAGCTTTTGCTAACGGCTCCGCCAGCGTAAATACAGTATCTCACGGGATCACTGTACTTTTTCGGGATAGAATGTAGCCAATGTTTTAATAACAGTATAAACTACTACCATACCTAACTTAATCAAAATCAGTAGTTTTTGCGTGAAAGAGTCGCAAATTTTCCTCCATCTATCCATCCATACATCTGTCCATCCTCACATACTTCCACATTTATAAAAGTAGTAGGATTATCCGCTAATTTTAGATAAGGATATACGATTTTTACAGAATTTAAAAAATAAATGACAAAATTTAGACTCCGCCTTTATTAGAATTTATCCGCAACTTTCGGTTACGGTTACGGATTTTTTTTTAAATTTCGGATATCCGTTAGTTTTGGTTACGGTTACGAAGCTCCTTAACGTCCCTACTTGGCAGTAGCTGACGTCTAGGGAGTTGACGTCTATCGCTTCTGGCAATAAAATCTGCTGCTGTAGCAAATTTCTGGTGTCGGCTACTGCATATGTGCGGCGTATAAATATACAGAATATATTATTATGATAAAAAAAATATTTTTTTTAAGGTAGCAGTCGCATTGCCCTTCGCATTGCGAGAGCGAGCTAATGATGATTAGAGCTAATAACCATCTCGATCATGTCAGCTTACAAACATAAAAAACCACATAAAAAACGGGCCTTTGCTCAGGAACTACGATGTCACGGACAAACACACAGACACGTCAAATTTTTAACATCCCTCTTTTTGCGTCGGGAGATATAACGTAGTCAGCGATCAACAGACTGTCGCTGGCTCACGCTGCTCGGTTGCGGTCGTTCGTAGCCCGTCTGCGCCGAGGCTTATAACTCAGGACTTAGGGATGTATGCAAAATTTATAAGGAGTGTTTTATGACCGCTAGAGGGCAGCACAATGCGACATAACAATTTTCCGGTCACAAAATGGACGCACTTCCACACTACATAATGAAAAGTAATGAGTTTTGTGGTCTCTTTTGTCATAATTTTCTACCTTGGAATATTTTTAAGAGTTTACCAGACTTAAGGTTTTTGACAAAAGCTTCTACCCTACAAGGCTCATATGCTTATTTAATGCCTTACACATGTAAGGTCCAAAAGAGCGAACGGGTTCTCTGATGGAAAGGCATTACCATCACCCTTGGATACTGCTAACACCAGAAAAGTTAGAAGTACGTTACAAAGAAAGAAAGAAAAAATAATATATATATTTATTTGGTAAAATAAACACTGAACAACATAAATATACAATAAAAAGAAAACTCAAGAAATTGATGCCCACTCATCGTATGAATTTAGCATTTAGGAGCACCGAAAAACAAATTGTAAAATAATACATCATAATAAAATTTTAAGATAACCTTAAACTTTAAATTTAAAACTAAACGTACAAAAATGAGATCAATTGTGATTTTAACAGTAGATTTCATTATTAGACCCAAGTATGTCTATAAAAATGTTTTAAGTAATACTTCACAATATTGTACAAAGTAAAATAAACACTATTCTGACGTAAATCTTAAGGTACCACATTAATTTCAGAATAGTAAAAGTGCTAACACACGTACGGATTTGGTCGGCAGACCAGATCCGCGCACCAAATCGAGTGTCGCTACAGACGCTCGGATTCGGTCTGCCAGACAGATTTGAAAACTTGACACTAGCGCGATTGATTTTCAGCTCTATTGTATTAGCACGGAGTTCTATTTACCCGATTCCCGAAACCCATTGAGATCGTGCAGTGTTACCAACTCTCAAAAATATTTCTCCCCAAAATTAACCTTATCTATGCCATATCCCTTTTGTAGGAAACGACTGATTTTTTTTCAAGTAGTAAAGTTGCTTATATTCAAGAGTATATTATTCACTCCTGAAAGTTAAGACACTGTCTGAAAAAACACCCGGTATATTATTATATGAAAATTTATTCATAAGGGGAAAGCCCAAAAAAATTGCCCCCACTTAGCCCCACTTAACCCCCTTTAGAATTTTTTCCCCTAATTTTAGGATGAAAATCCCTAATTTGGCAGCACTGAGATCTTTGTCCGGCCCAACCGGCCCCACTACTCTACACACGTTCGGATTTGGTACGGAGCAAACCAAATCTAACGCGGACCGCGGCGGACTGAACAATAATTAATAATTATGTTCGCCAGACAGCTCTACACACGGCCGGATTTCTGGAGCAAACCAAATCGGTGATTCGCTCCTCCGGACCGAATCTGTCCGTGTGTTAATACTTTAAGGATGAAAAGCGTCGCACATTATGTTGTGTCTGTGAATTTTACTGTCACTATCAAAATCACCTTTCAAAAGAGAAACTTACATTTTGCTCCCTTTAACATTTGGGTCTAGTTTATGACTCATATTTTATTACGGAGAATACGTAATCGGCGGTCAAAAGTAATCTAATCTAGTACATATAATATTTAGAAAGTGTTTTGTTATCTAACCAGTGCTATGCCTTTGGGATTTAGTAGTAATTAAAATAGTAAGATCGTAAATGTGGTAGTTATTTAAAATTTCGTTTTAACTTTTAGTTACGAGCCTGGGAGGTATAGAGGTCAGATAAAATGTTGAGATGCTAAATTATTTTAGTATGAATTACAAAGTGGAAAATTTTAAACACAGAAAACTAAAATATAAACGATAGATCGTTGGATTCGAATTTATTGCTAGAAATATGTCAAGTGAGTAGGATCTTACTGATAAGGATCTTACTTTTTGGTAGCATATGCTTAGGTTACTTCTGAAAAAGTCAAAATCACTATATGTGTCCATATGCCATCATCAGGTCACCGCTTTGGTGACAACGAGACCAACTTCAGAGTATACCCTTTACAGAAAAAAATAATTTTGAAAATCGGTCAACAGACGGCGGAGTTATCGTTGAACATACAAAAAAAAAATATATAGCCGAACTTATATAACCGCTTCCTGTTTTGGAAGTGGGTTCAAAAGTCTAAGAAAAAAAAAATTACCATTGACTTGACACATCTGTTTGTATTGATGTTATATAAGGCAAAGTCTTTGCTTCCACTTTAAATCAGCTGTTTCTGTGAGGTTAATGATCTCAACGCCAGTGAAAGCGCAATGTTATTTATATTTTTTCATGTTTTAAATTATTTTTGTGCATAAACGTTTTTACATATGCAGTAGATTATATGCCCAAAATATCCGTCATTGGTTTTGAATGACCGACAACAAACGCAGTGTGTTATTCGTCTAAAACTACACAATACTCGTAGTCCTACTAATATTATAAATGTGAAAATTTGTGAGGATGGATCGATGGGTGGATTGATGATTGTTACTCTTTCACGCAAAAAGTACTGAACGGAACTTCGACGAATTGGTACGGTAGTAGTTTAGGCTCTGGATTAACACATAGGCTACTTTTTGTCCCGAAAATGTACAGTATTCCCGTAGGATACCCGAGATACTATATTTACGCGGGTAGAGCCGCGGGAAAAAGCTAGTAAACAATAGTATCTCATAATTATTATCATCATGGATTAAAGTTTCATTATACAACTTGCATAATCAAGTTTATTACACTGTTTAGTTAGTGCTAGATGTAAGTACTGGAACTTCATTAAACTTTTACAGTGAGTGTGAGGTCGTCGACTTGTTAAGTTTAAATATGAACATTGAAATTAAATGTGTAAGTTCTTTCTAAGATGGATAGGCAAATGTACCTACCCTAACTTTGCCGCTTTTCACTACTTGTGTTTGTCTTTTCACTATAATACGTTTTGTTATTTAAATCAGCTAATTGATTTTACTTTTTATGTTTGCATTTGGATAGAATATCTTTTTCTTCTTTTTATATTTCGCTCCGTAGAGATTCACCAATGCAGAGTGAGTGGGATATAATATTCCAACTTATGTTGAAGTAGCCTGACAGATTTCGAAAGGCTTATCGTTAGATGTAGGTAGATTGAAATAGTGTGTATAATTATGTTTGTTATTAAAACTTAATGTAATTATTGCTTCTACCTATGTACATGTTTCATTAGTGTTATTATAACGTTTGTTATATTTTTCACTATTTAATGATTCTTTCAATGCTGTGTAGGTTAGTACCTATTAGTACCTCGAACAAGTGGCCACTCGAACACTCGCTGCCGACGTTTTGTGCGCACGCATACAAAAAAATGTGTTTGTTAATTAAAGTAAAATTTTAGGTTATATTAGTGCTACTTACGAGTGTGTCTGTCAGAGCAGTAACTCATATCGTGAGGTCAGAATCTTCCAGAACAGTGGAGAAACAGAAGGCGGAAATCCGATGGAACGGAGATACGGAAGATAATGGAGATTTCAAAGGACAAAGAGAAATCGCAACAGGTATGTGCAGTAGAGGAGGATAAAAGATGTTTAGAAGACTTAGGGCCTGTTTCACAATCTTCTAATAAGTGAAAGATAGCTGCGTGTTTTGTCTCTGTCGCTCGATATAAAGGTGGTACCGACAAAACTTCCGAATAAGCTATCCGACACTTATTTGATTATAGTTTAAAGTATAAGATATTCACTTAAGAATGTCTTAAGTGAATATCTTATACTTAAGCCACATTAGATGTTTTTGATTTAGAAAAAAATATTTAAAATTTCGTCTTACAGCATCACCCATCACCACATCTGCGGTGGAGTTGGTGGACGTAAAGGAAACAGTATCTGAGAAGACACCAAACCCGGTAGGTTTAAATATTTTCTGATAAGGCCGGTACTATATGATCCGGAATCCGGAAGGGCGTAGAAAATTCAGAGCATTTAAAATAGAACTCTGCGCTAATACGAAAGAGCTAAAAATCGTACTCATAAGTGTCGAGTCAAATCTCAATGTCATAAATGACAGCTCGACACTCGACACTTCGATCTTCAATTGTGTTGTATTATAGCGCAGAGGTCTATTTTCAGTGCTCTGAATTTTCACAGGCCCGCCGGATTCCAGATCATATAGTACCGGCCTTAGAAAAGGAATACAAATTCATTTTATACTTCCCTTTTTTAATGGGAGTACCACAGGGATCAGCTTTTGGTCCATATTTATTTCTCGATTTTACCGGTGATAAATGTTTGTTATGAATGTTTTTTTTTCTTTCTTTTTTACACAATAATATTGTCTTACATAAAATATTTACATAAATAAATTATATGAAATAAATTATATAAAAAAATATTCAACTTTTTCAGATTGTCGTAGCCTATTTCGTAGCAAACCTTGGAGAAAAGACTAAAGGAACAGTCTACAGTGGTCTTCCCGTACAAAATCCTCGTAGTGTAGGTCACAGTGGCTATGGCAGTAACTATGCCAATGACTACGGGAGTTATGGTGTCCAGTATGTGCTGGGTGTTGGTGGTAAGTCAAATTTTACAAAAAAAACCCTACTAACTGCTAATAAAGTAAAGTCTATTACTTATATATTACGATAAATACTTTTTATCCCGAAAAAGTACAGTGTTTCCGTGGGATACTGTATTTACGCGGGCGGAGCCGCGGACAACAGCTAGTCCATAATCCTACTACTAATAAAAATGTTAAAGTTTGTGAGGATGAATGGATGTATGGATGGATGATGTTTATTACTCTTTCACTCTCAAACTACTGAACGGATTTCGATGAAATTTGGTATGGTAGTAGTTTAGGCTCTGGATTAAAACATAGGCTACTTTTTATCCCGAAAAAGTACAGTGTTCCTTTGGGATACGTTTGGGATGTGTTCCTACAAAATATTAATAATAACGAACCAATTATATAAGCTATACGAGACAAAATGATAAATTTAATAGAAAATAATTTCAAATTTGAAGTATTGTGGATCCCTAGTCATCAAGGTATTGAGGGTAATGAGAAGGCTGATATAGAAGCTAAAAATGCTGCAAACTTGAATTCAATAGACCATTCCATTAACTCAAATGCAACGGATGTTAAAAACCACATTAAACGTAGAATAAAAAAAATATGGGATACTGTGTGGCAGGATAAAAATATAAATAGTAAATTATATGCTATAAGAAATTCTATTTTTGACAAAGCCCCAACTTCGTTTACTACTCGAAAAGATCAGACCGTCGTCACTAGACTCTATGAAAAAGATAGATAAACCTAAGTGTAAATGCAGGATGGATCTAACTGTACAACATCTGTGTAAGCTAGGAACTTACACATACGACTTTGAGCTGAGGGAAGTAGGTATATAGGTTAATGTGAGGGCTGGAGAAATCTGGGAGTGACCTTATTGTTGAGCTGGTGGTTCTGTATCTGGGCGGAGGTTTCTTCTCACTACACTACACAGCTGTTGAGCGGATTATCGATAGATTTATCGCGGTTCGCCGGCGGGGTTGGTATTATATTAACGAGCACAAATAAATATGCGCACACGCGTTCGCGTTCACTAGGTTTCGGGATGAGCTGAAAATGCATCCGGCGCGGAAGGAGATCTCAATGCAAGTGTTTGTCACTCTCTGACAACGCCCCTGAGTCGGTCGGCCATACTTCACGTAGTGATGTCCTTTGTGTTTATTCTAAACGTCGCGCTAGGGTTGGCGCGAACATCCTGGGGGGCCCGCACAGGCGGCGAGCTGAGCCCCATCCTGAGCAGAATCCAGTGGGAGCCGGGCAATCTTGCCGACAGGCCTCCGCAGCTGGCCTTGAGTCGTGTCCAAGTCCACAACTCTGATGACTCCATCCTTCCCAGGTAGCAGACGTGAGATTCTTCCCATCTTCCATTGTAGAGGAGGCAAATTGTCCTCCTTGAGCAGAACCAGTTCTCCAATTTTGGGTGGAGAGGAAGAGGAAAGCCATTTGGAGCGGATTTGAAGGGTATGGAGGTAGGACTTGGTCCAAAGGTTCCAAAAGCGCTGAGGAGTGATTGAATGAGCTGAAAGCGTTTGAGCGGAGATATTACTCTTTCATCTAGAGTCAGCTCGGGGAGAGCTGTGAGCGGACGGCCAATGAGAAAGTGGCCAGCAGTAAGGGGCTGATAGTCCGTGGGATCAATCAAATCAAATCAAATCAAAAATTTTTTATTCAAAATTGGTATTTTTAAATACTCTTTTTGAACGTCGATACTACGTGATGCCTACCACCGGTTCGAGAACTAACCCAGCGAGAAAAGCCGGCAAGAAACTCGTCTGGGGCCATCTTTTACCAAAAAGATGGAAAATTATTCTTTTAAAATCAAAATTATTACAATGTTTACTTATGTCTATGTAACAAATAATAAGATAAGATAAGGAGCCACCTTATTCCCAAGGTGTGCCGTCTTGAATAAAGTCATTAATTTTATAATACGCTTTGGCACACAAACGTTCTTTAACTACTTTTTTAAACTTATTAATGGGAAAGTTTTGAACCTTTTCTGGGATTATATTGTATAAGCGTATACATTGGCCTTTAAAGGATTTACTAACTTTGCTTAGTCTGAACACTGGCATATCTAACTTGTTCTTATTTCTAGTGTTTACACAATGATTATCACATTTCTTTTTGAAGTTGTTTAGATTCTTTCTTACATATAACACATTTTCCAAAATGTATTGAGATGCGACGGTCAGAACTTTTATTTCTTTAAACTTTTCCCTTAGAGATTCAAAAGTCGACATCTTATAAATAGAACGTATAGCACGTTTCTGCAGCACAAATATTGTATTAATGTCCGCAGCGTTTCCCCACAAGAGGATGCCGTACGACATTATGCTATGAAAATAGCTAAAGTAAACTAATCGCGCGGTCTCTATGTCGGTAATTTCTCTAATTTTTTTAACAGCGTATGCTGCAGAACTCAGCTTATCTGCCAATTTAGCAATATGTGGTCCCCACTGTAACTTACTATCTAATGTTATACCTAGAAATACAGTGGTGTCTACTAATTTCATTTTCTCATTATTTAATAGTATATTGGTTTGTGCCTGCGTAACATTTGGCAAGCTGAACATTAAACATTTTGTTTTATTAGAATTCAACAATAAATTATTAGCATTAAACCAATGTACTATTTTTGAGAGAGCACTATTTACCTCGTCATTGTTAGATTGTCGTCGCTTCACATTAAAAATTAGTGAAGTGTCATCAGCAAAAAGTACTATCTCATGCTTATCATTAACTAGATAAGGTAGATCATTTATATAGATGAGAAATAGAAAAGGGCCCAAAATAGACCCCTGTGGTACTCCTAGTTTAATTTTAGTACCATTAGACCTTTTGGAATTAACTTCTACAGTCTGTGTTCTATTTATTAGATAAGAGCTTAGAAGCTTTAGTGCCGTGCCCCTTACACCATAATGGTATAATTTCCTGAACAGCGTATCATGCTCCACACAGTCAAATGCTTTGGATAAATCACAGAATATACCAAGTGCATCCTGTGACCTCTCCCAAGCTTCAAATATACTGCACAGAAGACTGATGCCTGCATCTGTTGTGGACCGACCTTTAGTAAAACCAAACTGATTACTATGTAACAATTTATTCGAGTTGAAGTGAAAAAGTAATTGATTTAGAATAATTTTCTCAAAAATTTTACTTAAAGTCGGTAATATGGATATTGGTCTATAGTTAGCTGGGTCTGATTTATTCCCAGCTTTAAAGAGAGGCATCACCTTGCTGTGCTTCATCAAGTCAGGGAACACGCCACTTTTAATACAATTATTAAAAACTAATGCTAGGTGAGGGGCAATGATGTCAATTACTGGTTTTATAACTTTTGTGGACATACCCCAGAGATCAGTTGTACTTTTAATATTAAGTAATTTAAATGCCTTGATAATGTCTCTAGAGTCTATTTCTTTGAAAATAAAATTTACATCACATTCCTTCACATTATCTCTAAGTAATTTTTCGGCAACTGTAGGTGATGAATTTAAGTTTTTTGTAGTTGAGATCGGAATGTCTGCAAAAAACTTCTCAAATACTGTCGCAACTTCAATGTCAGAACTAACTTTTTTATCATTAATATAAATTTCAAATTTAGAGTTGCGACTGGCGACTCTTCCAGTCTCATCTGCAATTATTTTCCAGATGGTTTTCACTTTGTTTTTAGAGTTCTTAATTTTTTCTTTGATGTGAAGAACCTTCGCCGCTTGACATACCTTCTTGAAAATCTTCGAGTATTTCTTGACATATAGTTTAAAAGCTTCACTCCTGTTCATTGACTTCTCGTTATACAAGTCATACAATCTTTGTCTACTAACAATAATACCTGCAGTTGCCCAGTTACTAAAATTATTTCTTTTATTACTAAATCTGACCGATTTAGAAGTAAATACAGAGTCAAATTGGTTTTTTACTACTTTAAATAAATTATTAAAAGTTTCATTTGGATTAATTGACTCATTCAAACATTGAAAACTTGAAAGTAATTTACTTCTAAATTTCTCAATACGTTTTGTGTTTACAGGAATAAACTCAATATTTTCTATCGGATTATTATCACATTTAAGATCAAATGATGCTAGCTGTCCACAGTGATCAGAGTTAAGTACATTAATTATGTCTTTCCTAAAAGGAGTGACATTTGTGAAAATATTATCTATACAAGTAGCTGTTGTTTCACATATTCTTGTTGGTTCATAAAATAAATTAATTAGATTATACGATTTGAACAAAGATGTGAATCTAACAGTGGTGGAGTTAGAGTCTAATAAATTAATATTAAAATCACCACATACAATAATCTTCTTATTAGAGACACATACTTTCGTCAGCACTTGATCCATTATTTGTTCAAAAGAATCGTATAAGCTTGATGGAGGCCTGTATACACATACAATAATAAGGTGGCTCAACTCAATACAAGCCAACTCAATAATTCGTTCACTAGACAGTTTTACAATATCTTTACGTTCTTTACATTTCAATTTATTATTAATCAAAATTAAGGAGCCACCCCTAATGACATTTTCTCGACAGAAAGAGCTCCCTACTTGGTGATCACAATAGTTAAATATTAATTCATGATTTTTTAACCAATGTTCTGTTACGCATATAATGTCAATTTTAAATTCATTTAAAAATAACTCAAGTTCTAATTCTTTCCCTATTATGCCTTGTAAATTTTGATGCACCAAGTTTATATTAAAATTACAGTTTTTCCCAGAGTTCTTACTAGGCCCTTCGTAGGAGGCATCAGTATAAATATTTCCAGCTAAGAAATTGCTAGAGTGAGCCTCTGTTGTCCTATAATCTAATTTAAATTATTTGGAACATATTCCAAGTTTTTACTAATAAAATTGTCAGTATAAGAACACTGCTCAATAAAAGCAGTGGTCGGCTTAGCCAATTTTTTGGCTTGTCTTAAAACTAAAAAATTATATAGCCATTTAGCTAAATGTCGTGTAAAAAATTTAGATAAGTAATACTCATCATATGTTAGATTATTTAACCTAGAGATAAAAATATTATTAAAGTCAACCACATCGATTTGTGGTAAAGTTTTATTTAAAACTAAACAATTTTGATTAGTAGCACTACACAGTAGGCTGTTCAATTTAAACCTAATATAATTTTCTTTAGTCTCGTGCGGCAGTTTATTATTTGATAATTTGATGTAAGGAAAGGTAAACAATAAGATTTTTTTAATATTTTCTTTGTTACTTAATGTGTCTATATAATCTAACATCTGTTTTTTGTTTATCTTTCCTCTTCTCCCGACTAGTATAACTAAAGTTGTATTGGGGCAACAAGTAGAATTGATTGCCCGGCTAATGATTTGTTCAAATGATGCCCCCGGCAAACAAGTGCTAGTTACTTGTTGTCCCAAACACAATTTATTTAGATACACACCAAGTCCATGGCCTATTTCATCACAGTAAATGCTAATGAAACCAGACTCTGGGGTATGTGTCTGTGTCTTATTATAATATTTTGAGGATTCAGTACAAGCCTTCGACTCTGAACAGATAACTGACTTATTAATATCGTACTGAGAATTATTGATATTTTTGTGGCAATTACAATTGTTATAAAAAGAATTTACACGGTCCTCATTATACTGTCCAATTTCAATCAGGTCATCCATAGCTGATATATGTGCAGAAATTTCTTTCTGCGCTAATTCATACTTTTGTTGAATAAGTGTCAATGAGCAGTGTAACTGTGAAATTTCAGATTGAAGGCTACTTACATCCGCCTCATAGCTAAGCCTAGTATTTTCTAGCTCTTTACAGCAGCTTAATAATTGATTTTTAATAATGTTTTTATTTTTTGTCAACCGTATAAGCTGCCTTACATTTTTTTTGTTTTTTTGCACTAGTAACTCGGTTTTCCTAATACATTTTTTAACTTTAATATACTTTTTAAATTTATTTTTGCTACACATAGTATGATAGTTATTTATTGTATCATCCCCAGTGAGATCTATGGTAGTAATGTTATTCTTTGTAAAGTTATTTCCGTTACCTAAAAGTTCATCGTATAAACATTGAGTTTCTTCCAACTTTTTGCATTGTAACTGATGTTCAAGGGACTTGATATACTCCTGAGCATCTTGCAGCATCTTTTTAATATTATGTGTGTCCTGCAAACATTGTTCATATTCTAATCTACAATTGTCAAAGCCGTCCACAACACTTTGCAGTTCTAAGTTATGGTCACAGATGTTTTCATATTGTTGATTTAACTTGTTAAGTTCTGATTTTAAATCCACATTTTTTTTCAAAATTAAAAGCATTTCCTTTTCACTTTCTTCACGTTCAATGAGTAGCTGCTGGCATTGATCCTTTGAGTCCTTCAACTCCTGAAGAGCGACCCGGAGCTGCTCTTCTGACCGGCGAGCTAAGTTTGAACGTGTCATCATTTTGCAGATGTATTTATTCCTGATATCTGAAACTGAGCACAGTAATTATTTAATGGGGTGATATTGTAAAGCAAGTGTTCACCTCCTGCTCAAATAACACTTGTCAACCCCAAATGTTGCTTCAGTTGTACAGTAAGTACACAGGAAAAGGTAGAAATTAATGCAGCAAAATGAAAAAATTAAAAGAAGAACTTAAAAGAGAAGAAAAAATATTAAAAGGGGAAAGACAGAATAGACAGATTAAAGTAGTGACTGAAATCTGTGTATACTGTACTTTATTCAGAAAATAAAGAATACTTGTGTAATTTAACAAATTTGAGTATGACAGGGCTAAATTTTATAAATAATTACAATAAAACTACAACAACAAAACTAGTGTATTTCTATACTGTTATACTATGTAAGTGTTTGGAGTGGGTTAGTATTGTTTTTTAACCTCTACTTGTTTTAACAACAGTCAAGCCAAGAGAGTAAATCAAGACCTATTTGATTAGTAATTTGTATAGGTTACTGAATGTATTTACATAGACAAATATGTAATATTTATAGCAATAACAGTAAAATAACGATAATAACTAACGTATATTATAAGTGTTTATGAGTCGGCTGGTGTATGTTCATCACCTTTTCAGCTTCTACTACGTTAAGCTAAGAGAGAACTAACAAAGCCAAAGTGTAAATGTTTTGAGTGACTCAGGGTAAGTATTGTGTAGTATTAGGTATATATTGTGTAATATTGAGCAGAAGATGAAGTGGTATGTGAATAAAACACTATACTCCCCGGGTTTTTCGCAGAATATCAGGAACAAAATTCAAATTCCACTTTGATATTGTAAAGTTCGTTGGTGCAGTCAGCTGTCACTTTAAAACTTGTTGAAATTCACAATAAAGTCTACTCGCTTGTAAACTATTTATTTTCGTCCATATTTACACACTAAATATTAGTTTTACGAACACTAATAGCGTAAAATAGTAATGTAATATAATAAAAAACAATTTTTAAATCGGGAGATACAATTCTACGTAACGTCTCAAATGTTGCCACACGAGAAAAAAAAAAAAAAAAAAAAAAAAAAAAAAAAAAAAAAAAAAAAAAAGAAAAAGCCCTACAATCCATTGACTTGATTTGAGCAGAAACGGTCCGGCGAAATCTGTTGATACGTGACTAAATACGGGCTGAGGTATGACTCTATCAGCTGGCAGGTCAGCCATGATAGGTACTTCGGGCTGAGCGCGGCAACGGAAACATCTTATGCATTTAAACGTTCTGTGCCTTATAATGCGGCGGGCAGATAATATCCAAAATTGCTGACGTAAAATAGCATGTAGCGTGTCCGTGCCAGGGTGGCAGTGTATGCGATGATAGTGATCTATTATGAGGTCTACGAGCGGACTAGAACTAGGCAAAATGAATGGGTGTTGAGCATCGTATGTGAGTTCCGAACGAGTGAGTCTACCTCCTACTCTGAGGAGACCGTCCTGCGTAAAAGGCGACAGACGTTGTAGTCGTACTGTGCAGATTCTATCGGTTTGCAGGCGGTGAATATCTTCTGCGAATGCATTCTGCTGTACAAAGCGGATCCAGAAGAGTAATGCTTCTCTACGTTCACTTACAGTTAGAGGGCCTAGTTGTCGCGAGTTTGAATTTAGTTTACAGTTACGAATGAATCGCCTCATGTAGGCAGTGACACCAGTTAGTTTTTCTAAAGAGCTGAAGCGAGTGAGCAGATCACTATCGACACCGGGTATCGAGAAATTGCATGGTACGTATTTTGGTTTGAGCCCTGGCAAGTCTTGTCGAGTATGAGCTGAAGGCATCTTGGGCCAGGTATCCTCTGGCAATTTGAGCCAAGGAGGAGACCACCATAAATCATGAGCGGAGAGAGCTTGAGCTGATAATCCTCTGCTTGCACAGTCAGCAGGATTTAATTGGGAAGGTACATGACGCCACTTAAGTGTGAGTGAAATTGAGTTAATTTTTGTTACTCTATTTGATTCAAATGTTTGTAAACGATGGGGCGGAACTTTTGCAAATATCATGAGTAGAATGAGCAGAATGTGTAGAGTGAGCCGACTGAGTATAATGAGTATGAGTAACATGAGCAGAGCCAACTTGAGCTACAGGTGAATCGCATGAGTGCTCAACGAGTCCTATGAGTGCAAAATCAAAAATCGTGCCGAAGGTTATGGGCTTCCCCGGGCCCAAAGCAATCTTAGTACCATCCAAAACGTGAACCAAAACGTCTGAGCCGACTAATAGATTTTATAGTTCGCCTAAATATGGCCGCTTGCGATTTTGTAGGCATGTTTAAAAATATATGCGTGTAACTAAGTTAAATATTTAAAAGTAATGAGCGGAAAATACGCGCGCAATTAATTAAAACGCAGAAAATAGATTTTAATAATGTGCCGACAATGTATACAATTTTATCATAAAATGTGTACGAGTTAATTAACAAATGAGCTGACCGATCGCCTGATGCTAATATAGTATTAGTGTATGTTTGATGAGCGGAGATTAATGCGTTAGAAGTCGTCTGTAATATTATATTAATGTCCTGAAGTTTGAATATAAACAAATCTTAGCGGGCGCGTTAGAAACAAAATAACGTAATGAAAACAATGCAAGTAGGTATGAGCAGTTTCAATCTCAACAGTGTGCCGACTTATTCAAAACAGCTGTAACGTAACACCTATAATATATTTGTATAAACACAGAACGTCGATAAGAATTCTTATTTAAAACAGCTGTAACGTAATACCTAATAATATTTTTGTATAGACACAGAACGTAGATAAGATATGAATTCAATGTGAAGGTCACTATTTATTCTATGAAGAATACCTAATTGAGAATGAATGCAACAGCTGTTGTTTACGCACGGGCGCCGTGTAGGTACCTATTACCTACAGAATGCACAAAAATCAAGTACCGAAGCGAGCCGACGATGTTTGTATGGGCACTTGAGATGTTATGCGACTCATAACTATTAAAATAATGCTAAGTTAATTAATATTGTGTTTTAAAAATTGAGAATATGAAGATATAAACGTTATATATAGATAAAATACTTAGTAATGCAACGACTATTCACAATTCCGTTATGAGCCGAACGCAATTCACAATACGCACCAGTTATTACTTATTTTATATGCGAGTCAAACATTAAAATATTTTGTAAGTAATTAAGAGCTGAGAAAATTATATGAGATATTATTGGCACAAATTATGTATTAGGTACGTTAGGGAAGTTCTGGAATGTTCGAGTTCTTTGTTCGACAATAAGCCAACAACCTACCCACTATTTTTTTTTATTTATTTTTTTGGGTTTTTCCTATGAATTTATGGGCCGAAATATGCACAAAATAATTTAAATAATTAACATATAGGTTAATATCAAAGTACAGAATAGGGGTTTAATGTTAAATGTGCCGAATTGATAATGGTAGTGGACTGTAACTTGGTTTTAAAATGGCGGGGTGGCCTGGCCAGAATTAAATGGACAAAATATAAATAATCGAGCTGATTTTATGTGCAGAATTGGGCGGAGTGGAACTGTAGGTGCTGGTTCTAATCAGGCCCAACGCCGGTAATAGGGAGAAGGGCTTCACGAAGGCTCGATGGGCCAAGAAATGTGTAAGCTAGGAACTTACACATACGACTTTGAGCTGAGGGAAGTAGGTATATAGGTTAATGTGAGGGCTGGAGAAATCTGGGACTGACCTTATTGTTGAGCTGGTGGTTCTGTATCTGGGCGGAGGTTTCTTCTCACTACACTACACAGCTGTTGAGCGGATTATCGATAGATTTATCGCGGTTCGCCGGCGGGGTTGGTATTATATTAACGAGCACAAATAAATATGCGCACACGCGTTCGCGTTCACTAGGTTTCGGGATGAGCTGAAAATGCATCCGGCGCGGAAGGAGATCTCAATGCAAGTGTTTGTCACTCTCTGACAACGCCCCTGAGTCGGTCGGCCATACTTCACGTAGTGATGTCCTTTGTGTTTATTCTAAACGTCGCGCTAGGGTTGGCGCGAACAACATCTGTTAGTAGAATGTCAGGCTTATGTTAGTAAACAACTATCATGTAACTTACCTAGCAATATAAAGGATTGTTTAAATAATAATGGATATATACAGACAATTAACATCGTTAAAAATATAAATATGTATGGGAAAATATAGATGTAAATATAGTAGTCGCTAATGACCTTAGCTTTAAATAAATAAATTAAAAAAATAAAATAATAATAAACCTTTTATTATTTTTGATACCAGGACTCTTATTTAATGTAGAAAAATATAATTGTTTTTGTGTCAAATGCTCAAAGCTGATACTTGAACATTTCTGTACAAATATACTTTTCCATGACTTCAAACAAAGTGTAAATGTATGTTATCGTTTTTGTACTACCCAAAACCATTCTACTATTAGCGTCATTTCACACCGAGACGCGACGCGGCGCGGCATTTTTAAGATAGCAATTCAAAATTGAACTTTATTCACTACACGAGAAGATAGACGTGTCATTGCAAGATTTCGAATTTCTAACTGCACGCGCTGGTCTTGCAATGAATTGTGTATCTTCTTGTGGTAGTAAAAAAATAAAAATATTTTCAATCGTTATATCTTAAAAACGCCGCATCGCGGCGCGACGCGTCGTGGTGTAAACTGACGCTTAACGTAATCACAATACTTTCATAGAATAAATAAACGTTAGATTGCTTCACAGAGTTCTATGAAACTGTTTTCGTGGAAACGGCTATAAAACGTAGGTTTTATACTAGTACAATAAAGAGGAAAGATTTGTTTGTTTGCATCGAATAGGCTCCGAAACTAATTGACCGATTTTTATGAAATTTGGCACAGATATAGAGTAGACCACGGGGAAGGACATAGGCTACTTGTTATTGCGGCAAATGTACGGTTCCCGCGACATTTCTTTGTGCGCGCACGATGTCGCTGGCATGAGGCAACATCTATGTACATCTATGTAGTAAATGTTTAGCTATTGCTATGAAGCTTTGCTCGCTGCAAGAGGTTTTTAAGCTGACTGTGTCGGTTAACTAATCTTTTAATCCTTTTTAACTCATAGCTATTAAGAGTCTGTCAATTCCAAATTCCATTTGCTCAATTTGCATCTTATTTAGACAATTTTAATGTTTCTGCATTATATGTTAGTTTCATTTCGAATTGGATGTCGCTCGCAACTTCGAATTCGAAGCTGTACATTTTGCCGCCATACATAGCCTCGTTTTTTTTTTTTTTTTTCTTTATCCTCCCGTCTAAGGTCCTCCCGATTTGTTAACTGAATTTCATTAGAATCAGTAAAGTGGCTTAGGCGTGTTGACATAACAAACAAACAGACAGAGAGACTTTTGCATTGGCAATATTATGTAAACTATAACATTATTATGTATTTATTCTCATTGTAACCGACTACGGTACTTTTAATTTACGTAGTCGGGTTATAGTTTTTTATAAAATTGTAGTTCCTCATATATATGTTACATATATATGTATATATGTTACAGGTCACCTGGCACTAAATAAACCGTACCTCGGATACCAGCGCAACCCAGCATCCGGGCCAGGATACGGATACAGTGGATACGGATATTCGACACAAGGTGAGTTATAAGTTATAACTTTGAATTGTGTATTTGTGTTATAGCCTACTAGCGTTTGTCCGCGGCTCTGCCCGCGTAAATTCATTCTCCCAGGGGGACACTGTTCTTTTTTGGGATCAAAAGTAGCCTGTGTGTTATTCCAGAGCTTAGACTAGTGCCATATCAAATTTTATCAAAGCATCCGTCCGTTTAGCATCCATCCATCCATCCTCACAAAGTTTCACATTTACAATAGTAGTAGGTTAAAATAAGTATGATCTCAACATAAAATTCTCTTTTTTAGAGATCCTAACAAGTTAAAGTAAAATGAGTTTCAATTTAATTTATTTCGAAATCGATTCTAGTTTTTCAAATTTTACAGTTAGATTACAAAATAGCAGCTTCAAAAGTAAAGTTGGCAAATTGAAAATTTTATTCGGTCATATTTTTTGAAGGTGATCATGTGCGTTATTTACGAAATATAATACACAATTTATTATAACCATTAAAAACCTTACTTTTCAGGTTACCCAGTCCTGAGTAAGTTCGCCAGGAAGCTGCGCCGTATGAAGGATCATCTTCACTTCTGGCGGGGCTTTACTAAACGTCTGCTCTGAGAATTGAGATATTATTATATCAATTTTCAGAGTAGACGCTGCCCGTGACTTCGTACGCGCAAAGAGATATCCCACGGGAACTTATCTGTTGATTCGAATTCTAAACTACTACCATACCAAATTTCGACAAAATCCGTTTAGTAGTTATTGCGTGAAAGATTAACATACGTCCACACATCCACACATACAAACTTTCGCGTTTATGATAACTAATAATTGTAGCTTTAAACAGTTATAAACATGAACCAATAATCCCCTTACATCATCAACATATAAGCCCCTGTAGAGCTTCTGATGATGACTTCAAAACTAAAAGAATTTGTATTGTTGTATTGGATAGTAATAAAAAAAACATAATTTTATGACTAGAGGACAGTGGCTAGTGGTCGAAATTCGACCATTATTTTAAGGGTTCTATTGCCTCTTAGATACGCAATAATGTAAATGTAAAATATATACCCCCTTACTAATAAAAAGATTTACACAACGGATAACTTGAACAACGTTGCTCCCTTTGTCTGATGCGTTGGAAAACTTAACAGACAAAGACAGCAACTTTGTTTAAGTTATTCATTGTGTAAATCTTTTTATTAGTAAGGGGTATAATAGCTACAAACCTTATACAAGCGCAGTAAAGTGTAACACACTACCCCACTCACTGTGTGAGGGTTGGGTGTGTAACTTTATTTTTATAATATTTTAGTGTTTCTAAAGGCGCGTCTCCTGCGCGTGTTTTTTTCGTAACATTACACAAAACATCGAAACATTGGGGCATGGCTATACACATTTGTGTAGAAATATACAATGTTTTTATCTTCCGAGACGGACGGAAAACATTCCCCTCGCGGGTAGAGAGGGGAAGAAATGATTCATTTCTTATGTTGATAAGTTACGTTAAACCAGTCACATGACCATTAAACATAGAAATACGGAAGAAATTATTTATCAATTCCAAATCGGTCTTCTATTCGTAACTCCTGATAAATACTAAAATTGCGGGTCAGTAAATATGGCCTAACTCGAAATCTGAGGGTCTAAAAAGGCCACTTGAGATGTTTCATATTATGTTTCATATATTTTTTTCCATACAAAAATCCTGAAATGGTAAAATGGCTACAGGATTATCTGATTTCATCATATAAGAAAACATAAATTTTGGCAGTTTTCAATAGAAATGCGTTAAATGGCGCACATATGAGTTGAAAAAAATATATGAAACACCTATAGTGGCCTTTTTTGACCCCGTGTGTTTTCTCCTAGATTCTGCATCTGCAATCGCTAAAACTGCGAGTGCGTACGTCTTCCTCATCGGAACTCATGATCTTGTCCACACAAAATGTTTTGTTTCAATCAAAAACATTTTCTATAGCTGAAGACAGCTTGTGTATGAAATCAAATGTTTTTCTTTCATGTGTTCTGTGTAATGTTTCGAAAAAACATGAGCAGAAGACGCGTCTTAAGCATTATGTAAAAAATATTATCTTTCTGCAAACCTTCCTCCACATAAACTAGGAATGTGCCAAATTTCATACTCTTTTGCTCGCACAATTCTCGTAACACTGTACTTAAAGTTTTTGCTTCACGTCTTAGTGTATTATATTATTGTTAACAAAAATATTAAATTCGTTATTCGACCAAATTAATGTGTCATTGTATTTTTTACTTCACACATTTACTATGTGATATTTAAATTGGTATCACCACTTTTTGTTTGGTGACGAGGACACTGATTGATTAGCTAATAGTTTAAGTGCCTGTTTCACAATGTTCTAATAAGTATCGGATAGCTCATTCGGAAGTTTTGTCGCTGCTTACTTTATATAGAGCGACAGAGACAAAAAATGCAAATAAGCTGTCTGACACTTATCCATAGATTGCGAAACAGGCCCTAAATTTTTTTATGATAACCTTATTAATTTTACAAAGAAGTTAATAATATCATTTAATATTCAGAAATCCACATGATGTCTGTCTTTTAGCTGACGGTTTAATATCGACATAGCTGATCATCCATCAGTCAGATATGTATTTGAAGACAATACTTATTATCAATTATATTCAAAACAAGATAGGTAGGTGTTATGACAAATATTGTATTTCAGCATAGATCTGTTACTACTTACTAGCTTTTTCCCGCGGCTCCGCCCACGCAAATAGAATATCCTACGGGAATACTATAATTTTATGGGATAAAAAGTAGTATATGTGTTAACCCACCCAATAAGCTTAAACTACCACCATACCAAATTTCATCAAAATCCGTTCAGTAGTTTTTGCGTGAAAGAGTAACAAGCATCCATCCATCCATCCTTACGAAATTTCACATTTACAATAGTAGTAGGGTAGACGAGGTATGTTGAGGCAAAAAGTGTCCTCACTTTTACTGTTTGGGGCAGTTAAGGTTTGAGAGTTAGAGTAGTAAACTCTAAGCCCCACTTCTCGCAGCGCACTTCAGCGCAGATCATGGTTAAAATTAACTCTGGGTAACGATATCTTGCCTCCACTTTCATAAATACAAAGAACGACAGAAATAACATGATATTTAAAACAGGGTTAACTTTAAACCAGACCTGTGCAAGTGGGCCTAACATTTTTTTTAAGTTTTTAATTATTTGATCTAAAGATGGAGTTTCCAAAATTTCAAGATCACTAAATACTAAAATTATCCTTGGTTAAATATTAAAAAAGTATTAAAATTCACGTTATGAGACATCCAAATGACTTACGTATTTAGTAGAACATGTAACTTTTATCGTGGAAGTCAGGTTATCGTTTAGATAACAGCTGACAAAGACCGTCTGAAATGTTCTTAATTAGATATGTAGCTTGTCCTTTGTCGGATAACCGTGTGGTATATTTGGTGGCATATTACTTATTAGTGTAGAACTATGAATTAACGGAAATTTTGGTACCAGAATATTATGATGTCGAAAATTATTTAAAACGACTCGAAATGTAACCAGACGACTTAGCCAACATGCGATCGTTAATCACAATTACGATCTTCGAATTAAAAATATATTATGGGACAAGCTTTTCCGCGCGACTTCGTCCACGTGTATCCCCATTGCACCACTGTGGAGTTTGTATTTCGAAAAACCATTTTTAACGGATTTCTAATGATAATTCAACGTAATCCGATATTTGATATTTTGAGGCTGTTGATATTTCACTATACAAACTATGGACCCCCAGTTCACCCCTTTAAGGGACGAAATTAAAAAAGCTATCGAATACGTACTCAATAACTTCTATTTATTTTAGCGGATGTTAAATTTCATGGAAATCGGGACAAATTTTTTTCATACAACCTTTCAACCCTTATTTTACACACTTAGATGGTGAATTCTAACAAATCCTGAAATACGTATTTCATGAAATATAATATTTAAGAGCATTAATCTCAATTTTCATTTAAATCAGTGCAGATTTAAAGATTTTTCATAAAAATTTTAGAAAAATTAAATAAAAAGTAAACTAAGTAACTCACTTTATTTAATGAACCTATTATACCCTGTTTCCCCTTAAAAGGAATAAAAAAAACCATACCTACATATACCTATTTATCTTACGCCGTATTTATATACCTTATTTCCCTTAAATACCAGGGGGTCTAAAAAGGTCACTTTAGGTGTTTCATATTATGTTTCATATATTTTTTGTGTGCTCACTATTAATATTATGTGCGCCATTTTATGCATTTCTATTGAAACCTGTCAAAATTGATGTTTTCTAATATGATGAAATCAGATAAATCATGTAGCCATTTTACCATTTCACGATTTTTGTAAGGAAACAAATATATGAAACTATCTAACAATCTGTAATTGGCCAATTTTAAAATTTGTATTGATAGCTCACTAAAAACTTAACGCGATAATTTATGTTGGCACAGTCATCTGTGAGATGTGAGAGTGTCAGAAAGAGGAACAGATAAATAGATACCGTAAAATGGGGGGAAATCGGGACACTTTCGAAGTTTGACATCAATTTTTATTGCTTTTTTCTGCCCGATATCTAATAAAAATCTTATTTAGTTGCTTCCGGTAGTCTGTATTTTTATTTACAACGCATTTTAATGTAAGTTTTAAACGGAAAATCTACAAATAGTAAAAAATTAATCGGGGTTAATCGACTTTTTGACAGGGCTGACAGTTACTTGAAACAACAAATCGATTTTAAAAATCCTTATAATAATGTAACTTTATGTTATATTATAATCCTTATAATAATGTAACATGTATTATGTTACGCGGCGTACCTAATACGTTATAAAATATCATGTTACGTACGTAACATAATATTTTATTATATCATTTACCTACTTAATATTGTTCAAAATATACAATTTCGTTACAGCAAAATCATTCTGCTAATAGCGCTTGACAATCTTCGCTTTGTATGGAAATGACGAATGGAATGGTCGAATAAATTACCTTAACAATTTATGAATCGTGACAACCCTATCTATAAAAACCCAATTTACCCATTCGCATTTATCCAAGTTTCGTCCCAACTCCCAACTGACCTCATTTGTGGCCCAATCCCCCACTCATTTGACCCTTTACATCCCGTAGTTCGACCCGTTTCCCCATATTTTTTTCTTTAATTTGTCTCAGAGAGATTTTGTTCAATTATTGAAAAACAGAATCCATTAAATCACTTAACTGATATCTTAATCGAAACCTGAGAAACTGATACTAAAAAATAAAAATACAGACTTCGCTATGACATAAATATTGTGAATTCAAAAGAAACTTTAAATGTTTTAAAGAGCGAAAAACGCACGTTATTGACCCTACACTTTCAATCCGTTTTTTATTTTATTCAAATGAGAGGACCACTCAATATTACCACAATATATAAGGAAATGTTACAAAGTTTAAATGTAATACCTATCATTTATTAAATTATGAAAGAATTAGGAATAGTCAGGTCGCAAACACTTTCTCCGTTTTGTCCCATTTCACTAGACCCTATTCCCCCCATTTCACGGTACATAGTTAGCTTTCGATTTTTTTCTTTTCGATTTCACTACTACAAGCGTAATACAGTGTGTTCGCGAATGTGTGGAAAAATTGTGGGTCGTTGAAAGGGACGTCAAAATTATCAAAATTGGATCGTTCTATGAAAGCTGTTTCTATGTTTGCAAGTTTATTATATATTTTTTACTCCGTGATACCGGTGAAACCCGTCCAGCTTCCACGTCTACCATATACCGAATGATGTATAGATTTTGTTGAGAGTTTTGTTAGATCACGTCAAGAGCAACTATTGCCTTTCGATATACTTCAATAATTCACCTAAACACTTCGTCCTTGATATAGCTAACTATAGCTAACAACTATTGGCAGTACACGTTATTGAAAGAAATATAAAAAACCGGACTAGAGAGAATGGGAGTCCCGCAGTTTTTGCCGAGCCTCAAAATGGGTGCCGAATGATTGCAAGAAGCAGCAATTTTTTTGTCGTTTTTCATTTTAAATAAAAAATTATGCGTCGTTGAAAATAAATTTAATATGTTTTGAAATGTTCACATCAACCCCTTTTCATAATTCGGATGCCCCAATTGAACTAGTAGCTTCAACTTGAAATTTCTACTTTAAGTATTAAAGTTTAAGATTTTAAGCTGATAAATAGAGATATAGCCGGGCAAAAATTTAAATTTGCCCATTTTGCACTGCCAGTTTTACAGACCTTCTAACTTATTTGTATGACTGATGTCATATGAAACGTGTATCTTTTTATGTAGTGAATAAAGTTCAAATTTTAATAGCTATCTTAGAAATGCGGCGACGCGTATGAATGAATGAATTACAAATGTGCAATTTTCGGACTTTATCTTTGTAGGTACTACTAGAGTAACAATGTTACTTGTCAAATTTCATAGTTCGATGTCAGCGGGAAGTACCTGCCTGATTTTTTTTTTTCCCTTGAGAGTGTAGAAATAACGGCCGTATATTTTAAGTCAGATTTTTCTATAGCTTCAAGGGACCGGAGACCTGAGAGTGAGTATACTGTAAAAATTTCAACTCGATACTCCTACCAGTTCTCGAATTAAAGGAGATTAGACAGACAGACGGACGGAAGGACAACAAAGTGATATTATCAGATTAAATAAATATAGTGATATTATACAGGTTTCGTTTTTTCCTTTTGTGATCTAAGAATCCCTTAAAAATATATTAGTAAATAAAAGTAAACAACTTATTTTCTTATAGAAAGGAATAATAACGAATGTTGTTTACAAAGTAATTACAGAAAAACTGAAGGTAATTCAGTGAACAATTTAGTTTTTATTATGCCTATTTGTAGCAGGCACACAAACCATTCTATTTGCTACCTATTTATAAATTTCTGCTTATTGAAACCTATTCACTTACCCCCTTACTAATAAAAAGATTTACACAATGGATAACTTAAACAACGTTGCTGTCTTTGTCTGTCAAGTGACTTTTTCAACGCATCAGACGGACACATTTTAACGCATCAGATTTACACAACGGATAACTCTGTTGTGTATATCTTTTTATTAGTAAGGGGGTATGTAAACAAAAAAAAAAAGAAAATAAGCCGAATAATTTTTGTCGTAGATTTTTCTCTATGGTATTTTTTTATATAAGTCTTTTATAAACTTCATCTGAGGTTTAGCTAAGAGCCTATTCGTAACAAGTTTGCTGCTGAAAAAACTAACAGTAACGATTTACGATTCAACTTTAAAAGAACAAAATTTTTTTTAATAAAAAAAATACGTGTGGCACTCGGGGACTGCTATGCTATTGCATAGTAAGTCTACACGCATACGTCTAGTCGCACGCACACAAACACCGTGCCGAAGTCTGCCGAACTGAAACGACGTTAGACAATGCACGGCATTCAACGCCGCACCGCTGTGCCGGTCGGAGTGGGGGGTGTTTGGTTTATTTTCGTTACGGAATTTCTTGATTCGGTCGCCGCGCTCAAAGGCCGCGATAAAAGCTATGCAATAGCTTAACTTACCCTACTGCGCAAACTATACCCGGGTTATTATTACGAATATATTGACATCCATACATACATACACACATACATATACTGCCAAAATTATTACCCTTTCTTTTGGCGTCGCCGTAGTCGGGTTCAAAATAACTATCGAAATAAGTCAGTCGTGTGCCTGCGGAAAGAGCATAGCAAAAACGCGAACTCACATTATAAAGCGGTTCACAGGCACAGCTGCGAGTCTCAAATTAAAAACACACAGCCACAACGACATCTGTACGCTTACAAATTGGTGCACTTTGTAAAGTGTAGTGTACCTATAAGTAACTCGGTTTTAGACGAGTGTTCTACAATATATTGTGACGAAAATGAGGCGTGTGGCCTCGCGAAAACATTTGACAGCGGCGTAAGCGTAACGTTATGGAATGATCCTTACTAATATTATAAATGTGAAAGCGTGGATGTTTGTTACGCTTTCACGCAAAAACTATAGAACGGATTTCGATGAAATTCGGTATGGTAGTAGTTTAGACTCTGGATTAAAACATAGGCTACTTTTTATCCCGAAAAAGTAGTGTTCCTGAGGGATACTATTCTTACGCGGGCGGAGCCGCGAGCAAAAGCTAGTAATTGTATAAAAATCTGTCAAAATCGCCCATACAAATTTTAATCGATAACGTTACTTTTACGCCGTTGTCAAATGTTCCTGTTACGCTGCTTCCATACAATACGATAGTACGTCGAGTTGCCACTCTGGATCGGGGATGTTGTAGTATCCTCGCCGGTAAAAGACAATACAGCACAACAAACACACCAAAGAAGGAATGGGGTAGTACTCACCAGGTATGCCAGTGACGCCGCTGAGCGAAGGAAGAACAGCCTCCCGAGTGATGTCCAGTGTCATTGATAGTTTTCTTACTTTCCTTTGGATACCGCAGCCGGCCGGCTCTTCGATGCTTTTAATGAAAGAATATAAGATTCCATACGCGGTAAAATCGGTAATTTTGAGGCGAATTCTATATTGAGCTGACAGAGGCGCTAGCGGCGCCAGATTTTGTATCGCACAATGCGATTGGTCGAAATGTGAGCGTTGTATTTACGTACATAGTAATAGTAATATTTAGTATTTTATATAGTATATTTAATATTATTTATTAAATATTTTATATTTAATAATAATACTTATTATCGTAACTATTTTATTTTATAATTTTAGATTTCAAAACTAATAGGCCAGGGATGGCGAACCTTTATGTATTAAAGTGCCATTTTTGTAAAGAAATGTTAAATGAGGTCAAATTTTTCATTGTATTTTCGAGGCGTATTTCAAGATTTTTTTTCCGTTTTACCTGTTTAAACTTTAAACCCAAAACGTCAGTACTAAATATTAAAATATGTTCTTTAAGTCAAACACGAGTGAGCAGAGTGAGCGAGCAAAAATGTTTACCATGTTTCAGTTAAAATATGTTCAAACTAAAAACGGTGAAGAACCATGAAGTTCGGAAAAACAACCGGCTAAAACAGAACATCGGTACTAAATAATACAAAACGTTGTTTATATTGAACGCGAGCGAGCGAAGCGAACGACCAAACTTTTTTCCTATTTAACAGGTTAAATCTGTTCAAATGTTATACCCTAAAAGACTGAAAATATGAACATTTTGTAATTTCTGATGTTGCAAAATAGATGACGAATAACGTCCATTATGTTAGGTTTTCCGTATAATACCTACTTCACACTTTTTTCGCAGTACTTAATTACAAAATTTTGTGATGTGTGACGTGCCATCCACGTAGGTTCGCTATTCCTGTAATGGCGAACCTACGTTTGAATGGTGAACCTATTCTGTCAAAAAAAAATTTCATACAAGAAAAAATTACGCCATCTTGGTTTTCACCATACCTCAAATGTCAGCCATCTCGATTTCACCATACTTCAAATGTCAAAATGTCCCCAAAAACTTCAAAAGTGGGGCTATTTAAGTGGGGATAGTTTTTGCCTCAACATGCCTCGTCTCTAATAATAGGTCTTTACCTATGAAATTGCCGTTCTGCAGTACTGGCCATTTCAAATCAAAATAATTTTTGTTTGGCTAAGAATTCTAATTTCAAATTAATCTTATTTTAAAAACATGGAATTCTTTTTCCAAAAGTAGTCATTTGTTTATTGATTAGTGTTACATTTTCATCGCATTTCAATCTATTTTGTCATCATGGATAAGTTAAAAATTCGAGTAATTATGGAATATGAGTACCGTCGTGGCAGCAACGGGGCACAAGCGGCACGCAACATCAACGACGTTTACGGAGCTAATACTACAAACCAACGCACCACCTGTTATTGGTTTGCTCGCTTCCGTTCTGGAAATTTACACCTGAAAAATGAACCTGGCGGTCGTCCGAAGACTTTGGTCGACAATGACGAATTAAAGGCGATTGTGGAAACTGATGATACACAATCTACGGCTGAATTAGCAGCAGCTTTCTACGTTAGCGTCAAAACAATATTGGTCTATTTGCGTCAAATTGGCAAGGTAAAAAAGCTTGACAAATGGGTGCCCCATGAACTCAATGATCGCCAGCGCGAAGTACGCGTCGAGACGTGCCTTGCACTGCGCAACAGACACACAAATGAAGGAATTTTGAACCGCATTGTTACCTGCGATGAAAAATGGATTCTCTTTGATAACCGCAAGCGCTCAGCAAGTTGGTTGGTGGTTCCTGGTTCAGCACCTAAACAATGCCCTAAACGAAAACTTACCCCTAGAAAAGTGATGGTCACTGTTTGGTGGTCTAGCGCCGGTGTGGTTCACCACAGCTTCTTACCAAACGGGGTGAGCATTACTGCAGATGTGTACTGTGAAGGACTGAACAAAATGATGGAGAAGCTGGCACATCTCCAACCAGCATTGGTCAATCGCTCGTCTCCGCTGCTCCTGCACGACAACGCGCGACTCATACTGCACAGCAGACGGTCTCCAAGTTGCAAGAACTGGGGTTGGAGGCTCTCCGTCATCCGCCCTACTCACCAGACCTTGCGCCTACAGACTACCACTTTTTACAGAAATTTGGATAACTTCATGGCGGGAAAAAAATTCAATACCCGAGAGACAGTACAAAATGCCTTTAATAATTTGTTGCCTCCCGTCCATCTGATTTCTTTAAGAAAGACATCAATAAACTACCACTGCGTTGGCAAAGATGCATTGATTGCATGACTATTTCGATTAATACAAATAAAAAATACATGAAAAAAAATCGTTTAAATTTATTCATACAAAACGGCAATTTACGACCTAATATATACTATTTAGTAATCTATGGTTATATGTCTATGCCTAATGACAACTTGACTCGCGGTAAATTTAAATGTTACTTATTAAATAAATACATAATATAATATTCGTTAGAAACGGTACATACATTATATTGCATACATTATGTGACCACGCGGGCCACCTTTCTCTGGCGTTTAGCGAATAATCTCTCTTCGTTATTTTCGTGGACTATATTTCAGGAAGTATCTGGCGTCGCCAGGTGAATATGCAGTAATAATTAGATGAAATGGAAAGGTGAAAGGGGATACGCTTACCGAATTGCGGCTTCGGCGAATGGCGTCTTGCAGCTGGAGTTTTCGTCACCTCCTTATGTTCACAACACTTTAGTCTTCCCAGAGTTCTTATAACGTGCGTTCCTATAGGAATATGTCTCACTGTCGTGGGCGGGAACTAGTAGCGGAAAGGTCTAATAACACATCGGCGGCGACGCGACCCTTGCAATATATTGTAGTCGTGTATCTTCGTATTTCGTCGGTTTGCGTCGGAGAGGAAAGGTGAGGGAAATACTGCTTATCTATCGATATTATGAGATGCCATTCATAGTGGCGTTCGACGCTCATAGATGCCGCTACCATTATGTATTTAGTTTTGTCAATAAATAAGTGTTATTTCCGTAAAAGGTTTGTTGGGACAACTGTTGAGTTGGGAAAATATATAAAAAAAACTATGTGTATTGGCTTCATGAACGAAATAGGACCCAAAACAATGATTTTTCAAATTATAACTGTTTGTCTGTACCTACGTTTGCTCTCGCTAATCTCAGAAACTACTAGATTTTGATAAAATGTTGGTATGCCAGTAGTTTCCATCCGGTTATCTAATAAATAAGGTAGAGACTCCAACCGGACGGCAACTTGCACTACCGAGCTGAGGATAGAGCAGAGATCCATGCCAGACACTTGGAACGCCAATTCCAACCGCTGCCCACGAACGCAACGGATCACGTCCGGATGGTCTCCGAGGAGGTAAAGGTCTTTCTCCTTTCCCCCCCCCTCGCCCCCTACCTTCTCCTTCTCCCCGAGAGAGGTCCAAAGGACTCTCTCTCGTCTCAAACCTAAAAAGGCACCTGGCGCGGATGGTATCCCCAACGCAGCCCTCCGTCAGGAACAGTTCGGTTTTAGGTCCCAGCTGAGTACCACCCTCCAGCTGGTACGCGTGATTCACCACCTTTCCGTTGCGGCCAACAAAAAGAACTCGTCAGTCGCGGTCTTTTTAGACATGGAGAAGGCGTTCGATTGTGTCTGGCACGAAGGTCTCCTCTATAAGCTGATCCGTGCCGACGTTCCCCCCTCCCTGATAAGGCTCATGGCCTCATTCCTCACCGGCCGGACTTTCCAGGTACGTGTTGATGGAGTCCTTTCAGGTGAGTACCCCATAGCAGCGGGAGTCCCCCAAGGCAGTGTGCTCTCTCCGGGGCTATACAGCTTCTTCGCCAGCGACGTGCCCAAAGACCCCGGCACCATCGCAGCGCTGTACGCGGACGATACAGCTTTTATCGCCAGCTCGCTGAATCCCGACCATGCCGCCATCAAGCTTCAGAGGACGCTGGACCTCCTCCCTGACTGGCTGAGCAAATGGAGACTCTCTGTCAACGCAGGTAAGTCCCAGGCGCTCGCCGTCACCACGAGAGCAAGTTTTCCAGCGCCTCTGAAGATTGGAGACGCCGTGATCCCATGGGGAAGAACGGCGAAATACCTCGGGGTAACTATTGACCGCCGACTCTCCATGCGCGCCCAGTGTCAGTCTGCGGTGGCCAAGACTGGAGCAGCCATAGCCCAGCTGAGACCAGCCTACGCGTCCCCCCAGATTCCTCTAAATATGCGGTTAGCCCTCTTCAAGACTTATGTCAGATCCCGCCTCACGTACGCGGCACCTGCGTGGCACCACCTGCTCTCTGCGCCCCAGAGAGCGTCGCTGCAGAGAGCCCAGAACCGCGTGCTTCGCCGAGTCGTAGGTGCCCCCTGGTACGTGAGGAACGACACCATATCTAGAGACCTGAGGGTGGAGAGCGTCGAGGCGTTCGTGGCCCAGCTCTCCTCCAGACTTTTCGCGCGTGCGGATGCCTCGCGCCTGGTCGAACTAACCGACCTGGCGCCCTGGCACGCTCGCCCGCCCGACCGCCACCGCCTGCCCAGGGACGCCGTCCCACCTGGGGACCCAGCGGAGCCACGCAGCCCGCCCCATCGCCCTGAAGAGGAGGAGCCTAGGCGCACTGGAGCGCCACACCCGGCGCACTGACGCGCCTCGGCGCAATCTGCGCCACCACCATCGTGGGATTGTATCCCCCTTCACCTTCCCCCTACATCGGCAAACCTAATGCCGGTGCAACCTTCTTGCAATCTCGTCCGGGGTCTGGCGAGTGGCAGCCCTATTGCCACCCTGCCGACCCCGTGGCGTATCTTCCCCCCCGATATCAAAAGTCGGGGCCCGGAAGCCCCCAAAAAAACCCCTATCCTTTTTCCCCAGGTCGCTTGTTTCCGCGGTCCGGCAAACGCGGCGCGTGTGGGAGTGGACCCAAACACGTTTCCCGGCCCCCGGGTCGGGACCCCCACGCGCCGTTTGGAGCCGTCCGCTGGTCCTGGTTGTGCCTGGATTGGCAATACTTCATCCTTTTGGTTTTTGTGTTGCCCTCCCTTGGGTTTCCCCCGCGTTCTGCCGCGGGGGTCTTCCCCTAAAACAGACTATATGCGCCCAGTATTAGTACTGGGTGCGTCTTCCCACCCCAAGTAGAGGGGCTTTAGCCCCTGGTTTTGGTTCCCCGCCCAAGGCCCTTTTCAGGGGCCCGGCGCGCGAGAAGAGTCTCCCTTCTCGAAATCCGCGAGGTCAGGCTTCACCTCCCCTCGCAGATTGCCGCGCCGCCGCGCCGGGCCATGGCCCTATTGGTCCCAGGGTAAATACGCCGCTGCGCCAGCCGCAGAAATCACGAGTTCACGACAGTTTTAGGACCTATAAATTCCATTAAGTGTCGGATAGCTTAATCGGAAGTTTTGTCGCTGCTTACTTTACATCGAGAGACAAAACACGCGAATAATCAATCTGTCGCTTATCAGGAGAATCCAGTGAAAATAATGTAGGCCCTATAACTATACGATAATATTTATTTCTGTTTCTTGAGTTACCAACTAGCAATATAAACGAAACCACGGCCTGTTTCAACTCAATCAGAATCATTAATATAAATGAACACTCACAGTAGCACTTGAACGTAACGCCAAGGGCTATACTTTGACCCCTTATAATTAAATACTACTTGAATTACTTCTTTGATAAGTCAGTAACGATGATAAATTTATTGCAAAGTATCCTTTGAACGGTTTGTACATAAATTAATCTCAGTTATAATTTCTTAAGCAGATTAATATTTAATACTAAAGGCTGGACCTTATTTATTAGATAACCGGATGGAAACTACTGGCATACCAACATTTTATCAAAATCTAGTAGTTTCTGAGATTAGCGAGAGCAAACGTAGGTACAGACAAACAGTTATAATTTGAAAAATCATTGTTTTGGGTCCTATTTCGTTCATGAAGCCAATACACATAGTTTTTTTTATATATTTTCCCAACTCAACAGTTGTCCCAACAAACCTTTTACGGAAATAACACTTATTTATTGACAAAACTAAATACATAATGGTAGCGGCATCTATGAGCGTCGAACGCCACTATGAATGGCATCTCATAATATCGATAGATAAGCAGTATTTCCCTCACCTTTCCTCTCCGACGCAAACCGACGAAATACGAAGATACACGACTACAATATATTGCAAGGGTCGCGTCGCCGCCGATGTGTTATTAGACCTTTCCGCTACTAGTTCCCGCCCACGACAGTGAGACATATTCCTATAGGAACGCACGTTATAAGAACTCTGGGAAGACTAAAGTGTTGTGAACATAAGGAGGTGACGAAAACTCCAGCTGCAAGACGCCATTCGCCGAAGCCGCAATTCGGTAAGCGTATCCCCTTTCACCTTTCCATTTCATCTAATTATTACTGCATATTCACCTGGCGACGCCAGATACTTCCTGAAATATAGTCCACGAAAATAACGAAGAGAGATTATTCGCTAAACGCCAGAGAAAGGTGGCCCGCGTGGTCACATAATGTATGCAATATAATGTATGTACCGTTTCTAACGAATATTATATTATGTATTTATTTAATAAGTAACATTTAAATTTACCGCGAGTCAAGTTGTCATTAGGCATAGACATATAACCATAGATTACTAAATAGTATATATTAGGTCGTAAATTGCCGTTTTGTATGAATAAATTTAAACGATTTTTTTTCATGTATTTTTTATTTGTATTAATCGAAATAGTCATGCAATCAATGCATCTTTGCCAACGCAGTGGTAGTTTATTGATGTCTTTCTTAAAGAAATCAGATGGACGGGAGGCAACAAATTATTAAAGGCATTTTGTACTGTCTCTCGGGTATTGAATTTTTTTCCCGCCATGAAGTTATCCAAATTTCTGTAAAAAGTGGTAGTCTGTAGGCGCAAGGTCTGGTGAGTAGGGCGGATGACGGAGAGCCTCCAACCCCAGTTCTTGCAACTTGGAGACCGTCTGCTGTGCAGTATGAGTCGCGCGTTGTCGTGCAGGAGCAGCGGAGACGAGCGATTGACCAATGCTGGTTGGAGATGTGCCAGCTTCTCCATCATTTTGTTCAGTCCTTCACAGTACACATCTGCAGTAATGCTCACCCCGTTTGGTAAGAAGCTGTGGTGAACCACACCGGCGCTAGACCACCAAACAGTGACCATCACTTTTCTAGGGGTAAGTTTTCGTTTAGGGCATTGTTTAGGTGCTGAACCAGGAACCACCAACCAACTTGCTGAGCGCTTGCGGTTATCAAAGAGAATCCATTTTTCATCGCAGGTAACAATGCGGTTCAAAATTCCTTCATTTGTGTGTCTGTTGCGCAGTGCAAGGCACGTCTCGACGCGTACTTCGCGCTGGCGATCATTGAGTTCATGGGGCACCCATTTGTCAAGCTTTTTTACCTTGCCAATTTGACGCAAATAGACCAATATTGTTTTGACGCTAACGTAGAAAGCTGCTGCTAATTCAGCCGTAGATTGTGTATCATCAGTTTCCACAATCGCCTTTAATTCGTCATTGTCGACCAAAGTCTTCGGACGACCGCCAGGTTCATTTTTCAGGTGTAAATTTCCAGAACGGAAGCGAGCAAACCAATAACAGGTGGTGCGTTGGTTTGTAGTATTAGCTCCGTAAACGTCGTTGATGTTGCGTGCCGCTTGTGCCCCGTTGCTGCCACGACGGTACTCATATTCCATAATTACTCGAATTTTTAACTTATCCATGATGACAAAATAGATTGAAATGCGATGAAAATGTAACACTAATCAATAAACAAATGACTACTTTTGGAAAAAGAATTCCATGTTTTTAAAATAAGATTAATTTGAAATTAGAATTCTTAGCCAAACAAAAATTATTTTGATTTGAAATGGCCAGTACTGCAGAACGGCAATTTCATAGGTAAAGACCTATTATTAGAGACGAGGCATGTTGAGGCAAAAACTATCCCCACTTAAATAGCCCCACTTTTGAAGTTTTTGGGGACATTTTGACATTTGAAGTATGGTGAAATCGAGATGGCTGACATTTGAGGTATGGTGAAAACCAAGATGGCGTAATTTTTTCTTGTATGAAATTTTTTTTTGACAGAATAGGTTCACCATTCAAACGTAGGTTCGCCATTACAGGAATAGCGAACCTACGTGGATGGCACGTCACACATCACAAAATTTTGTAATTAAGTACTGCGAAAAAAGTGTGAAGTAGGTATTATACGGAAAACCTAACATAATGGACGTTATTCGTCATCTATTTTGCAACATCAGAAATTACAAAATGTTCATATTTTCAGTCTTTTAGGGTATAACATTTGAACAGATTTAACCTGTTAAATAGGAAAAAAGTTTGGTCGTTCGCTTCGCTCGCTCGCGTTCAATATAAACAACGTTTTGTATTATTTAGTACCGATGTTCTGTTTTAGCCGGTTGTTTTTCCGAACTTCATGGTTCTTCACCGTTTTTAGTTTGAACATATTTTAACTGAAACATGGTAAACATTTTTGCTCGCTCACTCTGCTCACTCGTGTTTGACTTAAAGAACATATTTTAATATTTAGTACTGACGTTTTGGGTTTAAAGTTTAAACAGGTAAAACGGAAAAAAAATCTTGAAATACGCCTCGAAAATACAATGAAAAATTTGACCTCATTTAACATTTCTTTACAAAAATGGCACTTTAATACATAAAGGTTCGCCATCCCTGGCCTATTAGTTTTGAAATCTAAAATTATAAAATAAAATAGTTACGATAATAAGTATTATTATTAAATATAAAATATTTAATAAATAATATTAAATATACTATATAAAATACTAAATATTACTATTACTATGTACGTAAATACAACGCTCACATTTCGACCAATCGCATTGTGCGATACAAAATCTGGCGCCGCTAGCGCCTCTGTCAGCTCAATATAGAATTCGCCTCAAAATTACCGATTTTACCGCGTATGGAATCTTATATTCTTTCATTAAAAGCATCGAAGAGCCGGCCGGCTGCGGTATCCAAAGGAAAGTAAGAAAACTATCAATGACACTGGACATCACTCGGGAGGCTGTTCTTCCTTCGCTCAGCGGCGTCACTGGCATACCTGGTGAGTACTACCCCATTCCTTCTTTGGTGTGTTTGTTGTGCTGTATTGTCTTTTACCGGCGAGGATACTACAACATCCCCGATCCAGAGTGGCAACTCGACGTACTATCGTATTGTATGGAAGCAGCGTAACAGGAACATTTGACAACGGCGTAAAAGTAACGTTATCGATTAAAATTTGTATGGGCGATTTTGACAGATTTTTATACAATTACTAGCTTTTGCTCGCGGCTCCGCCCGCGTAAGAATAGTATCCCTCAGGAACACTACTTTTTCGGGATAAAAAGTAGCCTATGTTTTAATCCAGAGTCTAAACTACTACCATACCGAATTTCATCGAAATCCGTTCTATAGTTTTTGCGTGAAAGCGTAACAAACATCCACGCTTTCACATTTATAATATTAGTAAGGATCATTCCATAACGTTACGCTTACGCCGCTGTCAAATGTTTTCGCGAGGCCACACGCCTCATTTTCGTCACAATATATTGTAGAACACTCGTCTAAAACCGAGTTACTTATAGGTACACTACACTTTACAAAGTGCACCAATTTGTAAGCGTACAGATGTCGTTGTGGCTGTGTGTTTTTAATTTGAGACTCGCAGCTGTGCCTGTGAACCGCTTTATAATGTGAGTTCGCGTTTTTGCTATGCTCTTTCCGCAGGCACACGACTGACTTATTTCGATAGTTATTTTGAACCCGACTACGGCGACGCCAAAAGAAAGGGTAATAATTTTGGCAGTATATGTATGTGTGTATGTATGTATGGATGTCAATATATTCGTAATAATAACCCGGGTATAGTTTGCGCAGTAGGGTAAGTTAAGCTATTGCATAGCTTTTATCGCGGCCTTTGAGCGCGGCGACCGAATCAAGAAATTCCGTAACGAAAATAAACCAAACACCCCCCACTCCGACCGGCACAGCGGTGCGGCGTTGAATGCCGTGCATTGTCTAACGTCGTTTCAGTTCGGCAGACTTCGGCACGGTGTTTGTGTGCGTGCGACTAGACGTATGCGTGTAGACTTACTATGCAATAGCATAGCAGTCCCCGAGTGCCACACGTATTTTTTTTATTAAAAAAAATTTTGTTCTTTTAAAGTTGAATCGTAAATCGTTACTGTTAGTTTTTTCAGCAGCAAACTTGTTACGAATAGGCTCTTAGCTAAACCTCAGATGAAGTTTATAAAAGACTTATATAAAAAAATACCATAGAGAAAAATCTACGACAAAAATTATTCGGCTTATTTTCTTTTTTTTTTTGTTTACATACCCCCTTACTAATAAAAAGATATACACAACAGAGTTATCCGTTGTGTAAATCTGATGCGTTAAAATGTGTCCGTCTGATGCGTTGAAAAAGTCACTTGACAGACAAAGACAGCAACGTTGTTTAAGTTATCCATTGTGTAAATCTTTTTATTAGTAAGGGGGTAAGTGAATAGGTTTCAATAAGCAGAAATTTATAAATAGGTAGCAAATAGAATGGTTTGTGTGCCTGCTACAAATAGGCATAATAAAAACTAAATTGTTCACTGAATTACCTTCAGTTTTTCTGTAATTACTTTGTAAACAACATTCGTTATTATTCCTTTCTATAAGAAAATAAGTTGTTTACTTTTATTTACTAATATATTTTTAAGGGATTCTTAGATCACAAAAGGAAAAAACGAAACCTGTATAATATCACTATATTTATTTAATCTGATAATATCACTTTGTTGTCCTTCCGTCCGTCTGTCTGTCTAATCTCCTTTAATTCGAGAACTGGTAGGAGTATCGAGTTGAAATTTTTACAGTATACTCACTCTCAGGTCTCCGGTCCCTTGAAGCTATAGAAAAATCTGACTTAAAATATACGGCCGTTATTTCTACACTCTCAAGGGAAAAAAAAAAATCAGGCAGGTACTTCCCGCTGACATCGAACTATGAAATTTGACAAGTAACATTGTTACTCTAGTAGTACCTACAAAGATAAAGTCCGAAAATTGCACATTTGTAATTCATTCATTCATACGCGTCGCCGCATTTCTAAGATAGCTATTAAAATTTGAACTTTATTCACTACATAAAAAGATACACGTTTCATATGACATCAGTCATACAAATAAGTTAGAAGGTCTGTAAAACTGGCAGTGCAAAATGGGCAAATTTAAATTTTTGCCCGGCTATATCTCTATTTATCAGCTTAAAATCTTAAACTTTAATACTTAAAGTAGAAATTTCAAGTTGAAGCTACTAGTTCAATTGGGGCATCCGAATTATGAAAAGGGGTTGATGTGAACATTTCAAAACATATTAAATTTATTTTCAACGACGCATAATTTTTTATTTAAAATGAAAAACGACAAAAAAATTGCTGCTTCTTGCAATCATTCGGCACCCATTTTGAGGCTCGGCAAAAACTGCGGGACTCCCATTCTCTCTAGTCCGGTTTTTTATATTTCTTTCAATAACGTGTACTGCCAATAGTTGTTAGCTATAGTTAGCTATATCAAGGACGAAGTGTTTAGGTGAATTATTGAAGTATATCGAAAGGCAATAGTTGCTCTTGACGTGATCTAACAAAACTCTCAACAAAATCTATACATCATTCGGTATATGGTAGACGTGGAAGCTGGACGGGTTTCACCGGTATCACGGAGTAAAAAATATATAATAAACTTGCAAACATAGAAACAGCTTTCATAGAACGATCCAATTTTGATAATTTTGACGTCCCTTTCAACGACCCACAATTTTTCCACACATTCGCGAACACACTGTATTACGCTTGTAGTAGTGAAATCGAAAAGAAAAAAATCGAAAGCTAACTATGTACCGTGAAATGGGGGGAATAGGGTCTAGTGAAATGGGACAAAACGGAGAAAGTGTTTGCGACCTGACTATTCCTAATTCTTTCATAATTTAATAAATGATAGGTATTACATTTAAACTTTGTAACATTTCCTTATATATTGTGGTAATATTGAGTGGTCCTCTCATTTGAATAAAATAAAAAACGGATTGAAAGTGTAGGGTCAATAACGTGCGTTTTTCGCTCTTTAAAACATTTAAAGTTTCTTTTGAATTCACAATATTTATGTCATAGCGAAGTCTGTATTTTTATTTTTTAGTATCAGTTTCTCAGGTTTCGATTAAGATATCAGTTAAGTGATTTAATGGATTCTGTTTTTCAATAATTGAACAAAATCTCTCTGAGACAAATTAAAGAAAAAAATATGGGGAAACGGGTCGAACTACGGGATGTAAAGGGTCAAATGAGTGGGGGATTGGGCCACAAATGAGGTCAGTTGGGAGTTGGGACGAAACTTGGATAAATGCGAATGGGTAAATTGGGTTTTTATAGATAGGGTTGTCACGATTCATAAATTGTTAAGGTAATTTATTCGACCATTCCATTCGTCATTTCCATACAAAGCGAAGATTGTCAAGCGCTATTAGCAGAATGATTTTGCTGTAACGAAATTGTATATTTTGAACAATATTAAGTAGGTAAATGATATAATAAAATATTATGTTACGTACGTAACATGATATTTTATAACGTATTAGGTACGCCGCGTAACATAATACATGTTACATTATTATAAGGATTATAATATAACATAAAGTTACATTATTATAAGGATTTTTAAAATCGATTTGTTGTTTCAAGTAACTGTCAGCCCTGTCAAAAAGTCGATTAACCCCGATTAATTTTTTACTATTTGTAGATTTTCCGTTTAAAACTTACATTAAAATGCGTTGTAAATAAAAATACAGACTACCGGAAGCAACTAAATAAGATTTTTATTAGATATCGGGCAGAAAAAAGCAATAAAAATTGATGTCAAACTTCGAAAGTGTCCCGATTTCCCCCCATTTTACGGTATCTATTTATCTGTTCCTCTTTCTGACACTCTCACATCTCACAGATGACTGTGCCAACATAAATTATCGCGTTAAGTTTTTAGTGAGCTATCAATACAAATTTTAAAATTGGCCAATTACAGAGTTCACTGTTTACACTGTTTACACTGTTTAAACTTGAGTTTTTTCTTTCGTCGTGCAACAATATAATCAAAAAATTTTACTCTATAATGTAGTTTCATTGGCTTTGCTTGAAAAATTGGTTTGCTTATAATTTTTGATTTGTTCGGAAATTTGGAATTGGGGGGGGGGGGGGGGGGTCTGGACACCGGTAAAATATTTTTGTGATTCTTTTTTTTACATCTACTAGAGCTCCGAGGAAAGCTCGGTTCGGTTACCCAGGTACTATTTGTATTATGGGAATATTATGCACGTATTTTGTATTTTTTTAATATAGAACTATCTTGTTTGAAAAACCGTGTAGTACAATCATATTTTGGAAATCATAGAATAGAATGTGGGAAGAGTGGATGCCCAAAGGGAGATCTCCGACGGAGCGAGGTGGTATTGCTCGGTCAGGCCGAAGCCCATTTGTATTTTTGAGAGAAGGAGACTCTTCTCACTCGACGCCGGGCCCCTGAAAAGGGCCTTGGGCGGATACCAAACCCAGGGGCATAGCCCCTCTATTTGGGGTGGAGATGACGCGCCCAGTACGAGTACTGGGCGCATGAGTCATTGGGTTTTAAGGGAAGACCCCCCGCGGCAGAACGCGGGGAAAACCCATGGTAGGGCAGCCGACAACAACAAGGGAGTGACGACATGCCAATCCAGGCCCGACCGAGACCAACGGTCGGCTCCAAACGGCGCGTGGGGGTCCCGACCCGGGGGCCGAGAAACGTGTTTGGGTCCACTCCCTCACGCACCGTGTTTACCGGACCGCGGAACGAACAACCTGGGGAAAAGGGGGAAAGTTGTTTAAAAACTTCCAGGCCCCGACCTTTTATGTCGGGGGGGGAAGGTACGCCCCGGGGACGACGTGGTGGCAATAGGGCTGCCACTCGTCAGGCCCCGGACGCGGTGTGGACATGATTCGCCGGCATCTGGTTTGCCGGCGAAGGAGGAAAAGGTGGGGGGGGATTTCAATCCCGTAATGGTGGTAGCGCGGTTGCGCCAGAGAGCGCCAAATGCGCTAGGTGCGGCGCATTAGTGCGCCTGGGCTCCTCCTCTTCGGGGGCGGTGGGGCGGGCTGCGTGGCTCCGCTGGGTCCTCCGGAGGGACGGCATCTCTCGGCAGGCGGTGGCGGTCGGGCGGGCGGGCATGCCACGGCGCCAGGTCGGTAAGTTCGACCAAGCGCGAGGCATCCGCCCGCGCGAACAGCTTGGCAGAGAGCTGGGCCACAAAGGCCTCCACGCTCTCCACCCTGAGGTCCTTGGCGATAGTAGTGTTGCGGACGTACCATGGTGCGCCCGCAATTCGGCGCAGCACCCGATTCCCATTTGTATGAATTTCAGAAATCGTATATATAGTGCCGATATTTGAAAACTTCGATAGCGCGATTCAGGATTGTGGCGCTTATTGTTCAGCCACAATAACAAAGATATCATGAATGTTTAAATGAAATGAAATATATAAATATTATGTATGAATATTGGCCATTTTTTTTCGCCATTTATTTTATTTTATAGTTCAGTATATTTTTTTAAGTACATTTAAATTTGTTCTATGCATATTCCTTATTATTGATGAGCTTTCGAGGTTTCTGAAAAGTTTTGAATTTGAAAAAAATATATATATTTGAGTTAAGATAACACAAAATTATATTAATTTGTTAAAAAGAAGTTTGCCTAGGCAATGAAATGAGTAGAGAAAACTGAAATATTTCTTTTAATAGAAATAGTCAGCTGTATCAATATGCAAAAGGTAGAGGGATAGAGCTTTGACCATAAATTCATATTTTTAACCGACTTCCAAAAAAAGGAGGCGGTTGTGCATTCGGCTGTATATAAATATATATATTTTTTGTATGTTCAACGATAATTTCGCCGTCTGTGGCCCGATTTTCAAAATTCTTTTTTGATATAAAGGGTATAATCCCAAGTTGGTCCCGCTTTCGTCAAAGTGGTGACCTGATGATGGGATCCATGAGGAATCGAGGGAACTCCTCGAAATTTATATGGACAATCGATATATATAGACCTGCAAGTATCAATGTCTTTGAAATTTTGCTATTGCCAAAATTGTTCGTGATCATCATCATCACTATAGTATATTTAATGCTTGACTGCTATATTTTTGCCGCCGACTATAACAATAGATAATAATTATTATTTTATAATATAGTATCTAATCTTTATTATCACTGGTAACTGTTTAGTAGGTCCGCAGATCGGTAATGCTTATTTGGGCAAATACCACGGCCTCACAGAAAACTGGCATAAAAGAACGCTTGAGTTTGTTTTGCCGACAGAGTGAGAATAGCGGAGGCTATTTTGTATATTTTATAACTTTTTTTAAATAATAATATAGATAATAAATATAACTAAAAAGAGAAAAAATATAATTTTTAAACAAAAAATTAAAACCGACTGCCAAAGTAAAAATTAACAAAAAAGTATGAAATAAATTATTATTTCCTAAATAATTCCCCTTTTAAATTCTGCTACGATTGTAACTATTTATCTACTCAATCATCATAATTTTGATGTCGGTACCAACCAACTTGAACGTGAGTTCTATAAAATATTGTCTTATCAGGATGGTGTTCGGGCTGGTACCGACTTCAAAATTATGAAGATTGAGTAGAGAAATGGTTAAAATTTTAGCCGAATTTAAAAGGGGAATTATTTATAAAGTAATAAATAATAAAAATAATACTTTTTTTTTAATTTAAATAATATAATAATGATTTCTTTTTAATTTAAATTTTTATTAATTTAAAATCTCCCAAGAAAAAAAGCTGGTATTTAGTTCTGCTGTGTTTTTCCAACTTTTTTTTTATAATTCAATGATAAATAATTATTCTACTATCCTACTAATATTAAGAATGTGAAAGTTTCTGAAGATGGATGGATAGATGGATATTTGTTACTCTTTCACGCAAAAATTTCTGAACCGATTTCGATGAAATTTTGTATGGTAGTTTAAGGCTCTTGATTAAAACATAGGATACTTTTTATCCCGAAAAAGTACAGTGTTCCCATGGGATACTGTATTCAGGCGGGCGGAGCCGCGGGCAACAGATAGTGTTGTAATAAAATACATTTATATATACATATAGTTATATTATTACATATTTACAAATCGTCTTAGATATCACAGGCGGGGGTGAAAAGCCCCAGTTGAGTGGAATAAGAAGTTTACAAACTTATTCTAGTCCGAGTATTGAACACTTGGGGCACATGGCGTATGGGGTTTGGGGTACGGGGTTCAGTAGTGTCCATATCCCCCATATCCCCCATATCCGCCGTATCCGCCGAGGCCGTGTCCGTATCCGGAGTATCCGCCGATGCCGGAGTATCCGCCGACGCCGGAGTATCCGGGGTAGTAACCGCCGCCGTATCCACCTGGAAGAGGACAAAAATTTTAAATAAGAAGAACAGTTTAATAGTAAAGTAATTGGTAGTCAAAGATTTACAGATTTATGATCAGAACACAGAAAATATTGTTCTCTCGGTGGGATTCGAACCCATGACCACAGAGCCACAGAGGTAATCTTTAATCTAAAAAATACTTTAAACACATCAAGACATTAAGTCTTATAGAAGAATACTTGAAACTCTTATAGTATTTAAAATTCATAGATATTAAAAAAAATCTTAGACAGATAAATGCCTAACACAAGAATGTATTCATCCCGTAGGCATATTGTGGAAAAGGCTTTCTAAATGTTAATTCAAACTACAATCTATTTCTATGTAATCTAACTATTTGTATTATGTAAATTTTTCCGCCAGTACCTGTCCTCAAAATGTACAAATCGAAAACTAATTTTGCAAGGTAATTATACATTTCACCATGTAATTTATTACATTAGCGACTAATAACGGCGCAAAGGCTACAATAGAATTACCGAGACCGGAGTAGCCACCGAGGCCGCTGTATCCGTATCCGTGGCCGCCGTATCCGGCGCCGTATCCGGCACCGTATCCGGCACCGTATCCGCCGAGGCCGTGCGCGGTGGTGTACGCGACCTTGCTGACAGCTACGGGTGCTGTGGAGGAAAGTCGTTGTTTATGGTTACTAAATTCACAAGACCATCGTAAGTCCTTAGCCCACCTCGAGGCCATGCGCGGGGGTGTACGCGACCTTGCTGACGGCAACGTGTGCTGGGGAGGAAATAGATTGCTTTAGTACTAGGGCTATAGCCCTAGTACTTAAGGGCGATCGAACCAGGCCACATGGGTGTCATCACCGGATGCCAGAAGCCTCATTCGCATAACCATTAGTGGTGAGCGTGCTCTCCATATAGCTCACTCACCGATTTCGGTGGCGATGGCTGGTTTCTTGATGCAGGAGATGAATGATGAACGCAGGAGATATTTTATGGTACATATGTGTGTTACATAAGAGCACTATTCCTTCTCTTTCGTAACCCAATGGGACGGATGACCGACACGACTGGCGAGATATCAGGCGCAGGGAATTTATACATGCCTATCCGACGCCTGGATCAACTTTCTTGTCAGACAAGCCTCTTGTCAGCCTTCATTGTCCTAAACAGACTTGAAAACAACATTTTTTGTTGTTCCAACGTAGGAATCGAACCCACAACCTTCGAAGTCGACAGCCAAGCTCTGAACTACTAGTCAAGTCACTACTGGTGTTTTAATGGGCGAGGCGTGTTTTTAGCACTTTTAGATATGTGCAATACAAAGTTTTGTCTTTCAGTTTGATGCAATCATTTGGACGATAAAACTATTTGTGTCTTTGGTCAATCTTAGGACAAAGTAGTGAAGGGAAAAGGCGGGAAGAGACTGCATTGACTATAACATATGTATCTTAGGCTTAATACATAAAAAAAAAAAAAAAACCTAGGAGGTTTTTATGAGCACTCGTAATTAACTAGCCAACACGTCAGGTCAGGCAATTAAAAAAATGAATTCATGTGATCGTTACATGTGATAACAATTACTGTGATTATGTCTGTTTGTTTGTGGGCCAAGGGCCGTTCTCACGGCGACAATAGCAGGCACTTGGTTGTAGGTACTAACACTTACTAGCTAAGATCTTAACACTAAGCACAGCTTTGCTCTACCTAAAAATTCTAAAAGCATTCAATGATTTCAAAACTAAGGATGGATGTACGTTTGACGGAAAAAGAGATACGCTATCTTGATTTCAGAAGATTTTGTCAACTGATTATACTGCGGTAAGCAAATGTCAAGATGACAAATGTCAAACCTGCACTGCCCCAAACAACCCAAAAAGTAGGGCAGTGTACGTGTGGGTACTTTTTGCCTCGAGCCTCGACATGCCTCGTTTATAATATACAGGTCTATATCTAAAAAGTAACTAAAGGCACTAATGCCTCGTGGCTTTTTCTAATAGCCAACAGAGGTACAAGCATTAATAAAAATATTTTAGATAAAATTCTTTTTCATCTGAAACTAGACTTCTACAGTAGAAAGACTTTAAATTGGAAAATTCGTGAAACCATCAAGTTATATTAAAATTTTGTAATCAACAATTTTTACTTATTAACGAGTCTCAAGTGGCTTAAAACAATGGTGGTTCTGTCTTCCGTATGTCGAAAGACTGAGTAGAGGATATAATGTCGACTTTACGACTCGTACGGTCAACAGTAAAGATTAGCAGAATATATTAATTACGTATTGAATATTATCACTAAATGGTTTTCATACATTGTTATGCAAATAGAGTAAATTTGTTTTTTTTTTTTTAACTTTTTCATTAATTGTTTTTCACATTATATTATAGACGAGGCATGTCGAGGCAAAAAGTGTCCACTCTTAAACTGCCCTACTTTTGGGGGTGTTTGGGGTAATCGAGGTTTGTCATCTTGACATTTGACACAATCTTTTGAAATCAAGATGGCCGTAACTTTTATGAACATTTTTTTCTATCAAATGTACGTCATAGTCCTTAGTTTTGAAGTAATTGTTATTTTTAAAGTAAAAAAAAAAACACGTACACTATTCTGACTCTACATTCTTACACAAACTGAAAAATTACGAACTCTCCGTCACTAAGAGGTTTTAAAAGTAAACATACAGTAAACTTGTGCTCCGCGGAGACGAATGTAGTTCTAATGGCCCCACCTAATGAGTTCGAAATGTTACGGGAATGTAGACTTTTCTTGTGCACTAACGGCCTGTCTACATGTCCACGTCACGTCGTCGTCGACGTAAAACGGTGCGGTGTCGTCGACATAACATGCAAATAAATCAGTTCGCCGTAAAAGTGCACGTCGCGACGCCGGATCGCCGTGTCATGTGAAATTCAGTTACATTCGGCGCCATTCTGAAAAAACATGACGCGACGTACCGTACTACGACCACAGATTAAATAAAGAACAGATAAACAGCTACATAGTTAGCTTTTGATTTGCTTGCGCTACTACAAGCATACGGCGTGTCCACGATTGTGTGGAAAAATTGTAAGCCTTTGAAGGGGACGTTGAAATATTAAAATTTGGATCGATTTGTATCGTTCTATGAAAGCTTTTTCTCTGTACAGAGAAGTAAGTATATCAATTATTATCTTTATATATATAATTCTACTGTACGTGTGTATGTCACTGAACTCCTCCTAAACGGCTGGACCGATTTGAATGAATTTTATTGTATACGTTTGGGTGGCGCCCTGGATGGTTTAGATTCACAAATCAGCCCGACAGGACAACGTCTGTCGGGTCCGCTCGTATTAATATATATTTTCTACTCTGTAGTCTATACTACGATGCCGCGCCGTTTCACGTTGACGATGTCGTGAAGTGGACATGTGGACAGGCCCTAAGATGTAGAGTTTACTTTTGTTAAGTAGTAAAATGTAGTGTCTTCTTATGGCTGATATATTAAAGTTTATTCGCGTTAGGTAAGAAGATCTTATCCGTCATTCGCACATTAGACAAATAATATAATATATATTGAATAATAAAAACGTTAGTAAAGGTGAGTTCACACCGAAACAAGACGATACTCGAGGCGGCGCTGCATTTTAGCAGGCAAGATAGCTATTCTGTATTTAAAATTGAACTCTATTCACTAGACAAAAATATACTCGCTTCATAAGAGATCAGTCTGGATAGTTCAACTCATTCTTGCGCGCGCGCTATGTTTGCATGAGCTTGTGTGCTTTTATTTGTGTGGCATTGACGCGGCCTACTACCCGTACGTCGAACGTATTTTTTTGTAAGCCACACATATTGATCACACGATTTGATCTATCCATAACACTGTACAATTCCTAAAATTAAATTTTAAATATTTCAATTTCAAGAGTAGTTTCATTCATAAACATAATGTATTCGCGAAATGAATGCGCAAATTCTACGGGACTCTTTGAACATAGTTGGCAAGTTTGAAAAGACTTCGGTCAATTTACTCCGACTTTGGGCTCTTGACTATGAAATTTCTCAACTAGCTGGTGCGAATAGTTAGTTGGACTACAGGACTCTATATTATTATGTTAAAAGCTTATTTGTATAAATGTTAGTGCTGTGAAACTTTTCATAAGCTTTTGTTAAGTTGTGCAAATGCTCGCTTTAGGTAAGGTTTTTGAAAGCTATACAGAAATAGCTGTGCATTGAGAGGTAAAAAACAGTAATATAGATAAGGTTGTATGGAAGAAAATGTTGTATGCAGTAAGACCGCCCTTCTGTACAGTTACTATAGTTTAGTTAATGGCTAAAGCTAAACAAAGACAAAGAATACATTGTATTAGTAACGCGAACGTAAACAATCGTCACTCCACCGATGTACACGAATGTCAGCTCGCGGCTGTTGCGTGGCCGGGCGAATGCGGAGGCGGGCGGGGCGGGAGTTTTTCCAGCCAGGACTTTCGTTCAGGGGGTTGGCCGCTAGTCGTTTCGTGCTTTGACATAATTGACAATATAATTTCATACTATTTATGATAGATTTGTTTAATATTATTAATTCGGTGTCAATCTTAGGCTCACGTCAACATGACTGACATTCGCTGGTGCTCGAGCTGTCATTTCTAGAGAGTGTCGCCCCTGTGACAAAGATCACAGTGGCGAAGCGCGAGATCTGCGTAATGGCGCCATTTATTAAGAAATTTTTCTTAAGGGAAGCCGATAAGTTGTCGAGTTGTATAAATGCCTCGCTACTGCTATATATTATTGTTGTGTGTTCAATCGCGTGTGTGTGAACTGTGCACCTAAAGAGTTTTCTATCTATTTATATTCATGGTTATTCTTACATAATTGCTGTTAACGAATGTAACTGAAAAACTGAAAACTATAAAGTTACAAGAAGCTATCTATGATAGAACAATGGAGGCATTCAACCTAGGGTTAAACAATTGGTTCAATGCCTGAAACTGTTTTGTTAATGCCTTAAATCCGACTACGGCGAAGCCAAAAGGAAGGGTATTGATTCTGGCAGTCTATGTATGTATGTTTGTTCCACCGTAGCGCCTAAATTTACTGGTCTTATTTTAACGAACGAAGTATCAATAATGTATTCGTAATAATGTAACCGGGTAACATAGGCTATATAATTTGCGTATTCGGGTTATAGTTTTTAGCTTTTGATTATTTATGTATATCTTTATAATTTAGAACTTGATTATTTATGCTACTTACACAAATATTGTCTTTTTTTAAATAAGGCTACTCATGTTTGAATGGTTTGGTTAGTAAAAAACCATCAAAATAGTTAAGCGTTTTAAACCCTTACCTACCAAAAAGTAAGTAATTTTAATTTTGTAACAAACTAATACACTTAAAACTTACCGCTATATCCAGCTCCGTAACCGCCATAACCTCCATAGCCACCGTAGCCCAGGCCTGATCCATGTCCGAGGCCAACGCCGCTGTAGCCCAGGTTTCCGTAACCCAGGCCGGACAGACCGCGCTTCTCGGTCTTCTTGGCCTCTTCGGCGCACGCGACGGCGAGAACGGCGAATACAATCTGGAGAGAAAGGGGAAATATGATGTTAGTATACTGGAGAGAAAGAGGATGATTTAAAACGAATGGTGTAACCCACTACCGAAAATAAGTTGTCTTCAGTTCTGTACCGTGGACCTAACCCTTGTTTGCATGACTGTGCAAGGATTATGGGACACTTTAAAAATTCTCTAATAAACAAGACTTGAAAAACATTAATGAAAGTCATTTAAATACCGATATAAACCGGGAATAGTAACTTCGTAGATCTCAGTTATGATTCATATGCACGAGCTAAACATAATAATCGGAAATTACTTATTAAAACTATTACCTAATCACACTGTCTTAAATTTTTAGGTTAATTTTCGGAAAATTAACAAAGAGTGACTGTTGCAGAAATCCGAATTTTAAACAAGGTTTATTTCAATGAAGAGTTTTAATCAGATACAAAATTATGTTCTTTCGTAATTTATGTATTTAAAGGTTTTGAAGGTTTAAATTTGAAGAACAGTTTAGTATAGATGAGGTAATCTTATAGACCAATTATTATTAATATTGAAAACTTTTTAGTGCTAATAATATTATTTTTTTTTTGATGAAAATAGTCCTGTCAATGATTCTTTAGGATCACAGCCTCATTTATTTTAGCTCCCGATTTATTGTTTTTAATTGTTGTGGTTAAAACGAGGGACTTTTCGTGGACTATTTCAAAACTATGGTCAATTTCGGGATCCGTTTTCTGGTTTTTTGTTCCAAACTTCCATAGTGATACTAAGGACGTTGTTTTTGTTGCTTCGTATAGTGATCCTTTATATCCTTACCAGGAACTTCATGTTGAGTGTTGTGTGTGTCCGCTGCGACTGATGCCCGCACCGACGCGGCCGCAGTATATATACCTACATGCGCACGAGCAGTCGGCAGTCCCACGTCGTCCGATTTTTTCCGCGCCCAAGGATAATGGTCGCAACTCGTACTTGATATTAATTTTTTGGGAAATGAATATGTGAGAAGTGGATTTTTCGGTTGGGGGCATTGCGCAAATGATCGGTTAGAATGCTGTTTTACTAATTTCAAGTGTTTTTTGTTATTTTTATTTTTACATGCGTAATTATTCAATGGAGTAATACTTAATAACAATAGCTCCCCCCACAACGATTTCGGTGACGGTGGCCGGTTTAATTGAAACCAGGCCTGGTACGCAGGAGCTATTTTATAGTGCCCAAGTGTGGGCGCAGTACGCCGATGAAGGATTTAACTGTACTCAGGCTCTTTAGCCAAGATGCCATCGCTAGTTATGATGAAGTTAGAAATCAAAAATATATGGTATTGAAGTATCGCACGCTACGACACTTAGCGAACTCAACCCTTAGATGTCTCTTCACTATCCCCTATTTCACTAACCCCTATTTCACTAACCCCTATTTCTAAATTGAAAGATAATAATCGGAGATGGAATGGGATAAATAATTAATATTGCTATAGAAAACTAGCTGTTTCCTGCGACTCGGCCCGCGTAAATACAGTAGGTATCGCACGGGAACACTGTACTTTTTCGGCGTTAATAGTGACCTATGTGTTTTTCCAGACCTCAAACTACTGCCATACCAAATTTCATGAGAATCCGTTCAGTAGTTTTTGCGTGAAATACTACCAAACATTCATCCTTACATCCATCCATGCATCCGTCCTCATAAACTTTCACATTTATTATAGCAGTAGGAATAAACTAAACGAATGAAACTTGTAATTCCTGTATATACAGGTTGTTGAAAAAAAAATTCAGCTGTTTCCTACAAAAGGGCTACGGCATAGATAGCATTTTGTAGGAAACAGCAGAATTTTTTTTCAAGTAGGAAAGTTGATCCCATAATAAAAGTTGCTTATATTCAAGAGTATATCCACTCCTGAAAGTTTGGACACTGACTGAAAAAACACTAAGTATATAGGTCACATTGTACATATAGGTGGCCTAAATGTAAACAAACCTCATAAAGCTACAATGCTACCAAATGAAATGTCACTAATTAGTCACCGCGAAAGTATTGACCATGGGAATAAGCGAGGGGAATTTTTGATAAACTTAATTTCTTTTATCGGAGTGTTAAAGAGCAAATGTGCTTACTGTACTGTTTTTTTAACTAACGTGCTATTTCAGTCACCGAGCTTTACTCGGAGTGCTGATAAATTTAAAAAAATAAAAAGATTCACTTAAACATTTATATGACCGAGATTCGAACCCACCACATTCCGAGTTTCCGAACAAAGCAAAATACGCATACCAAACTGCCCATAGGACTGACATAATAGTGTCGAAATTTTTGATATGTCGTTGCACGACGAAAGAAAAAAAAACATTTATGTAGCTTAAAAATGCGCAATTTGTGATAATACTTAGATAAATCGATATTTCTTCCCTAAAACTCCATGTATACTGAATTTCATGGTTGTACTTCTAGCCCTTTTCGAGAAACCGATTACATATATACCAGATTGTCTCGTCCATAATATAATATAAAATAAAGAATAATTACGATGAATTAGGTAGATATCATCTTGTTTTATCTTAAATAACCGAAAATTAGAACATTAGTCATCCTACAAAGTGTCTGACGAGGGAAGTGGGGTTTTTCATCGAGATGCCGGGCGGCTGGCCCAAACGCGATGATTCTCTGCGATATCATATCAGCTTAATTAATCTACAACGACCATTGACATACCATGATATATGGAAGTTGCTGCGCCTTTCCTTCATAACGGTGAGAAAGATATACGCGAATAGGCCGGCTCGAATGTAGACACCCAATAGAAATAGAGGTCTAATAGAAAACTGGAGTGAAATAACGCTTTGTTTGTCATTTCACGTTTCGCCAAGTGAGAGGCGCGCTTACCCGCGTCGCGTGCTTGCTAGTTTTACCCAATAGGCTATTTGACAAAAAAAAGTTCTAATTGATGCTGATATCGTGGTAATTAATACTATGATATATTTTTTTAAAATTTTCGTTTATGTTTTTAATTATCATCATTGTTCTACTTTGATCAATTTAATGAAATAGTATTACTTCGATTTCATTTATTGATAGTGAATCTAATAAAACTTGTCAAATTGACACAAACTTGTCAAACTAAGACACAAACAATTCAAACTTGCAATACGAAAGAGAGCGAAATACGGTCGGTGTGACGTCATAGTGATAGTCCGCCGTACAGTTTTCATAGCCAAAATCGTTTTGCAAGACAGAGATGGAAAATATATTTTGTTGCTCATAATTTTCAATTGCTTGAACCAAACCAACTTTTCTTTAAGATCTTACCTAGTATATCTTAAAGAACTTTTTGTTGCAAAAAGATTGTCTATTCAACAACAATTAAATTAAATTAATTAAAATGCTTTGTTCCGTGTATAACCCCTAGATTTTCAACCCCCGTCCTACGTGAAGCCGTAAGGACGAGGGTAAAACAATTAGGGGTTGAACATGGAATATCGACATTAGTAGACTACCAAAGTAACAACGTCCGAACTGAACCCTTATAATGTTGCTATTCGCCATATTATATCTATTAAACACTAACTTATAAGATAAGAAGGAAACTAAACTACTACCTTACCAAACTTCATCGAAATCCAGTCCAATCCAGCAGTTTTTGCGTGAAACAGTAGCAAATATCCATCCATCCATATTATGTCCATACATCCATCCTCACAAACTTTCATATTTATAATAGTAGTAGGATAATTGTCGATTTGATACCCTGTGCGATGTCCGTAGACAATACGGTACGTCGATGGCAGCATCATATAACAATGTTAAGGGATGTCGTATGTTCACACCACGCGACCCCACGAAGGTTTTCGTGTATTTATATGTAGTTAATTACTTTACTGTAAACTCATACAATTACCCACAAAACGATAAGGGGAAATAGTGCAGGAGCCGTCTGCGAATTTTTGATGTAAAAAATATGTTTCAGATAATTTTAATTTTGGTTTTAAAATCTAGAAAACTTAAAAATATGGACATTTTTTCGTCGCAATTACAGAAATATTTATCTGACCGTAATTCGAAACCAAAACTTAGAATTTTCGAACAAAGCAAAATTTTTTTTTATTTTTATTTTATTTATTTATTACGGTACACCAACAGTACACACATAACTTAAGCAACATAATATTAAGACTCATAATTTTGACCTGAAATTACAGGCGCACACATTATAACAAGTAGAGTGACAGTCTATAAACATGTTCAACAAAAAAATAAAATATATATGCGAACTAACAATAATACTTTACGATATATTTTATACTAGGTTAATCTGAGATTAACTTAATCTAACATTAATTATAATTATTTATTAGAAAGATATACTATTTATGCACATGGAAGGAACATATCGATAAAATTTGTATTAAATTGGAAAAATAAATGTTCGTGGTATTAAATCTACAAAACACAATGTCTGTTCAAGCAGCCATCACAGCGTATCATGGGTATGTTGCCTGATGCCTCTGTTCTTCGCTATGGTCTTGTTATATGGGGCAACTCCGTAGATATGCACATAGTCTTCAAAATACAAAAGAAATGTATCAGATGTATATCGAGCGCTAAATATTTTGAGACCTGTAAGCCGTTATTCAAAAAATTCAAAATACTTCCACTGCCTTGTCAGTATATTTTTGACGTTTGTGTTTTTGTACATAAAAATCTAGATCGCTTCTTTACTAAAAAAAATTAACATAGCGACAAAAAGTAGTAGAGATAAACATAAACTTGTTATACCTAACCAAAGACTCAACATTTGTAGTAAAAACGCGTATTGTATGGCAGTTCGGATCTATAACAAATTACCTAACTACTTTAAAGAACTGACTATAAAACAATATAAAAATGAACTATTCATCTGGCTCCTTAACAAAATGTATTACTCAGTAAATGAATTCTTTGATGATAAAAATATTATGAATGAATGAATTTATTTAAACAAATTAATACACTATATTGTAATGTAACGAATGAATCAGTGTCGACATTTCTACATTTACACATTAACCATAAAAAGCTTGATCTTTATAATAAATATTTTGCACACTATAAAAGTAGTAGAATATGTGGAAAATGTAAATAACTAACAACTTATTGTACCATATTCCTGCAAATAAATGATTTTTGATTTTTGATTTGATTTGAAGAGGTAACATATTAAAGTACCTATAGAAAATATTATAAAGGAGTGGTATGGAGGATATGCATCAAACTATTTTTAAACTTACGTATGTTGTAAATAAATATATATATATATATATATATATATATATATATATATATATATATATATATATATATATATATATATATATATATATATATATATATATATATATATATATATATATATATATATATATATATATATATATATATATATATATATATATATATATATTATATATATATAATTATTATTACATTTTAAAAGCTCGTTGTATTGTCGAGCCATTCTAGTTAAATTATTAAAGTATGAGATATTATTTTTGAAAGTTTGTAATAAAAATAAATTAGTTTTATTCGCTCTGCGTGCACTATATTTTATATTAAAATTAAGACAGGACAGGAGTTCAGGGCAATCAATAATTGAATGTACAATTTTATAAAGATAAATGCAATCAAAGTATATACGGCGCATTTCTAGGGTTTGAATATTGAACGTTCGAAGTCTATCACATATCCCAAGTCCGAACGACCGGGCTTATGCCGATAAAAAGCAATCTTAAGACACCTCCTTTGAATCCGTTCTACAGAGTCTATGTGAATTTTATAGTTCGGTGACCATATGACGCTAGCATACTCCAAAACACTGCGGACCAGTGCGAAGAATAGATAAATTAGGCTATGTGACAACGTTAAACTCTAAAGTAGATCTACAAACAAATCCCAGAAGTCGATATGCCTTTGATGTGATGTACTCATAATGGACTCTAAAGGATAGTTTTTCGTCAAATAGAATACCAAGGTCCTTTGTTAAGGTGCATCGGGCAAGCTCTTGCTTATTGATATTATAATTATATGTGATTTTCGTGCGTTTATTTGTGTAGAGAGATAATGGAGCACTTCTTAACATTTAGGTGCATTTGATTGCGTCGACGCCAATACAACTACAGCGTCGAGATCTCTTTGCAAATTATAACAATCATCTATGGATTTTATTTGATCTTGATAATCTTATTACATTTTTTTAAGTAATCTGCATATAATAAACAGTGGCAAGATAAGCGCACGATTAAATCATTTATATAGGTAATGAAAAACAAGGGCCCTAAATGTGAACCCTGAGGAACTCCTGGGGTCACCCTTAGAGGTAAAGACAGGAACCCTCTAAGGGCTACCAACTGGCTTCTATTATTAAGATAAGAACTAACCCAACATAATAAGTTACCACTGATACCGTATAATGAGAGCTTATGATAAAGCAAAATATGGTTTACTCTATTAAAAGCTTTAGAAAAGTCTGTTTAGATAGCGTCTACTTGGTCACCAAATGTAAAATATTGACAAATTAATTTTTATATAGGTACAAGAAGATTACTTATTGTACATCTATTTTTAATGAAACCATGTTGCATATCAGAAATTATAGGCCTAATATGGTTATAAATATGGTCATATACTATTGATTCAAAAAGCTTAGCGAGGCAGGATAAAATGCTAATGAGTCTGTAATTTTCACAATTAGATTTATCACCAGTTTTGTAGATTGGGGTGACATAGGCTATTTTCCATCCCATAGGAAAAATACCAGTACTTAGTGACCGATTAAAAATAATGGAAAGAGGAGTTGATGATTCCTTGCTACATCCTTGCATTTGATAAAACAAGGTGGAATGCGATCAGGGTCTGCGCCTTTGTTTTTATCTAATTTCTTTATTTTAGATAGTAAAATATCCTCGGTAGATACAAAAATATTTGATAAAGAAAAGTTATTCAAATTTGGTAAAGCCATATCATTGCTTGAAGCAGGATAAGCGCAAGGGTATGAATTGATTTCATAAACGGATCCAAAATACTTATATTATACCTATAAAAAGTTCACATATGCCTTCACCTGATGATGATGAAAAGTCTTTGTATGACATAGTATTTGGAATAGTAATAATATGTCCTTTTCTGTTGTCAATATATCTCCAAAAATTTTTAATATATATTTTGATTTTTGATTTATTGTTGCACGACGAAATAAATAACATATTCCCAGGGATAAGACCTAGCTAGATCGATTTTTCTCCCCAAAAACTCCCTGCATACTGAATTACGTGGTTATACTTGCAGCCGTTTTCGATAAACCGATTACAGTAAATCCTGGTTAAGTGGGACCTCGATAAATGAGAAACTTCTATTATTGAGAATGCCAATGAGGTCCCGGCACTTTTTCATCGAATTACCTCTGTTAATAGGATTATTTGTACCTGGTTAAATGAAATTCGATTACTAGGATTTTTTCCATGTGTACCTCTTTATTTGCGGATCTATAGCTTATTTCCCTGTATAAGTGAGACATTTTAGTAGGTTGGGACAGTTTTCGACACGTTTATTTACACAGATCTGAACTCTATTAATATAATAACGGCAAAGAATGTATATTACTAACGTAATAGCGGTACAATTTGTCCTTTATAAGCGGGATGCCTCTGTAAATGTGTCAATTATAATTTAAAGCCCCTCTAACTAGGAAACTGAATGAATTAAAACTTTATATGGTTCAAAAACCTTGGTCCCTTGAGATCCCAATAAGCCAGGTTTCACTGTATATACAAGATTTCTTATATTTTAAACGAGACAAGATTGTCTCGTTTAAAATATAAGAAACATATCTAAGTCTAACCACTGAATTCTCAAACATTTCTTAAGTTTAAGGGTCCCTTTAATCACAGTGTCACTTTCTTTACTCAACACAATGACAAAGACAGCATCTGACTTATGAGCCTCTTATGAATAGGATTCGAATATACTTTACTATGAGGTTGCCTGCGACATCGTGCGTGCGTATGGAAATTCCGCAGGAACCGTACGTTTTGCTGCAATAAAAAGTAGCCTGTCTTTCCCGTGGTCTACTCTATATTTGCGCCAATTTTCATCGAAATCGGAAATAATTAGTGTAGATAGTAGATACCACTATATAAGATGCACTCATGTTAGTCAGATAAAGGGGTAAACCTAGGAATCTAACGGAATAAGCTGAATTTTGCAAGTATATGATACGACATATACACGATGAGATATTTGGAAAATTAGGGGCAAAGAGCACTTTCTTCCCATCAAATCAAATGGATTATTTATATAATCCATTTGATTCTTGATAATCATTAATAAGACAATTTCGCCATCTTCCTTACAATTTTCAGGATCTTCACAAAAAACTCGACTGTACTAGTAATATGGGAAACTTGAGTACTGATTGGATGTTGCAAAGAGATCTCGTTTAGAGCACCATTTATTCAGATTGGTCAAAAATCAGCAAGGTATAGTTCTATAAACTATAGTCAGCTAATTAGCGCGCACGACATATATATTCAGAGATTTTTCGCTGTTATCCTTGTACAGTCGGGTTTTTGCGAAGATCCTTAACATTGTTTGGAAAATGGCAAAATTTTATCTCAGAATCAAATAATCCGGCTCTTTGCAATAATCCTAGGATTTTTGCAAGGAGATAGAGAAAACGAGATATTCTCAAAAAACTGATTTATCTGCCCTTTGACCTTGAATATATCAGGTATCATTGATACCATTTGCATTAAATGCTACCAATTTAAATTCCGCTATAGATGGCGCAAAATAGTAATTTTAACCAAAATTATTCCGCGGGGGAATAACGACCCTCAGCAATGAGGAATACGACGTGATGAGGAAGGAGGAGACACCATTTGTTACGCTAAAATAAAGATTTGCACAAAAATTCAGCTTGTTCTGTTAAATTCCTAGGTGAAATCTTTATTTCATTGGGCCAATAATAAATATCCCTACACAATTCCTTGGTCTATACAATGGGAGCTTTCATACATCAGCACATAACTCCACACGCAATTGCGAGAAGATCCCATTACTAGATACAGCACGAGTTCCGACTGCTTCACGCAACCAATAAGTTATGTAACCATATTAATATTGGAAATTAAAAGTACTGTAATAAATCTGGAGTTAGCTAGGTAAGAGTTATATAACCTACTTCCATAAAGGAGAAGGATATGTTATGTTCGGCTCAGTGGCGAAGGCTGGTTCTTCTTGATAGGGAATCCCTAGCCTCCCTGTTTAATAGGTAGATTTGGATGAGGGTATTCAAAAGGTAAGTGGCAAGTGTTTGCAGTGAGTCGTGTATATAAACGCAGAGGCTTAACCAATTAAAATAAAATATAGTATGCAAAATAGCATACTTTAATTGGATAAGCCTTTGTATAACGGCAGTTACCTTGAGCGTCAATCCCATACTCATTTTGTAGGCGACAAGGGGGTATTGCGCCTTTAAAATCCCTATAAATATTTGAGACAAAATTTGCAAAAAATGAAACGGCGTTTCCCTGAGTCTTGTCTTCCTGAAAATCCTTCTAATATTATAAATGTGAAAGTTTGTAAGGATGGATGGATGTTTGTTACTCTATCACGCAATCACTACTGAACGGATTTTGATGAAATTTGGTATGGTAGTAGTATAAGGCTCTGGATTAAAACATAGGCTACTTTTTATCAAGGAAAAGTACAGTATTCCCGCGGTATACCCGATTATATATTTACGCGGGCGGAGCCGCGGGCAACAGCTGGTACTTAAATAATTTTCACACTCGTGTGACTTATAGATGAAGAGAAAAAAGGATTTAACTTTTAAAAAAAGGGTGGACTTAGCATATTTTTAATCAATATTTAAATAAAAAAATCAATTTATAATAAGAAAAACGGCTAAATATAATACAGATTGACATATATTTTTTTGGGATTTTTCAATAGGGCTATGACTGAGAAAAGGGGTTTCAAAGGACTCCAATTTTCAGTTCTATCGAGCGCACAACCCCTTAATAACACGGCTTGAGCGTAATTAGTAAATTTTGACATTTGCACTGATGACTCATTGCCTTATCGCCAACAGACTACAGAAGTCATATAATCATCATTCATTCTTATGCTATCCATATGGATAACGGAGTATCCGTTCCCATTCAATGTAATTCGAACCGACATATTTTATTTTGCGTTCACCTGATGCGCGGATTATACTGTGGAAAATGCTTTCGGAGCGAAGGTTGGAACGGAGCGTGCTGTTTCCCGCGGTCCGAACTTTACGTGTGAAGGGCGCTATTGGCACATTAATTTGGTCGATTTTTTGTTTATATTTAGATTGCATTGAATCGGAACGGAGAATATACTTTGGATTGACGACCTCTGGGGCTCAGTGGTTAGCGCGTTGGCGCTATATATATATATATTATAAAAGTATTAAATATATTTCCGTGGTCTGGTACCTGTGAAACAAGTTCTTCGGATACTTAGCACGGGACCAGATTGACGTGGTGGTGGTGGTGGAAGCGTCCGTAGATATTATTATTATTCGATGTAATGTAAGACCCAGTGACTTATAAAGTTCAACTTGTCCAGTAACCGTAACATGTCACTTTATTTCAAAATCGTGAAGGCGTGAAATGTTAATAAAAAATATTATACAACACCGTTTATAGGATTCCCTAGTAACATCAAGGAACCCTTATGGTTTCGCTCTGTCCGCCGTACGTTCGTCTGTCCTCCCTTGCTAACATTGGTAATCCTACTAATATTATAAATGTGAAAGTTTGTGACGATGGATGGATGTATGGATGGATGTTTGTTACTCTTTCACGCAAAAACTACTGAACTGAATATTGATGAAATTTGGTATGGTAGTAGTTTAGGCACTGGATATAACATAACCGGGATAAAACATAGGCTTTTTATTCCGGAAAAGTACAGTGTTCCCGCGGGATACCCGATAGTATATTTACGCCGGCGCAGCTGCTGGAAACTAGTTATGAATATAATGAAATAATATCGTGTATTTTTTATTTTTAGATTACTTATTATAAACTTTATTTTTGGCATAACAAAATTTATTATAATTTTGTATTTAATGGGTGCCTCCCCATGAGTGGCGTGGGGTTCCTATAACTCCATTCCTAACGGCTTCACTTACCACTTACCTTTTGAAGACCCTCATCCAAATCCCAACCTGTTATCAATTTACGTCGTCTCACACCGGGCCCTTGTAGGGAAACCATGGTCAGGGGCTGGGGCACCTGCAACCTATTATACAGTCTAGGGTTTACTTATGAAGGAGACCCAGCCTTCGCCACTCAACTCAACTCAACATACATTCGAAGTGGGTGGGTTTCGAAGTGAAGTGGAAAACCATTTTTTAGTAATCGACCTCGAAAGTGGTTTACAAGTTGGTTCCTCTCTGGAATTTCTAAACTTTAGGAGGTAGAAACTTGTAACTTTTCATGCTGATAGCTCCTGCTAAACAGTTTTAGGAAAATTATTTTATTCGAAATCGAACAATAACTTCTGAACTTATTTGAATAAATGTAACTATTGCGCGTAGATACGGAACCCTCCTTGGACATGACGTGACATGCTCTTGGTTAGGTTCTTTGATATTTCCATATAGAACGACAAAAAGTCAACTAAGTAGGCACATTATGGAATGAGTGATAAAAGTGAGTCACTTTATTCAAAATTGGTTTATAATTACCCGACTGCTACAAAAGGTTAATGTTTTTTAATTACGTGTAATTTTTCTACGGGGAACTGACAAAATTTGATAAAAATATTTATTATTGCGTACACTACATACATTTCTTATGATCTAAGACACATCAATATAGAGTAATACAAGTATATCTTAACTACATAATTATACAATTTAGTGAGCATCAGAATCTGAGCTAGTCGCTAGATAACTGAATATCTGTATTTCAAACAGCAGCGTTTTTTAATTTTATAATTTTACATTTTATATGTACCTGGGCTGATTGATAACTGGCCGAAACGACAAACTTAAAAAAATGATACGCAAAAAAGGAATATTACATTATATTCTGGCATCTTTTTGAAAACAGAACGCCAAATTTGAATTTAATCGAACTGATGGAATTTGTTTGAGAGGACGTAGAACTTTCTCTGTCGTAAATTTTCTTAACAATGGAAAGAAACGAAATTCGTGCGGTGATAAAGTTTTACGTTTTAAAAGAGAAAACAGCAACCCTGATTAAAACCAAGCTAGACAGTTTTTAGGTAATTCTGCTCCTGCATTGAGTACAATTCACACCTGGGTAACTGATTTTAAACGTGGAAGACAGAGCTGCGAAGACGCCCACAGGTCTGGCCGTCCAAATGAAGTCACGAATCCGGACATGATCAAAAAAATTCACAAAATTGTATTGAATGATCGGCGCTTAAAGTTGCGAGAGATAGCAGAGATGGTGAGCATTTCATCTGAACGCGTTTTTAATATTTTGCACCAACATTTGGGAATGAAAAAGCTTTGCGCGCGATGGGTGCCGCGTTTGCTCACTGTAGACCAAAAGCAACGTCGAGTGGACGATTCATCGGAGTGTTTGGCGCTGTTTAACCGAGATCCTAATGAGTTTTTGCGGCGTTATGTAACAGTCGATGAAACCTGAATACATCATTATACTCCCGAGACAAAAGAACAATCTAAGTAGTGGACTGAGAGCGGAAAACCTGCGCCGAAGAAAGCAAACACGGTTTTGTCGGCCGGCAAAGTGATGGCGACTGTTTTTTGGGATGCTCGAGGGATTATTTTAGTGGATTATCTGCAAAAAGGAAAAACAATAAATGGAGAGTACTACGCAAGCTTGTTGAAAAAATTAAGTGAAGAAATCCAGAAGAAACGACCACATTTGGCCAAGAAAAAAATTTAGTTCCACCATGACAACGCACCTGCACACACGTCAATGGTTGCAGTCGCCAAACTCCATGAATTGCGGTTCGAATTGCTACCGCATCCACCCTATTCCCCGGCTCTGGCCCCGTGTGACTTCCACTTATTCCCAAACCTGAAGAAATGGTTAGGTGGCCAGAAATTTTCATCAAATGAAGAATTCATTGTTGCCGTGGACGAGTATTTTGAGGGGTTGGAGAAAACATTTTATCAAACTGGTGTAACGGCATTGGAGAAGCGCTGGACTAAATGTATCGAGGTAGAAGGAAACTACGTTGAGAAATAAATTTATTTTAAATAGATTTTTGAAGTTTTTCTTTGTCGTTTCGGAAACTTATCAATCAGCCCTCGTATTTACTTATTTTATAAAACAAAACATTTCAAACAGTACATGGAATAATACAACACAGACGGAGTTGTAGAATGTCAGAGAGCCTCCTTCACTATATACACATAGTATAAAACAAAGTCGCTTTTTCTGTCCCTATGTATGCTTAGATCTTTAAAACTACGCACCGGTTTTTATGTGGGTTTTTTAATAGATAGAGTGATTCAAGAGGAAGGTTTATATGTATATAACATGTATAATATAGTAGAGAAACACTGATAATGTTAGAGGTTTCTAATGTCGTAAATAAACACATTTTTTGCGCTTACATTTCAAACGGTGGCTGAACGCTACGAAATAATGTATAATAGTATTGTACACATTAAAAATGTCTACAAAAAGTCCGCGATGATGATATGTCTATCTCTTAGGGATAACCCACAGTAACCATTCTTATCCTTTACTTTTTACGAGAAATAATGGCTTATTTACGAAGCGATTTTAAACATTACAGCATTAATCCTTATCCAATTAGATATATTAAATATATAAAATAAATCCTTAAATACATTGTGTATTTAATATAGATTAATATGACCCTTTATAGAATGAAATTTAAATGAATATTTTGAACATATTACATATTTAAAATGCAGGGACATAGATAGCCTTTGGACCGGGCGGCCGGGGGCTGGTGGCATACACAGTATGATCCTTATCAAATTAAATGCGTTACTCACTTAAGCATTTTATACACATTATATATAGTAACCCATATAAACCATACAGTTTAAATTAATATCTTATATTTAGAAAACATTGTAAAATTTATATTTAAGCGCGCGAAAAATATATCAAGCGGTCTCGCACGTCGCATCGAGGTTAGGGATAGGGTCCCGTTTTTATCCATTGGGTACAAAACCCTATTTTCATATAACATTTTCAATATTGTATACAGAAGTATATTGCTGTGAGTAGAGTTATTTGCCGAAGAAGTTTTTTTCTCCAAGAACACTATTCCACGCGGGCGAAGCCGCGGGCAAAAGCTAGTGTAGTATGTATGTGAGTGTGTGCATGCGAGGGAGGACATAATGAGATTAGTGAGAGACATGAAGTACTTGCCTTGGCTATAGAAAATAATGTGCTTTCTCACCTAGACCATTAATTTTTTATGGCATTAATAATGATTTGTCCAGGTTCTTGTCTAGGTAGATCATAAAATGTTTACGGGTTTTTCATGAGGATACTGGATAGCATCGCCATATTTTTTCAAGTTATTTTACGTGTAATATTTCATAAGAATATTTCATTGCCGATGTAAAAAAAAGAAGGTTAAATTCAGACCTTCCGCTAAATACATAAGAAATCACTGAAAAATATTTGCTTGTTTAATCTTTTTATAATCAGCTAATTAATTTTATAACTAATTTTTATTCCGTCATCCTTGCGCGTGAGGCGTGTGGAATAACTTACACAGTAAATGCATCGCTGCCTCCTGTACTACGAGCAGTAGTGTCATTTTAATGATAACATCATTAATCACATATCTTCATGCCCATAAGTTCTGGGTAGTATAAGAATTGTAAGCACACGGTAGAGTTATCGCGGTGTGTGGTTTTTAACCGACTTCCAAAAAGGAGGCGGTCATATTTATGTACGTAGATAGTAGTGTGTAGCCAGTAGCTTCACGCGCACTACATACATAAAAACCGGATTCAGTTTTTGTTTGACAAAGCTCTGTCTTCACTTTTTTATATGGTCTGTGTTAGTACCTAATACAACTAAAAGAGGGTCATTGGCATGGTATTAAAATAACCCATCTAAAGCCTTAATTATAAGTGGTAAGATCTAGCTTTCTCGAAGCTCATATTTTTCAAATTGTGATCTACATACGGAATTTACCAATATTTCCACTTTTTTCACTCTCTTTCAAGTGAAACATTTTTAGCGGCTTTGAGAGTAAAATCTCAAGGTCGCGTCACGTCACGACACGCGTCGCGCGATACGTATTATCGATATAACGGCATCTGTCGGAAGCTATTCATACTTTTTACATAACAACTTAACTTTCTCAAGTTAAGGCTCAATACACAGATGGCGCTAGGTACTCTATGCGCGTCATGATTTTTTTTTAGGCAGACAGATAGACTGTCTGTGAGTGATTGCCGTCTCACCACCCCAAATAGTAGAGTTACAAATGCGTTGCAGCCGAAAGCACCAGGCAATGCACCTCGCAGACTCCAGACAGTACAACCGTGTGAACACCTTGAGGTCAGTTTTCCGCGGCCCTGACTTTTCTGTACTCACCTGTACACAATACATTTTTCTCATGTAGTGCGCTGGACAAGGTAAATGTTATTATTTAAATACACGCCGATTAAATACAATATTATAACAGGCAGATTTAAAGGACGTGAGGAATTTTCCGAAACAGAATTTTCATTGTTATTTATCGTTAAACAAATTGGCAATGCCATGAGAATCGGGTGGGACACTATTGTTGTCTAAATGGATATTATGTATTACTAGCTTTTGCCCGCGGCTCCGGTCGCGTAAATAGTATCCCACGGGAACTTTGTACTTTTTCGCGATAAAAAGTACCCTATGTTTTAATCCAGAGCCTAAGCTACTACCATGGCAAATTTAATGAAAATCTGTTTAGTGGTTCTTGCGTGAAAGAGTAAAACAAACATCCATCCGTCTTTTTCGTCATTAAAATACAAAATTATAATTTTTATATGATGCCAAAAATAAAGTCTTTACAAAATGTTGTGTACTTATTTTCATAAGTACCGATGTTATTAAGGGAGGATAGACTGACGGACCGACGGACGGACGGGCGGACGGACACAGCGAAACTCCATAGTTTCGCTGTGTCCGTCCGCCCGTGGGTTCCTTGTAGTTACTACGGAACCAAAAAAAGTATTCTAAAACGAAATTAGTCTATTTCAAAATAATTACGTTTTTTTGTAGATAAATTAGACCCCTAAACTATTATACGGAATATAATTCCACCATATTATTTTACTAGCTTTTACCCGCGGCTCCGACCGGGAACACTACTTTTTCGGAATAAAAGTAGCCTATGTGTTAATTCAGAGCCTAAACTACTATCATACCAAATTTCATCAAAATCTATTCAGTAGTTTTAGCGTGAAAGAGTAATAAACACCTATCCATCCATCTATGCATCCATCCTCACAAACTTTCACATTTATAATAGTAGCAGGATTTGCATAAATCGTCACGGTCGTCAAATCCCTGCCTAACCTCAGAAAACCCACAAAAAGCCGTTTGAAAGCGTGACCTTATCGAGCTATTACTATCACGGAACATTGCTATCTCCTTCGCATTTATAAATAAAATAGGTTCTCTGTTTCGGTCGGTTTACGGACGATAATTTTACGTGATAGCGTCATCGCAAGCCGAACGCTTGGGCCGATCGTGCCTCTCTATCGCTTGTTCCGTGCTCTCGCTTGCACTCTCGGCTCAGGCGGAACGTGACAATCAGGCGGAACGTGACAATTTTTTGTGCGTGCAGCCAGCGTTCATCGATTTATAAGGCGTTATCACGTCAAAAATGGCTGATTGTTTCTCTAGTAATACAGGGGTAGGTACACGGTCCTGCTCTAGTAACTATTGAACTGCCATCTTAAATTAAGAGGATCTTATGTAACATGCTGAGAGCTGTTGTCGCCTCCGTGGTTTAGAACTTGGCTTCCGACTCCGGAGGTCGTCGGTTCGATCTCCGCGTTGGAACAACAGCAATGTTGCTTTCAAGTCTGGTTAGGACAATGCAGGCTGATCACCTGATTGGCTGGCAAGAGAGATTATCCATGGATCAGACGCATGCGTCTGATGGACATGTAAAAAGTCGGTCCTGCGCTTAATCTTTAGCTAGTCATGTCGTTCATCTGTCCTATTGAGTTACGAGAGGAAAGGAAGAGAGAGTGCTCTTGTGTATTGCGGAAACACTTGGGTACTGTAAAAATAACTCCTGTGTCTGGTTTTAATGAAACCGGCCACCGTCACCGAAATCGGTGTGGAAGGTATTATTACAGTTGACAAGGATGTATTTCTATCAAGCAGAGAAAATGTGTGCATACTGAAGGGCCATAAAGGTTTATTCTATGTTAGGTTTTCAAAACACATACTTATAACGACGTTACTTAAGACGAGGGTTGAAAATTTTGGGTTTGAAGTCATATTAATCCGCCATAACTTTAAAAGCGTTTGATAGTTCCATCGATGTTCCTTCTGTGTACATGGATTCGAAACTTCGGAATGAGTATTTAAGAAAGCAAAGTAACGCGTCACCATAATAATAATAACGTACCTATCTGCTCAATAGGTAATGTAATTTTTTCAGAAATCATTTTGCAAAATATACCCAAATATTTATTATTTTATTCTTTATGCACAAAAGTAACAAAAACACATTTTAAAGTTATATTAATACAATGGCTTATCTCTTGTCTCTAATGTCTGTTTACCTTAAATATCTATCCTTTCTTACCTTAAATGTCTACGGTACTCCGCAGATATCTCCTATCCACTAATTACTAATAAATAGTAGATAGGTCCATATTTTTATAGCTAACCTAGACTTTATGTTTATCCAGATCGGTTTCTACGTTTACCTTATCTAAGTTGAAAGGAAAGCCAAAGAGAGGGTTAGGTGCCCATTTCCAAAACATACATTTATGATCTGTATTCCGTACCCAATAAAGTCAACGATTTAAAGAGTCATATTCATATTAATTTTATTTGCATCAAAACATATGTACCATATGTTGTTACAGTTTTTTTTATTCTTAAGATCTAACACTCTTCACTATTATTAGCAACAAACAGGTATAATAGTCATGATTTTATATACATAAAAAAAATTATACTCAATTACATTCAGTTACTACATTAAATTCAATTATACAATAAAAAAATGAAACTTACATTCATCACAATTTAACATTCAGGCATACCTAATAGTTATAAATTTAAATTTAAATTATTAGTAGGTAAGCGTCAGATAAGCCAGTAGCAAACTTTGCGGTTAGCAAAAAGTGCGGCTGCGCTAAAATAAACTTCGAAACGAGTGAGCTTATTTGCAGTAAAGGAAGTGGAGAAACGAGATGGCACTATATTTTATTATACATCATTTAGCTCAGGCGAGAAGTCTCGTGAGAAGTTGTCTTTTAAGAATAGTCTGAAGAAAGAGAATGAGAAGGCCCGCCCGGCCACGTCCCTCTGAGCTTCTCGGCGAGAGATAAAATATGGGCCTTTACTTTCCGTAATAATGTTTCTGTAAGCCGCTTATTGGTGTAGATATATCTGATAATTTAAAATGCTTGAATAATATACTTACACTTTTCATTTACAAGGTTTTTGATGTGTTTCTTCTGTCATCTGGGTGTGATTTGTGAGATAGGACAGCAACAAGTAACACAGTTCGGTTTGATTGTACTACTACAAGCATACGGTGTGTCCACGATTGTGTGGAAAAATTGTGGGCCGTTGAAGGTGACGTCAAAATGTTCGTGGATTGTTCTATGAAAGCTGTTTCTTGTACGTAGGTAAGTATTTATATTTTCTACTCTGTGCGTCTGGTGTGACGGTAGGTAAAGTTGTCAGTATTGTGTTGATAGCAATAATATTGAAGATGCTACTGTCGTAATTCACGAAATATGTAAAGCAGAGTGTTGCAATATGGACATCTGTGGTGTTAAAATTCATAAAGTAACGGTTTGTAGCGAAGTTGCGACGCTCATGAGATCGTATCTGACATACAAGCATTAGATATTGAGAAATTATGTATAACGCACAAATTATACTCATGGGAATATTAAGTTTTATATTAATTAATAATTATATTTGCAGATTTTTATCTGCAAATATAATTATTATCGTATTTTTACGATCATTTTAAATGTAAGAGACGTAGCTTAGCAAATGCCGTCACCCAATGTATACGAAGTTAATATGAGTACCTACAAAAATAACCTAACCAAGCATGTCAGGACATGTCTAAGGAGGATTCCGTAACTATCAACGTGCAATGCAATAAAGATGGAAAAAATTAAAAGAAATAATTAATGTTAAGCTAAAATTGAGAAAAGGAAGTGTGAAAGGTAATAAAGATAATAAATAATTGTAACTGTAAATGTAAAAAATGAAAAGGAAATGTTAAAAAATGATAAATGATATAAATGTAATAAAGATAGTAAATAATTTTAAGAAATAATTAATGTAAAGTTTTGTCTGAAATTTAATAATAGGAATAAATGTAAGGAAAGGAATGTAAGAATAAGATGTAGTAGAGATAGAAGGAGAAGGAAATGTATAAATAAGAAAGAAATGTAAACTAATAAGGATAGTAAAAATTGTAAGGAATAATTAATGCGAAGTTGTCTTAAAATAGGAAAAAGGAATGTTATATATTAGTTAAATAAATGTAAGAAAAGGAATGTAAGAATAAGATGTAGGAGGAGAAGGAAATGTATAAATAATAAGTAATTGTAATGTAATAAAAGAAACAAGCAAAAAATTGGCCCTGCTTATGGTAGGGGGAACAAGAAAAAAAAAAAAAAAAAAAAAAAAAAAAAAAAAAAAAAAAAAAAAACTATCAACGTGCAGTAGGAAATACTCGTAGTAATGATAGGGAAAATTACTTTGAATTACGTCTTCAAAAGATAAAATCCGATTTTGATTAAAATAATTTTTCTAAAGAGTATGTAGAGAGTTTTATTGGGGAGAAAAATCGATCTAGCTAGGTCCTATAGGATAGGACCTAGCTAGATCGATATAACAGCGCATTTTTAAGCTACATAATATGATTTTTCTCTTCGTGCAACAATATAATATGTATCAATAATTTCGAATCTATTATGTCAGTCCGATTGGCAGATTGATATGCTGTTTATCATTTGTGCTTTGTTCGAAAATTTGAAATGTGGTGGGTTCGAATCCCGGTCAGATATATATTTTTGTGTTTCTTTTTATTTATTTAAATTTATTAGAACTCCGAGCAAATCTCGATTACCTAGGTACTACTCATAATTACAGAAGCTAGAAGCGCTTACAGACAGACAGATGGACGGACAGACCGAATATGTAAGGATTCCTTGAGCACTACAACACAATGAACACACAACACACAGAACACTGAAAAGGTTCTTTTTTGTCATTTTTACCTCTTTCACCGCTAGGCAATAAAATAACTATAATCAACTTCTATTATTCATTACTATAATGTTATAAATGTGAAAGTGAGTTTGTATGTTTGGCTGTTTCCCTTTCACGTAAAAACTATTTAACCGAACATCATGAAATTAGGCATATACCAAGAAAAATAACATCGTGGCAAAGTGTACGGTTACGCAGTACGCACCCAGGGATCTCTTTTTGCGCTTTTATAGTATTCATTATAGTATAAAGAGTAAAAAACATCCATCCATCCGTCCATCCCTCCATCCTCACAAATATTTACATTTATAATAGTAAGCAGGATGGATGTCTTTAAAGTCAAAGTCAATTTTTTTATTCAAAATAGGTATTTTTATACATTTCTTGAACGTCGGTCTACATGATGCCTACCACCGGTTCGGAAACTTTCCGGAGCCCGGCGAGAAGAACCGGCGTAACAAACTCGCGCGGGGCCATCTTTTATCAAAAAGATGGAAATTTATTCGTTTAAAAATATAAAAAAGGCATATATAACAATGTTATGACTAAAACTACATAACAATAGTACAATAATATATTTAATTTTGAAGTAGCCTTGCAGGGGGCCACCTCATTTTCAAGGTGTGCTATCATTCATAAAATCATTAACTTTATAATAGGCTTTAGCACACAAACGTTCCTTAACTACTTTTTTAAATTTATTGATTGAAAAATTTTGAACGCTTTCTGGGATCTTATTGTATAGGTATAATATATATATTAGCCTTTAAACGAATTCTTTACTTTACTAAGTCTAGTCACTGGTACATCAAGCTTATGCTTATTTCGGGTATTTCTATTGTGGTTGTCACTTTTCTTTTTGAATAGGTTTAATTTTTTTAACATATACATTTGACAGAACATACTGAGAAGCTACAGTTAAGATTCCAGTTTCTTTAAATTTCTCTCTTAATGACGTGGGCCAGCTTATAGATTGCCCGAACAGCTCGCTTCTGCAGCACAAATATAGTATTTATATCGGCAGCATTTCCCCACAGTAGAATGCCATAGGACATACTGTGGAAGTAACTAAAATATACAAGCCTTTATTATACTGTGGAAGTAACTAAAATATACAAGCCTTTCTGTGTTTTCGTCTGAAAATTGTCTTATCTTACTTACTGCAAATGCTGCTGAACTGAGTCTGTCGGCCAACCCAACAATATAAGGGCCCCACTGTAGTTTTGCGTCTACAGTTATACCTAGAAAGACAGCTGTATCTACTAGTTCCACACCTTTTCCATTCAATAGTACATTGGTTTCAGTTTGCCTTACATTTGGCAACGTGAACTTTATACATTTAGTTTTTTTGCTATTTAACAACAGATTATTAACACTAAACCAGTGTACTATTTTTGAGAGAGCATTATTTACTTCGTCATAGCCTGAGTTTTGGCGAATAATATTAAAAGTATGTGACGTGTCATCGGCAAATAAGACTATCCCGTTTTTTCCATTAATAAGGTATGGTAGGTCATATAAATAGACCAGAAAAAGAAAGGGACCTAAAATGGATCCTTGTGGGACCCCATCTCAATTTTGGTACCTGTGGATCTTTTTCCATTTATCTCAACCCTCTAAGTCCTATTTGATAAATAGGATTTTAAGAGGACGAGTGCTGGTCCCCTTACTCCATATTGGCATAGTTTCCTGATCAGCGTTGTGTGCTGAACGAAATCAAATGCCTTAGAGAGATCACAAAAGACTCCTAGGGCATCCTGAGATCATCATCATCAGGCATCCCAAGCATCAAAAATATAACTAATCAGATCAACGCCTGCATCTGTTGTAGAGCGACCCTTCGTAAAACCAAATTGTTTATTATGTAAAAAGGTTACCTAAGGTGAGGTTACTAACCTCAGTAGAGCCCTGAAACTCTATCTCTACGTTACGCTTGTTAAATGTAGTATTTTAAAAATTATCTTTTCCTACTAATGTTATAAAGAGCAAAAATGTGATTGTTATGTTTGTTTGTTTGCATTGAATAGGCTCCGAAACTGGACTTCTGTTAATTATTACTAATGTTATAAATGTGAAAGTGAGTTTGTATGTGAAGTTGTTTCTCTTTCACGTAAAAACTGCTTAACGGATCTTGATGAAATTTGGCACAGATATATAGTAAACAACGGGAAAGGACATGGACAACTAGTCCCGTCTAGTTATCACGGCAAAATGTACGGTTTCCGTAGGATTTGCTGTTGCGCGTACGAAGTCGCGGCCATGATCTAGTACGTTATAAATGTCAAGTTCATAATCGCCGTATAGACCGTAACCGAATATAATACATCATTTAAGATAACTAACAGGATCGTTAAACTGCAGTTTAGTTGCGTTTCGCCATAAAATAGTAATTAACTTGTTGTGAATACAATGATCATTACTTCGGCACTCAAAACCGGCATTGCTGAACACTGCCTAAGGCAAGCCCAGAGGAGTTTGAAGTGCGTTTATTTTCCCGCTCGAGCTCATCTGTGGGACTAGCACGAACAATTAACAAGTACGCATTCGTAACGTTGTCGAAAGAGAATTGCGTGAAAATTATGACAGCGTTTATACTATATATAACGTTGCGAACACGTACTTGTGAATGGGGTTTTTAAATTCGTGAAATCTGACAGCTTTTTGACACGACAAGGACCGTCGGGCTACCAAGCGCCGCCTGGTGACAGAAAAATAATCAATAATTCTTATTGACCGTTTTTGATACCACTTACGCCACCAGATGACGCTTTATGTGCGTTGGGTCTGCCCCTAGCGGCAGAAAAAATATCAAACACCCTCATTGTTCGTGTTTACCCCTGTGTGTAAAATTTAAAGTTAAGATGACGAAGTTACGGCATCCCACTATTTAAGATTCCTTAAAGATTATTCTAATAATATTCTTATAAGAATATTCTACGTCCTTAGCCTACTGCGGGACAGATCAGAGTGAACCACGAGTTTATCTCAATTCTCAACATACAGATTTATGTCAAAAACACGTAAACCGTACCATAACCATTCGTTCTTTATGTTTCGTCTTGTTCACCGCGTAATAAAATTCGCCTCGACAAATAAAATACGATTACCAGTACCACGGGAACTATCGAGTTCGATGTGAGAATCCCGCATCAGTTTAGTAGGTGCTAACATTTTATGCAGCTGAACATATCAGATGCGCTAATGTCAAGATGTATCAATTGAACAAGTTCTTCTTAATGTAGGAGACACAGGGAAATAAAACGATGATCGTTTTATTTGGAGATGACAGACAAAGTCGATGAAAAACAACGGTACTCAAAATACATTTACAACGTAGTTGAACTGTACTTGGTTTGAATTAAAATACTCTTTATGGCAATGGATAACATACAAAGAACAAAATCTATTATAGTGCAATAGAAATGTCTTCTTTTTTTCTTAGTAGCATGTAAAGGATTTTTTGATCTGTATAATCTTAGAATTACACTGTTAATATAATCGTTTGGCATTGTATATGGCATAATCTACAACTCAAGTCTTTACAATATTTCTTCGCTTATTCATCTCTCTTTCTCGAATCAAAACTCATAATTCCAGTTCCGATAGTAGTGGCACTACCTGCGATTTACATAATCCCACTGATATTGTCGATATTCACAATACTCCGATATTGGATACCGACAGCCTTACAGCCGACAATCGGCAACATTCGTATACGTTCCGAGTTCCGACACGAATTACTAGTATACTCGAACGTGTTTACATTTTTACGATAGAACATGCTCCATGATGAAAAAATAAATTGTTTGTATTGAACCTTTCATTATATAATATATCGAAGCTAGATTTAACTTAGACTTTCAATTTACTTTCAATTAGTTATAAATGAATCGTCTTAGTAATATCATAAATTGATTGTGGAATCAAACTGCGTTTGACGATGGTTTGACGTTTATTAGAATACCATTTTGCTGTTTTAACATATCGAGACTGCAACGAAACTGTAAATTACCTATATTAAGAACTTAATGAAGTTTTTAAATTGTATTAGGCCTTAATGATTTTATGTGAAATGCGGCAAACGAGCAGCTACCACCTGATAGTAAGTGGATCCATGAAGCCATTCGTGTCAGTCCAGGTCCAGAAAGCAAACCATCCAAATTATTTATTATAATATTATTGCCTATGGCAGCTTTGATAGATAATAATAATTATTTTAAATTATTACTATTAATTTCGCAAGCAAGTTAGCAAATATATTTTAATCTGAATCTTATAAGTCACGTTATTCGTGTATTTTATTTATTATTCACACAATTTCGTAATTGACCGTTTAAATTTCAACATTTAACAATGAGTCATTTTTTGCAAGTGAACTGAATGTTTCGCTACTTACTAATTAAGTAAAGGCATATAAAGTTGTAGTTTACATTACAATAGTTAGATTGTTATGAACTGAAATGAACCTTGAGTGAGTATAATCGCACGCATAAATACGACCACAAAAAATAAAACATTTCCTTCGCACAAAAAATCACTCATTCAAAACACTTTCGAAAAAAGATAAAACATTAATACGTAATACAAATACCCTTTTAAATATTATTTTGAATTTTAAATTAATGATTTAATAGAGATTTCTTAAGACTTTAATTTAACAAGTAATAACTAATTTCTACTGGGACAATATCGCAAACATTTGGCTTCTGACCGTATTTTAACGACTTGGGGAACGTACCCATACTGGGAGACCATTTTTTAATCCCCTCCCCCTCGGTGACCTTACTTTATGTCAGGCGACAGAGAGAAAACATGCAATTATAGCTGACACGTACTGTCGAACAAGTTGTCGCTCGACCAAGACCTCGAAAATTGCTTAACAGCCGCGTCAAATCGTGCGCACGCACACATATTCACTGGTAAATACGTATTTCAGAACGCCTGCAGTCGTTGCGGCCACATCCTTAATGTTTAAATATTTTTAAGCGTCCTAGCGCAAAGGAAAATGTTTAGAAACTGGTCGAGCAGGAACTTTGTCGATAGATTATGCAACTTGTCCGCAAAACATGATTGTTTTCCTATACGGTCATGTTTTACGGAAAAGTTGACTCGCGTGATTTCGCGTGCGCTAAAGTCAAAATCAAAATCAAAATCAAAAATCAAATTCAAAATCAAAAAATTTTTATTCAAAATTGGTATTTTTAAATACTCTTTTTGAACGTCGATACTACGTGATGCCTACCACCGGTTCGAGAACTAACCCAGCGAGAAGAGCCGGCAAGAAACTCGTCTGGGGCCATCTTTTACCAAAAAGATGGAAAATTATTCTTTTAAAATCAAAATTATTACAATGTTTACTTATGTCTATGTAACAAATAATAAGATAAGATAAGGAGCCACCTTATTCCCAAGGTGTGCCGTCTTGAATAAAGTCATTAATTTTATAATACGCTTTGGCACACAAACGTTCTTTAACTACTTTTTTAAACTTATTAATGGGAAAGTTTTGAACCTTTTCTGGGATTATATTGTATAAGCGTATACATTGGCCTTTAAAGGATTTACTAACTTTGCTTAGTCTGAACACTGGCATATCTAACTTGTTCTTATTTCTAGTGTTTACACAATGATTATCACATTTCTTTTTGAAGTTGTTTAGATTCTTTCTTACATATAACACATTTTCCAAAATGTATTGAGATGCGACGGTCAGAACTTTTATTTCTTTAAACTTTTCCCTTAGAGATTCAAAAGTCGACATCTTATAAATAGAACGTATAGCACGTTTCTGCAGCACAAATATTGTATTAATGTCCGCAGCGTTTCCCCACAAGAGGATGCCGTACGACATTATGCTATGAAAATAGCTAAAGTAAACTAATCGCGCGGTCTCTATGTCGGTAATTTCTCTAATTTTTTTAACAGCGTATGCTGCAGAACTCAGCTTATCTGCCAATTTAGCAATATGTGGTCCCCACTGTAACTTACTATCTAATGTTATACCTAGAAATACAGTGGTGTCTACTAATTTCATTTTCTCATTATTTAATAGTATATTGGTTTGTGCCTGCGTAACATTTGGCAAGCTGAACTTTAAACATTTTGTTTTATTAGAATTCAACAGTAAATTATTAGCATTAAACCAATGTACTATTTTTGAGAGAGCACTATTTACCTCGTCATTGTTAGATTGTCGTCGCTTCACATTAAAAATTAGTGAAGTGTCATCACCAAAAAGTACTATCTCAGGCTTATCATTAACTAGATAAGGTAGATCATTTATATAGATGAGAAATAGAAAAGGGCCCAAAATAGAACCCTGTGGTACTCCTAGTTTAATTTTAGTTTAACCTTTTGGAATTAACTTCTACAGTCTGTGTTCTATTTATTAGATAAGAGCTTAGAAGCTTTAGTGCCGTGCCCCTTACACCATAATGGTATAATTTCCTGAACAGCGTATCATGCTCCACACAGTCAAATGCTTTGGATAAATCACAGAATATACCAAGTGCATCCTGTGACCTCTCCCAAGCTTCAAATATACTGCACAGAAGACTGATGCCTGCATCTGTTGTGGACCGACCTTTAGTAAAACCAAACTGATTACTATGTAACAATTTATTCGAGTTGAAGTGAAAAAGTAATTGATTTAGAATAATTTTCTCAAAAATTTTACTTAAAGTCGGTAATATGGATATTGGTCTATAGTTAGCTGGGTCTGATTTATTCCCAGCTTTAAAGAGAGGCATCACCTTGCTGTGCTTCATCAAGTCAGGGAACACGCCACTTTTAATACAATTATTAAAAACTAATGCTAGGTGAGGGGCAATGATGTCAATTACTGGTTTTATAACTTTTGTGGACATACCCCAGAGATCAGTTGTACTGTTAATATTAAGTAATTTATAAGTATAAGTAGTCGATACGAATATCGACTTAGAGACTTTTCATTCCGATGAATGCAAATGGTGAAGGAAGGAGCCAATTCTGTTGTCAGCGCGCACACTTAATAGCTTAAGCGCGGTAACTCATCTGTAGGAATCGAAAATAGAAAAAACCCCATAAAATTAAATATTACCTACGTCTCGTACAACAAACCATTTTAGAAGGTTCGAGAAATTTTCCTCGACTCAGTGTGCAGCTGCAGACAATTTTGTTGACTGTACTTGTTACCCGGATAAGCAGTAAACGAAACTCGCAAAAAAATAATTGAAACCATTTTGCCCGCAGCAACCGATTTACTCATTAGCACAGATTTATTTTGTCTGTAACAAGCAATGATAGTATTAAACCAGTATTCTGTAATCGACCATAATAAGATTAAACTCTCGAAGGTTCACACAAAACAATACGTGTATTGGGATTGATTTGAGGCCACAATGCAAGCTCCTCCAAGGCCTCTGTGTTGCCGCAGAACAGCACGCTTGGAGTGACCACCATAGATTTATCTGTGGGAGAGCCACGCTTCCGCACGAATGGGCCGGCTCGACCGGATGAATACAACGACCTCATAGAAAACTGGCGTGAAATAACACTTGCGCTGTGTTTCGGCGAGCGAGTGAGGTTGCCGGAGATCGAGGATTGGGGATTTTAAGGACGAGGGACGTAAGTCGCAACAACAACACGCAAGTGTTGCGAGTGTCTATGGGCGGCGGTAATCGCTTACCATCAGGCGATCCGACTGCTCGTTTCCTGGTTCATTTCAAAAAGAAATATGTTTTGTCTACACAAGAATAGACATACTGACAGATAATATGGACAAAATGACAGCTTTCCTTTGTCATCTTGTCTATACTTCCGTAGAAGAATTTCTATAGTGGTTATGCTACGCGTGCTGGAGTAATGACTGTCGAGAAAAAGTTAAAAGCATGTTTTCTTAACGTCAAAAATCTGAATAAAATCTGTATCTGCCGTAGTACCTAGCAGTTGTTATAATAGTGTGTTTAGGTGTGAAAGTTTGTGAGGATGGATGGATGGATGATTGTATGGACGTTTGTTACCCTTTCACGCAAAAAGTACTGTATTTTGATTAAATATGGTATGGTAGTAGTTTAGGCTCCGGGTTTACACATAGGCTACTTTTTATTCCAAAGCCAAAAGCTAGTTTACTATTATAACTACAGTTCATTGACCGTTATTAATTGGTCGACAGATTTTCCAGTTACTTAATATAATTTTTCCACGAGTCCATTAGCAACGTAATATAATAAGATGGACATATTCCGGAGCCAACGGCCGTATCTAATACATTTCGGAAAGAAGTGTGCTAACATACGTCCAGACTTGATTAATTAATATAGACCTAGGGATATCCTATAGGTTAATTACCTAACATGATGCGTTTACTGAAACACTGTTTATTAGATACTGTAACATCTGGAGTTAATCATCGTTGTACTAAGGGTAAACATGAGAGAGCCATGCTTCCGCACGATGCCACTGTCTCGCAGAAAACCGACGTGAAATAACGCTAGTGTTATGTTTCGCCGGGTGAGTGAGGTTACCGGAAGCCCAAGGGGCGGGTGACATTTTAAGCACTGGGACCACACTTGTGACTCGTCTGGTGTTACGACTTACGAGTGCCCAAAGGAGGTAATCGCTTACGGTTAAGCGATCCGCCTGCTCGTTTCCTGGTATATAAAAAAATGGCCCGGTTCTCAGTGTGAGATCCTACTAATATTATAAATGTGAAAGTATGTGAGGATGGATGGAAGGATGAATTGATGTTTGTAACTCTTTCACGCGAAAACTACTGAACGGATTTCAATGAAATTCGGTATGGTAGTCCCGTGGGATACTGTATTTACAAATAAGCAAAAGCTAGTATAATATAGATTTGCTCCTTTAAAGTGTGGGATTTTCATTCTATTTTCATACGAAAGCAGTTCTGCTACCACAAGCAGCTCCAGTAGAACAACATACGCTGATATTCTACAAACGCGATAAACCATGCCAGCGTAAACAAACCCACGGGAAGATCAGGGACCTCCTGCCCCTGCGCCAGGGATTTAGGGCATAATGTACATTCCTTTGTATTCTGCTGCATATTCAACGGTTTATTAATATGGATACCGGCCGTCAAAAGTATGGACGAATAAATAAAAGCATAAAAATATTTGTCTTTTATGTTACTTTTTGCTCTTAAAACATGCGGTTATGTTTACTTACATAGACTATAAAAAATGGTATTCCTGACATAATTCGTTAGCAAAGAATTATTATGTCTGAGTAAAAAATTTTATAATCTAATTACCAGAAACAAGAATCATATCACACAGTGACTTGAATGTCAAAGGGTCAATTCACACCGAAACAAATCGGTACGCGACATGGTTCTGCCTTTTTAAGATAGCTATTCAAAACTGAACTTTATTCATTACACAAGAAGATACACGTTTCATTGTAAGAGTTCGAATGTCAAGTTGCACTGTGCAAGTGCAGTGTATGCAGGCAGTATGACTGATGTCATATGAAACTTGTATCTTTTTGTGTAGTAAATGAAGTTCAATTTTGAATAGCTATCTTAAAAATGAATCGCTGCGTAGCGTCGCGTATCGTCTTAGTGTGAACTAACCCTACCGTCTAGGCTCTAACCAAATTGGCAAATTAGGTATTTACCAGCCAAATCAACCGGTCTTTCATCAATTTCTCACCTATGCCAAAACATCAGGTCGGCCATACATCTCCGGGTCAATATTTTTATCACCATCCCACCTGCACCTTGGCGCCTCCATGAAGTACCTCAATAAGATCATTGTTTCACAAGATAATGCCGTACTTGATGGACGTGCCCTAGAAGCACGCTAATAGCTGTGTAATGTCTGATTCACGGGCTAATTCATGCCCAGTCTCCTGTACCTGGATTTGGTTTTGTAATCGGAATTATGATTGTGTAATCCATAATAGTCAGTTAAGACTTTAACTACTGGCTAATGCAACGCAGAAAACCTTCTGAGTATTTTTTGATGAATAAGAATCTATTTCATAATCTTGTAATAGGTATCGGATAGCGTTTTCGAATGTTTTGCCACTGCTTACTTTTTATCTAGCGACAGACACAAAACCTGCAAAAATGCAACAGGTCCTAAGTGTAGCCATACACCATACTGCTTATCGTCCAATCGGCATGACACTATCGATTGGACCAGTTAGAACTGACCGTGTATGGGCGTGGATTCGCATTCCAGATTAATTACTGTTTATGTCAAGTTCTACATTCTAACTGATTCAATCTGTAGCGTCATATTGATTGGACGATAGGCAGATAGTGTATGGCTACTGTGAGACAAATTGGGAGATGGATGGATATGGTAAGACTGTACCGTAGCTAATGGACATCACCAGAGAAGTCACAAGTGCGCGTGCCTTTTAAATCCAACCTTCCTTTGGACCTCTAAAGGTCGATTCTGCTTATTAAATCCTGCAATAATACAGTTACGATGTAGTCCCGATAAGTTACAACAGCAAAATTGTCTTCTCATAAACATTGGTTTGACCAACGTCAAACCCGTTTTGATAGGTTCAAACTCCAAAAGTTAGTTTATGATATCATAACGGTTCATTTATAATTCAATAACAGTAAAATGAAAGTGTACGAGACTTGGGGTTCTGCAGGTATCCGATCGTTCCGAAAAGAAAATTATTTTTCACGTAGCGGACGTTACAAAAATTTCATACCGTAGTCTACGTTTCAGAATCGGCTGGATTTTGACGGAACATTCACTGGCAGATGGCTGATGTAATAAGAAAACTTTTAGCTTGATTTTGTTTGGAATAATAGGCTTCTGCGGGTTAAATTCCACGCGGAAGAAGTCGCGAAGCACAGCTGGTTTTAGAACTACATGTAAAAATTTTGCTTGGCTGCAAAATGTTATTTCCATGCAAAAGTACAATCAGTGGGCTTAGCATGACGATCCGAAGAAATAATTTTAAAGAAGAAATATTCTATCCAAAAGAGTTTGTTGCAAAATAGTTCTTCATCCATGGTAACAAAATCTTAATCCGGGAAATCTTCTGTCCAAAATGATCAAATTTTCAAGTAAATGACTGAAGATAAAGAAACTATTTGTCTTGGACCGCCATGATGGGGAGCAGTTGACATTATTGTAAGACTATTTGACATTGAAATAAGAAAACGTTTCTACTTTAGCTGTCAATAGAGGCCATTTTGTAAGCTCATACTCGGGAAGAAAAGAAATGTTGTTTCTCATAACGACGATGCGTCGACCTTGCTGCCTTACAATAAGACCTATTTTGCTCCGAATGGTATTAATGTTTTTTCAATCTGTCATTTTATCGATTCTTCGGTGTTTCTAGGGTGCCCATGCAAGGTCTGCTGATTGCGCAAAAACCGAGAGTCCTAATAACAGTAGTCATTTATTATACTCAGCTCAGCTCAATACAATGTGTACAGAAGTCAGCGACGTAATGAATTTGTGTCCATAAGATTGATTAAGTTATGTAATTTGTATGATCGATGACATAATAATTATTATAGATACCTTGTGGATATAAATAAGCCTACAAAGCATCTAGTAGGCAAACTGCAAGCATTAAAAGTACCTATACTGGGTGTTTTTTTATTCCGTTTCATTTTCGTTCGACATCCGTTTTGGATACAACAATTTTCACGTTACTTTGTTATAAGGTTCTAGGCAAATATGAAATCAGGTAGATACTACGTCCTTACAGAGACGCGGCGCGAAATAACGCTTGCGTTGTGTGCTAGTGAGTGAGGGTACCAGCTGAGGTTAAGGAGAGGATGAGGGCTTTGACGACTGGGAAAGCACTAGGTAAATCTTGTGATCCCCAATTTAATTAAAATTAACTTGCATTTTCATTGTAATTATATTGAATTATAAATGAATCGTCTTGATATCGTAAAGTTATTTTTAGAGTTTGGTCAAACCAACGTCAAACACGTTTGTTACCAATCAAACGGGTTTGAAGTTAGTTTGATGCATAAGAGAACACCAATTTTCTGATTTAACATAACGGCACTGGACCATAATACTTACGTTGATATAAGGTTTAAATAAGTTTATTTCACAAAAAGACCAAAGCCTTACATGAGAAAATTACAATATAGATGGTACAATATCGTGCTTATGCCTTGAGTATAATGTATAAAAAAAGAAACAAAAAGAAAGGAACATGGTTTTTGGTACAAGATGCTAGAGCACAATCAAAATTATGGTTACTGGTTAGTAAGTACAATTTTAGCTCCATGTTCTATGATAGAAAATATAAGTACGTTTGGCCTAAAGTAGTATCGCACTTAGTAATTCCAAAAGGTAATATCAATATTATGACAGGAAGGAAAAATAGGCACCAAGTTCAATCATGGTGATATTGATTTCTTATGTTTACGCGAATACCACTCATTTTACAAATGGAACATCTGATTCGATATTGCAGGATGTAATTATCAGAATCGACCTTCTGTAACTGTTGTGTGTCTACGGGCGAAGGTAATCGCTTACCGTCAGACTATCCGTCTGGTTGTTTGCAGATATAATTCCATTAAAAAAGATGTCGCTTTAAGACTTAATCGGTCAACAATGCTAATAAAAATGCCAATACCTGCCTCAATTACAGTATCGATGCCTGTTCTCATGGTCCGGAGTGGGCGTCGGTGGGGGAGAACCTTGACAGGGCATATGACTAAGTAAATAGACAACAATTACATATAAATTATGTTTGTCCAATGTCCATAGCGCTGTCTATCGATTTTTTGTTCATAATAATGGAGGCTATTTTGCCTCTTTTTTTTGCATTTGGATAATAGCTCCCCACACCGATTTCGGTGACGGAGGCTTAAGTGTGCACGCAGTACACAAGAGCTATTATCCTTTACTTACCAAACTTGGAAACAACATTTTTTGCTGTTCTAACACGGGAATCGAATCCACGATCTCTGAGTCGAGAGCCAAGCTCTAAACTACTGGACCACGGAGGCATTTGGAATTAGACCAGCAACAAGCAGGCTGATCGCCTGATGGTGAGCGAATACCGCAGAACATAGACACCCAAAACACCAGGAAAGTTACGAGAGGTTTTTCGCGGTTTTAACACCCATATTTACGTCTGACGACCTCTGTGGCTTGGTAGTTGAGCGCGTATATGTTCAAACTGAAGGTCGAGGTTTCGAATCCTGAAGAGAGAACCAAAAAGATTTCCGTGTTCCTAGGTCATGGATGTGTATTAAATATGCGTATCTAATATAATATAATCTTAAATATATGTATAGCTTATAAGTATTAAATATAATTTCCGCTGTCTAGTTCTTTAATTATTTATTTTAATATATTAAACTCGGCGATACAACGTATAATTTCACACCGGTTTTCTGTGAGATCTTGGTATCTTAGCAGTCTGGCCGCCTTATACTCCGAAAGTTGTAACAAATAAATAATTTTTTGTCACACATTTGCGGTAACATTGGCTGCGCAAAAACTTTGGCCTTGAATGAACATTCACGGCCCAGTGGCCATCGGTTATCAATGAGCAAGCGGGTCATTATCACGAAATGACGATTGGCGCAGTCATCATCATCAGCACAATCAGCACGCTTAGCATGACCACCATCCCTTAGAAACACAAGAATATACTCGTACTGACAGATAACATACAAAACGATAGCTTTCCTGTGTCTATCTGTCATTTTGTCTATTCTTTCGTAGAAAGAAACCATTGCTACGGTGCTTATGCTAAGCGTGCAGTAGGACGCGACTTGACGCGATAAAATTCTCTCACGTATCATCTAACGCCAATACATGATTATATTATTGATAAGGTCGGTAAATATTTTTCCATCCATCTCAGTGTGTAAAGACTGGACCTACACAATCGGACCGAGCTAAACAGTACCGTAGACCAATTGAATTAAATGTCTGTATCTTTATCCCCTTTGCCCCCTCAGAGGGGTCTATCCTGCCCCCGTTTTGTCCTCGAAGGGGTACATATCAAGACAATTTATTTATAAGACCAAACAACGGATTTATGATATTATCCTGATTCGTATCCTGTCGTTCCCATTTTCTCGATGATATTTCAGGACGATATAAAGATAAGTACATATAGCATTAAGTCTAGAAATTAGGTAATGGGTATTTAATATAACTCACAGTAATAACACACAGGACTTCTTGCACTATTTCCACTTTAATAAGTATTTTACATTAATTTTAATATATTACACGACCGGTTTCGACAAAGTCATCATCAGGTGTAGGTAGATTAAAATTAAATCTTAAATCTATGTAAAATACATAATAAAGTGGAAATAGTGCAAGAATTCCTGTGTGTTATTACTGTGAAACATAAATTTCCACCAAGAACCAGTACAATCAATAACATATTTAATATAACTGCATAGAAAGGTTTTTTATCCCTAAAGGGTTTACGGGGTGCAAAATCGGTCTAAATTGTACTATCAAAGAAAGGTTTTCCAAAATTCATCCCTTAAAATAAGGCAGACACGTGTTGAGTGGAGACCTATTTAGATATAATCTATTCAGATCGAAGATCTGATCGTAAAAAAGAGACAAGATAATGCTATCAATCTAAATGTTGTTTACCGTGCAATGAAATATACAAGGGGAAATACAATAGTGCCATTAAGTTAGAATTTTATCTTTTTGTTTACGTTACGTTTAGATTCAAGGAGTTGGTCCAAAATTGACCCAAACCCTTGCTCATAAAAACTATACCCGGCGATTTCGGGACTACCCTTTTCGTGAAATCGAGTATCATTTAAAGTGAAGCCAATAGCCATTTTCAAACATGCATTACTGTCGACTCTGGTTTCTTTTTGTATGGATTTTCGACCATGTCCTTTAATGGTCTACGTTCTGTGGAAGACATTTCCGCGAGCAGAGCTGCGTGTAAAATCTGACTTAATGTTATAATTGTAATGAATCATAGGCCTGTTTTGAGCAAGGTTACAATATTGAATAATATTATTGTTAGTTAGACACCGCAGACCGCTTAAATTGTTAAGTGAGTGCGAACATTGTGAACTTCACACAATAAATATTGAGTTATTATTTGATTCATTGACACCCATAACACTAGCAGCAATTAAACTATCTCTAATCTCTAAACGTTATAAATTAAAGTCATCGTCGCCATACCCCCCCCCCCCCGGATCCAGTCCGTCCAGACGGATCGCCTGATGGTAAGCTAGTACCGCCGAACACAACACCAGAGAAGTTACATTTGTAACTCCTTTGGTGTTGCGAGTTGCGTTCCCAGTCCTTAAAACGCCGGTTTCTGTGAGGCCGTGTAATTTACCCGGTCGAGGATATAAATTAATTAGTTTGTATGCTACCTATGTGCTACCCAATTTAACACGGGCGAAGGCGCTGTCTCAAGCTAGTATGTTTTGAATAATGCCAAAGTCCGTTTAAAAGTAAAGTCTCTTACCATATTCCAGCTTTCCTGGTTAAATTAATTAAATTGAATTTTTAGGTCCCCAGTGTAAGTGTCGTGGGTGTTTCCCACAGTGGTGGCAAGTGGTGGTTATTGCGATTCGATCTGCCATTGACTGCACGTGATCGGAAGTACATGATATGCCAATTATTTTTTACACACACGAACAGACTGCTCGCCTGATAGTAGGCGATTATGTTTTGCAATATTGCATTAAAACTAGCAGTTTATCTACATTAATGTGGCAAACTTAAAGCTTACATATTATTACTGTATTTATTGGTGTTCTTTGTATTTATTGGTTATGATTTTTATTCTACTGGATGTTGTTCGCGACTTCGTATGCGCAAAAAGAAAATGCGCAGGACGATGGGCTGTGTGGACTGGTAGCCATACCACACTGCCTATCGTCCGATCGGCACGAGGCTGCCGTAACGAGGCATCAGTTAGAACTGACCATGTATTGGCGTGAATTGGCGTGATAGTAAATACGTTTGTGGAGTATCCATACGAACTGCAGATTGGATCAAGCCTGGAGCGTCATGCCGATTGGACGATAAGCATTATGGTGTTTGTCTACTGTAAGTCGTAACACAACGAGTCGCGCCTTGACAAATAGGACGTGAGTGTCTCGTGTCCACTGTCCGTGTCGTAACGCGTAACGCGTGACGTCACGTGAACTTGACCGCGTCTCGCAGGCTGCCGAGTCGGTCTAATTCACACGGTATATCATGTCCAGATCATTGGATCTGGACATGATATACCGATATTGAGGCATGTTGACTAAAAAAATTGTTGTCTGTTAAGTCGGTTTACAGACGATAACTTTACATGATAACGTCATCACAAGCCGAAAACTTAGGCCGATCGTGCCTTTTTATCGCTTCTTGGGCTCAGACGGAACGTGACAATCCGACTATCTGAAACTCATTTTAGTAAATCTTAAAAAATAACGAAGATACAAACAATTTAAATTTACAATATGAAAGAGGGCGATATATCGGCCTGTGACGTCACGATGTGCTACCGCCATACATTTGTCATGGAACAATGTGCCGGCATTATTTGCTTAAAATTTAAAATCGCGTCGACATAAATAACTATTTCTTTTAGATGTATGTATATCTTTTCAACATTTTAAATAATGTGATATTCGACACTCTAGGCAACATGCCCAATACAGTAATTAAGTGACATTTAAACTGGTTGCATCATAGTGCGCTATTGTCTCTTTGTTTACGTTTGGATTAAGTTGGATGTGAAACCCCAATAATTCACGTATATACTTACCACTTTCATTTCACTTTTATTGATTAACAAATGAATCGTCTTGATATCTTATACTGAGTTTGAATCATGCGCATGCACATAGTCACCTGTAAATGCATAGTTCAAACACGTTTGCAGTCGTTGCGGTTACTTCCTTTGCGTTTAAATATTTTACTTCAAAGGAAAATGTTTAGAAAGTGGTCGAGCAGTAACTTTGCCGATATTGTACCTCTGCAGTACGAACAATGAACAATCACAGATGCGTTTTACCTTTAGGAACTTAAATTAACTAAGTATATGAATATGATTTACAGTAGACTTAACCTTGTCAGCGAACTTGGCTAAAAAAATATGGTGTTATGAATTAAATGTTAATTATGCGTATATTAAATTACTATTAGTACCTACATATTGCGACATATAATGCGATAAATAGCTACTATGAAACCAGCAGTAAATATACATTAGGTATTTAATAATTATAATTAATATGAAGAGAAAGTGTGCTTAATAAACTTCGTGTCGATGTTACCAAAAGTATTGTTATGGTATTTTATTTAGATTCCACGGTTATTATATTTTGCTTATACCTTTAATAAGATAATAGATTCAATGATTTACGGTTTGCTATTAAAATTTACCAGGCGTTTTTTTTCTAATCTTTAAAAGTCAAAGTTTTGATGTGGAAAATGGACATTAATTTTATTATGCAATTAAATTAATGTATTCCTAATTAAATTCTCTATAAATAAATCGTAATTATGTAGCAGTTTAAGGGTTTGTATATATTTTTAAAAGGTGGCCAAAAAACAGCGTCAGATCTTCAACCCTCGCCTCTGCGATAGTTGAGTCGAGGGAGAGCGGGGTGTAATCACTAATCATATCCCAATTCATCACTCGCTGTTCAGTCGAGTCAGTTAAGACCCTTCTGATGGCAACTATTCATAGGAATGAATGGGGCTTATGTATACGCGTCATCGGTGAAGCGATAGCGCGATGTAGGGTCGCGAGAGCGACATCTAGTTGCGGTAGATGAATGATTATGATATATTTTTATTTAACAATAAACTGACACCAATTCGGTATCGGCCGAAAATAGCATAATCTTGCCGACACATATTGCGTCAACGACCGTTTAAATATCGCGATCGGTATGGTTTATTAAATTATGTAACGATAAAAATATACTGTAACAATAATAATAAATTGTCATTTGTGGTCTCTGTTTGTTAATTTAATCTAAAATTCAAACAAAATACGTACCTATCTATTTGCGACATAATATATAAATAATGCTATCAATGTATTTGTATGTATCAAACTCTACATTTCTGTTTTAGATTATATTACATAGAGTTCTTTTCATTTTCAAAGCCATGGTCATTGGTCGTGTTCAGAGGGTAATGATTATTGTTAGCTATCTTACTACTATAATAAATGTGAGAGTTAGTGACGATGTATGGATGGATGGATAGATGTTTGTTACGTTTTCACACGAAAACTACTGAAGTCGGACTTGTTAACTTGCTGATTATTAAGCTTTTTATTAGTTCTAGTTTTTCTTCACAGTCCTTTTAGTTTGAAAATATGTTTAGTTACGTTATTACTGTTGTTGCAGTAATTTTGTGATTGTGGCCAGCATCAAAATACACAAAAAGTAAGAAGGAAATAAATATTTTTTTCAGAATAATTTCTCTTTTAAATTCGGCTAAAATTTTAAATATTTATTTTTATTTAAATTTAAATTTTTATGCCAAACAATATCTTGATAAATCATTAAGTTGGCTGGTACCGACTTCAAAATTATGAAGATTGTGAAGAGAAATAGAAAATTAGCTGAAGTTAAAAGGGAAATTATTTAGAAAATAAGATTTATTTCATACTTTTCATCATTATGTGATGATGTATGGTGCGATGATGATGGTGATTACTTAAATTGACATAGTGGCTTATGCTTGCAGTTCTTTCAACAACGCCGGAATCCCCAAACATGTATCTATAAGGAGTCAGGAGTTCTGTTCAGTACTTTTGGATCCAGGATATACCTTAGTACAAAATCATACTTTTTGGTAGCATACGCTTGGAGTACATAAGAAAAAGTCGAAATCACCATATGTGTCCATATACATTTCGAGGAGTTCCCTCGATTCCATCATCGGGTCTCCACTTTGGTGACAATGGAACCAACTTCGGATTATACCCTTTACATTAAAAAAAATAATTTTGAAAATAGGTCAACAGATATCGGAGCTATCGTTGAACATACAAATATGTATGTATACACCTGACCTGAAATTCGATACATTCCTTTGAAAGACAGCTTCTCGCTTAGTTTGTCCCTATATTTTATTCCTTAAAAATAATATTTGACTCATTGACGGTTAAAATACATAAAAAAATCACTAAAAAGACAAACATTTTTAAAAATACGTCATTTCAAAGTCAAAAAGTCGAAAATAAAGAAAAAAATTTTGAAATTTCAATAACTTTGTAAATATCAACTTTCGGATAGGGGATGCCATGAAAAATATTACTGTAAATGAGGTCTACTTTCTGTCTTTCAAAGGAATGTATCGAATTTCAGGTCACCCTGTATATATATATATATATATATCTCTTTTCAAAATTTTGTAAAACCTACCTACCTCAGATTTTATATATAAAAAAATTAAACCGAGATAATCATCACGTCTTTTGTTTCAAAAGAAAGGTTTTGGCAAGCACACCACAAAATATAGGTATATAATATAAACACACCGGCATATTTAGCGGAACACAAAAAAAAAGGTCCATAATTAAAAAAATATGGTTTTATTTTAAAACCTACTTACTACACTTCTTTTGATATTTAAAGTTTCGTTTGTTTTACTTAAAATGAGATCACATTAAGAACAGATTTTGCGAGTAATGGCTATTTGTGAAAAAATTGTACATTTTTGAACTTTTCATGTAACCGGGAAAAGTGAAAATTAATATTAAAATAACAATTAATTAAATTAGAAAAATGGTGATTAATATCGCGTATTTCCACCACGTGCTCTTATTAAAGTTTCTACCCGTCTAGGCATACTGAGAATGATGTTATCGATGGTCTCCTGGGATAGTCTCCTCCATTCCTCAACTACGGCGATTCGCAGTTCACCCACGTTGGCAGGAGCTGGAATTCTGGACTTAACTTTTCTTTTCAGCAAGTCCCAAACGTGCTCTATTGGGTTCATATCCGGTGATCTCGCCAGCCACTCCATAACAGTGATATTCATATCATTAAGATAAGCTTGAGTTACCCAAGCGGTATGCGTATATATATATATATATATATATATATATATATATATATATATATATATATATATATATATATATATATATATATATATATATATATACATATACAGCCGAACATATAACCGCCTCTTTTTTTGGAAGTCGGTTAGGTTAAGTTTAGTTAGAAACTATTCTCTACATCAGCTGTTCGATAGTTAAATTAGACCCTAATTATGTAAATATTAGTTCACTATAAAAAAGCGCAACTAAATATGAAGAAGTGATGATGATGGCCCATTAAAAACTCATCAATATTAAAGTCAGAGAGCCCGCGGTAAAATATTTTAATATCTGCAATCGTACTCTAATGGGCACTCGGGGAAAACTCCGAGAGCCTACTACCGACTAATACTTGTATTCGCTATAAATTTCTGCTTCACTTTTTTTAAACCCAAGTACACATATGGAGTAGACACCGCCACATATGGAATGAGTGATCCATATGTGGCGGTGTCTACCAACTTTGTGGTGTTCCAATTTAGGAAATATTGCTTAAATAAAACGCAAAAGAGCTACTATGATTTAGGATGAATTACGTGAACTCTATTTTTTTAAACGGAATTCTAACATAAAAGTACCCTAAGTTACAGCTCATACCCTTAGCTATCTGATAGTGAAGGTCTTCCGCTTCAGAGATTAGCCGGAACAAACAGACAGATGGACAGACAAAAATTTTACCGTACCATATTTACTTTCATATTATGCATTTATTGAATATATATATAGCTGTTAATTTGAAAATACAAACATAATACTTCAATTTTATTCATTATTATATTATATTATTATTATTTTTACTAGCTGACCCGTGCCCACTTCGTTGGGAGTTAAACATTTTTTGATGATGACGATGAGGATAAAAAGTATCCTACGTTACGCCTTATTGCATTATTTCAGCTATCTGCCAGTGAAAGTCCTGTGAAAATCGGCCCAGCCGTTCGAGAGATTAGCCGGGACAAACAGATAGACAGACGGACAGCAAAAATGTTAAAAATTGATTTTTTATTGTTAATATCGTATATATATTCATATGTATTAAGTAAAAAGCAGTTAATCGAAATTACAAACTGGCCACGCGGGCCACCTAGTCTGGCGTAAGCGAATAATTTCTCTTCGATATTTTTGTGGACTGTATTTCAGGAGGTATCTGGCGTCGCCAGGTTAATATGCAGTAATAATTAGATGAAAATGGAGAGGTATAAAGGGAGGATACGCTACCGGACCAGCTTCGGAGCGGGCGTCTGCAGCTGGAGTCTCGTCACTTCCTTTTGTTCACAACTCTTTAGTTTTTCCAGTATTCTTATCGCGTACGTTCCTATAGGAATATCTCACTTTCGTGGGCGGGAATTAGTAGCGGAAAAGTCCAATAAAACATGCGGCGTCGGCCATTGCCCACACGCACTCCGCGACGACTTGCAATGTACTCCGTCGCGAATTTTGCATTTCTTCGGTTTGCGTTGGAGAGGAAAAAGGAGGGCAAATACTGCTTATTTATCGGTATTATGAGATGCCATTCATAGTGGCGTTCGACTCTCATAGATGACGCTACCACAAACAGACACTTCAATTTTAGTTATCTGTATGTATAGAATAGATGTATGTATGGATTTGTGACACCTCCGCTGCACCCGCGTCAGCTCGTTCATGGTCTTCTGTAATCTCTTACAAGAAGCAATTCCGCCTATATGCCACAGTAACGTCAAATCGTTATGACACTGCAAAAATCCTTTTTCTATCCATTGTCCATACATGTGAAGTGGGGATGAAAAATATATTTTTTCATTCTATCGCATCGTGTGGGCCGTGGGGTGTCGTCGAATAGGTATTTTTAAATAAAGTCAAGGTTCTGTAAATGACTTTTTTCAAAGTCAACCATTTTCGAGTAATCGGCCTTCAAAGTGTATAAGTTGGTCCCCCTCTGGCATTTCTCAACTATAAGAGATAGAAACTTGAAATTTTCCAAGTTAAAAGGTCATACTACATTATTTTTTTTGAAAATAACTTGTAAGAAGTAAGAAAACCTATTGCGCGTTGATAGCTACGGATCCCTCCAGACAATATGTCCTGACATGCTCTTGATTTAGTTGGAATTAATATTAAAGTAAGATAAAAATATTTCAGTAAAAAGATAGATAAGATAAATGTGAGGCAAGCGGTTAGACCAGGAGCCCGCGCCGGTAATCCCGGCTAGGTATCGGATCGGATTCCACCGACTTAGACATAAGTCTCCAACTAACTGTGCTTTTATATACTAACTAGGTTTTGCTCGCTGTTTCGTTCCAAAGAAATTTCTATCTAGCTGGGCGGACATTTTGCAAAAATGGCGTAACAGATTTAACGATTGTAACAGTCAGATTAACCGACCGTGTGTGGGCGTGGATCGGCATGACAGATGTTTTTGGTGTATTATGGACAAGCTGCAGATTGGATCAAGCCGGATGAGTTTAAAAGACACCTGACGCAAGCCACGTTAGGTGTGTTTTAATCTCATACTTTTTGAAATAAAAATATATCAGTGGCAAATTGTTTTAGTTTAAATTTTTAATTAACTATCCTCACTTTTTTGTTAGTTTATTCACACTGTTGTCCGAAACAGATAACAGTTTCGTTTGTGCGGTGGCTCTGTGAAATTTAAATAATGCCCGTATTATTTAAGTTTGGCGACCGCGTTTTGTGTTCTTTAATTTGCTATCTAAGGCTGGGACTATAAGAACCGGAATTCGGAAGGCCGTAGAAAATTTAGAGCATTGAAAATATAACTCTGGACTTATACAATAGAGCTGAAAATCGAACACACAAGTGTCGAGTGAAATGTCAATGTCATACATGACAGCTCGACACTATACACTTCGATTTTCAACTCTATTGTACTAGCGCAGAGTTCTATTTTCAATGCTCTGAACTTTCTCAAGACCGCCGTATCCCAGAACCCACCCTAAAAAGTAATTCTCGTGTATTAAAAGCTGGACAACTTATTATGTTTTGCCTCAATTTCAAAGCTACGAATATGATTTATGAATATACTAGCTGTTTCCCGCGGGAATACTGCACTTTTCCGGGATAAAAAGTAGCCTATATTTTAATCCAGAGCCTAAGCTACTACCATACCAAATTTCATCAAAATTCATCTAGTAGTTTTTGCATGAAAGAGTAACAAGCATCCATCCATCCTCACAAACTTTCACATTTATAATATTACTAGCTGTTTCCCGCGGCTCCGCCCGCGTAAATATACTATCGAGTATCCCGCGGGAACTATGTTTGAATAGCCTATGTTTTAATCCAGAGTCTAAACTACTACCATACCAAATTTCATCAAAATCCGTTCAGTAGTTTTCGCGTGAAAGCGCAACAAAAAACTTACATTCACATTTATAATATTATTTGGATTTGGATAGGTAGGATTATTTTTATGGTACATGGGGCCTAAAGGAGACTGAACATCCTGGTTTCACAGTAATAACACACAGGACTTCTTGCACTATTTCCACTTTAATTCATTTTGAACATCCTGGGCCGAAAAGTAATGGCTTGAGACATGGTTTAAAAAAAATCGTCATTTTTTTTGTCCTAAAATATAAAAAATCAGCTCAAGTCTCAATCTGGGAGCCGAGAAAAATAAGAAAGATGTTTAGGTTTCGTGATATCGTCCATTTATTCAATCGATTTCAGTATTTCAGTAAATACTTTTTGCAAAAGTCATTTAATATTGTCCATTTTCTCATAGGCCGTTGACGTTTTGACTTTTGATTCAATCGTTTCGTGTATTCTAATGCGTCTTGAGTGCCTTCCGAAATAGTTTATTTTACAACGACCACTGCTTTTATTATTACAGAATTCGGGTCACAACTTGTGACCCGAATTCTGTAATAATAAAGTCTTGTGACTCACAAGACTTGCTCCCATATTTTGCTTAATTTTCAGGGTTCCGTGCATAAGGGGTAAAAACGGGGCCCTATTACTGACACTTCACTGTCTGTCCGTCCGTCTGTCTGTCTTAATAACCGTGATAGCTAAACAGTTGAAATTTTTACAGATGATGTATTTCTGATGCCATTATAACAACAAATATTTGAAGGGGGCTCCCATACTACGATCTTGATTTTTCGCCGTTTTGCTACGATACTTCATGCGCGATTCCGACACGCACTTGGCCGTTTTTTTTTTCAAATGAAGTTGACGCAACAGCATATTCGCTATGTGTTGTTTATTATGCGCTGGTTTAATAAAGAAGCAACGTAACGGTATTTAAGTAAGTTGGTTTGTTTGTTTGACACAGTTGTGTGACCAATTAACGACACTTGTTCTGTTATATGTTTTTCTTTTGCTCCACTGGACTATTTCACGTTCTACTCGTATCTCTTTGCTGAACAGTGATCTATGTAATAATATTATAATACTAGGCTTTGCCCGTGATTCCGCCCGCGTAAATAAAGTGTCCCACGAGAACATTATACTTTCTGGGGATAAGAAGTAGCCTATCTTTTAAATTTTAATCCAAAGCCTTAACTACCATACACAATTTCATCAATATCTGTTCAGAAGTTTTTGCGTAAAAGAGCAACAAACATCCATTCATCCATCCATCCGTCCATTCTCACAAACATTCTTACAAAAAAGACGCGTTCACCTTGACCAATCATAGTAAGCCAATTTGACATACCTAAATACCTACAGCTGATTTATTGACATTTACTGACTCCTTGCACACAGTAGAAAATATTATGATACATACTTACGTACAGAGAAACAGCTTTTATAGAACGATTGAAATCGATCCAAATTAAATTTTGTTTCCCTTTTAACGGCCCACGATTTTACCACACAATAATATCTAGATATAAATAGAACTCTGCGCTAGTACCATAGAGTTGAAAATCGAAGTGCCGAGTGTCGAGCTCGTGACATTGACGTTTAATTCGACACTTGTGTGTTCGATTTTCAGCCCTATTGTATTAGCGCAGAGTTTTATTTTCAGTACTCTGAATTTTACCCGGCCTTACGGATTCCGGACAATAGTCCCAGCCTAACAGGTACTTATATCATCCCCTGAATGTATTCATACAAATGAACAATTTCCACCAAAGGACAATACACGCGTGAACAATAATCGCCCATTGTTTGTGTGTTCCCAATATCTGGAATTCCCATTCCCAATATCGGGGGGGTTTGATTCTTCTCATATTTAATACGGATCTATTGATCTCTTCAAATTCAAATGGGGCCCGTAAATATAAGCCGTGAGAATTCATTGCTCGTTGTACGGTCGGTAAAACTATCGTCAAAATTTATCACCTGCCAAAAATCCTAGTATCTTATATACTTTAAACGAGACAATCTTGTATAATCGGTTTCTAAATATTCTAAATCGGTTTCTCTAAAACGGCTACAAGTATTACCATGAAATTTAGTATGCGTAGGGTTTCGGGGGAGAAAAAAGCCATTGTCAAATAAGTTTTAATAATGTATTCAACCCCAATATAAGTGAATAATTGTATTCTTTTTTGAGGAATAAATGATCTTACACCGTAGAAATGTCGTGCAACAATATGTCAATATTTTCAACTCTATTATGTCAATTATCAGTCCGATTGGCAGTTTGGTATGGTATATTTTTTTACTTTGTTCGAATCCATGTCAGATTAGAACTCCGAGCAAAGCTCGGTTACCCAGGTACTTATTATTATTATACTTAAATGCGAAGTTTGTGAGGATGGATGCATGGATGGTTGGATTTGAAAAGTGATTTTCGTTTATCAATAGTAGCAAAAAAAAACGACTTTTTGACGTTATAACGTCTTATAAATCGATGGAGCCGGCTGCACGCACAAAAAACATGACTCATGCGTTACCTGTTACCCGTTATCGTTACCAAGTACCAAGTACCAGCGTTACCTCGCATTGCCGTTACCTCATTATTATTATTATTGTTGTTGTTGTTGTTGACGTTGTCACGTTCCACTATCGTCAGTAAACCGACTTAACAGACAACCGGTATGTTTTTGTAAGTCCTTTTTAGTCCTGTATCTTTATAATTTAGCAACTGATTACTTTACTTTTTTGCGTTTATCGTTCCATATTTATGTTGCCTTTAAAAAATATGTTCATTTAAAAAAAATGCATATTGCTATTTCTCACCAAACTCCTATAATAAAACTTTCACTGAAAACAGTGGGCCTAGCAGGGACATTTGACAGCGGCGTAAACGTAACGTTATTGAATGAGAATTGTATGACAATCTGTCAAAAAGTGTATTTGCTAACTATCTTCCAAGATATTTTTCCAGAAAACTGACGTCTGCTAACTGTACAACGGGCTATAATCGCATTTACGCGACTATTGTTCGCGAGACAATATTATATTTATCACTTCGGCGCAAGGCAAGACGTTCTCGTAATACCAGCGCTTGTACTGAATCACAATCCGTTCACAATTACTACTTTAGAGTTCTACGGAGATTTGAATAACATACCCATTCTCGTGACCTGTTGGAGGGGGGGTAGAGAGAGAGGGGGGGGGAGGGTTCTTTAAAGTACTACGCTTGGTCACCGGGTGGGGAGAAGGTGTTTTGTCACGTAGTCAACATTTTCTAGGAAAATCTCGCGCGACGGCCATTAGTAAAAAAGGTGGTGGGGGGGTAAAAATTGTGAAAAAACTGAGAGTGCATTCTAATTATTATTATACCTACTTCTAATACTTCTTATTACAAAAAAAATAACAAATTCAAAACAATTTAATTTTAGAAACATTGGTCATACGAGAGGTTATTCCCCAGGGGTGTGTTTGTTTGTTTGTTTGCACATTATTACGTAAACCACTTGTACAGAATAAATGTACATTGTATAAATAAGCAAAGGAACCTTTTCCTATGTAGCTTCCATATTTCTTAGTGCTTTTAAAATCTTTTTATTTGGAGATGGATAGAAATGATTAGTTCTTTTCACTCGGTTCTAGGAGTTTAAACGAGAATTCCTCGGAGGCGTTGATCGACTACTATTCTTAAAGCTAAATGAATCGCCTTATAAAGGCTTAAGATTTTATACTTTTGAGGGCGCCACAGACGGCGATAATACTGTAATGTTTTATCTTAAGATGCCAGGATATTAAACATTATAGTATCTTAAGGTATCACACGCAAGTTACGATAGTGTTTTTCGCGCAAATCATTCTCTCAAAGGCTCGACAGTCTACCCTGATTTTATATACAGGTTGATCTAACAATATGAATAATAAAGGCTTAGTAAGATTTACTAAATGGCTCATCGGATGATAATCATTATATTAGGTACTACTATTATAAATGTGAAAGTTTGTGAGGATGGATGGATGGATAGATGTTTGTCATTCTTTCACGCAAAAACTACTGAACTGATTTTGATGTAATTTGGTAGGGTAGTAGTTTGAGCTCTGGATTGACACATAGGCTACTTTTTATCCTGGAAAAGTACAGTGTTCTCGTGGGATACTGTAAATACGCGGGTGGAGCCGTGGGCTCTCGAAGATTTCTGCCGCACATTCTAGGTGCCAAAAAATTTGGGGAGAAATCATATAAGGTTTAGGAAAGACTGCGGTGGATTTAATCTTGTATGAATGAATGCGAGCGAGACAAACACGCACCGCACATGCTACTGCAATAATGCTGTCCATTATGACAGGGAGTGGAAAAAGCATTTTGGTAGTAGGTACCTACTTTAGAGACCTATTGCTTTGTTCATATAGCCTGATACTGAGGTTTATAAGAATAAAAATAGAGCTTCAATATTTTATCACCGTAAGAAAAATCGTATGTGACTTTCACACTCTGTATAAGGATCTTGCGATATATTTTATATCTGAAGAAAGCATCATAAGTTATGTTTTGTATCTTAAGATGACATCGTCTCTCCATCGTATAAGAGAAAATTACTGTATCAATCGATATCTTAAGATACTGTTCATGACATCGTATCGTTTACGGTATCTTAAGATATCGAGTGATACAGTAATTTTCTTCATTTATATTATTATATAAGTCCTCTATGGTAGTTTATACAAACTGTATAGTAAGTGATATTTTATCTTAAAATATAAAAATATAGTATCTTCGCCGTCTTTGGCTAGGGTTCCGGTACCCAAAGAGTAAAACACCATTACTAAAATTCTATTGTCCACCCGTCGTCTGTCTGTCGCTAGGCTGTATGTCATGAACCGTGACAGCTAGGCTCATAAATTAAACAGATACCGGCTTGACTATGGAAAGGAGACCGGCAAGTCACCGTACAGTTACTGCCTGGTAATTAAAATACGTGGCCACAAAAAGTATTGTATTTATTATAAGTTGTACTTTAAGAACAGAGAAACAAAGAAAAGCATGTATGTACTGGTCTCACAAAGAAGCAGATAACCGCCTTGAGAGCAACGGAGAAGTTGGAGTGGACATGTCGTGATTGCCAAATGAACACCACAGGACGACGTTCTATCATCATCCCTAGTGACGAAGAGGATCAAGATGATGAAGAAGGGGAACAATCTGGAATGAAAATCGATATAAAAAACTAACCAAAGATATATCGAAAGAGGCGGAGAAAGCTATAAAAAGGGAAATGAAGGATATTACTCACACTATAAAATTCTAGTCCGATAAAATGGATGAACTTTTGAAAACAATAGGTACAATGCAGGGAAATATAAATAATTTGCAAAAGAAGAATGTTGAACTTACTAATCGAAATAACTTTTTAGAAGGAGGAAGGAGCAACGTGTCCAGGAGGCGGAGAAACGCATCTTGCGTAAATGCATTGAAATACACCACATGCCAACTAAAACTGGAGAAGATCTACTAAATAACGTAAGTAAAATCGCTAAAAAACTTAACAAGAACCCTTCGGATGGTGGGGAAATAAAGCGCTTACCTGAGAGAAACGATCGCCCAGGGCCGGTACAAGTAAAGCTTAGAAATGAACAAACACAGATGGCCTGGATGACTTCATGTAAATCTAAAATTTTTGCCTCTGATATTTGAGCTGGCATTCCTAAATCCAGCAATTCATTATTTATATACGAATCTCTCACTCAGTACAACAAACAGCTATTACTTAATACCAAACAAGTACTAAAATATACTTACAAATACATATGAATTATGAAAAAAAAAAAATCTAATAGTCGTAACTCTATTTCATACCATCTATAAAGTAAAATTACTAAAATGAATATCTCACTAGAATATATTATTGAAGTCAAAGATTGTGTAGATTTAAATAGTTTTTTAAATAGTATTCCCAATAATGTACAATTACTATGTATACATTAATCAAAAATTTCTCAAACTTAGAACAAATTATCTATTCTTTAACAACAACAATTGACGTGATAATGTTGACCGAAGTTAATATTCATGAAAACCTCTGTTTATATGTACAATCTAAAGGGTTATAAAATGTATAGCAAATTACGAATCAATAGAATAGCAGGTGGTATTATTTTATATGTAAAAAATAAGCATCAATTTACATTAGGCACCATTAATACTCTACATTGCGAAACTATCATAGGATTAATCAACACTTCTTCTAAATATTCGGCGACTTTATGTTGTGTCTACCGTCCTCCAATTAACAGTAAGCACCTATTTATAACATAAATCAACTCCTTGTTAAATTCTGTAAATAACGAATCCGATATGTATTTACTAGGTGATATAAATATTTATGTGTTACAGTAACATCCTATAAAACATATATACAACACCACTATGTACGAGTATGGCCTAGCGTGCGGGATCTCGGAGAATATACTCGTATTGAATGGACTAAAAATTGTATTAGTAAATCTTGTATAGATAACATCTATGCGCGAGCGGATATTAGCTACATAGTTCGATACGACAGAAATATATTAATTAATAGTTTAAAAGCTTTGGACTGGAAGCCGCTAAAACAAATAATAAATCCAAATAAAATTTATGAAATGTTTGTTAGCGATATTAAAAAATGTTATAACGAATCACAAATTAGGTTAAAAATCAATAAAAGCAGTAATAAAAATAATAAAACATCGATAAATAGTAAAATTCTAAAGGCATGTAAATACAGAGACAAATTATATTTAAAATGGATACACATCAAATATGATATTAAAATATCAATACAATTCTGCCAGAAACTACGCTACTAAATAAATTATAACATACAAAACAACAACTTTAAAAATAATCCTAGAAAACTGTTCAAACTATTAAAAGAAATTTCTGGTAGAGCAAAGCCTATGGCGGACACAATAATTTTAAATGCATTTTCAAACAATAGTAGTACGATTAAAACATATTGCGTCCAGCTTGGCAAAAACAAACCTTTTCAGAATGTGCCGCGAATTCTTTAAGAAAAATAATGTTAAATTACTAAACAAAAATCGTTATACTTCACCAGCCAATGTTACCTTCAGGTTTCAACCACCGTCGGCCAAAACAATATTACGAGAAATAAGCCCCGGAAATAAATGGCATTAGAACTCAGGATTTAAAAATGATTGCAACCGAAGTGGCAGGTATAATAGCTCACTTCATTAATATGTCCATTAAATATGGAGTTTAGTAATAATTGACCTATATTATTCAAAAAAGGTATACAAACTGATTTTAATAACTACCGTCCGATATAACAATACTATCTATCATAGACAAACTCGTAGAGAAGGCCATATACAAACATATTTAAAAGTTTTTTAAAGAAAATAGCATAATAACGGATAAACACGGAAATCCGTAGATTTCCACCAGGTAAAAGTGCCATACAATTACTTTATTTTACTGACAAAGTTTATGACTATCTCAACAAAAAATAGCATGTTTTAATAGTATTTGTTGATTATACAAAAGCGTTTGACACTTTGAGACATAGTACGCTTATTGAAAGACTCGATGACTGCGGCATACGAGGACCTCTAAATGAGTGGTGTCGTGACTATCTTAAGAATAGGTCCTTCGTGTTAAAAGTTTGTGACGGTAATAATCGATGACAAATTTAAATGAACGGATCATATTAACACAGTTTGCGACAAATTACGAGCTATGTTGGCTGAGATAAGCTAAGCTATGAAGAACATTCAATATACCACGATTTTAACACTATATAAAGCCCTGGGTGAAGCAACAATATATTACGGCCTAAGTAGCTACGGGAAAACGTTTAAATCGCATCTCGATCTTAGGTTATACATTTGGTATGACCTAAGCCTTCGTATCCTATAAACAATAGTGCCTGCAAAGCTTAAGAATAATAACTGTAAGAACTTTTTATCAATACTAATATATGACCAGGTAAAACACATTTTACTAAAGGATTTTTTTTTAACGAGATCTATCTAAATATAAACACCATACACCAACAAAACTACCAAAGAAATAAAAGAAACGAATATTAAATATAAATTGAAAAATATTACATCTCAAAATTAATACTAGTATATTATAAAAAATTATTACAAATAAAGTAAATAAAACCTTACTTAAATAAAAAAAAAAATATTTTAAATAATATTAGGTCCTTACATATGAAATTGGCGTTTTGTCGTACTGGTCACTTTGATCTCAAATATATCTTCTTTGGTTAAGAATTCCAATTTCAAATTGCACGAATTTGTGTTTCGAAAACCGTTCTTTCCTCTTTTGTTGTTTTCTTTGCGTGACTCTGTTTACAAAATGGAAAACTTGAAATATCGTATTATTTTCGAGTACGAGTTCCACCATGGCACCAGTGTTGCAGAAACGGCTCGAAGGATTAATGATGTGAATGGCGGCGGTGTCGCAAAAGAAAACACAGTGCGTTTTTGGTTCCAACGTTTTCGTTCTGGAAATTTCGAAATGCAGAACAAGCCCCGTGGACTTGCAAAGTTGATAATGAAGAATTGAAGGCTATTGTGGAAGCGGATCCCTCGCAAACCACATCCGAGTTAGCTGCAGGCTGCGGTGTTAGTGATAAAACTATTTTAATCCACTTGAAGCAAATTGGGAAGCTGAAAAAGCTTGAAAGCCGACAAACGCGCGTCGACTGCTGCGTTATATTACTCAACCGGCACAATAATGAAGGGATTTAAATCGAATCATTACCTGTGATGAAAAGTGGATCCTGTACGATAATCGGAAACGCTCATCGCAATGGCTGAACCCTGGCAAACCAGCCAAAGCCTGCCCCAAGCAAAAATTGACTCAAAAAAAGTTACCTGTGAGCGTTTGGTGGACTAGTACCGATGTCGTTCACTACAGCTTTCTTAAATCTGGCCAGACGATTACGGCAGATGTCTATTGCCAGCAACTGCAAAACATGATGGAAAAGCTAGCTGATTGATTGATTGCTCCAACAGATTACCGTTTTTTTCGAAATTTAAATAACTTCTTGCAAGGAAAAAATTCAACTCCGATGAAGTTCGAAATTCAAAATTCAAGTCCAAAGCACCTTCAAAGATTTTAGTCCGAATGGTTTTTTGGTAAAGGAATCAATGAACTACCTATGAGATGGCAAAAGTGCATAGATAGCAATGGTATATACTTTGATTATATAAATATATTATGTTAAAAAAAATCGACTTTATGTTCCTCTTTTAAAAAACGCCAATTAACGCAGCTATAACGCCATAATTTTTTTTTAACTAAAAACAACCTGTTTACGTCTAAAAATACTTATTAGTGGCCCAATAACGTTTGTGTAAAGAATTTTGGTAGAATAAGATCATTATGACGAAGTTTTATAACCTTTTATAACAATACTTAAAAAAATTGAATTCTGACCTTGATATTGATCTCGCTCCTGTAACTTAATATTGCTAGTAAAGTACACATTGTAATACCTTTTTAGAAACTACACATACTAGAAAATTTATTAAGATAATGGGCAGCTATAGCGCCATACTTTTTTTTTCACAATAAATGATCAAAGGTGACATTAAGAAAAAAATAGTTAAAAAAAAGCATAAAAAGATGATTTTGAAAATTGTTTACGTTAAAAACACCTAAAATTGTATTAAAATTAATTAATACACGTCTTGAGGAGTATAATATTAAAAAAATCACACAGAAATACCTAAATTTGATGAAATGGCAACGGAATTAACGAAAAAAGTAGCGAAATTTATAAAAAAGTATAAAATGCTACGCCATTTTGATATGGTTAGAAACCCTGGCAAGAAAATACGTTTTTCTTACAGTTTCACATCCGGACCAACTCCAATTTACGGGTTATCCATTATTTACGACAGACCCTGTATAAACTATATATAAACTTGTGCCAAAACAATAAAATTTAGGGTGTGAAAAAACTGTATATTGAATACTAAATTAATTTTAGCGAACAAATCTAAAATAAAAACTATCTTGGAGACAATTTGAGATTACACATTTAATTTAAGAATAGGCACATTTATTTTCTCTGATGCAGGTAATTCAAAAAATATCAAGCAGCAAAACCAGCGCACATAAAAAACGTAAAGGAGCGTACAAAATTTCCGTTTCAATTTTTCTCGGTGTCGGGGGGTGTAGATATTGTGTAGATTCATTTTGAAATTTAAAAATGGGGGATATTTATTGTTCCTAAAATTGATATGGATGTCGCTTACCAGGTTTTTTGGGGGTGCTGGATACGAAAATGACATTAATTTTGAATTTCCAAGATGGCGGATTACTTCATTTTATAAAAATTAATATGGGTGTCCTTTAGTAGGTTTCTGGGGGTGCTGATTACGAAAAAGTCATCAATTTTTAATAGTTGTCCAAAATAGTTGACTTAAAAAATATAAATATAGGTGTCCTTTTCTAGGTATTCATTATGGAATTTCAAAATGGTAAATATTTATTTTTCTGTAAAATTGATACGGGTGTCGTCTTCGAGGTTTTTAGCGGTGCTGAATACAAAAATGATATCCATTTTGAATTTCAAAGATAGCGGACCTTTATTTTTAATAAAATGAATCTAGGCCTCCTTTTCTAGGTTTAGGGGATGTTAGTTAAAAAAATAATTTGTTTTGAAATTTCAAAATGGCGGATATATTTTAATTTCTGTAAAATTATTCTGTCTCAAAAATGGTGTGTCCTACTGAAAAAAAGAATAAAAATTTCCTCCTCCTTAGTAACCCAGCAACCACATATTTTCTTCATGATGGGAGAAAAAAAAATTTGAAAATCCTGAATTTTCCAACATTACTATAGCTTACATACTATAGCTTTATACATCGTATCTCAAAATAGAGCATTGCCATATTTTTTTTTATAATCGCTTCAATCTCGAGAACAGGTAATCCTACTGAAAAAATAATGAAAATTTCCTCCTCCCCAAGTAACCCCGTAACCACGTATTTTCTTAATGATAAGAGTTTTTTTAAATCCTTAATTTTCAATAATTGCTATAGCTTACATAGCTACTACATAGCATACTGTGTTAATAAACATCAATCCTAATCAGAATCCACAACAACTTTTAAATTAGTACTCCTGTCATTTTAACACTGAATGAAAACTCTGGGGGTGCTGGATACGAAAATGACATTAATTTTGAATTTCCAAGATGGCGGATTACTTCATTTTATAAAAATTTAATAATAATAATTTTATAATAATTTCTATTTCCATTTTGGAAATTGAAATTGGAAGCCAATTTTATAATCAGCACCCCCAGAAAACTGGAAAAAGAAACCCGTATTAATTTTAACGAAAAAAATGTACGCCAATTTGGAATTTCAAAATGGATTTAATTTTCATATTATTCTGCACCGCCAAAAACCTTGAAAACGACACCCATACCAAAGGAAACAAACTATCGAAAAATGCGATTTTCCGTAGCCTGCAAATTGTAGTTTTAGCATTTTTACATCGTATAATAGTCACCAACTCGAAAGTTAAGTCGCCAACTTATAAATTTCGGTGCCAATTTGGATTAAATTTCCACTTTTTGTATTTTTTGTCACCTGAGTGCTTTAAATTTATTGCCAAAGTCAGTAATACTGTATGCTCATGTGCAGTCACCAACTTATTTTTTGTTCGCAAGATTAATTATATCCCTTTTTATATTACTAATCATGCATGCTTCGTGTAAACAAATGTGACAAGAGCACAAAGAAATGGGCCAGGAAAGAATTTGTCTCCGCGATGGCGATGAACTGTGTGGACAAACTCAATCAGCAACAGCCCACGATAAAATACACGTGCATTAATATTCAACATAGCTGGAGTAGAGGGCTGATGATTATTGATAATCATCAGTAGTGTTTATCTATAATGTGAGTAGCTGTAAGTGTCTGGCATCTCATGTTGCAAGTATTATATTACATGCATTCGTTTCACATGAATATAATACGATTAGAATAATTGTTATATTATCATGCATGTTCTATTGTATGTGTATTTATTTTAGGGTTCCGTTGAACAAAGTAAAGTTTAATTTTAGCAAAACATTTTTTTTTTCTTCTTATAAGGGGAGGAGTATTGTAGGTGTACACACATTGTACCTATTGCGTATTATGTATTGTGTCATGTATAGCGCATACTGCACATCAATTATTGTATAAGTTAGTCAGCACGTAAGGTTGTAACCGGTAACATGTGTCCTGAACAAACTACTGCTATAATCTGTTGTATCATTTGGAAAGGCCCTTAAAGGTTGATTTGCACTAAGTTAAGTCTAACCCGTTCAGAGACTTTCTCCAACGAAATCTCAATTTCAGAAACAAGTTCGTTTCGACTCTCATTGACATGTTGCCGATAAATGTTCGGGCGGCCGGTATATAAGGCATCACCAGTACTGTCATCTGCATAGCAATGAATGCCATTGGCTTGTAACATATGATTGATATGCAGTACTACTATGACCCTTATGTTTCTGTTTGCTAAGAAACTCGTGACCCACTTGCATAATTTCTCGGGGAGCCCATAGGAAAATTTTTCGAAACAAATGCTTTGTGCCAAACCCGATCTTTCTTTCGCTATGTCCAAACTTACAACCAATGCCTCTCCCTAAGACTCGATCGCCTGTACCCAACGATGAATTCGTGTAACACTTATAATAGAGAGCGTTTGAATTAAAAATCAGACTTCTAATGATATAAGTATAATATACAATGATAAGAGGGTCGTGAGGTCTAGTTCACAATATAGCCTTGCTGTACCTTGTGAAAATCGGTTTTACTATCCCGCAAACTGATGTAGGTATCGGCAGGTTTCCTATGTCCTCTGGTATTGAGGCGGGTAGGTAGGAAGATCCTTTATTTTCCCAGGTAGTCAGACAGGTAGTAGGCAGATCAGGTGATTCACAATCCTGTTGCAGTAATCAGAGTAGTATCTCTACCGTGGCGGAGAACCCTGGAATCAGTAACCAGACATTTGGTATTTGTCCGGTTCACGGTTGCGATTTGATGGTAGTAGGTAGTGGAGTAGTAGTGTAGTAGGTATGGCTTAGCAAGGAAGAAAAAGCGCGATTAATGCAAAACTAGCAATCAGTGATGAGGCAGTCATACAGAGTAAGCAGGTATATATAAGAATAAACAATAAAATCATTACAAGTGAGAGTGAAAGATAAAATTAATAGGTACATTTAATATAGTATTGCTAAGTAAATTTAAATAGAAAGAAAGAAATATCTCTCACACGCAACGACATAACCATAGCCTAATTTATTATAATTATATTCTATATACAATATACGTAATAGGCAATTGATGGAATTATGAAATCGGTCAATGCTATAATTTTTGACCGTTACACGATAATTTGATAATTCGAAATATAGATTATCAAATCAGTATAATCTCAATAAAATCAAGAAGGCTAACAATCAGTTTTACTTGTACACCACATACATGCAAGAGAAGTAATAGGTAACATGATTCATACAATCTGATGAACAATAAAACGGTGAATAGGCATTTTAAGGTCTAACAAAGATATGGAAAAAATATGCAACACTCACCTAATTGGGGATAAAATACACTTAAAAAGTTGGTTAATATGAGGTTAATATATTATTTTTTAGTTAATTAAGAATTTATCGCAATTCAATAAAATTAGGTCTCTTCACGACTAGATCAGCTATGCAATATATCGTTATCGCGAAGTAAGGTGTCGGCCCCGTGCAGTCAACCAGTATGAAGTTTGTAACTAACTTATCTACTATAATTATCGTACAAAAATACAGCGCCTGACAAAATATTTTAGCTACAATTAGGCTAAGGAATTAGTTACTGAGATTTTTAAGGAAAATATAGAAATGACAGTTTGTTTTCAATATACAGGGTGACCTGAAATTCGATACATTCCTTTGAAAGACAGAAAGTAGACCTCATTTACAGTAATATTTTTCATGGCATCCCCTATCCGAAAGTTGATATTTACAAAGTTATTGAAATTTCATAATTTTTTTTTTATTTTCGACTTTTTGACTTTGACATGACGTATTTTTAAAAATGTTTGTATTTTTAGTGATTTTTTTATGTATTTTAACCGTCAATGAGTCAAATATTATTTTCAAGGTATAAATAGGGACAAACTAAGCGAGAATTTTTCATTATGAGACATGAAACAGAATTTTCTTTTAAGAAAAATGCACATTTTTCTTAAAAACAGGTGATTTTCTTAAAAAAATTTATGATACAATGCGTACAAATATTCTAAATAACTTCCTTATCTCATTAGCTTTCCAAAAAGGTGCAAATGTCTACATAAAAATATGACGTTGTAGTAAACATATTAGAAGTAAAATGAAATAATGTCTAAATCGATTTATTTGCGATAAGGTTAAAATAAAAGGAAAAACTTGAATTTAATTACGTTTATTGTGCTTATAAAACATGAATGTTTAATTAAATTTATTAATAAATATTCTACTTTAGGTCTTGTTCAAAATGTGAACCTCTGTTTCTGATACAGGCCTGTAGTCTTCTCCGTACCTCTGTTTTGATTATTCTGGTAGTAAGACTAGTTTTGATTTCTTCTGCTGCATTTCTTATGCGGCTTCTGAGCTCCTCTACAGTAGTTATGGGTGTAGTATACACCAAAGCCTTCATATGACCCCAAAGATAAAAATCACACGGGGTCAAATCGGGACACCGTGCTGGCCAAGGAATTGGCCCGCCTCGACCTATCCAGCGATGTGGGTAAGTTTGGTCTAGCCACTGGCGTACGCCGAGGCGGAAGTGGGCCGGGCAACCATCATGCTGGAAAATCATATTACGACGAGTTGCTATTGGCACATCTTCCATTAAACCAGTAATCTCCTCTCTTAGGAAATGTTCGTACATTACACCATTTAAATTTTGAGAAAAAAAATGAGGTCCAACTAAATTATTATTAATTATACCCATCCAGACATTTAGACTGAATCTGGTTTGATGGGCCCTTTCTTTTTTCATCCTGGGGTTTTCTCCTTTTGGTGCCCAGTAATGTGTGTTGTGGAAATTGTTTATCCCGTCACGGTCAAATTTCGATTCATCCGTCCACAATATTCTTGAGAAGAAATTGCGATCCTCCATGTCTGCATTTATCATAAAACGGCAGAATTCCATTCTTCTAACCGGGTCTCCCTCTTCCAACGCTTGGACAGCTGTGTAGTGAAATGGATGTAGACGCGCTGTGTGTACTGTAAACCACACCTTCCATTGACTCAATCCAAGTCTTCTAGCTGCCGCTCTTGTAGAAATAGAAGGATCATTTTGAAAAAGTGTTAAAATTTCTTCTTCTTCTTCTGGAGCATACAAACGAGGTCTGCCTGAATCGCCACGTCTTCTATCAACACGGCCGCTTTCCCGAATTCGTCGAAATGTTGTTGAAAACACTCTAACGTTTGGCACTCGTCGATTCGGAAAACGTTCAACGTATGTTCTTCGTGCAGCAGCAGCATTACCATTACAAAGTCCGTAACAAAACAAGATGTCAGCGTATTCATCGTACTCAAAAGCAGCCATCGCGATACAAAAAAATCACAAGTAGAAGTAAGGGTGTAGTTTAAAGCAACAATACGTCCGTACACGGCAATAATATTACTAAATTTATATTAGCTACTAAATTTGCTCTCTAAGCCAGTCGGTAACTCATTAACAAAGGTCCGCGACGACAGTAGCCGAAACATCCCGAAGTTTGAACAAAGGAAACAATTGAAAAAAAAGGTCGCCTCAGGTAGAGTAATTCTTGAGATAACGTTACCTGATGATTGTTTTGTCTTTGTTTATTACATGTTCATATTTTATGTACATATTTGTACCTTTTTTGGAATCTTATGAGGTAAGAAAGTTATTTAAGGTACTTGTACGCATTGTATCATAATTTTTTTTAAGAAAATCACCTGTTTTTAAGAAAAATGTGCATTTTTCTTAAAAGAAAATTCTGTTTCATGTCTCATAATGAAAAATTCTCGCTTAGTTTGTCCCTATTTATTCCTTAAAAATAATATTTGACTCATTGACGGTTAAAATACATAAAAAAATCACTAAAAAGACAAACATTTTTAAAAATACGTCATGTCAAAGTCAAAAAGTCGAAAATAAAGAAAAATTTTTTGAAATTTCAATAACTTTGTAAATATCAACTTTCGGATAGGGGATGCCATGAAAAATATTACTGTAAATGAGGTCTACTTTCTGTCTTTCAAAGGAATGTATCGAATTTCAGGTCACCCTGTATATATTTAAGATATATTTTGTAAGGTTTCTAGCTAATTCAAGTAAAAAAATCTGTGTGTCAAGTAAAATAGACAAGTCGTTACATTAGGTACGCCAATAGATCACCAGCCGGGCGACCTTTGCGGAACCCGTACTGTTTGTCAGTTAACAGTACATACAGTAACTGCTGAACGTCGAAGTATCGGAGGAGCTGGCTATTGATGATGGACTCCATTATCTTCGCGAAGAGGGAGATTATAGCGATTGGTCTGTAGTTGGAAGGATTAGAGTGATCTACTTTTATAGGGATTGTGTGAATCAAAGCTGTCTTCCAAGATGCCGGGACTATGCCTTAAGAGTAGGAGAGCCGAAAAAGACGAAGAAAGCGTTAAGACCTGTACGAACTCTGGACCACACATTTACAACACAATAGGAGGAATTCCGTCAGGCCCACTCGACTTTTAAATATCAAGGGAACGGAGAGCAACTCGGACTGTGCGCTGATGGAACCGAATATCCGACTTGCATCGCAGTATAGTCAGCGGTTCCTGTCTCCCGTCATCTAGGGTCGAGTTGGACGCAAAGTGCTTACCAGGAAGATCTGCTTTCTCTTTTTCGTCATGTGCCAACGAGCCATTTCCTACGTGTAGAGTGCACAGGTTCCCAAAGGGAGACCCTCGAGTCTCTCGCCAATTCTATTGATGTGCTGTTTCTTCGCCCAGGCAATCTCTCTTTTGAAGGACCAAGAGGCAAGGTTGTACTCCTTTTTAAGTGTGCTGGTATTTAAATCCCGTACTGACACTGCATTAGTCCAGGTTTAGTAAGCTTCCTGCTTCCGGCGAGAAGCTTTTTTGGAAGATGAACCAAATCAGGGACGGAATCTTCTGCCAGTGGGCACCACAGAGGATGGAATAAAAAGTTCCACGTTGGCAACCGAGTTGCCAGTGGCGTCGGGATCATCCCGCGAAAATCCGGCGAGGGCACGCCTGCCCCCAGGGGTAGGAGCAAAGAACGACCGTATTTCATCCCAATCTGCTTACTTGTAGTGGACCACATGACTGTATTTAGCAACACACTGTCGCAACGCTCTCGTGAATGGCATAGAACTGCGTACATGGCAATGATCTGATGAGCCAAGTGGTACGCACCACTTGGCTCATCAGATCATTGCCATGTATCCATCACGGATACCTGGTAGCCGTCTGGATGTGAAGTCAGCAGAAGGTCCAACAGGGCAGGATTCTGACCGTCCACATCGGTGATTCACGTAGGCGTAGTAACCAGTTGTCATATGCAAGGGCAAAGTCGCAGACAGATCTCTCCGCATGATCAGTTTTACTGGAATTGAGCCATTTCTTTATTGTGCGGTGAATTAATGACATATAAATAGGAAGCATTATAGTCGCCCATATTGAGTTTTGTTTACGTTTAGATTACATTGAATCGGAATGGAGTAGAAGTTGATAATACAATCACCGACAAGCCCGGTGTATATATATTTTCAACCCTATTTCTAGGGCAATAAGGTTCGAAAGTGGTGATGCAGGTGTCCACGGCTGTACCATAGATGGAGTCGAATGCACTACAAAGGTAGGCTGCCTGCATCAGCGTCTGATTTCCCAGCGGGGACGGCTTAATGAAATATCGCTTAACGACGTACGGAAAACGGACTGTTTACACTGAAGCCATAAAAGCCTTTTAACCTAAAGCCCAATTCGCGTATTTCCGTTGAATTTGCAGTATGGTTCCACTGTCAGCGCATCGAATCTAGCGTGTTTTAATTTGGTGCTTGCCTGCAATTCATTTTTTACATGAATAAATAGTGTTCTGAAAAATAATAAAGTTTACAAAATTAGTATACTAAACATCATTTTTTCAAATACAAATTGTAGATTGTTTGAAACACTTTAATTGTGAGTCTTGCGAAAACGTCCCATACAAAGTCGAACCGGCATGAAACTTCACTTGCTTGTGTATGTATATTGTGTATGGTCATATATACAACATTTCTGATATCTCCGAAGTTTTCGCGTTAATTTTCCTACTTACCTAGCATTATAACATCAGATATCTGCCAGTTAAAGTCCAGTTAAAATCAATTAGTCGGAACAAACAGAGAGACAGACAGACAGACGGACAGTTAGAAACAGTCAGAAAAAAGAAAGAAATTTAATTTCTTGGTGTATAGATAGATAAAGCCAATAACAAGTTTCACTTATGGCCTAAACCTTGAAATTCAATTTTGAATTATCGTTTATGTGATCAAATTGTTACGAGTATTTTTTTTAGTTGCCTATTCTATTCTACAGCCTACTGCTGGGCAAAAGGCATCCCCCAAGGCCTCCCATTCCCCTTCTTCCAGCGCTAAGACATGCAGCAGCAGCGCCATCTTTTTCTAGGCTGGCCACGGCGGCGTCGTCCGTCTTCTGGTACCCTACCTGTGGTAATATTTGCCCAGCGGTTGGAAATTGGGATGCATGCGGCTGGTATGATTTGCTCAATCCCACTTTAGCTTAACAGCCGTCATGCTAGCTAGCGTCTGTAACACTCGTTTTGGAGCCTAGCGCACTGTTTCTTATTCGGTCGATTAGTCTTACTCCCAAAATGCGCTCCATTCACTTTGGCAAACCCCGAGCTGGGAGTTGGGACCTTTGCGACTCAGTCAATGACCTGGTCTGACCACCGAAGGTTAGGACGGGTAGAATACACATGTCGACAAGTCTGCGTTTCAGGGAGATTGGCAAATCTACCTTCATCAGCGTCTTCTAACCTATCGTAACTCTTTGAGGATCTAACAAAATTTCAGCGCAATCCTTTTGGTGGTTTAGCGGCGAGAGAAACACAGAACAAATAATGAAAGCAATAAAACAGAGCATGCAATAAGATTTTCCGAAGGCATTTTGTTGATATTCTTTGCGGAGAAAACTAATTTAAAATTGGAACGTGTCAGAACTTCCGAAACGCTGACGATACAATTGTGAAATTCTTGTATTACATATCAAATCAACTTATACTCTCTCTTATTAATAATATGGTGATTGATTGCTTATTATGCTATGCTTATAAGATGCTATGAATTCGGTATCCACATTGTAAAATACTAATATTTTTATATTTAATGGGTGGCTCCCCATATATAGAAGACGGAAGTTTTTTTTTTTAATCTTCTCCATTGTGTGGGGCATCGTCGGATAGGTCTTTTTAAACAAATATTTGATTTTATCGTGATACGTCAAGATGCCACAAATGTGGAGCCGGCTTTATAGGTTTCGTGCAGTGCATATAAACAAACATGATCTCTTTTTATATAAACTGAAATATATTTTTAATTTGTAATGTTAAGGCAACCGAGCAGCGAACAGGGGCTATACCATGAGGTCTCATAGCAGTATTAAGTCAAATTACTTTAATAAAGTGTCAATGTCGAATTACTTTTATAATGTTAAAGTAATAGTGCTATAAGACTTCATGGTTCGGTTCATCGGTTGTTTTCCCTCACCACACAGGCTCTCACAGGCTTTTACAGACTCTTATAGGCTTAAGTTTCTTCTAAACTGTAACGATTAATTGTTTTTTCTATCAATTGAACCATCATCCTACTATTATAAATTTGAAAGTTTGGGAGGATGGATAGATGGATGTTTGTGACTCTTTCACGTAAAAACTACTGAACGGATTTTGATGAAATTTTCTTTCGTAGTATTTTAGGCTCTGAATTAAAATATAGGCTATATTTTGTCTCGAGAAAGTACAGTGTTCCCGTAGGATACGCGGGCAGAGCCGCGGTTGAAAGTTAGTCTACTTTATTTCCGTAAAATGCGATCGCTCCATGTGAGCGAGCACCTTATTAGGTCAATGAAAACAACAAACTCATTAACACGAAGGGTTTCGCAAGCATTTTAATTCACAACAAAACACATTTATCATAGCGAGGCTGAAAATTACGAATGTGTGAGACGCTCCACAATAATCTAATTAAATTATACCGATACGAATGGCGAAGTTCTGAGCGCAATTTGTGTTTTACAATTACAAAAGTAAGCAACAAAAAAAGGCCCTCGAACATTATGCTTGATCCTTCTTCATACAAATAACGCCTTGTTCCGTTTTCACTACTTAATTAACCGTAAGTATATATTTTTACTCTATGACTTAGCTTCGTGACAAATTGTGAAAAAGGACTTTATCTATTTTATACTAAGGGCCTTTTTACACTTTGAAATAATTCCTAACTTTAGTAACTACATAATATCGAAACTGTTGGTGTCTACAACGATGCTACCTATCATGGAAGAGCTGACGAATGTCAAGTTTACTATTTAATATTGTACTTTTTAGGATAAAAAGTAGCCTATCTAATCCACTACCTAAACTACTACCATACCAAATTTCATCGAAATCCGTTCAGTGTCTTTTTACGTGAAAGAGCAAAACAAACATCCATCCATACATCCATACATCCATACATCCATTCATTCTCACAAACTTTCACATTTATAATAGTAGTAGGATTAGTAAGGATAAGGATTTATGTACTATTTTTCTTAGTCGTTTCTTTGCATCAAACTTTATTTTCACCAGACAAATAAACTACAATTAAGTATAATAGATAAATTACGAGTATTCTAATATTATATATTAATAATCTTACGATTTTAATTAGGCAAATTAGTTTTAATTTATATTATCTTTACTGAATAGTTTTAGTGAAGAGTAAATTAAATATATACCTAAATTTATAATGCTATATCTGAGTGCATGCGCGCACGGGCTATTTTGCGTTCCGATTATGACTTTTAGCGCCCGCAAAATAGAGATAACTTTTCCGCAAAACATGATTGTTTTCCTATATTATGGTCATGTTTTGCGAAAAATTTATTTAAAAAATTATTTCGCATGCGCTAAAGTCGATAATCGGAATGCAAATGGTGGAGGAAGGAGACAATTGCGTTGCCAGTGCGCGCACGGCTTAAAAGTTAAACGTTTATCACGTCCATAATGTTACCTAATCTTAAATAAATACTCCAAGAAGATGCAATGCCAATTGTTTATGATATATTTTTATTCTGCTTTGAATTTTCAAAGATCTCATTTAACTGGCAGATTCTGAAATGTCACAACAATGCGATTGCTTCATATTTATTTTATAAGTCTCTTTTTTTGTGACAATATTATATTTTCTTATCAATATTATGTGAATAAACACAATAAACATTTTAATAGAAATATTGATTGTGGAAGGTTTCAAAGCAAAAAACATCGGCGACAAAGATCCCACAGAGGTGCAGATGACCATCTGTTCCAGATAGATTTGGCGAATTTTATTCAGAGTCCTGATGATCAGATCGATTACACTGAGTCTTCGCAGGACAAAAGGTAAGTGATGCTGTTGTGGTAACTATAATTAGTAGTAATTGCAAAACTAAATCTTATACTTAAAACGATACATCTTCATCTTGAAAAAAGTTTCTCCAAAACGGCTGCAAGTATTACCGTGAAACATAGTACGCAGAGAGTTTTGGGGAAGAAAAATCGATCTAGCTACGAGTTTCTTACGCCGGTCCATCTGGCGAGTTAGCGTAGAACCTTCCTACGTAGCGTAGAACCTTAGTACTTCAATTAAAAACTGATAAGAACTTGTAAAATGGACTGTAAATAATTGTGGATTAGCATCAGGAGTAACAAAATTGTTCCTCTAATAGCTTTCACAGGTTAATCAAAATTCCAAGAGTTTAATGCCGAGATGTTATGGAGCTCCGTAACCGTAACCGAAACTATCGGGTATCTTAAATAAGAAACTATCCGTAACCGTAACCGAAACTATCGGGTATCTTAAATAAGAAACTATCCGTAACCGTAACCGAATGCGTTAGAAGAGCTTTGGATAATATATATTTGATTGAATAAGACATTTTATTTAAGTTACTTAAGACCAAATGATTATTTGTTATTGATATTGATACCTAAACTTCCATTTTACTTACATTTGTCATACACCTAATATCCTTAACCGAAGGTAACGGATATTATACGAACTAATTTACTATCCATAACCGTAACCGAATCCGATATAATTTTACTCCTACATCCGTATTCATATCCAGATCCGAAATGTTAAAATACTTTTTATGGTCATACTACGCTTAATGCATTGACTGAAATGATCTTAAAGGTATACACAATCCTGGTTTATTAGTCTACACTAGTATCATAACGAGAAAAATTTGTTTGTTTGTTTGTTTGCTTATATTGAATGGGCTACGAAACTACTACATCGATTTTGATGAAATTTGGCACAGATGTAGAGTAGACCACGGGAAAGGACATATACTACTTTTTGTCGTTATGCGCTTACGAAGTCGCGGAAAATGTAGTCTCTCTAGTTAGTAAGTAATTACTGAGTATGTATGTGCAATAATATATATATATATATATATATATATATATTATTTCACCACAAGAACATTAATACAACAATGATTGTACAGTTCTATTTAGCACAGGCTTTGTGGGAGACTGGTGCCTAAACCAGGCATCAGTCTGTATTTCAGGCCTCGGTCCCAGGTAACATCACTATTATTTTTTTACAATAGAGCCGGTATTAATAATTTAGTGCTTACTGATGACACCGATTAAAGAAAGAGGAACAGATAAACAGTTACATAGTTAGCTTTCGATTTGATTGCACTACTGCAAGCATACGGTGTGTCCACGATTATATTATATTTTCTACTCTGTGCTGATGGCTTCCTATAATATTTTTTCAGTGATTCCAATGAGATTAATGAAATCACTAGTTTAATCGCTAAATTCTTAAAGAAAAATACGGCGATACTTCAAAATGATGAAGATATTAAGGAACTTGAAAACAGTGCTGCAGATCTGGATAAAGGGAATCAAAATTTCCAAAGTCAAGACGAAATGAAAAAGAAGAGAGTTGATAATAATTATTTTAATAAATTGAAAATGAGGCATGCTCCTGAGAGAAGAATGTTAGTACCGAGTTAACTTTAATATTAATTGATTATAATTTCAGCAGGTCTAAAATGGCCACATTAAGTGAATCGTATTATGAAACATCATCTATTAAAATTTCAATTATAGACTTCTGTAGCTCAGTGGTTGAGTACGTTGGTGCTCAAGTCGGGAGTCACGGGTTCCAATCCCGCCGAAGGAACATAAAAGTTTTTTTGTGTTCCTGGGTTATAGATGTGTATATGTATGTAGGCAATAAATAATATTGTAAATGTTAATTATAGACTTTTCAATAGCTCTTTTTGTATACGAGATAATTTTAAATATTTTTTAGACGAATGAAATTCCCATTCTCTGCATTCAAATACAATTCAAACTCAAAGGAGAACAGGAACAAGAGACTGTTTGGATTGAACATGAATAAAAAACAAGATTTCAAATCAAATACTAAAACATCCCCTTTCATATCTAAAATTGGTTGCGACTCTACGAAAAATCCATCTTCAGGACCTTACAGCAGCGAAACAAATTTAATTACTCAAGAAGCAAAGAAAATGCCCAAAAATATATTATGCAAATTGAAACGGTCTTACATTGAGCGAATATGTCCATCGTGTGGTCGAAAGTTTCTGATAAGTAATTTTAATAACAACGTAGAAAATGAACATGTTGGCTCTCAATCTAAAACAAAAGACAATATCGATAATGTCGAAAGTACAAAATAGAGTGTAAAAACAGAGAATTCAAAAGCCAATAATAAACAATACGTTTATTATAATTATATTGCAGCAATCAAAAAGCCTTATTAACAAATGGTAAGTACATAGATTTACGATAAGCCTTTATAAATATAAATGAAATTCATTATTTATAGTATTCTTAATAATTAATTAAAAGACTAAATACATAATTTTATACTTTGTAGCTTAAATGATAGAGTTCACAAATGATCGTCAGCTAGGTATTCTAATGTATTGATAATTGTTACATGCTTTAGTTAAGAAAAGTGTTATTTTTATACATTTGTTATTAAAGTTGTGGTGTTTTTATCTTTGATTTTTTTTGTCTTGCACTCGATATCGATGTGTCTACTTATAAGGGTATAACATCACAAACATCCGGTAAATTACTCAGCCTGCTGCGTTGGCACTTCTGCTCCATAATCAGTAAAATTTAAAATCCTCCGGCCTGGTTTCGCACGCCAAACATATTTTCTCCACGGTATAAGGCCCATCTAAAATATTATAGCTTTTTTATATAAGAGGATCTTTGAAGGGTATAGGAATATTTATGACCAGGGGTAAAAATAAATCATCATCATTTATTACTAAAGTTCTTTAGTTTCTTAATTTGGATAATAATTTAAATAAATATAAGCAGGCAGGTATCTACCGCGAAATGATTACTATTTTTAAAATCAGAGTATGAACATTACCTATTTGAAACCATTTCTTAGCAGATAGTCCAGATTCTGTTCTAGCTGATACCATCGCTTCTCTCATCGCTAATGGTACCACGACCGCCATGCAAGTAGCAGGTTCAGAGGTAGCTAAAGCAAACATATTTATTGTTGTAATTTTACTTAATATAAATTATTTTACTTTTATAGCATTCCACGGCTCCTGAATGGCTCTGATATGGTAAGGTAAAGTCTTACTATGTAACATTTTTAAAGTATCGTAAAGTTAGTTTATCTAAGTATCGAATTTTTTAGTTACCTTTTGAACCCAAAATTATATCTTGACTGTAGGATCCTTTTAGGAAGTATACTCGAAAGTCTTGAGGTATGTCTCTAGCTTGTGGCACCCAGTAGGTCCATGTGCTGTCTGTTACTAGTTCTCCTGTCTCCTTGAATACTATGTTCTCTGTTGTCCAATAGCCGAGACCTTGAATGAAGGCTCCTTCAATCTGAAAGAGATTTAGATAAAATTCCTCCTTATTGTTTGAAAGTTGATAATTAGATAAATTAAGAAAATAAATCAAGTTACTTAATATCATAACTCGGTGTTCATTACTTTTATAAGAAAAAGAATACCCTTAAAACGGTATGATAAGTCACTCACTTGGCCAATATCTACTTCCGGACTGACGCTTAAGCCAACGTCTTCCAATAAGTCTAGTCGCAATATTTCCCACTGCCCTGTCAGAACATCTATCTCCACTTCCGCCAAAGTAACTCCATATACATTGTAATCGAATATTTCATTTGGGCTTACGAAGGAAGTCACTTGAAGTCGCATACCCGATTTAAAAGCATTATAAATCAGTTCCTCCCAAGTTGGATTGTTCATTTTTAATCTAAGCGGTGCTAATTCTGCTAATAGCTCTTCACAGCATCTTTGAACGCCTAAAGCTACATTCTGTGATGTAATACTAGCAGCAGTGTGTAGATTGTTTGGTGAAGTGTGGGTGTTATTTGAAATAATTTTAATTTTACTTGTTGGGATGGCGAGAAAATACGCGCACACTTGTATAGCTTTTGTATTGATACCTTGACCTAATTCTATTCCACCGTGCGATATGGTGACTGTACCATCGCTATAGTAAACCGATAGTATTATATTTAAATTCGATGGTCCTAGGGATTTCCATTTCATCAATGTGAATCTAAGACCCCGTTTCTTCCATCTGTTCTCTTTATTATATTTAATTACTTCTAATTTTCTTTTATCATATTCTGATCTTGTTTTCACCGTATTTACCATTTCGTTTATTACACTTACGTATTCAGGATCTAGATTATCTAACCGAACGTTTAAATGGTCAACACCGAGTTCGTAGGATATTCTCTCCATTATCATTTCGCCCGTTGTGATTGTTTCTAACGTACCTGTAAAAATATTTTTTTACGGAATGGACCAGGAAACGAGCAGACAGATCGCCTGATGGTAAGTGATTTCCGCCGCCCATGGACACTCAACAGACACCAGAGGAGTTACACTTGTAGCTCCTGTACAAACAGTTACAAGTGTAACTCCTCTGGTGATGCACACCATGCATTGCTTTCCTTAAAAATCCCTAAGCCATTGGGCCAACGGTAACCTCACTCACTCGGCGAAACACAACTCAAGCGTTATTTCACGCCAGTTTCAGTGAGTCCGTGGTCCCAGTCGTGGCGGACCATTCGTGCCGAATCACGGGTCTCCGACGTTTTTTATTACTTCAAATGTAATATAAATAACACCATAATAAATAAAAAGAGATATTTAGGTTTTAACTTCTTCTAGGAGCGGAAGAAATGATAAATAGGGTTTTAGCCAAACATTCTCGACTCACGTGTCGCATTTCATTTGTTTCGAGAAGAAAATTTAAACGAGACCAGTTGTCGCAGTAATGTGCCATTATACTCCCCAGCGGGCGTGTGATTATTAATTATCTGCTCCATATTTATATATTTGGGTGAATAACTAAATGACTCGGTTTAAGCGTTATTATTTACAAATTGCCTTACTATTGTAAAAAGATTGTCACTAGTTTTGAAGTAAATTTCATTTACCGGTTTTTATATTTTTTAAACTTTAAGAAGTATAATAGCTTCTTACCAGGAGCTCTAAACCAAGTGTTAGAAGGAGTGTCAGTGATGGCATTATACGATGTATAGTTCCATTTCTTTCTATCATAACAGTTGTAGTAAGTTTCTCTGCATAAGTTGATGAGCAGCTCGTTAACAACACAGCCGTTATCTTCGAATATGTCATAGTTGATGTACTGTATCACGCCATCTTGGTTGACACCTACCTGGAAATGGTAAACGTGTGTTTTAGAGAGCAATATTATAAGATTCCAAATTGATTATACAGTCTGAATAGGAGTATGTAGGGATAACAACATAATATTGTCAGTATTCTATACATACAAATAAATAGAATTGAAGTAGGTATCTGTTTGTAATTTCCAATTAACAGCGTTGTACTAAACTCATATGATAGTACGGCCACCGGCTATTCTTTTTTAAGTAAACATAGTAACTGCTAGTTGCTACAACAATCAAACACCTAAATCTATACATATATTTTAATCTGCGGGCTTAGCATGGCGATCCGAAGAAATAATTTTAAAGAAGAAATATTTCGTTGCAAAATAGTTCTTGATTCATGGTAACAAGGTCGTCAATAGAAGTCAACATTTCTAAAACGCCTTATTTTCAAAATGGCTGCCGCGAAATCTATATTAAAAACGAACAAATTTTCAAGTAAATGACTGAACGTAAATAAACTATTTGTCTTGGACCGCCATGATGTGGAGTAGTTGACATTATTTGACATTGAAATAAGAAATCGTATCTACTTTAGCTGTCAAAAGAGGCAATTTCGGGAATAAAAGAAATGTTATTTCTCATAACGACGATGCATCGACCTTGCTGTCTTACAATAAGAACTATTTTGCTCCGAATAGTTATTAACGTTTCTTCAATCTGAAGTTTTGTCGATTCTTCGGTATTTATAGGATGCGCATGCTAGGCCTGCATAATTATCTACTTATAAATGTGAAAATTTGAGAGGATTTTCGTATACTATTATGCGTTTGTTATTGTAACACGCATTTTTTTTTAATTCAGGCCGAAATAGCTATTTAGTCTGATTTAAAACATACCCTGCTTTTTATCACGGGAAAATGTGAGGTTCTCTTGGGAAGACCAATTTTCAATTCACGCAAACAAAGTCGCAGACTACATCTAGTTACAATTCTTTTATTTGTAATGATAGTAATCGTTGTTTCAACCAGATCTAGTAATGATGAAATTACCTCGTAATTGGTAGAGGACTGCAAACGTTTTCCTATGGCTCTCATCTGAACACGAATTGGAGTAACAAACCGACAGGGTCTGTTCAGTTTGTGGGCCACCAAATTGGTCATTGTAGACAGCATACCAGTTCGCGACAGTTTGTAGCCGTACGCACCCCCTGCTCTACGCGTTTTGGCGAAAACCCTTTAAAAAATTTAACAAAAAATTGAGCACAAAGATCGTATTCTTGTTGCAATATTTTGAAAGGTACTGTGACTGTGAATACTGCAAAATAATTCACATAAAAATTCACAAATAAATGTTTAAATGATATGGCTAGAAAGTTACTAACGTGTTTTGAGGGAGCGCCAACAATTTTGAAGCAGAGTATTGGATGTTGGATAAAAATTGTGTCGTGGCACTTGTTATCAACATTTCGTCACTAGGCCAAGATATAGATGCCAAGTTTTCTAAGCAGAAATGGTACTGGTTGAATATTGTCTGTGATCCTTTTATTATTCTCACAACATTGTTCCCAGTCTCCGTTGGTTTGATGTTTTCATGAAATGTGTACATGTTTGGCATAGTTTTTGCAACTCTTATATCAGTGATTGGCTGTCTTACATTACTATAGGTAACGTCTACCATGAGAGCAGCTTTGTTAGCGATGTACGTTGTTTCAGCTACTATTACAGCTAGAGGTTGGTTGAAATATAAAACTTTTCCACTGCAAAGTACTTCTTCATTAGATTGAGAATTGCCGATATCTGGATTAGTGAATGTGTTTAGGCCAGGGATATCTTTAGCTGTATAAAACGCTATCACTCCCGGCTCACTCTGAAATGTGAAGTTAATTAGTTTTTAAACCTGTGTCCCAAAAGATTATAGCGATAGACAGCCCTATTGCTTACCTATACTTTGGAATATTGATTTTCTTATGATATTTTTATAGTTAACTAAGCCGAAGCGATAAAATGTAATCCCCCATCCGCTCTTGAAGATAAATGACTGTCCTTATTACCCTTCGAGCATCAAAATTAACATTGTATACGCAAAAGAAAATATAATAAAGTATACACGTTAACCAAATATTACATTATTTTGTTATAAATTACAGCAAAGTCCAATTTAAAGTTTGTTCTGAAGCCACATTACCCATCAAGTTCAGCTGTAAATTTTTAATGACCATACTTATGTGCCCTTGATGAAAATAGTTACAACTTCTAACTTCATTTATCTTCAATTGCGCTCCTTTTGTTTTTTCGATTGAAATCGTTGGAAAAAGTTTATATTATGTCAAATTATTATGCTGCTCAGTCATAATATGCGCATAGTCATACTAAGTTATTGATATGGAACAGGTGATGGTAAAATACGATGTAATAATCATCTGATCATCAGCTTTAGTCCGTTAGCAATATAATATAAATTATTAGCTCACACGGCAAACGTTGTTTTGCCATTGTATGTATGTATGTATGTTTGTATGTTTCTTACATCGTAGCATCTAAACTAGTGGTCCAATTTTAATAAACAAGGTGTCAATAGATTCGTAAGGATGTCGCGGGTAACATGGGATATATATATATATATATATATATATATATATATATATATTATCTTTTCAAAATTTTGTAAAACCTACCTACCTCAGATTTTATATATAAAAAAATTAAACCGAGATAATCATCACGTCTTTTGTTTCAAAAGAAAGGTTTTGGCAAGCACACCACAAAATATAGGTATATATATAAACACACCGGCATATTTAGCGGAACACAAAAAAAAGGTCAAAAATTAAAAAAATATGGTTTTATTTTAAAACCTACTTACTACACTTCTTTTGTTATTTAAAGTTTCATTTGTTTTACTTAAAATGAGATCACATTAAGAACAGATTTTGCGAGTAAAGGCTATTTGTGAAAAAATGGTACATTTTTGAACTTTTGATGTAACCGGAAAAAGTGAAAATTAATATGGAAATAACAATTAATTAAATTAGAAAAATGGTGATTAATATCGCGTATTTCCTCCACGTGCTCTTATTAAAGTTTCTACCCGTCTAGGCATACTGAGAATGATGTTATCGATGGTCTCCTGGGATAGTCTCCGCCATTACTCAACTACGGCGATTCGCCGTTCACCCACGTTGGCAGGAGCTGGAATTCTGGACTTAACTTTTATTTTCAGCAAGTCCCAAACGTGCTCTATTGGGTTCATATTCGGTGATCTCGCCGGCCACTCCATAACAGTGATATTCATATCATTAAGATAAGCTTGAGTTACTCGAGCGGTATGCGGCCGAGCATTATCCTGCATAAAAACAAAATCGTCACCGATATATGGGGCAAACGGTACGACATTTTCTTCTAAAACTTCTCTGATATAGCGGTCTGCAGTCAGACTCCCTCTGTCAATCACTACCAAGTCTGTGCGAGCTCCCAAACAAATGCCCGCCCAAACCATTATTGATCCACCACCGTATGCAACTGTAGTTTCAAAATTTGTCTGAATGTATCGTTCTCCTTTGCGTCTGTATATTCTTTGCCTGCCGTCAATTTGATTTAAGAGAATTTTGCACTCGTCACTAAACAATACCTTACTCCATTGGTCTGCGTTCCAAAGTAGATGTTCCTGAGCAAAAGTTAACCTGTTTCTACTATGATTTACCTCGAGCCTTGGAGCCTTGGCGGGCACAAATGAACCCAAACCAGCTTCTTCGAACCTTCTTCGTACCGTACGCTCACTTACGGTTACACCCCACATTGCTTCTAACTCATGTCGGGCTTGGACGGCCGTCAAACGGGGGTTCCTACGTACACGAAGCCGAATGAAACGATCATCCCTACTCGAAGTGCGTCTTTTTCTGCCTTGTCCTGCTATTCTCACATAAGTACCGGTCTCCCTGAACCGTTGGATACTGCGATGGATCGTTGAAACTGGTCGACGAAGATAAAGATCTTCCTCTTCTCTATCCAGAGGGATATCACTCTGTAGGTTTGACCATTTCTTCGCATTTCGAGTGCCCTGGCAATCTCCGTTGGGGCTAAGTCAGGCATAATTCAGTCCTCAACTCCAAAAAGATACGCGATTAAAAAAAAACCAACAAAAAACAGTATTTCAATGAAATTTTAAATCAAACTCAGAAGGAAGAAATACTCGTAGTTCGCTCCAGTTTGAATAAAATTAAAACAATTGCATAAAATGTGATGTTCAGTTGTTTTCTTAATTTGAAAATATTTCTTTTTAAATTAAATGACGTATAAACCAGCCAGCAACCTTATATGATACTGATATCAAACCTTTATTTTATGTTCCGCTAAATATGCCGGTGTGTGTATTATATTATGTTTTATCAAATTGAATAAGTCATAATATAATACGTTTTAAATGCGGTCGTACAATTCGTACATACAACCCGGTTGTCTAATTTTCGAATATTACGTAATATAAGACTAATATATTTTAAATAATTTATATATTAAAAAATATTATTTTACCTTCATAAAATATATTTTATTTATAAATATAATTTAATATAGACAATACATAACATAAAAATCAATAACCCCTGAATTATCAAGCAGAAAACGAGCTGATGATGATGAATTATAGCTAAGAACACTCTCGATCATGTCAGATTTGAAACAAAAAATACTAGATTAACATCGGTTAATCGGTTCATCTGTTTTTAATTAGAATTTAAGCAGATATAAAATTAATATTATTAATTTTTATTAAATATTTCTGAATCACAATAAATAAAATATAATATTATAACACTCGGCTACATTAAATAAACGGTGAGAAAGTGATTAGTGAAGTGGTGATTAATGTTGAATGATTTTTATTGCATTTTTTTAATATCATATCCTTCTTAGTTCACATTTAGATAAAAATTTGTCTCGCTCCGCGCTCGTGAAGAAGATATTTTTAATTTAAAAAGTTTTAATTACTTATTAATATCATTCCAAAAATATGTTCGATTGGGAAACGGAAAAATACAAAATAAAAAAAAGTTAAAAAGTTCAGTTACTATAACTGAACAAGAAAATCTGAATTATTTTCTTGTTCAGCTATACACATACACATATACACAGTTATAAACAAGAAAATTATTCATATAGAAATCCAGAAATGTATAGATAGGTACAAAAATGGTCAAGGTAGAGCCGTGGTCGCACCTACTTTATAAGGTTTGGAACAGTCGATGTCAAATCCCAGCCGTCTGTATCCGTCTTGGGGTATGCATATGTATGATGCATGCCTTAGGGTCAGCTCACACCTAGACGCGAGGCATCTCGGTATAAACTGACGCTTAGTTGCCATTAGTGGGTGCGACCACGGCTCTACCTCTACCATTTTTGTTCCTTGCATTTCTGGATTTCTATCTGAATTATTTTATTGTTTCAGCCATATTAGACCTCATTTTTACGTCGTGGGGCTATAGTTTATTTAACTTATTTTTTAATTCCACATCATATTAAGAAAATTGTCGAAACAATAAAAATATAAATTTAGGGGTGGGTCACCCTTATCATTTAGGGGTTGAAAAAATAGATTACAACCGATTGTCAGACCGACCGAATATGCAAAAATTAATCATAAGAATCGGTCCAGCCAGTCCAGTTTCGGAGGAGTGTGTCCCCAAACACTATGACACAAGAATTTTATATGTACTTAATTAGACTATTAAGATTTTTTAAGAAGTCATAAAAATTAAATTATAAAATATCGAAGAGATCTTTATAATGCCTAGGCTTCTTACTGGAAAACGGTATCTTAATTAAAAAAAAGCCTAAAAAATACCTACCAACGCTCTGGTAGGATCTATATGTTCTATGTTTCCAGACCCCACTCTAGTGAGTACGAATGCAGCATAAACTTCATAGGGCAGTGTCGGCAAGTCTTCTGTGTACTCGGCCTCTCCTGAACATTGGATCTAAAAGATTTTTTTTTGCACCAAAAGGCAATGTTTGTATTATAGCATTCAAAATTAGAGAGAAAATAATCAGAAAAGGTTTTGGGCTCTACTCTTTTAGAGTTTAGTATTATTTATCTGAAGATGCTTACCAATCCCTCAACTTTCGGTATTGGTTGATTCAGTGGCCATATTTTTGGGTTCGTTTCAAATATTTGCATACCCGAAGAAACAGGTCGTGTTTTGTGTATTTTAATGGCTCCTGACTGATATCTGGGAGCTAAAATATTTTTGGGGCACAAGGCTAGCAAACCCTGAAACATTAGGATATAATATTAATTATATTGTATGCTACGTCTTTCCGCAAAGTAACGACTGATTCTATTAACTATTAGAATTATAATTATTATTGCAATAAAATGAGACTTTAAACATCAACTTACGATAATACCTTTAACACCAGCAATGATATAAATTGGAATTATTATTTTATCTTCATTATTTGCATTATTTTACAATGAAGTTGTTTTAACTTTATGTATATTTTTATTTATTATACTTTATGCACACAATATGGTACAAATAAATTTAGATAGAGTAATATAGATTTAGACATTTGAGTATATATAAAATATATAATTATAGGAAATACTATAATATAAATACTATTAAAACGTTATATGTACTTACAATACGCCAAAACATTAACATGCTTTATTTAAAATAAAGCTACTTAATATTTTAAATATATAAGCATAATGTATAACATAAGATATCTAAATAATTTACTTATTTATTCTATTCTATTTCTATTCTCCCAATAAATGTCTATGTTCAAAAGCAGAGTTCACGAACTCTGCTTTTGAACATAGACATCCTAATTTCTTGGGGTAGTGAATTCCAATGGAGGATGGACTGAATATGGAAGGATGAATGGACACGGGAGGAACTATGGGAAGGACAAAGAAGGAGAAAATTATTTGTAGAACGAAGATTCCTATCATGGCTGCTGCACAGATATTTAAAATGAGTAGTTAGGTAGTGAGGAGCAGAGGGGGAGTGAAGAAGAGAATATGTACACAGAGCCCGTAGAGAACGACACTGTCGTAATTGGAGCTATTGAAGCTTAGAGCGGAAGGAGGATATGTGGTCGTACTTACGGAGGCCAAAAACAAATCTTATACAATTATTAAGAAGCCGGTCGAGTTTGTTGAGGAGGTCTACATTAAGGTCGAAGTAGAAAATATCACAATAATCCAGTATTAGGAATATAAGGGAACTTGAAATATATATTGCTTGAACTAACGTTGTATATTTGGATATAAACATCGTTTTATGACTTACATTTACACTAAGTGAATTAAGTTATTACATGCTTTACCTTATAAAATAAATTGAGTGCTACTTTACGTTTATATTCTACATTGAATTCTTCTGGTTCTCTAGTTACTAATATTTCATTTTCCAAAACCTTTACAGCACCTTGCAGGGTAGTATTATTAAAAAGTTCTTTGTTAATAAGGTAAATTTCAGTTTTAAACGCTCTTGTAAATACTGAAGACAGTCCACCATACACAATCCTACATTCTATAACTCGCGCATGCGCATCGATTTTGTAAAGAAAACCTGCATTTACTATTGCATGAGCGTTTTGTGATCTAGGAGCAACCTGAAATTTAAAATTGCGATAACATAAAATATAGTCTCATATTTATGAGTTTTAATATTCATGTACAACTTATATTTATACTAATTACCAAATTCCATAAAAACACTCTAAAAGCGAGAGAGCAATTTTAAACTAAAATTATTTATCACTGCAACAGTTTTATTTTGTTGGATATTTATAGAAACAGATATTATAAACGTAAAATAATTTTGCAAGTCCTTCGGTGATTCCTTTCGTAAGAAAATATCCAGCTCTCTCTCATTACACTATAACATGTAACTACTAACAATTGAATGAACCGTTACCTTCTCCGTGTAAATCCTATAACTGTAGTTTCTGGGGGGCAACATGACGTTTATTATAACTGTGCCTTTCATGTCTTCGTTGAGAAATTGTTGCATCGAAATAATTTTTGCATCTGGAACGCTATAATTCTCTGAAACACGAATAACGATAGTACTTAAATAATAATATTATGAACTATATTGTATTTATGAAAAATATAGTATAAGGTACTCATGATGAATATCACAAACTTGTGCGATCTTACGTATTTTGAGCTTAGCACCAACAGTTTCGAATAGAAGAAACACGTCAGATGCAAAGTCACGATGCATGTATTTCAACATCAAATTCCCCGCAATCGTGCCAATCTGAAAAACATACGACAACAAAAACTTAGACCGCTTCATTACTAGCTTTATTACAAACGAAAATATGGTGGCACAAAAAAGCCGTGAAATGCTTCGAGAAAGGATAGCACGGTAGCTTAAGACATGCCAAGACCACTGCCGCGCTCTCAGAAAATATTTTATAAGTAGCTACTTCCATAATTTTTCAAAAATAGCAAGTACTAGCTATTGCCCGAAGCTTCGCCCGCGTGGGAGAGTGTTCGTGGCAAAAAACTTCTATAGCAAATATACCTGCAATATAAATAGTAATAGCACAGCGTAAACTATATAATTTCCCCTAGATATAATCTCCTAGATAAGGATTAATATTATATCCGTCTAAATAGCTTTTGAAAATGCGACATTATTTGTGATTTTTTTAAAACTTAGAATGGCTATAGTAACCTATCCATAAAAGGTAGATATAATATTATATGCCGTCGCGTCGCGTAACTTTTTTGTAGACCTTTAGAAAAGAAACAATCCCGCCATACATTGTTTTCTTATAAATTATCTCCAACGGGTTAGGTTAAGCAGCGTTTTCGATAAAAGCTCCGAGACGGATTGATTTTTTTTCGACACCTTCAATAAATAATTATCGTCATAAATCAAACAATTTCCACAAAACCTTAACTAATTATTATCGACCTAAACCTTCCTAAGGAACCACTCTGTCGGTAAATGTAATCTGCACGAAATTCAGAGTAGTTTTTGAGATTATCGTGAACATACAGACAGACAGACTCAGCGGGGGACTTAAATTTATAATAAACTAGCTGTTGCTCGCGGCTCCGCCCGCGTAAGTATAGTATCCCTCGGGAAAACTAATTTTTCGGGATAAAAAGTAGCCTATGTTTTAATCCAGAGTCTAAACTACTACCATAATGAATTTCATCGAAATCCGTTCAGTAGTTTTTGCGTGAAAGCGTAACAAACATCCACGTTTTCACATTTATAATATTAGTAAGGATTTTAGAGCAAAGTGGAAAGATTGCGCATTGACCCGCTCATGCTAGTAAACACGTTAAACCTTAGGCTAGGAGTATATTGTTCGGAATCCGGTAGGCCGGGAATAATTCTGAACATTGAAACCTGTACTCTGCGCTAATAAGCTGAAAATCAAAGTGTCGAGTGTCCTTTGACTCGACACTAGTGTGTTCACTTTCCAGCTCTACTGTTCGCAGAGTTCTATTTTTAGCGATCTGAATTTTTTCCGGCCTTCCAGATTCCGGATCATATAGTCCCTGCCTAACCTCTATACCCTTAAATAAGTGTGCGATATTCACTTGTACCCCTTTGGGGCTAAATATGGCACACGTATTTCTCATTTGACGAAAGCATCCACTAAGGTAGGATTTTTCAAAATTCAACCTTCCAAGGTGGTGAAATAGGGGATAAAAGTTTGTATGAATTTTTTTATTCCTTGGACATAGTCGCATGAAATTTCGTGTGAATTGAGTACGGAAAAATAATGAATTAGGTACGTATTTTAGCGTGTTTCAATATTCAACCCCTAAGAAAGTAAAATAGGGAATGAAAGTTTTAAATTTTTATAAAGATATCGCTTAAAACCCAATTTCACGCGGGCGAAGCCGCGGGCAAATTATTTTTTTCAGGCACTATGAAACTCTAAAACTTTCTTCTAAAACTCTATTGGGTTCATCTCTCATCGTTTCTCAAAAACGATTTCGCATGCTTGTTTGGCACACGTATTTCTCATTTGACGAAAGCATCCACTAAGGAGGGATTTATCAAAATTCAATCTCACAAGGTAGTGAAATAGGTTTGTATGAAGTTTTTTATTCCCTGGACATATTTGCATGAAATTTCCTATTTTAAAAATAGGTTGAAGTAGATCCAGAGATTATTACCCCTCACAATCTCGCTAAGTTAGAAACTCGCAAAGAAACAAACTTTACCTCTTTATAAAAGTCACCTATGTATTAATCCAGACACTAAACTACTACCATAATATCAAACATTAAAACCCGTTCAGCTGTTGTAACGTGAAGGAGTAACGAACATTCATAAATAAACTTTCGCGTTTATAATAAGTAAGGATAATTATGTTCGTCGTCGTGTTTTAATGATTTCTAAAATCTCTCGAATAGGAAAATGTTAGTAGGTATTAGGCGTATAGACTTTGATCTTAAAAATAATTGGGATTGTGGTCACCCATCCTAGTTGAATCCATGACCGGCGTTGCTTAACATGAGTTAGCGCTACGATCTAGAACTTCTCACTTAGTACTCCTGGTTTGAATATACATCAATGATTAGGTAATACCTACGTAAAGTTTCAGCCAGTTACACTAACAAGTTATTCTATAGCATTTTATATTATGTCATATTCTTTAGACTGACATAACTTTTATATTTATGAATCGATTGAAACGAAACAAACACAGCATTTTTAAAGAGCAAACCAAAACGCATTATGGAAAACTGCATTCGAATCGGTTAAGCCGTTGACTTCGTACGCCCAAAAACAAATATCGCGGGAACTGTACATTTTTCTGCAATAAAAAGTAGTCCATGTGTTAATCCAGAGTCTAAACTATTACCATACCAAATTTCATGAAAATCCGTTCAGTAAATTCTGAGATTAGCGCGTACAAACGTACAGACAAACAGATAAACAGACAAAAATTCCAAAAATCATTGTTTTGGGTTCTATACCGTTCATAAAGCCATGTAATAGTTTTTCTTATTTATCTTCCATCTACAGATAGCGACCAGTTAAAAATGTATTATATGTAAACTTACATTTCTGACAGGTATGTGAGCAACTTCTTTCAAATGATCTATCAATACTAGCAGGTATTTAAAATCATCATCATTAGAAACGTCTTCGAATATATTGATTAGTTCGCTCAAAGTTGCGCCTGCACCGACCACTAGATTCTGATCAATCGTGTAACTTTTTAATATTGGTACACCAGTTATGTCTATATGTATTCTGGGATATTCAATTATAGGGTAAACCCCTGTAAAGAAATTGGTTTAAGCTATAAATTTATAATCATCATCCACAATTTTTTTCTAATTATCATTACCTTTTGCAGTGTTGCCACCAACCAGCATATACTCATCAACTCCGTATGTTTTGAAAATATTGAATATTTCAAACAGCTCTTGCACTCGAAACCATATTCTTCCATCGTTCCAATGAATGGTTATAGTAGCCATTACATCTTCTTGAGACACCATGCACCATTCTGATTCCTCACAATCCTTTTTCATACAAATTTCTCCAGTCTTTTTGCACATTACATCTAGGTCTTCAATGTCCACAATTTTGGTTGGTTTTGGCGAGTCACTGCCGAAGGCTTTGAACGCATCTAATATTGGTCGGTAGCCAGTGCATCTGCATATGTTACTTGCTAGAGAGTTCTCTATTTCAAGCATTGTTATGTTTGGCTTGGCTTTCAGGAGACTGAAAAGAATAATAATATTTGGAGCTGAAGTTAAGAATCTTTACCAATGGTATTAGTAAATATGTCTTATTACCGGGAAAAAACAGAAGCTTAAAAACCTAGAAGTAAAGATGTGTACCAATACCTGTATTGCGAGTTAATTTTTCTCTACTTCTAATAGGTAAAAATCCACAAAAAAACACAGCATAATATTTGTAATATGTGGGTAAAAAGTTTACGGGCATTAAGCCTTAGTTTGTTTTTATTAATATTAAAATAAATAAATAGGTTACACGATCTCTATTCTATATAAGTTACGGAAAATGGAATCTACCTATACATTGCCATGACCCATCCCGGACTGCAATAGCCGCACTGAGAACCGTTGTAGTCCGCCAGCGTAGTCTGCAGCGGGTGGTAGCGTTGCATCCTGTTCCCTACATGCTCGATAGTGCTGATGTCCCAGTTGTGACATGATGTTATTGATACTAGACACTGATTTAAATAGATTAAATTGGTTTTAATTCCTAAAAGTTACGGCAAAAGTATCTGTGGAACATTTAAAAAATTCGATAGATCCTTTACTTACAAAATAAAAGAGTTGTCAGAGCTCTGATAATGAGTTTTAAATACTGACAGTCTGACTTACAGTAACCGTGCATGTTGTCTATCGTCTAACTTGCAGTTCGTCCATATACACTGCAAACGTATAACTGTCATGCCAATCTACGCTGATACACGGTCAGTTCTTACTGATTCAATCGGAAGCATCATGCTGATTGGACGATAGGCAGTATGGTAAATGGTTAACCTTACTTTAGGTCTCTGAGGCCCACTTGCGCAGACCTGGGTTAAAGTTAACCATGGGTTAAATATCATATTATTATCGTTCTCGTTCTTCGAATTCATGAAAAAGAAGGCATGACATTTTAACCCAGAGTTAACTTTAACCCAGATCTGCTCAAGTATGCCTAAATTAAGTTATAGGCAGATAACAGACATGTCTGGAAAGTATTTGTGGCGTTCCTGGTCGCCCTTGAGCTGCAGAAATGTCTTATATTGTGACCATGATATATCTGCCCAATTACTTCTGGAAGACACGAAGCTACCCACATACACATGAGCACTAGTAGGACTCTTACAGAGTTGACCGACAGCGTGCTGCCGTCTCTGACCACCGTCACGATGCACGCGCCGCAGCCGCCCTGCCGGCACATATACTTGGTGCCGCGCAGCTCCAGCCGCCGCCGGATGTAGTCCAGCAGGCTCGTGGTGGATGCCACATCCTCGCCGACTGACGACATGATAAACATTAGCTACGTATCAACGTATCTAGTGAGTTGGAACTCACTATATATCTACGTTGAGGGAGAATTGCAGGAGAGTTGAGGGTTCTTTAGTATCAGGTCAGAAATCTCCATTAAATACCGCGAGGGTGCCAGCTAGACTGCTAGACTCACCAGTCTAGCAGATTACCTAGAGGCAAAATCTTAAAGGTTAATAATAATGATTTATAATATCTATGGACGCTTCACACCACGTCAATATGGTCCCGTGGTAAGTTCTCAAAGATATTGTGTTACGGGTACAACGGAAATTTATTTAATGCTTTTATATTATACACATTACTCTTTACATATCCATGACCCAGGAACACGAAAAGACTTTATTCACTCAGCGAGATTCGAACCCGCGACCCCTGCTTGAGCACCAAAACCCTCAACCACTGGCCACAGAAGTCATCAAGATTGAAAGTAGAAGTCCGTAGCTATTTGTGATTATAATACTGTTTCAGTCCGCGCGGTGTCGCATTCACACACGCGCGAGCTCGCGGACCGAAAAGGTTTATGATTACAAATAGCTACGACAATTAGGATTCTGATCAGCATCAGAGGGATTTGTCGTAAAAAATTACAGAAATAACACAAATTATAGTGAAGCGTGCACATAATAATTTTTTTAACGAATACTTACAGCTGCGCTTACCGAATAATTTTAATACAAAAAAAATGTAAATATTATATTTATTTAAGTATAATATTTTTTTACACACCCGAACATTTAACTCCATTCACATGAAATGATATGCTCATGACTAGCCAGTAGCTACAACTTGCTAGTTACGAATATTCGACCGAACTACATTTGAATGACACGAAGCAGGAAATCGAGTCATAAAATTATGCTAACTAGTTTTTTTTAAATATTGCTACGTATGTTAATGTTTTTTATACTTATCGAATTTACTGAATAGAAATAAATGTAAGGTAGGTGCGGCCAATAAGGCCTAGCTAAGCGGGAATTTCAATAAATCAAAAACTATTCATACGAATTAACAAAATTTAATGTTAATTAAATATAATTTATATCAATTACTAACAATTATAAATAAAAAACGGCAACATCTGGCATAAATATAGTCAAAGTAAAACATTTTTACAAACACTGTCTTTAGGCGTTTTTTTGTTCTCTTAGGGGAAAGGTGAAAAAAAAGCCTTCCCCGGGATGGGTGTCCCGGGGATATGTGGGACTCCCGGCGCAATCACCGGTTTACCCACTGGTTTTAGTGGATAAACCGGTGATTGCGGGAAGGGAGTGTCCCGGATCTGTCTAACACAGGACACTTGACTTGACAGGTCTAGGACCGGAATTCCAACTAGAATAGGGGGCACTCCGACAACCTGAAGCACTCCCCTCGAACTGGTTATGCCGGGGAGGGCCTCTCGCGGAGCCCCATTAGACAGGAGGCAGGAGGTTTGCCTAGCGACGTCTCCATTCTCCTGTCCTACGCCGGCGGAGCGGAACACAGGATGGATCGATCTCTCTATCGCGCTCCGCGGCCTCTTTCTGAGAATCCGTCATTTCGCAAAAAGAGGCTGCCGCCTGCCAGGAATCATCACTTTCGACACTCGAGAGCGAGAGGTCCTGCCCAAGCACTGCCACGAGAACGTGGCCCTGCACGGCCCATCAGTCGCGAACCTCCAGGATGTGCTAAGCCGGCCGACCGTCGGATGTGCACTATTTTACTTTGGAAGTCGGCTTAATTTTTTGTTTAAAATAATATTTTTCCTTATATTATTATAGTCATATTTGTTATATTATTACTAACACATTATAATAATAAACTAAGTTTTTATTTAAAGTAAGTGTTATGTGCTAGATATTTAAATATATTTAGAAGAAATTATTTTGAAGTCTGATTGAGATTGTCAAATTTTATTAAAATGGAAAAAGGTTAAAAGCAAAGAATATAAAGATGTACAAAAGATTTTAATTTAATACCAGACTGGAGGAATAACAATAAACATAATTGTCGTTTCTCGTATTTACAGGTATGATAATACTAGTATGTTATTTAATGTAGTTTTTAGTTTGTAATGTTTTTGATATCAACTTATAATAAACTTGTATTTACAGAGAAACAAAATAGTTTATTTTTCCTCCAAGATATTATCTTACCGTAATAATACCTACCTAATATATATATATATATATATATATATATATATATAAAGAAGGAACATAAAGTCAATTTTTTTTTAACAATATATATATTTAATCAAAGTATACCATTGTTATCTATGCACTTTTGCCATCTCATAGGTAGTTCATTAATTCCTTTACTAAAAAAACCATTCGGGACCAGGAATCAATAAAATCTTTAAAGGCGCTTTGGACCGCCGAAGGTCTGGGGAGTACGGAGGATGTCTTAGACATTCCAATTGAAGGTCCTCTAATTTGAAGCCTGAAAGTCACATCTAATTCAGCTTGAAACAGCCCAAAGGTCTTTACTAAAAGTAATGACTTTCAGACCCTACAGATTCTCAACCACACTTATATACAAACAGTGTGAACTGCTCAGTATTAGAGGTATTCGTCTATAATATAATAGCCAAACAACATGTCCTTGCCCCTTACAGCCCAGAGATTTGCAGTAACAAACGTCGTATCTCAAACGTACTCCCCGTAGCAAGTTTCCGTACAGCCTTCGCAACGGTGACAACGTGCATATCTCTCAGTTTTTCTATATAATAAAATAAACAAAAAAAAATTTTTCCTCTTTCACTACATGAATGTAAATCAATTGTCAAGACTTGGCTTTTGTCCTTAAGCTACGAGAAAACAGAAGATCTACGCTTTCACGCGAAAACTACTGAACGGATTTTGATGAAATTTGGTATGATCGTAGTTTAGACTCTGGATTAAAACATAGGCTACTTTTTATCCCGGAACAGTACCGGTAGTAGTGGGATACTCGATAGTATATTTACGCGGGTGGAGCCGCGGGAAACAGCTATTAATTTATATATTGAAACATTTTATATCATAATTACATACTGTGTGAAAGAAAATTAGATAAAACACCTACATACATCATACATCCACACTTTTAAAGTACTGTAAAATCTTGATTCAACTTTCTTGACACTTGTTACAAATATTGGGAGAAGCCACTGACTCCTGAGATACGGACTTTATAGCCTAGTTTAGGTGTCAGAGTATTTAGTCTTTTCATAGGCCTTTTGTACTTATTAACAATCATATTATTATTATTATTATTATTATTACTCAAAAGTAATTTTACGCTTATCCATTTGAGAGCTTGTAAAGGTTTTGCACATAACAAGGTCTAAAGTCGCAGATTCTTTATTAATTTGATATTTATTCTTGTAAGTCGCCGATGTTATATTCGTTAAAGAAAAATTAATAGAAATTTTCTGTAAAAAAGAATCTATGCCAGTTCTCGTAACTGTAAAAATCTTTCCCCATCAGCTTGTCTATTTAAGCTGCGTGTCTTGTTACTTATCCTAACCGAATCTCGTGATTGGCTCCGTCGGCCGTTTTCACTTCCTAAGACGTGCCGGGAATAAAATAAGCTATTTAGCCGAATTACAGGAGCACGTAACGAAAGTGCCACTAATTTTAAGGCTTTTGTGCTTTTCTTTTGCGTGAGTGTTGCAGAACATTAATAAATTTAAGTTTTAAATTAGGAATTTTACTATGGAACAATTACCCACGGCGACCAAAGATAAAATAAGGTTAGATGTGAACATAATAAGGATCAATCACTTAGTAGCAAATCTGATTTTTACCAAGTACATCGTATGTGTATTACTTACTGAGCATTTTTTTTTACATATTTTACATATTTTTTAAATTATTAAAATCCATCAAGAAATGGTGGATTTATTAAAGTTTTTCTGAACGGCTAGTTTGAAACGCGCGATTCTGCTGTATTGGCTACGATGACGTCATCTGTCGCGATCTGTGCGACAAAGGCTTGATTAGTACAATCAAGATACTTCTAGGTATTACATAAGTATTCATTCTCCGATTCTTGACGCTGGTGCCTCGCGTGCATTGTTTTTGCTTACATTAATTATTTTAGTTGTGTTTAGAGGGGAGGTGACGACGACAGATGACGTCACAGCGACACGCTTCATTCTCAGGCGCGTTTTTGGAATGATGAAAAATGCACTAAAATTACTATATCTTCGTCATTTTTGATCAGATTCAAATAATTTCTTTACAGTATTGACTGTTTTTTTGTCGCCATAAGTCTGCATACCCCACCACAAAAATTATACCGATCCTCAGTGCACCTGGATTACAAGTTACAACGGCATAGGTCGCATAACTTCAGGAAGTAAGGTAAATAAATAGTATGATATTCTAAATCATTTCAATGAATAAAAAGAACTAGCTGACCCGACAGACGTTGTCCTGTCTTAACGATGACTATTTAATTCGAATTTGTATAATTAATATAAAAAAAGTGTGTTTATTATTCTAATGCTTTATGATATACAATATTCTTGGTTTTTTTTCTTGCGCGTATATAAATAGCTTTGTTGGTATTCCGACACGGGAACAGGCGACATATAAGTGGCCATGTGAAAAACATGGATTTTCAAGATTAATGCCACAAACACTTAGCGACTGCCCTTGATATTTATGTATCGACATTGCGAATGCTAGCCGCACTGGAAATTGCAACCGTTTAAAGTCGAATGGCATGTCGTTCGGAATCAAAGGAATCCGTGGAATCAAAACATCTTCGCCTTTGTATTTCCCTTTCAAAATTGTGACTTCGATGACGTTGTTCATTAATTTATTCACCGCAAGTCGGGTGCCATTACAAAGACGTGGCTGGTTTATATTCCGCAACATAATGATTACTGATCCGACTTTTAATTGCAGATTATGAGGTGGTAATCCAGGCAAATCCAGCGAATTTAAAAACTCAGTTGGATAGTTGACAACATCATATTGGTTAGTAACGGAATCAATCGATTTGTATGTCATTAATTCGCCAACTATTTTGTTTTGAATCTGAAAATTCATATCGTTGACATCAACGTTTTTTGCAGCCAATATAACTCTTTCGCTCAACCATACATGATCTGTGTAATTTTGAGCAATGTTTGGGAAAACCTTCTCCATAAGTTCGGTCTTAGTTTCAGTAAAGTGACAAAAATTGGTAGGAAATATGATGTATCCAGACAATGAGTCATCAGGTATTTTGCCATTACCAATATCGAGCAATTGTTTGGAGACAACTTCTCCAGATTGGTCGTTCTGCAATTCTACTCGCATGTTCATATTTAATTTGAGCGTTTTAACGTCTTTCCATAAAATGGATGACTTTAAACATGCTGGAAGAATAGTTGTTCTACCTACATTCTGTGCATTTCCATCAGCATTGATAGCATCCCGAAGATGAATGTATTCTTCAGAAGCAGTTTTGCTTGATTCAACCTGATAAATGTCAATCGCTCAGTTTCAACTTTGACGTACATATCCACAGCATAATATCCACATTATATTTATGGAAGAGACGCCGACATTTTAAGATATGATTGTCCTCATTTTCCCAAACCATCAGTCTGTATGAATAATAATTCATAGAACTAATTTTTTTGTTAGTTTCGGAACCTGTAACTGGATTTATCATCTTCATTGAAAAATGATATCCATCTTCACCTTGCCAAAATAAGATAGGATATTGTAGCGCATTATATGATCGATGTGTTTCGGACACACGCTGCAGTTGATTGCTACGCCGATGTAAAACAATATCTCGGTATTCTAAATTTTCACCTACGACGACAATAGCGACTTCGTCAATTGTTGGCGCATTAAAACGTCTCGCGTGTTGTCCTGCAGGCGTCTTATCAGCTTTGATTACAATTTTGTGATTATCAGACGGCGTGCGGTCCAAAGCGGTCGTGAATAATGCAACCAATTCGTTATGTTGATGAAAAAACATTTGTAGTTGCTCCACAATTGGTCTTCTCACCGAATTATTGTGTGCACAACGCTGATCGACTTGTCTTGCTGAATCGCCCATAAAATAAATTTGCAAGAATTTGTAGTCACTATTTGGCGTTGGCAATAAGGAACCTGTTAAATGATATATTTGACCCTGAATCTTGAAAGTTGGCATAAAATTTTCTTGAATAACTTTTGTTTCACCAAATGACGTCATTTGAAAACAATAATTATTGTATTGCTGAATATAAGTCAAAAAATGTTTAGAATCTGGCCCATTTCCGGAAACCAATGAATGTAATGGTTCTGGTGGCGGTACCAATGGCGTCAATTTGACTTGACCGCTCGCGCAACACAATCCGGGAGCTTTATTTTTAAACTTAAATGCGTTGCGAGTGCGAGTTCTGCGACTTAAGTTTGTACGTCTAATTGCTGGCATTTTCAAAAACGAAAATTCAACCGTAAATCAAATAAAACTATTGTATTCTTCTTTATAACCGAGTATATCACTTGTTATGTTAGTAACGTTCATGTTATTCTATCCAAACTTACCATAACTCCATATTAAATTAAACTTTTAATATTAGGCGTAATAGCTCTGAACTAACCGTGATGTACCTACTCGTACACTAAGAAATTCAGTTTTCTTACATCCTTTTTATGGGAAATAATAAATTAATTATTTTACATGTATTTCCTATCAATAAAATAACTTCGATCGACGCATTTATTTTAAACGATATTCAGTTTATGAGCTCAGCTCAGTTATATTTGAGCACGCATTCTGTCAATTCTGTGTCAAATGTCATAATGTTACATTAAAAAAGTTTACATTGTCCAAAGTGCTAAAGTTAAATTAGAAATAATATTATATGGTTGTTAAGTATTCTTAAATTTTCTAATTTCCGGCGCAATTTTTAATTTTTTTCTTTCATAAGAACCTTCTCCTGATAATAACAAACACAACAAAAAAAAATTTTAATTCGGCTGGGAAATATGGTTGTTAAGTATTCTTAAATTTTCTAATTTTCCGCGCATTTTTTTAAATTTTTTCTTTCATAAGAACCTTCTCCTGATAATAACAAAAACAACAAAGAAAAAAAAAGTTAAATCGGTCGAGAAATATGGTTGTTAAGTATTCTTAAATTTTCTAATTTTCCGCGCAATTTTTTAAATTTTTTCTTTCATAAGAACCTTCTCCTGATAATAACAAACACAACAAAGAAAAAAAAGTGAAATCGGTCCAGCCGTTCACGCGTGATGGCGTGACCAAGGGAAATAGGGATTCATTTTTATATATATAGATTTATTACAAAGGATTTTTTTAGAAGAAGAAAAAAAAATACAAAAAAATTATTGATTTATTATAATTATTATATATTTATATTTATAAAATATTAACAGCAAATGAAGTATGAATGAAAATTGTAAGTAAGTATAACAATCTAATAGAATTTTGATTTGTGGTCGTCACTTTTCTAAACAGCGGGTAAAAATTACCCAATGTATGTACTGAAGAGATGACGTCTTGTTACGTTTATTTCAGGTAAAATGTATATGAAGAAAGACATGTCGAATAAATGTATTTAGATACATTTTTCCTTATAAAGTAAAGTTTTTTTTTATTATTAGGTACTCATCTAAATCATTTTTAAAGAAGTTTGAAATCTTCCTTTCTCGTTCCCGCAGACATGCAGATTTTCTCAACAGTGTATGGACCATCTGAAATATAATTATTTACTAACTTAACTTAACATAATATAAGAACAAGTTCAAAATACCGGTCAGTCAAGTCAGGTCAATCAATCTTTTATAGGCCAATGTATACCATACGCATTTACAATAGAATCCTAGAAAACGCTGAAAATCATTTCATTAATAAATTTAAAAAAGTTGTTAAAGTACGTTTGTGTGCTAAAGCTTATAAGCTATAAGGTCAATGATTTCATTAACGATTGTACACCTTGGGAATAAGATGACCACCTGCAAGGCTGCTTCTATGTACTTAAGGTTGTTCTATGTACTTATGTCTTCTGTTATATATATTAAGTAAATACGTTGTAAAAGTGTTTTTTGAAAATAACAAATTCCTCATCTTTTTGTTAAAAGGTGGCCCCGTGAGTTTCTTTTTCTTACGGCGGTTCTTATAGGGCCGGTTCGGGCTAGTTTCCAAACCGGTGTCGCAGTCGATGCTTTCACTTTCGGTATTTAAATATTTTTAGGCGACCTAGTTCAAATAAAAAGTTCAGTGTTTCGAAACTGGTCGAGCAGGAATCTTGTCCATATTGCACATACCTAATTCAAACCACTGATTTGTTGGTAGTCCGACTTCTGATCTGGCAGCGATTATGGCCTCTCTTAGGGCAAACGCCACGGCAACTCCCATACAGGTGGCTGGCTCACCCGTCGCTGAAAACGAAAACGGGCATGTTTCACTAAAAAAAGTATGTTTAAAATTTAACAAGGCAATAAAGTCAATGAAAAAATCAGAAAGCTTTAAAATGAACAGTAGAGTGACATTCTATTTTCTTTCACTATTTTCTAAACGCGAAAGACATGAAAAGATTATGGTAAAATTATTTTCTAACACGTTCCCTTACAATTCTAAATACACCTAACCTGAATTCGTACCTCGAATGCGCGAAATCAGTCGAACATTTTATTCAAACAATCCGCATAGCATAACTTAAATTATTTTTCCTAGGCTGCCTGGTACAAAAGGGAGACCGTGCGTAAGGTGAGCATGCGTGGCTGCTTTTGCGGATCTTCGTCGGCTCACTGGTCCGTAAAAAAAGATTCACAAAGTCTTTGTGAAGTTATATTATAGTGATTCGGCGAGCATACGTTGCGGATTGGATAGTAATAAATTATGTTCATCCGGCAACCAATTTTTTAATATCTCCCTTTTCTTGGCTTAGCAGATCGTAAATTTTATTTATGAATGAGTGATAAGCTTATGTTTTTATGATACCATTAAACTTATCTCGAGTTGTTTTTACTTGAAATTGTCATCTCAATCTCAAATAAAAACTTGGGCCTTATTCGAGGGAAACGCCGTTTTTTGTTGATTTTGGACATTAAATGTTTAAGTATCAATGGACTTTAGGGCCACAACTGCAAATAAATTAGTATCATAATCGCCAGTTACGATTATTATCACGACAATTTTTAGTAAGTATGTAACGCATTCCAAACTTAATTCATCGTAAAATTACCTTTGGCGCCAAATATTACATCATTGCTGAATGATCGTTTCCTGAAGTAGACCCTAAAGTCCTGCGGAATATCCCGCGCCTGCGGCACCCAGTACTCCCAAGTGCGGTTAGTCAGCAGCTCGCCCGTGCTGGGGTCATATACTAGATTTTCTGAGGTCCAGTAACCAGCGCCCATGATGAAGGCACCTTCTACCTGAAATATGTTGTATATTTATTTCATAATAATATTTTCTATGGTGTTAACATAAACATATAACCCTTCGTAATTATGCCCATGTAACAGGTTTCCTACGAACTGTTTTCGAAATAAAAGCTACTTTCATGTTATAATAATATGTTAAACTAAACAAAACACTGCATAATAAATCGATTAAGGTGTTTTGACGTAAAAGAATTACAAGTGAACAAGATCACATACAAATTATTGAGATATCTGACAAACAGGAAAAAATTTAATCCGGTTATTACCTGTCCAATATCGATTTCGGGATTAACGCTACGCCCCACATCCTCGAGCAGATCCACTCTGATAATCTCTGACTCGCCCGTCAGAACATCTATTTCCACCTCAACCAACGTGACTCCATAAATATGATAGTTCTGTATATCGTTCATGTTGATAAAACTATGAGTCTGCAGATCCATATCTCTTTCGTGAGCTGTTTTGATTAGAATCTCCCAAGTGGGATTATTGAGTTCGCTGCGTAAAGTTGCAAGTCTGTATAATAATTGCTGGCAGCATTTTTGCACGCCTATGCTCACGTTTTGAGATGTTAGACTGCCTCCTGATGCGAAATTATTCGGTGATATTGTCGTATCGTTGGGCTTGATTTGAACTTTTTCTACTGGTATATTCAACATATACGCACAAACCTGTATCGCTTTTGTATTCACACCCTGCCCCATTTCAATACCGCCATGAGTAATCGCTACTGTTCCGTCATCGTGGTATACTGTCATGTTTATATCCAAGTATGTACCACCGACTGGCGTCCACCTTAAAAACGAAAATCTGAGACCACGTTTCCTCCATCTGTTTTCTGAATTAAATTTATTTACTGCCTCCTTCCTAGTATCATAATCAGATGTTATTTTCAAATTCTCGACCATCTCTCGAACATCCCCGTGAGTGACATTATCCAAGTTATTTAGTCGTACATCTACGGGATCTAATCCTAATTCGTACGATATTCTCTCCATAAGCCATTCTGCCATTGCTATATTTTCTAATGTTCCTACAAATAATAAAAATACTATAAATAAATAAAAGTATATATTAGTTAGCGCTGAGTTGTGATAAAAGGCCAAATACGATATAGTTCGGTTATTTTCAAACCAGAAACTATTTTTTTAACTGTATCATATTATATACCTGGAGAGCGACACCACGTATTAGAAGCAGTGTCCGTTAGAGTATTGAAAGCTTTGAAGTTCCACCTGGACTTATCATAACAGTTGTTGTAGACGTCTAGTCCAAGGTTAATAAGAGTTTCATTGACTATGTAACCGTTGTCGCTGTATAAGCTAAAATTATTGTATTGTATAACCCCTTTTGCGTCTACTGCTATCTGGAAAGTAATTTCATTATTGTGAGGTTTACCAAGATTTGCCATGTATAAAGCAAATATTAAACTTAAACAAAATGAGCTAGCCGCTAGATTCATCACAAAACCTTATTTTTCTATTTCTATCGCAACTAATAGGGATTAGTAGAAATACTTTATTTAAACTTTGCATACTATCTATTATACCTTATATAAAAACTATGGATGCATGAATTTACCTCAAAGTTGACAGAACAAGGTAGTCTCTTCCCGATTGCCCTCATATTGTTGGTAAGCGACTGTATGAACCGGCAGGGTCTGTTTAGTTTGTAGGCGACGAGGTTGCAGGCAAGAGCGATCTGTGTCGTACGGGAGATCTTGTAGCCGTAGCCGCCGCCTAAGCGACGAACTTGCACATCGATTCTGTAAATATCAGTGAAAAACTTAAATCACTTGTGACTCTTCAAGTTTTCTATTTATGCGCGGCTACAATTTTCATATATTGTCCGTTATATACCTACTCATTTGCGTATAAATGCGAATTATAAAAAAAACCCTAAAAGCATGTTTATATGTATATGTTGCCTTTTATAGATAAAAAAAAATAACATGCGCTGAGTACACGTGGCAGAAGTGAAACTTCATTTATCATATAAAATATGAAAATACTCTTATCGTGGCTAAATAACATCATTTGAAAAAAATATATATAGAAAAAGTATAATTTGTACACCTAGCGCCATCTGTGTATTGAGCCGCACTTTAAAAAGTTAAGTTATTATGTAAGAAACATCAGAAGCTTGCGACAGATGGTGTTGTATCCAAAATTGTATCATGACGTGACGAAATCATGAAATTTTATTCTCGACGCTGCTAAAGCAGTTTCACTTAAATATTTTCTTTATTGCAACACTGCTTTTGTTGGTGTCAATAAATAATTATAATTACTTACTTATTTTGTTCAATTTGCAGAATCCTCGACGTCATTTGCTGTATTATGTCCGTCCATTGAGTCGACGCATACACCTTCAGTCCTTCTTCAATCGGATGACTTACAGTCACCAACGTTTCCATACAGAAATGATACTGACCATAAACTGTGTTTTCTCCTGTGATTACTTTTGCTATATCATTACCTCTGCCTGTTGCATCGACAGAAGATGCAATTGAACTTTTTTTAGGATCGTTTTTAGCAACTTTTACGTCTATGATAGGTTTTCTTACGTTGTTGTAGGTAACTGAAACTAATTTTGCGGCTCGATTGGCTATGGCGTAAGTTTTTCCAACTATTATGCCTAAAGGTTGATTGTAATATTTCACTTCGCCATTACATAATAATTCTTCGTTGGCTAAATTAAATGTTCTTCCAGCTGGTGTATAACTATTCGGCCCAGGTATATCTGATGCAGTGTAGAATGCAATTACACCAGGATATTTCTGAAATTATAGTTATTATCATTATTGTTATCATCGGCTTCTTGTTTTATTGTCATTACTCAAAACGCCAAATGTATTATTATCACAATAAATTGTTTTAATCTCTATTTTTTGTTTTAAAGTTAATTCAAATTAATTAATATTACATCCCTCGAAAAAATACCCACAACCTGCAAGAAAATGTGCTTGTGCACGCATAATCATGCGTAAAGCACCTCCCTCCACCCACACTGCTTAGGCGTGCACTCTACTCACTAACAAGATCGTGCAAATACCACCACCACATAAGCAATAATGTCAGAAAGATCGTGCAAGGTTGCAAAACTCGATTTCACCCCGACACCGAAGCATCCTCAGAAAGTAGACTCTGCGAACAAAGTTCGTAAAGCAACTTTATTCAATTTATGTCTTACCAAAGCTTTACTGGCGTCGATCCGTTCAATCTTCCCTAACGAAACTGTACTTAAAACGAATGCAGCAAACACTTCGCGCGGCAAAGCAGGAATGTCTTCCGTGTACGTAGCTTCTCCTGCACACTGAATCTAAAAAACACATGAAAAGGTATTTTTTAAATTAATAACATAATAATGTACACCTATTATTATAGCTTTGCATGAAATGCAGATTCGAATCTAGACCATCTACAATGTAAGTGGTTTCATGGCAAAGGTTGCAAAGCACGAAATATCGGGTAAATTATAATAAATATATACTGAGCCTATAAAATCCGCGAAACCAGTTTTTGGCGTAAATTAAATTTACGCCAAATTAAATTGAAAAACCAAAAAAACATTTATTTTATTTTATTGAAATCAGAAGGCATTAAATAATTTGTAAAATTAAAATAAATAGTAAGAGCGAACAAAACGGCCAAAGTTTTGTTGCGATCATGCATTAAACGTAAATCAAATAAATTGGGAAACATTATTCGTGGCCAGAATATAACCCGCGCTATTTGCTTTGGGTCCAAACATAAATAAATTAATAGACTTTTATTTGGTTACGCTTGCTTACATATTTTTGACAAAATTGGGCTTAACATATTTATTATACGCTAAGTAAACAGGTAGGTTTATAATATTTTAATATTATTTATCAGATCCATTTCATATTTGACGAATAAGTGATAAATGGTAGCAGCAAAGAAAAAAAGTTCGATTGTTTGCCAAGTTAGCAGCCTAGAATGTTGGTTTAGTTGCTAGCATCGACTACGATAACGGGCACTAAGCGGTTAGTATTTGAATCATTGGTGACCGATGACGATAGATTTTAAGCTAAATAAGCTACTTACTAGACCATCTATCTTCGGTATGGGTTTGTTCAAAGGCCACAGGGATGGGTTCGTGTCGAATATCTGTTTCCCGTCGGACAATGGTCGAGCCTCGTGTATCTTGCCCGCGCCACTCCGCGCTCGCGAGTTGGTGGTTATGTTTTCTGGACATAATGATAGTAAGCCCTGAAATTCAATAAGGATTTTAAGACTTAATTCCTTACTTGCATGACTTGTACTTCACAAGTAATTATAAACTTATGAGTAATATCAAAAGTCGCTTGATTGATAGAAAATATTGTTTTGTACTAATCATCGGTTGGATGCTGGTGTGTATACGCATTATAATTATGTATAACTAGCTGATGCCCGCAACTTCATTTGAATGGAAACGGAGCCCTATTTTTTTTAATTGGAACCTGATAAAAGTAGCTTGAGTTACTCCTAATAACATCAGATATCTACCAGTCAAGTTCGGTCAATACCAGTGTAGCCGTTCCTCCGAACGGTTACTAGAAATTGGCCGGAATAGATAATAGAAATCCCCAATTAATCAATAAAAAAATAGCTTTAACCTATTAATATTAAATACAAATAAATAACATTCATAATTAATTAATCTTATATAAATTGATAATTAAATTGACTGCTATTATTATTATGTTTATTTGTAATCTATTATCTTATTCCCATAGTATATTATGAATGAACGGATGCATGTAAATTCCCTAAGAGTGCGATGGAACACATCTAGCCGCTTGTTAGAAGAAGGCGTCTTCTAACCGCCGCCGGGCCCTTGAAAGGGGCCTTGAGCGGATAAACATGGTCAGGGGCTATGCCCCTCTACATGTGAAATTCCTTTTTTTTTATTTTTAATGATGACACGCCCAGTACGAATACTGGGCGCAAGACGTCAGTTTTAGGGGAAGACCCCCCGCGGCAGAACGCGGGGGAAACCCGAGGTAGCTAGGAGGAAGAAAAGCGACGGCCGAGGGCGGCCAAGACCAGCAGTCGACTCTGGCGGAGCAAGTGGGTCCCGGTCCGGGAACCAAGGAAACGCGTATGGTGCCGCTCCCACACACTCCGCATTTGTCGGACTGCGGACACAAACCGACCTGGGGAAAAGGTAGGGGGAAAAATATTTGTCCCGGACCCCAGACTTTTGATGTCGGGGGGGAAAAACACGCTACGGTGCCGACAGAGTGGCATTAGGGCTGCCACACGTCGGACACCGGGCGGGTGCAAGAAGAGTGCGCCAGTATTTTAATTACTGGCGCGGGGGGAGGGTGCAGGCGGGAGACAATCCAACGGTGGTCGGGGTGGCAGAGCGCGCTAACGCGCCGAGGCTCCTCCTCTTCGGGGGCGGGGCGGCAGGCGAGGCTCTGCGGGGTCCCCAGCTCTGATGGCGTCACGGGGCAGCAGTCTGCGGTCAGGCGGGCGGGCGTGCCAAGGCGCCAGGTCGGCAAGCTCGACCAGGTCCGAGGCATCAGCTCGTTCGAAGAGATTGGTGGCGAGCCTGCGAACAAAGTCTTCCACGCTCATTATGCGGAGGTCCCTATTTATTGTGGCCTTGCTCACGTACCTCGGTGCTCCGACGATGCGGCGCAGCACGCGATTCTGCATTCGCTGCACCTTTTTTTGGTAGGACGCAGCGAGCAGGCGGTGCCACGCAGGAGCCGCGTACGTGAGGCGCGAGCGGATGTATGTTTTAAACAGGGCCAACCTCATATTGAGCGGGACCTGGGGAGCTGCATAGATCGGCGACAGTTTGGCTGCTGCGGCGCTGGCGCTAGCAACCGCGGCGTTGCACTGGGGGTACATGGTCAGCCGCCGATCTATAATGACGCCTAAATACTTAGCAGGATTACCCCATGGTATCTCCTTCTCTCCTATCTTCAGGGCGGGCGGGTATCCCCTCTTGCGGGTAACGGCGAGCGCCTGGGACTTACCGGGGTTAACGGCGAGTCGCCATTTGCTCAGCCATGCCGGGAGGAGGTCGAGGGACCTCTGGAGTTTCACGGCTGCGTGTGCTAGGTTTTGGGAGGTGCAGATGAAAGCGGTGTCGTCAGCATACAACGCCGCGGTAGTGCCAACGTCAGTGGGCACGTCGCTGGCGTAGAAATTGTAGAGGCTGGGCGACAACACTCCACCTTGCGGGACACCTGCGGTGATGGGGTGTTCCTCCGAGAGGACCCCGTCGACTTTGACCCTGAAAGTCCGGCCCGAAAGATACGAGGAGAGGAGTCTTACCATGTGGCTGGGGACGTTTACCTGCAGGAATTTGTGGAGGGGGCCTTCGTGCCACACGCTGTCAAAGGCCTTCTCCATGTCCAGGAAGACTGCCACACCAGAGGCTTTCCTGTTTGCGGCATCCGTGAGGAGGTGCACCACGCGAATCAGCTGGAGGGTTGTGCTAAGTTGGGAGCGGAACCCAAACTGTTCGCGCCGAGGAGGAAGAAAAGGAGAGAGGTGTTTGAGTAACAGGATTTCAAAAGATTTAGATAGGGTAGAGAGAAGGGTTATGGGGCGATAGCCCTCCGCCCGTCTCAAGTTTTTGTGGGGCTTGGGGATCGTGATAATTAGCCCCATTTTCCAGGGCTTAGGGAAGTGGCCTGTCCTCACAATGCCATTAAATAGGCGAGCGAGAGCGGCCACTGTCCGGAAAGGTAGGTGGCGCAAGGCATCATTTGTAACCCCGTCAGCGCCAGGGGCCTTGCGGGGCTTGAGGCGGGCGAGTATTTTTTTTACTTCTCTAGGGGAGAAGGAGAAATTTGGACGTTCTAAGGAGGAAGGGGGGGAGTATAAGAATTTTCTTACCTCCTCGGCTACCCTAGCTATGTGGTCGGTCGCCGTAGACGGAAGGGGCGAGAACTGCCGCTCCAGGTGGTCGGCGTGGATCTCGGCACGGTCCTCAGCTCGGTCGACATCTAGCCGCTGTACAACTTCATTATATATATAGGTACCGTATAAACTATCATAGGCAGACCGGATCGTCCTGTCTCCTAGTCGCGTGTGTTAGTGTCTCGCTCCGCGTTTCGTGCCGTCTCGCTCTAACTGCGTAGTAGTGACTCGCTCACTCCGCGTTAGTGTCGTCTCGCTCCAAACGCGTCGAGTGTCTCGCTCACTCCGCGTTTTCGTGTCGTCCCGCTCTATCCGCGTAGTAGTGATTCGCTCACTCCGCGGTAGTGCCGTCTCGCTCGGAAACGCGTCGAGTGTCGCGCTCACCCCGCGAACGTGCCGACCCTTTTAGTGCAGTGCCTATAAACTCCTGATAGCGACCGCAAATTCACACCTTATTCATTAGAATAAGCTGTGGATTTGCGCCTTGCTGGGGAGTTGCCCTGCTCTTGGCCTCCCGTTGAGTTTCGGCTCAGCGTTGGGTCACGAGGAGACAGCCCCCCTAAGTGTGTGTACCGTCTTCGTGTATGTACACTTAGTGTATCGTCCGTCCACGTATAGTGTGAATACCTCTGTGTGTTGTGATACGTACACCTGTTGCCGTTCAGTGTTGACTGTTTGTGTGACTTGTGTGTTTTTATGTTGTACTACCCAGTGCAACATGACGGACCATGAACCGTGGCTACCACGCCACGACTACCTAGACTCTTGTGTGGACTCCGAGACTTCGTGTAGCATGGCCTCATCGAGGTCCAGCTCACGTTCGAACTCGGACCCCACGCACCACCGCTCATTCCCCGAGCCTAGCTTGTGTGGACAGGACACCGCTCGCCCCGGGTCGCCCTCGGCATTCTCGCGGGGGTGTACTGGTACCCTCCCGCCCCAATGCCTTCCGACGGCGGCCTGCGGCGAGTCTGGGCCCCCGCCCGGCACAGCCGATCAGGGCTCGGCTAAACCAAGGCGCTCATCACGCCGCACTGCGCAGGCGAGCGACCCACGCCAGCCTGCTGCACACCTCGGACCTAACAACGTCCTCCAGGCGGACACACTCCGCACCACCGCGAGCTCAGCCCGCCCCTCGCCGGCTCCCCAGCCGCGACAATACCGCGCTGTGCCGGCTGCTCAGCTGCGCGGCCCTGACCAGTCCACCGCGAGCTCTCCGCGCTCGCCTGACGCTTCGCCGGCCCCACAGCCGCGCGATGACCGCCGAACCGCACCTTGTGCGGCCACGGAAATCCGCCCTAGCGTGCCGCCCGGGTATCGTTACTGCGCGCCCACCTTCCCGCCACCGCTTATAAACCTGTCTCCACGACCGGTTTCCGGCCGTCGGCTGTCATATGCCGAGGTGAATGCCTCCAGCCGCCCTCACGTTGGCAAACACAGCCCCCCCACACCGACGCCGTCGGTAAGTAAGACGCCGCCACCCTACTCTGCCCCTCGCTACCCGTCCCTGGTCGCCGAGCGAATCGACGACTGGGCACATCATTTTCGTTGTCTTCGAGACATATTGGGGCACATACCAAATGCCAAATATAACGGCCGTGCGATTCGCTTCTCGCCCCAAAGCGAAAAAGAGTACAGGGTCGTTAAGCGATACCTGACGGACCTGGAGAAGCTTGGACAAGCCTCCTGGTCCGCCCACCCGCTGCCACGGGAACGGACAATCAAGGTAGGTATCAGGGGCCTACCTTCTCTTACAGACACCGGAGTGATCAGGGCCGGTCTCGCCGAACTGGGATTCGTGGCGGAACACGTCTCCCTGATTCAGGCGAGGTCTGACCCCGGTGCCTGCTTATTCTTCGCCCTTATCGCCAGGGCCCCGGACGTCGTACCCGGCATATTCAAGGTACGTAATCTTTTAAATATGCCGGGAGTTCGCATCGAAGCCTGGCGGGGCCGAGGCGGCCCGGCCCAATGCCACCGATGCCACCAATTTCGGCACTCCAGCCACAACTGCCACCGAAAGGTGGCCTGTGTCCTGTGTGCCGAGGAACACCCTGTGCGGGACTGCCCCCGCTCCCCCTCCGAGACGCCCACCTGCGTAAATTGCAGGGGGGCCCATCCTGCAAGCAGCAGACAGTGTCCGGTGTACCGTGGGGCTGCACGGAACCTGCGAGCCGATAACGCCCGCGCTCCCCCCCCTACGTACCCGCCGACTCGCCTGTCCCTGAGCCAGAGGCCCCTCCTCCTCCGCCGACTCATACATCACTCATGGCGGAGGCGAATGACTACGTACCAAGGTATGTCCCCCCCTCGGCTTCCGACTCCCCTGCGCAGCTTTCCAGGAGGAAAAAGCAGCCGAGCCCCAGGAGGAAAGTTGTCACACCCCCTGTGGCCTCCCCCTGTGATGCCGCCGCTATTCCAGATAGCCACCAGCAGGAGCTGGAGCCTTCCGTGCTCGCTCCTCCGCAGCCGGAATCCACGCGGACCACTCGGCGCTCGCGGCGCCCCCCGCGCGGACCTGCCGACTCCCCTGCGGCTGTCACAGCCGCGGAAATGACCGCCTCCGAGCCCGCAAATCATGCGGCCGCTCCTCACCCGCAGCCTCCAGTGCTCGCTTTGCCGCCCCAAGAGCCGGTGCAAAGCGAGGCCCCCGCATCGACTGCAGAGCTACTGCAGATCCTCCTCTCCCTGGTCATGGACCTAGTTCAGAAGGTCCAGGCTGGGGAGGAGATACTACAAGCCATCATACAGGCCCTCCTAAAAGGCGCCCCCACCATCGCAGCCCTAATAAAAGTTTGGCTCCCCAGACCCTAGCTCGGACCCGCGCCTGGATATCTCCGGCATCCAGAAGCTCCTATCATAGGAGCCGACTGTGATTGCCTGAGATCCACGACGCGCGTCCCGGACTCGGGACTCACGTGTGCTATGCACTGCCCCCCCCCACGCTCCTTGAACGTGTTAATGTAATTTTTAAGTTGCAGGATCACCTGTTCCTCTGAGCGAGCGGTAGCCGCGTGCCCGGTCAACTGACCTACTGCCGTGGCATGCCCGCTCGCCCACAGTCACCGCCCTGACGACACTAGACGCAGGGAGCATCCCGGAGCCACGCGGCCGAGACGCCCCCATGCGCGGTGCGCCTCCGAAATTGCACCGGTGGATCGATGCCCCTGCCCCCTTTACCCCGCGCCGGCTCAAACCGGCGCAAATACTTCTCTTGTGCGCCCGGAGTGTGACGTAAGGCAGCCCTATTGCCCACACGTCAGCCCCGTGGCAGCCCCTTCCCCCCCGACATAAAAAGTCTGGGGCTCGGGAAATACCTTCCCCCCCCCCCCTTCATTTCCCTGGTCGGTTGTGTCCGTGGTCGACAAAAGCGGCGCGTGTGGGAGTGGACCCATACACGCTTCCTGGTCCCCGGACCAGGACCCCACGCGTCGTCGGAGTCGACCGCAGGTCTTGGCCGCCCACGGCCCTCGCTATCTTCATTTCCCTTGCCACCTCGGGTTTCCCCCGCGTTCTGCCGCGGGGGGTCTTCCCTAAAACTGACGTCTTTGCGCCCAGTATTCGTACTGGGCGCGTCTCTGGAACTCCACATGCAGAGGGGCATAGCCCCTGATCATGTTTTCGCGCCCAAGGCCCCTTTCAAGGGCCCGGCGCGCCTAGAAGACGCCTTCTTCTACCGGGGTTTATCATAGGCATTTTTGCAAAGCTGTTAATTTGAAATTACAAACAGACATATATTTACATTGATATAATATAGATAAATAAGCTGTTAGTAGTGGATCTATTATAATCGGTCCATGTTATTCTTATTACGTATTACGCCAACAGATGGTTTAAAATGTAAAAATACATAGATATTAATCGTTATCATACGTAGCTGAATAACAAAACTTGTATAATGTCTTTGTGTAATGTAACGTTTTATTAAATCTAGCGTTACCATCGCGTTGCCGCAATTACAAACCTAATTTTGTAGATCCTAATAATCACACTATGCCGAAAATAACCAAACTAGCTTCAGAGGCTGATTTTACGACATATTCGGTTGAATATTAAAAAAAAATCTGATTGAATATTGTTATAACATGTTCTGTAATTTGTGTACTAATAAAACACTACGAGTATTAGCGCAGAAACTACACGACGGAAAACCGAACTTACGCCAGAGTCTGACCGAAGTTCGATACTTTACTAGAGAGCGATGTTATAACAGCAAGTGGAGTGCGATTTAAGATAATCTATACTAATATTATAAATAGGAAATATTTGTTTGTTTGTTGGAAAGATTTGTTTGTTTGTTTGTTTGCATAGAATAGGCTCCGAAACTACTGGATCTATAAATTTGGATAAAATTTTGCGCATAATATACAGGTGTTTTTTTCAGTCTGTGTCCAAACATTCTTATTATGAATTCGTATATTCACTCCTGTAAGTTTGGACACTGATTGAAAAAACACCATTTATAGATACGAGGAAGGGCTTAGGCTACTTTTTATAGCGGAAAAATGTAGTGTTCCCGGGATATTGTATTTTGCGCGCACGAAGTAGCGGCTAACTTCTAGTAGTATTATTATTTATAGGCTGCCTTCGACATGATTTATTCACACACATTTTCTACATGAAATTGAATCTCCCACTTACTTTGTAGAACAGCGCTAACGCGAGATGTCGTCGGTACTCCACGCTCGGGCTTGGCAGATTGGGTACAACCACTGACTCCTTCTCAAGTACCACCAACGCACCTTGCAAAGTTTCATCAGAAAATAGATTCTTGCCCTTCAAATATTGCTCAGTTTCTTTAGCCCTTATGAAGTTGTCCGATAATCCAGAGTATACAAGTTTGCAGGTTATGACTTGATTGTTTGGTTTCAGGTTGTAATGGAATCCACAGTTGACGATGGCATGCGCGTTTTGAGCACGCGGCATTATCTAAAAATATTATTATAATTGAAGTGAAACTACTTTAGCGGCGTTGAGGGTGAAATTGAAAGGTCGCGTCACGACACGATCTTTGATCGCCATCTGTCGGAAGCGTTGTACTTATGCGTTGTACAAAATAACTTAACTTTCTAAAGTACGGGTCAATAAGTAGAGGGAGCTTGGTGTACAGATTTTTTTGAAGTGATGTTAAAGAATCATTTTTGCATTTTAAATGATGAATAAAGTTTCACTTCTGCCACGTGTACTCCGTACACGTCATTTTTATGGTGTAGGTACTAAACGAGCATCAACGAGCGAGATGTACCACCTGATGTTACCATCAGGTGGTACATCTATCTATCTAACATCATCTATTTAATCGATTATCTTCGAGGTATTACAACTTACAACGCGTTGTATGCAAGTCAACATTATATAATGTGCATATTTTTTTGACTAGCATACAATGCATTGTGCATTTTTTTTTGGAAACTCAATCATACCTTGAATGTTACAATTCTATGATTGTTTGTCAGAGGTGGGAGTAGAATGCTATAAATAACTTTTCCTCTCATATCTTCCTTTAGGAATTCTTTCATCTTTAGCACTTTCTTCGTTAAAGGCGTTGCTGAAAAATATAATTTTCATTTCTATTTATAATAACTGTGATGGCAAGATATTGTCGAAGAAATGGATTTTAAGAAAAAACTAATGACAACAATTAAGCACTAATAATAAATATCTAATTGTATATGTTACAAGTGAAAAAGTAATCTCTTAAGCTTTAAAAGAGCAAATCTTGTATATGTATATAAAATCGGAATTTCAGGCTGCAAGTGTTTCCATGAAATTTAGTATGCAGGGAGTTTTGCAGGAGAAGAGTCGATATAGCCCTAGCTGGATCGACTCTTCTCCTCTGAAACTCCCTTTTTTTTCGTCGCGTAATAAGATATGAGTGATTTCGACTTCTAAATGTTAAATCTGGATAGCGGTTAGCTTCGGACTTTTTTGCGTTGTTGGCAAATTGGTGTCCGGGTTCGAATCTCGGTTTGATGAATATTTTTGTGATTCTTTTTCGTTGATAACGTCCGAAAAAAAAATAATTGCCACATTCCGTCTGAGCCGAGCGTGCAAGCGAGAGCGCGTAGCAAGCGATAGAGAGGCACGATCGGCCTAAGCTTGTGATGACGTTATCACGTAAAAGTATCGTCCGTAAACCAACTTAATAGACAACAATTTTTTAAAATCATTATATCGTTTTACTAAAACTCCGCGCAAAGCAAAGAATAGTTCCAAAATATTAAAGTCTTGTCTATCACTCACTAACCTATAGTTATCTGTGCGCCAACTGTTTCTAGCAGCAGAAATACATCTGACGGGAATGACGGGTAATCATGTTTTATCATCAGGTTACCAGCGATTGTAGCTAACTGTAATCAAAGAAATTTGACAAAAAATATTTATAGCACTTTTTTAGTTTTAGCTAGTATTATTAGTATTATGTGGTTATAGTAAGTCTTGTGTGTTTGTTTGTAGGTGTAGGGCCTGTTTCACAATCGCCTGATAAGTGCAGAATAGCTTATCCGGAAGTTTTGTCGCTGCCTACTTTATACTGAGCGACAGAGACAGAACTTCCGGATAAGGTGTTTGTCACTTATTAAGCGATTGTGAAACAGACCCTTAAATATTGTTTCCTTTATCTGGTATCCATGACTCATTTTCGAATATGGCATGGACCAGTTAACGAAGTGTGCAAGCTCCAATAATATTTGGTTAACTTACGTTCCTCACGGGAATATGAGCGACCAACTTCAGATGGTCATGTAACACCTTCAAATACTGAAAGTATTGTACGTTTGATATAGCTTCGAATATGGTCATCATCTCAGTTAGCGTATTCAACGCACCGATCACTAAGTTCTGGTCAATGAAATAGTTCTTCAACTCTGATATACCAGACACGTCTATCAGTAACTGTGGATACTCTTCTATTGGATATACTCCTGTAAAAAATCAGTTTTTTTTGGTTAAAGTGAAGATAATTTAAAAATGAAGGTATTGGAATATAGGTATTTTTGTATCGTGAACTAAAGTAATTTCATCCATTTAAAATGTACCTGATAGATAGATAATGTTTATTTGCTCAAATAAGGTACAATTTCGAGGTGTTACAATTGTAAATCTGTTCTTGCTTATTCTGCGTGCAAATGTTCATATTGTTGTTTTACAACTTAAACAATTATTATTTAAAACAAAAACATAGTCAACATTATAAGGTATTTAAGTCATAGTATGAAATTTTCTTCTCTTATTATTAAGTTTATTTTATGTGTATATTTTTTTAATGATGTCATTACCTATTAGTTTTTTTTTTTATTAGAATGATAATCTTTTTATTGGTTATAATGTTGTATGTCAATTATTAAAAAATTAAAAATAATAGTAATTGTAATGAATATCAAATATTAATTAAACATTAATTGTTGAGTCACTTACTTTATGACAACTTTATTACATTTAATTTTAATTGTATTAAGCTAATTTTATCATGATTACCTGAAGTAATTATCTTTTACATTATCATCAATAGAGTATTTTATTTTATTAGGTTTTTTTTAATAGTAAATTAAATAATTTTTTTTTGAATATTCTCATATTTGTATTTTTCATGTCGTCAGGTAAATGATTGTATAACTTTATTCCCATACAATAAGGATTTCTTTTGAATACGTCTAGTTTTTGTAGAGGTATACATAATTTTATTTTATGTCTCAAAGGCCTGTTCGTGTTGTTTTCTTTTTTTTCGAAGAGATGCATGTGACTTTTAACAAATATTGTCATTTCATAAATGTACATGCATGGCAAAGATAAAATATTGTTTTGTTTAAAAAGTGGTTTGCAACTTTCATTAAATTTCGCACCACATAGCGCTCATATGCATTTTTTCTGTGCAATAAACACTCTTTCGCACTGCGTCGAATTGCCCCAAAGGATGAGACGTATCTTAAAGCTGAGGCTACGCAACCGTGGTAAGCTAGAAGCACTGATTCTTTGGTGCTTGTATTTCTTAGCCGATTAAGAACGAAAACAAAACGATCTAGTTTTACGCAAATTTTTTCTATATGGATTTATAATATTAATGACAAATAATAACAACTTACATTTCCAAAAATATTTTATCTACTTTCATATTGTGTTATTGATTGTACTGTACTTGGTGCTTGGTGGTAAATTCATGTTTCACAGTAATACATCTTGTACTTTTTCTACTCTAATAGATATTTTATATTAAAATTATTTAGTTATCGTTTCGACAAAGTCTTCATCAGATGTACTATCAGGGAATCTAATTCATAAGCAGATAGAGTGTTCTCATAATTTATTTGTATTATAATGACGGCATGCAGTCACAATACAATTATCAATGACATGTCAGTTCGATATCGTGTTCATAACATAATACGAACAAATTAGGACAACAGTTAATCTGCTTTTAAATTAGATTATCTGATAGTACGTAGATTAAAAATTATAAACACTTTTTGATTTATTACATCTACGTATAAATGATAATTTTAAATCGTGAGATTATTAAATTACAATATTTTATTGAATTATAGTTTGATAGATTAGTTACTTTATAAATTATACACTAGAAATTTTAATGTAAAACATCGAATAAAGTCAGAAAAGCGCAAGAAATTAGCGTCACATTGTTGTTTAGTGTTTATCGTCACTTGACTTTGTCAGACTTTTACTAAAAGTTTGTAGAGAATTTTATAAGATTTTTGTCCTAAAACTTTGTGATTCAAATTGTAAAAGCAGGCGAAAAAATTCGACACAAATACAATAATAATTTTGATCTCAAATTTGATGGATTCTCTCAATGCGAAGAAAAAACAATGAACAAATATAACATCTAGTCGAGAGGGGATTGATGATTTTAAAAGCTTTGATTCAGGTCATGCGATAAACCAGTTCTTTAAATTGAAAAGGTTATTGTGTCGAATGCATCAGGCTTAAGCACCACATTCACAAAACATCTTTTATCGTGTCTTTATTCTGAAACAGTCGTAAAAGCAGAAATGAAACAGATATAGAATAGGGATAGAAGTAGTACTAATCATGTCAGTTTATTACTTATTTATTTAACATTATTATAAATAACTAGCTTGTGCCAGCAACTTATTACCATATACCAGATTCCAGAACTATTAACGGAACCGGAACCCTTTTTTAAAACGGAACCCTAAAAATAAAGTAGCCTATGTTACTATTTACAACATCAGCTATATCAGCTATCTGCCAGTTAAAGTCCGGTCCGAAATAGCTCCGCCCGTTTCATATTAATTAGATATCAGCCGGACCATACAGATGGATAGACGGAAAAAATGTTTAAAATGATTTTTTTGGTCTAGGTACCATATAAATTATATGCATTCAGTGCAAAGCTGTTAATATGAAATAACATACAGTCATTAAAATTTTACTTATTTATAGATTAATATTAATACATAATGTTTGGTATTTTTCATGGACTTGTTAATGTTTATCATTGACTAAGAATATCAAACAACAGGATTGTCAGACGGTTCACAATTACTGCCGCGCCGTACCTTCACTCACTCGACAAATAAATCAAGCATTATTACACGTCAGTTTTTTGCAAAGCCGTCGTATCTTTTCGATAAAACTTTTGCCAATTCGTGGCGTAGCATTGCTTTCCCGTGGTTAAAAATGTTTGACTGAAAAATGTTTATTGAGAAAACAAGTTTATAATTTATTTCGTTGCTTATAAGCGCGAGTAAATCCCAATTTTAATGGCTACAGTTTTTATAAAACGAAAAGGTCATCAGAAACAAAATGTTAAGGACAGCGGCCTCGAAGTGATATAACACATAGTGAGTAACGAACGCTAAATAGTGCTTTAAAACTTTTTTATAAACTATAAGAGTGAAAATTATAAATGTTAATTTTATAGCATCAGTGTAAAGTAGTTGTTTTTGAAAGTGAGTTTATTTTGATCATATCTTAATAACAGTGGCATATTTTAACATATTTTTTTTGTAGTACATAGATACATAGAAATGTGTTTAGTACAGTAAATGGTTAAAAAGTTATTACAAAAATAGTGATAATAATACATAGCATTTGGCTGTACTTTTAAATTTGAATGTGAATATCTGAAACTGTATATAAGTGTGTGATTATGTAATGCCTTATATATGTGGAAAAGTAAATAAAGAGTTTCACATAGTGTGTTTCACTATACCTAGCTCATGGTAAATAGAAGAAACGTAAATAGGAAAATCGGCGGAATTAGCCGTACATGATGGTGAGAGGCTCTCTATACGGCATTGCCATGAGAATACTAAACCTATTTTTATGTACAATGATCTCCTCAACCCGTGTTTCATTTATACGCCTATATCGGTGTAACCTTGCTATCTTCCAGTCCGCACTGAGCCGGTGTTGGAAAAATCCTATGGAAAATTACTATCCCTTTACAAAAATGTATTTAAATATTAATAGTCTTTCGCAGAATCTGAGCTCCATTTATATGAGGATATCAAGTGAATAAAATATTGAAATACTGAAGAATAAATAATAAGTCGACAAAAGTCGAAAAACTATAATAATTGAGTTTAAGGTACGATAGTTAAGCATTAAATGCCAAGAAAAAATGATTCAAAATCACCAACCTTTTGCAGAATTCCCCGCAACGAGCATATAGGATTCAGTGCCATGTTCGCTCAAAATTCTAAATATATCTAAAACAGTTTCCACTCTATACCAGTCTCTATTATCTTGCAGTCGAATATACTTCAATATATTGGCAACCTCCTCCTTATCTATAAAGCAGTCTTCATTTTTGCATATCTTCAAGTCTTCGATGTCTAATATTTTATCGGGTGCATCTTTACCGAATTTCTTGAACGCTTCCAAAATTGGTCGGTAGCCTGTACATCTACAGAGATTGCTGCCTAGTGATTGTTCTATTTCCATCATGGTGGGGTTCTTGTTCTTTAGAAGGCTAAAAATGTTTCATGGTAATTATTCTGGGAATTTTAACACGTTAATTAAATCTATATTTTCGCTTTGCTGATGATCGATTTTTTGGTCGTATAAATATTATGAGTAATTGTAACTTTTTCATCAACTGGATCATCATATCCACTATGATCATCACTATCACTAGCAGCACGATCATCATCAGCCTCACCTATACATGGACATGACCCATCCTGGGCTGCAGTACCCGCACTGCGTGCCGTTGTTTTCAGCCAGGGTCTTCTGGATCGTGTGGTATCCTGTTAGCCTGTTGCCGATGCCCTCTATCGTGGTGATCTCCCAGTTGTTGCATGATGTGATCGACACTAAGCACTGGGTAGAGAAAATAAAGTCTATAATTATTATTTAATAGTATTTTTTTATTAGTTAATTTTGAATTGTTGCTTGAAAATGATGTATAGTGGAGTGGAGTGAGAATGCTTCTAGGTTTTCTTTGCCGACCTATTTTTTCGTGAATCTTATATTTGCTGAGACAAAACATTTTTTTCTTTTATTTCTTTCTTTTCATACTAATTATAACAAGATAATTCATGTGTACGTGAAAGAGTTTTAATACACAATAATATGCCTTATTTATATGACATTATGCAAATAATGTTAATGTATAAAAACCATTGTATAATTATAGCAAGGAAGTATAGAAGTCTGAAGAATGCATATTTTTAGTAATTGCAGTCCGTGGCATATTTCTTTTATGTGGTCGGACATTGTACGAATTTTAATAAGTAACAAACATTTTCATATAAATTTTTCTAACCATTCCATTGTCTTCGGCATCTTTCGTTAAAACTAAGAGTTTCAGCTTTTTAATACGCTTTTGTGTGGAACTCGGAGTAAAAGAGTAGGTACAATGGTGAAACTCTTTTAATTTGGTTTCAAATCTTATGTATTAAACAAACTATTTATATCTAGATATTAATACTTACTTTATCTAATACATTAGACGTTATTATGATAATATCATTTTCTTCTTATTAAATCAGAGTAAAATTTGAATTCTCGATCTTCCTGGTTGTAACGAATCTTTTGCTCTAGTTCATAATTTTGCTTCGTCAATCACTATTATCGACCGGGCACGGTTCTCTAAGTCTGGAATAAAATGGTAGTCCACCAGACTATCCCACAAAGCTCACCGAGTTGACGCTCTGCGGCGTGTCTCCGGCACACAATGGAGTCGCTGACGATGCACGACACACAGCCATCTTCACGACACATTGTACTTGGTACCGCGCAGCTCCAGTGTCTGAGATAGTCTGCCAAACTACCAACATAACTCAACGAGTTGACGCTCTTCGACGTGTCCCCGACACACTTGGCGGCGCAGACGATGCACGCTCCGCAGCCACTTTCACGACACATTGTACTTGGTACCGCGCAGCTCCAGTGTCTGAGATAGTCTGCCAGACTACCACACATAACTCACCGAGTTGACGCTCTTCGACGTGTCCCCGACACACTTGGCGGCGCTGACGATGCACGCCCCGCAGCCATCTTTACTCTTTAGTCTGCCAGACTACCACACACAACTCACCGAATTTACGCTCTTCGGTGTATCCCCGACACACTTGGCGGCGCTGACGATGCACGCTCCGCAGCCACCTTCACGACACATTTTACTTGGTACCGCGCAGCTCCAGTGTCTGAGATAGTCTGCCAGACTACCACACACAACTCACCGAGTTGACGCTCTTCGGCGTATCCCCAACACACTTGGCGGCGCTGACGATGCACGCTCCGCACCCACCTTCACGACACATTGTACTTGGTACCGCGCAGCTCCAGTGTCTGAGATAGTCTGCCAGACTACCACACATAACTCACCGAGTTGACGCTCTTCGACGTGTCCCCGACACACTTGGAGGCGCTGACGATGCACGCCCCGCAGCCATCTTTACTCTTTAGTCTGCCAGACTACCACACACAACTCACCGAGTTGACGCTCTTCGGTGTATCCCCGACACACTTGGCGGCGCTGACGATGCACGCTCCGCAGCCACCTTCACGACACATTGTACTTGGTACCGCGTAGCTCCAGTGTCTGAGATAGTCTGCCAGACTACCACACATAACTCACCGAGTTGACGCTCTTCGACGTGTCCCCGACACACTTGGCGGCGCTGACGATGCACGCCTCGCAGCCACTTTTACTCTTTAGTCTGCCAGACTACCACACACAACTCACCGAGTTGACGCTCTTCGGCGTATCCCCGACATACTTGGCGGCGCTGACGATGCACGCTCCGCAGCCACCTTCACGACACATTGTACTTGGTACCGTGCAGCTCCAGTGTCTGAGATAGTCTGCCAGACTACCACACATAACTGACCGAGTTGAAGCTCTTCGACGTGTCCCCGACACACTTGGTGGCGCTGACGATGCACGCTCCGCAGCCAACTTTACTCTTTAGTCTGCCAGACTACCACACACAACTCACCGAATTGACGCTCTTCGGTGTATCCCCGACACACTTGGCGGCGCTGACGATGCACGCTCCGCAGCCACCTTCACGACACATTGTACTTGGTACCGCGCAGCTCCAGTGTCTGAGATAGTCTGCCAGACTACCACACACAACTCACCGAGTTGACGCTCTTCTGCGTGTCACCGACACACTTGGCGGCGCTGACGATGCACGCTCCGCAGCCATCTTCACGACACATTGTACTTGGTACCGCGCAGCTCCAGTGTCTGAGATAGTCTGCCAGACTACCACACACAACTCACCGAGTTGACGCTCTTCGGCGTATCCCCGACACACTTGGCGGCGCTGACGATGCACGCTCCGCAGCCACCTTCACGACACATGTACTTGGTGCCTCGCAGCTCCAGGGTCTGGCGAAGGTAGTCCAGCAGGGTTACTGTAGAGTCCACCTCGCAGCTCACTGGAATAAGAGATAACTGATAATGATATGGGGTTTGGGCTTTGCGACATTATAAACGCAGCTAAAGAGTTAAGGGATTGTTTGAACTACATTAAAGAAATCAAGAAATCAGGGCTTAACATTGATAGATAGTGGCACCCTACTATTATTATAAATGTGAATGTTTGTGAGGATGTATGGATGCATGGATGTTTGTTAGTCTTTCATCCAAAATTTTCTGAACGGGTTATGATGAAATCTGATATGGTAGTAGTTTAAGCTCTGGTTAAAACATAGGATATTTTTATCCCGAAAAAGTAGTGTTCCCGTGGGATACTGTATATATGCGGGTGGAGTCACGGGCAAAAGCTAGTATAATAATATGTTTTTTTAATGACCTACAACAATAATAACGTTTCCACCTATACTAACCTTGCCTAAGGTAATTAGAATTGGCGAATTGGGTTGTAACATGTAGTCCACTAAGCCACCCTAGTGCTAGGCTAACTTCATATGCCTTCGAAGACTGTTTGTTTTCTTAGATGTATGTTTTGGATTGGTTTACCGAATGATTATAATAAATATTTCATGAATGACATAATTGCAAAGTCATTTAAGTAACTTTGCGAAACACGATGGTAATCTATCGCTAGATGGCGTATATGAGATCGTTGGTGCAAAATTATTTTATAAATTATTTATTACATTATAATTTTAATGTCTGATTTTATCAGAGCTCTCTGCTAATCTTTTTCTTATGTATGTTACTATCATACTGGATACATGGCTTGGTAAATAAATAATAATATAGTAACCTCGTGAGAAATCGACAGTGAAAATAACGTGAAATAATAATTACTGTGTAAGTAGAGCAGTTCGAATCGGCGCATTATATGTACCGTTTACAATTCCACCTACATTTTTTATGAGATCGTATTTAATTGCCCTCTGATTATACACACACCGGCATATTTAGCGGAACATAAAATAAAGGTTTGATATAAGTATCATATAAGGTTGCTGGCTGGTTTATACGTCATTTAATTTAAAAAGAAATATTTTCAAATTAAGAAAACAACTGAACATCACATTTTATGGAATTGTTTTATTTTTATTCAAATACACCTTATCTGGAGCGAACTTCGAGTATTTCTTCCTTCTGAGTTTGATTCAAAAATTCATTGATATACTGTTTTTTGTTGTTTTTTTTTTTAATCGCATATCTTTTTGGAGTTGAGGACTGAATTATGCCTGACTTAGCCCCAACGGAGATTGCCAGGGCACTCGAAATGCGAAGAAATGGTCAAACCTACAGAGTGATATCCAGAGATCTTCGTCGACCAGTTTCAACGATCCATCGCAGTATCCAACGGTTCAGGGAGACTGGTACTTATGTGAGAAGAGCAGGACAAGGCAGAAAAAGACGCACTTCGAGTAGGGATGATCGTTTCATTCGGCTTCGTGTACGTAGGAACCCCCGTTTGACGGCCGTCCAAGCCCGACATGAGTTAGAAGCAGTGCGGGGTGTAACCGTAAGTGAGCGTACATTACGAAGAAGGTTCGAAGAAGCTGGTTTGAGTTCATTTGTGCCCGCCAAGGCTCCAAGGCTCGAGGTAAATCATCGTAGCAACAGGTTAACTTTTGCTCAAGAACATCGACTTTGGAACGCGGACCAATGGAGTAAGGTCTTGTTTAGTGATGAGTGCAGAATTCTCTTAAATTAAATTGACGGCAGGCAAAGAATATACAGACGCAAAGGAGAACGATACATTCAGACAAATTTTGAAACTACAGTTGCATACGGTGGTGGATCAATAATGGTTTGGGCGGGCATTTGTTTGGGAGCTCGCACAGATTTGGTAGTGATTGACAGAGACAGATTGACAGACTCCCGTCTGACTGCAGACCGCTATATCAGAGAAGTTTTAGAAGAAAATGTCGTACCGTTTGCCCCATATATCGGTGACGATTTTGTTTTTATGCAGGATAATGCTCGGCCGCATACCGCTCGGGTAACTCAAGCTTATCTTAATGATATGAATATCACTGTTATGGAGTGGCCGGCGAGATCACCGGATATGAACCCAATAGAGCACGTTTGGGACTTGCTGAAAAGAAAAGTTAAGTCCAGAATTCCAGCTCCTGCCAACGTGGGTGAACTGCGAATCGCCGTAGTTGAGGAATGGCGGAGACTATCCCAGGAGACCATCGATAACATCATTCTCAGTATGCCTAGACGGGTAGAAACTTTAATAAGAGCACGTGGAGGAAATACGCGATATTAATCACCATTTTTCTAATTTAATTAATTGTTATTTTAATATTAATTTTCACTTTTCCCGGTTACATGAAAAGTTCAAAAATGTACCATTTTTCACAAATAGCCTTTACTCGCAAAATCTGTTCTTAATGTGATCTCATTTTAAGTAAAACAAATGAAACTTTAAATAACAAAAGAAGTGTAGTAAGTAGACTTTAAAATAAAACCATATTTTTTTAATTATGGACCTTTTTTTGTGTTCCGCTAAATATGCCGGTGTGTTTATTATAAATATGCATGTTGCCAGATATATTGAGGCATTACCTCATGGTAAATGTATAAAAACAAATATTTTATGTGTAGTTTAGTAATTAGATACATCTAAAAAGTACAAAAAAGAGTAATTTTTTTTTGCTAATTTAGTAAACAAAACCTACGTCATTAGTTTACTTACATTAAATACAAAAACATTCATTGTGGTAAGTATGAACCTAAACGCACAAATATCGGAGATATTTACAAATATGTTCCTGCGGCCGTATACTTCATACACTTTAACCTAGGCGTGACGTCACAGCTAGGTACGACTTTAGTATGAAGCGTTTTCACGAAATTTTGTATACAAATCGCTGTCCTACCTATGTACCTTTGAAAATATTGACTTTTGATATACTGTTTCTTCTGAGAAGTTACTCATATATATTTTAAGTGTAATATTCATTAATTATGCAATAAAAAAAAAACATCTAGCACTAATGAAGCACGGATTTATATTTTTTTAATGGATATTGTTTTTTTTATTTTCTTTGGTGAAAAATGAATAATATAGTCGTCGGAATTATTGTCTCGATAAAATTAAATACATTTCTTGAGCTATCAACTTTTAAAGTTTAGAAAAGTCGTAAAATGCGGTAATTGCGATCCATGATAAATATATAAAACTATATAATAAGAATAGGTTTTTTATTATTTATTTTATAGGTAAGTGTTAACAATATCCTATGTTATTAAAAGGAATTACCGAAATGTTTGTACGCGCTAGATATGAGCGCCGGTAGGTCGGCGGCGTGGTGCAGGAGTTTGGATATTATGCGCGTACAAACATTTCGGTAATTCATTTTAATTTATATAGATTATACGAGTATTAAACAAAAATTTTAAACCGACTTCAAAGGTAAAAATGCACAAAAAGGTGAAATAAAACATAAAGGAATCCCTTTTAAATTCGGCTACAATTTTAACCATTTCTCTACTCAATCTTCATATTCTTGAAGACGGTACCAAAACAATATTCTATAGAACTCACGTTCAAGTTGGCTGGTACCGACTTCAAAATTATGAAGATTAAGTAGAGAAATAGTTAAAATTCTAGCCGAATTTAAAAGGGGAATTATTTAAGAAATAAGTTTTGTTTCATACTTTTTTGTGCATTTTTACTTTGGAAGTCGGTTTTAATTTTTGGTTTCAAAATAATATTTTTTCTCCATTTAGTTATATTTAATAAATTATTATTATAACACATTTTAACAATGTTATAAATACAAAAAAGCCACCGCTATTGTCACTCTCTCGGCAAAACAAACCTAAGCTTTTTTTTATGCCAGTTTTCTGAGAAGCCGTGGTATTTCCCCAAATAAGCATTACCGATCTGTGAACCTACTAAACAATCACCAGTGATAACATTGATAAGATACAATAACATTAAATAATTATTATTATCTATTGTAATAGTCGACGGAAAAAATGTAACAGTAATCATTAAATAAATATATTATAGTGATGATGATGATCACGAATCATGATTTGAAAATTTCAAAGAGATAGGTGCACAAAACTCTAATGAGTAGTGAGTACCTATGTCATCGTAATAATATGTTAGTGTTTCTTGTGAAGATGGGGGTGATGTTGATGATTACTGTAAGTGGTATATGCTTGCTGTTCTTTAAACAACGCCGGAATCCCCAAATTTATCTATAAGGACTCAGGAGTTCTGTTCAGTACTTTTGGATCATGGATACCTTGGTACAAAAGCTATCTTAATACTTTCTGGTAGCATAATATGCTTGGAATACTTCAGAAAAAGTTGAAATCGCTATGTGTCCATATAAATTTCGAAGAGTTTCCTCGATTTATCATGGATCCCGGTCTCAGGTCTCCACTTCGGTGGCTAAGGGACAAATTTCGAATTTTAGCCTTTACAACAAAAAACAATTTTGCAAATAGGTTCACATACGGCAAAGTAAGGACTAATGTTCAAAGACATCCATGTCGGTGTAAAATACTATAAGAAGTACCTATTATATCATCATAATGTGATGATATATGGTGTGATAATGGTGTTGTTGATGATGATTATTGTTAAGGACAGCGGCCTCAAAACGTAAAACATGAGTGAATTTAAATGTGAACGATAAACGTGTAATTAAAAACAGTACATAAAACTATAATAGTGAATACTCAGTGACTATATGTATAGATTTATATGGCATCAGTGTGTAAAAATCGTGTTATATGGTGTTTTATCAAGTGCAGGTTATTTTGCTTATATATTTTTAACTAAAGCTAATTTTAACGTAGGTTCTTTTGATTTATGTAAATAAACATAATACCTAACGTGTAGCGTAACGATTAAGAATATATAATAAAGGGCTAAATAGTTATTAAGAAAATAATGGTAAAAATGTAGAACATTTCTTATATGGTAAGCTTTAAGTTGTAAATATCTTTTTTATAGAATAAGATCTCTAGTATATAAGGGTTTATGTATATGGTCTTAACAATAAAGAATTTCACACAACGCGTTTTGCTTCACCTGGCTCATGAAAAATAGGGAAAATTTTGGAAAATAGCCGTATAGAGAGGTAAAAGTGAGATAGCAAATCGGCCCGAAAGAGGCGTACGGGCGGCTCTCTATACGGCATTGCCATGAGCCAGGTAAGCAAAGCGAAACAAGTGAAAATCGTTCTCCTCAAAATCGTGTTTTATTATCGCCCCGGCTCTGCCCAAATCGGTGTAACCTTGCTATCTTCGAGTCTAATCTGAGCCGGCGGTTGAAACCCTGTGAAATTATACAGTCCTGTACAATTATTATAATTGACTTAGTAGCATATGCTTGGAGTTCTTTAAACAACGCCGAAATCCCTCACCATCATCATGTCACCACTTCGGTGAAAAAGGAACCACCTTGGTATTATACCCTATACATCAAAAAAATAATTTTAAAAATCGATCCACAGACGGCGGAATTATCGTTGAAAGTTAAAAAAAAAATACAAATAAAAAATGTATATACAGCCGAATGCATAGCCACCTCCTTTTTTTGGAAGTTGGTTAAAAATGATCAAATTGTTCTTTGCGTGAAAGTGAAAATAGTGAACACGTTTCTTGGCCATTCTTTTAATTATTAGTACAAGTGCTAAGATAACGTTTGTTGCTTGTGTGCTATAGATAAATAGTAATAAAATGTATACACAGTTGCCTCACAGTTCGCATTCTTTGTCTTACAAGATATTTGAGGTTTCATAACCTGTAACTTATAATTATTATTTAGCTAGCACGTTGTTCTGTCTCAGCTATGAACTGAAATAAATTTTGCACCTACAACCTACGCCCTATATACTTCATCTACACCTACCAACATAATGGGACCGGTCGTTTTTTTTTAAATAAACCAAACAGGTAAACTAAAAGCACATACTAGGTAAACTAAAAGTACCGATCATACTTTTAAATGAATTAAGTGAAAATAAAAGTTGTTAATTTTAAATTACAAACAGACACTTCAATTTTGTTTATCTGTATAGATATAATATATTATATTATACAAAACAAATAGTTGAATTAAGTAGTCAAAGATGGCCGAAAACACGTCGAAGGAATGCCGATAACAGTCACAATGTGTAATTGCTAAATTCTGCATTATTGTCAAGGTGATAAGGTCGTTTTTTTTCTCATTTCATTCTTAATAGTCGTTATTACATTGTGATTTCGAGTGGCAAAAAGTGTCGTGCCAGTTCTAATTTTTTCCGTCTAGCCCCCTTTCGCAACGCGCCATAAGGAACTTCGTTCCAATAATAATTTAAGTCAACTGACAAATAAAACGCAGTGAGCAGTTAGTATGGGAAAATTCAATGGTTGTTTTTAGTATTTTTCGAGCAATTTTTCCAATATTTCTCACCGTTGAATACTTGCCGGAACTTTCACAATTTTTTCAAGACCAAAATTAGTGAAATTGATCCAGGCATTCTCGAGTTTTAGAGAGACATTGGAATAACAAACCTTTTTTATATATAAAGAAGAATTTTACTGTAATTCCCATGACTTTGTAATTTTGTTACATAGACTAATCATTGGTCTCGCTGGGCGGTCGAGACCAATCAAATATCTTTGCTTTGTTATAATTAAGAATAAATTAATTATGCTCCACACCTAATTTTATGTTTTTTATCCTGTCTTATACAAGTATCCCTTCTAAAATCAGTTAGTTATCAATCTCCGAAGTTAATAAAAGCTACTTACCGTCTCCTCATATTTTACGACGTTTATGTCATTTTTTCTTCTCGTTCTTTCATTTATTATTATTATTCCTTTAATACAAAACAAACCTGAGCACTGCTCCCCGTTGACCTTAAACTCCACTCTGTCCATGTCCGCGGCTGTGTCACTACTGACTACCTACTGAGATATCAGATAGCGCGGCAGCGCTATCGTCAAATATTTAGCGGCCGCAAATACCTTTTCTCGGAGCATTTCGTGGTTTTTTCGTGCCCCCGCCGTCGCAGAAAAGATGTTAGCGGCACAAGCAAATGTTTTAAATTTCATAAAAATCGAGTGCATAGTTTAGGAGATATTAAGCGGCAAATGCGATTTTGAAAGATATGGATAGATGGAGGCCTACCTCCATTCTCCCTAGGAGAATAAGCAAAATTAAAAGCATACTTCTAGCAGACTTAGAAAATTCCGATAATTGCTTCAAACATGTTTTTCGGGGATTAAAAAAAACCCTTTTCGAAAGGAGACCGGAAAGTCGTTATAAATTTACTGCCTGGTAATTAAAATACGCGGACACAAAAATATTTATTGTAAGTTGTACCTGGGATGTTTATAGGAACAAAAAAAAAGCAATGATAATAAACATAAAACTCGGGGGATAAAAGATAATTCATTTATAAAATATAACCTATTGTTCAATAAATTGCCCTATTGGTTGTGTGCGGAAAAGCAACATTTATTAGTCAATTACGTAATTAAATTAATATCTAGTTTGTTTGGAAACCCAATATGCTAAATCATAGATCACTTTGACGTAGCGAAAACCAAAAACAGGTAATTATTTTTCTTAGTATAAATAATAAAGAAGGATCTATTTCATAGGCCAAGTAACATTTTTTTTTTCATTAAACTATCAATAAACTATTGAACTATAGAAAAAGATAATAATTTTATACTCTAATAAAAAATAAATCTATGGAATGGTCCACTAGATGGAGCTTTTACGCCTCAAATTGACAATTTACAGCATGATAACCATAGACTATACAGAATGATGACAACGATTACCACAGATAAGTACGTATTCTGTACATGAATTTTCTGATATTCGGAGATTCATAACTATTATTTCTAAGTCCTAAATATATATTATAACCAACAATCTTATATACACAAAGATACACCACAAACGCTCGAAGTGACATCCCCTTTTGACAAGTGCTTAAAACGTGAGTAGACTCGCAAACTATCCGACCACATCCGGCAACATGCCGAAGTGCTCATTGAAAAAGTGCAAAAATTATACATTAGCCATGCTAAAAAAGATGGGATATCTTATTTTCAGTAAATAATTTTGCAGGCGTATTTAGGAGGCATGAGAACAGGTTGTATTTTTTTTTAATTTTATGGTTTGGCATTTCTTATCCTCAATTTTCACTCGAATTGGTTTGTCTTCAAAACCAACCCCCCTTGTTTAATAGCGATAATAGTGCTGTGGTAATCTGCAAACCCTCAGTGGTCGATAACTATTTCACACATCACCTGTAGGATGTAGGGGTAGGTGGTAGGTGTAGGGGTAGTTGTTAGTGCACAAACTGTAGGTGTATGTAAAATTAAGACAGAATACGTATGTCTGCCTGTCTGCCTATCGGTATGTTGGGTACAGCCGGTGAAATATATAAATGTTATTGCCGACACGGTAGCCACTTTAGTTTCTAACGGAACTACATACCATAAACTCTTTGCTTACTCAGCGTAACGGTAGTTTTAAATACTGTTAAGGACAGCGGCCTCGTAACGAAAAACATGAGTGAATTTTAATGTGAACAATAAACGTGTAATTAAAACGGTACGTAAAACTAGAATAGTGGACACTCAGTGACTATATGTATAGATTTATATGGCATCAGTGTGGAAAAATAGTGTTAAAATGGTGTTTTATCAAGTGCGGGTTATTTTGATTATATATTTTTAACTAAAGCTAATTTTAACGTAGCTTCTTTTGATTTATATAAATAAACGTAGTACATAACGTGTAGTATAGCGCTTAAGGTTATATAATAAATGGTTAAGAAATTATTACGAAAACAGTGGTAAAAATGTACAACATTTCATATAAGTTGAACCTTAAAATGTAAATAACTTTTCTATAGAATAAGATGTTTAGTATATAAGGGTTTATATGTCTGGTTATGATAATAAAGTATTTCACACAACGCGTTTTGCTTCACCTGGCTCATGGAAAATGGGGAAAATTATGGAAAATAGCCGTATAGAGAGGTAAAAATGAAATGGAAGATCGGCCCGAAAGAGGCGTACGGGCGGGGCTCTCTATACGGCATTGCCATGAGCCAGGTAAGCGAATCGAAAAAGTGAAAAAACGTTCTCCTCAAATAAGTGTTTTATTATCGCCCCGGCTCTGCCCAAATCGGTGTAACCTTGCTATCTTCGAGTCTAATCTGAGCCGGCGGTTGAACCCCTGTGAATTTATACAGTCCTGTACAGTAGTGCGCGGTCCTTTGGCGAGCCGAATTTCAAGATCGAAGAAAAATTTGAAGTCCATATCAAGTTGAAAATAACGAAGACGGCACTTAGAAAATTTTCGTCAGCTGTTCTGAACATAGAAAAATTTCCGAAGAATCAAGATAGAAATTTTTACTGAAGACTGGACTTAGAAAATTTTCGTCAGCTGTTCTGAACATAGAAAAATTTCCGAAGAATCAAGATAGAAATTTTTACTGAAGACTGGACTTAGAAAATTTTCGTCAGCTGTTCTGAACATAGAAAAATTTCCGAAGAATCAAGATAGAAATTTTTACTGAAGACTGGACTTGAAAATTTTCGTCAGCTGTTCTGAACATAGAAATTTTTTAAAGATTCAAGTCAGAACATTGGAAACTTTATCAAGATTTATCAACGGGAGTCAACGCCAGGGATTAGATTGGACTCAGAAGATCGGACTCGAGGATACAAGGATACACCGCTGCGAACGGAAGCAAGGATTCGCAGATTTTTCATCGGAAAAACCTCCCGAAAATTCTTGAAAAGGAAGATTAATATGGAAGATTAACACTGAAGATTAACATTTGAGATTAACATTTGAAGATTAACATTTGAAGATGGTTATAACAAGAAGTCAGAGTGGGGCCGAGGAGAACCAGCAGCAACCACATCGATTTCCGGATCCGCCACGATCGCCGTCCGCTGCCGCTACAAGCCAGCCGCCGCCGACCGAGGGAAGAGCGGATCTGCTTCAAACTATTTTGAAACCGAGACCAGGTACCAGCAAGGCGCCTGCATCCTCGGAAGTACGAACCCTAGCCAGAAAGAAGGCTATTTCAATTAGATCGCGTCGATCGACAGCAAGTGTCGTCGCGCGTATGCATTACGAGGCGGAGGAGAAACTCGCCGCTCTTCGTAAGAAGGAACTGCAGATCGAAGCAGAACTTATAAAGAAGAAGCTCGCCGCTGACGTCGCCGCTGCAGAAGATGGTAGCAGCCCCGACGACGACGAGCCATCAGAACAGGTGGAGCAACGTGTCCGAGCCTGGCTAAGCGAACAGGGTCCCGAACCCGAAGAGGCTAGACAAGAGCCGACATCAATGGAAGAAAGAGAGACGCCGAAGCCAGAAGACATGCCACCGAAGGGAGCCCAGAAGACGAGGTTCGAGTGGCCGCAGCAACGCCGCCCACGCTCACCCACACCGCCCACGTCTAGGGCTAATGGAGTGGAACAACTTGCCGAAACATTGGATAAACTGCTGAACCAACGCCAGCCGCGCCACACTACGGAGTTGCCCATATTCTCGGGCGCTCCCACTGAATGGTTGCCATTCAAAGCAGCCATGGAAGACACCACTGCGTTCTACAAGCTCAAGCCGATCGAGAACTTAGCTCGTCTGAGAAGCTGCCTACGGGGAGAAGCAAGAGAAGCCGTGGCACCACTGCTGAGCGTCGCGACGCCGCCTGAACAAATTATGAAGACCTTGGAACAATGCTTCGGTCGACCCGAGGTTATGGTCGATCGCATGATGGAAGATCTGAAGAAGATACCGAGGCTCGGAGGTTCGGCGGCAGAACTCAACCAATTTGCAGTGAAGATTCAGAACATGGTAGCCATCCTGAGGAAGCTGAGGCACGGGTATCTCTTTAACCCGTTGCTCACGAGAGACATCCTCGAGAAGCTCAGCCCATACGAGAAGAGCAAGTGGTACGACTACGCAGAAGAGACGTCGCGCTTCAGGAACGAGCCCGATGTCGTCCTTCTCTCTGAATTCTTAATGAGAGAAGCGGACAGGGCGCTGCGCTACGGGTTCAGCACGGCACTGAAGAAGGAAACACCGCGTCCACCTCCTAACAAGAACGAAGCCCGAACGAGGAAGCCAGTCTTCGCGATAGCAGACGAGGGCAGGGATTCGCCGAGTCGCAGCCAGCCAAAGAGAATACGCGAGGAGTCAACGAAGTGCCCGATATGTGCCGAAGATCACGCTCTATTTCGCTGCGCTGCTTTCAAGAAACTGAGCATGCAAAAGAGATGGGACACGGTCAAAAAGGAAGGGCTGTGTTTCCGGTGCATACGAAGCAGGCACAGAAGATACAACTGCAGGGCGAAGCCGTGCGGCGTGAAGGGCTGCAACTTGCCTCATCATGCGCTGCTGCACGAAGACAGGTCCGGCGGCGCCCCACAGACAGAGGACGCCGTGATTACCGCATCGGTCACCTCCGACCGTGCGGTGAAACTTAAGATGAGAAGAATTCAAGTTGTCGGTCCACGGGGCGAAGCGGATATCTTCGCGCTGTTCGACGAGGGCTCGACAGTGACACTACTGGATGAAGACGTCGCGAAGGCTATCGGCGCAGACGGCCCACCGAAGGTGCTGAGAATGCATGGGATCAATGCCGAGAGAAGGGAAGAAAAAAGCCGACTCGTACAACTTGGCGTACGGGGTCACGACGGTACCAGATATGACGTCACTGCGAGAACCGTGGCCGGATTGAACCTACTTACTCAGTCCGTCCCGGAATCACTGTTTCGACTTGCTCACCTGCACGATCTCAAGAACGAAGAGATATGCTATGAAGACAAGAAACCCCAACTTCTCATCGGCACGGACAACTGGCAGCTCATTGTATCTAGGGAGCTGAGGATCGGCAAGAGAAACCAGCCTGCAGCCTCGAAGACGAAGCTCGGCTGGGTAATCCATGGAAACATTCCCAGACGCCTCGCAAAGCAGGAAAAACACGAGAAAATCCTGCACGTGTCTACGATCGAGACCCGAGGCGAACGACGGGAGGAAATGGTGAAGAAACACTTCGAAACAGACGCACGGGGAATAGCGTCCAAGGCAAAGCTGACCAGAAGATCAGCGAGTCATCGACCTCTTTGGCAAAACGGCCAAACGGATGGAAGAAGGTCGATTCGAAGTGGGGCTCCAGTGGCGCAAAGAGGGCGTCACATTACCCCGGGGTTACAACGGGGGGAGCCGGACAATCTGCAGGGCGGGACCGGGATTCCAGTGGCACGCGGGAGGTGTCACAACCCCAGAGAACGGCGGGGGGAGTCGTGCGGACTGCAGATTGCAAGGAAATGGGGAAGTACGAGTCGTGTTGGCCGCCGCCAAGGCCAAGGTGGCGCCGCTGAAGGCACAGACAATACCAAGGATGGAGCTACAGGCTGCCCTGGTCGGAGCGAGGCTGGGAAACGCAGTCGCAGCAGAACACAGGTGGAAAACGGACACGGTTTTCTACTGGATCGACGCACAAGTAGTTCTGTGTTGGATACAGAACGGCAGCCGCAAATACACACCGTACGTCGCGCATCGGCTAGGGGAGATTGCCGAGCTGACGTCCGTTCACCAGTGGAGATGGCTGAGCACGAAGAGCAACGTCGCCGACTTAGCCACCAGAACGGGCTACGTCCCGAAGAGCGACGAGGACCCTTGGTTCCGGGGGCCGGACTTCCTGCGCAGGCCGATGAACGAGTGGCCCGCGGAGAGTCCCGCTAGAATCGAAAATCAAGAAGAATACGTCGCCTTCCACACCACGGAGGCGAGCGAGCTGAGCTGTCTACCAGATGTGACGCGCTTTTCAAACTACGAGCGCCTCGTAAGATGCACGGCGATGGTCTTGCTGTTCGTCGAGAAGTGCCGAGATCGTCGGGCCCACCTCGACGTACGACACCTGGAGAGGGCCGAGAGGTTGTGGTATCAAAAATCACAACGAGACAGCTTCGCACAAGAAATCGAGAAGATGGCAAGTGGCAAGACGGTGCCTAGATGGAGCTCCTTGTACCGGCTCAACCCGGTGTACAAGGACGGGCTGCTCGTACTAGACGGAAGGATCAAAGCGGCGCAGGTGCCGGCCGAAATGAAAAACCCTATCATCCTGGATGGAAGACATCGCTTCACAAGGTTACTGGTGGCAAGGGAGCACGCCAGAGCGGGACACGGGAGCCGCGAGAGAGTCGTGAACGACCTCAGGCAGAAATTCTGGATATTGAAGCTGCGGCCGACGGTGCGTACTATCATGAGCCGATGTGCGTTCTGTCGGCTACGACGGGCACACCCGAGGACCCCGCCAACTGGAGACCTGCCAGCCGAGCGCCTGGGGGCGTTCCAGAGACCATTTTCGTACTGTGGTCTCGACTGTTTCGGCCCGATGACGGTCACCATCGGCCGACGTCACGAGAAGAGGTGGGGAGCTCTCTTCACATGTCTGACGACGCGGGCAGTCCACCTGGAGCTGGTGGCTTCGCTGTCGACGGACTCTGCACTGATGGCAATGAGAAGAATGGCTGCGCGGCGAGGATGGCCGGCAGTCATGTACAGCGACAATGGGACAAATTTTAGAGGCGCGGACGTCGAGCTGCGGCAGGCGTACGCCGAGTGGGCGCCGGCTATGGCTCAGCTGGGCCTCACTCATCGGATGCAGTGGAAGTTTACACCGCCCGGGGCGCCGAGTCAAGGAGGTGCCTGGGAAAGACTGGTGAGGTCGGTGAAAACCGCCCTGCTAGCCACGCTGAACGAGAAGTCGCCCAGGGAAGAGGTACTCCAGACACTGATGGCCGAGGCGGAGTACTCAGTGAACGCTCGACCGCTTGTGCACGTATCGGTGGACCCCAACGACCCGGAGGCGATTACACCGAATCATTTCCTCCTCGGGTCGTCCACCGGACTGCCGTACGTCGGACCGTGTGTGCCGGCGGACAAAAAAACATGGAGGGTCGCGCAAGCCCTTGCCGACGAGTTCTGGAGGCGCTGGGTGAAGGAATACCTTCCCACGCTCACACCACGCTACGGGGCCCCGCTGAGCAACCGAGTCCTTGTACCAGGGGACCTGGTTGTCGTGGTCGACCCGACGCTGCCGCGTAATACGTGGCCGCGGGGGGTCGTGCACCGAGTCTACCCCGGCCAGGACGGACAAGTGCGCTGTGCGGACGTTCGCACGCGCAGTGGCGTGTTCCGGAGGCCGACGTCGAAGCTGGCGGTGCTGGAGGAGGCGCCACAGTCGCAGTTGCGACCGCTGGCGGAGCAGACGGAGCCGGGAGCGGAGCGGACGACGCCGGGAACGGCGCCGGGCGCGGAACGAGCGTCGGAGCAGCCTACAGCGAGCACGGACAGCTCGCAGTCGCCGGAGCGGCCCGCAGCGAGTTCACACAGCTCGCATTCGCCGGAGCAGTCTGCGGCGGGCGCGGACGGCCCGCAGTCGCCGCCGGAGCAGCCTACAGCGAGCACGAGCAGCTCGCAGTCACCGGAGCAGTCCACGGCGGGATCGGCGAGCCCGCAGTCACCTGAGGAGGCTGCGTAGACCCTGGCTACTGCGCCGGGGGGAGGATGTTAAGGACAGCGGCCTCGTAACGAAAAACATGAGTGAATTTTAATGTGAACAATAAACGTGTAATTAAAACGGTACGTAAAACTAGAATAGTGGACACTCAGTGACTATATGTATAGATTTATATGGCATCAGTGTGGAAAAATAGTGTTAAAATGGTGTTTTATCAAGTGCGGGTTATTTTGATTATATATTTTTAACTAAAGCTAATTTTAACGTAGCTTCTTTTGATTTATATAAATAAACGTAGTACATAACGTGTAGTATAGCGCTTAAGGTTATATAATAAATGGTTAAGAAATTATTACGAAAACAGTGGTAAAAATGTACAACATTTCATATAAGTTGAACCTTAAAATGTAAATAACTTTTCTATAGAATAAGATGTTTAGTATATAAGGGTTTATATGTCTGGTTATGATAATAAAGTATTTCACACAACGCGTTTTGCTTCACCTGGCTCATGGAAAATGGGGAAAATTATGGAAAATAGCCGTATAGAGAGGTAAAAATGAAATGGAAGATCGGCCCGAAAGAGGCGTACGGGCGGGGCTCTCTATACGGCATTGCCATGAGCCAGGTAAGCGAATCGAAAAAGTGAAAAAACGTTCTCCTCAAATAAGTGTTTTATTATCGCCCCGGCTCTGCCCAAATCGGTGTAACCTTGCTATCTTCGAGTCTAATCTGAGCCGGCGGTTGAACCCCTGTGAATTTATACAGTCCTGTACAAATACATATATTTTTTTTAGTGTTATTGTGTTATGTTTAATTATTGTTATGTATATACGTGTAATTATTATTGATATTAAATATTATGATCTTTAATCCGAGGTATTATATTCCTTAACTTATTCTTATCCTCAAGGTCTGTTTCACAATCTTCTAACAAGTGTCGAATAATCTTACTCGGAAGTTTTGTCGCTGTTCACTTTATATCAAGCGACAGAAACAAAACATGCAAATAGGCTACCTGACACTTATCTGTGGATTGAAAAACAGGCCCTTACTTCATGTAATGTAATATCGACCTTTAACTTAAATATAAGAATACACATATAATTAGGTCTGACCTATAGGTGAAATTAAGAGGTGCATAGCACGTATTGGCTAATTTTATGAACTTAAATTCTATTCTATATTAATGCGTGCTGGAAAAAGTTTCATTAGAGTTTAAGAGAATTTTGCGACCGGAGGAGTGTGAAATTTGGCAGGTAAATTAAAGTTTATATTGAGGTAGGTGTGCAGAAATAGCTGTCTGTTCTTGTTTCTTTTAGTATTATTTAAAGTAATGCTACAGAAGTACATAAAATTAATAAAAATAACAAAAACACACACTGCCTTAGATTATTCTGGCGGACCAATTAGTGCCACAATCCTGAATCGCGCTATCGAAGTTTTCTAAGATCGACGGTATATATACAACAACTGAAATTACTACAAGTGGGGTTCGGCCTGACCGAGCATAGCACCTCGCTCGGTCGGAGATCTCCCTTTGGGGCAGCCACTCTTCCCACATTGTTAACACACACTACAATACGTTTATGTATGCGTTCGATACAATTTTGTTACACGTTGACGCAAGCGTTGACGTTTATCAATCTGTCACATGATTTACATTTTTTTCTATGTAAGAGGCAAAAGAACCCTAATAAAGTTATTACTTAAAATTTATATGAATATTAAACATAAAAAAATATAGGCGAATTTCGACTCTGTGGCGACCTCTACCGGCGTCTTTTGAATTTGGCATTAAAGTAAACCAAAGGTACTTCCCTCCTTTGGTAGTTGGGTAAAAATACTATCAGACTTTGTGTTTCGGCCATCTTGTTCGATACTTCGAGCAACAAACATAACAAGTGTCCGATTAGATCATTCAACTTGTCCAACTTTTATGTTTAAACTTTCTTCTTTTCTGATTTCGTTTCAGCTTCTATTTTAACTCTCTATTCTTATCCCTGGCTCAGGTTGGTGGTACCAAATTTTATTGAAATGTTCATCTTTTTGTATAGGTAATAAGAGGCAAAGAAAATCAATTATTATTATTTATCTAATAAATTGTCATTTTTTCAACCCCTCGACCACGAAACGGTTTTAAAATCGCAATGCCATGCCCATCTGTACTTTTTTGTCTGTACTATTAAACTTTTTTCATATCTTATATAAATAAGAAATGAAAAAAAAAAAATATTTTTTTATGATTACGTTTCGAATAATCAAAACGTAAACAAAAAGATAAAATTCGACCAAATGAAAGAGTCACTGTATTTCTTTTTGTGCGGTAAATTAATATTTTATTGTATGTTAAGTGTAGACTAAAGAAATACAACTTATTACAACGTTAATACATTTTCACAATAACAAATGTAGTAATAAATCCGTAAACTGTTATTATAATACGAAAATAGCGAAGAATTACCTAGTAATTTTGTAAGAACATCGTTCTTAATGCTGATGTAGTCTTGACATTAAAATTAGGAACAAGTACCCTATTGATTACTTGTTTACGAAAATATTAAATTGCATCTTAACTGCAGAAAATCGTGTGTTGCGAATGTGGAAGGCTGTAGCCCCAATGTACAATGTACACTACAGTGGCGAAGGCTGGTTCTTGTTCATAGGGAATCCCTAATCTGTGTAATAGGTAGGGATTTGAATGAGATTCTTCCAAAGGTAAGTGGTAACTGAAGCCAAAAGTAAAGGAGTTATAGTCCCACGCCACTGGTACACTATTATTGGTTGACATAATAGGAAAATCTCACAAAATACTCACCCCCTTAAAAATAAAAATATTTACACAATGGGTAAGCTATATAATATTTTTCCGTGTCTGATACGTTGAAAAGGACAAACATTGTATAGCTTATCCATTGTGTAAATATTAAATTTCAAGTTATGTTTCATCTCCAAAATCTCAAAACAAAGTCCGTTATCTGCGGGTGTTTACTGAGGACATAGAGAGATCAAACGACGAAACAACTAATTGCTTTGCCCTTCACATGCCGGGAGTTGTGACGCTCTGAACTTGCGACCATAAGGTTTAAAGCTTTGTCCAGATGTACGTACATATTAAAGCCTTGTACAGATGAGGAGCTTGAGATTTTTCCAAGATCAAGTTATACTATATTATATCGTTCGCTAGCTATCGAACCGCGAGAGACCGCGCATTTGTTAATAACTATAATAGTAATATTAGCTAGCTACCCGCGCCGATTTTTAAATTTTAATTTAAGTACAGGCTTACGAGAATTATGCGAATGGAGGAGTGTGACATTTATCACAGTCAAACTTTATGTGCAGGAAGGTGTGCAGACAGGTATTTTTTTGTATGCTAAGAAATACATAAAATTAATGAAAATAACAACAACACACTAACTCATATTATTAACACACACTACCGTGCGTTTGATAGATACAATTTCGTTACACGTTGGCGTTTGTCGATTTGTCACAACATTAATACTTATTTTTATTTTTTTCTATCTAAGGGTCAGCTCAGACCGCAACGCGATGCGGCGCTGCGCGGGGATGCATTTTTAAAATATCAATTCAAAATTAAACTTTATTCACTACACGAAAAGATAAATATTTCATTGTGACTATTCAGATTGCATTGCATCACGTAGCGCTGCACCCCTCGGCGTAGAGCGGTGCATCGCGACGCGGTATATTGCTGTCGTACTCGGCGTTCTGCTGTCAAAAGCGCTTTGCGGCTATGCGCTGCGCAGCGAACAGTCACTGGTTTCTTCGAGTGTCGTTGCGTCGCGTCGCGCCGCGCCGCATTGCAGTCTGAGCTGACCCTAAGAGGCAAAAGAACCCATAAAAAGTTCATACTTAACGATTATATTTTGAATCATTTTGGGCGAATTTCGACCGCAGTGCAACCTCTAGTTATTTTAAATACTGCCGAGTGCTTAAAATACGAGGCTCCCGAGACACCAGTCTGTCCGTATCTGTCATAATTAGACACGCCCTGAAGAGTAAGGACTACATCAGCATTAAAAACAATGTTCTTACAAAATTACTAGGTATTTCGTTGCTATTTTCGTATTATAATAACAGTTTACGGATTTATTGCTACTTTTCTTATTATGAAAATGTATTAACGTTTTAATAAGTAAGTATTTCTTTAGTCTAAACTTAACATACAATAAAATAGGTAATAATAACCTGATTAGTGCGCACTAAACAAACAATATTTGTGCAAAAAGTTGGACAAAAAAAGTGGACAAACTGGTTTTTGTTGGGTACTTTAAGTAATCAATTAGGTACCTATCGGTAATCAAGGCGGCCGGCGGAGTCATGGAATACACGTTTGAAGCACCCATTGGTAATCTGGGTGCCGGCGGATTAATGGAATACACGCTTGAAGTATCTATAGGTACTCAGGGCGGCAGGCGAAGTAATGGAATACACGCTTGAAGTACCTATTGGTAACCAGGGCGGCCGGCGGAGTAATGGAATACACGCTTGAAGTACCTATTGGTAATCAGGCCGGCCGGCGGAGTAATGGAATACACGCTTGAAGTACCTATTGGTAATCAGGCCGGCCGGCGGAGTAATGGAACACACGCTTGAAGTACCTATTGGTAATCAGGCCGGCCGGCGGAGTAATGGAATACACGCTTGAAGTACCTTTTGGTAATCAGGGCGGCCGGCGGAGTAATGGAATACACGCTTGAAGTTACGTAGTAACTATTTATTAAACTGCGCTTGAAGTCTAAATTTTATTGACATTCGTTAACTCAGTTTTACAACGGTCGTACACTGGGTATCAGTGGTGTGGGGTTCTTATAACTCCATTTCTATCGGCTTCACTTACCACTTACCATTTAAAGACCCTCATCCAAATCCCTACCTATTAAACAGGCTAGAGCTTACCTATGAATGCAGCCTTCGCCACTGCTGGGTATTGAGAAATTAGTTATAATTTAGTACAAATTGAAATGCTAACATCTAAATTCTAAGTATTTAAATTATCGATAGAAAGGGCTTCCTCGTATAATGGTAATTTTCGTAGGAAATAAGTTAAAAAAACTATAACCCGACTACGTAAAAAAGGGGGTCTAATAAGGCCGAAACAAGAAAATAATTCAGATAGAAATCCAGAAATACATAGGTAAAAAATGGTCAAGTTAGAGCCGCGGTCGCACCCACTAATAGCATCAAAGCATCAGTTACCACTGACTCTTAGGCCTAGAGAAGTTTCTAGAATTATACCCCAAGATAGATACAGACGGCTGCGATTTGACATCGACTGTTCCGAAGCTTATAAAGTAGGTGCGACCACGGCTCTACCTTGACCATTTTTTACCTATGCATTTCTGGATTTCTATCTGAATTATTTTCTTGTTTCGGCCTTGTTAGACCCCCTTTTTAAGTAGTCGGGTTATAGTTTTTTTAACTTATTTTTTATTTCGTATTTTTCCGTTTCCCGATCGAACATTTTTCTGGAATAAAATTATAAGTACCTAATCAAAACACTTAAAATCAAAACAAAAATATGTTCTTCACGTGCGCGGAGCGACACAATTTTTATTTCTAGATTTAAGTAAAGAACGAAATATTAATTTGAGATCATTCAATTACAAACAACACCAATTCACTCATTCACCGTATAATAAATGTAGTAGAATAATATAATGTCCTACATGATTAAGTAATAAAAATTTATTTCTAATTAAATTTAATTGCATTATCTAATTATAAACGGGTGAACGGATTAACCGACTTTAATTTAGTTTTTTTTGTTTGAAAGCTGACATGATCGAGAGTGTTCGTGAATGATGCTAATCTTGACCTAGTGGACTCAACTGTATTTCTAGGTATAGGTAACATTAGATTCTAATTTATAGTGGGGTCCACATATTGCTAACCGCGAATACTCTAAGTTCTGCAGCATTTGCAGTCAAAAAAATTAGACAAATTTCTGGCGAAGCTTCGGCACGCTTATTTATTTTAGTTATTTCCATAGCAAACAGGCCTATGGTATCCTTTTATGGGGTAATGCCACCGACATTAATTCTATCTATGTGCTGCAGAAGCGAGCCATACATAACATGTCCCCATATGCCTCCCTAAGAGAAAAATTTTAAGAAATAGGGATACTGTATGTACACTCTCAATACATTTTTGATAATGTTATGTATGAGAAAAAAAAAGTAATTAATTTAATAAAAATTGTGACCAACACAACATAAATACTAGGAATAAGCACAAACTGGCTACCAGACTCAGTAAAATAAGCAATTCTTTTAAAGGTCAGTGTATACGTTTCTCTACCTCTATGGCTCAGTGGATTAGCGGGTCGAGGGTTCGAATCCCGCCGAAGGAACAAAAAGTTTTTCTGTGTTCCTGGGTCATGGATGTGTATTAAATATGTGTATAATATAATAAAAATCTTAAATATATGCATATTATAAAAGTATTAAATATACTTCCCGTTTTCTGGTACCTGTAACACAAGTTCTTCGGATATTATTAGTATTAGTATTAGTATAATAAGCTCCCAGGAAATTTCAAAAATTTGTCAATAGATAAATTGAAAAAGTATTTGTGTGCCAAAGGCTATTTTAATAATAATAATATCAATTCTAACAATAATAAAGTAAATAAAATTTTACATTGAAAATGATAAATAATTTATTTTCAATATTTGATCCTACAACTAATATTTTTGACTTAATAAAGTTAAAGATTTCATTGATGACAGCACAACCTTCCAGTGTGATCCTTTTTTTTTTTTTTTTTTTTTTTTTTTTTTTTTTTTTTTTTTTTTTGGGAGGGGAAATACGTTACGTATCCCCTGCCGCCCCCGGGGGAGGGCAGCAGGGGTATGTCGGACTCCCCCGGCGCAATGGTGATGAAGAGCGCCGAGGTTTACCGACTAAAACCCCTCCATGCCTCCTTCTGCGCCTATGCGGGGTCATGGGAACTGCGTGATACTACTACCACGACCCCGCAGCGCTTGCCGCGTCCGGCTCTCTTCTTCGCGGTGGCTACTTTGTATGCCGCCGCCTGCCTCACCGAGAGCTCCCCGGGCATAGGGGAGCTTATCTCCTCGGGACCCATCGTGTGAGCGGCGATCCCCCGATCACCGCTCACGGGTCTAGGCATCCAGCTCCATGGCGGAGGCGGATGGTTCCACCCTTGCGCCTTTGGCCTTGGGCTTTTGCCGGGCCGTCAATGCCGGAGCCTTACTCTTCCTCTTGTTGGGGGGCGGCTTGGCTGTTATACAGCCGCTGCTACCCAACACATGGTCTCGTCTCTCCTTTTTCAGCGCCTCACACACGGGGCAATTGGGTGCCGCCGTGCACTCGGGCGCCTTGTGTCCCGGCTTCCCACAGCGGAAACAGCTCCCACTGAGGTCCACCGGGCACGAACACTTAACCGCCAAATGGCCGGTGTCCAGGCAACGGTAGCACCGCCTTGGCCTCGCGGCCAGCAGCACTACCCTCGCCTGGACCCAGCCGACCTGCAGCCGCCCAGAGCTGGTAAGCTTCTTGGCGGCCGCGGTTGGTATGCCGAGCCAAAGGCTTCTGACACCCCTGGGACCCATCACAATTCTGCCCGACCGGATGTCGGCGGCCGGGCAGCTGCCTTCTCTTGCGACGGCCTCGACGATGTCTGCGGCCGTCGCCGAATCGTCCAGCCCGGTGACGAGAACTTCTGCTCTCTTCACCGGGCGGGCTATTCGCACTGCACTATGGTCTAGGACCGCCCTCATTTTTTCGGCCAGTGCGTCCGCCTTCTCTTGGGCCCCCTCTCCAGATATCTGGAGGACCCGGGCGCCCGTTTCAGCCAGGCGGAAGTCGACCTTTGTTATACCGAGTTCCGCCAGGCTGATCTTCTTCTTGGCCTCCCCAAGGATGGAGGCGTATGTCGCCCTCCCTTCTTCGAGCACCCCCGCCTCCAGGGTGAGGGTGATCGCGGCCGTTTTGGGGAGTCTCAACTTCCCCTTTCTCCTCTTGGGGGGTGCTGTTTTGGCAGCAGCTCCATTGTTTTTCCCCCTCTTGTTTCGCCCGCGAGTCCCAACTGTGGTCCACAGGGCGTCCGTAACAGGTGGGGCGGATGTAGGTGCCCTCGCCCGCTCGGCCTCTCGAGCGGCAAGAGACTTTTTGCTCTTGCCTTTTTTCTTCTTCGTGGGAGGCGCAGGCGCAGTGGGAGCCTGCGTTGGCACCACCGCGCCTGCCGCTGCCCCACTCCTCTCCCCGGCCGCTGCCTTTTTCAGCTTTGGCCGCTCCCTCACCTTCGGCACCTCGGCGCTCGACGCGGGTGCCAGGGCCATGTCACCCCGGGCCACGTCCGCCGCAAGCGGAGGCCTCCTTCGCGGCTCCGGCAGGAGGCGGTCCTCCAGACCGGCCAGCCTTGCGTTGAGCATATTGGCGAAGGTCTCTATGTTTGCTCTAGAGACCTCCGCCAACAGCTCACGCATGTCGCTGTCCTTGGGGCGGGAGGCCTGTTTGCGCAGCTCGTCGAGCTCCTGGCGCAATTTGGCCATTTGCTCTTCGAGGCGCTTGTTATGGGCCTCCAGCTTTGCCACCTCCTCTGTCGCGGTGCGACATCGTACCTCGTTGAAGGCCGACGCGATAGTCACCACTGCCTCCTTTAGGTACCTTTGATAGGTACCTTTCAGGTTGGAGGACTTTGTGGCGACCATGTAGACGGTCTCCAACGAGGCCTGCACTGCTCCGACCAGCGCAGCGCTCGTCCGCTCCGACGCTTTTTCTCGCGTAGGAGAAGTAGCGGGGAGTCTGGTGGGGGAGGGGCTAGAACGGATGAGCGCTCCAGCATTCCTCGCCCCACGAGCCACTGCGGCGACTTCCTCCTCGGCCTGGAGCCGAAGGGCCTCCGCCTTTTCTCTGTTTAGGTCAGCCTTGGCCTTGGCCAGGCCGACATACTGGCCGGTCGTCGGCGGCCGGCCACGTCCTCTTTTGGGTTTGGGCGCCACCCCCTTACTGATGGGCGGCGCCATGTCCTCATCTGTATTACGCCGCTTACGGGCAGTCCTGTCCGGGTTTGCGGGCAGCCCCTCGGAGTCCAGCGACATGTTAGACACGCTGCTGGTATCCGAGGGACAGTCCTCGCTGTCTACATCCGTGGAAGGAGGTTTAGGGCGGGCGCCAGGCATGCGTTCCAGGTACACGCACGGCAATCCCCCCTTATCCCTCCTTTGAGTCCTCTCCGGTAGTAGGGCCGTCTCCGGTGCGGTAAGGTGCACCGGTTTCGGTCTCGCTTGCGCCATAGCGCCTCCCTCTCCACTATACGCAATTTGTGCCGCCCCCGTATACGTGCGGCAGACTTCCTCTTTCGAGGAAGTGTGGGATTCCCCGGCATTGCCGGGACCCACCCGGGGAGAATTTTTCAACTTGCGCTTCTCCATCATATTAATTCTCCGACACCCCGGGTCGCGGCCTTTTTTCAGGTGTGAGGTCACCTATCGGAAGAGTTAAATAAAAGTGAAAGATAGCAAATGAAGAAATAAAGATGGTGAAAAGATAGAAAAACAAATAAAACTAAAGCAGAAAACAAGAAAGTGAAACTAAAAAGGTGGTGAAAGATAGAAGAAGAAAGAAAGATAGAGCCAGCCTTCAGCCGCGTGAGTACCTCACCCCGCGAAAGACGGGGTGGCGTACCCAAGCGTTGCCCAGGGGCACGAACGTGGACGCACTGGCAGACCCCCTCCAGTGTGACCCTGTATAAAATGACCCTATGAGGCAATTTCAGTTTACTAACTAAACAATGTACTTCTGTACTATATTGTAGATATTGTAATTTAATATTTATTTTTATTTTTGTTTACATATTTTTTGTTTTTGTTGTATTGTATGATACATATATATTTTTTAAAAGAACAATTTTGGCTATCCTTTTTACTAAAAGGTGGCACGGCACCCGCGCGAGTTTTTTACGCCGTAAATTTTAGGTTAATTGTAATCCTTTTTTTTTTCCGTTATTTGTGTAAAGTTCAGAAAACAGAACCTTGTTTTTTATTCTGAATAAAAAGATTTTTTATTTTATTTATTTCTGCTATAATTATATACATCATCATCAGCTCGTTCACTGCTTGACAATTCAAGGGTTATTTAATTTTTTAAATCTTTAATAAGTTATGTTTATAAAATAAACTATATTTTGTGAAGGTTAAATAATATTATATAAATTATATATTCATAGACTTGTATTACGTAATGTTCGCAAATTGGAGAACTGAGTTAGTACGAATTGTATGACCGTATTTTAAACGTGTATTTTGACATATTTGTGCAAGCTCACGACAAATATGTAATTTATATATACATATTTGTGGTGTGCTTGCCAAGACCTTTCTTCTGATACCAAACACGTGATGATTATATCGGTTATTTTTTTTTAGATGTTAGAATCTGAGGTTCAGTTTTCGAAATACAAAATTAAACAAAAAAATAATATAACCTATGTTACCCGCGGCATCATTACGAATCTATTGATACCTCTTTTATTAAAATCGGAGCAGTTTAGACGCTACGAGGGAATAAACATACATCCAAACATACATACATAGGCTGCCAAAATCATTACCCTTCCTTTTGGCTTCGCCGTAGTCTGGTAAAAATAGAGCGACTCCGGCTTGTACCAGTTTTTTATACTCTTATCCATCGATAATAATAGACTAATGATTTTCGGTGTTGCAATTTTACTCTAAGCATAGGACAATACTTTTGCCAGGTCTCAACAATGAGGGTTTTTAAATTCGTGACATCTGACAGCTTTGTGACACGACAAGGACCGTCGGGCTACCGAGCGCCGACTGGTGACAGAAAAAGAATCGAAAATGTTTATTGACCGTTTTTGATACCACTTTTGCCACTAAATGACCCCTAAGCCTAGAGAGATGACCACTAGAGTCTGCCCCTAGGGCAGACCCAACGCACACAAGGCGGCAATATCAAACACCTTCATTGCAATCTAATTTTAAATAGGTACCTATAAGAAGATTTCAAATATATTCTGCTTGTTGTCGTATTTATGCTAAGTTGGCATGGTAGGCAAACAGTTTGGCATAGATTATCTTTTTTTTGTTCCGGTGAATCTAGCATCTCTGCCACCTAGCGTGTACGGATACCATGACACATTCTATTTCGCGCAGAAAATAAGCGTGTACTCGTATATCTGTCATTTTAATCCTGTTTTCCCCTTTCGGATAAGCAAACACGAGCTTCATGATACATCCTATCACACCTCCGTAATTTGCCTCAGGGTGGAATTTATTTATAAATCCTGAGACATTTTGGGATGTAACATTATGTTGGTACACATTTGTATCTTACTGGTATTCTCATAGTGTCATTTATGGGAAAGCTGATTTGAATTATTCTTGATACTTGAAATGATTACTAGCTGTACCCAATTACAGACGTTGTTCTGTCTTATCTATGAACTGCACTTACAGTTTCTGCACCTACAATTTCACGTACAACCTACATGGTCTACCACCTACACCCATTACCTACACCTACTCCTAATACCAAGTAATTACCCCTACAACCTACATGTTTAATAATTATCGATTACTGATGGTTAAAGATTATTACAGTACCTAAGCGCGAATTCACAGGAACAAAATGTATGTGTGGTGGAAAATATACCTGAATTGTGCTATCGAAGTTTTCTAAGATCGGCACTATATATACAACATCCGAAATGCATACAAGTGGGCTTCGCCCTGACCGAGCATACCACCTCGCTCGGTCGGAGATCTCCCTTTGGGGCATCCACTCATCCCACATTGGTGACCTCATCATCACCACCCTCCACCCCTCCACACCACACCAGCCTGCTTCAGCCTCATCGGGTACCTCAACCACCAGCCTCAACGCACCGCGGTCTGGTCGAACCCTCATCATCGAGGAATCTCACTACAACGACTGGCCAACTTTTTTTCTTCTGGTCAGCACGTAGCATCGGCCCCGTACGGCAGCACTCCGAATCACTGGAGCCCGTGTAGCAGCAGCACAGTTCCGACTCACTGGGACTCTGGCACTGGCAACCCAAGCAGTAGACTCAAGATTCGACCTCCAGTCTTCGGAGGGGAGTGATGTGGCGGACCGAATAACGCCACGATCCAGAATCGCGCTATTGAAGTTTTCTAAGATCGGCGGTATATATACAACACCTGAAATTACTACTTGTAGTCTCTTGTAGACTCTTGAGTCTGTGCTACCGCGCGCGAGCAACCTCAGTCGTCAGAGAGTGAGGAAGGGATCGGACCCCTCAGCAGGAGGGACCATGGTCTCTCCAGACCCATAAATAACTTATCCGCAGTTATTCCCAAAAACCGGTTTTTATTTCCTAAATTTTTTAGAATGTTATTTTTGGCCAATGAAGGTATCATTGGCAAAAAATAACATTCTAGAAAATGACGAAAATAAAATAAATGAGGGAGACATTAAAGGCGCCACGCGGCTACTTTTTTCCAACGACACAATTGCTCCCAACTCTCCAGAAACCCTTGCAGAATAAACATGGGGGATGTTCAACTATCGCCTCATCTTTTTCTAGACATCGATGATGCCGAACCAGCCCTCCAAACGTCGATTGACAGTGTTCGCGGAGCCATCATGTCTTTTATTCCGGGTTCAGCGGGCGGTATCGACGGTCTCACCCCTTAGCATCTGAAGGATCTCACCAGCGGTTGCTATGGGGAAGCCGGAGAGAAGCTCCTGCAGGAAGTCACGAATTTGTGCAACCTAATGCTTCGTGGGGAGGTTGCATCAGATGTCGTTGACATCTTGTATGGAGCAAACCTCTGCGCCTTGAGGAAGAGAGACGGATACCTCAATCTCTCTTCCGGCCGATCGCTGTCGGCTTGACATACCGGCGCCTCACAACCAAAATAGTCTGCAGGTTCACTAGCTTCTTACTTCCAACCGAAGCAGCTTGGTTTTGCCTGCAAAGGTGGTTGTGAGGCAGCCGTTCACTCTTTTCGCACATTTATTAAAAACCAAAATGACAGTGTATTTTTAAAGGTGGACGTTATAAAGCATTCAATTGAGTTAACAGGGTTGCCATGTTGACCCAAATAAAAGCCTAAGCGCCTGCCATTTTGCCGTTTATGCTTCAATGCTATAAGGAGCCCACCAAACTTATTTATAAAAATCATCTCATCTCATCAGAAGTTGGCTGCCAACAGGGCGACCCTTTAGGTCAATTTTCAGTCTTGCCATACACCCGGCAATCGAACTTCTAAATTCAAAATTCAAAGTTTGGTATTTGGATGATGGGACCCTTGGAAGCAATGCATCTACTGGGACGAGCCTATCTACAGACTGGAACGGAATAGACTTTTTAACACGTCTTCCTGTCCTGCAGAGCGGGCTTGCCTTTTCGGTCGAGTCGGGCGTTTGACTGCAGGCACTACCATCAGCCAATACTGGAACATTGCTGGGCCGCTATACATTTCGGCTAGCTACTGCCCTGCGTCTTGGTGCCCCCCATGTCGTCCTTCATCAGTGTGTTTGCGGCGCGAACGTAGACAGCCACGGTCACCACGGGCTGTGCTGCTCTCGAAGCGCTGGACGCATTTCCCGGCATCACAGCCAGAATGACCTAATTCATCGGGCTCTTGTCACCACCGGTGTGCCAGCTATATTGGAGCCCTCCAGTCTGGCGTGCGACGATGGCATGAGAACTGATGGAATGACCCTGGTTCCTTGGAGTGTGGGACGGGCTCTTGTGTGGGACGCTACTTGTGATGATACTCTTGCTCCGTCCCATGTCCAAGGCACCTCGAACTGTGCGGGAGCGGGTGCAAACCAAGCAGAGAACTCAAACGGTGGAAGTATGAGAACCTTATCGGAGACCTCATATTTGAAGCGTTTGGGCTGGAAACCCTTGGAGCATGGGATCCGGGCGCTCATAAGCTTTTTAAAGAAATATCAAAAAAGCTTACTGAAGCCACCCGAGACCCCAGAGCCGGGAACTACCTGGCACAGCGGATAGCCATTGCTATCCAACGAGGCAATCCTATCAGTTTTCTAGGTACTCTGTCAGATGGGGACGACCTTGGAAAGTTTTTCTATTTATAGATATTTTTAAAGATAGTTTTTCTATTTATAGATATTTTTAAATATATTTGTAGATAAGTCTTCTTTTTTAGTATTAATTTTAGTTTATTATTTGGCTCTATATTGTATTTGAATAATAGAAATAAAACCAAAATATGACACTTTTTAATTTGTTTATTATCTTTTAATTGAATTTATAGTCTTCCTTCTTGGTGCCACAGTTCAACATCACTTTTTCGACTGTGTATGGACCATCTAAAATAGATTAAAATAGTATTTAATCATTATAATCAGAAACCGATTATTTTTATGCAGAAATACAAAATAAAATTTCTGCATATAATAATCGGCATAAAAATAATATCGTGTGATTATGCCTTAAAAATTAATACCAATTTTGATATGGCCTTCGCAAAATTTTAAAAAGTAAGTAGGTACTTGGATAAAGCAACAAAAGAAAAAAAAACAAACTATATTTTTATATTCCAAAAAGGTTCATAGACCATATACTTAAAACCTATATTCAACAAAATTAATTAGTAATCCCCGAGTAATTTCCAAGCAGTGGGCAAGCTGATGATGATGAATTATAGCTAAGAACACTCTCGATCATGTCAGCTTTCAAACAAAAGAAACTAGATCAAAATCGGTTCATCCGTTTTCGTCTGGGGTTTTAAATATAGTTACCTATATTGAACCAGACATTAGATGGTATTCCTGACTGCGCTCGTGCTGCCACCATAGCCGCTCTTAGCGCAATAGGTATTCCCACTCCGAGGCAAGTTGCCGGCTCACCAGTTGCTGAATAATAATAACAATCTTATACTTTAAACGAGACAATCTTGTATAATATATAGGTATAATCGTAATCTCGGAAGCGGCTGCAAGTATTCCCTTATAATTTAGTATGCGGGGTGTTTTTGGGAAGAAAAATCGATCTAGCTAGGAATCGAATTTCCTTGGGAAACTGCGCAGTTTTAAGCTATATATGATTTTTCTTCCGTCGTGCAACAATATATCAATAATTTCGACCATATGTCAGTCCGATTAGCAGTTTGGTATGTGGTGGGTTTGAATCCTGAACAGATAAATATATTTGTTATATAGCCAGGTACAAATTTTAATACATGGGAATCTTGGCTGGCTATAAACGTTTTATTCCGCGATTAATATTCGTAGAACTGTACTGTGTATACAGATTGATTATAGTAAATAGGAATAAGTGTGATGTGTAATTTAAAAAACAAGCTTAATACTACAGCGAAGTAATTATTTTGGCAGCCATGTATGCATGTTTATTTGTTGCACCGCGGTAGCATATAAATGAGGTGTCAATAGGTTCGTCATAATAGCCTCGGAAACATAGGCTATTTACGTAGTCGGGTTGAAGTTTTTATAAAAAAATATGTATGTATGTATGTAGTGCATGAAACAATGTAGTGGACATATTTTTTGTTTGACGCAGCTCTGTCTTCACTTTTTATTTGGTTTGGGATTATAGATAGAAACTAAGCATAATGTTTACGTAGCAACTATTTACTCGTAGTAATCTGTGATATTGTTGCTACAATACCTTTCGCTCCATGAATCAATTCCGTGCTGTAGGATCGTTTCCTGAAGTAAACCCTGAAGTACTGTGGTATGTCCATCGCCTGCGGCACCCAATACTCCCAGGATCTGTCAGACAGCAGCTCCCCGGAGCTCTTGTCGTAAACCAGCTCCTCGCTGGTCCAGTACAGCTTGTGTCTTATTCCTGCTAAATCCAAATACTTAATCTGTGGCTCCATTAATCAACTCAAACATCTGAGCCTTACAAGTGACGTAAACTTAATGGGTGAACCAATTGGACGCATTTATGCGGCATGTAATCTGGGTCTTCTGCTTGATTGTAATCTGCGGTTCCAAGAACATATAACTAGCCTAGTCAACAACTCCTTTTACAGACTGAAGATACTATACAGAGTGAGACCGTTTCTGTTAGTGGAAATGCGTGTTCGTCTTGTAGAGTCTTTGGTGCTGTCAAAGTTGTACTATACAGATGTTGTTTTTGGCCCACGTTTAACATGTGGAACTAAAAAGCTCATACAAAGAGTTCAGAATGCCTGTGCCCGTTACTGCTTTGATATCCCACCAAAAAGCCATGTGATCCCCTTCTTGAATGAGCATTTTATGTTGAAAACTCGGCGAAAACTCCATCTTGCTTGTCTTTTGTTTGACGTATTAAAATATAGGGAGCTTAGATATCTATATGATAAACTCTCAAGAACTGCTAGCCTTAGGTCTTGTGGGTCAAGGCAATGTTCTGTCCAGCTAGCCATCGAGAAACATCATACAGCGTCGTTCAGGGGCAGCTCTCGTTATTCGGCACCCAAATGCTGGAACAACATACCGCCGCCGATTAGAAATCTATAAAGTCTAGCTTCTTTTAAAAAGCAACTCCGACAATTTATTTTACGCGAACAGAAAGCACAGGAAAGCTTGCGACATGATATAAGTGTATTATAGGTGTATGTTTCAGGTTACTTGTTTTGCACTTTGCTTCCTGTATTAAAAATTTTACTGATTCGATTGGCATCCTTAATTAGTTGTTTTCATAAAATATTTTTTTTGGTGTTGGGTTATGGGTAGTATTCACATTTCACATTTATTTTAAAATAATTAAAGACTAAAATTCTTACAATATGTACAATTTAAATTTATAATTGCGATTTTCGTCATGAATCAAGACATTTGACACTTGTTACAGATTTATTGTTTACTTTTTAATTCTCTTTTTTTAATAATATTATTTTTGTTTAAAGTAGTGTGTAAGTGTTTGGACGGCTGTGAGGTCACGGAATGGGCAAGCGGAAGACCGGTGCTGGACATACCTAGGTGAGCCAGCAATGCCGAGCTTGATCCAATTTGCGGCTACCTACGCTATTTTAGTTTTAGACGTTTTTTCATTTATGTATTTTTTCTTATTGTATTAAATATAAGCTTAATTATTATTTTTAGTTTTTAGTAGAGCTGCAAATAAATGTTTCTTATTCTTATTCAGTAACCCACACCCATTATATAGGCACCTTCCACCTGGAGCAGTCGAATCATATTGTATACTAATTGCTATATGCGCCAGTAACAGACGCCAGTAAATAATCTGTGGGGCTGGTGGGAACATTTGTTTAAACACAATTGACAGTCGATAATGTTTCGCTTACGCCGCTGGCTTACTATACTGAACTAAATTAACTACTATACTATGTACTAGAAATCTAAAGTCTAGACGCAGCAAAAACCTATAAAATGCTATACGCTAATTAATGATTGACGTTTGGGCCTCTACCCACGAGAGACAGAAAAAACTGCACTGTAAATAGAGTAGGAACGTAGCCTTAGAGTTGACGTTGAAATACGAGCCAGAACCTGTCATTCTCATGATTGGCCAATTTTTCCTTTCTCTTGGCGGCCCCTAGACCTACAATAACATTGTGCAATATTCAGTGGCGTAGCGTGGGCATCTGCCGCCCGGGCGGATGACAATTTTGCCGTCTCCTTATTTAGGTTTTACAATTTAATATAATTATACAACACATTACCTAAATACATTAAATTCTAGAGAACTTTTCGGCGAGAACAGTCATCGTTATTTTGCATCATACAGGTTAGATTTTAAATAAAAAAGTTTATCTAAGCACAAAAATTACAGTTTCAGAGCGTAACATAAATTACGATACGAGACAATGTGAAATGGATAATAACTGACGATCCATCAATATAACTTTCCTTGTAATCTTTGTAAGAATCATGTGCTTCCTTAAACACGTACTTTCATGCAAAGACGAGAAATTTCCAAAATTCTGTTATTCGCTACAAAATATCGTCACAGAATGAAGAAGTGATGAAAATTTTCGTTTTCTTTTCAATCGGTCCGGATTCGTAGAATTGTCAGTAGCGATACATAATTACCTGCCGTCATTTTATCGGTTTTTATGTATTACTTATTTATAATAAATATTATAATATATTTTTTATTTATTTAAGTATTTAATAAAATACAGCAGGTACTAAAACAAAACAATCAATAATTTGTGGGTGCAAATATATTAAGCTAACAAAACAATTCCGTCCGTCGCACCGCGCACGAGACGTAGTTAGTAGTTTAATACTTAAAATATCACATATTCTATGTTTTTGCCAGCGGCTTGTATGGATAAAATGTACCTTATTTTGATGAAGAACAAATGAAAAACTCATATAAATATTGTTTTTTCATTATTTCATGGAAGATAAAGTTTATATTTTTTAAAGGGCATTGGCCCACCACACATTTCCACCACTGCAACTCCTGTGAGCCAGGATTGACAGTGGTAATCAAACACAAAAACCCGTTGATATGATCTTAGGGGTGCCCGAGGGACATGCTAAATCTGTCTTGGGACCCGTAACGAAATTAATCAGAAGAAAGGTTGGAGGAGTTGGAAGAATTCCAAGTTCCTTAAAGTTTATATTTGCGCAAAATTACTCCCGCCGTCCGTGTCGACTCGAGCGCTACGATGTGCACGCGCGGTTGATTAGGCGAACTAAAACGTTTTACCCCCAATTTATGGCACGTAGTGCGAAAAATGCAAACTAGCGTTATTTTGTATTAAAATATATATTATGTATGTTATTATTAGCTAACACAGGTTTATGCTACCTCGAAACTCAAGCATCACCACTGGTATATGAAAGAGTGAGATTTTGCCGCACCCCAAAAGGTGCCGCCAGGGACGGGTCGCCCCCCTCGCACCCACTACGCTACGCCACTGGCAATATTACATATTGTTGTAATATGTAATATTGCGCAATATAATTGACCGATTAGGCTAAATATTGAAGATTGCGCAATGATTGAACAAAAGTTTGAGCTAGTTTAATTTTTATTGTACCATATTTTTCCATTGCATCGTGTAGGGTCAGTATTGCGCAATATTTTTTAGTCCGTGTTTCATCTTGACGTGGAGTATAGGCGCACGCGCGCAAAAATGGCAAGAAAAGAGAATCCAGAAGTTAAGGAGAGAGAGTTTATCGTCGAATGTATCCAATTATACAGAGAATTACCGTACCGTGGAATGTCCAGAGCAAATAATATCATGACTGTGATAAAAAAAACTGCTGTATTTTGTTGTACCACTCTTTGCACCAGCGACCTGTTCGTTTACGTTTACGTTTAGCCATAAGCAACAACACCACAGCTGCAGCTGCATCTTGTTCGGACATGTTACTCCAATTGAACACGAAAACATTGAGTACTTCGTATTTTTGTGCAATAATTGATCGTTTCGATGCAAAGCACCTTTCAATCTTATTGTACAATAAAATGTATTGCACAATGTTATTGTAGGTCTAGGGGTCGCCTTTTATTGAGATATACTTCAATTAGATCGATTTCTTGATAAATCTAACTAGTACTACTAGTGGATATGACATTTGTAATGCGTGTTGAAAATGTAACAACTCACCTGTCCAATATCAATAGCTGGGTTTATGCTCTTACCACAATCTTCTATCAGATCCACTCGTATTATTTCATATTCACCAGTCAAAACATCTATTTCAACTTCATTCAAACCTATACCATAGATATGGTAAGCTTGAATGTCTGCTATATTAACAAAGCCGTGTGCTTGTAGATCTATGTCCATGGCGTGCGCTTTCTTTACTAATTCCGGCCAAGAAGGATTGTCCATTTCTTTTCGGACGGGCTCTAGTCTTTTAAGCATTTCTTCGCAGCATCTTCTTGCACCAATGCCGACATTTTGTGATGCTGTAGCACTACCAGAGACGAAACTGTTGGGAGTTGTAGTTGTATCGTTGGCTTTAATTTGGATCTTGTCAACCGGTATTTTGAGATAGTGTGCACAGATTTGGATAGCTTTGGTATTCATACCCTGGCCCATTTCTACTCCACCATGGGTTATAACTACAGGCCCGTCTTCATGACATACGTTTAGATTAACATCGAAATATTGAAAAGCTACCGGCGTCCATCGAATTAATGAAAATCTGTGTCCGCTTTTCTTCCACTTATTCTTGCTGTTGAAATCGTCAACTAGAGCTCTTCTATTCGCGTAATCTCCATTAGTTTTTATCGTTTCGAACATTTCTACCAAATCACCAATTTTTTCTCTATCTAGATTAGCAAAACGCACATCTACTGGATCTAAGTTCTGTAGCGGGCTACGACCTCTTGATATGTAAGTCCTTATTACGCTTGAGTGGTGATTATAATAATACAGCAACAATTCTTATATTCCCCTTTATTGGTGCTTAACACAGATACGTATTACAAATGAGATATGTCTAATACAAATACGTCTACAGTCTACACTGAGAATAGCCTTTTACTTATCTAAACTAAATAGGCTTTACTTCATGACATCTGTCAATATGACATTGACAATTACATCTCATAAACTTACTGTTGTCATTATGCAACAAATTCATTTCATATGCTATGTGTTCAATCATAAATTCCGACAAGGCTATATTTTCAACGGTAACTGAAATTATAACTAAACTTTAATAGGTACATTGTTACAGTTGTTTTTATAAAACTTATTTTTTATTCGTATAATTAAAACATTTTGTTATTTACTTCTTAAATTACATCCACATATTTTATGCGAGGCATACATCAAGTTACAAAAATAATACCTTAATATTTTATCACAAAATGTAATAACACAAAATTTAATACTCTGAGGCGCTTTTATTTAGGACAAAGGATGTCGTCGAAAGAAAGTCGTTGCACGTTCATTATGAAAATAAAATTAAAAATTCACAATGTATCTATACCTACAATCTACATTTTAGATTTTTACCTCATAGCCGGCTACTTGTTTCGTTATTAATATATCGCTTTAACCATAATACAAAATATTTTGTTGCCATGAAAACCTTTAAATTTTACCGAGATCAAATATAGCCTACAATACGTTAATCCGGGATGTGAGCAAGCAGTGTGCTTTCTTCATTTTGTGTGTAAAAAAATATTTTGCATATAAAATTTTGAATATCGAGGATGTCCAGAATATAAATAATAACTTACTAGGTGATCGACACCATGCATTCGATGGAGTGTCGGTAAGTGTGTTATATGATTATGTACTTCCACGGCTCCTTCATGTAACAGTTGTGATACTCCTCCAAACCGAGTGGTTGCAGGTCCTCGGCGTGCACGTATCCGTTATCAGAATACATCTCGCATTTGGCGTATTGTATCACCCCTCTTTCGTTTACACCCATCTATAAGAATAATACGAAAATAAGACGAAAAAAAGGAATCTGAGGATAAAATTCTTTTATTACCATAGTTTTGTACAATTTTACCAAAGAATAAGCAGAGACATCCAATCAGCAAGACAGCAAGATATAGAATTATAAAAATAACTACAATTAAAAGAAACCGACTACGTTTATAATATAGCCTATGTTACCCGGATAATTATTACGAATCTATTTTATTAAAGTCCTCATTTATTAAAATCGGACCAGTAGTTTAGGCACTACATTGGAAGAAATATACTTACATAAATACATAAATAGACTGCATAAAATCATTACTCTTTCTTTTGGCTTCGCCGTAGTCGGATAAGAATAATATTATAAGGTAGTTTGTTTATTTTTTGCCTATATCTTACATGGGCAGCATGACGTTACGATGCCATAACATCAACGTGACAGATAAAAAGCTTAAATTGTACGATATTCTACGTACGTAGTACGTAACACGGTAATCTTTTCCCCACAGCTTTCATATTCGTTTTCAGGGATTGTATAAATCTGCAGGGTCGGTTTAATTTATAAACAACCAGGTTACGAGCGATGGCGACTTGAGTGGGTCGAGATATTTTATATCCATAAGCTCCTCCGACTCGACGACAGGAAACGTCTATCCTAAAAAGAATAGGCAAAAATTAGAGGTATTTATGTTGACAGTATACTCTAGACAGGTTGATGGAGTTTGATACTTTTTATTTTCGTCCTCTGAAAGTGATTCTCTATGTGACATACTGCAATTAATTTATAGCAGAGATTTTTTTAAGATAACTCAGGTCGATACATTCCATTCCTGCCAAAGCCAATTAAGGATACAATATGTTTTTTAGTACTTACCTATTAACATCTATTTTCAATGCTTTTGCAGTCATTTGCTGGATCACATCTACCCATTGTGTTGCTGTGTAAACCTGAATACCTTCTTCCGTTGGATGAGACACACATACCAACGTCTCCATGCAAAAATGATACTGCCCATATATCGTGTTATCTCCTTTGATTACATTCTTCACATCATTCCCTATTTTAGTTGGCTCGATGTTCATGAATTGTTTATTTCTTGATGAAACTCTGATTGCGTCTTTGATATCAATTACAGGCTTCTTAATATTACTGTAAGTGACTGATACAAGTTTTGTTGCCCTTTCTGCTAGAGCTTGGCTTTCAGCGACTACTATTGCAAGGCTGGTTGTAATATTTTACATCACCACTACACAAAACTTCTTCGTTTTCTAAATGTAACACTCTGCCTTTTGGAATAAAGTTGTTAACTCCAGGTATGTCAGATGTTGTGTAGAAAGCGATAACTCCTGGTAGTGCCTGAAAAGTGTTATCATTGCTCTAGAAGTATTCAATTCAACATTGTCATCATTGGCTACTAAAAATCTTACTATTCGGTCAAAGGTCACATAAGGCACTGTGAGTTGACAACTAAGATGTATTTGAGGGGATGAATGAGATGAGTGGGGGAAGTGCCGCTCCCGTAACTGCGGGGTGCACAGCTCGAATAACGTCAAAGAGCCATAATGTATAAAAGCGTAATTTCGACAACTACGTAATGTGCTAAATAACTCAAGGGTTCTAGCAGCCTGGCGACAGTCGTAACACGTAACTTGTGCCCCCCTCTCCCCATTCGTGGTGGGAGGCCTGCACTAGCCATACACGATAAAAAATGTTTTTTTTTACATTCTAATAAAAAAATCTTTAGATAAACACGGTAAGCCTTGTGGAAATAAATCTGAAGACTGTATTTCCATTATGATGTATTTGTCCTTTCATTGAATACAATCACTTAATATCTTACAGCTCAGTTCTGCATCATATGCAGTCACAAAAATTAGGGAAATTACTGACGGATTTTTTTTTACACGGCGCGACTAGATTATTTTAGTTACTTTCATAGAAGAATGTCTTACGGCATTCTTTTTGTGGGGAAATGGTGCCGTAATAAATACAATATTTGTGATGCAGAAGCTAGCAATACGTTCAATTTATAAAATTTTCCCTTTTGAATCTCTGAGAGAAAAGTTTAGAGAAATACTTAGGTCTTCAGATCGTCGCTTCTCAATAAATAAATAAATAATTTATTTGCAAGAATGTTGAGTCGACAGATGGTATCTATTACAGGTCGTTCAAGGGTCAATACATCTAACTAATTAAATAGTATGCAAAATATTAAATAATTCTTAATGCACAAAATTTATTACTTATTATCCCTACTAATATTATAAATGTGAATGTAAGTTTGTTTGTTGCGCTTTCACGCGAAAACTACTGAACGGATTTTGATGAAATTTGGTATGGTAGTAGTTTAGACTCTCGACTCCGGAAAAGTACAGTGTTCCGGCGGGATACTCGATAGTATATTTACGCGGGCGGAGCCGCGGTTAACAGCTAGTAGTTATGAGAAACTACATCATTAATATAATTTTATTCATTTCAATGTTGTTGTTGCTACAATCATGTTGTTATTTTTAAATTCATATGGCAACTTATTGTTAATATTTTATTGTCATATAATAAGGACTTTTTATGCAGATACTGCTGTTGCATTGAGGTGTGTATAGATTATCAGGATAACGTCGAGCTCTGTCTGTATACATTTCCCGATTACTTTTAAAATAACTAGATTGTCTTCTTACGAAGATACAAATTCATCCTTAATATACATGCAGGATAAAGGTAAAATGCCTAATTTTAGGAATAGTGGCCTACAGCTTTCAAATGGCCCTACCTGACAAATCGCCCTAATGCATTTTTTTTTATTTTAAATGCTCTAATCATGTCAACCGAATTACCCCAAAGTAGTAAGGCTGTCCGTCCGTCCTGTCATATGACAGGACGGATGATACATATCTATGATTGATGATATTCACTCAAAGCAGCATTTAACGATATTGTTTTGGCTAGACGTCTGAGAGCATAAGTAAACGTATCTAATTTCGTGCATTTCAAATCAATGTGTGCTTTCCAATTACAGTGTGTATCATATATAATTCCTAAATATTTAAGCAAATCTACTTCCTCAATACTTAAATCATTGTATTTTATAGTTTTTGGTATCTTTTTTGCATTGTCATATCTAAATTGTATCATTTTTGTTTTGCTCAAATTTACCAGTAGATCATTATTGCTTAACCAATTTATAATTTATAAGATTATATTAAACATTTTGGATAATGTATTATATGATAAAAACAATATATGTAATTTTAAAACTGAGAGCGTCAATCGCTGCAGAAACACTAGAAATAAGCACAAGCTAGATATACCGGTGATCAGACTAAGTAAGGTAAGCAAATTCTTTAAAGGCCAATGTATACTCCTATACAATAGAATCCCAGAAAACTTTCAAAACCTTTCCATTAATAAATTTAAAACAATTCCAAAAGCGTTGCTTTGTAACCTATATGGAAATAAAACATTTTTGATTTGATTTTTAATTGTCCCTCTGTTTGTTTTTTATTTACCATTTTTTAATTCTACACTAATGTTTACAATAACTTAGAGAAACTAATAATATAATAAATAATTAGGTATATAGCGTTCAACAATATACTATAGTACCTGGGAGAACAAGCATTGCTGGGAATTTTAATAGTGTGTGAAAAAAAATTTATAAAAGATAAAGAAAGAAAAAAAAAATTTGTCTGACAATTGGTCAACAACACAAAATGCCAATGGCCCACGTAGCTGCGCTACGCGTATCTGAATTATTTGGCGAAATCACTCATATTTTGTCGTTCATTACACGACGAAAAAAAAAATATGACAAACTAAGATCGGAGGTAAAGTAACTTTAAACGGACTTTCAACAATAAATTCGAATGATTTTTGAGCGGCCAGAGAGCGAAAAAAAATGATATACGTCTTGATAGCATGATATGATAGAGAAGGAACGATAGGTCGCCATTTCGCGATGTTTCATTCGACTCGTCCGAAACATTTATCATTGAAATAAATGAATCCTAACAAATATTTAAACCAATCGAAAAATACAAAACGACGATTCCCTTCCTTTTATAATGTATTACGTAACTGTAATTAATTTTATATTTTTTGTTTACAAATAATACAGTTACAACTGTTAGAATATCAATTTTAATGGTTATTTTATGATTTTTTTTCGAGAAAATTTACAAAAAACGTGTTTTGAAAACAAAGGTTAAGTTACAAATATGATCAAGATTAACATATCATATTTTTTTGTTGTACTAAAATGTACTCATTCGTCTCCAAAAACTGTTTTAAGAAGCTTATTTTTACGATGCACGGCGTCTTAAATATTACATATCAAGAGAATTAAGCTGTCGTCTGCTACGCTAGCCTATTACATGAATCTTATTCATAATTTTTTATACCTGAGAATATTGTCAGTTTTCTTAATACACATACATGGCTTTCGTAATTATCTTTACTTTAATTTTTTGAGCATCCATAATAATAATACGTCATTGATACATTTTTGGTGCTAAATAAGCATTATTAATTTATTATATACAACTGTTCTGTTCCAGCCTAAAATAATAATGTGTAGTAGTGTTAGTCTATCTATAGTCTAATAGTCTAATCCCGCCTACAAATTGATATGTGTGGTGGGAATACTTAAAATGAATTTTTGGATTAAAAATCGAATCTTTGGGCTATATCAACGATCCTATTAGAATGTTAAAACATTTCCTTCCTCACCAAAGCCTTACTCGGGTCAATTCTGACAATCTTGCCTAGCGCGACGGTGCTCAACACGAAGGCCGCATACACCTCGTTCAGCAACGTCGGCACGTCCTCCGCGTATTTCGCTTCGCCCGAGCACTGGAGCTGGAAGTGTGATTAAATATTAAGTTTGCATATAAATGTAGGAATTATATTAACGTAGCATATAATTGACTTGCGCTTTGTATATTTTATTTAGGTGCCGTCAAGCACTAACATATTAATATTATATTGTGATCTGTACTGGTCAAATTCCTCCTCGGAGAAATTCAACTCTATCTTTAGATACTTTATATTTCGTAACACACAATACAATATACCTTACCATAGTATAACCTATATATTAATAATTTATAATACCCTAATACATTGCACAACGCACACAAATATTCAAACATTGCCTGAAGCTTATATTAGATTGTAAGGTAAGCAGAAATGTATCTTTAAAAATATGAACACATACTAATCCATCCAATTTCGGTATCGCCTCGTTGACTGGCCCAGTCTTTGGTGTCGGTGTCGAATGTTTGCCGGCCACTAGAAACCGGACGCGCTTTGTGCACCTTGATGGCGCCTGAAGCGTATTTCGGCTGAAATATGTTCGCCGGGCATATCGTTAGCAGGCCCAGGAAAATATTTTTATATAGGGTCACCTCACAGACACCACCAAAATTGTTTCCTGGTGATCAGAAGCAGAAATATAAGATATTTATTGAAAAAAATAAGTTTTTGTGTCAACCTAATCTAAAAGCTAATTCTCGTAATTAAAAATGGCATGCAAGCAATCGAATTTTGTGTGTGAAAAAAAACCGAATATTGAATACTAAATTACCAAGTTGGCGAAAGAATATAAGGAACAAAAAATTTCAAATCTGGTAACTAATTAATACCAGTTTTTTCACTAAATATTCCAAACTGGCAGACAGATATTATTTTAGCGAACAAATAACCATCTTGGCGACAATTTGAGAGTACACATTTAATTTAAGAATAGGCACATATATTTTCCCTGATGTAGGTAATTCAAAAACCTTAATAAGCAGCAAAACGAGCGCACATAAAAAACGTAAAGGAGCGTACAAAATTCCCATTTTTAATTTTTCTCGGTTTCGGGGTGTGTACATATTGTGTAGATTCATTTTGAAATTAATGAATAAGAAATGGACATAGGTATCATTTTCTAGGTTTCTGGAGTCACTGATTACAGAAATTAATTTATTTTAAAATTTCAAAATGGCGAATATTTATTTTTCTGTAAAATATATACGGGTTCGTCTTCGAGGTTTATAGGGGTGCTAAATACAAAAATGATATCCATTTTGAATTTTAAAGATAGCGGACATTTATTTATAATCCAAGTGTATAAAAAATAAATGTCCGCTAGAAAAGGACACCTAGATTAATTAATATAGGTGTCCTTTTCTAGGTTTAGGGGATGTTAATTACAAAAAAATAATTTATTTTGAAATTCCAAAATGACGGTTATATTTAAATTTCTGTAAAATTCAAAAATCTCAAAAATGGTGCGTCCTACTAAAAAAATACCGGTTGTCTGTAAAGTCGGTTTACTGACGATAGTTGAACGTGACAACGTCAACGTCAACAACAACAACAACAACAATAATAATAATAATGAGGTAAAGGCAATGCGAGGTTACGCTGGTACTTGGTAACGGTACTTGGTAACGATAACGGGTAACAGGTAACGCCGCATGAGTCATGTTTTTTCGTGCGTGCAGCCGGCTCCAGCGATTTATAAGACGTTATCACGTCAATAATGAAAATTTCCTCTCCCTTAGCAACCAACTTTTCAAAGAATTTTCATTCTTCGTAAAAAGACATGAGTACTAATTTAAAAGTTGTTGCGATGCTGATTAGGATTCATGATTATTAACACAGTATGTTAAGTAGTTCAAGGTACCATAGCTGGTACCTTGAACTACTGTTCGAGCGCCTACAATTTCTACATAGCAAGGGATAAAATATACGGCCACCCACAAATTTATATTTCAAGTACCCTACGCATTGGTCATTTTTATGTATTTGCTTAGTCATTTCACTTTTTTCTTGTCTCTCTTTGTTCTCACAAGCAAGTTGCAATAAATTTACGTTTTTCAAGTCAATCTTTAATTTCGACCAACCTACTATACAAAACATCTGGCGACCGTGAAAAAATACGAATCTACAAATTGCAATCCAAAGATACGAGGAATTTCAACAATACGAAATAAGAAATTACGTTTGGCGGTTATTCGACGATCCAACTATTGCATCATCTTGGTCAGAGTGATCCAGCTGAAGAAGTAATTATTATTTCTGGAAGTAGAAAGAGACGAAACTGAAGACGTTGTTGTGGGATCTTGCTACGATTCGACTTTTCAGATAAGTGTCTTCCTATTCTTCCACATTACAACCATTAATAGCTAAAACCTTACTTTCTATCTATATCCTACTTTCCTGTGTTCTACATTATTGCTTCCAAGTCATAATAATCCTCATCTACTAAAATATAAAACATTACTTTGTTCTAATTGGTATATTTTGCATGATATTTGGCCCAAAAATTATATTACTTTAAAAGTAAATGTAATTTAAAAGTAAAGTGTATAAATGTTACAATAAAGTATAAAAGAAAAATAGTTATATAGTGAATTAAAAAATCTATTTGAGGAGTTCATTGTCTGAAATAAGCATAAGAAAAATAGTACCCTAGCTACTCATTAGTTTTTTTTCATTAAAGTTGCAAACCTATTAGATATTATTTGTCAATTGAATATAGAAAGCATAAACATTATTTGCCGACTATTTCAGGCGATCTAATTTGGAAAAACCTTGGAAAATCATTTAAGGCGAAGCTTAAGGCGAGCGGCCATTTTGTGGAGAACCAGGTGACACCAAATCAAGGAGCGTGAGCGATTTTTTTCCTTTTTACATACCTACAAGACAATTTAAAAAAAATAAGATTTAAAGTTAAGGCGAAGTCTAAGCAAATTACATTTTATTTAAGGCGAAGTTAAAAAATAAAAAAATAAAAAATAAAAAAAATACAAAATTAAATAAATTTAAATGAACATTTAAGGGGAAGTTTATAATAATAAGATTTACATTTAAGTGGAAGTTCATTAATTATAATTATTTCAATATATATATATTTTTCTTTTTGTTATTTTGTTAATTGTCTATTACAATGCCTAACGATACTGACAAGTGTGAATTAAAGACATTACTTGCTAAGCGCACTTCTTTAAAAGGTCGCATTACAAAATTTAAAAACTACATCGATTTGATTTCTAAAAGGGAAGATCTATCTACTGTTCAACTAACGGAAGTGTCAATCAAATTAGAAAAGTTTCGTTTATTAACAGTTCAATATGAACAAGTGCAAGATTCAATTGATGTATTAAATTCAGATAATTTAACATTTGAAATAAATGAGCGGGATGCTATTGAGCAAGATTGTGCTACATGTATGGCAATGGCACAAACTATTATAACTAAGTTTAGTAACAACAAAGATGAACATAACAACTCTTCCTTATCTCAGTGTCATCGCGATCATTTTGAAGCTGAATTTAAATTGCCTCAATTACAAATTAATAAATTTATTTATTTTATTTTATTTTACAATTTATATACACACAATAAATAGGTTAAAAGAAAAAAAAAACTTAAAAATAAAACATTTTGTACAAAGGTACAAAATGTTTTAAATTTTATTTTATTTTAAAAATTTGATGGTGTATATTTTAGATGGTTAGAGTTTCGTGACACTTTCTTGTCTGTTATACATAATAACGATCGCATCAAGCCTATTCACAAATTTCATTATTTAATATCATATTTAGTAGGTGATGCTGCACGAATTATATCCAATTTGGAGGTTTCCGAGGCTAACTATAATGATGCGTGGCGCTTACTTTGTGAGAGGTACGACAATAAACGACAGCTTTTAAATCACCATTTAAATGCTCTCTTCAAAATTGAATCGTTGAGTCGCGAATCCGAACGATCTTTACGTTATCTTGTGGACCATGTTACTAAAAACTTGCGTGCGTTATCTAGTCTAGGGCAATCTACACAGCATTGGGACATTTTAATAATTCACATAGTTTCTTCAAAATTAGATACATGCACTTTAATTAAATGGGAAGAAATGCGTAACTCTTTGGATGAGGTACCTACGTTAGAACAATTTAATAAATTTTTAACGGATCGAGCTGACATACTTGAAACGTTAAATCGTAACAAATTAGATAAGATGAGAGGATCAAGTGGCTCCTCGCGGCCCTCAGGCTCTAATGTTAATGCTGAAAGAGTTCATACAAAATCATTTTCATTCTTACAAGGTAAAAATATCAACAACAACTTTAAATCTTGTATTATTTGTAAGAAACAGCATAAAATATATGAGTGCGAAATATTTAAGGCAAAGAGCTACGACGAAAAAATTTGTGACGTTCGGAAATTTAAATTATGCATGAATTGTTTAAGGGAAGGTCATCAGCCTTACAACTACAAACTAGGTCCATGTCGTGTGTGCAAAAGAAAACACAATACTTTGCTTCATCAAACGAAAGCAACAGATGGTAACTTTTGTTCTGAAAATTCTAGTGATACAATTGTAAACTTTTCTATACAACCAACAAATCAAGTTTTGCTTTCTACTGCTATAATTGAAGTACGAAATCCTAAAACTAATAAATCTATTAAAGTGCGTGCATTACTTGATTGCGGAAGTCAATCGTCCTTTATAACTAAAAGGCTAAAAGATTGCTTGAATTTAGAATCATGTTCTACAAATAAAATTAGTGTTATAGGTATTGGCAACAATTTGTCTAATTATATAACAGAAAGTTGCATTGCTCAACTCAATTCCATACACGAAAATTACAATATAACCTTAGCTTGTTTTGTTCTCAAAGAGTTAACAGGATCAATTCCTACTACTGCTATCAACTTACATAATTTCAAATTTCCAAACAATGTAATACTTGCCGATCCAAATTTTAATATTCCATCGTCCATCGATATGATTATAGGTGCAGACTTATTTTGGGATGTTATCGGTAATAAAGAACAATCTTTAAATTCAGGATATAACTTTAAACTGAGAAGCTCTAAATTTGGTTGGTTGATCACAGGTTCTATTTCAACAACTTTATCTAATACTAAGAAAATTCAATGTCATAATTCAGTTCTAACTAAGAATTTATATGCGGAAAATGTAAATGATTTATTACAAAGGTTTTGGGCTATTGAAGAAGTTCCAAATAAATCTACGCTCACTAAAGTCGAAAGGGCTTGTGAGCAACATTTTATAAAAAATACCATTCGCTTACCTAGTGGAAGATTTTCTGTTCAACTTCCTCTGATTGATACACCTGATTGTTTAGGTAATTCTCACATTATGGCAATACATAGATTTTTAAATTTGGAGAAACGCTTTAGGAAATATCCGAAATTGAAAACCCAATATTCCAACTTTATCAATGAATACTTGAAACTTTGGCATTTAGAAGAATTGTCTAATGCAAAATCTCTGAGACAATCTCATTTTCTTTGTCATCATGCAGTATTTAAAGAGAACAGTGAATCTACTAAAATTAGAGTGGTATTTGACGAAACGATATCCAAATGGTTGGACCAAATATTCAAGATTCTTTATTTGCTATTCTCATTAGGGCGCGACAATATAAGTTTCTACTCACAACTGATATAGAGAAAATGTATCGCCAAATTAACTTGCATCATGAACATCAAAATTTCCAGTTAATTTTATGGAGGGAAAACGAAACAGATAGAATCAAAACCCTACGCCTTAAAACTGTTACGTACGGTCTTGCAAGTTCAAGTTTTTTGAGTACACGTTGTCTCTGGCAATTAGGACACGAATGTACTGATAAATCCATTGGTAAAATTATTAAACAAGACTTCTATGTCGATGATGTTATAACAGGCGCAGATAGCGAAAATGAACTTAAATATATTCAAACGGCTGTATCAGGCACTTTAAAGAAGGCATGTTTTAATCTTCGCAATTACAAATCTAATTGCAAATCAATTCTAAGCTCAGATATAGTTAACTCAACTGGTGAGTTTAGTATTAGTTCATCAACCAGTGCTTTAGGTATCAATTGGAACCCTGACGATGATAATATACGGATTTCCTTTGAAGTTCCACCAAAGGAACAATTTGTTACTAAGCGGCTAATTTTATCATTTACTTTTAAAATATTCGACCCCTTGGGCTTGATAAGTCCATGTGTGGTATTAGCAAAAGTTATATTACAATCTCTGTGGCAAAGGGGGCTAGATTGGGATGAACCAGTCCCCAAAGACATACAAAGGTCTTGGAATGAATTGAGCAATAACTTACCACATCTTTTAAATGTCAACGTACCGCGAAGAGTTCTGTGTGACAATTACAATTATGTTGAGTTACATTCATTTAGTGACGCTTCTTTGCGGGCTTGTATTTATCTAAGATCTATGAATAATAAAGATATCATTAATGTGCAATTATTATGTTCTAAGTCGAAAATTTCTCCTATTAAACCTACTACTATACCCCGTTTAGAACTATGCGCAGCACTTCTAGCAGCTAAGTTATCGAAGGCAGTAGTAACGTCGCTTAGATATACAGTCGCACGCCAGGTACATTGGTGCGATTCTACTGTTGTCCTTGGATGGCTTCGTGCTGAATGTCATAAATTAAAAACGTTCGTAGCAAATAGGGTTATAGAGATATCTGAACTTACCGATGTCGAATCATGGCATTATATTCCTACTTTAATGAATCCAGCGGATCTTGTTTCTAGGGGTGTCACACCAAAATATATAATCTCAAAGAAAATGTGGTGGAATGGTCCTGAATTTTTATCTAAGCCAGAATCAGAGTGGTGTATTCCTTCCCCAGATATCTCAAATGAGTTTATCTTACCTGAGATTAAATTAAGCTCTACAGCAGGCGTGCTAGATGAAACTAAAGAAGTAAGCGTAATTGAGTTTGAAAAATATTCTAAATTTACAAAGGTTCATAAAGTGTTAGGTTATGTTAAGCGTTTTATTTTTAATCTAAGAAACAGAGCAAATACACGTGAAGGAGTTTTAAGCTTGGATGAGCTAAACGATGCTTTTTATAGTCTATGTATGATTTCTCAAATTGAATCTTTCCCCAAAGAATATAAGTTATTAGAAAACAGTAAATCTCTAAGTAACAAGTCGAGCATTTTGTCATTGACACCTTTTTTCGATGATAATTTAAAACTAATAAGAGTTGGCGGTAGATTAAATAATTCGGATTACGATTTCAATAAAATACATCCTATTCTTCTTCATTCAAATCATCATCTGACTAAGCTAATTTTCGAACGAGATCACATTCGTCACATGCATGCCGGGCCACAATTATTATTATCGTTAATTCGTGAATCTATTTGGCCAATAAATGGTCGGCGTCTTGCGCGAAACACGGTGCATAGATGCATAATATGCAGGCGTCATCAAGGAAAGGCTTTAAGTCCTTTAATGGGCAATCTACCCGTACAAAGAGTTATGCCAGATTTTCCTTTTAAAACTGTGGGCGTTGATTTTGCGGGTCCATTCTATATATTGAATAAGAGGGGTCGCGGGGCGAGAACAATCAAGGCGTATTTATGTCTATTCATATGTTTTCGTTTTAAATGTTTGCATTTAGAGGCTGTCAGTGACCTTTCCAAAGATGGTTTTTTACAAGCGCTTCGCAGATTTATTTCTAGGCGTGGAAAACCTTCAGAAATATTTTGTGATAACGGCAAGAATTTTGTCGCGGCAGCCAAAGAGATAGGCAACTTTATAAAGGCAAACAAACAAGCTATATTGGATTTTGCAACTGAAGATAATATTAAATTTATTTTTTCCCCCGCGCACGCTCCTCATTTTGGTGGCCTCTGGGAGGCCGGTGTCAAATCAGCCAAATTTCATATACGCCGTGTTATGGGTAATACCCATCTCACGTTTGAAGAGTTAGGTACACTATTTGCACAAGTCGAGGCCATATTAAATAGTAGACCTTTATGTCCCTTATCGTCCAATCCCAATGATTACCGTTCCTTAACCCCAGGGCACTTCTTGATAGGTCGGTCTATGCTGTCCTTACCTTCAGCGTCACTTTACGAGGCCAATACAAATAATCTACAACGACATGCAAGGCTAGAACAAATTCGACAACACTTTTGGCAACGCAGGCAAAAGGAGTATGTCTCGGAGCTACAACAGCGATACAAATGGAAAACAAATTCGTCAAAATTACAAGCAGGAGATCTAGTTCTTTTAATAGAAGACAATTTACCGCCATTATTCTGGAAACTAGCAAGAGTGTCACACCTATTTCCCGGATCCGATGCCATAGCACGAGTTGCCGAGGTGCGAACTTCTACGGGCACCAGCTACCGAAGACCGTTGGCCAAGCTTTGCCCTATTCTTACCGGGGACGAGCTATGAAGTTGAAAGCGATGCTTTCCACGGAGGGGAGGATGTTCGAGCGCCTACAATTTCTACATAGCAAGGGATAAAATATTCGGCCACCCACTAATTTATATTTCAAGTACCCTACGCATTGGTCATTTTTATGTATTTGCTTAGTCATTTCACTTTTTTCTTGTCTCTCTTTGTCCTCACAAGCAAGTTGCAATAAATTTACGTTTTTCAAGTCAATCTTTAATTTCGACCAACCTACTATACAAAACAACTACTAAGCTATAGAATTTTTTGGAAATTCAGGATTTTCAAAAACAACTCTTACCATAAAGAAAATACGTCGTTATGAGGTTACTTGGGACGAGGAAATTTTCATTAATTTTCAGTAGGATTACCTGTTATCAAGACAGAAGCGATTATAGAAAAATATATGATAATGCTCTACTTTGAGATACGAACGATCTATAAACCTATAGAAATGTTGGAAAATTCAGGATTTTCAAATTTCTTTTTCTCCCACCATGAAGAAAATATGTGGTTGCTAAGGGAGAGGAAATTTTCATTATTTTTTAGTAGGACGCACCATTTTTGAGATAGATGAATTTTACAGAAATTAAAATATAACCGTCAATTTGGATTTTCAAAATAAATTATTTTTTTGTAATTAATATCCCCTACACCTAGAAAAGCACACCTAGATTAATTAATCTAGGTGTCCTTTTCTAGCGGACATTTATTTTTTATACAATTGGATTATAAATAAATGTCCGCTATCTTTAAAATTCAAAATGGATATCATTTTTGTATTTAGCACCCCTATAAACCTCGAAGACGACACCCGTATATCTATACGGGTGTCGTCTTCGAGGTTTATAGGAAAATAAATATTCGCCATTTTGAAATTTTAAAATAAATTAATTTCTGTAATCAGTGACTCCAGAAACCTAGAAAATGATACCTATGTCCATTTCTTTTTCATTAATTTCAAAATGAATCTAAAGAATATGTACACACCCCGAAACCGAGAAAAATTAAAAATGGGAATTTTGTACGCTCCTTTACGTTTTTTTATGTGCGCTCCGTTTTGCTGCATAATAAGTTTTTTGAATTACCTACATCAGGGAAAATATATGTGCCTATTCTTAAATTAAATGTGTACTCTCAAATTGTGGCCAAGATGATTATTTGTTCGCTAAAATAATATACGTCTGCCAGTTTGGAATATTCAGTGAAAAAAACTGGTATTAATTAGTCTCCAGATTTTAAAGTTTTTGTTCCTTATATTCTTTCTCCAATTTGGTAATTTAGTATTCAATGTTCGGTTTTTTCACATACAAAATTTGATTGCTTGCATGCCATTTTTAATTACATACTCGTAATACCATCAAAAATGTTACATTCTTAGCATGATTCCAGTCTCAGCATATTTTGTCTCACTCGCACGGCTACGATGATGTGATGATGATGTGCAACCGCCTTACTTGAGAGTTGAGACTGATTCCGTAATGCCAATTGAACATTTTTAATTACGAGGATTGTCCCTCTGATATGTAAAACATGTATGTAAAGATAATCCCTTCTTAAAAATGCATATCTCTCCATTATTCTTTGACTTAAATCTTGGTGGGATTTTTTTTAGAATGCTTTATCTCTATGTGATAATATGATTCTAACAAAAAAAACCTATTCTCTCCAGATATATTACGTCACACTTGCTCGCTATAATATGAGTGATGGAGACGGCGTGACGCGTGGAGTGACGAGTGACAGAACTTATCTGGAATACGCCGACTCATCTCAATATAGCCAGAGGCATAGCAAGGTAAGTTATACCGAGTATTGTATTTTTATCCCACAAAAAATTATTCCCCGAATAAAACAATAGGCTACAATATTATATAAGTAATGGACGTATATATAACTAAAAATGTTTGTAAAATACAGAAAAATAACATAATTAACTTTTCCTGACAATTTTGTACTACGCATGGACATTGGAAAATGAATGTAATGATATTATGTCTACAGTATTAGAAATTAAGTTATGTATAGGTAAGCTTGCCTCAAAAATATAGCAAGGCCCAGGCATATAGGGTTGGTTCTTATAATTTACTAGGACATTTAACATTTTTAATGGAAGTAATAAATATTTTTAACATTTTATAGTGTAATATTTACTCTAGGTGCTATGTAGCGCTACGTTTAATTAAGACTTGCACTTTTTACGAGGGTTCGTTACAGACACTGTAATTAGATCAAAGTAGAGACTTAAACGAAGGTTTTACACTTTTTTGAATTTCATAAACATGTTATAATTGTTTTTTCTCTAGAAGTTTTTCGTTATTTCTTAATACTAGGGTGGTTAGAACTTTCTTATAAGATTGTACGATAACTGTTTACGCGCGGAATATTGCTAAATAATGTGTATTGCCTGTTTTTGGATGGGCTGAACTATCGCATTGATAAGTCTGACACTATTTTTAATCATATTAATTAATACGTTTATTAATTTTGGGCGTAAAACAATAATTATTCATAAAATATACCTTATAAAACAAACCCAGTGCCAACTGCCGCCGACATTCCACCGAAGGCTCTGGAAGCTTTAACGTGACGACCATCTCGACATCAAGCACCTTCAATGCTTCTTGTAGTGTCTCGTTGGTAAACCGAGGTTTCCCTAGCAAGAATTTCTCCGTTTAGAATGCTCTGATGAAGGTTTCCGAGAGACAGTAGTAGACTGTAGATGATCCGACAACGTCTGACGATGTTCTCCTGATCTAGTTGGTAAAAGTAGCCGCTGTGTAACATCGCTTGGGCATTCTGCGATCTAGGCATTATCTGAAATAAAGGAATTTACAAATAGACAAGATACGCGCGGAAAACATAACCCAGGATCATATTATATATAACACATAAAACATCATTGAATTAAAGAAATGGTTTACCTTGAAAGTAGCAACTCTATTTTCCGTAATTCAATGGCGGCAACATCACTTTCAATATTACTTTTCCTTTCATATCTTTCTTCAGGAATGATCTCATTGACATTGATTTCTTCACACCAGGCCGAGTCACTGAAATCGAGTCATAAAAATTAAAGTTCAACGGCCTTTAAATGAATAATATTCTCCTTTAAAGTATTATTGTCGTCCTACTAACAATATTACAGGCCGTTGAAAACAAGTACTCTTGGTTAGTCAGTATATTTTTAGTAATATTTGTAAGAATCAAACTTTTTTATCTATACTTAGCTGACGTGTTTTAATTACCAATGGTTATTTGCGATCCAACAGTTGCTAACTTATCAAATATATATCCGATTTAAACGTTTTGTTTTGACTTTTCAGCATTAGATTACCAGCTATTGTGCCAATCTACAAAAAAGTATTCCTTTGAAATGTGATTTAAAATTGCAAGCAGCTAGGTGAGTAGTTTGGCAAGCACGAAAATCAAATTGTTTTCCAGTTTCTTCTCGAGTTCCCTATCGCTGTTGTCTGTGAACCTATGCTTGTCAAGCTGTTTGCCTAGCGCGTGTGGATACCTTTAGCGAATGATTGTTACTTACATTTTTCACTGGTATATGCGCAACGAGGCTAACGAGGCTCAGATGATTATTCAATACTTGTAAGTATCTAAAGTTGTCATAACACACAGCTGCTGAAAGGTCTGAGCGAGTTCTCATAAAGTAGTTCCACATGCTATAACTAAGTTTTGGTCAAAGCAGTAACCTCTCAGTTCGGGTATGTCTGCTATATCTATCAGTAGTCTCGGATATTCCTCTAATGGATACACACCTGAAAGAAATGCGTTATGCACATTGCACATCATTTACTAGGGTTACTACTTTTACTAATTTTACTATAAAGGTTAAGTATTTTAAACTTATTTACTAAGACTGAGTAGCGTAATCTAGAAAACTGTAGGTTCTTAGATTTAGAAGACACCTGTACATACCCTTTTAGTGCAGTTATCAGTTACCTACCTATTTGGGATATGTTTTTTAATTATATTACGAATGGTCTTTGTGCTGTATTTATACACTGTTTTAAAATTTTAGTGTAGTTTAGGTATTTTTTTCTCATATAATTTTTATGAAGGGCTTCGTGTGTATATTTAAGATAAAGGTTTCTTTTTACGATACACCTTATTTTTAAGATTTTTTTATACCTTTTGTTAGCCAACGCTTTTGTGTTAAACTCTTGGTAATTTTTACATTTATTTCCGGAAAACGTAATTTGTAAAACAAGTCGTATAATTCGTAAAATGATAAATGCCTCTTTACATTTCGTATGGTTATAAACTTCTGTAAAGCTTATGGAATGGAGACATTTTAAAAATTTTAAAAATTTAAAGTTCTGTTTTTTTTATGAAGTAGTAGTTAATTTTATTTACGTCTTGTGTGTTCGTATTGTCATCAACTGTAAATGCTATTGATTGGCCCGTCTCATGGTCAGAGAGAGCCAGATGATGTAAATCTGTTTTGTACCTGGTGATGTTACTAGCTATTTGATCTATAGCAAATAGGGCTCGTGTAGGTAAGTTTATATTTATTTCCATATTATGGTTGAGAAGAGTATATTTAAAAAATACTCTAATCTAATCTTTTGTATCATTTGATTCCTTTAGTACATTAATGTTCCAATCACCACAAGTAATATTTTTTTTTGTTCTTTTTATTATTTAAATGTGTTAGTAATAGATCCAGAGAGTTAATAAAAATCTTAGCGTTTGAGTTTGGCGTTCTATAAATACAAGTAATTATAACGTTATAATCAAGCAATTCAATACCGCAACATTCGTATTCACGTTCTTTAGCCAATTTTTAGTTATATCAAGTACATTATATTTTAAATCTTTTTTTGTAAAATACAAGATCCACCCCGTTTTTGCGTACTACGTGAGAAGTAACTAGCTAATTTGTAGTTAAATATCTTTAGGTTGCCTTCGCAGCCTTTTTTCATGAACGTTTCTGTTAGACATATTATTTGCACATCACCAAGATTTGACCTTAGTATAAGTAGCGGCACGTAAGTTTAGCGCTGAGCAAAATGTAGAGGAGATAGCTGCGCATGGGTACAGTCGCGCACGCAATACAATTATAACTTTAATAAAATAATTTTAAGAACATATTTAAATGTACTCTTTGTACACTACCGAGTGATTAAGTTTATGGGGAGTAGAAAAAAAAATCAAATTTGACAATTTTTATTTAATATAATAATTAATAAAACAAGTTTTCTGAACAAGACAACAAAATTTATACGCATTTGTTTATGCCGCCCATCTTTAGTCTGAATCAGATAATGGTGTCACGCCTTCCATTAAATCATCAGGTGTCACAATGGAGCTGACTGAGCAAAATACTCGTTGCTTCGTCAATCTCACTTTTTATTTGCTTTAAAGAATCAATCAATTCATTGGTTTCTTTTTTAACAAAACAATGCACGTCATATACCATTTTTCGTGCCTGTCTTTTCAAAACAGTATTTCTTCTAGGCATGTTCACTGTTTAAAGTCACAAACAAATTTAATAATAACAACCAAAAATAACAATCGAACTCAAATTTAACAAAAAACAATAACAATGAACGGCAATAACAATAGATTTTAGAACGCGACTGTACAGTCAGAAGACCGCGGAGCGTCGTATCACGGCGGGGGACGGAGTACGACTGGCTAGCCAATCGGCGCTACGCTCGAGCACCCTTCGTCCCTCTAGCCCCCCTGAGACACCTAATTTTTGACTTCTGCGCAATAACGGTCAGTGCTAGAGTTTCGTGCCGCTACCTGTACATTATCTAGAAGTACTTGAAAAAGTCCATCTTATTTAAAATTCCCGCTATTTTCTGATGAAACAAGGTTATGTTATGACATTTATTATTAGCTACAAAAAAGTATTCTTAGTTATTCTATTATTTTTGCCTGATGCATTTCCGTCAATAATATCTTTAAAATAGTACGTGATTTTATTTTTTATGTTTTGAGTGTTTGTTATAGTATTTGGTATGCTGTATTTAGAGTTATTTCCTTTTTTAGATGCCTTTTAAAATAATAAGTTATTTTGTTTCTGTTAGTCTCAGTATTCTACTATGTTATCTGAATTATTTTTATCCTTAGTTTTGAAATAATATGGTATTGTACCTTTAACATTATGTTTAATAGTTTTAGTATTCTATATGGTTTCTGTTTTTTGCCGCATATATAAGTTTTTTCGTAATCCATCGTGTCTATTTCGAGATTAATTATTTTACTAATTTCTTGAAGAAATGATTTTGAGGAATTATAATTATTTTTATTAAAATTTAGTATCCTAACTCCGGAATATTTGCTTGCTGCCAATTTCATTTTATTGTTGAGTTCCATCACACTAAGATATTTGTTTTGCATAACAGGGAGTAAGATAACATATATATTACTGAGTTTTTAAAGCGTTGAGTCAAGATTATGTTTTAATGAGTAGTAGTTAGTTTCATTAGCTCCAACTCCTATGACTATATAACCTGATTTTGTTAAGCTGTTTACTACATGCTCATTTATTGCGAGGGTCTGTGACACTAGTGCGTGAGGTTTTACAAATCCTGTTACTTAATAAATATCATTCCATTTCTCTGATATATGAGATCTATTTATTCTAATTATACTACTCAGGCCTGTCAATTGTTGATCTCCGTATATGGGTATTTTATGCTGAAATGTATTATTTTTTGTCATACGAAATTTTGTGCTTGATAATGCAGGAACGCTTCGCTTTTCTTTCTTCATGGGGGTCTAGTTGTTTGCTATTCGTGTCAGCTTCATATTCTATGCAAACATTTTATCGTTGTTGTACTTGGGAACGCATCGTGGTGTTATAATTTTATTTTTAAGTTTACTTACCATATTTATGGTTAACAGGGTACAAAATCTTGTAGAAATGACATAGTATTTATGGATTTTTCTAGTGTAAGTTGATTTTCTTTCAATCATCAAGGCTTTCTATACTGTTAGTTGTTTAATGGTTTTGTCTAATTTTTGTTTTAAAGAATTGTTTTCCAATATTTTATTTTCTATTTCTGTGTGTGCTGATTGTAATTGTATTTCTAAGTCTAATATTTGTCGCTTAAAATCATCAGCATATGAACAGTCCTTCATTGTGTGAGGCGCGCTTTTTCCACTGAGATCCATAATGCTTGTAGATATTTCCTCGTCGTTTATTTCGCTACAAATGTTTTGTAAGGAGTTAAATCTTCGTTTTTGTCTTTGCGTTACACAACAGAAACTATTATCCATATTTAATTTAATTATTTGTTTATTAATTATATTGATCAATAATTAGTAATCAGTTATAATTATAGGGTTCACAGAGGTTTATGTTCACTTCTATATAAAACAAAAAAAGTATAATATACTGTCTATGAATGTTCTCAAACGTCAGCTGTCGCTTGTCACTTCCATGTCAACAATATGTTCAAGCCTGTGTCAATTTGGTCTCGAAATTTTAATAATAATAATAATCATTTATTTCTCACCTTCATAAAGTAGACAAAAACACTAATTAAAACAGTTATACAGTAAGAGTTTAGGTGGGTTGATGCCTGAACTAGGAGTTCCTGTGTCTCAGACTATCAACCCTCCACCCCATACAGTGGACACAATGTTTCTAAATTAATACACTTGACAAAAATTTACGTAATTTAATATTCAACAATTACACGTAAGATGTAAGATGACTAATGAAATATAAAAAATATTAAAAAATGTGAGGGTAAGTACAAATTAGTTTGTAGACATTTGCTGGGACAGTTGTTTATCGAGATTTTGCTTGTGGTCCAAGTTATAAGCTGCTCGCTTCAGCTCAAAATATAATAATTTGAAGTAGATGTTTTATACATATATTAAGTAGTGTTGTGTTATGTAAATATGTATTTACTTTTTCGTTACAACTGAAGTGAATGCATACAGTGTTGCTAGATTAGTGATGTAAGATTTATTAGTGTAAGTGTTCGAATAGGTTTTATCCAAAATTGCCTACGTTAATTTAGATAAGATATTTTCAGTTTGTAAATAATTAAGTGACAGAAGAGTATGTTTTATTGACAATTTAAGGCGAGATTTATTCAATTTGACGATTTCATTGTGATCGTTGAAATATCTATATAGATAGGGGCCCATATAAATTAATTGACGTCTTGCAAACATTGTGTTAATTGAAGTAGTCGGAGTCCTAATGCATCTTTTATGTAGGGGTAATTGTGTGAGGTCTACATATTTATGGTGTCGGACCACTGCGTTCTGCAAAAATAATTGCCGCACAGTCAGAAGTTGGGTCTCACGATAGAGTAATTCTGTAGAATATTTTCTGGGCTTATGGGTCAAAACCTTAATAATTGCTCGTTGGGCTCGTTCCAGCTCCAAGAGGTGACTGGCAGCAGCTCCACCCCATACGGTAACACAATATGTCAAAAGCGATTGGCAAAGGGCAATATAGACGTTTTTTATAAGAGAGAAATCAGCAGCATCCCGAAGATTTCTGAATATAGGTAAAAGCTTACGTAAACGCTTGCCCAATGCCATAATATGTGGACGCCAATTTAGGTGTTTGTCTATTATAATGCCTAGGTATTTATGACTGTCAGTTTGCAATACGGTAGCACAGTCACAGTCACGTTCCGAAATACAGACGGAGGAGTGGGCTTTAATTTTGAAATTGGTTGGTGGATTCGAAGCAGCAGTAATCCTAAAGCAAATATATTTGGTTTTAGGTATATTAATAGTTTGTAAGTTTTGATCTAGCCATTTTGTTACTATTCTGAGACCTTCCTCTGCATATTTTTCAACATCCGGCCATGATGATCCTTTAATATTAAGACGGTATCATCCGCAAATGCGAGGATATTTCCACTGGCCATATTAAGATTGCTCAATTCGTTCACGTAAACTAAGAAAAGAGTAGGCCCGAGGGTACTTCCCTGAGGTATTCCATAGGTTATTTTGGCATCGGAACTAAAGACATTCTCCACTCTTACAATTTGACTTCTCAATGATAGATAGTCTCGGAGCCATTCTAGCGGTAACCCAACCCATCTTCTCCAGCTTTGTCAGGAGTAGCGGTATCGAAACTGTGTAGAACGCTTTTTTAAGGTCCAAAAATATTGCTACACATCTTAGGCCTCTATCAAAAGATTGTGTAACTATTTCTGAGAACTTTGAAACTGCATCCTCTGTACATTTGCCCGATCGAAAGCCAAATTGAGAACTTGCTAACAGATTTTTACTATCTAAGAATTTTATGAGTCTTGTATTAAATGCTTTTTCTATAATTTTACTGATAGTACTAAGTAACGATATCGGCCTATAATTCGACACAGAATCGATATCGCCACCCTTGTACACTGGAATTACGACAGCTTTTTTAAATACATCAGGAAATGAACCATTAATAAAGCTCAGGTTGCAGAGGTGGGAGATCAGGCTGGATAGTATGTTATGTGAATTCCTCAAGACTGTCGTGGATATAGTGTCTATTCCAGGAGTACAATTACTTTTAAGATTAAGAATTATTTTATCTATTTCCCTGAAATCTGTGGGGGTTAATGACATAGAATTAATGTTCAGTGGGGATCCCTTATTTAGTAGATCTGATTCATTTGTTTTAGTTTTTGTTAAGATATCAGAAGCTAGTTTTCCACCAATAGATGTGAAATAATTGTTAACAAGGTCAAGTGATTCAGTTGGAGATGGTGCTAGTTTCAGCAGGGAGGAAGCAGCTGTTCGTGTATTTTTTAGATTGCATAATTCTTTTACAGTTTCCCAGGTACCTTTTAAATTTTTAGTATTTTTATTAAATTTGTCTCTATAATAGTTTGTTTTTAAGTTTTTTACAGTCAGATTACATATATTACGGTAGTTTAAATATTGTTTTTTTTTTAATTTTCGTTGTCTGAATATTTTTTGGATATTTTATGCATCTTATCTCTAATTTTAAGGCACTTAATGATACCTGGAGTAATCCAGGGCTTTAGGGGTTTTTTTCTTTTAGTGAAGGTAGTTGTGGAAGTATGTCGTATCACGAGATCTTGAATAGTTTCAGTTAGCATTTTTGCTGCAATATTTGGGTTCTCCAGAGCTAGAAACGGATTCCAATCTTTTTCAGCAATAGCATTTTTAGCGCATCATAGTCAATTTTGGTTCTAGTAGCGGAATTTAAGGTTGGAGTTGTCACTTTATCAGGGTGTGAAATGCTCAGTATGATTGGAAAGTGATCTGTAATGTCCGCTTCGATTACATAGGATTGAGCATCTAGAACTAGTTTACACACGAAGTGGTCAAGGCAAGTACGTCCGTGAGTCGGGTATTCAATGGCTTTGTATAATCCGTGGGAGCCTATAATCTCTAAATAATCCCTGCCAATACTATTTGTAGTGTCAATATTAATGTCACCAGTAAGTATTACATTTTGTGTTTTGGTGGAGGCTAAAAATTTTGCCAGTGAATCTAGGAAAACGTGTAAATTTTTAAAGCCATAGGGGCGGTATATTCCAATTATAGTCGTATTACTTATACTCGCCATTAAACAGTTTGCTTCGTCTAGTTCCACTTCTCGTACTGAGGCATTTATGTTATTACGAATGTACATGATAACACCATCATTTTCATTAAAACTATGTTGGGTGTAAGACATAGCGTATCCATCAATTACAGGGGGAACTGAATCGTCGTTACACCAGCATTCTGATAGGACGATAATATCAATATCTATATCTAACCTAGTTAGAAATATAAGGAAGTTGTCTAAATTTTTATGAACGCTTCTGACATTAAAAGAGATGATGTTTAATTTAAGTTTATCGATTTTAAAATTTTCAATTTCGTGTTTAAGATTCTTACGATTGTTGATCAATTTACATTGAATTTTAGAGGAGTTGTCAATATCGTTTTGCAGTTGAATATTATCCATTATATTTCAATTTAAATGAAGTAAGATAGTCAGCATGTACATTAAGCATTTCAGGCTTGGTGTACTGAATAATTCTAAAAGACTGTGTCTGAACCTCTTTTTGGAATTTATGTGTATGTCTGAACTTGTACAAGTATATGAAGGTAGGCATGCTGTAACAATAGTAATAGATAACGATTTGTACACTAATGCAATAAAATCTACTTAATACTATACAATATTTAACACTTTGAACACCGTTTATGGCAATTCTCACAAAAGTTTTGATTATAACAAACATAGATGTCGGATGTATAGTTACACACTCTATCAGTCATTTGTTTTGTAATTGCTGTAGCTGGGCCTCGCTTTTTACTAAAACATAAGGATCACCTTGCTTCTTACGTAGATATACAAGACCATTTGATGTCCAACAATACGCATAATTCATGTTTTTGCGAAACTCTCTCGCGAGGAAATATAGCCGAGATGCAGTCGGGGTTAGATGTTCCGAGAGATATATTTCCACCTTTGATCCTTCGAAACCCATGTGCGATGAATTTAATTGTTCCGTTTTAAGCTTCAGTTTGTGATTCTTAGCTGCCATTAAAATTTTATCCTTCTCAAGGGTGGAGAAAAATTCGGCCACTATGACCGTATTAATTCGGTCTGGTTTTGATGGCATTCGATACACGTCGCGCAGTGCAGTGCTATTAACCCCTAGGGAGATCGAAAGCTTTTTAACTGCGTCAAACAAACTTTCCTTTGTTTCACCAGATTGTTTTGGCACATTCCTAATTTGTATGCATGTCTTGCGTGAAATCCTTTCCAAGGTGTCACATTTATATTCAATATTAGCAATTTTCTCAGTAAAATGCTTACGCTGGGTTTCTAAATTCTGGATTGTGGATTGTAGGTCATCTAGTTTCGTGTTCACGAATTCGACAGATTTTTCAATATCAAGATTCGTTTTCAGAGTAGTATCATTCTGAGCTTTAATTTCAGCGACATGTTGTTCAATTATATCTAGACGGGCATTTTGTTGCTGTTGTATAGCAGTCATCATGTCACGCAATTCTTCTCGAATAATTGCTCGGAAGTCTGTACATTCGATTAGCGTACCTTCGCCAGAAATTCGACGCCGTTTGTTGTCTCTTTGAGTGACATGGCCAAACTCCGTTAAATACATGGACGTAGAAGTCGATGCCAAATTATTAATGTCAGACTCTGACAGCCTTAATGATTTATTCAAAGGCGGGGAGCGTTCCAGTGGCATTATGTTACGTATACGAAAACGCTACCGCTTGTGGATTACAGCAAACAAGGTAAGTGACGTATACGCACGTTAATGTGACGTTTACTGTGAACAGACCGCAGCACCTCGCAGAATTATGGTGGACTCCTGTCGCTGTCCTTTTCGCACACGCGTTTATACACCTCCTGAACTTTATGCACGCCTAGTACTTCACTGAATTTATTTAGTAGATATTTTGATTAAAATTGTTTAAAAATTAAAAAAAACTTGCACAAATTACACGTCTAATCACGTCCACTGCCCGGGGGGAGACTTAGGGGGGAGAATTAGTTTTTTATTTAAATTTAATCAAAGAATACCTTCTTTAAATGGTATATTTTAATTGTATAAAGGGATGATCAATATATTAATTGATGAATTTGAATTAATAAAGTGATTGTTGTAGCACTGTATGTTAGGTGTTCAGGATTGCTTCTAAATGGTTTGCTTCTAAGTATATTTAATTGTTTTTTTACCGAAACGACGTTTTTTCACGGTACCTTTTTTGGTACCGAAATTTATTTTTGTACTAGTACTTCTTGTAATTCTTGTACTTACAGCTGTTTAGTCTTCCACTAATTATTTCTTGCAGAAAACAATACATTATGACACTTATTAGGTTATCAGCACTTTTCTATACAAATCTAGAGATTTTATTACAGTTTTAATATTTTATAACAGTTTTAATTGAATTAATATAGGAGCACTCGTTTTTGTGTACTTGACAGTTTGACAGTTTTGACGTCTATCATGTGTAATGGATGAATTTGATTTCTAATGATTATTTAAAAAAAGCTTAGTGTATTCACCTTTTCCAGTATTTCCTGCAACAAGTATATACGTCTATTCCTCTTTCTTGGAACACGCTGAATACATCGTTAACGCAGTCAATTTTATACCAATATCTCCCATCCTGTAGCCTGTGTGAATAAGTCTATTTTCATCTTCTTCTTTATTGACAAGACACCAGTCCAATTCTTCACAGTTTGACTTTGAACATACTTCTCCAGATTTCTTGCAAATCTTTAAATCCTCTATATGTTAATATCTATTGATTCGTACGAATCTGACGCGAATTTCTTGAATGCTTCTAGAATCGGTCTGTAGCCTGTGCATCTCCATACGTTACTACCTAGAGACTGTTCGATTTCCAGCTTCGTCATTCTTTTATTTTTGAGCAAACTGAAATTTAAGAAATTGAAAATTAGAAAATAATTTCTTCATGGATTTATAAAATCTGGGATAAGTACACCACAAATACCTATTTTGTACTAATGCCACACATGTTTAAACATAAAAGAAATCGGTAAATCAGCAATAGAACCTTTAATATTGTCTCAGGCGAGCATGAAATATAGGTACGCAAAATTTTTCGTTAAATCGTATATTGCAAAATATATTCTAGTGTTCAAATATAATTGCTACAAGTACATAACATAACATGACTCTGTTTTGATCAATTTTCCTGTAATCAATTTGTTAACCATAACAAAAATACTAAAATAAAATCCATTAACATCAGAACTGCTAGGAGTTTTTACGACGGTCGACTTTTAATTGCATTCATTTTGTATTCAAATTATACGAAAATATTTGACCATTACTATTCACAATTCAATCGCGATAATATGCGTTGGATTGCGGTACATCTGATAAATTACCAAGGGGTGTATTTTGTACCAGCACGCTAGCTGTTGAACACTGCAGTCTAACCTCCTCGAATTAAGCAAAGACCCTTGCTCCAGATGTAGGTACGTAAGTGTTCAGTGATAATGCTGATGACTTGCATCTGTATCACCGATGACTTAAGTTCTTATAAAAAAATAACATAACCAAGAGCATGTCAGGATGTCTAAGGAAGCTTCCGTAACTATCAACGGACAATAGGTTTTCTGTAAATTACTTCAAAAGTTATCGTCCGATTTCACTCAAAATAATTATTGTAAAGGCTTTTTAGATTGATCTATCCTCATAGAAATTCACAAGCTTCTCTTAAAGCTTAAAAATGCCAGATAGCCAACTTATAATGGCTTTGGAGGGCGAGTACTCGAAAATGGTTAACTTTGTAAAAAAGACGACATGTATGTACAACCTTTTTAAAAAGATATTTCGTTGATACTCCACACCCGGGGTAAAATGAAATAATATTTTTCATCCCTACTTCACATGTACCGAGAGCCACCCCTGAAATATATATTTTATGATGCCAAAACCAACTTCTATAGACAATCTATAACTACTCACTATAACTGTACCACATTTCATCCTTTTATGTACATAATTACAGAAGTAAGAAGGGTGGGCAGACAGCATAGACAGACGGACGGATAGAGCAGACAGACAAACTATAAGATTATTTGAAGGTACAAAATATAATTTACCAAAATTATTACCTTACTTTTTTATTTGCCTATTACTTAAAACGTTGCAATATTTTCGAATATCAATCAATACAAAGAAAATTATGGAAAGACAAACAATAAAAATTGTGTTATACAAATCCCGCAAGATGGCTTCAGAGCACAATGGAACGATTCGGCGAATAAATTGTCGGAATAGGTCGGAAGTTTGATAGATATTAAAAGGTTGGATTTCTCAAGCTTTGCAAAGAGCCATCCCCATATTAATTTATTATCTAAGAAGCCAATGTTACGTAATATTTCCTAGTAGGTCGTGGCCGTGGATATAACTTATGTCTTCGTAGTAGAAACTTGAAAAATTACCATTTTCTATTTATTTAATGCAATGGACTAGGAAACGAGCAGGCGGATTGCCTGATGGTAAGCGAATACTGCCGCCCATGGACACTCTTGTTTTGTTACTCATCTTGTGCTGCAGACATGCGTTCCTGGTCCTTACCATTCCCAACCTCCTTGGGTCTCCGGTAAACTTACTCGGCGAAAAAAAAAAAAACAAAAGAGTTATTTCACGGGGGTTTTCTGCAATGCCGTGGTATTTATCCGATCGAGCCAGCTCATTCGTGCCAAAGCATGACTTTCCCACGTTTAAATGCTATAAATATGTTATTGATTGTACTGTAGACTCTTGGTGGAAATTCATGTTTCACAGTAATAACATACAGGACACCTGATGATGACTTTGTCGAAACCGGTCGTGTAATATATTAAAATTAATGTAAAATACTTATTAAAGTGGAAATAGTGCAAGAAGTCCTGTGTGTTATTACTGTAAATGCCATAACTCTCATCAAACCTCTTTCTTTACATATGAGGTGCAGTGGGTCCACTATCGGTTACGTTAAACTTACGTTTACGTTACGTCTTTACGTTACGTTAAGATAATAGGTCTTTACCTATGAAATTGCCGTTCTGCAGTACTGGCCATTTCAAATCAAAATAATTTTGTTTGGCTAAGAATTCTAATTTCAAATTAATTTTATTTTAAAAACATGGAATTCTTTTTCCAAAAGTAGTCATTTGTTTATTGATTAGTGTTACATTTTCATCGCATTTCAATGTTTTTCGTCATCATGGATACGTTAAAAATTCGAGTAATTATGGAATATGAGTACCGTCGTGGCAGCAACACGGCACAAGCGGCACGCAACATCAACGACGTTTACGGAGCTAACACTACAAACCAACGCACCACCTGTTATTGGTTTGCTCGCTTCCGTTCTGGAAATTTTGACCTGAAAAATGAACCTCGCGGTCGTCCGAAGACTTTGGTCGACAATGACGAATTAAAGGCGATTGTGGAAGCTGATGATATGCAATATACGGCTGAATTAGCAGCTGCTTTCGACGTTAGGGTCAAAACAATATTGGCCCATTAGCGTCAAATTGACAAGGTAAAAAAGCTTGACAACTGGGTGCCCCACGAACTCAATGATCACCAGCGCGAAGTACGCGTCGAGACGATGACAGACAATGCCCTAAACGAAAACTTACCCCTAGAAAAGTGATGGTCACTGTTTAGTGGTCTAGCGCCGGTGTGATGCATCACAGCTTCTTACCGAACGGGGTGAGCATTACTGCAGATGTGTACTGTGAAGAACTGAACACAATGATGGAGAAGCTGGCACAACTCCAACCAGCATTGGTCAATGGCTCGACTCCGCTGCTTCTGCACGACAACGCGCGACCTCATACTGCACAGCAGACGGTCTCCAAGTTGCAAGAACTCTCCGTCATCCGCCCTACTCACCAGACCTTGCGCCTACAGACTACTACTTTTTCAAGAATTTGCATAACTTCTTGGCGGGAAAAAAATTCAATACCCGACAGGCAGTACAAAATGCCTTTGAAGAATTTGTTGCCTCCCGTCCTGCTGATTTCTTTAAGAAGGGCATCAATCAACTGCCACTGCGTTGGCAAAGATGCATTGATTGCATGGGTGATTACTTCAATTAATACAAATAAAAAATACATGAAAAAAATTCGTTTAAATTTTTTTTATACAAAACGGCAATTTCATAGGTAAAGACCTAATATTAACTGCTTTTTGGAACTGTTATTCAGCAATTTATGTCCATTACTTAGAAAATTTTCTGTGCAGTCGAGGAGTTTTATAGAATTGACTAATGTTTTTAATGTTCTTGAGAAAGATACGCAAAAACTCAGTAGCCGTGTCCATAGAGTGGAGCAAAACTCCTTAAAATTCGAACCCCAGCTTACCGCCTTACAAGCTAAAATTGATGCCATGGAACAAAGGCCGCGTAATTCGATTTTTTGCGTGTTGCTATTAAAGGCGAGTTTCTCTCATGATAATGTAGTGGTAGGTAACAAATATTTAGATTTCGTTTTGAAAAATGAGTAATAATAATCTATCCTTCTACTACCAAAACTGTCGCGGGCTACGAACAAAGTTAAATACTTTGTACAGTAACATAATGGCAGATTCTCACGATATTATTATTCTATCGGAGACATGGTTGGTACCTGAAATCGAAGATCGCGAGCTTATTGACACGAGGTACACAGTGTATCGTTGTGATAGGAATCGTGTTCTCAGTGGCAAATCTGACGGTGGCGGCGTGTTAATAGTGGTGCGCCGCGGCTTACAGGCGTCGCGAGTACTCATAAACAGTACACTATTTCCTAATGGTTGCTGCATGCCGACCAACATTGATTATGTCATTTTAAAGTTTTACTCTAAATCATTTAATAGATATCACATATTATGCGGTTTTTACGTGCCCCCCAATCAATCCCTTATCACTTATCAAGCTTTATTTGATGCGCTTGAGCAGGAATTCTGTTGTTCTACTGTAGCTGACATATATTTGGAGATTTTAATCTACCACATGTTGATTGGGTAGGACACAATATGCCTGCACTTATGCCCAATTTATATAATAATACCAGCTCACTGAACATGATTTTAACAAATTTTTTATCAACAATTAACTGTAAACAGTATAATAATATTAAAAATAACCTAAACCGTACTTTAGATTTATTGTTTTCAAATAAATTATGTGAATGTCTGCCTGCGCCACTGCCTTTAATATCGATTGACATATTACATCCTCCCTTTGTAATTATTAACTCCTTCGAATTATCTTATCTGCCCATGGCTACGTTGCCGGTTCCAAAATATCGTTTTATAGAAGCTGACTATTCTGCTGTCAATAGGGACATTGGTAAGATTGATTGGTCTGTGCTTCAGAGTTTTAGCTCACTCGACTCTGCAGTGGATTAGTTTTATGAAACTCTCTATAATATAATTAAAACTCATGTTCCAATTAGACATGTTAAGTGTAACGAATATCCTGTCTGGTTTTCTCGCCCACAGATACACATTTTTAAAAATAAAGAAAAGGCATGGGTTAAGTGGAAAAAATATAAAAATTGTTCTGATTATGAACAATTTTCCTTATATCGAAAAAGATTTAAGTCAATGTCTGCAGAATGTTTCAACAAATATATACAATCAATCGAAAACAGTCTAAAAAAGGATGTTAAATATTTCTGGTCGTTCATAAAAAGCCGTTCTGCTACTCCCGGTATACCTAATACTATGCATTACAATGAAGAAGAGTGTAGTGGCCCAGTAGACATATGTAGGCTGTTCTCCAAATTTTTCAGCTCAGTTTATGAACCAAATGACAATAATACCGACGTACACATCGATACACCAATAATTAATAGTCACTTATTATTGAATGATATAACATTCTCTGGTGATAAAGTGGCTTCAACGCTGAAAAGCCTGGATACAACTAAGGGATGTGGTCCGGACGGGATTTCTCCTCTTTTTCTTAAACATACCGCCGATTCATTGAGTATTCCATTATCAGTGCTATTTAACTGCAGCCTCAAAGAAGGTATTGTGCCTCGGGTATGGAAGACTGCTAATGTCACTCCTGTATTTAAAGCTGGCAATAAAAATCAAATTAGTAATTATCGGCCAATTTCATTACTGTCAGCCTTGTCTAAGGTCTTGGAGAGGTTGGTACATGATGCGATTTATCCTTCATTACATAGTATACTGATTCCTGAGCAACATGGTTTTGTTCGAAATCGGTCAACAGTAAGTAATCTAGTCTTGTACTCAAATTTTTTGTCTGAATGTATGGACAATAAAATACAGGTTGACTCAATCTATACCGACTTCTGCAAGGCCTATGACAAGGTTGATCATAAGATGCTTTTGAAAAAGATAGAATATAACGGTATACGTGGTAATTTACTTCGCTGGTTTGCATCCTATGTTACAAATAGGACCCCAAAAAGTAGTGATTCAGGGGTTTTCTTCTGATGGGATTACCGTTACATCCGGCGTGCCTGAGGGCTCTATTTTGGGGCCTCTGCTTTTCGTTCTCTTCATTAACGACATTAGCAAATGTTTTCTAAACAGTTATTTCCTCCTGTATGCTGACGACTTAAAAATATTTAGAATAATAAGATCGCTTGAAGATAGTGTAAAATTGCAAGAGGATCTGGATAGACTATCCGATTATTGTGCTGCTCATAAGCTATATTTAAGTCTGACTAAGTGTAAATCAATCACATTTACAAAAAAAAACAATGTCAAAAATTTTTCATACTCTCTTTGTGGTACTGCATTAGAAAAAGTCTCGTTGATAGAGATCTTGGTATTCATTTTGACTCTAAACTACACTTTAATGCTCATGTAGCCCATAACACTGCCAAGGCCTTCAAACTCTCTGGTTTCGTGAGACGTACATGTACTTTGTTCAAAAAACCTGCAACTATGTTAACGTTATACAAGACGCTCATCCGATCGCAACTGGCGTACGCCACAAGCATTTGGAGTCCTTTATATGATAAATATAATGATCAAATCGAATCAGTGCAACGTAAATATCTAAAATATTTAATTAATAAAGTCGAACGAAAACGATTACCATACAACACACTTCTGGAAAAATTTTCTTTTCAAACTCTTACACAAAGATGAATATACTTTGATCAAATGTTTCTCTATAAGATTTGTCACAATCTAATTGACTGTAATGATTTGATAAACAAAATTTACCTTCGCATACCTAGTCGCTCACAACGAATCCGTGACAACTACACTCATAAGCTGTTTGCTCCTACACCGAGCAGGACGAATGCTGGTGATAGGGCACCATTAAAGCGAATTATGAAAAGCTACAACGATAATTTCACGAACATCGATATATTTGTATTATCTTTGTTTCAGCTTAAATAACAGCTGTTAAAAAACATTCACAACAAATAAAAAATAATATTATGATAAATGGGTACAAAAATACACTTTTGTAAATTATTCGTCACTGCATCAAGCAGGGTTTTGAGTAATATTTGCGAACCTAAGATTATGTAGAGCCCTTCGGAGCTGGATTTTCAATCGTTTTTAGAATCAGAAATGGAACACAAATTCTTGCTTAGCAATTTATCTACATGTCTATAGTTATAAGCAAAATTATTATCTGTTTCTTCTCTGTGCAAATGTACATGTGGTTGTTACTGACTGACCCATCCTGGGCTGCACTGCACACTCGGTCCCACTGTTCTCAGCCAGCACCGTCTGCACCTGATGGCAGAGGATATACTTGATACCCTCTTTCATCATCATCACCAAAAACATAATCATCAAAATCATCATCAACCTCACCTGTTACATAGCCATAACCCATCCCAAGCTGCAGTACCTGCATTGGGTCCTGTTGTTCTCCGCCGGCATCATTATAACCACTACCACCATCATCATCAACAATCTCACCTATACATAGCCATGACCCATCCCGGGCTGCAATATCCGCACTGGGTCCCGTTGTTCTCCGCCAGCACTGTTTGTACTGGGTGGTAGCCGATGAGCTTGTTGCCGATACCCTCGATCGTCGTGACCTCCCAGTTGTGGCAGGAAGTTATGGAGACCAAACACTGGAAGAGATAATGTTTCGTTTGATAACAAAGATTCCGATAGTGCAAGTATTTGATAAAGTGACGAAAGAGATATTTGGATTATTCTGAATAATTCATTATTATTAGCACAATTATTGAAACTATCTTGCTGTATATATGTACCAAAATTTTGGTTAATGCTCTCTAACTCTAACAAGCATTCTAAGTCAGGCTTAAAAAACAGAAGGGACACTTCATACATCATTTTAAGTCCAAAAATACTCTTATCGTGCCTATAGACTCAAGAAATCTTTCTTCTTCAAATAAGAAAAAAAAATTGTACACTTACCGTAGTAGTAGTAGTAGTACATAAGAAAGTGAAGTTATCATGTAAGAAGTATAAGTAGCTTCTAGACTCAAGAAATCTTTCTTCATCAAATAAGAAAAAAAAAATTGTACACTTACCGTAGTAGTAGTAGTAGTACATAAGAAAGTGAAGTTATCATGTAAGAAGTATAAGTAGCTTCAGACAGGTAGCATTACATACATCTGTTAAAATATAATATTATGTCTGTTAATAAAAACTTAAGAAATATTAGTTTAATTGTAAACTAAACTAATATTTAATAATTCTCATGGTTAATAATATCATAGTTATGGTAATTGTACCATAACTATGATATTATTAACCATGAGAATTATAATAACCATGAGATTTCTCAATGACCTATGGCTTTAATCATCTAACACAGATTTATCACGATTTTTATGTGTATTGGAAAATCTTTTGTATAAAACTTTATTGAGTATTCGCGTAGTATTCTGATTATAATAATTGCACAATTTTTGTAGGAAAGTTAGAAGTTCCAGTGGGTAAAATATTTTATCATTTTCGGTTTTAAATGTTATTGTACTTTTACCGTTAGCTAACATAGTAACATAATGTGTAGGTTTAGTTAGTATACCTTCACACAAAAACTCCTGAACTCATGTTCAGTCTGATTCGGATTAAATGTAGCATTCATATAGTATTCAGTGTCCAGTCTAGACATAATAAACAATCAATAATATTATTATGGCTTACAAAATATCAACACTTCCCTTACAAACAAGCACAAAAGTATTCTCAAAAATAACCATGGCCACATTTTTATTCCATTAAATACAATATAACTTTAAACCTGCCGTAGGTAACTTGTCTCCTAATTCGGGCAATTCTAAAAGCACAATAAATTATCCGTTATCCGGTCGTATATACGAGGGTTGGCGGATTGAAGTACGTGCTAAAATCCGTTTCAGTTTTATTGCCGGTTCAAAACGGAGAATTCGGCACCGATATTTAAACGGAGTTAAACCGAACTTTAATATTATTGGGTTAATAAGGTCGTATTTTGCAAATTTGAAATCAAGTAGCAGATACTCATAATTTTATAAACTGGATGTATCTCGATACATGATGATGATATATACCCGATTTGTTTTATGAAATAAGACCAGCAAAGAAGCAGATTAACTTTGAATTAAAGACTTTTTTTCCTTATAAAAAAAAAAAAACTACAGACTTAATACCATACCCTTTTTAGCCAAACATGAGAATTGTTATGCTCAGGACATTTATAAATTTCCTACAATTATTTTATAATAATATATTATTATAATTGTGTACGAAGTCGATCACGGTTTTGTTAAATTAAAATCAAAGAAAAGTCAGTGGTCACCTTCGTCCTCTTGCCCTATTAATAATTTTGTTCATGCAAGACCAGAGGATTTAAGAGTGTTTTGTCGTTCTTCTGGTCGTCGACAGCTAGTTACTTTCCTAACATTCTGAAACATACTTATTATCCCATGGAGCAAATATAGAGGTAATGGCACACAGGGTAGATATCTCTTACTTACCTAATGATATCGATACGTAACTCCACTTGCTTAGTTCACGTCTGATTTTACGCAGTATTTTGCTGTAAGCATGGCTTTCCAATGGTTCCCAATAATACTCACAGAATTAACACCTTCCGGCTTCCCATCTCTCCCCTTGGTGATAGTGACTACACAGGCGCCGCAGCCACCCACCCGGCACATGTACTTCGTGCCACTGAGCCCCAGCGTCTACCGCAGCTAGTCCAAAAGAAATGAAAGAAATGGAATATTAGAATATAAGCTTTTGAATACTGGGACTGCATGAAAACGCCTGAATAAAAGAAGAAAATGTGTAATTTGCGATTTTCAGATTATATTAAATATTAGCTAATAATATAATTCAATAATAGCTTTCTAAATTGTGACATTAATTTAGAACAAAATAAGTGTGATTATGAGGTCGATGTATCCAGTCTTCAGGCAGAAATTTCCTATTTACAGCATACTTTGAATAATTTAACAAAAAAATTAGTTGTCACAAAAGGAAATAAGGACAAATATATCAGCAATGGATGATTTTCTTGAAGTGACTCGTTACAATAAGGAACGTGTTAATTCTATATTGAGAGTCAGCGGTTCCTCAGACAAAGTAAGTCATTCAGTGTCTAATAGTATACCAGATATATTAAGTTCCACTGAGAAGGCACATACTGAATGCCAACCACATATTAGTCTATTTAGTGATGAGTTAGGTAAGGAACTAGGTCCATATTTAAGTAGAATGTTTAACGGACAATCAATTTCCAATTTTTGTATGCCCGGAGCCACTTACAAAGAAATAGTAAGCATTAACTAAGAAATATTATCCTACATTAATAATTCTAGTAGGGAGAAGAGGAAACCTAAACCAAAAGCAAATGACATAACATCTACAATGTTTGTTTAATATTAAAAATATAAAAAATATATTATTTACTGTTCCTTATACAAAAATGTTGCCAAAAAGTTATGTGAAAGAAAATTTCTATAGATATAAGTTGAACAGTCGCAGACATTGTATAGTGCTGTGAACAATAATTGTATGGTTGTAAATGACCCACAACAACAAAAATGTCACGTTGTGGACAACTTAAGTTTTAAACTAAGTAATACGAACATAGATAAGTATATCTCTTGTAATTTCTGTAAAAAACATGCTAATACATGGGAATGAAATAAAAAGTTAAATGCTATTTAACTTTTTATTTCATTCCCAAGCCAAGAATTTGGATTTCTTCGACTACTGCTTTTATTGAGCAGAATACTAAATATAGTATTAACGAATTCGAATATGTTACAAATATTTCTTTAAATTAGATAATAAGACAATAGAGAATGTTTCTTGCAGAAATAATTTAAGTTTAAAATGTAACATACAAAATCCTACCAATAATGTAAAAAAAAATCCATTGTATTAAATAATAAATCATATTATGTTATTAATCTGGTGCATCAAAATTTACAAGGAATGGTAGGTAAAGAACTTGAAACAGTTATTTTTAAAGGAATTAGACATTGATATTATTTGTATATCTGAAGATTGGTTCAGACAAAATGAACTCATTTTCAATTTCAATGAGCAGCAGGCCTTCAGTCAAGATTCATTCGATAATTTTTTCGGCATAGTTCTAAAACAAAATGTATGGGAATTAACATAAGGCACCATAGCTCCGCAAGCGATATGTCACTTAGCGATGACTTATGTAAAATCCCATACATTTTTGATATCGAACTTCGCCGTCGAAATTATCGAATACACCTTGACTAAAGGCCCAGGTATAAAGTTCGTTCAGTAGAGAAAATGCCATTACGGACGTGAAACATCGGCCATTGTATTGATAATATATTCACTAATATTACTCCAAGTAAAAAGAAAATAATAAGCTCAGCTCTGATCATCGAGGACAGTTAACTTCTTTTAAAGTCATTTGTGAAAGTAACATCAAGGACAAGTATGCGTATTGAGGAATTTAGAAGTAATTTACATTCAAATATTCATTTGTTAGATGGGTCAAATAGCTCAGATGAAGCTTTTAATAAATTATTTAAGATAATAAAAACTCAATTTAATTCAGTATTTACTTCTAAAATGGTTAGACTTAATAATAAAAAAAGTAGCTTTATTGAGTGGGCAATTAAAATAAGCAGGAAAATATTATATGAATTATATGATGAAAAATGTATTAATAATAGTAAACCTTAAAACATATTATGTTAAAAAATATTCAAAAACTTTCAAAAGAGTACGTAAAGCTAAGGCACTTTATAAAAATAACAACATTAAAAATTTTAACAATAAAATTCAAACTACATGGATGGTGATAGCAAGTGAGACTGGAAACATCACCTGTCGTAGCACCGATTTTGAACTTTATTTTGAAAATAAAAGGAATACTATTGACCTAGACGTTGCGACGATCTTCGAAAAAGTTTTTGCTGACATTCCGGTCTCAACTACAAAAAGTTTTAATTCCTCATCTGCTGCTGCTGATAAACTACTCAGATACAATGTAACAGAATGTGGTGTCAATTTTAAGTTTAAAGAAATTGACTCCAGAGACATTACTTAAACATTTAATTTGTTGAATATTAAAAATACTGCTGATCTCTGGGGCATGTCCACAAAAATTATTAAATTAATAATAATTGACATCTAGTGATGATTTTCAATGATTGTATAAAAAGTGGTGTTTTCCGTGACTAAATTAAGCATTGCAAGGTATACCCTTACCCTATACCCTTATTCAAAGCTGGAAATAAATCTGATCCGGCAAATTACATGCCTATATCATCGATATAATAGAACCGTCTACCAACTTTTAGTAAAATATTTGAAAGAATAGTTTTAAGACAGTTATATTTTTTAAATCAAATAATTTATTACACAATAATCAATATGGTTTTACTAAGGGTCGATCCACAACGGATGCTGGTATGGGTCTTATTTGTAGAATTCAAATAGAATCTTGGAAGGGGTCGCAGGATGCATTAGGTGTATTTTGCGGCCTTTCCAAGGTTTTGATTGTGTTGAGCTTGCTACATAGATCAGAAAATTGCACCACTACGGTATACGGGATTGTTTACTCAACCTTTTGAGTTCTTACCTTAAAAATAGAACTCTAAGGGTAGAGATAAATAGTAAAAGATCGACTGTGACCAAAATAGAATTAGGTGTCCCACAGGGATCTATTTTAGGCCTATTTACTTTTCTCATCAATATGTATAAATGACTTTTTACGGGCAATTGGCCCACCACACTTACCCACCACTGCAACTCCTGTGTAGCCAGGATCGACAGTGGTTACAGTGGTAGAATGCTCGCCTGCCTATATAAATGACTTACCTTATTATGAATTGAATTGAATTGAATTGAATTAAAGGTAATGATAGTGAGGTAGCACTTTTGCCGATGAAACTTCACTAATTTTTAATGTGGAAAGACAACAGTCAAATTACGATTAGGTAAATAGCGCTCTTTCGAAAATAGTACATTGGTTTAATGTTAATTATTTTCTTTTAAATTCAAATAAAACAAAATGATTAAAGTTTACTTTGCCCGATGTTAGGCAAGTATACCATTAAAGTATAGTAGCAAGTATACCAATATACTATTAAATGATGAGAAAATGAACATAGTGGACACCCTTGTGTTTCTAAGTATAACAATAGATAGCAAATTACAGTGGAGTCGTCATATTGCTAATCTTGCAGATAGGCTCAGTTCTGCAGCATATGCAGTCAGAAAAATTAGGGTTTCTGATGAAGATAGTTTATTTTAGTTATTTTCATAGTAGAGTGTCTTACGACATTCTTTTATATGGAAATTCCGCCGACGTTAATACAATAATTGTGCTGCAGAAGCGAGCAATGTGTTCGATTCACAAAATATCCTGCTTTCAATCTCTGAGAGAAAAGTTTAAATAATACCAATTTTGATTTTTTTTTTACTTTGACACATTTTTCTGAAAATTCGTAATTTTCAAATTTCGAATTTTTTAGGTGTAAATTATTCAAGATAATTAGGTGTAACTTTTAAATTATTATACGTGCCATTTGAAAAGATTTATCATAATATATTATATAAAACACATAATACCTACAGATCTCGCCACAAAACTACATAAAACGTACCAAGTCATAAGAAAATAAAAGAAATCGGAAACTGAGCCGCAGATTATGGGATAAAAACTATTTCCTCCATCGAATGAGCTCCATACGAACGATTGCATTCGATCGTTACAATTTTGTTCGCTATTACTCTAGCTTTGATATAATATACTATCTATTACCCGCTGCTTCATCCGAGGAAAATTCGAAGTTTGAACGTCCGTTGTTCACGTCTCGGAAACCTTATAGTTTCGTCATGTCCGTCCGTCAATCCGTCTTCGGCTTACTGTACAAAGGGGTTTGTGCTAGAAAGATGTAACTTTGAATAGACATGTGTTTAGTGTGAAGAGGGAAGTGAGTCGCACACAGCACAGTCAGTGAAATAAAAGTTCTACTCACTTTTGGTACGATCGCGAGCATTCTGCGCAGGCGCACACCAAAGAACCGGTCCCGCACTATAATGCGAGGGTCATATCGATAAATAATGTCGATATGTCTAACTGACATTATAAATATAAAATGATTGTAAATGTGTAATTGTGTTAATATACTATAATAAGTAGGTAAGTAGCCTACATATTGTGTATTTACTACGTCGACAAAGTGCTAAAATAATATAATGAAAAATTATTTTTGGGCTAGACACGTAAAGTGGGGATACCCCATAGTGTGGAGTATCATTAAGATCTTTTAAAAAAATTGAGAGATTGTTAAGACGATTATGATTTAGGTTAGACGAGTTTGCGAGATATTCAACTTTAATGGAGTTTTTGTTAAAATGGGGTCCTCTAAAAACGGCTCGCTCGGAAAATCTGAAAAAAATCATCATAGTAGTTCATGTAGAACTTTGAAGAAAAACTATAACGATTTAGATAGCTTTGTTAGTTCAGGAGATTCACGCCTAACTTATAAAATGCGATAACTTGGAAAACTTCATACTAAAATAAATAAATAATGAAATAATAAGTTGACTCCGGAACCCTATTTTATGTGTGGCTGGTTTCATTCACAACGTTGTAAAGGATAAATTTTGGAAAGTACTTTGCCTTGCCTTACCTTTCCTTATAAAGGGACGGCCACAGCTCTACCAGCTATAGCACGGCCTCATAGAAAACTGCCTTAAAATAACGTTTGCGTTGCAACTACTGGGAACGTACAGTTTGTAACTCAGGCGTTGCGGTTGTACCATAGGTGACTAGTTTGGTTTAGTTATTTTCATAGTAGAATGTCTTACGGCATTATTTTATGGGGAAATGCCGCCGCCATTAAAACAATATTTGTGCTGCAGAAGCGAAAAATACGTTCGATTTACAAAATGTTCCGCTTTGAATCTCTGAGAAAAAAGTTTAATGAAGTGTGAATCCTATCCGTTGCTTCTCAATACATTTTGGACAATGTGTATTATGTTAGAAAAAATTAAAGTATGTTTAATACGAAAAGCAATAATCACAGTATGAACACTAGAAATCAACACAAACTAGATATAATAAAATAGAATAAATACCGTTTATTTCAGGCTGCATAGGCCCATATTATAAATACCTTATAGACTAACATACGTAATATATAATAAACTAACACTAACATTAAACACGTATTCAAATTCAAATTCAAATTCATTTATTTACCAAGAATATGGTACAGTAGGTGTTTACATATTTTATTGAGTTCGACATATTCTACGACATAAATAGTGTGCAAATATTTTCAGTTTTTTTTAGTTATTTAAAAGTTATTTTAGATTATAATATTTAATAGATTAGAAATGGTTGTTATAATTACATTATTGAATAATATAGTCAAAATTATAAAAACGTCAAAATAAAAGGTCAGATTTAATACTAAGATACAAATTAAATTAATAAAATATAATGTAGTGTCATTTTTAACGTTTGAATGTTACATGATATCTATTCGATCATTAAAATATTCATTGATTGTATAATATGGTTTGTTAAGTAGCCATCCATGTAATACTCTTTTAAGTTTTCTCTCAGAAAGGTTTTTGAAATAATCAGGCAGTTTATTGTATATCGACACGACCATACAGTAAGCATTTCTACTACAAATGCCTCTTTGATTGGGCACAACTATTTTATATTCATCTCTAGAGCTCTTGGTGGCTACTTCTGACTTCTTTATAAAATAATGATCTAGATTTTTGTTCACAACCAAATACAATTCATAGATGTACAGACAGGGTAGAGGTAGTATGTTATACAGTTTAAATAAAGGTTACAGGGTTTTACAGGGTTCGATGTAACTGGCATTGGAAATACATCTAATCCACTTCTTTTGTAGTCTAAATACTCTTATTAGGTCTACCGAATTTCCCCATATAATCAAACCGTATCGAAATACGGAGGCGATATAACCATGATATGAAAAGAGTACTGCCGCCATACAGTATTTTTTATATTTTTAAGTACATACTTTCTTTCATCTCTCATCAATCTTTCAAGTTTTATACAAATTTTGTATATATGTTCTTTCCAGTTACATAAATTGTCGACAGTGATACCAAGAAACACAAAAGATTCTACTACCTCTATATCATAATTTTCATAACATACTTTAAATTTGCTATGTAATTGTTTTCTACTTTTAAAGCTTACAATTTTTGTTTTAGATATATTAGCTTCATGTACACTACAGGACCCCAAATTCAAACGTACGCATATTTTTAAATAAACTTAATAATCCTCTAAATTGTCTGTCGTAAAAAATGCTGTAAAATTATAATGTGTGGTGATTGGAATATAGATATGCTAAAAGATACGCCTGCAAAAAGAGATTTAATTACTATTCTATACAATCATAACTTTACTAGTCATATAAACGCCAAACGCGCAAATCATCCTGTATAGACCAAATTTATAGTAACATATCCGGCACAAACATTAACTCTAAAAATCATTACCTGGGTCTATCCGATCATGAAACGGGTCAAACAATTACATTCGCAACAAAAATTTATGAAACAAACACTAATCAGCGAACTAAATATTGGCTATAAAGAAAAAGAGACTACAGTCAAGATAACATAAATAAATTCTCAGAATGCTTGAAGGCTCTATCATTTTCACTCGTTCTACGCGAACAAAATGCAGAACTGGCCTTTTCGTTGTTTTATGAAGATTTTAAGCTATTTTACTATTTATGCTTCCCGATTATAACTGTCAAAAAAGTTTACAAGCCTACCGAAAATAAATGGATAACTAAGGGTCTCATAAAATGCTGTGTGAAGAAAAGAATTTTGTATTTACGATACCGTCAACAAAAACATAATAAGCATTGAAAAAATTGCAATATAAAAGGTATTCTATGATCCTAAATAAATGTATATTGCAGTCTCAAAAATTAAATAACTATAAATATATTCTACAATTAAAAAACCTCGTGAAAGCTACGTGGTATTTAATAAGAAAATGCAAGGGCAACTCAGACAGTTATACTCACAACTATTGACATTGCTAAGACCTTTCATTCATTTTTATTCGATATGAGAAATAATAATTATAATATAAATTCTACAGACATTAATTTAAATAACAAAAATAATAATAATAAAAATCATATAAAATTATATCATAACGTTAATAATAATATTAAGACAATTTATTTGACACCAATATCTGACACGCATATATGCAAGATTATAGACGAACTAAAAAACTCAAATTCAACAGGATACGATGAAATTAAAACCAACATAATAAAACTTTGTAAAAATTTCATTGCTAAACCACTTACGTAATCAACCTATCAATGTCCCAAGGTATATTCCCAACGGCTCTGAAATACTCAATAATAAAACCAATGTTTAAAAAGGGTGACCATACGAATTCAAACAACTACAGACAAATAAAACTTATACCAATATTCTCAACAATGTTTGAAAAGTGTATGTTTGAAAAATTATACAGTTTTTCACAGCATGTAATATATATTAAAGAGGAAACAATTTGGATTTAGGAAAAAGACTTCAACCATACATGCTTGTTTCTCACTTATTAAAAAAGTCACAGAATGTTATAATTCTAAATCATTACTAGTAGCAATATTTTTAGACATGACAAAAGCATTTGACTTCGTATCACATAATATTCTACTTAATAAATTACATCCCCGAGGTATTACAGGAGTAGCTTATAAATGGATGGAAAGTTATCTATCAAATCGCCAACAGTGTGTTGAAATAATTGATTATAGCACAATCTTCAATACAATTTGTAGGTCACCGTACATAAAAATGATGTCGGTGTGCCACAAGGCTCTATATTAGGGCTTTTATTGTCCCTGAATTACATAAACGACCTACCAGATGCTTTAGAACACCAATCCATTTTATATGCTGATGACACCACAGTACTCGTCGAAAGAAAGAATCCACTTCAAATTGAGGCTGAACTAAATAAAACAATTGTCAGTGCAATGAATTGGCTAAAAATAAATAACCTTAAAGCTAATATATCCAAAACAAAGTTATAAACTTTAAAAGTAGAAAACAATTTAAGTACGGCGGCAGCACTCTTTTCATATCATGGTTATATCGCCTCCGTATTTCGATACGGTTTGATTATATGGGGAAATTCGGTAGACCTAATAAGAGTATTTAGACTACAAAAGAAGTGCATTAGATGTATTTCTAATGCCAGTTACATCGAACCCTGTAAAACTCTGAAACCTAAACCTAAACCTAAGCACTGTAACCCTTATTTAAACTGTATAACATACTACCTCTACCCTGTCTGTACATCTATGAATTGTATTTGGTTGTGAACAAAAATCTAGATCATTATTTTATAAAGAAGTCAGAAGTAGCCACCAAGAGCTCTAGAGATGAATATAAAATAGTTGTGCCCAATCAAAGAGGCATTTGTAGTAGAAATGCTTACTGTATGGTCGTGTCGATATACAATAAACTGCCTGATTATTTCAAAAACCTTTCTGAGAGAAAACTTAAAAGAGTATTACATGGATGGCTACTTAACAAACCATATTATACAATCAATGAATATTTTAATGATCGAATAGATATCATGTAACATTCAAACGTTAAAAATGACACTACATTATATTTTATTAATTTAATTTGTATCTTAGTATTAAATCTGACCTTTTATTTTGACGTTTTTATAATTTTGACTATATTATTCAATAATGTAATTATAACAACCATTTCTAATCTATTAAATATTATAATCTAAAATAACTTTTAAATAACTAAGAAAAACTGAAAATATTTGCACACTATTTATGTCGTAGAATATGTCGAACTCAATAAAATATGTAAACACCTACTGTACCATATTCTTGGTAAATAAATGAATTTGAATTTGAATTTGAATACGTGTTTAATGTTAGTGTTAGTTTATTATATATTACGTATGTTAGTCTATAAGGTATTTATAATATGGGCCTATGCAGCCTGAAATAAACGGTATTTATTCTATTTTATTATATCTAGTTTGTGTTGATTTCTAGTGTTCATACTGTGATTATTGCTTTTCGTATTAAACATTCTTATAACATTATTATAACATATTTTTTCTAACATAATACACATTGTCCAAAATGTATTGAGAAGCAACGGATAGAATTCACATTTCATTAAACTTTTTTCTCAGAGATTCAAAGCGGAACATTTTGTAAATCGAACGTATTTTTCGCTTCTGCAGCACAAATATTGTTTTAATGGCGGCGGCATTTCCCCATAAAATAATGCCGTAAGACATTCTACTATGAAAATAACTAAACCAAACTAGTCACCTATGGTACAACCGCAACGCCTGAGTTACAAACTGTACGTTCCCAGTAGTTGCAACGCAAACGTTATTTTAAGGCAGTTTTCTATGAGGCCGTGCTATAGCTGGTAGAGCTGTGGCCGTCCCTTCATAAGGAAAGGTAAGGCAAGGCAAAGTACTTTCCAAAATTTATCCTTTACAACGTTGTGAATGAAACCAGCCACACATAAAATAGGGTTCCGGAGTCAACTTATTATTTCATTATTTATTTATTTTAGTATGAAGTTTTCCAAGTTATCGCATTTTATAAGTTAGGCGTGAATCTCCTGAACTAACAAAGCTATCTAAATCGTTATAGTTTTTCTTCAAAGTTCTACATGAACTACTATCATGAATTTTTTTCAGATTTTCCGACCGAGCCGTTTTTAGAGGGCCCCATTTTAACAAAAACTCCGCTTTAAAGTTGAATATCTCGCAAACTTGTCTACCTAAATCATAATCGTCTTAACAATCTCTCATTTTTTTTAAAAAGATCTTAATGATAGTCTACACTATGGGGTATCCCTACTTTACGTGTCTAGCCCAAAAATAATTTTTCATTATATTATTTTAGCACTTTGTAGACGTATTAAATACACAATATGTAGGCTACTTACCTACTTATTATAGTATATTAACACAATTACACATTTACAATCATTTTATATGTTTTATAATGTCAGTTAGACATTTTTAGTTGATTGTAAGTTGTAAAATTGATTTTTTTTAACGGGCAATTGGCCACCACACTTACCCACCACTGCAACTCCTGTGTAGCCAGGATCGACAGGGGTAACCAACCGCAAAAACCCTTTGATATGATCTCAGGGGTGCCCGGGGGACATGCTAAATCTGTCTTTGAACCCGCATCGAAATTAATCAGAAGATTGTAGGAGGAGTAGGAAGTATTCAAGTTTCCCTCCCCAAGCAAAGCGGGATACAGCAAAAATTGTGATGACAAAAAGTCAGAATTAAAGGGGAAGCACCACGGGAATAATTTTTATATAAATATATTTTTTTTTTATGACTACAAGACAGAATGTAATTAAATGTTTTAATTTATAATATGACAGTTGATTACCATGCATTTATAATGACAAAAAAGTGTTGCATTGTTTCCAATAGTACTTATGACAAAAACGTTTGAAAGCTCGGAAGTTCTTCACACAGCCCACGAGATCTTCATAGTACACAACCCTAGAAACACAATGGACGCTGTTCAACATTTCGATTCTTTCGTCATACCAGAGATCACACTCCCAGAGTATGTGATGAGCAGTTTGTTCACAAGGGCTACCTTCGGTCGAACACTCGCATAGCGGAGACGAGACTAATGTAAATCCAAATAGTTTCTCTTTAAAGTTTCCGTGTCCTGTCAAAAATTGAGCGACGTAGTGGTCTATTTCTATCCATTGCTTCGAGAGTCGATCGCGTACCGAAAGGAAGAAATTATATAGGTGAAGCCCTTTGATAGTGTTGTCCCACCGTTCCTGCCACTCAGAAATTAGGTTCTGTATAGATATATCTAATGGCTCGAATAATCTAGTTATCTTATTACTCTCTTTCGCGCTTAAAAACTCAGGGTTAGTCATTTTTTTATTTTTATAATATAGTGCTGCACGACGCTGTATCTCTAAATCTACTGGTAGGACTCCGGCTAAGACTGGGAGTGCTTCAGTACTTACGGTACGGTATGCCTTACATAAAAATATTAAGGCGAGACGTTGGCTTTGCAAAAGTTTACGACGGGCCGCTCCTATTGTAGCCCTATCTGCCCAAGCCGGTGCGCCATAGCATATGCTGCCGAGGTACGTCGCATTATAAATTATTTTTAATGCTTTAAATGAAAGGCCCCATGTCGACGTTGATATTTTTGTGAAACAATAGAAATTCCTTTTAGCTTTCTCACCGGTCTGTATTATATGTTCCAGGAATGTAAATTTATTTTCTAAAATAAGTCCTAGGTAACAAAGTGACTGTTTACGTTTCACATTGATGTTGTTCAGTTTAATGCAAGGAGTTGATATTAATGAACCTTTTAAAAGTATTTGAAAGGTTTTATGTGCTGCAAATTCTAATCGATTTCTGTGGCCCCAACTCGATATTACGTTGAGGCACTTGTTGGCCTTGTTTTCAAAATCAGATCGCGAATTGGCTTGAATAATAAGAAAACCATCATCAGCATAACCTATCAGAGAGCACAGAGGAGGAGGAGGAGCAAGGGAACACATAATAAATCATCAAAACTTATATTCCACAAGTGCGGCGATAGTACTGATCCTTGAGGGCAGCCGCGCGTTAAGTTTTTGGAATGTGTGTAATGGCCGAGTTGGAGTTTTGTTACACAATTACACATTTGCAATAATTTTATATTTAGGTATATGATAATGTCAGTTAGACATATCGACATTATTTATCGATATGACCCTCGCACTATAGTGCGGGACCGGTTCTTTGGTGTGCGCCTGCGCAGAATGCTCGCGATCGTACCAAAAGTGAGTAGAACTTTTGTTCCACTGACTGTGCTGTGTGCGACACCTATTTTTACTCTTCACACTAAACACATATCCATTCAAAGTTACATCTTTCTAGCACAAACCCTTTGTACAGTAAGCCGAAGACGGATTGACGGACGGACATGACGAAACTATAAGGGTTCCGAGACGTGAACAACGGACGTTCAAACTTCGAATTTTCCTCGGATGAAGCAGCGGGTAATAGATAGTATATTATATCAAAGCTAGAGTAATAGCGAACAAAATTGTAACGATCGAATGCAATCGTTCGTATGGAGCTCATTCGACGGAGGAAATAGTTTTTATCCCATAATCTGCGGCTCAGTTTCCGATTTCTTTTATTTTCTTATGACTTGGTACGTTTTATGTAGTTTTGTGGCGAGATCTGTAGGTATTATGTGTTTTATATAATATATTATGATAAATCTTTTCAAATGGCACGTATAATAATTTAAAAGTTACACCTAATTTTCTTGAATAATTTACACCTAAAAAATTCGAAATTTGAAAATTACGAATTTTCAGAAAAATGTGTCAAAGTCAAAAAAAAATCAAAATTGGTATTATTTAAACTTTTCTCTCAGAGATTGAAAGCAGGATATTTTGTGAATCGAACACATTGCTCGCTTCTGCAGCACAATTATTGTATTAACGTCGGCGGAATTTCCATATAAAAGAATGTCGTAAGACACTCTACTATGAAAATAACTAAAATAAACTATCTTCATCAGAAACCCTAATTTTTCTGACTGCATATGCTGCAGAACTGAGCCTATCTGCAAGATTAGCAATATGACGACTCCACTGTAATTTGCTATCTATTGTTATACCTAGAAACACAAGGGTGTCCACTATATTCATTTTCTCATCATTTAATAGTATATTGGTTTTGTACTTGTCTTTTGGCAAAGTAAACTTATTATTATTTTTATTAATATTAATAATTTATTAATTAATAGTAAAGGGTATAATTCGAAATTTGTCCTTTAGTCGCTAAAGTGGAAACCTGAAGATGGGATCCATGAGGAATCGAGGGATCATAGGAGACAAAGATACATGTAGTGATTTTGACTTTTTCTGAAGTAATACAAGTATATAAATAAATAATAGTAAATAGTTTTTATTTTCCGTACAACACAGGCTTATTTTAGTAAGTAACACTTACAAACTAAACTTAATAGTACCTAATGTTAGTATTTCCCAGGCATTCCCTGCGGTATCATAGTCCGCATGAAATGTCTCAGGACGTAAGACTTGGGATCTTCGGCAATTACTTTTAGTATGCTGTTGCCTCTCTCCCGGAGCCTCCCTACGAGAGACGCGACTTTTTTTTTTAAATGGCGTGGAAACCATCTGTATTTGTGTACGCAAACATTTCCGAGGCACTGCAGAACCGGGGGAGCTTCAAAACCATCCTAAAGACTCCGTACACCTGAACTGCCGATGTTCATGCCCTGACAGTACGCTTTGAAGAGCGTAATTTTGACCTGGTCAGAGCATCGTGCAAATCTGCAAGCCAGCATGTTGCTGCGGACCGCCCGCGCCAGCGCCCTACGCTCCCTTTCCACGTCGTCATCGTATTTAAAATCGTCGGTAAGAATATGTCCTAAATACTTAAATCGGGTAACTTGATTGAGCCTGGAGTTATTTAATTTAATAGGCGTATTTGTATCCACGCGATGCGGCGTATTGTTCGCAATTACATAACAGCTCGCGATTGACCTTGCAGTCTGACCCAGCAATACCATGTCATCCACATAGCTCAGGTTATAACGCTGACACCCCCTACACGGTAACCGACTCGCATATTGCTAAGTCCAGCTATGAGGTCATTAACATACAGGTTGAAAAGCTTTGGCGAGGTCAGACCCCCTTGCCTCACATCGCACTCCAACCTATATGATTCGGAAAAACAGTTAGCTCACTTGACCCGATTAGTTTGATTCATGTACCAGTATTTAGCAGCCGTTTGCAGATATTACGATTATATATATATATATATATATATATATATATATATATATATATATATATATATATATATATATATATATATATACAAAATTGTCTCGTTTAAAGTATAAGATACTCTATTATTTTTTTGGGGTAACGGAAGAATTATTAATCGGTTAGGGTAAAAATAAATAAGGGTCAAGTAGCCTATTTCAAGGGCTCGCAATAATATTGACAACATGAAAAAATATTTTAAGAATTCTCATTCGATAACGTTACGTTACGCTGCTGTCAAATGTTCCTGCGAGACCCACAGAAGTGTACTTATTTTGCACCAACGGATAACCGCTCTAGTTATATAGGCTATGCCGTATGTTATAACCTGAATTATTTTGGTTACCAACCTTTAGCCCTAAGGGTTAAAAAACTAGTCTTGTATACAAGCCTTGTATCTACGAGAGTTTTTTTGTGGTCGCGACTCGCGACAAAAAACTGCACTGTAAATATAACTCTGCACCTCACCTACATTAGAGCTGAAAATCTAAGTCTGTCAAGTGTAAAATGTCAGATTTGACAGTTGTACACGATTTTCAGCTGTGTTGTATTAGCGCAGAGTTCTATTTATAGAGCAAGTTTTCTGTCGTGACCACATAAAAACGCTCGTGGGAACGTGGCCTTACTTTTGTAATTTTTGATATTGGAAATGTCTTGTCGTTCGATCTAATATAGGCTCTGATTTCACAAAAAAGTGCGATCCCCTTATATCTCGGAGAGTTGTGAAGATAATATGATATTCAAAAAAGGCTAAAAGACGCGTATTAACGAGAGCTGTAATAAATAAAAAATAATAAATCGAAAAAGTAACAAACGAAATAGTTATGGAGGAAATAGAAAAAAAATTTTTTTTTCGAATTTTTTATTTTACCGCTCGATATTTTGGAAACGAAGAATGATATCAAAAATTTGAGACAAAATTCTCTGGACAACTTAGCTACAATTTGAGCCTAAAACAAAGACGATCGGGTTAAGGGTTAGCCCTGTAGGTTAACATTTTTGAAAAATTCAAGATTTTGTGTAAATATTCGTGTGAGGTACGAAATTTGTGATTTTATTTTTAAAGCAATAAATACAATAGAATTATAGATGTTTTGTTGTTTTATTTAGCTTTTTAACTTAATAATTGGGTCTTAAAATAATAAAAATCGATTATAATAACCCACATATAGTTTTTTTTTTCATTTTAGGCTTGAATCTTCTGCACTTTTAGACGATAATACGTAAAAAAGCATGAAAATGCTAAAGCGATTATTGCGAATAACAATATTTTTGCATGATAATTTCCATTTTTAGCCCCCTAGGAGATCAAGGGGAACGCCACTATGAATGGCATCTCATAATATCGATAAGCAGTATTCCACCCGCCCTTCCCTCTCCGACGCTAACCGAAGAAATACGAAGATACGCGAAGGAGTACATTGCAACGTGTGCGCGTGGAGAGTGTGTGTGCAATGGCCGACAGCGCGTGTGTTATTTAGACTTTTCCGCTACTAATTACCGCCCACGAAAGTGAGATATTCCTATAGGAACGTGATAAGAGTTCTGGAAAGACTAAAGTGTTGTGAGCAGAAGAAAGAGACGAAGACTCCAGCTACAGATGCCCGCACAGAAGCTGGTTCGGTAAGCGTATCTTTCCTATCAGCCTTCCACTTTCATTTAATTATTACTGCATATTAACCTGGCGACGCCAGATACCTCCTGAAATACAGTCCACAAAAATATCGAAGAGAAATTATTCGCTTACGCCAGACAAAAGGTAGCCCGGCTGGCCATTGTTTGGTCCATTCGAGCCGTACCACATTTGGTCCGGATATTAATCCATTTCCATCACGGATTTATATCCAGATTTCATTTAATTTCCCGCATATGTAGCTTCTAAAAGTGCCTAACTAGGCAGTGGTAATACATATTTACGCTTCTCTAAACCCGTTACATGGGAACCGCACCGCCGTGGTTAATACACGATATAACGTGGTTACCTACAGAGATTCCTTATTGGAATTATTATTCGAACTATCATAGTTCTATTATAAATCTCATATTTCAAATTATATTTTCAAACCGCTTTAAAGTCGTTGCCTATAGGAATAAATAATTAAACCGCATATATTATTAGGTATTCTATTTGTAAATTAGTAAATAGATACTTGGGCGTAACATAAATATCGCATAACGTACGTATATTATAAATACTTAGGTATATAATTCGCATAGTATTTTGAATATTATAATAAATCTAATTCAAAATGGAGGATCCAGAGTTAGCCATTCTAGTCGCTAAACGTAATATTTTGTTCGAACGTGTTCAAAATATATATAAACGTTTGCAAACTGCCGAGTCATCCGAAGCAGATAAGGAATTATTTCTCAGTCAATGTATGACAATAGGTGATATTCGAATAGATTTTCATAACTTGTTAGATGCCTACAACGCGAAGTTGCTTTCTATTAATCCGAAAACTCCGCCTAGTTTTCAAGCGTATACTTCATTTGAGGACCTATATTGCGTTATTAAACGCATTCAATCTCGTCTTGAAACTGTTGAACTCGTGCTCAAAACTGAGGTTTATACAACTGTTCGAACGCCGAGGTTGCCTGCGATTGAGATAATGTATTTTGATGGTGACATACGAAATTGGCCACTATTCTATGCCAGTTTTAAATCAACGGTACATGATAATAGCTCGTTGACCGATGCCGACAAGTTATATTATTTAATAGGTAAGTTGGCGCCAAGGGCTCAATCAATATTCGCTGGCGTCACCCCCAGCGCTATGAATTATCAGTTAATATTTCAGTCGCTGGTGGACAGGCATCAAGATACTCGTATCCTTAACTCGTAAGCCCTTAATTTAAAATTGAATGGTTCCGCATCTGTTTCGATTTTCAGTCATTTATAAATAATTTCGTAACGGCGGTTAATTTGCTTAAAAACTTAAATTTCTTCTTTCTGAAAATCTTTCCGATTTTATTTTATTACAACTCGCATTGAAAAAATTCGATACAGAAACTATTCGCGCCTTTGAAATGACGGTACGTAATAATATAATTCCTACACTGGACAGTTTTATCTCATTCATAAAAGATCAGTGTAGAATATTTAGAAATACGCAGCCTAGTTCATTTAGCTCGTCCTACTGGACGAGCTAGATGAACTAGCTTAATATTATAACTTAATCTTACTATATTAATAAACAAAGGTTGATTAAACACCGAAATAATAACCGCGCCTAATCCGCAGTCTTATATAGCATGTTCAGATTCTAGTAATAATAATAAATATTATTATATAGCTCAGATGTATGTGCAATAACATTAACATTGTGCATGATCATCTTTACAAATGTCCCGCGTTCAATGGTTTGGCCCCGTTGGCTCGTTTTAATTATATTAAAGGAAATGAAGCTTGCGTTAATTGCTTAAGCATAAAATATAAATCGAACTCTTGTCTTAGTAAGTATAAATGCCGCGTTTGTGACAGACGCCATCATACGCTAATGCACTTCGATAAGATCCGGCAGTCAGCTGGCAGGCGTGACCTTGAACTTGATAATAATAGTTCTCGCCATCCGATACCGACGCCACAGGCCGATCGAATACCTACGCGTACAGGTGTTCGAGTCGAACATAATAGCGAGGTGTCGCTGTGCTCAACGTCGCTCGCACGTAAACAAGCAATAAGAGATTGTAGGCAGAATCCGCACCCCGCGCGCGCTTGTTATACAGTGCGCGACTCGGCCAAACAAACAATTTTATTAGCTACCCGCCCAGGTTATTGTTTACGATGTAAATGACAAACCCATAGTCGTGCGATGTTTACTAGACAGCGCTTCACAAAGTAGTTTCATTACGTCGCAATGCTATAATCATCTAGGGCTTTTGAATAAATTTAAAAATACTAATTTGATAGTTAAAGGAATTGGGAGTTCGGAAAAATCATGTAAGGGTTCCGTGGATATTGTCTTATACTCGCGCTTAAATAAAAATATTAGTTTTGAGATTTCTCCGCTTATCGTGGAACGTATTACCGATAAGTTACCGAACGCTAACGTAGACATGTCTTTGTTAACGCACTTGAAAGCTCTCCCGCTAGCAGATACCGACGTTTCGCGCCCGGGGTGATGTGGATATTCTGATTGGGGCTTCAGTATTCCCGCATTTGCTATTACCTACAATAGTACGTAGTTATCAATATGATTTACTCCCCGCTATTGAGACGGTGTTGTATTATGGTTCCGTACCTACGTCGCATACGTATCATTATAATATGTTATGTTGCTCTGTGCTTCAAGAAAATAATATTAATTCTCCCGCGCCCTCTACCGCTACTGCAACCGCTGCCGCTACCGCGCGCGTTCCCGTTACGCATCCGCTACCGCGCGCGCTCCCGCTCTCGCTACCGCATCCGCTACCGCTACCGCTACCACGCGTGCTACCGCTACTGCACCTGCTACCGCTACCGCGCGCGCACTCGCTACCACACCCGCTATCGCTACCGCTCTAGCTACCGCTCTCGCTACCGCTACCGCGCGCGTTCCCGCTACCGCTACCGCACCCGCTCTCGCACCCGCTACCGCTCCCGCTATCGCTACCGCGCCCGCTATCGCTACCGCACCCGCTACCGCAACCAGGCGCGCTCCCGCTACCGCTACCGCGCGCGCTCCCGCTGTCGCACAAGGCTTCTACAGACATTGAGTTTGAGAAGTCTTTACCGTATAAGGTTCTTGGCTTACGCTGGGACAGAGCCTGTGATAGTTTTCGGTTTGACGTCGCGACACCTGATGGTAAGTGCGCTAAACGCACTATGTTGTCCACAGTGGCTCGACTATGGGACATAATGGGTTTCGTAGCTCCCCCCATTTTCTACGCCAAGCTCTTAATAAAAGAGCTTTGGCTATCTAATTGCGAGTGGGATGACGCACCACCCGATCACATAGTTGCAGCTTGGAAGCAGTTTTGCGATGAGCTTCCCCTACTCAACCAAATAAATATACCGCGTCATCTAGGATTGGTCGATGGTTGCACTGTAAATTTAATAGGTTTCGCTGATGCTAGTGAACGCGCTTACGGAGGAGTCGTGTATGTACAGGTATGTATTGGTTCTAACTACGCTGTTCAGCTGGTTTGTGCTAAGTCTAGAGTCTCACTGGTTAAAACTATTTCGGTTGCGAGGCTGGAATTATGCGCGGCCCTTCTGTTGTCTCAACTACTTCGCAGAGTTCAAGACACAGTTTCGTCTCACTATCCCATTAAGGGAATATACGCGTGTACGGACTCCAAGGTGGGCCTCTCTTGGATTCGTTCCTCTCCGCACCGCTGGCATACCTTTGTCACAAACCGCGTTACTAAGATAATTGAATTCATCGCCCCCGCTTGTTTTAATCACGTCGCAGGTACTGAAAATCCTGCCGATTGCCTGTCTCGCGGTATTACTCCTGGTAAGCTTCTAGATCATTCATTGTGGCATCATGGACCCACCTGGATTTCCCATGATCCGTCGGAGTGGCCCATTGAACCCTTTGACCACGATACGGAGAACGAAGAAGTACCCGAGCGGAAATCTATGTCTCACCCCGTAGTCTTGGAAATTGTGGAATCCCCACTATACACACTCGCACTACGCATGTCGTCGTGGTCTAAATTACTACGCGCCATCGTTTATTTCTATAGGTTTCTTAGGTTTATTATTAGTGTTTTACCTAACGGGACTTTTATTTCAAGTTCCGATCTTGAATTTGCGGAGTATAGATTATTACGAGCCATACAGACGGTTTACTTTAGTAAAGATATTGAAAATTTGAAAAATAATAAGTCTTGTTCTCCCGCGCTTCTTAAACTTAAGCCGTTCCTTGATCAGCACGGCGTAATACGCGTTGGTGGTCGTCTGTCGAGTTCGGACGAACCGTACAACTATAAGCATCCTTATATTCTACCGCGTCATGATCATGTAGTAGATCTTCTTGTTGATTTTTATCACAAGAAGCATCTCCATGCTGGTCCAGAGTTGCTTATGTCCTTACTCCGGCATAAATATTGGATCTTTGCTGCGCGGCGAACAATTCGCCACAGGATACATAAATGTAACGCTTGTTTTAAATTTCGCCCACTGCCAACGCAGTGAGGTTTAGCTAAGGCTGGATCTCCTTTAGTTTAGGCACCTAGGTACCGCTGTACCGCTGTCTTAGTCTATGGATAGGTTATGCGATAATGGATACACCTAACATAGCTAAATTATTATTATTTTTATATTCTTTTAAAGGCAACCCTTTGAGGCCGGGGGGAAATGGTAGCGCCATCTAGGAGCGTCGAACGCCACTATGAATGGCATCTCATAATATCGATAAGCAGTATTCCACCCCTCCTTCCCTCTCCGACGCTAACCGAAGAAATACGAAGATACGCGAAGGAGTACATTGCAACGGTGCGCGTGGAGAGTGTGTGTGCAATGGCCGACAGCGCGTGTGTTATTTAGACTTTTCCGCTATTAATTACCACACACGAAAGTGAGATATTCCTATAGGAACGTGATAAGAATTCTGGAAAGACTAAAGTGTTGTGAACAGAAGAAAGAGACGAAGACTCCAGCTGCAGATGCCCGCACAGAAGCTGGTTCGGTAGCGTATCTTTCCTATCAGCCTTCCACTTTCATTTAATTATTACTGCATATTAACCTGGCGACGCCAGATACCTCCTGAAATACAGTCCACAAAAATATTGAAGAGAAATTATTCGCTTACGCCAGACAAAAGGTGGCCCGCGTGGCCAGGGGTATTATTAGTTTGACGTGTCTCTTTGTGTGTGTGTCTGTCCGTGGCATCGTAGTTCCGATACGAATGTACCGATTTTAATCTACTTTTATTTTAGCTTATGCTCGATTATGTCAGCTTAGAAAGCTGACATAATCGAGAGTGTTCTTAGCTATAATTCATCATCATCAGCTCGCTGATTGCTTTACAATTCGGGGGTGATATATTTTTTATATATAACCCCATTAATATATCGTAACCGGAAAACGTAGCTCTAATGTCGACGATATAAGAGCATTTGATAGTGTAGCTAGTGACAAACAATTTTTGAGAAGCCGCCTTTAAAGTAAAAAAAAATAAATCTTCGAAAGCATGTGAAGTCTGCCAGCCCGCAGTTGGCTTTTGTGCTGGATTACAGTCGAGGAAAGGCTAGGGCTATAGGGTCCTTACCACGACGCGACGTCTAAATATATAGCAGTATTATTTTAACATTACTTTTGAATTTCATATAAACAAACATGATCTCTATTTATTTAGACAAAATATATATTTTTAGTTTGCGCGAAATCTAAAAGTAATGTTAAAAGTAAAACTGCTATATTCATGCTTAATGAGATTTTAATAACGAAAACATTTTTGTGGATCCACAAAATTGTGCCGCTTGCGTGGGAACTCAGTTTCGATGGGTCTAGCTATTTGCATATGGAACACTAGCTGTTGCCCGTGGCTCCGCTCACGTAAATACAGTATCCCACGGGAACACTGTATTTTTTTTGATAAAAAGTATCCTATGTTTTAATCCAGAGCCTAAACTACTACCACACCAAATTTCATCGAAATCCGTTCAGTAGTTTTTGCGTAAAAGAGTAACAAGCATCCATTCATCCTATACATCCATTCATTCATGCATCCATCCATCCTCACAAACATTCACATTTATAATATATTAGTAGGATAGTACATATGTTATTGTTTGCTTTGTTATCATAGACGTATATATTATAGACTTAGGACTTAGGTTTGCATGCATCCACATTTCACAGTGCGTCGGCGATGAATTAATATACATTCATAGTGTGTCTAGTTCTACCCATTTTTCTGCATGTCTCAATTTATTCTGTTATTGTTTATTTTAAGGTATTACTGTTTTTTTTCTGTTTTTAACTATAGTTTTGAAATTTTTGTGTTTTACATTTAGGACTTTTTCGTGTGACTTGGATATACGTCATTTGTCAATGTCATGCATGTTTTTTTTTATCACAAAAGTAATTGGTATTGATGTAATGCTAAGTTGCCAGGGCACAAATAGATTTTCTTCTTTTTTTTATCGTTTCCCTTCTAAGTTCTTGGCCTGGCTCACATTTAACGCACACGTTGGCAATGTGTGCAAAAAAGCCATATTTAGATATAAGCAGCTTGCTAAGGCTGCCAGAGTAGGCTGGGGGCTTAACCCCCAGATAGTCAAGACAATATATATGGCCGTGATAGAGCCGACTATTCTGTATGCATCGGCAGCGTGGGCACCCACCGTGGAAAAGATGGGGTCCAGAAAAGGCTCAACTCCGTCCAACGGGGTTTTGCCCAGAAGATTTGCAGAGCATATCGGACCGTCTCCCTGAACTCTGCAATGCTGTTGGCTGGGATACTCCCTCTTGATCTCAGGATACTCGAAGCTCCGAGGCTCTATGAGATCAAGAAGGGGGTACCGCACCCGGCGTTGAAAGACAGGGAGGTGGAGCGAATGGCTCCAGCGATCGAGGACCCACATCCGGCAGAGCAGGTAGAGCTGAGGTTCGGGTTGGTAGACGAGGACTCGTATGCAGACGTGGTTAACAGCCACGTCCATAGGATCTATACGGACGGCAGCAAGATTGAGGGTCGAGTCGGAGCCGCACTCTCCGTATGGAAGGGTGAGGTCGAGACGAAGGCCGTCAAGCTTGCGTTGCCGCCGTATTGTACCGTCTACCAAGCCGAGCTTCTAGCGCTCCAGAGAGCAGTAAGTATAGCCTGCAAGAGTGGAATGGCGAAGGTCGGTATCCTTAGCGATTCCAGATCGGCTCTCCAGGCAGTCACCCTTAGTTCCCCTCATCCCCTGGCAGTGCAAACAAGGGAGGCCCTCCGAAAAGCTGCATCGCAGAGGCGGGAGGTCTCCCTGTTTTGGATTAAGGCGCACGCAGGGTTGAGAGGGAATGAGAGGGTTGACGAATTAGCCAAGGAGGCCGCGCTGCGATTGAAAAGGAAGCCTGACTACGATCTGTGTCCTGTTTCATTCGTCAAGCGTATCTTAAGAGAGGATACGGTTGAGGAATGGGACAGGAGATACGAAGTGGGAGGGACGGCCGGAACCACGAAGCTCTTTTTCCCAAGCGCTGCTGCTGCATACAAGATAGTCAACAAAATAGACATAACACACCACACTACACAGATACTGACTGGACACGGCGGGTTCGCCTTCTACTTGAACAGATTCAAGTTGAAGGAGGACCCGTCGTGTTCATGTCAGCCAGGAGTTGAGGAGACGGTTCCTCACCTGTTACTCGAGTGCCCGATTTTTGCTAGCAGTAGATATGATACTGAGCAAAAATTGGGCATATCGATGACGGGTGAGAATCTGCCTGCCATCCTGGGGGGAAAGAAGAGGGACATTTTCCTCTCTTTTTGTAAAAGAATTGTGTGTGCAACAAACAAGTAAAACTGTGATAAATTGGTGTGATAGTAGTTTAGGCTCTAGATTAAGATTTATTGTGATATTAGGATTAAGTTGAATGTGTGTGCCGTTGTTTTATCTAAATTGTGTTCTATATATTGGAACTATCACTGTTGATTTTATTTTATTTTATTTTATTTTATTGATTTTATTGTTTTATTGACATCTTAAATTTAATTTGTATTGTATATTAACGAAAAATTTTATTGGATTCCATTGTGTTTTACTGCGTTTCTAAACTGTACTAATATCTGTTGACTTTTTACCACTATAAAAAACAGACAAGTAGTCACAAGTTACTATGTAAGAAAAAATCAATTGTATATATAAAATAGTAAGTAAATAGCAGATATAAGAAAAATTGTATAAGAACTAGAACTAGATATAAGATATGTAAAAATAGGAAAAGAATGTAACAGAAATAGAATTAAAAAAGAACACAACAAGCCCTGATACTGTTAGGGGGGTGGAAATAATAATAAAAAATAAAAAAAAATAAAAAAAATAAAAAAAATACAGTAAATTATAATAATATTTACTATAGTATACACGTAATATAATTTATTTATATTAGGATTTATTATTTTTATATTATTAGGTACCTATTTTTATGTTATATTATTGTTATAATATATTTTATGTTATATTTGTCCAATTTTCTAACATTACTTATAATTAGACTATAAATATATAATTTATATATTATGTTACTTCATAACATAAAATTGTATTTTATCAGTTATGATAACAAAATCAATTGTACTATAAAAGTAGGTAAGTACTAAAAAAATAATAACTACTCCAAAACTTAGTGAGATTGATTTATAATGTTATATTGGTAGTTTTATGGCTTCAATCGATCACAATGTTAATAATGAGGATTTTTTTTCATGCTCTTCTTCGTCTGAAAATTTTCTCAGCCTGGATAGTGGTGATGGGATATTGAGTACTTTTTCCGCTCATGAACAGTTAGTAAGTTCCTTTTCCCGTTATCCTAATAACTTCAATATTGTAGATGTTAATGCTCAGAGTATACCGCGCCATTATCCTGATATTTTGGAAATGTTTAGCAATTCTCCTGTAGATGCTATTTTAGTGTCCGAATCCTGGCTTAAGCCCTCACTTTCGTCTGCTGCTTATGCTTTACCGGGGTAAAAGTTGATTCGAAATGATCGCTTGGGTAAAAGTGGTGATGGAGTTGCCATTTATCTGCGCGGTGACATCCTGTGTAAAATTATTACAGCCTCACCAAATCGATACTCTGGCTCAGTCGAATACTTGTGTGTTGAGGTCACCCTACATCACAAAAGAGTCTTGCTCTGTGTGGTCTATAGCCCGTCTATGCGTATAGATTATTTTAACACCTTGGAATCTCTGCTAGCCACACACAGCTCGAACTACGACTACACTTTGCTTGCGGGTGATTTTAATACTTGTCTCATAAAACCTGATTCCCGTTCCTTTAAACTCCGCTCTTTACTTTCGTCCCTCAACCTCAGCATCCTTCCGCTTTCAGCAACCCACCACGCTCCTAATTGCACTCCTTCTCTCTTAGATCTTCTCGTTACCTCGTCTCCCGATCTCATAGCTTCTCACGGCCAATTCCCCTCTAACCTTTCATATCACGATTTAGCTTTCATTTAAAATAAAGCCTCCCCGTCGAAAACCAATTAAGTCAACAAGTCAAGTATCAATTCCTGCGTAGTTTTAAGAACATAGATTTTGAGGCTCTTAAACGTGATCTGTCTAATACTAACTGGTATCCTGTCTACTCAGTCACGGATATTGACCTTAAGGTGACATTGCTAACTAATGTCCTAACCAACATTTTTGATAGACATAGACATAGAGATATACTCTTAGAAAAATCAAAGTCAAGCACGTTACGGCACCCTGGCTCTCGGAAAACATTATAACTATGATGGCCAAGTGCAACCGAGCCATGGGTCGATATAGGAAACGACCAATGGATGAAAATTTAGCGAAGTATAGGTATCTCCGGAATCGCTGCAGTCGTCTGTGTAGAGATGCTAAAAGACACCACATACACAATTCTATAAACCAATCTAACCCCTCCCAGATCTGGAAATTTCTTTCGACACTTGGCATTGGAAAATCTTCAGTCAGTTCTGACAGCACTGTGGACCTAAATGCACTCAACGCTCACTTCTCTTGTCCACCTGTAATCGTTGACCAGGTAACAAAAGCGCGCACCATTTCCCATCTCTCTTCCTCTTCCCTCCCTTCTTGTACCTCGTTTTCATTCGATCCTGTTACTGAGGACGATGTTAACAAGCATATTAAGGCTATAACATTTACTGCTATGGGCAATGATAACCTTAGTCACCGTATGATATACCTCGCCCTTTCTGAACTCTTGCCAGTTCTCACACATGTCTTCAATTATTCTTTGGCAACGAGTAGCTTTCCTTCAGCATGGAAACGTGCTGATGTTATTCCACTACCCAAAACATCTAATCCCTCTTCTTTATCCCATTACAAACCAATCTCCATATTATCATACCTTTCCAAAGTACTTGAACACATTGTCCACATGCAGCTTTCTCACTTTTTAACCTCTAATAATTTGCTTTCACCTTTTCAATCCGGTTTCCGTTCTGGTCACAGTACTGTTACAGCGCTGCTAAAAGTCACAGATGATCTACGCCTAGCCTTGGAAAATAAGTGTGTCTCCATCCTAGTGTTACTCGACTTTAGCAGTGCTTTCAATTCTGTAGACTTTGACATCTTCCTTTTTGTCTTTCGCTCCCTTAACATATCCTCCTCGGCCATAAACTGGTTCGATTCATATCTTCGGGAACGTTCGCAGCGAGTTCGCTCTGATGAGGCTACCTCAGACTGGTGTGATCTTGATGCGGTACCCCCGCATCAAGATCACACCAGTCTGAGGTGTTCTTTCTCCACTTCGGTTCTCAATTTTTATAAAGACTATGACCTTAATAATCAAATTTAACTTCCATCTTTACGCAGACGACCTGCAGATCTATCGCCATTCATATATTCATGAATTAAATTCTGCAGTTACCGATATCAACTCTGATCTACAACGAATAGCGAACTGGGCAAAGTCTTTCGGTCTGTTGCTCAATCCTAGCAAATCGCAAGCTATGATCATAGGTAGCAGATACATGACTCAACGCTTAGATAATGTGCCTAGAGTTATATATTATGGTACCATTATTAATTACACAGTCACTGCTAAAAACTTAGGTATAATTTTAGACAGTAATTTCTCCTGGGTACGTCAGGTGAGTGAAGTGAGCAGATTTTCAGCAGGTTCACTTATACAACACTTTACTCGCTGCACACGTTGAAGTGCCTCCAAAACTTTTTGCCTGTAAACACTAAAATTTTCCTTGTCCCTCATCTTCCCTATCCTTGACTATGCCGATTTCTGCTACTTAGACGCTACCGAGGAGCTGTTAACTAAACTGGAACGTTTACAGAATATCTGTATTTGTTTTGTGTTTGGTCTAAGAAAGTTAGACCATGTTTCAGCCTTTCGATCGAAACTCAAGTGGCTCGCTATCCGCCTTCGGCGCAACTCCCATATCCTCTGTTTACTCGACAACCTTTTGCATAATCCTTATTATTTATCTTCTTGATCGATTAAATTTTTCTCGACCCCTCGATATTCCTTGCAGGTCCACTGTGAGGAAAAATCTTTCTCTCCCCTCCCATCGCTTCTTCTTGCAACTTCTACTCCTACTCATTCACTGTTCATGCAGTTAGATTATGGAACTCTCACACCATTTGCGACAGTCCCAACATCGATGTATTTAAAAGACGCTTGAAAGAGCATTACCTCAAATCTGAATCCATATAGATACCGTTATTATGTATTATGTATACATAGTATTTATATATTATAGTTATAATAATATATTAGTATTTATATATATTAACTAGCTACAATTTTCAATTTATTTATTTAGCTTATTTACTATATTTTATTTTATTATAGATATAAATATTTGAATTATTATTTCAACAATAAATCTAGAAATAATATTGTGCACGTCCCAACTGCTATATTTCATCCCATTTCTTAGGGCTGCTGGAAGAAATTTCGAATTAGAAATAAGCAGTCCTTTGTGTCATCTTTCTTTGTTAATTGTATTGTCATAATTTTCTGTGTGTACAATAAATTGTTAAATAAAAAAAAAAAGTAGATAAATAGACGAGGCATGTTGAGGCAAAAACTGTCCCCGCTTTTGGAGTTTGTGGGACCATTTTGGCATTTGAGGTATGGTGAAAACCAAGATCGGGTAACTTTTGCTTGCATGAAGATTTGTTGTGTGAAATGTACGTCATAGCCTATCTTTAGTTATGAAATCTTTGTTTGTTGTTGAACATACAACATTTACATTAATACCTAGACTTTTTTTCTTGTAATTTATTTAGATACTAGCTGGTGCCCGTAACCTCGTTTGCGCAGAACTAACGGAAAGGGAACCCTATTTCTTAAACGGCACCCTAAGCTAAATAGGCTATGTTTAATGTCTCATGAGAAGCGGGCCAGTCGTTTCAGAGATTAGCCGAAACAAATAGACAGACAGACGGACAGGAAAAAATGTTGATAATTATTTTTTATTGTAAGTACCGTATCATGTACTTTCTGCATAAGTGAAAAGGTGTTAATTGAAAATTACAAACATACACTTCAATTTGTTTGTATTACCTACTTACCAACCTACTGTATACACCATAGTATTATGTAATATATTTATGTATCAACGTTAAAATATTACAATATTCTAAATGAAATTAATTAATTAAAAAAAATAAAAAACCCGACTGCGTAAAAACTGTAAAAAAGTGCGATTTTATATACAATATAATTTACAATATTCTAAATGAAATTAATTAATTAAAAAAATTAAAAAACCCGACTGCGTAAAAACTGTAAAAAAAGTGCGATTTTAACAGTCGGGACCCATTATTTTTATTAGGAAGACAGATTTTTATGGGTCTTGACTTAAAAACGCACTTGGCCTTCAGTTTTTACGCAGTCGGGTTTTTTGATTTTTAATTAATATATTTTATTTTTTTCTTTTTAGTTTTTGTTTGTCTTTGTTTTACCTCAAGACCATTTGCAGTCAACAGACCCGTAGCAATATCAGTTCTGGCAAGCCTTTATGTGAGAATCGTTACCAACCAACTTTAAATCGTTATAGATCCTAAACAGTAATTCTGATTGAAAACCGATAAGAGGAACTTTAAAATGTTTTTTAAATTCTTTTTCGACGATACCGTACTTGACATAGTTCGCCAATTTTCTTTTTTTCTTTTTCGCTATATGGCGTTCAAAATCGGCCATTTTCATTTTTCCAAATTTTCATGCTTCCTATGACATTTGCGCCGTAATGACGAATCAAACAACGTATCATTTATCAAAGTTGGCCTACGCGTTTGGTCTAAATAGTGCCACAAAGATACAAACATACATACATAAACTGACACTGACTGAGGGTAAACATTACCATCCTTTGCGTCGCGCAGTCGGGTAAAAAATAACTAAGCACTGTTTTGGAGACCTTGGCAAGACATTTTTTAATGTCTAATACTAACCAGTGTACTCATATATTTTTTTGTAATTGTGTTATTGTTGTTGTGTTGATTGTGTATGGACTACATTGTCTGAAATTAAGAGCTTATTATTATTATTATAAAACCTACTATAGTCTCGGCTATTTGCTGGATGAATGACTCAGGTACGGGCTTTTGCCAAGTATCCTGATTCATGATAAGAAGAGTTAAGTTTGAGGTGTAGTGAAAAATGATAATGGATTGAGGAAATGACGAGCTATGGAACAGGTATCAATGGCAGTAGATTTCGGCATTTGTATGTATGTATTTTTATAAAGATCTAATGTTTTAAGTGCAGCAATTAGGTTTTTGGGGATGAGGCCGGTTGAGGAGATGATAATAGCGACTATTTTAAGAGTATTTTGACGCTACATCTGCTTGATTTCAGCTGCGAGAGGAATGTATTTCTGATTTTTTTTATTGTGTTTTTGTTTCAGGTTGTTGCTGTTCGGGACCGCGATGTCTATGAGATATGTTGTCTTTTCTGGTTTTATAGTAAGGGTTATGTCAGTTCTATTGCTTAGAATGGTGTGGTCTGTAACAATGTCGCGATCCCAGTAGAGTTTTGCAGTGTTATTTTCTTTTTGTATTTATAATAAGGTAACAAGGAGTAATTGGTGTATATGCTTGACTACGTTGTCATGACGGTGTGTGCATTCTTTACTGGCTAGAGCGCTACATTGTCCAGTGATATGGTCAATGGTTTCAGTAGTTTGATGGAATAATCTGTATTTGTCAGTTTCTATATTTTATTTAAGAATATATTTAGAGTAGTTACGCGTTATGATTATTTGATCCTGTATTGCTATGAGGAAGTCTGTCTCACTATATATATTGCCTTTTGTTAGCCACATGAACACTTCTAGACCATATAGTCTTGTTGTAACTGATTATTCGCAATTGAGTTATGTTTTTGAAACATAACTCAATTGCGAATAACAACAAAGCAAATGTACACACTCCAATAGATGGCGCTCTAGGGCTTAAAATCCCCAACAAAACTGCATATACTCAAGCCAACTCTTTACCGCAGTATAAAAACTTCCACACAATCTTACCATCTCAAGGAGAACGCTCAATTTTCATTCTGGGAGACGAATCAGTTCGTGGCCTTTCAGCAGATTTAATGAACTCAAAGCTATGAAATGACTCATATAGAATCACATCGATGGTCAAACCAGGAGCCCCATGTGACCACTTGTTTAGTTGCTGTAACGCTATTCATACAAATATAAAGAAAGACGACATCTTAATATTAGGACTAGGCTCTAACGATCAAAATGCTTTCCATTTATATGCAATGTTATGCAATATTCTATTTAAATTTCACAATAACAAAATATTTTTGCTCAATGTAAAATCTAACAAATTCATAGATACAAGGGTGATGAATTACCAACTTAAAAGATTAAGTAACTCTTATAAAAATTGCACTTTTATTGATATTTATAATTATGAATCATTCTATCTAAGTAAAACTAGAAATGTTGACAAAAAATACATAAACGCTCTTATTCTTAAGTTAAATATAGAAATTAACTCAATTGATTACATAAATACCTACATTAATAATAAGTTTTATCTAAAAAGCAATAAAAAACCAATAAATAATAATTTAACTAATGACGAGCCAAAAATTAACCTAAGATATGTCAGTAAAAAAAGTGGAGCCATTCCTTTTTATTTCAAGAAAATTGAAAATAAAAATTTAAGCAAAGAAAATAATTATTTTCGTCAGCGATAAACACACTACCGTTACGCTCTTACATCAGAATATCGCTGGCATATTAAATAAAAAGGATATATTTGAAGTGTGCCTACAAGACTTATGTAAAAACTTTAACTCAATCGATATTATCTGCTTAACGGAGTCATTTGTTAAATATGGATGTGAGTCAAATTTAAAACTACAAAACTACAAATAAGCTGCCAATTTTTCTCGATTCAGTCAAAGACGAGGAGGGTCCTGCATATTAGTGCATTCAACCTTTGGTATATAGTTTTGAATATTGTGCGACTAACATTTCAACTTTTGACATAGTAGTGGTATGTATTTATAGAACTCCAAACTCAAATGTAAATATATTTTTAAATAAGCTTAAAAATCTTTTAATTCAGCTAAATAAGAAAAAAGTTAAAAAAACTATACTATGTGGAGACTGGAACATAGATCTATTAAAAGACACTACATCCACAAGAGATCTACTTGCCTTACTTTACAACTATAACTTTAAAAGTCATATCACTAATCCTACGCGCAGTAATTACGCGCAGCGCAGTGTATTGACCACATTTTCAGCAATATAATGGACACTAATATAAAATCTAATATTCACTATCTCGGCCTTTCCGATCACGAAACTACTCAAAGTGTGTCTTTTGAATGTAACATCTCGCCAAATAATTATATAAATAACATTAATTATAACTACGTGATAGAAAGAAAAAGAGACTATTACAAAGAAAACATAGCAAAATTTATAGAATGCATCAATTCCTTAACATTTTATGGTGTCTTAAATGAACAAAACGCTAGCAAAGCATTTTCTAATTTTTATGAAATATTTCGCCTATTCTATTATCTTTGTTTTCCAATTATTACCGTTAAAAACTCGCTAAACGTAAAAATCAGTGGCTAACAAAAGGTCTCAAAAAATCTTGCGTTAAAAAAAGAATATACTACTTAAACTACCGACAAGGGTCAGTCACTAAACACTTAAGCAAACAGAAATATAAATTATACTCGAAAATTTTAAATAAATGTATCTTACAATAAAAAAAATCAGTAACATTAAATACATGCTAAATGCAAAGAATTTAGCCAAGGCAACATGGGACATTATAAAAAAATATACAAATAATAATTCTGCAGGATGTGAATCCTCTGACATTACTCAAATTCGAAACCTAGAAAATAATACTATATTGACTAATCCTAAAGACATTGCCGACACGTTTAACTCTTTTTTTATTGACATGACAAAGAATTGCAATTTAAATAATTCCATTAATAAAAATAATCAATTATTACACAATAAATCAAAAAATTACATTGAAAATAAAAACAAAAATATAATTAATTTTAATGATAAAACAATATTTCTTACACCTATCACGGAAGCACAAGCCTGCAAGATTATCAGTGAATTAAAAAATACAAATTCTTCAGGATTTGACGATATAAAAACTGACATAATAAAAAAATGTAAAACTAAAATTTGCAAACCATTGACTCGTATTATTAATTTAACCATGACCCAAGGAATTTTTCCAGAGGAGTTAAAGTTCTCCATAGTTAAACCTGTCTTCAAAAAAGGAGACAGAACTAACCCCAATAACTATAGACCGATTACTTTAATACCCATAATCGCTAAGATTTTTGAAAAAGTAATGTTTGACAAAATATATAACTTCTTAGAGAAGAGTAAAATATTAAAGGAAGAGCAGTTTGGTTTCAAAAAGAAAACATCTACAGTTCACGCCTGTTTCTCACTAATAAAAACCATAACAGAGTGTCATAACTCAAAGACTCCTCTTGTGGCATTATTTTTGGATATGACAAAAGCGTTCGACTTTGTCTCGCATAAAACTCTATTAAATAAATTGCACGCATTAGGCATACGAGGTGTAGCACTTGAATGGATAAGAAGTTACTTGGCTAATAGGCATCCGTGCGTGGAAATAACAACTACCAAGAAAAGAATAAGAACTGTTTATAGATCTGTTACATATTGACAAAAGTAAGTGTCAATGTCATTTTTGACATTGCCAGATGTCATGAAGTAAAGCCTATTTAGTTAGATTATTTCAGTTGGCCAAAAGGCTATAAATAGTGTAGATGTAGGTATATTGTTATGTTAGGCATATACCTCATATGTAATACGTAGTCAGTTTTAAGCACCAATAAAGGAGAATATAATAATTGTTGCTGTATTATTATCATCACCACTCAGACACACATCAGGACTTACAATCAAGAGGTCGAAGCCCGCTACATGGTGTCAGAAAAAGAAGTAAATAATAAGTTGTCAAGAAAACGAAAATCATGAACGCAAAAGGGGGTACATCGAAAACTCCGGAAGCTTCGAGACAATCTGAGTGTGGGAACTTAACAATGGCAGGAAACGGAGTGCAGAAGCTTGAGATCTCTACAGAAATTATCAACAATAATGCTGAAAATTTCAAGAAATGGACCCAGTCATTCGAAATATTCCTACTGGCGTCAGGCATGGAGAAGACGGAAGACAAAAGAAAAATTGCAATCATGCTGCATTCCATGGGAGATAAGGGCCTAAATATCTACAATTCCTTCAATTTGGACCTAAGCACTGCTACATTCCAAGAAGTCAAGGAAAAATTCGTCGAGTATTTTGAACCCAAAAAGAATTTGACCGTGGCGCGGCACAAATTCTTTACGTTGAAACAACATGTGAACGAATCCTTGGAAAATTTTCTAATGGAATTAGAAAACGCAAGTCATGCCTGTGAGTTTGGTTTGCTACGCGATTCCCTTGTAAAGGACATTTTCATTGCTAATATGGCCACAAACTTCTCGCAGTTTCGTCAAAAGCTCCTACAAGGGCAAGATTTATCCCTAGAAAGAGCCAAACTCCTCTGTAGAACACTCACGATGGCGCAGAAAAGTGAAGAATCAATCAATGCAGCAGATGGAAAAGAAGAAGCCACAGTATACAAGCTACACAAAAATCGTCGGACCCGTTTCCCCCCACACCAGAAGAGAAAAAACTCAAGATCCCCATCACGCCAAGGTCACCCAAGGTCAGCTACACCTGGATCCAGAACATCGTCGTGTGTAAAGTGCAACACATCGCATGGTCGCCGCAACTGTCCAGCATGGAAATACAGATGCAGGTCATGTTTTAAATATGGACATTTTACTCATCTATGTTTTAAGAAAAATAATGTCAGGACTATTGGTTCTGGGGTAGGTAGCATAAATCTCGATGATGAATCAAGCCCCAAAGGTGCTGAGGCTGAGAGATTTACAATAGGGGCATTATTCAACATTAAAAACATAAAGTCACAAAATGCTAGTACAAATTTGATTAACACAAACAAAACCTGGCATTATTCTCTTAAAATAAACAACAAAAATGTAGATTGCCTAATTGACACTGGAGCAGACATAAATGTGATGTCTTATCAAGTATTTAAAGAATTGAATCTTAAATTTGACAAACAGAGTAAAGAAATGTGTAAAAAATATAATATCTTTGCCTACAGTGGGCACAGAATTCCGATAATTTCAGTGTCAAACATTTGTTGTTTAGTAGAAAACCAAACAAAACCAGAAAACATTACTTTTGTTGTAACTAAATTAAATTGTCCAACTGTGATTGGTTTACCCACTTGTATAAAGCTAAATTTAATAACAAAAAACTTTCATATAAAGAATGAAAATGTCAAAAATGTTGAGCAAAATGTATATAATATATATCAAAAAACTTGTGACAAAATTGTGACCAGATATAATGATGTGTTTCAGGGTCTAGGCTGCCTCCCATACGAACACAGCATCGTGCTAAAGAAGGATGCTATTCCGTGCGTTGACCCCCCTAGAAAGGTACCCTTCGCGTTGGTTGAACCGTTAAGGAAAGAGCTTCAACTCATGGAAAACATGGGAGTCATACGGAAGGTGAACAAACCTACTCTCTGGGTGAGTAGTTTAGTTATAGCCATGAAAAAGAATGGTGGATTGAGAATTTGCTTAGATCCTAGAAATTTAAATAAAAATTTATTGAGATGTCATTATCCAATTAAAAATATAGACGAAGTCAGGTCTAAATTGTCCAAAGCCTCTTATTTTTCACATTTAGATGCGTTTTCTGGGTTTTATAATATAAAATTAACTAAAGAAAGTAGTGATCTATGTACATTTCAAACTCCCTTTGGCAGATACAAATTTTTAAGATTACCTTTTGGAATAAACACGGCTACAGAAATTTTCTATAAAACCATGATAGATCTTTTCGGAGACATTGAAGGTATAATAATTTGGTGTGATGACATTTTAATATACGGTGAAACAATTGAAATACACAATAAAAGGTTAGAAATGTTTTTGGAAAGGGCTAGGCAAGTTAATTCAAAATTAAATAAAGCCAAGTGCTAGTTTCTTCTAGAAGAAATAGCATATTTGGGCTATATTTTTAGTAAAGAAGGTGTAAAAATTGATCCAGAGAAAGTTAAAGCCATAAAAGATATGCCCATACCTAAAAATATTAAAGATTTGCAGAGATTTCTAGGCATGATTAATTTTTTATCACCGTTTATAGAAAATCTAGCAGAGAAAACTAATACCTTAAGAAATTTGTTAAAAAAAGATATATTATGGTTATGGGATGAAAATTGTCAAAAGTGCTTTGATTTGTTAAAAGAAGTCGTATCTAAAGCACCTGTGTTAACTAATTATAATTGCAACTTACCTGTGATTTTGTCGGTAGATTCATCAAAGAATGCACTGGGAGCGGTATTGATGCAAAACAAACGACCCATTGCATATAGTTCAATAACACTTACCTCCTCTCAACAAAACTACGCTCAGATTGAAAAGGAATTGTTTGCCATAGAATTTGGATGTAATAAATTTCACCAATATATTTATGGCAGTAAAACAACTGTTCATACTGATCACAAACCTTTAATTTACCTTTTTAAAAAACCTCTTCATGAAGTACCTGCTAGACTACAAAGAATGATGTTATCGTTGCAGGGTTACGACCTAGAAGTGGTTTATGTACCTGGTAAATATATGTATATAGCAGATACTTTGTCAAGAGCCTCACTTAGTGATACATACATACCTCAGTATGAACAAGACTTACAATATCATGTAAATTAAATATTTTCTAATCTCTCAGTGAGTAAGCCATATTTAGAATTAATATTATTAGAAAGTAAAAATGATGAATTTTTAAATCTGCTCAATTCTTATATTCAGAATGGTTGGCCAAGAAGCAAAGACAAAGTAAGCTGTCTTGTGAAACCATATTGGAACATTCAAAATGAAATACATATAATGAACGGCTTAATATTTAAAGGCAATAGGCTTATTGTTCCAAAATCCTTGCAAAGACAGATTTTAGATAAAATACACTGTGGGCATTTAGGTATTAATAAGACACTCAGCATAGCTAGAGAAACAGTTTATTGGCCAAATATTAATACGGATATTAAAAACCTAATTGATCAATGTTCGGCGTGTGCAAAATTCATGGCAAACATACCCAAGGAACCGTTAAAATGCCATGAGATATCTTATCTTCCGTGGGAGAAGGTAGGTATAGATTTATTATATTTTGATGGAGAAAATTTCCTTGTCTGCATGGATTCTTATTCCAAGTACATAGAGCTAGCTTATTTGCATAAGAATTACACTGTCGATAACGTTGTTAAAAACCTCAAATCCTTCTTTGCTCGACATGGTATCCCGAAAAAATTAATATCTGACAATGGTCCACCATTTAACTCTTGCAAATTCAAGCCTTTTCTTGTTGATTGGGATGTAGAACACATTACTACCAGTCCTTATTGGTCCAGGTCTAATGGCCAGGCTGAAAGTGGAGTTAAAATTGTCAAAAACATATTAAGAAAATGCAAGGAAGATGGCTCGGATATACATTTGGCGTTACTACACTACCGCAACGCTGCTAAGGGAGATTTTCCCAGTCCGGCCGCATTATTATTGTCTAGAAACTTGCGAGTAAATTTACCAATTCTAAACAGAAAACTCAGACCAAAAGTTGTGAAATTTTCGACGTTTGAAAGATGTCATAATCAAAGCAGAGACAGAATGTCTTTTTATTTTGACAGGAATGCGAAGTATACATCCTATTTGTTTCAGCCTGGAGATGACATTTATTTCAAAAAAAATCCTAAATCTTTTTGGTCTCCGGGAATAATTAAAGAGAAATTAGGTTGTGGTAGATCATATTATGTAGTGGATCCAAATGGTGTTGTGTATAGGAGGAATAGGGGACACATTAGACCTAGAAAAAAGAATTTAAAAAATACAAATCCTCCACCTTCTTTTTATGGCAACGGCAGCAATGACGATATGCCTCCCATTCAGGACAGTATAGATCCCATGAGTTCGGCACAGCTCGGAGACGGTCCTGTTCAAAATTGCATTATCGATGATAACTGTGTTCCTATGGGAAGTCTAGAAAATACCGGTTACGTAACCAGGTCTGGTAGAAGTGTGAGACGTCCTAAATTGTACATACATGAGAAATTTGAGTAGATAAGTAATGTACTGTTATTAGCTATGTAAGTTACTTAATACTAATATTAGTTTGCTTTCTTTTTTCTTGAAAAGGGAGATGTTACATATTGACAAAAGTAAGTGTCAATGTCATTTTTGACATTGCCAGATATCATGAAGTAAAGCCTATTTAGTTAGATTATTTCAGTTGCCCAAAAAGCTATAAATAGTGTAGACGTAGGTATATTGTTATGTTAGGCATATACCTCATATGTAATACGTAGTCAGTGTTAAGCACCAATAAAGGAGAATATAATAATTGTTGCTGTATTATTATCATCACCACTCAGACACACATCAGGACTTACAATCAAGAGGTCGAAGCCCGCTACAAGATCTATTTTAAAAATAAATGCTGTAGGTGTGCCACAAGGCACTCTCCTTGGTCCTTTGTTATTTTTGGACTACATAAATGATTTGCCAGATGAAATCGAACATGAGACTATTTTATTTGCGGATGATACAACTATTCTTATAAGGGGAACTAATGAAAATGATATGAAAAGCGAAGTAACTAAAACTTTAGAATGTGCATCAAATTGGCTAAAACAAAACAACTTATAAATGAATTTAAGCAAAACAAAATTAGTTCACTTCCAAACTCGTAAACAAAACACAAACTGTAAATTAAAAGTAAATTTTAATGACGTTGAAATACAAGAAACAGAATCGACTGAATTTTTAGGCCTAACTGTAGACTATTTATGCACATGGAATGGACATATCGATAAAATTTGTATTAAATTGGAAAAGTATATGTTCGTGTTATTCAATCTAAAAAACACAATGTCTGTTCAAGCAGCCATCATAGCGTATCATGGGTATGTATGGGTATGTTGCCTGATACCTGATGCCTCTGTTCTTCGCTATGGTCTTGTTATATGGGGCAACACCGTAGATATGCACAGAGTCTTCAAAATACAAAAGAAATATATCAGATGTATATCGAGCGCTAAATATTTTGAGACCTGTAAGCCGTTATTCAAAAAATTCAAAATACTTCCACTACCTTGTCAGTATATTTTTGACGTTTGTGTTTTTGTACATAAAAATCTAGATCGCTTCTTTACTAAAAAAATTAACATAGCGACAAAAAGTAGTAGAGATAAACATAAACTTGTTATACCTAACCAAAGACTCAACATTTGTAGTAAAAACGCGTATTGTATGGCAGTTCGGATCTATAACAAATTACCTAACTACTTTAAAGAACTGACTATAAAACAATATAAAGATAAACTATTCATCTGGCTCCTTAACAAAATGTATTACTCAGTAAATGAATTCTTTGATGATAAAAATATTATGAATGAATGAATTTATTTAAACAAATTAATACACTATATTGTAATGTAACGAATGAATCAGTGTCGACATTTCTATGTAATAAATCTTCTGACTTGGTAATACATTTACCATAAAAAGCTTGATCTTTATAATAAATATTTTGCACACTATAAAAGTAGTAGAATATGTGGAAAATGTAAATAACTAACAACTTATTGTACCATATTCCTGCAAATAAATGATTTTTGATTTTTTTTTGATTTAATGTGGGAATTTACCATGTAGTGCTTTACCTCTCCATTTTATTATTTTATCGTTGTCTTTTAATATTTTTTTCGTGGATCAAATGTAGTGATTGTAGTGTAGATTTTTGATATCTATTATTATTGTTGACAAAATGTTGTAATAATTTAACGACCTCTGTGGCTCACTGATTAGCGCGTTGGCGCTAAAGCCGGAGGTCGCGGGTTCGAATCCCGCCAGGAAACAAAAAAAAAAGATTTCTGGATTCCTGGGTCATGAATGTGTATTAAATATGTGTATTATATAATAAAAATCTTAAATATAAGTATAGAATAAAAGTATTAAATTTATTTCCGTTGTCTGGTATCCGTAACACAACTCTTTCGAGAACTTATCACGGGACCAGATTGACGTGGTGTGAAAGCGTCCAAGATATTATTATATTACATATAATATCACACAACTTTTTTATACACTTTTCCACTGTATTTAGGTTTTTACAATAATTAATATATAAACCGGTTTATACATATATTAATCTAAATCTAAACAAGAAGAAAATTATCACAACAAAAACTATGCGTTTTTGTTGTGATAATTTTCTTCTAGTCTTCTTGCGAAATTATTACGTCTGCTGAATCATTACTATTATTGTCTATTTTAATTATTAGTGTGTGTTTCAGCACGTTGTATTGTTGTTAGAGAATTTGATTTGTTTGATCTTTGTTCACTTCTACTATTTGTTACGGAATTTTCGGCCTAATTTTTTATAACATTATCTAATAATTTCGTAGGATATGATTTTACGGGAAGTTGTACTACGTGCTTGGTTAGAAAGTGTGGCATCTGTTAATTTGTTAACTTTATTACTGTTTGGATTTCATTCCTTAAAAAGATTTTCTAGTTGTTTAATGAAACTTAATCCTAATCATTTAGCTTTAAAGTAGCAGAATATAAGCTCCCTGTACTGTACTGTATTGCACTGTACTGTACTGCACTGCACTGCACTGTACTGTACTGTACTGTACTGTGTACACGACGTATTGGCATTCAATCTCAATTTTCTCAAAAAGTATTTAAAAACTCATGTCTATATTTATACCAATCATTTAATCATAAATATGATAGAGAATTAATTTTAGTCATAATCAAAATAAATAGAAGAACAAATAAGGCTTTTTAAACTTTTACTCTGGTTACCTATGATGTTTACAAATGATTTTGCTAAGAAATGTTATTTTGTACAGTTAGAATTTTAATTTTATGAAGATTTACAATAAAAATAAATTGAAAACAATAAAATTATAGTAAAATGTTTTTTTTTATTATTCTGTGCTTCTTCTCTTGCTCGGATAACTACTAGTTTTCTACTATTCATAAACTCTATGAAATTGGCGAATTGTTGTACTGGCCACTATGATCTCGAATATATCTTCTTTGGCTAGGAATTTCAAATTCAAATTTATACCGCTATTTACTCATGCATTTGTATTTCGAAACCCGTAATTCATTTGTTTTTTCCTCTTTTGGTTTTTTCTTTGCGTCACTCTGTTTACAAAATGGAAAACTTGAAATATCGTATTATTTTCGAGTACTAGTTCCACCGTGGCACCAGTGCTGCAGAAACGGCTCGAAGGATTAATGATTTGTATGGCGGCGGTGTCGCAAAAGAAAATACAGTGCATTTTTGGTTCCAACGTTTTAGTTCTGGAAATTTCGACCTGCAGAACAAGCCCCGTGGACAGCCGGAGAGCAAAGTTGATAATGAAGAATTGAAGGCTATTGTGGAAGCGGATCCATCGCAAACCACGTCTGAATTAGCTGCAGGCTGCGGTGTTAGCGACAAAACTGTTTTAATCCACTTGAAGCAAATTGGGAAGTTGAAAAAGCTTGAAAGGTGGGTACCTCATGAATTGAGTGCAGCAAACCGACAAACGCGCGTCGACTGCTGCGTTACATTACTCAACCGGCACAATACGAGTAATTAAGGGATTTTAAATCGAATCATTACCTGTGATGAAAAGTGGATCCTGTACGATAATAGCAAACGCTCATCGCTGAACCCTGGCAAACTAGATAAAGCGAAAATTGACTCAAAAAAAGTTCTCAAAAATTGACTCACAAGTGAGCGCTTAGTGGACTAGTGCCGGTGTCGTTCACTACAGCTTTCTTAAATCTGGCCAGGCCACGATTACGGCAGATGTCTATTGCCAGCAACTGCAAATCATGATGGAAAAGCTATCTGCTAAACAACCGAGGGTGGTCATTCGCTCTAGGCCACTGCTGCTTCAGGACAACTCTAGACCTCACGCTGCACAACAAGATGGCTACCAAAAAAGAGGAGCTTCAATTAGAATTTCTAAGACATCCACCGTACTCCTCGGACCTTGCTACAACAGATTACCATTTTTTTTCAAAATTTGGATAACTTCTTGCCAGGGAAAAAATTCTACTCCGATGGGGCAGTCCAAAGCGACTTCAAAGATTTTATAGATTCCTGTCCGAATGGTTTTTTTAGTAAAGGAATCAATGAACTATCTATGAGATGGCAAAAGTGCATAGATAGCAATGGTATATACTTTGATGAAATAATATATGTTTAAAAAAATCGACTTTATGTTCCTCTTGTACAAAACGCTAATTCCATATGTGTGTAATGACTTTACTGTGTCCATAAGCCACAGTTTTTTAAAAAGCCATAAGTTGGACGCAACACACGGTAGGTTAGGCGAATAGATCACTGATTTTGATAACGCATTTTAACAATATCAACGCGTTGTTGAAGCGTGCAGTTTTCGATAGTAAATAATTGTCATGACTTAATGTCAAAAAATATATTCATGGAAAATATGAAAGCTATAGTTTTACCAGTATATAGTAGTGAAATGTCGAAGTTTGAGTGCCCCTATTGAAAAACTCTTTTATTACATATTATGTCATAGTCGAACCTCGAAGCTCAGGCGGTCCTAAGTTTGACATGTCAATGCTGAGGTCTGATTAGACGTCTTAGTCAAAGCCTAAATAATTGAACTTTGACTCGAGTCTGCCAGTCACTTCTAAGATCGACTAGGCAAAGCCCGAAATATATATACTTATTTACTTTCAAGGCTTGGCTGAAAAGGTAGGAACGTCTAGTTTTGACTTAAATACTTCAAGTCAAAGGACGAAATTGGAATTTATTTGGGGATTTGCTTAAATCTAGGACAAAGTAGTCATTCCCGGAAGAGATTGCATAACGACCTTTGATTGTAACACATACAAGTCAATCATAGCGTTAACGAATTCAAGAATATAACTGCACGGTACGAGGCAATTGGCCGTGAAATTAACTTCGTTTTTACTCAATTAATAACAAGGCAGGATATACACCTGATGAGGAAATTGTGTTGAAAGTTGAAACGTAGAACAATTATATATTTTCGTTACTAATACCAGTTGTAAAATAATATTAACAATTTTATAATATAAACTAATTAGATCATAAACTTTCTATTATATTTAATTAGCTGTATCTTCACGGAGGGTGATCGCCTAGTACTGACAGCAAATAAAGTAGCTGGTAATGCTGGCATTGATGACAATTATAATGTACAAGTATCATAATATTATATGTTGGAACACTTATTGACACAGGGATGTGGATTGTGTGGTTATAGATAAAAAAAATAAGTAAAAATATCGTTGCAGACCGTATTTATTTGCAATTATAAAACATATCAACACGTAAATAAAAGTACGAGACCGTGACGAGACTCGCAGTGCAGACGTTGTGTTTGCCTCGTGCTTGAGAAAATGGATCAAGTCACTTTTACTATCAACGGCATTAAACATTCAGGTAAAATATTAAGAACAGAATGAAATTGGGTTGATTTATAAAAAAAAATTTTTTGAAGTGATATAAAAGTTACGAATCAAATACATTTTAGTTGGTAATGAGGTGTCATCAACTACAACTCTTCTGGATTATATCCGAAAGGTCGCCGAATTACGAGGCACCAAGTATATGTGCAAGGAAGCCGGGTGTGGAGCTTGTGTTGTGAGCTACTCCAGACCATCAGATGACGCGGCTTTTGGAAGACACATCGTACAAGGAGTGAATTCTGTTAGTTGAGTTTTATATTGAAAGTAATATTATTATGTACCACCATTCGATTCTTTCGCTCAACTATGCTTTTCTTTTTGGTGATTCTTTTCCTCTAGTGTATGGTATCAATAACTTCATGCCAAGACTGGGAGATCAGCACAATAGAGCACATCGGGAACCGGCTGCAGGGGTACCACCCGTTGCAGGTCACCCTCGCCAAAGACAACGGCACGCAGTGCGGCTACTGTAGTCCCGGGTGGGTCATGGCCATGTACAGGTAATTTTGTATTATTATAAATAAAATTACTAAAACTAAAACCGTCTTAATGTTCTGAATAAAGAAATAAAAATATTACCAACAGCTTGTTAAAAACCAAACCGCGGACGATGATAGAAGTGGAAAGAGATCTTTCAAGCAATACCTGTCGATGTACAGGCTACAGGCCTATCTTAGACGCATTCAAAAAATTTGCTACGGATGCCCCACCTAATGAATCAATTGATATAGAAGATTTAGTACTTTGTCACAAAAATAATGGAATAAAGAAATGTCCAAGAAAAAGTATTGACGGTGAGGATTGGTATTTAGTGTCTAAAGAAGAAGTTCCAAGTAAAATGATACATTTAGAACTACACGATCATAGAATTTGGTACAGGGTTGAAATGATAAATGACATTTTTAACATATTTATGAAAGAAGGAACCGACTCCTACATGCTGATTAACGGAAATACTGGAAAAGGTAATGCTAACAAACCTTACAACTAGGTTAAGTCTTAACAATTCGATACCTTGGGGCAGAAATGTCGTAAAAGCTAAAACTCTATTTTACAGGAGAAGCAAAAAACAATATTGATAAAAATTAATCTACACAAAAACTTATTTTCTTGTATGTATATTAACTCTTTTAAGTAATATAAGTTATTTTTTTATGTTCTTTACAATGGAATGGAATAAAATCATTACTATATTGTCAGTCTCTTAGTTTAGAAGTTAGCGTGGATTTACGATCAAATTTTTTTGTAATAATGGTTCATACACCTCATATTTCTTCCATAAAAAAACAGCCTCCGTGGTGTAGTGGTTAGAGCCTGGTTCTCGACTCGGAGGTCCTGGGTTCGATTCCCGCATTGGAACAACAAAAAATGTTGTTTCCGAGTTTGGTTAGGACATTGCAGGCTGATCACCTGATTGTCTGACAAGAAAGATGATCCATGCGCCGGATGGGCATGTAAAAAGTCGGACCTGCGCCTGATCTCTCGCCAGTCGTGTCGGTTATCCGTCCTACTGGGTTATGAAAGTAAAGGAAGAGAGAGTAGAGAGCGCTCATGTGTACTGCGCACACACTTGGGCACTATAAAATTACTCCTTCGTAACTGACAAAGTTGTTGTGGTGGTAGTGGTGGTGGTTATGGTGGTTATGGTGGTCTGTTTCATTGAAACCAGGCCGGTTTCAATGAAACCACTGGCCACCGGCACCGAAATTGGTGTAGGGAGTTATCATTATTATTTCTTTTAGGTGTTTCATTGTAATAAGTCGTAACTAGAAGTATGTCGTTGTCAAGCTTATCGACCACGATCAGAAATTAAGTAAGTCGTAAAATCACTAAAACTGTACCTTTTGAATGTGTGGAGTCGTAACTACAATAAGTTTATGCTAATAATAAATACCTCACTAGAAACTTGGGTAACAATAACCATCATTCTTAAATACCCCGCTTTACCTACTTGTATCTATGGGTGAAATAAAATAAAATTTTAATCAGTTATTAAATCGAATTTAGTCAAATTTATGAAGTGATTCATTTTCTAAGAACATAGTATCAAATAAAATATTTTTATTAAATCAAGTTGGTTTTACACTACTGCGTGAGAAAGGACTGGTAATGTGTTTATCAGCCTATGTATGTTTGCACCTGGGGCACTATTAAGACCAAAAGCGTGGGCCGTTTTTGATAAATAAACAAAAACTTAAAGTGTAAAATAAAATAATTACAAAAGAAACCCGACTGCGTAAATTAAATAAAACTGCGTAAATGAAAAAATATTAAGTCCAGTAGTCGAGACTTTTGTTATCTAATATTATTGAATAACTACAGGTACCTACCATTGAAATAGATTCGTGATAGATACATTAAAAAAGAAAACAATCTAATAAAGAACATTACGATTTAAACAGTCCGGACCCATAAAAATCCGGCTCCCTTTTAAGTAATGGGTCCCTTATCCCGATTATTGAAACCGTAACGTTTCCTAGTAATATAATGTTTTCTCTTTGAATGTGTCGATCGATCACCAAACTATTTCAATTATAGGTATAGTTATTCAATAATATTCGTTAACAAAGTCTCGATTAACTGGACTGTCTTGTTTTTCTTACTTATTGCGCAGTCGTTTTTTTAATAATTATTTTTATTATTTACGTTAAAAGCTTTATGATATTTATTAATGCGGCAACGAAATAGGAAATTACTTTTAGTTGTGATAGTGTTATTATGCTTAGAACAATCATTGAGATCAATATTATCACCAGTTATCTAGGAATCAATAATATAATATGGTAATTGGCTTTTGTAGCAACTTGAGTCGTATTTAATTCTATAAGGAAAGGGTTATCTGAGCAAATAAGCGGTAGTATCGAATGAAATAAGAAAATGCTTGCAATAAGAAATACTATTTGATTCAAAATATAAGACCGAAATAGTAAAATGAGTCAAGTATCCACCTTATTAACTTCTTTAATCCCCTTGCCTCATTCCAAAAATGTTGTGCAGCAATCGGACTTCCAAAAAAAAGTCGAAATTTTATTATAAATTTATTATTTAATTATTACAATATAAAAAGGTACTAATTCTAATGACGACTATTACATTCAACGATTGAACATAAAGTACATTTCTAACACAATGAAAAATAAATGAAAAGTGAGGAACTGCTGACGCTGCACCTCGTGCCGCTGCCGCGTGACGTGGTTGAAGTGCTGCATCGGCGATCTCCTTAGGGTACCGTAGCATAACACCTCCACCCAAAGATCAGCAACTATTTTCCCAAAATCGTTGCTGGGATGTTGGATGAATCAACCCTTACTTCTCTTGGAGTTGGGATGTTTCTCTGCTCCATTGATGGCTGCAACTTTGTATAATGCTGGTACAGGAACATAGTCATGCCGATAGTGATAGTGATGATTAGTATCAAATAGACGGGAATAGTAGTATGATATATATATGAGTCTTGATAGCTTCTTAAATCAATTTGAGGTTGCGCCATAATTTCTGAATTGATCTTATGGAGTTTTTCTAAATTTATAGATTTCAAATTTAAAATATGTTCTGAGGGTTGATTTTCTCTTACAGGAATGTCTAAGATTCTGAGAGGTTGTCCTTTTATAATATCATTTGTATTTGAAATAGTGAATTCAGGAGTTTTAATAAAACAGCATTGAGGTACAATAGCGAGATAGCTTCCATTAAGAGTTTTATACTGCAATTTTCCACAGGTGTTTGAATTTTAGTTGACTTTGGAAAACTTAGAATATAGTGCTTTTGATCGAGTTGCTCAAATGCTTCAGCTTATTGGGATATAGAGGTAAGTTTACAGGATGGCAAGAGCTGCTGCTTCGTTATAAGAGTGCGGATACATTCGTCGTGATTATTGAAAGTATGTGCAGGATTTTCTTCGCAGATGTAATATTCCGAATTAGTTTCTAAGCATTCAGTTTCTATGTACCTAGAATCTCGTTCCTGAATTGCTATATAAGGTGATATGGGTATAAGGATTTGATGATTGCGGTTAGCAACTGCAGATAGTTTGAAAAGGTCAAAAGGTTTAGGAAGGACAATCGGCACTTTATATACTAAAACTATCTGATAAACTTAATAATAATGACCAAATTTCATAACTCTAAAATATTCTCTAAATTCTTTATTTAAAGTAAAATCATTTGAATATAAAATTCTTATTTAAGAAATCATACTTCTTAACATAGCTATATTAATAATTGAATGAGCTGTGCTCGATGCATAACTCAAATTTAACATATTTCCTAAATTAACTAACTCGATTGTTAGACTATCTATATTATCACCTAAAATTAAGAGATATTGAGATAAATGAGCATATTTTATTAACTCAGTTTCTCTATTAATATAGCTTTGCATAATAAGACTAAGAGTTTTATTAATTTAATCTTGATTTTCAACAATAGTATTTAATATTTTAGTGTGATGCTGTAACCATTCTCTAGTTAAGATTATGTGATTATTATATTCTGATTCTAATTTAAATTTGTTTTCTTTTAAAGTTTTTAAAGCATTTTCATATTAAATTGCATCAGTGTAGTCAAGATTACCTGATATACTTTTTATAATAGATCCTAATCCATTGATCAAACCTCTTTTAACACGCGAAATTTTAAATGTTTGCAATATTTCTGAAATTTTACTTAATTTGCCTGAGAGATATTCTAAGTGTGGTTCGTATAAAGATAGGGTTTTATTATTAAGCTGAGGGCAAAAATCTTGCAACTGGGAATATACAATATTAATTTTAGAATCTATGTCTTCTAGGTTTATATGCTGCAAAAAGGAATGATACTGGTGAATAATCCTGGTCTGTCCAAGTTTGAAAGGTAAGAGTCCTGGTCCGTAGTCAAGTGTCTCAAGTTGAATTTCTTGGGTTCGGCTTAGATGTAGAGTCGTCAGTCATATCAGTATTGTCTTATAACAATTGTGCGCTTTTAGGCACTCTTTTGAGGCGGGATTTGGCAATAGGTAATTTTTTCTTTTTTGTATAAATATGGATTGGGAGATTAGCCATTACTTTATCATGGGTATATCTGGATGCTAATTTTTGTCTGGATGCTAAAGGATTTTTAGTGTACAAAGGCTGGGGTCTTCAAATTAAATACTGGATGTGCTGAATCACTTTATTTGCGCAACTAGTTAGGTAGGCGGTGGGCAGACGACTAACTCTCGCAGGAGTTAATTCGCCACGCCACGAATATAACTGACTTTACATTATGCAATTTCCGAGAATTATAACACACACTACATACACCCCCTTCTAAAAAAAAATGATTTACATAATTGACAAATAACAAAAAAAAAATAATTGAACTTAGCAAACGTTAACATTTGGGAGCTTATGTTGTGACAAAACACTTAAATCTGTACCCTGATTACAATTTAATTCCTTCCTTAACATCTTCCTTGCACGTGAAACACAAACTTTGTATATTAGAATAGCACAAAATTGGAAATAAAGTGAATGCAAATATTTCTAACTTAACGTCTTATAACAATTAATATGTGCTGAGATGACATTACGCAACCTTCGCGTACCTACTTGCTAACAAAAATGCCAATGCAGCATTAACCTAGTTATCATCCAAGAATCTTACAGGTCTTTTAATTTTTCTGCCACTGCGTGATTTCTGTAAAGGCGTATACACATTAGCCTCACTATGCTGATCTAATCTACTGTCATGTCTAACTTCATTTTCTTCTAAAATATACGCGGGCTTAAGTCTATCAATCGACACAGTACGTTCTCTATTATCAATTAATATTTTAAAAACTTTACTATTTCTTTCTAAAACTTTATATGGTCCGCTGTACGGAGGCGTTAGCGGTCTCCGTACCGCGTCCACTCTTAGAAAAACATGTGAACAGGAATTTAGATCAGCATGCACAAAAGTACTATTACTATTTTTACATGCCCTTTTTATGGGCTTAATTTTGTTCAAAGTGTCTCTTAAATTACTTATAAATGAATGTGGATTATCAATTTTCATACTTTTATCTGAACAAAATTCTCCTGGCAACCTTAAACAATGTCCCAGAGCAAATTCCGCCGCGCTAATATTATCGTTGTCCGCTTGACAAGCAGCTCTCAATCCTAACATGACCGTAGGTAGTTCTACTAACCATGATAGATTATTATTCAATCTAGCCACCAGAGCCGACTTCAAAGACCTATGCCACCTTTCTATCTTACCGTTACACTGTGGGTGGTATGGGGTAGTTCTCGTTTTTTGGATACCTAATAATTTCATTAAATCTGTGAATAATTCGCTTTCGAACTGTCTACCTTGATCGGTGGTAATAATTTTAGGACAACCGAAACGACAAATCCATCCTTCATAAACTGCTCTAGCTACCGACTCTGCGGTCATGTCCTTCACAGGGCAAATCTCAGGCCATCGTGTTAATCTATCGATCATAGTGACGCAGTAACGGAAACCGTGCTCAGTTTCCGGTAAAGGTCCTATCAAATCAACGTGCAAATGTTCGTAACGTTCGCTATGGTTAAAATCGCTAAGTTTCGAAACTGTGTGCCGAATAACCTTACTTCTCTGACACCTCACGCACGTCTTGGCCCAGGTCCCTACGTCCTTATTCATACCTGGCCAAAAAACTTTTTTACTAATTAATGCACGCGATGCTCTAACTCCAGGATGAGAAACGTCATGAAATTTATGAAAAATACTTTTCCTAAACTGCGATGGTATATACGGCCTAATATTCTGAGCTGACGTTTCACAATATATTTTAATATCATCATTATTATCGAGCGCTGTTTCCATTGCGATTTATCATTCGTTTTCATTAAATCCGCGAGCTCAGCGTCTGTCGCCTGTGCTCTCGCAACCTCCACGTATTCGCTTGAACTAGGAACGTGGAGGTTGCGAGAGCACAGGCGACAGACGCTGAGCTCGCGGATTTAATGAAAACGAATGATAAATCGCAATGGAAACAGCGCTCGATAATAATGATGATATTAAAATATATTGTGAAACGTCAGCTCAGAATATTAGGCATATGATACTCTCTATTCTCGATAAAGCGTCGGCCACCTGACTTTCAGTGCCTTGTATATGTTGTATGTCGCTTGTAAATTCGCTAATATACAACAATTGACGCGCTCGCCTAGGTAACTCTTTATTAGAACTTATTTTACTTAAAGCAAAAGTGAGCGGCTTATGGTCCGTGTAAACTGTTAAATTTCTACCTTCGATTAAATCTCTAAAATAAACTATTCCCGAATAAATCGCTAAAAGCTCCTTGTCGTACGTGGAGTACTTCTTTTGCGGTTCTGATAACCTTTTTGAAAAATATCCTAAAGGTTTCCAAGAATTGCCTTCCCACTGATTTAACACTGCCCCTATACTAAAATCTGACGCGTCAGTCATTAACCCTAATTTAGCATTAGATATCGGATGCGAAATAGTGACGGCATTTTTCAAATTCTCTTTACACACTTCAAATGCACTATTCGCCTCGTCTGTCCAATCTATACGCGTCTTATCTCGTTTTTTAGCCCCGTGTAAATACCTATCTAAAACTCCCTGAACTCGAGCAGCGTTAGGAATATGATTTCTGTAAAAATTTTACATGCCCAAAAATCTACGTAATTGTTCTATTGTCTCCGGTTTCGGATATGACTCGATAGCTTTAACTTTTTCCGGCATCGGACTTATACCTTTTTCTGAAACTAAATAGCCTAAAAATTCTATAGCCGACTGTCCAAAAACACATTTACTTAAATTAATAGACATTTTATATTTACTCAATCTTTCAAATACTAATCGCAAATGTTCTCTATGTATATCGGGGTTATCCGATCCAACGATGACGTCATCTATGTACCCGAACACGACTGACTGACCTTTGCCCCCTGTACAGTCGCCGCCATAATTCAATTGTTCTATGCCTGATAAGACTGTATTATTGATAAATCTTTGAAATGTTTGTGCCGCGTTACGCAGGCCAAACGTCATTCTTGGAAATTCAAAAAGGCCAAATGGCGTAATAATAGCTGTTTTTTTAATGTCATCTGGATTAATACCTATAAAATGATAAGCTCTACAAATATCTAATTTTGAAAAAATTTTCTTATTATGTAACCCATACGTAAAATCTTGTACTCTAGGTATCGGATAACGATCTGGCTTTGTAATTGCGTTTAACATCCTATAGTCCCCACAGGGTCGAATACCACCATCCTTCTTAGGTACAATATGTAAAGGACTGGCCCACTCACTATTTGAAGGTCTACATATTCCTAGTTCTTGCATCAACTGAAATTCTTTTTTAACCCTATCGTACCTGTCGGCCGTTAACCTCCTGGCACGCGCGTGGACAGGTGGTCGAGTAGTCTCTATGTGATGATAAACGGAATGCTCTGGGACGTCCTTGAAAGCTGGCGGTCGCGTGATGTCCTGAAATTGTTCCAGTAAATCCGCGTAAGGATGGTTGCTATTTATGCTTTTAATAGTGCCGACACTTTGTACTTTTAATTCCACAGACCCTTAGGGTGGTCACCGTATCAATTAACTTATTATTATACAGATCTATATTTAATTTAAAATTCTTCAAAAAATCGGCACCTATTATCGGCTGTTTTACATCACATACGACAAAAAGCCATTTAAATGACCGTCTTAGGCCTAACGATAACTCTAAATTACATATTCCATAACTTTTAATTTCGCTGTCATTAGCAGCATACAACTTTAGATCGATTTTTTTGATAGGCTTTCTAACACACCACTTTGGAATTACGGAAATGTTAGCGCCTGTGTCGATCAAAAAACTATATTTCGTTACATTATCTCTAATCAATAAACGATGGCTTTTGGTTACCTGACCTTGAGTACATCCGTCCACCGAGCCCGCATGTACCCCATCTAGTTTTCCGGCTGCTTGGCTCGCCACGCGCAGGGTTGCTCGCAGCGGTTAGCCCTCGATCTGTACCGAAAGTGAAAACGACACAGCCAGTCCGGGTCCCCAGGTACTCTACGCGGCCGCGATGTCGACCTTCTCCTGAGGTCGGTCGGTCTGTAGTTGCTCCTCGAGCGCCCGCGACCCCTTAGTTCGGCGCGGAGCGCTGCAACCTCCAGCTCCAATCTGCTTATCTGCTCGTCCGACTGTCCATCTGCTGCCTTCTTGCATGACACGGCTGCCACATCTCCGACGTTGGTGTATTCAGTAATCTTGTCTGCCATGGCCGCCAGCTTGTCCAGAGACTGATCTTCACAAACCGCCATGACTGCTCGAACTGATGACGGCATCTTCGACAACCACAGGCTCTTGAGTGTGTTGTCTGCAATTTGTGCGCTGCGCCCCAGATCTTTCATGCGCCTTAAAAACTGGGAGGGTCTTTGCGAACCCAACTCCAGCTCCGACACCAACTTTTGCATTTGTCTTTCGGCACTCTCTTCATAAACCTGCAGCAGTCTCTTCTTAAGCGCCGTATACTTGTCCTGGGCGGGCGGTGACATCACGAGGTCGCTGACCTGCTGAATGGCCTCTTTTCCGAGTTTCGATATGACCAGGTTGAATTTGGTCTCTTCACCCTGCTTCTGTGGGGCCATCACAGCCTCGAACTGCGCGAACCATAACCTTGGTAAGTCTGTCCACAATTCCGGTAGCTTGGTGGACACGCTTATGGATGCCAACCCGTGTCTGATGCCTTGTTCATTTTTCTCGAACGAAATTGAGCCGATGAGTCGACGAGTCAATGAGCTGATGAGCCGCCTGCCGCTGTACTCGCCACGTGCCACGGCGTGTTCTTCTATTACGTCACGCTAACTTCCTGTCGACGCGTGGAATTCGATCTCGAACAAAAAATTTAGCCCACAGCTAATGTCACTATTTACGCCGATTCCCTTCACTACAAACTTTCTTCGAGAGTTCTTCGTCGGGGTCACCAGTTTAGTGTACAAAGGCTGGGGTCTTCAAATTAAATACTGGATGTGCTGAATCACTTTATTTGCACAACTAGTTAGGTAGGCGGTGGGCAGACGACTAACTCTCGCAGGAGTTAATTCGCCACGCCACGAATATAGCTGACTTTACATTATGCAATTTCCGAGAATTATAACACACACTACAGATTTTTAACAAATACTGGTTGTTCAGGAAGGTATTCTTTTTCAGGTTCTCTATTCTTATTTCTATTGTCCATTATTTCTCTACGTGTTTCAGTGGTCATTTCCCGTATCAAAGAATAAGCTACTTTTAAACGTTCTTTATGATCTATCATGTATTGCTGTAAGAGATGTGACGTAAGGTCTACATTAAAAGGATCACTAGGATCAAAATGTCCTGTTATTAAATCTATTGGTTTGCATTTTGTAAAGCTATGGATAGAACTTTTATAACCTAAAAGTGCATATGGCATTAAAAGAACTACAGAATCATGTTTTTTCTCTAATCTAAGTATACGTAAATGTTCTAATATAGTTGAATGAAATCTTTCAACTATTCCATTTTCATTCGGAGTATTTGGTGCAACTTTATGATGTTGAATCTAGTGTAACCTAATAAATTCACTAAATAATTTATTAAAAAATTCGGGTCCGTTATCTGTTATAATTGTTATGGGTAATCCATGGTGGGTACTATATTGAAGTAAGGCCTGAATTACACTAATGGCTGTACCATCTTTAAGATAATGGCTGTACCATCTTTAAGCTTGAGCATACTTTGAAAAGGAATCTACTATGGTATTCCTTACCATAGTAGATTCCTTTGAGCGGTAAATAAGTCTAAATGAACTAATTCAAATGGTCTACTTGCTGGTGGAACTACTTTGAACTGCTGTTTTATGGGGTTTCTATCATACTTCGCTTGTCCGCAAACTATACATTCATTGATAAATTTTGTAATTTGTTCTCTCATATGGGGCCAATAATACTTATTAGAAAGAGCGAGATAACATTCGTTTATACCACGATAGTTTGTTTTACTGTCATGGTACTTATTAATTATTTCCTGTTGTTTTAAATATTCTTTAACATTTTCTAATTCTTTCTTTGCAGCTACCAAATTCATAGCGGAACTTTTAAACATTCTCTGTGAGATAGGGATTACCGTATACATTGCTGTAGGAGGAGTAAAAAGTAAAGCTGTTTTAATATTAGGGCTGACATATTCTTTTATGGCGTTAACTACATCTTCTTCTAAGTTTGACTCGGAAAATTGAATAGAAATTCTAGTATGTGTATCGAAAGGTTTTCTTAAAATGGGGTTTCTTTTAATATCGCCAACTAAGCTAAAAATCATTTGTCTTTTAAATTTATTCAAAGGTTCATCTCTAATTGGAATTTCTAAAATCGGATTCTCTTCAGAAGTATGAGCGGTAAGTGTTCTGGAATCATCTAATAATTCTGCTATTTCAGGTGCTGTTGCAGTACGATTATCGTGGGACATTTGAGCAATAATAGATTCTAATTCTAAACCTGGATCTTCATGAACATTTATTTCAATGCGTGACAAAGCATCTGCATTAGTGTTAGCTTTTCCTTGCTTATAAACTATTTTAAATCATATTCGTTAAGCTTTAAGCGCCATCTCGTTAAGCGAGAGTTAGGCTCTTTTAAATTCATTATCCATTGCAAAGGTTTGTGATCGTTGATGATTATAAATTTACGGCCAATTAAATACGGTCTGAAATACTTCGTTGCCCACACTATTGCTAATAATTCCTTTTCTATGGTACTGTAATTAACTTCACTTGAATTTAAAGTTCTGGATGCATACGCAATTTACGCAAGTTTGCAGGTTTATCTGAACCTATAACACCTTGGGATAACACTGCTCCTATTGCTACATTAGATGCATCTGTCGTTAAAATAAATTATTTTGAAAAGTCTGGATATTGTAGCACGGGGTCATTTAACAAAAGGGTTTTACAATGATTAAAACATTTTATATAATTTTTATCTAAAGTTATTTTACTATCTTTCTTTAAACATTGGGTTATGGGCCTAGTAATTCTGGCAAAATCTGGAATACATTTTCTATAATATCCTAACAACCCGAGAAAACCTTTAATTTCTGTTGAGGTTTTTGGTATGGGGTAATTTTCAATAGCCTTAATTTTGTTGGGGTTGGGTTTAACTCCTTCTCTACTAATAAGGTGTCCTAAAAATTCTGTCTCTAATTTCAAAAATTCCGATTTATCCATTTGTATTTTAAAGTTTGACTCTCTTAGTCTCTGAAATACTTTTTTAAGGTTTACCATATGTTTCTGAAGGGAAGTACTGAAAACTATTATATCGGCAGGGTAAACTAAACATATTTCATTCTGAAGGCCCTTAAGAACGTTGTCCATTACTCTTTGAAAAGTAGCTGGAGAATTATTAAGTCCCATTGGCATTCTTAAAAATTCATAATGACCGTTTTCTACGTTAAATGCTGTTTTGTGAATATCTGCTTCATCCATTTCTACCTGATAAAATCCGCTTGCTAAATCTAATGTAGTAAAATATTGACATCGGCCTAATTTATCTAGAACATCTGTAATATTTGGTATTGGATATTTGTCATCGATAGTTTTTTCATTTAGTTTCCTGAAATCAACTACGAGACGCCATTTTGTTTTTCCAGATGCATCAGCCTTCTTTGGTACTATCCATATAGGAGAGCTCTATGCAGAGTCTGAAGGTCTTTTTATATTCTGACCTAACATTTTATTAATTTGATTTCAACCTTCTTCTCTGTGAATGTATGGATAACGATAATTTTTAGCATGTACCGTGGATTCATCAGTGGTTCTAATTTTGTGTTTAATTTTATTAGTAAATGTAAGGGGTTCACCTTCAAGATATATATACATAGATAGAATACATCTGCATAACGGGCACACAAGGTTTGTATATTTTTAATTTCTTCGGCATTAAGATGAGATGTACATAGTTGTGATAAAACTGCTTTTGATCTATTACTTAAAGTATTATAATTATTGCGTTCTACATTATACGATTCTGCGCTAATAGGATGATTCAAAGAAAATATTATATCATTTGGGCTATCATTAAATACTTCTATATATCTTCTATTATTTTTAACACTAGTTATACAATCTCCTATTTTGCAATGACACACAATTTGTTCGTTAACTATAGCATCTCCATCATGAACATATATAGGTACTCTAATTATTCTAGAACTTTGAGCGGGAATTATATCTTCATAAAAATTACAACTTTTAGAGTCATACATTAAAATTGGATTAGTAGCAAGGGTGGTATTAAGTTTTTATTTTTTAAATCAATTTTAGCTTCCCATTTATCTAATAAATCAAGTCCGATTAATCCGTCAAAATAATCATGGAATTTATAAATAAATAAAGTTATGTCGTTACTATCATTAAATTCTGAAAAGCATGGTATAGTAATAGATTAATCGTTACGGGTTGTAGCATGTACATTGGTTACTTCAAATGGCCCATAATTACAAGGAAAATTAGAGAAATATCTACTAACTGTGTTAGGACTTATAAACGATTGATTGGCTCCAGTATCTATTAAAAGTTTAATTGGAGGATTTTTTATTTGAATGTACGATAACTGTCTTTGAGCTGTAAGTTAATTTCTATCGTGGTTTGTCTGATTTCGGGGTTTTCCGAAAATTTTGATTTCTTTCAGTGTCTTGATTGTCAGAATTTTTATAACCATTGTCATCAGTCATTGGTAACGCGGGTTGGTCATAGAAGCATTCATAGGGATAATCAACGGGTTCTGTATAATATTCATTAGGGTCATAGTACATGTACGGTTCACAGTAAGTCTGGTCATAGCACTCATTTAAATTAAGTTATCGGGATTGAAAATAATTTGATGGGGGTGGATTTCCATGTTTAGTCCAGTCATGTCCTCTCGGGGGTGCTGGCTTAGTAGTAAAGTGAATAACTCCACTCATAGGCACGGGTTTATTCGAATTATTATTACTATAATTATTAAAATTATTATTACTATGATTATTCTGTGCAAAATTATTTCTATTAGGAATTCTAAAGACATTACTCTGTGGATTATAATTAGGTGGTAATGCACGGAAAATTAAATTAAATTAATTTAGTACGCGACGGTCCTTGATTTTGATTTGAGTTAAACATAGGTTTAGGTTGCCACATATTTTGTGGTCGCTGCTGCCAAAATTGCGTTTGGCCCATAGTTACGGGTGGGTGAAAAGAACGTGATGGTCCGGGCGAATTAAAATTATTATTACTTTTAGGATGGTTATTACGTCTGCCAGTATGTGAGTCATTTCTATCCTGCATATAAATTATATTCATTTCATCGTGAACAAATTCAAGGGCTTCTTCGATGGATCCTAGGGGATCTTTTAAACCACGTAGGAAAGCTTGTTAATTTCTTATATAAATCACGTTTCGCTTCGATAGTAGTCGGAATGGTCTCATGCAAACTAATGTAAGTCATTAATGTACTAAAAATATTCTGGCATTTATCGTAATATTCTTGAGGGGTAGAATACCCTTGTGTCAGAAGTGCAAGGTCATTATATAAATAGGTTTTATCACGTTGGTCTGAAAAATTATTCACTAAAGCTGTCCTAATGCCTAACCAACTATCGGGTATCCCGTTCGAATTTATTAACCTAGCGGCAGGTCCAGTAGTTTTATTTAATATTCCATTTATTAAAGCTAAATTAATTAAATTATTATCCGGCGTGACAAAATTTGGAACGAGCTGATCACACATTTAATAAATCTTGTAAGAACATTAGAATTTCCGTGAAAATCGGGCACTAATCTTAATGCTTTAAAAATATCGTCCATTGTAGCCATATTTAAATCTAAATTTTCGTCACTAATTTCTCTAACCGTATCTAACAATTTAAATTTACTACTAATTCTAGAAGTCCTCGATTGTCGCGGATGGAAAATCTTGGATATAAAATTATGAAACTTATAGGATAAAAGAAAGGAGCAAATTCAGAGTGATTCTAAAAGTACTCACATATGCATTTCGGCTCTTCTCTGGGGTATCGATGGCTGGATACAGTCTGCTGCTGCACGAAGGTTCTTCAGAATTCGGTGAAGACTTTTGGAAGTCAAGTAGCGATCACACGCGCACGATTGCGATTTCCTATACGAGGGCTACTCCGAATTATCCGTACGACTGCGCCAAAAATGTTGTGCAGCAATCGGACTTCCAAAAAAAAGTCGAAATTTTATTATAAATTTATTATTTAATTATTACAATGTAAAAAGGTACTAATTCTAATGACGACTATTACATTCAACGATTGAACATAAAGTACATTTCTAACACAATGCAAAATAAATGAAAAGTGAGGAACTGCTGACGCTGCACCTCGTGCCGCTGCCACGTGACCTGGTTGAAGTGCTGCATCGGCGATCTCCTTAGGGTACCGTAGTATAACATTCCTAATAACATAACGTTGAAACTTTGGCGACGTTAAATAACAATATAAACACACCGGCATATTTAGCGGAACAAAAAAAAGGTCCATAATTAAAAAAATATGGTTTTATTTTAAAATCTACTTACTATTTATTTATTTATTTATTTATTTATTTACACTTAATGCACAAAAACAGGTACATAGGCGGAGATAATGCCATATGGCATTCTCTACCAGTCAACCTTTAGGCGTACAAAAGCAAAATTGTGCAGGTGCTAATAGAGAAAAAAAAAAAAAAAAAACAAGTCAATAATCAGCTCTAAATAAAATAATAAGATGTAGCTAAAACACATAAATAAAGTAGTATAATATAAATACACAAAATATATGTATATAACTAACAAATACAAATAATATGCCATATAATATTAAAAAATATAAATACCATACTATATAATATATAAATAATAATAATATAATATACTAGGATTCTGCCAATTGTGTCGCATAAAACTCACGGACTCTGCGCTTAAACGTGTCTCTGGTTTTGGACATCCTGATTTCTAGAGGAAGAGCATTCCAGAGAAGAATAGCCTGTATGTTGAAAGACGAGTGAACGATACCGGATCTATGGGAAGGGCAAAAAAGAAGTGCGTTGTTAGAGGATCGGAGGATCTTGTCGTGACTGCTGCAAAGATACCGGAATGATGAAGTTAGATATTTGGGAGTATTTGGATGATGTAACAGAGAGTACAGCATACACAAGGCCCGTACAGAGCGGCGCTGTCGTATTGGTAACCAGTGCAGCTTACAGCGATAGGCGGAAACATGATCAAATTTTCGCAGATTGAAAATAAATCTTAAACAAGAATTGAGAAGGCGATCAATTTTATTAAGTTTGTCGGCATTGAGATCGAAATAGCACACATCACCATAGTCTATGATGGGAAAAATAAGTGATTGGACGAGCATTGTCTTGACCGGGACAGGAAGGAAATTTTTAATACGATAGAGGGACCGCAAGATGCCAGTGACCTTACAAGAAACATTTGTAATATGAGTCTGCCAACTAAGAGTCGAATCGATGTGCAAACCGAGATCCTTGACGCTTGGACTAAAAGGAATAACAGAGCCGTTATAGATAACGGGTGGAAGGGTTCCTAGGTTCACTTTGCTTAGGTATCTAGGACTACCCAATAGAATTGCCTGACACTTAGCCGGATTCACGGTTAGTCCAAAGTTATTACACCAATCTTTAATGGCATTAAGATCTCGATTTACGACTTCGATGGCAGTTGATAGGTATTCTAGTTCTGCCTGGCCATAGAGTTGTAGGTCATCAGCATACAGATGATACGCACTGCAAAGTATTCTAGTAACAAGATTTATGAAAATTGAGAAGAGAAGGGGAGATAGAATACCGCCTTGGGGGACGCCAGAGTCAAGATATTGCCAATTGGAGGACGACTTATCTGTACGTACAGACTGTTGACGCCCCCTTAGATAGGAAGAAATCCAATTTAGTGATTCAGACGAGATCGAAAGACATGAGAGTGCTGCCAGTAGGATATCATGATTGACATGATTAAATGCGTTTGAGAAATCTACCAACACCAGGACTGTAATCTTAGAGTTCTCGAAGCCTGTTCTAATATCACCTGTCACTTTTAACAGAGCTGAGGTTGTACTATGTCCAGGTCTGAAACCGGATTGAAGTGGAGAAAGTAAATCGTTTTGGTAGACAAATCTGGACAACTGCCTATGGACGCAGGCTTCAAGAACCTTCGATAGATAGGGAAGGATGGATATAGGGCGGAAATGTGTAGGATGACTGGGGTTGGTGATTTTCGGAAGCGGAAGTACAAAAGCTTTGCGCCACAAGGATGAGAATTCAGATGATTTGAGGGAAAAATTAATAATATGGGTGATAGCAGGCAAAAGTTGGACTTGGATAGAAGTAATCATACGATGACTAATGTCATCACATCCCGTAGCTTTAGAAACAATAGACTTGATTATCTTGTCGATTTCGTCCGAAGCAACAGGAGAAAACTGAAGTGGCACTATATTGGGACGAGGTAAGCAGTTTAAATACCTGATGGATTGTAATTTAGTATGACCATCTAGTGCTGTTGTGGTAGAAAAATGGAGATTAATATCGTCAGGACTAATAGTACTAGGCAGTTCAAGATCATGTGACTTGCCTACACCAATGGTTTGAAGGAACTTCCAAATATTGGAAGGGGATGAAGAAGCTACAATCTCAAGAATATGGCGGCGTTTAGCATTACGTATCATCTGGTTGCAACGATTCCTAGCAACTTTAAATGCTTCCCAATTAGTCACGCATCGGTCTCTTTTAAATTTAATAAAGGTACGATCCCTGCGCCTCATAGCCACCCGAATTTCTTCAGACAACCAGGGTGCTGGTTGGTGTTTTAATTTGATTTTCTTTATCGGTGCATGAGTGTTGTACAACCTATTTATGGTCTCATTAAAAATGTTGATTTTATCATTAACAGTTAATGCACTAAGTAATGGTTCCCAATTAATAGTTGCGGCGTCGTTTCTTAGCCGATCCATATTAATCTTATTGAAACATCGCTTATATATAATTCCAGGACGAGGTTTAGGGGGTTTTAAGATATAGGAAATGAATATGAGGTCGTGATGAGAAAAGCCAGGAGCAGGGATTTGACCATGGGATTGGACCAGAGAGGGATTAGAGGTAAGTATTAAATCAAGCCAGGTATCATCACCGTTGATGTTATGGTGTGAAGCAGAAAGCGGTAAAAGATGAAGACTGGCTGATTCAACTATGTGGAAGAGTTTTAGTGATCGAGAGGAAGACGGGTCTAAAAGATCTGTATTGAAGTCACCCATTATGACGTGGTGTGCATACTCCGAATCCAACGCCTCCAAACCAGACTCTAGCTCAGAAAAGTAATCGACTGAAGGAGGGCAGTAGACTACTCCAAGGGCTAATTTAGTACATTTGATACAGATCTCAAGAAAAAGGTATTCTGCAGCAGCAGAACCATCGGTAGAGGAGGAGGCTATTATTTTATAGGGAAAATCGCTACGGAGATAGATGGCTACTCCACCACCCCGCCGATCGATCCGATCATTGCGGATAAGAACGTAGCCGGGCAAAGCATAAGATGTGGAGAGAAGATGAGATTTGAACCAACTCTCAGAGATCAGGATGGCATGTACGTTTTTATCAGTGAATGCTTCGATCAAATCACTAAAGAAACTTGGAACACTTTGCGCATTAATGTGACAAATGTTTATAACACGATTATTTAGGAAACTAAAGTTATGAGATTAGGTTTCACCTAACGTATAAAAATTACTGTCGTCAGTGGATGAAATACTTGAATCATTGGCAGAATAAAATGACTCGGTATCCGACATAGATACCTACAGTTAAATAAAATAATATAAATAAGATAATAAAATACAATATATATTGTATTTATATTAAATAATACTTCTACGTTAAGCAGGATTTACTTTAAATAAAACGTAAAAAAATATGCAAATTTTGCAGATCTGTACCACCTGGCAACTGACAAAATATATCAGTATAAGTTAACAAAGCAATATTAAGAATAACATGATAAAACAATGACATTATAGCATAAAAAAACAATTTCGATATCACACAAGAAAGTATAGTCTTAAAATTATCAGTACAATTATCCGAACGCACACTGTTTTAAAGTGTCAAAGCGAAATTTGACATGATAAGTGTCAACTTGACATTTATCAACTGTCAGTAAAATTATGCAATTTTACCAAAACAAATTAGGTTTTAATAATTAATTATTCATTACCTACAAAAAGTACCCTTAAAACAAAAGAATATAAACTAAACTACTACACTTCTTTTGTTATTTAAAGTTTCATTTGTTTTACTTAAAATGAGATCACATTAAGAACAGATTTTGCGAGTAAAGGCTATTTGTGAAAAATGGTACATTTTTGAACTTTTCATGTAACCGGGAAAAGTGAAAATTAATATTAAAATAACAATTAATTAAATTAGAAAAATGGTGATTAATATCGCGTATTTCCTCCACGTGCTCTTATTAAAGTTTCTACCCGTCTAGGCATACTGAGAATGATGTTATCGATGGTCTCCTGGGATAGTCTCCGCCATTCCTCAACTACGGCGATTCGAAGTTCACCCACGTTGGTAGGAGCTGGAATTCTGGACTTAACTTTTCTTTTCAGCAAGTCCCAAACGTGCTCTAATGGGTTCATATCCGGTGATCTCGCCGGCCACTCCATAACAGTGATATTCATATCATTAAGATAAGCTTGAGTTACCCGAGCGGTATGCGGCCGAGCATTATCCTGCATAAAAATAAAATCGTCACCGATATATGGGGCAAACGGTACGACATTTTCTTCTAAAACTTCTCTGATATAGCGGTCTGCAGTCAGACTCCCTCTATCAATCACTACCAAGTCTGTGCGATTTCCCAAACAAATGCCCGCCCAAACCATTATTGATCCACCACCGTATGCAACAGTAGTTTCAAAATTTGTCTGAATGTATCGTTCTCCTTTGCGTCTGTATATTCTTTGCCTGCCGTCAATTTAATTTAAGAGAATTCTGCACTCATCACTAAACAATACCTTACTCCATTGGTCCGCGTTCCAAAGTCGATGTTCTTGAGCAAAAGTTAACCTGTTTCTACGATGATTTACCTCGAGCCTTGGAGCCTTGGCGGGCACAAATGAACTCAAACCAGCTTCTTCGAACCTTCCTCGTACCGTACGCTCACTTACGGTTACATCCCGCACTGCTTCTAACTCATTTCGGGCTTGGACGGCCGTCAAACGGGGGTTCCTACCTACACGAAGCCGAATGAAACGATCATCCCTACTTGAAGTGCGTCTTTTTCTGCCTTGTCCTGCTCTTCTCACATAAGTACCGGTCTTCCTGAACCGTTGGATACTGCGATGGATCGTTGAAACTGGTCGACGAAGATCTCTGGATATCACTCTGTAGGTTTGACCATTTCTTCGCATTTCGAGTGCCCTGGCAATCTCCGTTGGGGCTTCCGTTGATTCCGTTGAAAACGGAGATTCCGTTGGGGCTAAGTCAGGCATAATTCAGTCCTCAACTCCAAAAAGATACGCGATTAAAAAAAACTAACAAAAAACAGTATTTCAATGAAATTTTAAATCAAACTCAGAAGGAAGAAATACTCGAAGTTCGCTCCAGATAAGGTGTATTTGAATAAAATTAAAACAATTGCATAAAATGTGATGTTCAGTTTTTTTCTTCATTTGAAAATCTTTCTTTTTAAATTAAATGACGTATAAACCAGCCAGCAACCTTATATGATACTGATATCAAACCTTTATTTTATGTTCCGCTAAATTTGCCGGTGTGTGTAAAACTGTAAACTATCAATAACATTATTCTATATTTGGTTGCATGCAGCAATGTACCTACAATCTCATTTTATTTTGTTATAACTAAATAATTTAAAGATAATTTCTTATTATTAAATGAAATGAGCTAGTAGTTCACAAATTTTTGGACGTCAGTAATCATTCTTCTCTTCTTTTTCAAAATCTTCACACATTGAGTAGGTGTTTTTTCACATACTTTATCTATTTACCCCAAGGTATCGATATAATGAAGGTTTTCGATATTTTTTTTGCAGCTTTTGGGCATACCCGACTCACATAAAGTACCGTCTGGTGGTTGAAGCGGTATCGAAAACCGTCAATAAGAATTTTCGACACCTTTTCTGCCACCAGGTGGCGCGTCGTATAAGTCGGGTCCATGTAAGTCAAACAGCAGTCAAATGTAACGAACTTAAAAACCCTCATGATGGGCATAATATTCTAATAGTAAAATTAAATCAATTCTATAATCACTAATAATCTTGAATCAATGTATTATCAAATATCAAAAGTTAAAGCAGTTGATTACTGATGGGGAACTATTTAATTGTTTTCGCCAAAACTTATTTCAGGAGTAGTGCCAATTCTAGAGTATCCAAGATTACTAATAGACATATCTAGTATCTGGGAGCTGCAGGGTCATTACATTGACCAGAACCTGGTGATCGGTGCCGGCACAACACTCACTAAAGTTATGGAAATATTTGACGAAGTCAGTGAAGATGAATATTTCGCTTACTTAGAAGTGCTAAAGGCACATTTGGAAGTGGTTGCTCATGTACCTGTTAAAAATGTAAGTTGAATTGAATGCTTAGTTTAAAAAATATATTTTGTTTAATATTTGGAGTTGAAAGTACATAAGTACTAAAGTCTTAGATGTACCACTTGATTTTTATGCAATTTATCTTCTAGATAGGAACATTAGCTGGTAACTTGATGGTAAAGCACCATCACCCTGAATTCCAGTCTGATATATTTTTGTTATTGACTACTGTGGGAGCTGAACTTACTATATGTAAGTAAATTAGAGCTTATTAAAATAAAAATAAAATAATTTATTGGTGCAAAAAAGCAGATTGTAGTTGATACAAATTTACTTAGAACTAGGCACAATTCTTATTTAAAAATTGTCATGTTGCCCTTGATATGTTTATAAACCTATAGTAAGGGTTAAAAGTCCCTTTCCCTCTGGATATTACATAGTAATTACACTGAAGATTCAGTTCACAGGGGTTCTGCATAGTTATGGTTAAAAATAGAACTGTTATAATATTATTAGGTAGTGCATGCATAAACACATAAACTACATCATAGTGCAAGAACACATTCAATCTAATTATATAAAGCAATATGCAAACTTTTCACATTTATTGGTATTGGATAATAAAGGCTGGCATATAAACACAAAAACAAAATCAAATTTAAATATGTTACTGTCACAAAAGAAATACTAATTGTTTAATTGCTAGTCTGTTTTCATTTAAAACACGTTTTTCTCTCACGAATATGGACGTATCGTCCGAAAAAGCCGCACAAATTGTTGCTCTAGTGCAACAAGGCCTGGAGCAACGAACAATTGCTGCAGATTTAAATGTAAACCAGTCTACGGTTTCCCGAGCTTACAGAAGGTTTATGGAGACAGGTTCATTTAAAAGAAGACGTGGAACCGGCAGAACTCGGGTGACAACATCTCGTGACGACAGGTTTATTGTGACAACTTCCTTGCGAAATCGATTTTTAATGTCTATAATCATTAAAAATGAGCTCCACCAGGTACGTGACGTAGCAGTTAGTGCACGAACCATAAGAAGAAGGCTAAAAGAGCGTGATATCACACCTTTCAGACCCGCAAATGGACCAAACTTGTCTGCAGCTCACAGGAAAGGTCGACTAAGATTTGCTCGTGAACACTTAAATTGGACTGAAGAGCAATGGGCTTCCCTATTATTCACTGATGAGTGTAGGACTTGTTTGTACGGTGCTGATGGTTGGTAGGGCAGACTAGTCTACCGTAGACGAGGAGAGCGATATGCTCAAAATTGCATTGAGGAGAGGGTTCCATTTGGAGGCGGGTCTTGTATGGTTTGGGGCGGTATGTAAATGCTCGAACTAAACTTGTGTTTATTGAAGCAGATACACATGGCCATGGTAACCGTGGCTTAACATCACATCGCTATATAACGGAGATATTGGACCCTCATGTGGTACCTTTTAGCGGATTTTTAGGCGAAAACTTCATTTTGATGCAGGATAATGCTCGTCCGCACGCAGCGAGACAAGTTGAGCAATACTTTACTCAGGTTGAGATTCGTTCCATGGATTGGCCAGAACGTAGCCCGGATCTCACTCCGATATAACACTTGTGGGACAACCTAAAAAGAGCTGTATTTACAAGAAATCCGGTCCCAACAACGGTTGCGGAGCTCAGAGTTGCATTGTCACAAGAATGGGACAATACTCCGCAAGATCTTTAAAAAACACTGACCAGGTCGATGCGAAACCGACTTGAATTAGTTATTTGGGCAAGAGGAGGTAATACACCTAATAAAAAAAAAACTTTTTCTTTTCTTAGTATTGTCACATTTTCATAATAAAGCCGATTTTGTTCTATTTACATTTTAATTCCAAAAAGTTGCAAAAGGAGTAATTTGATTCTTTTAGTGAGAAAAGTTGACATAAACTGATTTTTTTATCAGATTGAGAACCAGTCTTAGCATTGCCATTGAATTAAATCAAAATGTGTGATGAAAAAATGATACAGTTTATGTGTCTGCCAGTGTATGTATAATGTATATATGTGTATATGTGTGTGAGTGTGAGAGAGTGTGTGTGTGGTGCGTGTATGAGCAAATGCGTATGTACAGTCTGTACAGCTGCATGGTGTATATTAGGTCATTACATATGAAATTGGCGTTTTGTAAAGGAGGAACATAAAGTCAATTTTTTTAAGCATAATATATTTATTTAATGAAAGTATATGTTGCTATCTATGCACTTTAGCTATCTCATAGGTAGTTCATTGATTCCTTTACTAAAAAAACCATTCGGGAATCAATTAAATATTTGAAGGCGCTTTAGACTGCCCCATCGGAGTTGAATTTTTTCCTTTGCAAGAAGTTATCCAAATTTCGAAAAAAATGGTAATCTGTTGGAACAAGATCCGGGGAGTACGGTGGATGTATTAGATATTCCAATAGAATCCTCTATTTTGGTAGCCGTCTGTTGTGCAGTGTGTGGTCTAGCGTTGTCCTGAAGCAGCAGTGGCCTAGAGAGAATGACCAACCTCGGTTGTTTAGCAGCTAGCTTTTCCATCATGATTTGCAGTTGCTGGCAATAGACATCTGCCGTAATCGTCTGGCCAGATTTAAGAAAGCTGTAGTGAACGACACCGGCACTAGTCCACCAAACGCTCACAAGTAACTTTTTTTGAGTAAATTTTCGCTTGGAGCAGGCTTTGGCTATTTCGCCAGGGTTCAGCCATTGCGATGAGCGTTTCCCATTATTGTACAGGATCCACTTTTCATCACATGATTCGATTTAAAACCCCTTCATTATTCTGCCGGTTGAGTAATGCAATGCAGCAGTCGACGCGCGTTTGACGGTTTGCCGCACTCAATTCATGAGGCACCCACCTTTCAAGATTTTTCACCTTCCCAATTTGCTTCATGAGGATTAAAACAGTATTATCACTAACACCGCAGCCTGTAGCTAACTCAGACGTGGTTTACAATGGATCCGCTTCCACAATAACCTTCAATTCTTCATTATCAACTTTGATCTCCGGCCGTCCACGGGGCTTGTTCTGCAGATCGAAATTTCCAGAACGAAAACTTTGGAACCAAAACGCACTGTGTTTTCTTTTCCGACACCGCCGCCATACACATCATTAATCCGTCGAGCCGTTTCTGCAGCACTGGTGCCACGGTGGAACTCGTACTCGAAAATAATACTTACGATATTTCAAGTTTTCCATTTTGTAAACAGAGTGACGCAAAGAAAAAAAGAAAAGAGGAAAAAGTAAATGAATTGCGGTTTTCGAAATACAAATGCTCGTGAGTATATAGTGGTATACATTTGAAATTGGAATTCCTAACCAAAGAAGATATGTTTACGACCAAAGTGGCCAGTAGGACAAAACGCCAATTACATATGTAAGGAAGTAATATATTAGTTTAAATAAAATAATACAACAATATGTTATGGCATGACATATTCCGTTTCATCATAGGATTTATTTTGAAGGTAAGATCGGACTAAATTTTTGCAAGTTATATACGACGACTCATATATTATATGGGCCTAAAAATTAAAATAACCGTTTTGTAAAAACAATATTGGTTTGTCAATATGGCATATTTTGTCCTTACGACGTTTCGTAATCGTGATGAAAGGGGTGTTTCGGTGTTGCAGGAGAACTGCATTGAAGATAAATAATTGCCAAATATTTTATTATTGATCAATAATCTAATTAAGCGTTAGATTAATGTAAAATTTCAAGGTATTACAGTTAGCAGTGCTTTGCTTACAATATATATGAGGAATGAAAATTATGTTTTCAGTGTATGCACCCGGACAAACGGAAGTGGTACCTATGTATCAGTTTCTACAGTTGGATATGACAGGCAAAATATTATTGAATATCCTATTCCCACCGTTGAATAGTCAATATAACATTTGGACACATAAGGTATAATTTGAATTGAACGATTCTTAACATAACATAATATTGATGATGACTACATCTATTCTAAACTATTTAGTTTCATTAATATACTGAGATATATTGAGGCAATCCAACTTAGTAAATGTAAAATATATATATATATATATATATATATATATATATATATATATATATATAACTACACATAATATATATGTATATATATATTATGTGTAGCTTAGTAATTAGGTACATCTGAAAAGTACAAAACTGTTAATTTTTTTGCGAAATCAGTAAACAAAACCTACATCATTAGTTTACCTACATCATAAACAAAAACATTTATTATGATAAGTATGAACCTAAATGCACAAATATCGGAGATATTTATTAATATGTTCCTTCGGCCGTATACTTCATACACTTTAACCTAGGCATGACGTCATAGCTAGGTGCGACTTTCGTATGCAGCGTTTTCACGAGACTTGCGAAATTTCGTATACAAATCGCTGTACCTTTGAAAATTTTTACTTTTGATATACTGTTTCTTCTGAGAAGTAACTCATATTTAAGAGTACTATTCATTTATGCAATAAAAAAAATGTAATCTAGCCTATTATTATAACTAGAGATCGTCCCTGTGGTAAAAATTCAGTGATAATTTATAACTTTTAAGATTCAACTTTTTTATAATTATTTTAGATACGCAATAAAATAAATACAATTATGTAAATTTTGTCTTTCGAATGAGAAATAAATATTGATAATTGTGTTAAACCAATACCTAGTTGTACAAACGCATGGTAGAGGTAGTGTGTGTAACTTTATTTTTATTGAGCTTATGTATTTCTAAGCATTATTTAAAAAAATATTAGCACACCTTTCTCCACATAAACTTTAATTTTGAAAAATTTCATACTCCTCCGTTTACACGGACATCGTAAGACTGTACTCAAAGCTTTTTTCCCGTATTTATATAATATACTAGATGTTGCCCGTGACTTTGTGCGTGCAAAATAAAATCTCGCGGGAACCGAACATTTTGCCGCTATAAAAGTGGCCTGTGTCCTTCCCCGTGATCTACTATATATCTCTGCCAAATTTTATCACAATATGTCTAGTAATTTCGGAGCTTATTCAATGCAAACAAACAGATATACTTTTCCTCTTTATTACAATATTGAAAGATGAAAGATAAGATGATCATTTATTGTTAAACATGACATTTTCGCGACCTTTTAACTTTATTGCAGATAATGCCTCGATCGCAAAACTCACATGCCTACGTAAACTGCGGATTTTTATACAAACTTGATAAAGAAACAAACGAAGTATTAGAATGTAGAATTGCTTATGGTGGTCTATCTCCTAAATTCACCAGAGCAATCAAAACCGAAAGTTATATTAACGGTAGACAGCTTTTTATCAATGAAACATTGCAGGGAGCATTAGATGTTCTGGGCAAAGAATTTGATCTTTTTGTTGTTCCAATGCCACCAAATCCATCAGTTGAATATAGAAAACATGTTGCTTTGGCACTTTTTTATAAGGTGAGAAGAATAAAAATAATTTCTTTATTCTCTTTTCTGTGACATTTTTATCTTAAATTAAAACACATTTATTTATTTATTTTTCTCAAGAGTCTTCTAGCATTAGCTCCAAGGAACGAAGTTAGTCCTTATTATGCGACTGGAGCTATAAAACTACACGAAACGAGACCATTGTCAAGAGGGCATCAAGAGTTCGACTCAGATCCAACAGTATATCCCTTAAATAAACCAATATCAAAATTGGAGGGCTTGGTTAGTAATAACATCCCATTTTGGGGAACAATTTCTTATAAAAAATATATAAGTAACAATTTTTTAATAAATGGAATTTTAAAATTAGCTTCAGTGTGCTGGTGAAGCAAAATATACGGAAGACGTTCCAACTTTTCCCGGAGAAGTATACGCATGTTTCGTTTTAACTACAGTTCCATCGGGTAAAATAGTAAATATAGACCCTAGTAAAGCATTGGTATGTAATATCTGTTTATTTATTTTTTTATTTTCTATCTCTACTGGTTGTAAAATTAAAGTAACAAAATATTTCACATTCATTGTTATCATACAGGAAAGACCAGGAGTAATAGCGTTCTACTCAGCGGCGGATGTACCTGGAATTAACGGTTTTATTCCCGTTAATCCCAAATACATTTCACTCGTACAAAAGGACGAAGAACTACTATGTGATGGAGAAGTTAAATATTTCAACCAACCTCTAGGTATTATTGTCGCAGAAACAGAAAACTTAGCTGAAATTGCTTCTCAATTAGTACATGTTACTTATACTGATATAAGAAAACCTGTGACAGATATAAAGGTAGCTAAAAGAGATACTTCAAGAAATATTTTGACTTTGAATATACCAGCCACCAAAGTGAGTCCAAATGTACAGCGTATAATAACTGGCGAGAGAACAGTATACTCCCAGTACCATTTTTGTATGGAAACATTAGCTTGTGTTTCTCATCCAACAGAAGAAGGAATGAAAGTTTACGCTACTACGCAGTGGGTAGATGGTATTCAAAGCATGACTTCAAGAGCATTGAAAATGGATGCAGGCAGGTAAATATTTTGTTGCAGTGATTATATAATAGGTCTTTACCTATGAAATTGCCGTTCTGCAGTACTGGCCATTTCAAATCAAAATAATTTATGTTTGGCTAAGAATTCTAATTTCAAATTAATTTTATTTAAAAAACATGGAATTCTTTTCCCAAAAGTAGTCATTTGTTTATTGATTAGTGTTACATTTTCATCGCATTTCAATCTTTTTCGTCATCATGGATACGTTAAAAATTCGAGTAATTATGGAATATGAGTGCCGTCGTGGCAGCAACGCGGCACAAGCGGCACGCAACATCAACGACGTTTACGGAACTAACACTACAAACCAACGCACCACCTGTTATTGGTTTGCTCGCTTCCGTTCTGGAAGTTTCGACCTGAAAAGTGAACCTCGCGGTCGTCCGAAGACTTTGATCGACAATGACGAATTAAAGACGATTGTGGAAGCTGATGATACACAATCTACGGCTGAATTAGCAGCAGCTTTCGACGTTAGCGTCAAAACAATATTGGTCAATTTGCGTCAAATTGGCAAGGTAAAAAAGCTTGACAAATGGGTGCCCCACGAACTCAATGATCGCCAGCGCGAAGTACGCGTCGAGACGTGCCTTGCACTGCTCAACGGACACACAAATGAAGGAATTTTGAACCGCATTGTTACCTGCGATGAAAAAGTGATTCTGTTTGATAACCGCAAGCGCTCAGCAAGTAGGTTGGATCCTGGTTCAGCACCTAAACAATGCCCTAAACGAAAACTTACCCCTAGAAAAGTGATGGTCCCTGTTTGGTGGTCTAGCGCCGGTGTGATTCCTTACAGCTTCTTACCAAACGGGGTGAGCATTACTGCAGATGTGTACTGTGAAGAACTGAACACAATGATGGAGAAGCTGGCACATCTCCAACCAGCATTCGTCAATCGCTCGTCTCCGCTGCTCCTGCATGACAACGCGCGACCTCATACTGCACAGCAGACGGTCTCCAAGTTTCAAGAACTGGGGTTGGAAGCTCTCCGTTATCCGCACTACTCACCAGACCTTGCGCCTACAGACTACTACTTTTTCCAGAATTTGGGTAATTTCGGGACGGGAAAAAATTCAATACCTGAGAGGCAGTGCAAAATGCCCTTGAAGAATTTGTTGCCTTTGATTGCATGGGTGATTACTTCGATTAATACAAATAAAAAATACATGAAAAAAATTCGTTTAAATTTTTTCATACAAAACGGCAATTTCATAGGTAAAGACCTAATATTAGTGTGAAATCTAAAATAATACATAGTAGGCGTCTCATTTTCATTTGTTATTAGGATTGATGTAAGTGTTCGAAGGCTCGGAGGTGCTTATGGTTTGAAAATTACTCGGCCTACTCAACAGGCTGTGGCGTGCAATCTAGTGGTGTATAAACTCAATAGACCTTGTAGATTTATCCAGTCTCTGAGGACAAATATGAGAGCTGTTGGTAAAAGACTACCAAATTCAGTTGACTTTGAGGTAATTTATATTATATAATACATATTCTGCCATTAATGTCGAGTTATAGTGTTGGGTCTTAATAATATTTTTTTGATTCAGGCAGGTGTTAGTGACTCAGGAGTCATTAAATATATAAATTATGCTATATACTCTGACAATGGCTATATTTTCAATGAAAATTTTACAAACTTGGGTATGGATGCCTACTACAATTGTTATAACCGGGAACCTTGGAATTATACCTCTTACAATACCGTCACAGATACAGCCTCCAATACTTGGTGTCGCTCCCCTGGTAAGCATTTACCATTGATTTGTGTGAAAGCAGAAAGAAAAGAAAGGTAACAAATAATAAGTAATAATAATTACTTATTATTTGTTACCTTACCAATAAGTCCTAAAAGCTCAAGGCGTCCACATGGACGTCTTGAGCTTCTAGCATGTCAAGTCATGCAGCTTGAGCTAAACAAATTATAAAACATGTTGTCTATACTAATATCATAAAGAGGAAAATTTTGCTTCTTTTGTTTGTATATTTGTTTGTTTGTATTGAGAAGAATCCGACCAATTTTAATGAAAAATGGAAAAACTGGACCACAGGCTACTTTTTTACTGCAAAATGTACGTTTTCTGCGGGGTTTCCTTATACGCGCAGTAAGTCGCGAGAAACATTTACTAAAAAAATAACACCTTTCAACAACTACAGTTTTTACTAGCTGGTACGTTTACGTGGAACTATTAATGGAAACGGAATCCATTTTTTTTAACTATACCCAAAGATAAAAGTAGCCTACGTTACTCCTTATGACATCATCTGATAAGAAAATTCCAGTTAAAATGGGTCCAGCCATTTTAGAGATTAGCCGGAACAAACAGACAGCCAAAAATTTTAAAAATTGTTTTTTTGTCTAGGTACCGTATATAGATATATACTATATATACATTAAGTACAAAGCTGTTAATTTGGAAATACAAACAGACACTTCAATTTAATTTATTAGTTTAGATTATAATAATTGTTGTAACATCTCCAGGAACCTTAGAAAATGTTACATCAACTGAAATGATAATGGAACAAATAGCATATGAATTAGGATTAGATCCATTGAATGTCCGACTAGCCAACTTAGACAAAGTGAAACATAATGCTATCCAAGAAATGACGGACTACATAATGGCAAAATCAAATTATAAAGAGAGAAGAAACAATGTGGAAAAGATTAATAAGGAAAATCGATGGAAAAAACGAGGACTTAGATTTACATTTATGAAGTGGTCTCCTTTTGGATACCAGTACTACGATGTCAATTTATCTGTATTTCATGAAGACGGTTCAGTCATTATATCGCATGGTGGGGTAGAAATTGGACAAGGGGTGAATACTAAAGCAATACAAATATGCGCATACTTTTTTAAAATTCCACTTGATAAAATTCAAATTAAACCAAACGATACAGTTACCACGCCTAATGGTTTCGCAACTGGCGGTAGTCTTACTTCACAGAATGTATGCATTGGTGTCCAAAAATGTTGTGAGCAACTTTTACAAAGATTGGCTCCAGTGAGAGAAAAGCTGGGAGATCCTACGTGGGAAGAACTAATAGAAGCTGCTTTTATAGCCGATATTGATTTACAAATACACGCGTTTGTTAATGCTAGTGATCAAGAATATTCTGATGCTTATGGAGTAACATTATCTGAAGTGGAGATAGATGTTTTAACTGGAGAACATGAAATTATAAGAGTAGACTTAATTGAAGACACAGGACGAAGTTTGAATCCTGACATTGATGTTGGACAGGTATTTACTTATTTCAAGTGAAATTTTATTCTATTTTCCTAGTTCTGAACTGAACTCAAAATGTATTTTAAAGGTTGAAGGAGCATTTGTCATGGGAGTCGGATATTGGACTTGCGAGGAAATGGTTTACGATCCTCAAACTGGGGAAGTGCTAACTGACCGTACCTGGGATTATCATGTCCCACAAGCTCGTGATATCCCACAGGACTTCAGAGTGTATTTTAGAAAAGGATCTTTTAGTACCCCAAAAGCACTTGGAGCTAAAGGTTAAAACCTTAAATTAGAATATTAGTAATGATTTCTTGAGAAATATATTTCTTCTGGTTCTAATGATAAGTTTATTTGATATTCTAGTAGTTGGAGAGCCCGCTACCTGTATGGGCGTTGGCATTGCTTTAGCTCTAAGAGAAGCTATTACTGCCTCTAGGATTGACTCTGGCATACCAAGTACTGTGTGGTATGATATTGGTATGTGTAATTAAATTATTATTTTGAATTTTCCATGATTATTGAAGAATTTCATAAGGATGTTATTCATATTTTTTCAGATGGTCCCTACACGGTAGAGAAAATTTATTTAAACTGTGCTACGAAGAAAGAACAATTCAAATTATACTAAATGGGTCGCCGATTGAACAATATTAATAATAATATAATAATGAATGATATTGTGATATAATCATAATATAAGCTTTGATATATTTAATTGAATTTTTATTCAATAATTCGTGTATTATGGATACATAATAAGATAGATACTATCTGTCTGTTCGTCCGTCCGTCTGTCATCAGGCTGAATCTCGTGAATCGTGATAGCTAGAGAGTTGGAATTTTAATAGAATTTTAATAGGTTTTTAATAGAATTTCTGTTTCCGCTATGATAACAAACAAAAACCAGAATAATATAAATATTTAAGTGGGGCTCCCATATAATAAACGTGAGTTTTAGCCGTTTTATACGAAATCCTTCAGGCGCGAGTCCGACAAGCACTTGGCCGGTTTTTTATCGATTTGTATATTTGATGTAAGCTACCTTAGTTGGACTTGCTAAGAATCTACATTATTAAGCAGATGTTATGAAAATTTATTATTTTTTTTCAATTTGCGTGAAGTTACTTTCACGTGTAGCAAATCTATATGTTAAGTGTAAACTATAGCCACTTACCACAGAAGCTCCGTCCGTACGATACTCGTGGCTTAACCTTAAGTGGTTATTACTTTTGTGTTTGTGAAAATGGACCGAGTTACTCTTAACAGCGTGAAGCATTCAGGTAAAAAGTCGAATAAATCACTTAGTATTTTTAATTAATGAATGTGAATCTTGAGTTTCTATTGTCATGGGTGTTAAAAAATTGGCCGTCTTCTCCTCCTTCGAGTGGCGCGCGTCACGCTAGAGATCGAAAATGTTCTTGCAAGCAATGTATGTAGCTGTATTGGCTATAGACCTATTTTAGATGCTTTCAAAAAATTTGGTCCCGAGGCACTACATAACAGTTTAATTGATATAGAAGATTTTTGCCTTAAAATGAACAGTAAAATGAAATGGTCTGAGCCGAAACAATAATAAATAGGTGAAAAGTGGTATTTAGTAAGCAAAGATGAAGTCGCAAATAAAGTTAGACATTTGAAACTGCATGACGACAGAATTTGGTAACAACGACAGAGTTTAAAAGGTAAATTATATTTTTAACATATTTATAGAGCAGGGAACTGACTCTTATATGTTGATAAACTGAAATACTAGAAAAGGTAAAATAAAATTAAGATTACTAAATAATGATTTATAATTGACAAATTAATATTTAAAAATGTTTTTTTGCTTAGGAGTAGTAAATATACTGGAATAGCCGAGACTTCTTATATACATATCTAGTATGTGGGAGCTTCAGGGCCATTACATAGATCAGAACCTGGTGGTCGGTGCCGGCACAACACTCACTAAAGTTATGGAAATATTTAATGATGTCAGTTAAGATGAATATTGCTTACTTGAGGGTCCTAAATGAATATTTGAAATTGGTTGCTCATGTACCTGTAAGAACTGTAAGTAATTTAGTAATTCAATAATATTTTTCTCAGACATTAATACATTTTTATTTAATATCTTGGTTTATGCTTTGAAAATTACAACTATGCAAAATAGTCATTTAATCAGAGTAATTAAAATACTAAATAAGGATCACCAGGGGAAATCACTGTTTCTAATATTATAACACCATTATTAAATTTTAAGCTGTAGATAAAAGTTTATCCATTTACATCTTTTACCTACAGCTGGCAATACATACTTTCGAATGGTGCGTATTAAGTCCAAAATCTTGTACTTAATTGTCGAAATCAAGAATCCTTTCAGATAGGAACTTTGGCGGGCAACCTTGCTTCGATGCTTTCCCATCGTAAAGCATTGTTACCCTGAATTCCAAAGTGCCCTTTTTTATTATTGTCCACTGTGGGTGCGGAGCTAACTATACGCGAGTTCTTCTGATAGCCATGTATACAGAATAATATTATATTTCTATTGCATCATTTGCACATGCAATTCAGCACTCAAAATCAAACTAATTAGCATTTTTTGTTATTTAAAATGTAATAATACTTTTTAAGTATTTATTGTTTTTGTTCATCATCATTATCTTATATACAATACCTAGTGGAAGCTTGGCGCGTATTCAATTATTTTAAGCGTTCTTAAAATGTGTTAATAATAATTTACAAAATGTAACTAAAGAGGGAAAAATTAATATTATTTTTAAACAAAATTAAACCGACTTGCAAAGTAAAAATGCACAAAAATGTATGAAATAAAACTTATTTTCTAAATAATCCCGCTTTTAAATTTGGCTGAAATTTCAACTATTTCTCTACTCAATCTTCAAAAATTCAAAGTCGCCACCAGCCAACTTGAACGTACACACGTTCAAGTTAGCTATTTTAAATATTATTTTATCAGGCTGTTGTTCGGGCTGGTACCGACTTCAAAATTATGAGGATTGAGTAGAGAAATAGTTATAAAATTTCAGCCAAATTTAAAAGGGGAATTATTTAGAAAATAAGTTTCATTTCATACTTTTTTATTAGATTATTTGGTAGGGAAGTGATAAATACATAAAATTTAATGCGTTTGAAATTTAAAAAAAAAATACAATTTGTAGTGCTTTATTTTGGGATTTTCGCGTAAAGGAATACGTAAGGAGATGGCTGGGTGCTGCCATCTAGTTGGGATCCAATAATTAACAAAATAAAATGTAATTTAAAATCACCGCGGCTTCAAGATACTGTTAGTATGTTTTGCGTGGATCGGAACACAAATAATAATTGAAGACTCTTCGGGTAGTTTGAACAACTTCAACAAATAGGACAATTGACACCTCAGTCCTCCCGTGACCATGGCTGCTGGAAAGTAGCCGAAACGTCGGGAAAAAGAAAAGTGCACCGCGACACAATCCGCAGGTGTTTAAAACAATATTTCTCTGACTTAGGAAAGGACGTGTACTATAATTGCTACGATCAAGCACCTTGGAATTACACATTTCTATGACTTAGGAAAGTACGTGTACTATAATTGCTACGATCAAGCAGCTTGGAATTGCACATTTCGCATATTTTTAATTTTGTAGTTTTTCTTTATACCTAAAGTAAATTATTCATAGAGATACAATCTCATGAATTATTTTTCCCAGGGACCTTAGAAAATATTATATCAGCTGGAATGGTAATAGAACAAATAGCTTATGAATTAGAATTGGACCCATTGCACGTCCGACTAGCCAACTTAGATAGGTTAAAACATAACGCTATCTAAGAAATGACTGATACTCGTATGGAAAAGTCAAAGTACAGTCAAAGAAGAAAGGATGCAGATAAGTTTAATGAAGAAAATCGATGGATAAAGTGGGGTCTAAGACTTACATTATTGAAATGGTCACGATAATATGGATCATTTTACTATGAAGTAAATTTATCTGTATTTCATCAAGATTTGTTATTATATCACATGGAGGAGTGTAAATGGGACAAGGTATAAATACAAAAGCAATACGAATATGTGCTTACTATTTTGGAATTCCAGTTGAAATTATTCAAGTGAAACGCAACGATACAGTAACCACAACGAATGTTTTTACAACTGCGGGCAGTCTTACTTTGCAAAATATTGGAATCGGTGTTCTAAGTGCTAAGTGTGAGTTTTTCTTTTCGCATTTGATCGTGAGCGCGTTTGGCGTTTACTAGGAATTTGTATGTGATTTGACCTAGTTGTCGCGTTTACAACTAGGTGGCGAGAAGTTATTACGAAGATTGGTGCCTATAAGAGCTAGATTAGGAAATCCTGCGTGGGTAGAACTAATAAGAGCTGCTTTTGATGCTGATCTTAGTTTACAAACTCATGGATTGCTCAATGCTGGTGACGAAGAAAACATTGACGTTTATGGAGTAACATTAGCTGAAGTAGAGGTAGATATTTTATTAGGGGAACATGAAATTATAAGAGTCGATTTAATTGAAGATACGGGGCGAAGTTTGAATCCTGTACATTGGCTAAGAAAGCACATGTTTTGTTTGGGGCTTAAGTAAATGAAGCTTTTCCTTTTTGAGTTCTGAATTTAATAAAACATCAAGATAATAATAATATTATTACTTACTTTTTTAAGGTTGAAGGAGCATTTATCATGGGAGTCGGTTATTGGGCTTGCGAGATAATGTTTTATGACCCACAAACTGGGGAAGTTTTAAGTGACCATACTTGGGAATACCACAAGCTAGAGATATCCCACAGGACTTCAGGGTATATTTTCGAAAAGGATCATATTTTTTGTACCCCAAGGGCACTGGGTGCTCAAGGTAATCCTAACATTAATTTGTTATAGTTAAATAAAACTACTTGAATTTTATTTTATTTTATAAAATTAATTTAAATAAATAAAAGTTATAAATGTGAATTTCATATTTGAATTGTTGGAGAAACTGGAATTGTTGTGTGGATGTGAGTGTTTCCTCAGCTTTAAGAGAAGCTATAACTTCTGCGAGGACTGACTCTGGGTTACCAAGCACCATTTGGTATGGAATTGGTTAGTATATCTACTCTGGTATAAAATTATACACACTTTGAACTACTTATTTAATTCTTCTATTCTAAATTTTAAGACGGCCCTTGCTCAGTGGAAAATATTTATTTTAATTAAATAATTGTAATAAAGGAACAATTTACATTTTGCTAAATTACTAATTTTAAATTAGTAATTATTTAAATTTACTAATAAAAAAATTAGGGACTGATTTCATAATTTTAATATTATTTAATAATTTTGTAGAAGTCTTCTTTCTTTATTATTAATTATTAGTTTATTTTAGTTTATCATTTGACTCAATATTGTGTTTTAATAATTGATAAGACTATAATCAATTTTGAATTTCAGTTGGTGTTTCATTGAATTTGATAATAATTTATTTTGTTCCTGTTATTTAATTTTACTTCTTCAATTCTTATCCACGTCCAATATCTTGAAAGTCTTTATATATAGAAATGACAAGTTACACGTTACAAATCGCAGAAGAAAAGAAGGCCCTGAAGAAAGTAAGATTTGCTGAAGGTGGAAATATTGTCGTCTTACATTTATGATTCCTACTTAGGAAAGTGAGAAAGGTATTGAAATTTTAATACATTTAGAATACTGCACCTCAATATTATTATTAACTTACTATTCTTTAGATGAGTAACACAGGCAATCGAGCAGCCGGACTGTCTGAAATAAAGCGATTATCGCCGTCAACGGTCTCCATAATTTTAATTCAAAAAGGTTAGGGTATAGTAGGTACATTATAATTTTTATTTTTTGTGTACAACTTATTTTTTAGATTGGTAAGGACAAATACTAGATTCGTAAAGAAACGTGGAAAAACATAAACACATTGGCCCCGTTGGTGCAAAGTTACTTTTACCTATAGCAAACAAACACGTAAAGAATAAACTCGAGCCACTTTCCATGTATATTATCTGGCTCCGACAAAGCCCGGAAAACCAAAAACTTTCAAAACTCACTCACATCTTTTGTGTACAAAGTGATCGAGTCAATGATAATCAACATAGATGTAGCGACAACCTGAAGTACGATAATTCCCATAATATTTACATTGTAATAATTCAAATCTTGTTATTAATTAGCAATGATTATAATGAAACTAACTACCTTACTTATTATCGCTATTATAATCATCGAAGAAAGATAGTTTTATTAGCAGTTCAAATTTTCATAATTTTCTCATAACGTTATTACAACAAAAAAGTTAAAACCGACTTTCAAAGTAAAAAAAAAAAACTAAACGAAAATAGTTTCATCCGTTTGGGAGCTACGATACTACAGACAGATACACAGACAGACACGTTAAACTTATAACACCCCTCCTTTTGCGTCGGGGGTTAAAAATGGACTACACGGGAAGCACCAGCTTTCAAATAAAAAAAGAATCATCTAAATCGGTTCACCCACTCGAAACAAACATTAAAAAATTATGCAGTCGAATTGAGAACCTCCTCCTTTTTTGAAATCGGTTAAAAAGTAATGGCTAACAGCACTGGAAGGTTTTGGCATGTCTACAAAATATAACGTCGTCGACTGGAGTTCGAGCTTCGATCACACCTCTAAACTCAGGCAGTCGCTGGAATACTAATAACCTAAAGGATCCAACTTTTAGAGCTTCTTGCACTTCGAAATGGAAAAATTACTTTCTCAGTGAATATTTTATAACTTATTTTAACTGGAAATTCCCGATTGAACTTTTCAAGTTTATACCATCAACAAGAGTTATCAGCTGTAGGTACAAAGCAGACATTTTTAAGTTTTGATCTTTTTCTAGATGTAAACTTTGCCTTTACCATAGTGAATAAGATTTTAATCGCTAATAATCATTCCAGTCCAATAGCAATTTTCGGAAAAAAAACATCCCATTTTAATAAAAAGTAGGTAGCACCAATTTTTTAAGTACATAATTATTATAAGCTAAATAATAACATCTGTATTTATAATAATATATTCATCACATTAAAATCAATAACTTGCATAATGTAGAATTGTTGAAATAAATTGCAACGCTGTGAACGCATGCATGAAAGGCCTGAATAGCGGCCATTCACATCAAACAAATTAGTAAGTTTTTATATCAGTCATGAAATATTATTAACGTGTATTGTGCTTTATTATAACTGGATGATATTTAGTCTACATAATATTATATAAAAGGAAATGTGCCCACTGACTGACTCATTGACGTATTACGTATTGACGCTCTCACAGCCGTAACCGCCAATAGTAGAAACATGTAATTTGGACAGTAGTTTTAAATTATAATGTATACGCGCAATATGAAGGGATTTTTAAAAATTTTAACCTCAAAGCGATAAAATAGGGGATGAAATTGTGTATGAAAAATCTTTAAATCTGCATCGATTTCGATGAAAATTTAGATTCATGCTCTTAAATAGATTTAATCAAATACGTTTTTCAGAGTTTATTAGAATTAGCCCCCTGAGGGTAAAATAGGGGTTGAAAATTTGTATGAGAATATTTAAAATCTGATCTGATTTCCACATGCTATTTAATATCCGAGCTGATAAATAAAAAATATTAAGTAGGTATTTTATAGTTTTGTGAAATTAATTATATTATATCAAAATCTTTTATATCAAAATATAATTGATCCTAAAATATTACTTTCTTCTATAATATCAATGAACCAGTCTAATAAAATTACTCGATATGTCACAAAATAAAATACCCTAACCGAGAGCATACCAGGACATGTCTTAGAAGGTTTCCGTAACTATCAACGCACAATAGGTTTTCTTTGAATTACTTCAAAAGTAACCGTCCGATTTCGCTCAAAATAATTTTCCTAAAGAGCTTTTAGCATGAACTATCAGCATGGAAACTTACACATTTTTATATCGCCTATAGTTAAGAAATCCCAGGGGGCACCAACTTATAAACGACTTTGGAGGCCGATTTTTTTAAAATGGTTGACTTTGTAAGAAATCTTGAATTTATTTTAAAATGGGTACCTATTCAACGATACCCCACACGATGGGATGAAAATATTTTTCATCTGCACTTCACATGTATGGAGCCACCCTCACCCTCACAGTCTCTGACTATACCAAATTTCATCCATTTATATTCATATTTACAGAAGCTAGAAGCGCGGACAGACAGACAGACGGACGGACAGAGCGAAACTATAAGGGCTTCTTGAGTATTACGGAACCCTAAAAACAAATTGCATGATTTTAATGAATGAAAAAATAAACTACACAGTATTCAATTTACGCAATTTCAAGAAATGTTATGAATAAATGTAATAATACTCTTCACGTTTAAATTATTTGGCAATGCAGTACGATTTTAACTCAAGAAATTAGTGCTAAAGATAGAATCTATCCTCTCGTAGGAGGAATTCCAAAACAAGTTTGCAAGAGTATCATGTACCTATATAATATTTTTTCCTCGCATATTTTTTCACTCCACTTTTTTTATGAGTTTTTTAAATTCTTTAGTCACATTAATTTATCACATTTTTGTTAGATTTTGGTTGTATAATTAATTTCCAATAGACACTCCGGCATATTTAGCGGAACATAAAATAAAGGTTTGATATCAGTATCATATAAGGTTGGTTTATACGTCATTTAATTTAAAAAGAAATATTTTTAAATTAAGAAAACAACTGAACATCACATTTTATGCAATTGTTTTAATTTCATTCAAATACACCTTATCTGGAGCGAAATTCGAGTATTTCTTCCTTCTGAGTTTGATTTAAAATTTTATTGAAATACTGTTTTTTGTTCGTTTTTTTTAATCGCGTATCTTTTTGGAGTTGAGGACTGAAGTATGCCTGACTAAGCCCCAACGGAGATTGCCAGGGCACTCGAAATGCGAAGGAATGGTCAAACCTACAGAGTGATATCCAGAGATCTTCGTCGACCAGTTTCAACGATCCATCGCAGTATCCAACGGTTCAGGGAGACCGGTACTTATGTGAGAAGAGCAGGACAAGGCAAAAAAAGACGCACTTCGAGTAGGGATGATCGTTTCATTCCGGCTTCGTGTACGTAGGAACCCCCGTGTGACGGCCGTCCAAGCCCGACATGAGTTAGAAGCAGTGCGGGGTGTAACCGTAAGTGAGCGTATGGTACGAAGAAAAAGCTGGTTTGGGTTCATTTGTGCCCGCCAAAACTCCAAGGCTCGAGATAAATCATCGTAGAAACAGGTTAACTTTTGCTCAGGAACATCGACTTTGGAACGCGGACCAATGGAGTAAGGTATTGTTTAGTGATGAGTGCAGAATTCTCTTAAATCAAATTGACGGCAGGTAAAGAATATACAGACGCAAAGGAGAACGATACATTCAGACAAATGTTTAAACTACAGTTGCATACGGTGGTGGATCAATAATGGTTTGGGCGGGCATTTGTTTGGGAGCTCGCACAGACTTGGTAGTGATTGATAGAGGGAGTCTGACTGCAGACCGCTATATCAGAGAAGTTTTATAAGAAAATGTCGTACCGTTTGCCCCATATATCGGTGGCGATTTTGTTTTTATGCAGGATAATGCTCGGCCGCATACCGCTCGGGTAACTCAAGCTTATCTTAATGATATGAATATCACTGTTATGGAGTGGCCGGCGAGATCACCGGATATTAACCCAATAGAGCACGTTTGGGACTTGCTGAAAAGAAAAGTTAAGTCCTGAATTCCAGCTCCTGCCAACGTGGGTGAACTGCGAATCGCCGTAGTTGAGGAATGGCGGAGACTATCCCAGGAGACCATCGATAACATCATTCTCAGTATGCCTAGACGGGTAGAAACTTTAATAAGAGCACGTGGAGGAAATACGCATAAAGAAAATCACCATTTTTCTAATTTAATTAATTGTTATTTTAATATTAATTTTCACTTTTCCCGGTTACATAAAAAGTTCAAAAATGTACCATTTTTCACAAATAGCCTTTACTCGCAAAATCTGTTCTTAATGTGATCTCATTTTAAGTAAAACAAATGAAACTTTAAATAACAAAAGAAGTGTAGTAAGTAGATTTTAAAATAAAAAAAACATATTTTTTTAATTATGGACCTTTTTTTTGTGTTCCGCTAAATATGCCGGTGTGTTTATAATTGCATGTATTGCCAATTGAAATGTATTTTTTGCTTCTTGTGATTATGAATATAAAATAGCTACGGTGCGCATACTTTTGGCATGAGAGTTACACCGCTATTAATAGGAGTGAAACTAAGTTTGCATTGAAAAGTTATCATTTTAAATGAAGTTTATTAAAACTTTTATATACGTACTTAATATTATATTAAGGAGAACTTAATATAATGCTTAAATAGAAAATGTAATGAAACTTATTCGTTAGTGTAGAAGATAATCATATTTTACGGACATAATATCATGCACATGTAAGATGTATAATATATTGTATACATTGTGGACATACATGTACCAATATTAGCTATTTATTTTATAATAACACTTGCATGAAGGCTTAAAATATAAACGTGAATATAGCACGATTACTTTCTTTGCTGACGGTACTTCATTCCTACAAATTTTTCCATCGGGTAGCATGCATAGGTACTTGAATAATTAAACAGAAAGAAGAGTTCATTACAAGACGCTAGACGTATTCGTCGACAAAGTCTACTAAAAATGGACCGGGTGACTTTTAAAATCAATGGCTTAAAACATTCAGGTAAATTTAAAAAACATTGTTTTTCAAAAAAAATCTATACATGAATAAAAAAATATTTTAAGGATAACTTGAAATATATTTTCTAACTAATTTGGGCCACTCTACAAGATGATCCAATTCACCAATGAAAACCAAATACCATATAATGTTTTTTCCACTTTTAGTTGGGCATGAAGTATCGTCTACAACAACTCTTCTGGATTATATCCGTAAGGTCGCGGAATTGCGCGGTACCAAATACATGTGCAAGGAAGCCGGGTGCGGAGCTTGTATAGTGAGCTACTCCAGACCCTCAGACGACGCAGCTTTTGGGAGACATATTGTGCAAGGGGTTAACTCTGTAAGTTAAATATTTATATAGGAAAGGTAAATTTACTTAAAAGTTTAATTTACTTTTAATCTTAATTTACTTAAGCATATTTTTCTTTTCGGTGATCATTTATTTTTTCATAGTGTATGGTGTCAATAACTTCATGCCAAGACTGGGAGATCAGTACGATAGAGCATATCGGGAACCGGCTGCAGGGGTACCACCCGCTGCAGGTCACCCTCGCCAGAGACAACGGCTCGCAGTGTGGCTACTGCAGCCCCGGGTGGGTCATGGCTATGTACAGGTAATTCAAAGAAACAATTAAAACAAAAGCGAGCAAAAATATTTTCTAGTAATTCTGAACTACATTTGCTGTATTTTATTTTTACCAGCTTACTAAAAACAAAACCTCGTACTATGTTAGAAATCGAAAAAGATCTGTCAAGCAACATATGCAGATGTACAGGTTATAGACCTATCTTGGACGCTTTCAAGAAATTTGGTACAGATGCACCACCTAACAACATAATAGATATTGAAGATCTAAAAGTTTGTGACAAAATAAATAAAATAAGCAAATGTCTAAAACCAACCAAAAATAAATTAGACAAAGATTGGTATCTTGTATCAAAAGATGAAGTGCCAAATAAAGTTATACAAATAGAGCTACATGATCACAGGAATTGGTACAGAGTAGAGTTATTAATTGATATTTTTAATATATTCTTAGAACAAGGAACTAATTCTTATATGCTGATTAACGGGAATACTGGAAAAGGTAAAGTAATAAAATATGAGTTTAATCAAACATTTATCTATTTGCAATTTAAGTTCGTGAAATTAAAAAAAATAATATCACAAAAGGTTTTTGATTCTTATTCAGGTGTTGTTCCTTTATTGGAGTATCCAAGATTACTCATTGACATATCTTGTGTGTGGGAGCTGCAGGGTCATTACATTGATCAGAATCTGGTGGTCGGTGCCGGCACAACACTCACTAAAGTTATGGAAATATTTGACGAAGTCAGTGACGATGAATATTTTTCTTACTTAAGGATTCTAAATGAGCATTTGGAATTAGTTGCCCATATACCTGTTAAAAACGTAAGTTAGTTCATGTTATTATTCGGCCGTATAACGTTAAAAGTGTATTTTGGTTGGAAAAAGTTAATTGATATGATATTTAAGTTTCGAGTTACATATTTTCTTTCAGATAGGAACGTTGGCAGGTAACTTGATGGTAAAGCACCGTCATCCTGAATTTCAGTCTGACATATTTTTGTTATTATCCACTGTGGGAGCAGAACTAACAATATGTAAGAAATGTCTTTGCTTATTCTGATATTACAGTTGGTGATTGCCAAGAAATACTTAAATAGTTTTGGAAATTCTATAACTTTCTATTTGTGACTTTTCAGTGTATAGACCAGGTCTTATGGAAGTAGTTCCTATGCATCAATTCCTTCAAATAGATATGACTGGAAAAGTATTATTAAATGTTCTTTTTCCACCTTTGAACAGTCAGTATAAAATTTGGACAGATAAGGTATTGAATTATAAGTTTATCTACATTAAACGAGAATCAAATAAAAAATTTGCAACATAGAACAAGTTTTGTAAATATTTATTAATTTAAATTTTCAGATAATGCCTCGCGCACAAAACTCACATGCCTACGTAAATTGTGGATTTTTATATAAAATGGATAGAAAAAATATGCAAGTTTTAGAATGTAGAATTGCCTATGGAGGCCTATCTCCTATTTTGACTAGAGCAGCAAGAACTGAAAGTTATATTGTTGGACGAGAACTTTTCATAAATGACACATTACACGGGGCACTAGAAGTTTTGGATAAAGAATTAGATCACTTTGTTGTCCCAATGCCACCAAACCCATCGGTAGATTATCGAAAGCAACTGGCTTTAGCACTCTTCTATAAAGTAAGCAGCACAAAAGTTTTAAGATCTCTTTTGAGTTTTCATTCAATCCCATGTCAAGATTGATAAAACATGTTTCTTATATTTTATAAAGGGTCTTTTAGCATTAGCTCCAAACCACAAATTAAACTCTTACTATGCAAGTGGAGCCGTAAAACTGCATGAATCAAGGCCGTTGTCTAAAGCACAACAGGACTTCGAAACAGATCCATCTTCGTATCCTGTAAATCAACCAATACCGAAATTAGAAGGCGTGGTAAGTAGAGCGGAAACTTTAAATATTTATTAATTCTTGATAACTTTTTGTAGTGAAAATGATGCCTATTTCTTACGCCATCATTAATATTTTCAGCTTCAGTGTTCTGGAGAGGCAAAATATTCAGAAGATGTACCCACATTACCTGGAGAAGTTTACGCATGTTTCGTACTTACTACAGTCCCGCTGGGTAAAATAGTCAAAATAGATCCTAGTAAAGCATTGGTAGGTGGACAATAAGTACAATGTATTGAAAATTTTAAAATTTTAAAATATTATAAATAATTTTATAATCACATAAAACCAACAGGAACGTCCAGGCGTGATTGCATTTTACTCAGCAGCTGACATCCCTGGCATAAATAGTTATACGCCAGTTGATGAAAAATACATAACACTTTTTAAACTTAACGAAGAAGTGTTGTGCTATAGTGATGTTAAATATTATAACCAGCCTTTAGGTATCATTGTCGCAGAAACAGAAAGCTTAGCTCAAATAGCCTCCAAGTTAGTACATGTAACGTACTCAGATGTAAAAAAGCCTGTGATAGATATAAAGGAAGCTAAAAAAGATCCGTCAAGAAATACCTTATCATTAAATATACCAGCTACGAGGGTGAGTCCAAACGTGCAACGTGTGATTACTGGAGAGAAAACTATTTATTCACAATACCACTTTTGTATGGAAACCTTGGTTTGTGTTTCACATCCAACAGAAGAAGGACTTCGAGTTTACTCCTCTTCACAGTGGATAGATTCCGTTCAAAATATGACATCTCAATCTTTGAAAATGGATATGAATAAGTAAGTTAATGCATTAAATTTATTTCAGTGGCTTATCGATCAATAAATTAAAGATGTTGCATGAAATCTTATAACTACCTTCATTGGCCCTTTTATTTAGGATTGACGTAATAATGAGGAGGCTCGGAGGCGCATATGGCTTAAAAATTACTCGAGCCACTCAACAAGCAGTGGCGTGCAATCTTGTGGTTTATAAGCTCAATAGGCCTTGTAGGTTCATACAGTCTATGAGGACTAACATGAGGGCCGTTGGTAAACGATTACCAAATTCCACAGATTTTGAGGCAAGTATCTCGAGGTTATTACTTTTTGTTGTTGTTATTATTTTGCAAAGCGTAATTTATTTGCAGTTTAATTTTTAATTATTCTCCGAAACTCTCTATATAGTGTTTTTAGACTAAAAGGCAACAAACTGTATTAATTTTCTTTCTAAAATAACGTTTTTCAAATCTTTTGTACAATATACGTCTTATGTTTAATATAATTTCATCACTAAATCCATCATTGCATATTTTAGGTAGGAGTAAACGATCAGGGTGTGATTCAGTATATAAATTTTTCCATATATTCAGACAATGGCTACATATACAATGAAAATTTCACGTACTATGGCATGGACGCGTACTACAATTGTTACGACCGGGGACCCTGGAACTACACTTCATTCAATACCGTCACAGATACAGCCTCCAACACTTGGTGTCGCTCTCCTGGTTGGTAAATTCCCTTTTTAGGGTAACCCTTTCAAACCTTTACATGTTAGTCTGCAAATAATATTTAGATTATTACAAAATATTGTTCCATTGTCGAAAAATCTATTGTAAGTAAAAAAATAACTGCAGTAATGATATTATTATTTATATTACAGGAACATTGGAAAACGTTGTCGCCACGGAAATGATAATGGAACAAATAGCTTACGAATTAGGGTTAGATCCTCTGAATGTTCGACTAGCTAATTTAGATAGAGCAAGAAGTAGTGCTATTCAAGAAATGAATGATGCTCTTATAGAAAGAGCAAACTATAGAGAAAGGAGAGAAAGTGTGGAAAAGTTTAACAAAGAGAATCGATGGAAGAAAAGAGGCCTAAGATTTACGTTTTTAAGGTGGTCACCAGTTGGAAATCAGTACTACGACGTTAACCTTAGTGTCTACCATGAGGATGGAACGGTTTCTATATCACATGGTGGAGTAGAAATGGGACAAGGCATAAATACTAAAGCGGCACAAATATGCGCTTACTTTTTCAAAATTCCAATAGAAAAGATTCAAGTAAAACCTAATGACACTGTAATAACTCCTAATTGCTTTACTACTGGAGGCAGTTTAACTACTCAAAACAGTGGAATCGGTGTCCAAAAATGTTGTGAGCAGATCCTTCTTAGATTGGCTCCTCTTAGAGCTAGAATGGGTGATGTTTCTTGGGAAGTGCTAGTTAGAGCAGCTTTTACTGCTGATATTGATTTACAAGCACATGCAATCGTCAATGCTCAAGACACAGAAAATATTGATGTCTACGGAGTAACATTATCTGAAGTTGAAATAGATGTGCTAACTGGAGAACATGAAATAATAAGAGTAGATTTAATGGAAGATACAGGGCGTAGTATGAATCCTGATATCGACATTGGTCAAGTAGGTGTTAATTTTGTTTTTTTTGTCTGATAATGATTATGAGAAAAATATATGTTTCGTCAAACATTTTATTTTCTTTAAGATCGAAGGAGCATTTATCATGGGAGTTGGTTACTGGACTTGCGAGGAAATGGTATATGATCATTTGACAGGAGAGGTGCTAACTGACCGTACTTGGGAATATCATGTTCCTCAAGCTCGAGATATCCCACAGGACTTCAGAGTTTCTTTTCGTAAGGGTTCATATAGCACACCGAGAATATTCGGTGCAAAAGGCAAGTATACTCATTTTAAACCTCGATTATCGATATTGATTGCGATTTTAATAATGATTTATTATATTCTGCTTTATTCTTGTAGTTGTAGGAGAGCCAGCTACCTGTATGGGCGTCGGTATTGCCTTAGCTCTGAGAGAAGCTATCACTGCAGCTAGGATTGACTCTGGCATATCAAGCAGAGTGTGGTTTGAAATTGGTAAGTAAATAATGTGTAGTATACACGTAATTAGGCACAACACCTCCAGATAACAGTAATGCGTATATTATAATCTTTAAATTATTTATAATATAAAAAACGTGTTGTCGTGTTCAATTGTTGGCCGAATAAGCTAATAATTTTCATTGAATCGTCTTGATGGAATTTTCTTAGCGTTCTAAAATGTTCTGACAATCTAGTAGGACATTGATGTCCTAGGTTTGAAAGAGATGCCAATATTTTTGGTGAAGAGAGATCGAGCCAGATGAAGAGCATGAACAAATTGCTAAAATTGTAATTTTTTCACAGTAGTTTTCACATATTCTGAAACATTTTTATATCTTTACAGATGGTCCATACACCGTGGAAAAAATATGTTTGAATTGTGCTACAAAAAAGGAACAGTTTAAATTTTACTAACATTCCGTACAGTCCTAATAGGTTATCATATACCAGTGTATATGGTAACCTATTAGGTACTGACCTATGTCCTATAATGTTTATAAAAATCTATAATATGTAACCCGAACAAGTAAATTATATAGTCTATGTTATCCGGGCTACGTACGTACGACTATAGGATGAATCTATTGACACCATCGATATTTAAGTCCAGTATTTTAGGCGTTACGGTGGAACAAACATACATACATACATATACTGCCAAAATCATTACCCTTCCTTTTGGCTTTATCGTATTCGGGTATAAAAAATTAATTTGAATGTATCAAACAAAAATTGTACTTTGCTTCTAGATAAATGTCACATATTTTCTTTGAAACACCTAAAAATAAAATAATGTTTTTTGCATATCATGATATGCAAAAAACATTATTTTATTCATTAATGTTATACATTCTTGTCCATGGACAAAAATGTATAACATTAAGATTGATCATTGAAGTGATTTATTGAAGAGAACTTATTATTCATTATGTTTAAAATTAAAATTTTACATAGTTGTTAATTTTAATCAAATAACATTATTACCATAAGATAAACCATTCTAAAAACCTCCACCATAGTTTATTTTAGAATAGTTTATGTCTACTAAGTTAATTTTGTAAAATATATAGTTTTAATTACATTAAAATGAAAATATAAAGATCTCCCTATTACAACTTCTTACTTTATCTAAGAAATCAGCTAAGCTCTTAACTTGGGGAAAGGATTTTGTGAAGGTGGAAATTCAGTACTGTCTTTCTATGGTTTCCTACTTATCACTCGGAAGTATGAGCCTGAACTAGAAGGTTTATTGAGATTAAAATTTACAGAAAATTGCATTTCATTTTACTGATTCAAAATGTATGAAATATTCTAAAATCCTAACGATTCACAAATATTTTAAATAAAACATTGATTCAAACTACTATTAACCCTAGAGTACTAACCAGCACCTGACAGGCCGTGCACGAATGGTTTCTTAAATATTTTTAATTGTGCTATTTTTTACACCTGTCCGTTATTTTCTTTCAACTCAGCATTCAACAAGACACGTTAAATAGCGGTTGCACGTCGCGAGGGCTCTTCCCCATTTGAGAGTTACAGAGGCTCGAATTGCATCGGAAGCGATTATGAGTATTAAAGGAAAATAATGTATTTAAGATTAAAATTAATACATGCTATGTAATAATTGTATATATAAATATGATAAGTAGTATATAATTAACGTTTGGTCAGAATATGATCGCAATCCAAAAATTTAAATCTTACCTTTTTGTAGTACCAAACTATCTCACATAGAATTGGTTCGAGTAAATTTAAATCTCTATTTGAGGTATTGGTTATTAAGAAATTTCCTCATTTTGTTGCTTTTGATAGACAGATAGAGACATACTTACGTAAAGATGTTTATAATTTATATATAAAAAAAGTATCTTGAAATGTCAACTTGTTATGGAAAAAATGGCCTTCCAGGCGATTATAACTATTAAAAAAAAGGAAAAAAGGTGAAACAAAGGTTAGTATTCTAGGGTTAAAAACAGGCAAAAAAATATTCATGAGCGAAATAAATAAAATTAATATTCCACCCCAACGCAATTCTTAACAAATTAAAAAGCGACAAATTAAGCAGGCAATTAGCGTAGAAAAATGTCAGTCGAATAGTATTTTGCGATTTCATTATTCAACGATCACAGATGTAAAAATCTGGATGCGAATCTATTTAATTTGTTGTCACGTTATCTTTAACCTTCGTAGGCAAGGCAGTCGTGGCAAGGCAGTGTAATTGTTGATTTCAAATTCTCTTTCAATTATGATTGTTGCTGCTTCCATTACACTGACCAATATCCCTAAAAGCTCGGCAAGACGATACAATATAGTGTTTAGAGGATTAGGTAGTCGTTCACCATATGTTCCATTTTCTATATTTTATTTTATCCTGTTTAGAAAAATAAAATATAAATAAAATGTAAATAATAAAATGAAAATAAATAATATTTAAAACATCATCCAGTATATTAAATCCACGTCCAACAACATGGTATGTCGCGAACATTTTAACTCAACGCTTGCAATACGTGAATAATTCAGCAGTTATTTTTCTTCGTTTAACTTAAATGCCTCCAGTGTCGCCGGCTACTCGAACATTATGTAGCTTACCTCCTTAACGTTGTTTATTATGTTCAACGTGGCTCTCCAAATTTATTGCTCTTGTGGATATCGTGCAAAAAGTTTTAAAAGTTCTTCGTGTTGTTTCCAAAATATGATTTTAGTATTAGGGACGGAATAAATGATTGTGAAGCAATGAATTGTGATTAATTTGGTTACATAACTTTCGTATGTGCTATAGCACGTATACGTGGAGTTTCTAAAATTTTAACTCAGTTCTCTTTTAAATTAAAAACAATAATAATGAAAGTATACAAGCGACGCTAAAAATAGATCTGTTTTTTTTTTCGAGAACCAGTACCTAGAGAACGAAGAACCAAGCTCAACACCAAATAATGAACACAATAAGAAAAAAAATAGTAAAGTATAAAGTGATGACAAAATTTGAAAACGTATTTTCGCTCACAATACGGCCCAGCGGGGGTCCCGAATAACAATATTTCTTTTAAAAGCCACCATTTTCACGAGTCACGCGTCTATTGAAGAATTTATTCACTCCCACTTGCCTTACTTTCCTTCGCTCCATAGCGCCATTGTGTACAAAATTTGATTTAAAACTGTTAATGAGACAAAATTCGGCCATCATTTTTGGACACATTCATGTAAATACAGTTTTAGCTGCCGATAAAAATTTTCTCTGACTTCTACACAGTTCCGTTGGTCTACGTTAGTCCTATATTTTTCTAGCTAGTTGTGCAATAAATTCCATTAGGCAGTGTTTTGTGTGAAAGAACAATGTACATCTACACCAGCTGTACTCTGTTCAGATTTAATTTAAGTTAAACGCAATCAAAAAGATGAAATTCTACCAAATTAATCTGTAATTGTATTTCTTTATTGCATGGGTAAATTTTATGCACTGAATATAAAAAAATATATATTTATATATATTTTTCGAAGTCGGTTAAAAAGGGACGAACTGACGAACGAAAAATCACAAAAAATGAGGTTCATATTTTCGTCCTATTAGGACGAAACTTTGTAGGACGAACAGACCTCTATTGTCTCTTCGTTGACGTTTAGATTAAATTGGATTTGAATTTTATTTTACCAAGTATGACTAGACTATATTTACACGACTGTGAAGATGATGATAATGTTGTGTAAAATATTCCTGTACAATGAAATTCTTTCTACATTCTATTCGAAGGTACTCAGAACCTTAACCAGACGGTACCTTTGATTCCCATTCCTCAGTTAAAAACGAAATTAATTTTACAATTTACGTCCTTGAGTCGGTCAATGAGACTGAATGGAATCTAATTTGGCCTGTGGAGCTCAGTCCCCAAATTAAATAATGTTTATTAGAGATATTGTACTATTATTAATTACTATTATTATTATTACTATTACTATTGTTTATGGATATTATACTTTTCAATAAATAGGATATTTGATTTTATAAAAGCTAATCTCTTTCACCGAAATATATTTGATGCGTTAATTTAAGTTGAATTTAAGAAAAAGCAAACTAATAATAACGAAACTTAAAAATTGTCTTATAATAAACACAATACTAAGTTATAAAGTAACTAGCTGTTTCCCGAGGCTCCGCCCGCGTAAATATAGTATCGGGTATCTCGCGGGAATACTATACTTATCCGGGATAAAAAGTAACCAATGTTTTAATCCAGAGCCTAAACTACTACCATACCAAATTTCATTCAAATCCGTTCAGTAGTTTTTGCGTGAAAGAGTAACAAACATCCTCACAAACTTTCACATTTATAATAATATAGTATTTATATACTAGGATTCAGAAATTATTTAATACTCCTGTAAGCAACAGTTGCGGCAAAGTGGCTCAGTTTCCTGACTGAAACATGCACAGTGTTTACGCTGCCCGGAACCTCGAATAATGCCACAGAATATTGTATGACTTTTTGGTTGTTTGGGAACTATTATGATACTTCGCTGCAATTTATTTGTTAAAGTATATTACATATTGCTTTTATCTGCTTTTTCGCTTACATAAATTTCAGTTTCTCCATAAAAACTTTACTGGAACTGGCAACGAAGTGGCCTATAGTTTTGTGCTATGGGCTCTGCCTACCTCCATGGGCTTTGGTGGTAGGAAATGTGATTGAGCATATTGTGTATAATTATGTCCCATTTTCGTATTTCCATATTTTGAAAAATCTTTTCTTAGCATAGTTTTTTGGAATCCAAACCAATATCTTGACACATATTTTTTTTTCTTTATTGACTTAAGTATTAAAAAAGTGCAAAAGCTTACACCAAATTTTTTTACTTCAGCTGCAATTTTCAGTCTTATTTTAGTCCTCTTGCACAGGCAAAAATTCGTTCTTCTCAAATACATTTAATTTAAACAGCCTAACATTTCTTTGTACTCTTTGACGTCTAACAATTTTTAATTACTATTCTGTTATAACTTACTTTCATTGAAATTTTATTTCAACACGTCATATCCTTGGACTATTTCAATTACTTACTCTAATAGAATACACAAATTCTGATTTTAATTTATGCTATAAGCACAAGTTCAGTATTTATTAATATTTTGTTTTAACGAACGAAAAAAACGGAGGAGGTATATTAACCACACATGACTCTATTAAAGCTTTAATGAATTCACTTTCACGGTGGGAGGCATCACGTATACCGACGTTCAGAAAGTGTATAATAATACAAACTTTCAACAAAATTCTTTGACTTTTGACTTGATTTAGTTATCTTATGACAGTAATCATAAGCAACTTACAAGGTTAGATGCGGCAAGAGGAATGCATATTATAATTATTTTTTGGGTCAAGAGGAACATTTGCATTGCACTGGCCACCTCTAATACATCGACTTGCCCGGCCTGAAAATACAAGAATAAGAATTGCAGAACTTACTTCAACTAGGTGACTATAAACGGAGCGCTCTACGGGAGCACTTTACCAAGACAAATACTTTCAGCTGAACACGAAGTTTCGAGTTCGCAATGCTTTAAAGGAGGTATTGTATTGTTTCAGTGTACACAGGTACAGCTATGTATACTAATACGGTACGTGGTGAAATCACAAAGAAAAGTAGACGAATATAACGTAATTTTAAACTGCAAATTGCAAAACCTTTTCAAAATTCGTGGTAAAAATTAAACGTTGAGCAGGTTGACCATACAGGTATACGTATATAATAGTAGTTTTTGCCTGAGGCTCCGGCCACGTGAATACAGTATCCCACGGGAACACTGTTCTTTTTCTGAATAAAAAGTTGTCTATGTGTTAATCCAGAGCTTACCATACCATCGATGTGTGAAAGAGTCACAAACATCCATCCAAACATCATCACAAACATTTATAATACTAATAGTAGCAGGATTGCTAAAATTGATCATGTCACTTTTTCCCGTCAGTTATCGTCCATAATGATACCATAACATTGTGTAACAAATAAATTATGAACACGATCAAAGTTTCTTTAATTTTCCTTTACTGTACATAATGTTATTATGATTCCGTGTATCATTCGTAATGCTATGTTTTAGATACATGGATATATAGTACATAATATATTAGATAGATGTTTGTAGGTACATATTATGAGGACGATCAAATTGTTTAAAAATTATTGCGTGCTCATAATTATATTTGAGACAATCGTACGAGTTTGCAGGAAAATTTTGTCTGGAACGCACATATTAAGTTGCTCATTAATATACTTTGTGCTAGAATAGAGCATATTATGTATTAATAGTTTTATGTTACTGAAATAGTTTATGTATTCAACCTTTCCACAAACAATTAATTAGTAATCGGCTTGTAGAAGTGATTACTATTATTATTAAATGCGTGTGGTATGTAGTACATTGTAAGCGGGGGAAATTATACTTTCGTGTTTAGTTGAATAACGCATGGACAGTGGTTATTCTTGGAAGAATTTCAGAACGTGTAATCGTAATGTTTCGTATTGCATTGCATCACGCATTAGCGTGCAATATAAAAACGTCGGAAAAATGCTAAAAAAATAACATATGCCTGGCGGATGCACAGGATTGAAATTGTTTTACACAATAGGGAACATGTTTTTTATTATATAGTATAATATTTTATTGGTTTTTCGATAAGTACATAATAAGGCAGGAGATATTGTCTTTGCTATGGCATATCTACGATTAACCGTTGGCGAAATATAGTCATCACAAAAGTGAGATCGTTGGAGAGCATTAAAAACGCTATATATACAAAAAAATGATGCACGAGTGACGTCACAGAAGTTGAAAATATAAATACAAAATTAATTTTACTAACTTATATACTGCGTTTATGTTTATTTTATTTTTTTTATTTTAACAAAAAATGTCACACTTAACATTTTAGTCCTTTTTATTCTTATAACTTTTTAATTGAGCAACTGATTACTGTACGTTTTGCATATTTATGTTGCCTTTCGGAAAATATAAAAATTTTGCTCATTAAAAGAAATGCATGTTCCCCATATTAATTATTTATTTTACTTTTATTGAAACTTAATGCACAAACACGTACAAAGGCGGACTTAATGCCTTATGGCATTATCTATCAGTCAACCTTTGGGCTTTACAGGAGCAAAATTATATAGGCGCCGGTAAAGTGAGAAAAAAAAAGAAACTGAGAAGAATAAAAAAATCCTAGATGAAATAGGGATACAATCATGATACAATACAATAATATAAATACAATTATGCGTTCAAATTCAAATTCTTTATTCACACACACACATTAAAAATATACAAAAACATTATTAATAGATAGTTAAATAATATATTTCACGTCGTTGAACAGGAGTGAAGCTTTTAAACTATATGTCAAGAAATACTCGAAGATTTTCAAGAAGGTATGTCAAGCGGCGAAGGTTCTTCACATCAAAGAAAAAATTAAGAACTCTAAAAACAAAGTGAAAACCATCTGGAAAATAATTGCAGATGAGACTGGAAGAGTCGCCAGTCGCAACTCTAAATTTGAACTTTATATTAATGATAAAAAAGTTAGTTCTGACATTGAAGTTGCGACAGTATTTGAGAAGTTTTTTGCAGACATTCCGATCTCAACTACAAAAAACTTAAATTCATCACCTACAGTTGCCGAAAAATTACTTAGAGATAATGTGAGGGAATGTGATGTAAATTTTATTTTCAAAGAAATAGACTCTAGAGACATTATCAAGGCATTTAAATTACTTAATATTAAAAGTACAACTGATCTCTGGGGTATGTCCACAAAAGTTATAAAACCAGTAATTGACATCATTGCCCCTCACCTAGCATTAGTTTTTAATAATTGTATTAAAAGTGGCGTGTTCCCTGACTTGATGAAGCACAGCAAGGTGATGCCTCTCTTTAAAGCTGGGAATAAATCAGACCCAGCTAACTATAGACCAATATCCATATTACCGACTTTAAGTAAAATTTTTGAGAAAATTATTCTAGATCAATTACTTTTTCACTTCAACTCGAATAAATTGTTACATAGTAATCAGTTTGGTTTTACTAAAGGTCGGTCCACAACAGATGCAGGCATCAGTCTTCTGTGCAGTATATTTGAAGCTTGGGAGAGGTCACAGGATGCACTTGGTATATTCTGTGATTTATCCAAAGCATTTGACTGTGTGGAGCATGATACGCTGTTCAGGAAATTATACCATTATGGTGTAAGGGGCACGGCACTAAAGCTTCTAAGCTCTTATCTAATAAATAGAACACAGACTGTAGAAGTTAATTCCAAAAGGTCTAATGGTACTAAAATTAAACTAGGAGTACCACAGGGGTCTATTTTGGGCCCTTTTCTATTTCTCATCTATATAAATGATCTACCTTATCTAGTTAATGATAAGCATGAGATAGTACTTTTTGCTGATGACACTTCACTAATTTTTAATGTGAAGCGACGACAATCTAACAATGACGAGGTAAATAGTGCTCTCTCAAAAATAGTACATTGGTTTAATGCTAATAATTTACTGTTGAATTCTAATAAAACAAAATGTTTAAAGTTCAGCTTGCCAAATGTTACGCAGGCACAAACCAATATACTATTAAATAATGAGAAAATGAAATTAGTAGACACCACTGTATTTCTAGGTATAACATTAGATAGTAAGTTACAGTGGGGACCACATATTGCTAAATTGGCAGATAAGCTGAGTTCTGCAGCATACGCTGTTAAAAAAATTAGAGAAATTACCGACATAGAGACCGCGCGATTAGTTTACTTTAGCTATTTTCATAGCATAATGTCGTACGGCATCCTCTTGTGGGGAAACGCTGCGGACATTAATACAATATTTGTGCTGCAGAAACGTGCTATACGTTCTATTTATAAGATGTCGACTTTTGAATCTCTAAGGGAAAAGTTTAAAGAAATAAAAGTTCTGACCGTCGCATCTCAATACATTTTGGAAAATGTGTTATATGTAAGAAAGAATCTAAACAACTTCAAAAAGAAATGTGATAATCATTGTGTAAACACTAGAAATAAGAACAAGTTAGATATGCCAGTGTTCAGACTAAGCAAAGTTAGTAAATCCTTTAAAGGCCAATGTATACGCTTATACAATATAATCCCAGAAAAGGTTCAAAACTTTCCCATTAATAAGTTTAAAAAAGTAGTTAAAGAGCGTTTGTGTGCCAAAGCGTATTATAAAATTAATGACTTTATTCAAGACGGCACACCTTGGGAATAAGGTGGCTCCTTATCTTATCTTATTATTTGTTACATAGACATAAGTAAACATTGTAATAATTTTGATTTTAAAGAATAATTTTCCATCTTTTTGGTAAAAGATGGCCCCAGACGAGTTTCTTGCCGGCTCTTCTCGCTGGGTTAGTTCTCGAACCGGTGGTAGGCATCACGTAGTATCGACGTTCAAAAAGAGTATTTAAAAATACCAATTTTGAATAAAAAATTTTTGATTTGATTTGATTTGATTTGTCGATCTAATCCCGTGCTAAGTAGAAATTGTGTTACGGCTATCAGACAACGGATATATATTTTATATAATACACTCGTAATTATATTCTAATAACAATATAGGCACAAAATAATAACATTATACATAAATATAATTATATTATTACACACGACACCTATCTAGTCCTGTTGTATAAAATATGTCAAAGGTACAGTTAGATGAACCGTTTACCTCGCCACGTCCCGGTGTATTAGACCGTTGTCATCAAAAACTTAAAATAAACTCTAGATCAACTTAGGGCATCATCTGGACTGATTTCAGAAGAAAGCCTCGTGAAATATACGATCGAAATATCGTATTGCTTAGGAAATGGATTAAATCACTTTGTTACATTCAATAGGCTATAATATATATTATAATTATGAAGACGATACTGATAAATTTTCCTCGTAACTGTAATTCCATACATTTGTAATATCGTGAAGCCCCAGTCCGGGAAATCGGTCCTGTCTACCCGGCAATGTGCTCGAAATTGACTTCGGGCTTCGAGACAACTCGACTATTATCCGCGATCGTCAGTGGTACAAGTTTAAAGCTTTAAATTGTATTTTATTGTGGGAAACGGACCAAAGAGTTGGCATGGCTACAATTATATAAAAAATATATTTACAAATTAATAAGAGACGCAAATTAAACTTACCTAAAACTGTTTAAAATTACTACTCATAATATTATTATCGTCCGTTGGAGAGTCTGTTAAGGCCAGACTGACTGTAGAGAAAACTATGTATCTATCTAAGAACACTAACAATCTTAGAAGGTGGACCTATTCTCACATTACAAAAAAGTAGTTTGAATGTTAGCTTTCGATCACGCTTTCGATGTTGATAACAACACGATAGTTTGAAATTAATTTTAGGTACCTTAGTATCAACCTAAAACACTTTGCGATTATGTACAAGCGATATATAATTACATTTTTCTACATTTAAAATATTTGTAACATAAAGGGAAATTGTTTGTTGTGCTTAGAAATGTTTAATTGATATTTAAATTTATAATTATAATATTCATTTACAAAACGCCTTCTCTTCTAACATGGGCACATGACTTTTGGAAAAGTATGATCGCCTATGACACTCGGTGCTTTGTGACATGACAATGGTCCATTATCAGCTTAAGTCCTGATCAGCGACGGGTTTTTCTCTTCTGATTGATTCCCATTGTTGAGTTTACTTGATATATGGTGGAAAATGGGCTGAGGCTTGTCATTATCGGAGTTGTGAGTCTGATAGTCTTTCGATAGGATAGCATTTGTAGCCTTAAGTGATCATCTATTGTTAAGGCAACCTACATATTTAATGGGTCTGGCATACATTTTTTATTTAATTACTAGCTGACCCAACACACGTTATTCTGTCATATCTATATGAACTAGAATTAATAAATAACTTTCATCAGCACAGCATGTCAGGTAAGTAATACGCTGATTCGAGAAAAACTATCATTCCACGAGCAACGTTCCAGCCGACACGTATTCAAAATATGATATTGAAGTAAGTAGAATTTCTTTGCACGTATAAGCCCTCAAAGATCTCGGGTGTAGGCACAATTGAATTACGTAAGCAGCCTGATGTGCTTAAAATTCATAAGTTCTCTCATCTTCCCGCATAGGTATTTCAACTATTCACCACAATTTACAATTTCCAGTTTTATTTCATCAATCAAAATCAAAAAATATTTTATGTACATGACCACCGTGAATATATTTTATTTAGGTTCACAAAATATATAAAAAAAATATTTATTGGTAAAAACATAAGGTGTACAGATTATATTTTGAATTTTGTCAGGAAATTGTGTTTTCATTAACAATTAAATGATTATTATTATTTAACAAAATGAAATACGGATTGTGATATTTATGACTTTAATCCAGTCGTTAGGTGAATCCAAGCTTGACTGAAATCATTTACCATCAGGTGATTCATCTGTAACTTATTCCATACAGTGCTGGGCCAATCAACTATTTTTTTTGTCAATTGATTAGTCATGACTAATTTAGTCATAGCTAACTTAGCCATTATTGATTTAGTCATGACTAAAACAGTTTTTAGTCATTCATTCAATCATTATTTTTTATTGACGTAAAACTTTTTTTTTTGTTTTAATGAACATAATATTCATATTCGACTTATACTCAATACTCTTTGTTTCATTGGAATCGGACATTTAGTTTGGAAGTTATCACGAGTTCAAAAATAAAATCTGTAGTCAAAAAAGCCTAATATTGAATTGGCCGACCCTGTGTCTCAGATTACTTCGTAGTTAGTGTAGGTGTATGTGTAATTTGTAGGTGTAGGTAGTATGTATAAGTTGTAGGTAGTAGATTTAGGTTGTGGATTGTAGGCGTAGGTTGTAGGTGTAAGTTGTAGGTGTAGGTAGTATGTATAAGTTGTAGGTAGTAGATTTAGGTTGTAGATTGTAGGCGTAGGTTGTAGGTGTAAGTTGTAGGTGTAGGTAGTATGTATAAGTTGTAGGTAGTAGATTTAGGTTGTAGATTGTAGGCGTAGGTTGTAGGTGTAAGTTGTAGGTGTAGGTAGTATGTATAAGTTGTGGGTAGTAGATTTAGGTTGTAGATTGTAGGCGTAGGTTGTAGGTGTAAGTTGTAGGTGTAGGTAGTATGTATAAGTTGTAGGTGGTAGATTTAGGTTATAGATTGTAGGTGTAGGTTGTAGGTGTAAGTTGTAGGTGTAGGTAGTATGTATAAGTTGTAGGTAGTAGATTTAGGTTGTAGATTGTAGGCGTAGGTTGTAGGTGTAAGTTGTAGGTGTAGGTTTTATGTGCATGTGTAGCTTGTCGGTGTAGGATAGGTTAGGTTAATAAAGTAGAAACCTTTAAGTGGGCACGGGTCAGCTATTCCAAATATAAGTTACTTGTTTAAAACGAGATCTTAAAAAATCTTTTTAACCGACTTTCAAATAAAAGGAGGTGGTTATACGTTCGGCTGTATATATATATTGTATTTTCAACGATAACTCCGCCGTCTGTTAACTTATTTTCAAAATTCTTTTTTGATGTTAAGGGTATAATCCAAAGTTTGTTCCGATGTCATCAAATTGGTAACGTGGTGATGGCATCCATGAGGAATCGAGGGAGCTCCTCAATGTTTATATGGACACATATAGTGATTTCAACTTTTTCTGAAGTAACCTTGCTTAGGTTAGGTTAGGTATGCTACTAAAAAGTAAGATTTTGCAGCAAGGTATACCTTGTATCCAAAAGTACTGAACAGAACTCCTGACTCCTTATAGGTACATGTTTGGGGATTTCGGCGTTGTTTAAAGAAGTGCAAGCATAATCCACTATGTCAATTCAAGTAATCATCATCATCACTACCATCATCACACCATACATCCTCACATAACGATTATTATAGGTACTTCTCATAGTATTTACACCGACACGGATTTCTTTGAACATCACTCTACCGTTTATAGACAGAACTGCCATTCTTTTCTCAACTCTGCGGTTTATCATGTAAGGTATACCCTGGATACAAAAGCACTGAACAGAACTCCTCAGTCTTTAATGATACGCGTTTGGAAATTTCGACATTGTTTAAAGAACTGTAAGCATATGCCATTTTGCAACTTACAGTAATCAGCATCATCTTATATACAGTACCTGATGGAAGCTTAGCGCGTATTTAATTATGAATTCGATAGTTTATTTTAAAAGCTCTTATAATGTGTTAATAATAATAACTAAAAAGGGAAAAAATATTATTTTTAAACAAAAAATTAAATCGACTTCCAAAGTATCCAGCCAACTTAAACGTGAGCTCTATAAAACATTGATTTTTAAGGATATTTTTTGGGATGGTGCTGACTTCAAAATGATGATTGAGAGATTGTGTACAGAAATAGATAAAATTTTATACGAATTTAAAAGGGGATTTATTAAGCAAAATAAGATTTATTTCATACTTTTTTGTTTATTTTTAATTTGGAAGTAGGTTTAATTATTTGTTTAAAAATAATTATGTTTACCTTTTTTATACTTTTAAAATGTGACAGATTTGATATAATATATTTATGAGTTGACGATTTTCATATAAAATTTATGTTAGATTTAATTATTAAATTAGTAATGAGAAATTTAATCATGACTAACCAACTAAAACTAAAATCTTTAATCACCACAGAATGATTGAATTTTTTAGTTATTAGTCATGACTAAAAAAATAGTTTTAGTCATCAATCAAACTAAATTTTGCCCAAAACTGATTCCATGCAAATTATGAAAGGACACTGGCGAATGCTGCCTGATTTTCCATCAAGAGAGTCCAAGTTTCGAACATAATATATGGTTTTATAGTACTTTAAAAGATATTATATAAAAAATATATTATATTATTAGAACTTGGGAATAAAAAGTTATAAAAATAAAAAGCAAAATACGTACTGATCTGTAGTGATCGTTGTCATCATATCTGTATAGTCTATGGTAATCATGCTGTAAATTGTCAATTTGAGGCGTAAAAGCTCCATCTAGTTGCCTAATAAATATACTTATTTTTAATAACTTACCTCTTGAGTTGCAAACTTCTTTTAAACCAAATAATATTAAAAATAAATTAAAAAAAAACACTTTGCTGCGACACATTAAAATAATATAATAGCTCAGCTCCTATTCTCCATTATGACTTTGTTATAAATATTTTATAAATTAATATTATTTTAAAACTTATGTTTGTTGTAATAGACTATTACTAATAACCTACAAGTTGGTGCTAAATTGTAATAACATCTTTACAAACCTCTGTGGCTTCTTGATGTTATTATTACATGAATGTTTTAGATGTATTATTTAATCTGTAAATAAATGAAAAAGTTTTATGAAAAAAAATGTTACTTCGGGTGTGAAATAGATCCCTCTATACGGTTTATATTTATACATTATATCCTTAGTTTTTTGAGACATCTATCATTATCTGTTAGCATAATATTGCGTTTCCAAACAAACTAGTTATTAATTTCATTACGTAATTGACAGCACAACTATAATAAATAGATATCGCTTTGCCGCAAACCGCCACTAGGGCAATTTATTGAACAATAGGTTAGGTTATATTTAGTCAATTATCTTTTATCCCCCAAGTTTGATGCATAATATAATATTTATATTATATTACTTTTTTGTTTCTATGTTCATAAAATACAACTCACAATAAATACTTTTTGTGGCCACGTATTTTAATTACCCGGCAGTAAATATCTTGCCGTTCTCCTTTAAATTTTAAATCGTAAGTTTAATTATTATTTAATAAATTATCAAATGTTGTATCGTATCTATGTTCATATCTGTAAAAATAGGTACCTACAGGTTTCATTCAATATATGCAGCATATTTAAAGCCTGGGTGGGATCGCATGATGCACTTAGTGTCTTTTGTGATCTATCGAAGGCTCTTGACTGAAAATTATACAATTATGGTATAAGGGACACGGGACTTAAGCTTTTAAGTTCTTATTTTAAAAATAGAACGCAGAGAGTAGAAGTAAATTCTACAAGAGCTACTGGGACTAAAATTAAACTATGTGTGTCACAAGGGTTCATTTTAGGCCCGTTTCTTTTTCTCATCTATTTAATTTTTTTCTTTTCCTTATCTAGTTAAAGATAAGCATGAGATAGTACTTTTCTCTGATCACTAATTTTTAATGTGAAGCGACGACAGTCAAACTACGACGAGGTAAATAGTGCTCTCTCAAAAATGGTACATTGGTTTAATGTTAATAATTTACTTTTAAATTCTAATAAAACAAAATGTTTAAAGCTTGGCCTGCCAAATGTTAGACAAGCACAAACCAATGTACGGTTTAATGATGAGAAAATGAACTTAGTGGACACCGCTGTATTTCTAGTAATAACACTAGATTGAAAATTACAGTGCATATTGCAAATCTGGTAGATAGGCTCAGTTCTGCAGCATATGCAGGTAAAAAAATTAGAGAAATTTCCAATGAGGACACAGCGCGACTAGCTTATTTTAGTTATTTTCATAGTATAATTTCATACGGCATCCTTCTATGGGGAAACGCTGCGGACATTAATACAATATTTGTGCTGCAGAAGCGAGCTATACGTTCTATTTATAAGATGTAATGTTTTGAATCTCTGAGAGATAAGTTTAGAGAAATAGGTATTCTGACCGTCACTTCTCAATATATTTTGATCAATAAGTTGTATGTATGTCAGAAAGAATCTAAATTATTTTGAAAAGAAAAGCGACAACCATTGTAGGAATACTAGAAATAAGAACAAGTTAGAAATACCGGTGATCAGACTTAGCAAAGTAAGGAAATCGTTTAAACATTCATACGCCTTTACAATATAATTCCAGAAAACGTTAAAAATCTTACCATTAATGAATTTTAAAAAGTTGTTAAAGAACGTTTGTGTGCTAAAGCTTAGTTTAAAGTTAGCGATTTCATTAACGATTGCACACATTAGGAATAAGATGGTCCCCTGCCTGGCTGCTTTTATGTACTTAAGTATCTTCAATGTACTTATTACTTATGTTATATAGATTAAGTTACTACATTGCCCTTTTTTTTTGAAAGGAATAATTTCCCGTCTTTTTGCTAAAAGTTGGCCCCGTGCGAGTTTCTTACGCCGGTTCTTCTCGCCGGGATAGTTTCCGAATCGGTGGTAGACATCATGTAGACCGACGTTCAGAAAGTGTATAAAAATACCAATTTTGAATTAAAAAAATTGACTTTGGTATTTTGACTGTAATAGATTCCATAATTCTATGGCATTAATACGACGAGAGTACGAAATTCTGTTAACCGTCATGTTTAGAGTTCTGAAGATTCAATATTATTGTACAGTCGCGATGAAAATGATTTAAAACAAATAAATCAGTTCCACTTATGATGAGAATAACCTTAGATAACAATATTTGTAATATATCGTATTAATCATTCATTTACTAGAGCTCACAAAGACCTATATTGAAATGATTCTAAACTCTAAAGCATTCAAACGAAATGTCTAAAATACATAACAGACGGATAGTTTAAGATTTTAGTCCGTCTTTCTACTGGATGTCTGACACATAAGTAATTGTTAAGTTTTTTTTTTATGTAGAAGTAACTAAAATAACAAGTAGTAGGTAGTTAATAAAATAATTGATAGCATCTTCATTAGAGAAGCCACCGTTTAATAAAATAAATGTGTACAATGTTGATGTATACCGTAAGTTCTTTCGGTAGCGATTGTACATGCTTTAATAGCCTGAAATGAATATTCAAACGAACCCTTGTGGTGAGGTAAAGCTAAAAAGATATGAATATGAAGAGTCCATTAGGGTCCCTTAGTTTCGACCTCAGCCCTGAAAGGGTTTGTGAAGAATCAAAGTGATTTCAAGCTACCTGAGTGGTTCAACTCGACCTGATTTTTAGTGTCAACATCAATGCCAAAATCATCATCAGCTTCTTAACGCGTATAAAATTATTTTTCTTCACACATCCATTATACCAGATTCCTTGTACACCTCGAAAAGGCTCTGCGGTATGATTCACTATATTTTATTTTACTGCATTTCTTTTATTCTGTCCCTCCTTTTTACACATACAAAAACGTCTAATACGGTAACACTGTTTACAATACTCTAGCCCCCTTACTAATATAAATAATTACATAACGGATAAGCATTACGGTGATTCTGCTCTCGGACACCGTCCGATGAACAGCTCCGCTCGCTACGATCGTTGCCGTCGTCCCGCGCTCTCTATTTGCGCTCTCGCTCTATCCGAGTATCATTGCTCACAATAGTGCACCACTGGAAGAAAGAAGACAGGAAGACAGAAGACTCAAGAGTCAAGCTTCAAGAGGCAAGACTCAAGAGTGAAGAGACAAGGCGCCACCCAACCGCCTTTGCCGCCCGACCCGTGCCGTACCGTGTCTCGCGCCGCGCCGCGATCGCCGCCTACCGGACGATTCGTGCGACCGCTCGCATCGTCCGTCTCGCTTTTTAGTGCGAGCCTTCTGCTCGCACACCCGCCGCGAAGTTATCGCCGCGTTAGGACGAGCGTGCGACCGGTCGCATCGTCCGTCTCGTTCTTAGCGCGAGCCTTCTGCTCGCGCTCCGCCGCGTCTCGTTCGCGAACACTAGCGCCCTAGTGTTTAGCGCAACGTTAGTGTGTGAGTGAGTTCCAGCCGCCCAAGGAACAATTGTAAGTACCGTGACACGGTTAGGCACACTACACGAGGAGTTTTCCTCACTACACACCTCCCCTCCCGGTCGCCGGGAGGGGCTGTATCCCCCAATATTAATTAGAGAGCAGAATTTCCTTTCACAACCAGGATAAAACTTCCTAATTATGGCCGACGCCTTAATCAGGAAGTTCCTGACGTTCCTTCAGAACGAATTCCCAGATGCCGCTAAGAAATGGGAACGCTTCGCGAGCGCCCATGACGCAGACTCACCGGCGTCGCCCGATTGCGACGCCCCTCTAATCCCGGCCGAAACAGAGGCCTTATCATCTCCTTCAGAGATGTCTTGCTCAGAGCAAGAAACCGACCGTAGTGAACAAGGCGAGTTCACTACCGTCAGATACAAGAAGACGAAGAAGAGGAAGCGCCCAGAAGGCACCTCCTCTCCAGTCTTATCTTCCCCGACCAAATCGGTCCGAAAAAATAGGAAAACCGTGCAGGCTCATGGCTCCGCGACCCCCGTTACCTCGACGGCCCCTCTGGCCTCCCAGGCCCCTCTGGCCACCCAGGCTCCGCTGGCCTCCCAGGCCCTTCCGGCATCTCAGGCCTCCCTTGCCCCTCAGGCCTCCCAGGCCCCTCAGGCCTCCCAGGCCCCTCAGGCCGTCCGTACGCCAAAAATGCCCCCTCCTGTAATCATACAGGAGAAGGCCAAATGGAATATAATTTCTGCGGCAATAAACGAGCAAAAGCTTCGTTACTCTTCTGCGCACACGACCCCCATAGGGATCAAAGTGCAAGTTAAATCGTCGGAGGACCACCGCCTCCTCACCGCGTTCTTACGCGCAAAGAACATAGGCTACCATACCTATGCCCTTGAAGACGAGCGCCTTCTGCGCGTCGTCATTACAGGAGTCGATAAGTGCCTCTCCACAAAAGAGGTACTCATGGACATCCAGTCCCAAGGTTTTCCCGCCTTAGAGGTACATCGCATGTACCACCCTATAAAAAAACACGAGTACAATATGGTACTAGTAACCCTCCCTCTTACACCAGAGGGCAAGGATATCTTCAATATCCGAGCCGTCTGTCATATTACGGGCATCCGCGTCGAGCCCCCCCGTAAAAGGGGCATCCCTGGCCAGTGCCACCGATGCCAACTTTACGGGCACTCGGCACGGAATTGCCAAGCTAGGCCGCGTTGCGTCAAGTGCCTCGGTGACCACGGCACCTCTGACTGTCTCCGTAAGAGCCCAGCTGAGGAGTCCGAACCCCCCAGCTGTGTTCTCTGTAAGTCTAAAGGACACCCCGCCAATTATAGAGGGTGCAAAAAAGCACCCAAAGTAAAAAAGCGTAGTGCACCGCAGACTAAAAGTGCCCCCCCCAAACAGAGATTCGTCGCTGCCCCCCTACCCTCCCAATCTGCATGGTTCAAGCCCGCGCAGAAACGTAGTTCGGAGCTAGCGGTTTTCCCCGCTCTCCCCAGTAAGGCCATGCCCTCCGCGCCCGTAGCGCCTAAGGCCACGCCCCCTCCGACTCCCAGCTTCACTGCAGACCTCTCTTTCGTCCAGCAGTTTTTAAGCAACATCGGGCCTATTGACCCGATGGAGCTTTCTATTTTAGCGACAAAGCTAAAAGGTTCGGCCACAGACCGCATCCAAGCTTTGTCAGACCATCAGGTCTTGATCCGTCAGATCAAGGCCCTCTCCACAAACGGTAATTAATGGAGCCCTCGGGAAGGACAAAGCCGCACTCGTTACGCGTAGTGTCGTTCAATACGAACGGCATTAGGAATAACATTAGCGAAATTCGCGATTTTGTAAGCAGCCAAAATGTCGATATTCTTCTAGTGCAGGAGACTTTCTTAAAACCTAGCATGAGGAGCCCTAAAATAGCTAACTACAAAATAGTCAGAAACGATAGAACTCGATCCCGACTCGGAGGTACTCTTATCTACTATAAAAAATCACTACATTGTATTCCACTAGAGCCACCGTCATTGTTAACTTTAGAAACATCTGTTTGCCATATTAGTATGTCCGGTCACGGACCCATTGTTATAGTAAGCGCGTACTTAGCGTGCAACAAAGAACTCCATTCAAGCGACCTACAGGCGCTATTCAATTTAGGTAACGCTGTCATCATTGCCGGCGACTTTAATTGCAAACACACCGAGTGGGGCAATGTTCATAACAATAGAAACGGCACCATCCTTTGTAATTTAACCGACACTTTAAATTTTGCACTATTAGCCCCCACCGACCCCACTCGCTATGACACCAATGAAAACATCAACGGTGTCATACGCGATCCTAGTACGATAGACATAGCCTTAGTTAAAAATGTTTCTCTCAATATCAATATTGAGACTCTCCACGAGCTTAACTCAGACCACAGACCGGTTATGATTACACTCGGTAGTCGTAACCCCAATAATTCTAGTACTAGGAAGATAATAGATTATAAATCACTAGCGGAGAACATTAAAGTCCTTCATTCTAGCCACTTAGACAAAATCCCCGATATTATAGATAGTAAAGAGACAGCCATAGAGGCCGCCTCCCACTTGACCGATCACCTGGTAGCGACCATAGAGAACTCATCTAGGGAGGTGCCAACGACCCCCAAGGGCCGTTGGCCCCTCCCTGAGGACATAAGGGAGTCCATCAGACTCCGAAATGCGGCTAAGCGCACATATGATCGCTACCCGTCGGAAGAGTGGAGGAAAGCCCTCCGTCACTACGAGAGGGAAGTTAAGTTTAAAATCAAACAGCACAAAGCCGAGAGTTGGGATCGACTTCTCAGTGATTTAGAACCGTCTCACGTGGCGTACTGGCCACTCGCGAAGGCCCTCAAAAACAACACGGAGAGCGACATGCCTCCGTTAGATAGACCTAACCGTCCTCCTGCATTCGAAGACATTGACAAGGCCGAGTGCCTAGCTGATAATTTCGAACAACAGTGCCGGCCGAGTACTCTCCCGATTGATCCCGTGCACCTTAGCTTAGTTAATAGCGAGGTCAACAGCCGACTCTCGAGGCCACCTGACGTAGACAGGGTGAGGATGGTGGACTCGGAGGAGGTCAGTGACATTATTAAGTGTATGAATGCCAAAAAGGCCCCAGGCCTCGACGGTATTTCAAACAAAACACTTAAAATGTTACCGTCCGAGCTAATTCAACTCCTAGTGAACATCTTTAACGCCCTCTTAGTAGGATGTTCATTTCCAGACATTTGGAAAGTAGCTATTGTCATAGGTATCCACAAACCGGGGAAACCCCGGAAGGTGCCTGGTAGCTACCGTCCAATAAGTCTCATTAGCTCCCTAGGTAAAGTCTACGAAAGAGTTATTAAAAGGCGCCTTAATGACGTCATAACCGACAAAAAACTCCTTCCAGACGAGCAGTTCGCCTTCCGCGAAATGCACAGCTGTCCCGCTCAAGTACACCGCTTAACGGAGTACATATTATCTAGCAAAAACGACAGGAAGACGACATGCGCCGTATTCTTTGACATTGCAAAAGCTTTTGATAAAATTTGGCATAACGGACTGTTATACAAACTCTATCAAATGGAAATACCCGATTATCTCGTCTTACTAATTAGTAACTTTTTAAAAAATCGTAAATTTCATTTCCGCGTAGAAGGCGCACTGTCGTCGCCAAGATATATGGAGGCGGGAGTACCGCAGGGCTCGGTCCTCTCGCCCTCCCTATATAACCTGTACACTAGTGACATCCCCAAACACGCTAAGGTGCAATTAGCTATGTTCGCGGACGACACAGCCCTTTATTATTCAAACACACGAGCCCGTACCGCGTCTAAAGTCCTCCAGGAGTCGGTTACCGCTCTCGGTAATTGGTTCTCCAAGTGGAGAATAGAAGTCAATCCCGATAAAAGTCACGCCATTCAATTCAATGGTAATAAATCAGCGGGGCGTAAGTGCCCCCGTAAAGTAATGAGCCCTATTAGCCTACACGGCAACATTATCCCTGAGGTCTCTCAGGTCAAATATTTAGGCGTAGTACTAGGCAAGTCGATGACGTTTTCGAGTCACATCAGTAACACACTGCGTAAAGCGAAATTTGTACTCTACAAATTATATCCGCTACTTAATTCGCGAAGCAAAATGTCCTTAAGACATAAGCTTACATTGTATAAGGTTTGCATCAGAACGATACTCACTTATGCGTGCGTCTCCTTCGCACAGATAAGCGAGTCTCAAATGGACCGCTTGCAAAGAGTCCAGAACCGGTTTCTACGCATGGCAACAGGCGCCCCCTGGTACATGCGTAACATCGACTTGCATAGGGACTGCGAACTAGTCACCATTAAAGCCTATATCAAGGAACTCGTAGAGAGATTCTTTGATAAAGGCAAAAACCACCCAAACCCCCTTATAAAAAAGGCACTGGACTACAACCACGACGCACTGACTTTCCGACACCCGCACAAACGGCCTAAGCATATCTTAGCCGATCCCGTTGACCCGATCACAAAATACGTAACGTACTGTGTACAGTTACGTAAACACAAATCACACGCACCCGCGTCGCTAGCATTGCACCGGGGTCGACGCCGGCGCCTACCCCGAGGTCCCACATCCGACACGACAACACGTACAGACGTACAGACCGACCCTAACACGGGACCGGACCCGAACCCGAGTTCGAGTTCGCATCCCAGTAGTCTAGGTACACTCCTAAATAGTGTCCGCGACCGCGATATTGATATAGAGAGCTCTACCAATACCGCGAACCTCATCGACATTAGGACTTACGCGCGCGAGTCATCCCGACCGTACGCGGAAGGGGAGAGGGACGGCCCTCTCAGTACCGATATCGATCAAATCGAGAGCTCCTCTATCGCGATAACTCGCACGCCGCTAGTCTCTGCTACCGCGCGCGAGCAACCTCACTCATCAGCGAGTGAGGAAGGGGTCGGACCCCTCAGCAGGAGAGACCCGCGTCTCCCCTGTCAAAATAATAGCTTCTAATCCGTAGCTGTCCCCAATATCCGGTTTGAACATCACCCGGGTGATGTTAGGGAGGGTCAAACCCTCCCATCGTCTACCACCAAACAAACTAGCCACCAGGCTAGTTATAGTCCGACTTAGCTACAGCGGTCTTAACCCGACCCTTAGCATAGACCCGTTCGAAAAAAAAAAAAAAAAAAAATAAGCATTACATTCTGCTCTCGGACACCGTCCGATGAACAGCTCCGCTCGCTACGATCGTTGCCGTCGTCCCGCGCTCTCTATTTGCGCTCTCGCTCTATCCGAGTGTCATTGCTCACAATAGTGCACCACTGGAAGAAAGAAGACAGAAGACTCAAGAGGCAAGACTCAAGAGTGAAGAGACAAGGCGCCACCCAACCGCCTTTGCCGCCCGACCCGTGCCGTACCGTGTCTCGCGCCGCGCCGCGATCGCCGCCTACCGGACGATTCGTGCGACCGCTCGCATCGTCCGTCTCGCTTTTTAGTGCGAGCCTTCTGCTCGCACACCCGCCGCGAAGTTATCGCCGCGTTAGGACGAGCGTGCGACCGGTCGCATCGTCCGTCTCGTTCTTAGCGCGAGCCTTCTGCTCGCGCTCCGCCGCGTCTCGTTCGCGAACACTAGCGCCCTAGTGTTTAGCGCAACGTTAGTGTGTGAGTGAGTTCCAGCCGCCCAAGGAACAATTGTAAGTACCGTGACACGGTTAGGCACACTACACGAGGAGTTTTCCTCACTACACACCTCCCCTCCCGGTCGCCGGGAGGGGCTGTATCCCCCAATATTAATTAGAGAGCAGAATTTCCTTTCACAACCAGGATAAAACTTCCTAATTATGGCCGACGCCTTAATCAGGAAGTTCCTGACGTTCCTTCAGAACGAATTCCCTGATGCCGCGAAGAAATGGGAACGCTTCGCGAGCGCCCATGACGCTGACTCACCGGCGTCGCCCGATTGCGACGCCCCGCTAATCCCGGCCGAAACAGAGGCCTTATCATCTCCTTCAGAGATGTCTTGCTCAGAGCAAGAAACCGACCGTAGTGAACAAGGCGAGTTCACTACCGTCAGATACAAGAAGACGAAGAAGAGGAAGCGCCCAGAAGGCACCTCCTCTCCAGTCTTATCTTCCCCGACCAAATCGGTCCGAAAAAATAGGAAAACCGTGCAGGCTCATGGCTCCGCGACCCCCGTTACCTCGACGGCCCCTCTGGCCCCCCAGGCCCCTCTGGCCACCCAGGCTCCGCTGGCCTCCCAGGCCCTTCCGGCATCTCAGGCCTCCCTGGCCCCTCAGGCCTCCCAGGCCCCTCAGGCCCCTCAGGCCGTCCGTACGCCAAAAATGCCCCCTCCTGTAATCATACAGGAGAAGGCCAAATGGAATATAATTTCTGCGGCAATAAACGAGCAAAAGCTTCGTTACTCTTCTGCGCACACGACCCCCATAGGGATCAAAGTGCAAGTTAAATCGTCGGAGGACCACCGCCTCCTCACCGCGTTCTTACGCGCAAAGAACATAGGCTACCATACCTATGCCCTTGAAGACGAGCGCCTTCTGCGCGTCGTCATTACAGGAGTCGATAAGTGCCTCTCCACAAAAGAGGTACTCATGGACATCCAGTCCCAAGGTTTTCCCGCCTTAGAGGTACATCGCATGTACCACCCAATTAAAAAACACGAGTACAATATGGTACTAGTAACCCTCCCTCTTACACCAGAGGGCAAGGATATCTTCAATATCCGAGCCGTCTGTCATATTACGGGCATCCGCGTCGAGCCCCCCCGTAAAAGGGGCATCCCTGGCCAGTGCCACCGATGCCAACTTTACGGGCACTCGGCACGGAATTGCCAAGCTAGGCCGCGTTGCGTTAAGTGCCTCGGTGACCACGGCACCTCTGACTGTCTCCGTAAGAGCCCAGCTGAGGAGTCCGAACCCCCCAGCTGTGTTCTCTGTAAGTCTAAAGGACACCCCGCCAATTATAGAGGGTGCAAAAAAGCACCCAAAGTAAAAAAGCGTAGTGCACCGCAGACTAAAAGTGCCCCCCCCAAACAGAGATTCGTCGCTGCCCCCCTACCCTCCCAATCTGCATGGTTCAAGCCCGCGCAGAAACGTAGTTCGGAGCTAGCGGTTTTCCCCGCTCTCCCCAGTAAGGCCATGCCCTCCGCGCCCGTAGCGCCTAAGGCCACGCCCCCTCCGACTCCCAGCTTCACTGCAGACCTCTCTTTCGTCCAGCAGTTTTTAAGCAACATCGGGCCTATTGACCCGATGGAGCTTTCTATTTTAGCGACAAAGCTAAAAGGTTCGGCCACAGACCGCATCCAAGCTTTGTCAGACCATCAGGTCTTGATCCGTCAGATCAAGGCCCTCTCCACAAACGGTAATTAATGGAGCCCTCGGGAAGGACAAAGCCGCACTCGTTACGCGTAGTGTCGTTCAATACGAACGGCATTAGGAATAACATTAGCGAAATTCGCGATTTTGTAAGCAGCCAAAATGTCGATATTCTTCTAGTGCAGGAGACTTTCTTAAAACCTAGCATGAGGAGCCCTAAAATAGCTAACTACAAAATAGTCAGAAACGATAGAACTCGATCCCGACTCGGAGGTACTCTTATCTACTATAAAAAATCACTACATTGTATTCCACTAGAGCCACCGTCATTGTTAACTTTAGAAACATCTGTTTGCCATATTAGTATGTCCGGTCACGGACCCATTGTTATAGTAAGCGCGTACTTAGCGTGCAACAAAGAACTCCATTCAAGCGACCTACAGGCGCTATTCAATTTAGGTAACGCTGTCATCATTGCCGGCGACTTTAATTGCAAACACACCGAGTGGGGCAATGTTCATAACAATAGAAACGGCACCATCCTTTGTAATTTAACCGACACTTTAAATTTTGCACTATTAGCCCCCACCGACCCCACTCGCTATGACACCAATGAAAACATCAACGGTGTCATACGCGATCCTAGTACGATAGACATAGCCTTAGTTAAAAATGTTTCTCTCAATATCAATATTGAGACTCTCCACGAGCTTAACTCAGACCACAGACCGGTTATGATTACACTCGGTAGTCTTAACCCCAATAATTCTAGTACTAGGAAGATAATAGATTATAAATCACTAGCGGAGAACATTAAAGTCCTTCATTCTAGCCACTTAGACAAAATCCCCGATATTATAGATAGTAAAGAGACAGCCATAGAGGCCGCCTCCCACTTGACCGATCACCTGGTAGCGACCATAGAGAACTCATCTAGGGAGGTGCCAACGACCCCCAAGGGCCGTTGGCCCCTCCCTGAGGACATAAGGGAGTCCATCAGACTCCGAAATGCGGCTAAGCGCACATATGATCGCTACCCGTCGGAAGAGTGGAGGAAAGCCCTCCGTCACTACGAGAGGGAAGTTAAGTTTAAAATCAAACAGCACAAAGCCGAGAGTTGGGATCGACTTCTCAGTGATTTAGAACCGTCTCACGTGGCGTACTGGCCACTCGCGAAGGCCCTCAAAAACAACACGGAGAGCGACATGCCTCCGTTAGATAGACCTAACCGTCCTCCTGCATTCGAAGACATTGACAAGGCCGAGTGCCTAGCTGATAATTTCGAACAACAGTGCCGGCCGAGTACTCTCCCGATTGATCCCGTGCACCTTAGCTTAGTTAATAGCGAGGTCAACAGCCGACTCTCGAGGCCACCTGACGTAGACAGGGTGAGGATGGTGGACTCGGAGGAGGTCAGTGACATTATTAAGTGTATGAATGCCAAAAAGGCCCCAGGCCTCGACGGTATTTCAAACAAAACACTTAAAATGTTACCGTCCGAGCTAATTCAACTCCTAGTGAACATCTTTAACGCCCTCTTAGTAGGATGTTCATTTCCAGACATTTGGAAAGTAGCTATTGTCATAGGTATCCACAAACCGGGGAAACCCCGGAAGGTGCCTGGTAGCTACCGTCCAATAAGTCTCATTAGCTCCCTAGGTAAAGTCTACGAAAGAGTTATTAAAAGGCGCCTTAATGACGTCATAACCGACAAAAAACTCCTTCCAGACGAGCAGTTCGCCTTCCGCGAAATGCACAGCTGTCCCGCTCAAGTACACCGCTTAACGGAGTACATATTATCTAGCAAAAACGACAGGAAGACGACATGCGCCGTATTCTTTGACATTGCAAAAGCTTTTGATAAAATTTGGCATAACGGACTGTTATACAAACTCTATCAAATGGAAATACCCGATTATCTCGTCTTACTAATTAGTAACTTTTTAAAAAATCGTAAATTTCATTTCCGCGTAGAAGGCGCACTGTCGTCGCCAAGATATATGGAGGCGGGAGTACCGCAGGGCTCGGTCCTCTCGCCCTCCCTATATAACCTGTACACTAGTGACATCCCCAAACACGCTAAGGTGCAATTAGCTATGTTCGCGGACGACACAGCCCTTTATTATTCAAACACACGAGCCCGTACCGCGTCTAAAGTCCTCCAGGAGTCAGTTACCGCTCTCGGTAATTGGTTCTCCAAGTGGAGAATAGAAGTCAATCCCGATAAAAGTCACGCCATTCAATTCAATGGTAATAAATCAGCGGGGCGTAAGTGCCCCCGTAAAGTAATGAGCCCTATTAGCCTGCACGGCAACATTATCCCTGAGGTCTCTCAGGTCAAATATTTAGGCGTAGTACTAGGCAAGTCGATGACGTTTTCGAGTCACATCAGTAACACACTGCGTAAAGCGAAATTTGTACTCTACAAATTATATCCGCTACTTAATTCGCGAAGCAAAATGTCCTTAAGACATAAGCTTACATTGTATAAGGTTTGCATCAGAACGATACTCACTTATGCGTGCGTCTCCTTCGCACAGATAAGCGAGTCTCAAATGGACCGCTTGCAAAGAGTCCAGAACCGGTTTCTACGCATGGCAACAGGCGCCCCCTGGTACATGCGTAACATCGACTTGCATAGGGACTGCGAACTAGTCACCATTAAAGCCTATATCAAGGAACTCGTAGAGAGATTCTTTGATAAAGGCAAAAACCACCCAAACCCCCTTATAAAAAAGGCACTGGACTACAACCACGACGCACTGACTTTCCGACACCCGCACAAACGGCCTAAGCATATCTTAGCCGATCCCGTTGACCCGATCACAAAATACGTAACGTACTGTGTACAGTTACGTAAACACAAATCACACGCACCCGCGACGCTAGCATTGCACCGGGGTCGACGCCGGCGCCTACCCCGAGGTCCCACATCCGACACGACAACACGTACAGACGTACAGACCGACCCTAACACGGGACCGGACCCGAACCCGAGTTCGAGTTCGCATCCCAGTAGTCTAGGTACACTCCTAAATAGTGTCCGCGACCGCGATATTGATATAGAGAGCTCTACCAATACCGCGAACCTCATCGACATTAGGACTTACGCGCGCGAGTCATCCCGACCGTACGCGGAAGGGGAGAGGGACGGCCCTCTCAGTACCGATATCGACCAAATCGAGAGCTCCTCTATCGCGATAACTCGCACGCCGCTAGTCTCTGCTACCGCGCGCGAGCAACCTCACTCATCAGCGAGTGAGGAAGGGGTCGGACCCCTCAGCAGGAGAGACCCGCGTCTCCCCTGTCAAAATAATAGCTTCTAATCCGTAGCTGTCCCCAATATCCGGTTTGAACATCACCCGGGTGATGTTAGGGAGGGTCAAACCCTCCCATCGTCTACCACCAAACAAACTAGCCACCAGGCTAGTTATAGTCCGACTTAGCTACAGCGGTCTTAACCCGACCCTTAGCATAGACCCGTTCGAAAAAAAAAAAAAAAAAAAAATAAGCATTACAATGTTTTGTCCTTGTCTGGCAAGCTACTTTTTCCACGTATGAGACAAAGGCAAAACATTGTATGACTTATCCACTGTTTAAATATTTATATTAGTAAGGGGGTATAACTTTACCTACAATGAAATATGACTGACTTAATGTAAGTATGAAAAGTTACTTAATATTTTGTTAACCCTTTCACCATTCAGATGAGTCTAGAATCTAGATTAACAATGTTTATTATTCACTTGACTTAATATTCTGAAACAAGTAAAATTCAGTTTATGATACAAAGGACCACGGTAATAATATTTTCAGAATACTTTCATCGTACTAGAAACTAAACAATAATTACAACGGGCGGTAACTAAAACTGTTAGGGGATAAAACTAAAATTAATATCGAACTATGTTCCCGGCACCTCAGACCGCAGCGAAATTCCCTAATGGCTTGCGGCGATCTCCTTAGGTATCCCGAACATCCCTTACCGTTATTAGTTTTAAATATAGAGTTATGAGGTAAATTGATTATGGTGCGACCACATTCTTTAGTTCATTATAGTCCGCGTCAGCATCATCCATGCCATCATCGCTATCATCACCGTTATAATAGGCTAGGCAACTGACTTTTTTATTACAATATAAATGATTAGTACTCATAAATATGGGTTACTAGAGGAAGAAACAGGTATGCTAAAAATCAATATTTTTATTAGTACAGCGATTTGTATACAAAATTTCGCAAATCTCGTGAAGACGCTCCATACAAAAGTCGTACCTAGCTATGATGTCACTATTAGGTAAAAGTGTATGAAATATAAGACCTCAGAAACATATTATTTGTAAATATCTCCGAAAGTTGTGCCCTAAGGTTTATTCTTACCATAATAAATATGTTTGTATAATATAATGTAAATAAACGTAGGTTTTTCTAATTTTGCAAAAAAAATGTTTTTTATTTTATTTTTTTGATCTATCTAATTAATAAACTGCACAAAAAATATTTTTTTTTTTTACGTTGATCAGGTAGTAATATTTAGTATTTAAATTAAACCTAATATTTTACATGCAGTCGTCTTCTGTCAGCTGACTATAGGCCTAATTATATTCGCCTCATGCACTTAGCCTTGGACTAAGAGTATTTCAGTTAGTTTTACTTATAACTCTCTGTAATTCACTAGGCCATTAATTAATATTAATGATATGCAAAGCACGCATGTTGGGTCAAGGTAGCTTGTCAATAAGAAAAAAGCTAAAGTAGAGGAAACATAATATATTATTAATATACGTTGTATTTCCTGGGCAGCCTCCAGCCTAACAGCCTCCGTGGTCTAGTGGTTTAGAGCTTCGCTCTCGACTCGGAGGTCGTGGGTTCGATTCCCGCATTGGAATAACAAAAAATCTTGTTTCCAAGTTTGGTTAGGACAATGCAGGCTGATCACCTGATTGTCTGACAAGAAAGATGATCCATGCGTCGGATGGGCATGTAAAAAGTCGGACCTGCGCCTGATATCTCACCAGTCGTGTCGGTTATTCGTCCCACTGGGTTACGAGAGTAAAGGAAGAGAGAGTGCTCTTGTGTACTGCGCACACACTTGGGCACTATAAAATAACACCTGCGTAGCTGGCCTGGTTTCAATTAAACCGGCCACCGTCACTGAAATCAGTGTGGGGAGCTATTATTTCCTGGGCTTACTGATTTTTTGTAGAATTAGTCACGGTAGCTTAAAACTTAAAAAAATGTTTCAATTAGGTATTGACTTTTGACAATATTGACTTTTGCTGTCATTTCTAGAGGTCGCCCTATGATCGAAATTCGCCAAAAATAATTCAAATGGTTTTTAAGTTTACACTTTATAAGTATAAACTTAAACACTTACTTTCTCCTCGACGAAAATAAAATATGAAAGTGTCGTGGTAACAAAATTGTAGAGAGTGTTAATAATCTGATGTGGTGTTTGACTACTGTGTTGATGTTATTTTTTTAAATTTTAAAAATATTAGCTATCTGCACATCCTCCTCCACATAAAGTTTGTCAAATAAGTATCATACTCCTCCGTTCGCACAATTTTGCTTCATGTATAATTTTCCTTCATAATGTTATGATAACCCTTTTTCTTTTGCTATGAAATCATTAATCTCCGCTGTAGTTTTCGATTAATCTGAGTCAGCGATTTAATAACAATAAGCGTCATCAGCATGTGCCCAATTAATCAATCAATGTTCACAATGGATGGATGGATGTAGTGATAATGTCTGACGATATTACACAACTTATGGGTGAAATGTCCAAGATGAATCTCACAGCAGGGTCAGCTTACACCAAAACGAGACTATTATATAGGTTTATAAAATTGTCATTTAAAGTTCAACTTTATTCCCTACAAAAGAAGACACACGTTTAATTGCAATAGTTAGAATGTCAAACTAGAACATACAGAACGGTAGTATAGCGCGGCGCCGCTTTTGTAATGAAACGTGTATCTTTTTATGAACTAAATAAAGATCAATTTTAAGTATCACCTCGTTTTCTAAAGGTCAGATCACACCGCATCAAATGACATCAGTCATACACTGCACATGCGCCGTGCAGCGCGGTGAAACTCGACATTCAAACACTTACAATGAAACGTGTATCTTTTGTGTAGTGAGTAAAGTTTTATTTTGAATAGCTATCTTAAAAATCATCTGGTTTCAGTGTGAGCTGACCCTAAGAATGATGTCATACCTATTATTATAGGTTTTGAACAAGTTGTTTATAACCATTCCTTATTCTCAAGAATCAAAAAAAAAGCTGACGTCGACAAGGAGCGCTCGTTATAGATTTGAGGCTGTTATCGGAGTTTCTGCTTTCCCGAAAACAAATTGCCTTAATATACTTTTTCTGTCATGTTACTATATTTTCAATTAAACGCCACAGCTAGGCTTAGATTGAAATTATATGATAGGGGCTTAACTAAATCAACATAGTATCATGCTCTCCACCTTATCTTTACTAAAATAAAATAATAAAATATATAAAATTATTTATTATTTTTAATATATAGAATTCTCGTGTCATAGTGTTCTAGGAAACACTCCTCCGAAACGGCTTAACCGATTCTTATAAAAAAAAAAATTCATATTCGATAGGTCTGAGAAACGGTCGCACCTAATCTATTTTTTCAACCCCTAAATGATAAAAATAATATAAATGGCAAAAAAACGTTTGCGGGGTCAGCTAGTTATTATATTAAAATTATAAAACAATTATGTGAATGTGCATTTGTTTGTTACGCTTTCACGTAAAAACTACTAAATTTGATCGTCATGTAATTTGGCACATATATAGAATAAATGACGGGGAAGGACATAAGTTACTTTCAACCGCGGAAAAATGTAAGGTTCCCGTGGGAACAGTAGTATTTACGCGGGCGGAGCCACGGGCAAAAATTGGTCAAATACAATATCAAGCAATTTAACTAAAAAACAATATGTCAATTGTCACCCTAACTACAGCTGTTTAGAACGCACACAATATTCACTTACACTAATTAAATTTTATGTGAAATTCCTAGTAGGTACAGACTACAGGGTCTTTCTGTAATGTCCTCGTTACGAAGGGTTGTTTTATGTTCGGCTCGCATTAATACCATTTTGAACATTTTTGCTTTCAGGACCTAGGGTCTGGGAGGAATTCCATTAAAGTCAAGGTCGTTTTAAATTAATTAAGACATTGTTTTAATATAATGGGTTTTCTTGTTATTTTTAAAGAGCACAAAATATTATGAAATCGGAAAAGTGTGGTAACATATTACTACTATTATGAATGTGAAAGTTTCTCAGAATGGATGTACGGTCGTTGTTACCTCCTTTAATTAAAAACTACTGAACAGATGTTGATGACATTTGGCATGATAGTAGTTTAAGCTCTGGATTAGAGCATGGGCTACTTTTAATCCCGAAAATGTACACTGTTCCCGTGGGATACTTTGGTTACGGGAGCGGTGCCGAGGGTAAAAGCTACTTTTTCATAATTAACTTAGATTCCATTAGCTTCAGTTAGGGAACGGATATAGTGAATATCGCAAAATTAGTATATAGTCAACTAGTCCTACTAATATTTGTTACTCTTTCAGGCAAAAATTACTGAACGGATGTCGATGAAATTTTGTATGATAGTAGTTTAAGCTCTGGATTAACAATTGTCTACGTTTTATCCCGGAAAAGTACAGTGTGGCTGTACTTTTTTTTTACTGAACTGAATTAACTGAATCACTGTACTGAAAAGTACAGTGATACTGTAAAAAGCTCATGGGATACTGTATTTATGCAGTCGGAGCCGACGGCAAATATATATTAGCAAGTAATGTAATCACAGGGAGTAATAGCGGTTACAAAGCCTCACTAATTCAATACTACCTGACCGTGAGAGAGCTATGAATGGTACGGCTTGACAGAGCAAGAACACGGTCTCACAGAAAATCGTCGTCAAATAACGCGTAATTTGTACTCCTTAGGTGTTGTATCTATTACATGATTACCATCCATCGACTTTTATGCCCGTGTCCCGGTCTATTTCTTTCTATTATTATTCTGCAAAATATGTATTTCTATGATCTAATGATCGCCTCGGGGTCGAAATTCGACCCTAATTCATATTATAGTTCCTAAGTTCGAACTTTATAAGGTTTCTTTTGCCTCTTAGATATCAAAAATAAAAATAAAAATGTTGTCTATTTAATGTGAAATTAGTTGAAGTTTGTCAAATAGAAATGTTGAAGTTTGTCAATCATATTAAATGTCTATTTAATGTGATTGACAAACTTCAACGTGTGATTTAGTAGTATCAAACGCATGGTAGGTGTAGGAATTGTCCTATTTATGCAATAAATTGTCATCTAGCCTCAATAGGCTATATGACAATTTATTGCATAAATGAATAATGCCCTTAAATATGAGTAACTTCTCAGAAGAAACAGTATATCAAAAGTCAATATTTTCAAAGTGTATGAAGTATACGGGCGGAGGAACATATTTGTAAATATCTCCGATATTTGTGCGTTTAAGTTCATACATCCCATAATGAATATTTTTGAATATGATGTAAGTAAACTAACGATGTAGGTTTTGTATACAAATTTAGTAAAAAAAAAAAACTTTTTTGTACCTTTTCGATGTATCTAATTACTAAACTACACATAAAATATATATTTTTACACTTACCAAGCAGTAATCCCTCAATATATCTGAGTACATTAATGAAATTAAATAGTTTAGACGTAGGAGTTAGGACCAACACCCCTATTCTATAAGCGTTATTTAATTATGGAAAAAAAATTGGCTTTGAGTTTATTGGCCTGAGGTATTGTAGGTCACATTATTTTAATCAATTTAATGTATATTTTAAACACTATTATAATAAAATTTTAGCGCAGTTCACTCCTCCTCCATATAAACTTTAGCTGTAAAAATATCCATACTGCTCCGTTTGCATAATTTTTGTAAATGTGTTTGCTAAACGTAATATTATATAGATATACCCATTTATTATTCAAAATATTACTTTATGATATCAGATCGAAACATAAATTTCTGAACGTATTGTATAAACAAATTAGGTTTGTGAACAATAGGAAGTTTTATCATTGCCGAAAAGGTCAGTTATTCGAAATTCGAAGCACGTGACAAAAGGGACAATTGTTATTGTCTAATGCTGGACTATATTGTCCGGAATCAAGTAGGCCGGATAAAATTCAGAGCCCTGATAATAGAACTTTGCGCTAATACAATAGACCTGAAAATTGAACAGACAAGTGTCAATTCAAATGTGAATGACGTTGTATTTGACAGCTCGAAACTTTTTTTTTTTTTTTTTTTTTTTTTTTCGAACGGGTCTATGCTAAGGGTCGGGTTAAGACCGCTGTAGCTAAGTCGGACTATAACTAGCCTGGTGGCTAGTTTGTTTGGTGGTAGACGATGGGAGGGTTTGACCCTCCCTAACATCACCCGGGTGATGTTCAAACCGGATATTGGGGACAGCTACGGATTAGAAGCTATTTTTTTGACAGGGGAGACGCGGGTCTCTCCTGCTGAGGGGTCCGACCCCTTCCTCACTCGCTGATGAGTGAGGTTGCTCGCGCGCGGTAGCAGAGACTAGCGGCGTGCGAGTTATCGCGATAGAGGAGCTCTCGATTTGATCGATATCGGTACTGAGAGGGCCGTCCCTCTCCCCTTCCGCGTACGGTCGGGATGACTCGCGCGCGTAAGTCCTAATGTCGATGAGGTTCGCGGTATTGGTAGAGCTCTCTATATCAATATCGCGGTCGCGGACACTATTTAGGAGTGTACCTAGACTACTGGGATGCGAACTCGAACTCGGGTTCGGGTCCGGTCCCGTGTTAGGGTCGGTCTGTACGTCTGTACGTGTTGTCGTGTCGGATGTGGGACCTCGGGGTAGGCGCCGGCGTCGACCCCGGTGCAATGCTAGCGACGCGGGTGCGTGTGATTTGTGTTTACGTAACTGTACACAGTACGTTACGTATTTTGTGATCGGGTCAACGGGATCGGCTAAGATATGCTTAGGCCGTTTGTGCGGGTGTCGGAAAGTCAGTGCGTCGTGGTTGTAGTCCAGTGCCTTTTTTATAAGGGGGTTTGGGTGGTTTTTGCCTTTATCAAAGAATCTCTCTACGAGTTCCTTGATATAGGCTTTAATGGTGACTAGTTCGCAGTCCCTATGCAAGTCGATGTTACGCATGTACCAGGGGGCGCCTGTTGCCATGCGTAGAAACCGGTTCTGGACTCTTTGCAAGCGGTCCATTTGAGACTCGCTTATCTGTGCGAAGGAGACGCACGCATAAGTGAGTATCGTTCTGATGCAAACCTTATACAATGTAAGCTTATGTCTTAAGGACATTTTGCTTCGCGAATTAAGTAGCGGATATAATTTGTAGAGTACAAATTTCGCTTTACGCAGTGTGTTACTGATGTGACTCGAAAACGTCATCGACTTGCCTAGTACTACGCCTAAATATTTGACCTGAGAGACCTCAGGGATAATGTTGCCGTGCAGGCTAATAGGGCTCATTACTTTACGGGGGCACTTACGCCCCGCTGATTTATTACCATTGAATTGAATGGCGTGACTTTTATCGGGATTGACTTCTATTCTCCACTTGGAGAACCAATTACCGAGGGCGGTAACTGACTCCTGGAGGACTTTAGACGCGGTACGGGCTCGTGTGTTTGAATAATAAAGGGCTGTGTCGTCCGCGAACATAGCTAATTGCACCTTAGCGTGTTTGGGGATGTCACTAGTGTACAGGTTATATAGGGAGGGCGAGAGGACCGAGCCCTGCGGTACTCCCGCCTCCATATATCTTGGCGACGACAGTGCGCCTTCTACGCGGAAATGAAATTTACGATTTTTTAAAAAGTTACTAATTAGTAAGACGAGATAATCGGGTATTTCCATTTGATAGAGTTTGTATAACAGTCCGTTATGCCAAATTTTATCAAAAGCTTTTGCAATGTCAAAGAATACGGCGCATGTCGTCTTCCTGTCGTTTTTGCTAGATAATATGTACTCCGTTAAGCGGTGTACTTGAGCGGGACAGCTGTGCATTTCGCGGAAGGCGAACTGCTCGTCTGGAAGGAGTTTTTTGTCGGTTATGACGTCATTAAGGCGCCTTTTAATAACTCTTTCGTAGACTTTACCTAGGGAGCTAATGAGACTTATTGGACGGTAGCTACCAGGCACCTTCCGGGGTTTCCCCGGTTTGTGGATACCTATGACAATAGCTACTTTCCAAATGTCTGGAAATGAACATCCTACTAAGAGGGCGTTAAAGATGTTCACTAGGAGTTGAATTAGCTCGGACGGTAACATTTTAAGTGTTTTGTTTGAAATACCGTCGAGGCCTGGGGCCTTTTTGGCATTCATACACTTAATAATGTCACTGACCTCCTCCGAGTCCACCATCCTCACCCTGTCTACGTCAGGTGGCCTCGAGAGTCGGCTGTTGACCTCGCTATTAACTAAGCTAAGGTGCACGGGATCAATCGGGAGAGTACTCGGCCGGCACTGTTGTTCGAAATTATCAGCTAGGCACTCGGCCTTGTCAATGTCTTCGAATGCAGGAGGACGGTTAGGTCTATCTAACGGAGGCATGTCGCTCTCCGTGTTGTTTTTGAGGGCCTTCGCGAGTGGCCAGTACGCCACGTGAGATGGTTCTAAATCACTGAGAAGTCGATCCCAACTCTCGGCTTTGTGCTGTTTGATTTTAAACTTAACTTCCCTCTCGTAGTGACGGAGGGCTTTCCTCCACTCTTCCGACGGGTAGCGATCATATGTGCGCTTAGCCGCATTTCGGAGTCTGATGGACTCCCTTATGTCCTCAGGGAGGGGCCAACGGCCCTTGGGGGTCGTTGGCACCTCCCTAGATGAGTTCTCTATGGTCGCTACCAGGTGATCGGTCAAGTGGGAGGCGGCCTCTATGGCTGTCTCTTTACTATCTATAATATCGGGGATTTTATCTAAGTGGCTAGAATGAAGGACTTTAATGTTCTCCGCTAGTGATTTATAATCTATTATCTTCCTAGTACTAGAATTATTGGGGTTAAGACTACCGAGTGTAATCATAACCGGTCTGTGGTCTGAGTTAAGCTCGTGGAGAGTCTCAATATTGATATTGAGAGAAACATTTTTAACTAAGGCTATGTCTATCGTACTAGGATCGCGTATGACACCGTTGATGTTTTCATTGGTGTCATAGCGAGTGGGGTCGGTGGGGGCTAATAGTGCAAAATTTAAAGTGTCGGTTAAATTACAAAGGATGGTGCCGTTTCTATTGTTATGAACATTGCCCCACTCGGTGTGTTTGCAATTAAAGTCACCGGCAATGATGACAGCGTTACCTAAATTGAATAGCGCCTGTAGGTCGCTTGAATGGAGTTCTTTGTTGCACGCTAAGTACGCGCTTACTATAACAATGGGTCCGTGGCCGGACATACTAATATGGCAAACAGATGTTTCTAAAGTTAACAATGGCGGTGGCTCTAGTGGAATACAATGTAGTGATTTTTTATAGTAGATAACTGTACCTCCGAGTCGGGATCGAGTTCTATCGTTTCTGACTATTTTGTAGTTAGCTATTTTAGGGCTCCTCATGCTAGGTTTTAAGAAAGTCTCCTGCACTAGAAGAATATCGACATTTTGGCTGCTTACAAAATCGCGAATTTCGCTAATGTTATTCCTAATGCCGTTCGTATTGAACGACACTACGCGTAACGAGTGCGGCTTTGTCCTTCCCGAGGGCTCCATTAATTACCGTTTGTGGAGAGGGCCTTGATCTGACGGATCAAGACCTGATGGTCTGACAAAGCTTGGATGCGGTCTGTGGCCGAACCTTTTAGCTTTGTCGCTAAAATAGAAAGCTCCATCGGGTCAATAGGCCCGATGTTGCTTAAAAACTGCTGGACGAAAGAGAGGTCTGCAGTGAAGCTGGGAGTCGGAGGGGGCGTGGCCTTAGGCGCTACGGGCGCGGAGGGCATGGCCTTACTGGGGAGAGCGGGGAAAACCGCTAGCTCCGAACTACGTTTCTGCGCGGGCTTGAACCATGCAGATTGGGAGGGTAGGGGGGCAGCGACGAATCTCTGTTTGGGGGGGGCATTTTTAGTCTGCGGTGCACTACGCTTTTTTACTTTGGGTGCTTTTTTGCACCCTCTATAATTGGCGGGGTGTCCTTTAGACTTACAGAGAACACAGCTGGGGGGTTCGGACTCCTCAGCTGGGCTCTTACGGAGACAGTCAGAGGTGCCGTGGTCACCGAGGCACTTGACGCAACGCGGCCTAGCTTGGCAATTCCGTGCCGAGTGCCCGTAAAGTTGGCATCGGTGGCACTGGCCAGGGATGCCCCTTTTACGGGGGGGCTCGACGCGGATGCCCGTAATATGACAGACGGCTCGGATATTGAAGATATCCTTGCCCTCTGGTGTAAGAGGGAGGGTTACTAGTACCATATTGTACTCGTGTTTTTTTATAGGGTGGTACATGCGATGTACCTCTAAGGCGGGAAAACCTTGGGACTGGATGTCCATGAGTACCTCTTTTGTGGAGAGGCACTTATCGACTCCTGTAATGACGACGCGCAGAAGGCGCTCGTCTTCAAGGGCATAGGTATGGTAGCCTATGTTCTTTGCGCGTAAGAACGCGGTGAGGAGGCGGTGGTCCTCCGACGATTTAACTTGCACTTTGATCCCTATGGGGGTCGTGTGCGCAGAAGAGTAACGAAGCTTTTGCTCGTTTATTGCCGCAGAAATTATATTCCATTTGGCCTTCTCCTGTATGATTACAGGAGGAGGCATTTTTGGCGTACGGACGGCCTGAGGGGCCTGGGAGGCCTGAGGGGCCTGGGAGGCCTGAGGGGCCTGGGAGGCCTGAGGGGCCAGGGAGGCCTGAGATGCCGGAAGGGCCTGGGAGGCTAGCGGAGCCTGGGTGGCCAGAGGGGCCTGGGAGGCCAGAGGGGCCGTCGAGGTAACGGGGGTCGCGGAGCCATGAGCCTGCACGGTTTTTCTATTTTTGCGGACCGATTTGGTCGGGGAAGATAAGACTGGAGAGGAGGTGCCTTCTGGGCGCTTCCTCTTCTTCGTCTTCTTGTATCTGACGGTAGTGAACTCGCCTTGTTCACTACGGTCGGTTTCTTGCTCTGAGCAAGACATCTCTGAAGGAGATGATAAGGCCTCTGTTTCGGCCGGGATTAGCGGGGCGTCGCAATCGGGCGACGCCGGTGAGTCAGCTTCGTGCAAGCGCACGAAGCGTTCCCACTTGGACGCGACATCTGGGACTTCTAGTTTCAAGAACTCAAGGAACTTCCTAATTAAGGCGTCGGCCATAATTAGGAAGTTTTATCCTGGTTGTGAAATGAAATTCTGCTCTCTAATTAATATTGGGGGATACAGCCCCTCCCGGCGACCGGGAGGGGAGGTGTGTAGGGAGGAAAACTCCTCGTGTAGTATGCCTAACCGTGTCACGGTACTTACAATTGTTCCTAGGGCGGCTGGAACTCACTCACTCACTAACGTTGCGCTAAACACTAGGCGCTAGTGTTCGCGAACGAGACGCGGCGGAGCGCGAGCAGAAGGCTCGCGCTAAGAACGAGACGGACGATGCGACCGGTCGCACGCTCGTCCTAACGCGGCGTTAACTTCGCGGCGGGTGTGCGAGCAGAAGGCTCGCACTAAAGAGCGAGACGGACGATGCGAGCGGTCGCACGAATCGTCCGGTAGGCGGCGATCGCGGCGCGGCGCGAGACACGGTACGGCACGGGTCGGGCGGCAAAGGCGGTTGGGTGGCGCCTTGTCTCTTCACTCTTGAGTCTTGCCTCTTGAAGCTTGACTCTTGAGTCTTCTGTCTTCCTGTCTTCTTTCTTCCAGTGGTGCACTATTGTGAGCAATGATACTCGGATAGAGCGAGAGCGCAAATAGAGAGCGCGGGACGACGGCAACGATCGTAGCGAGCGGAGCTGTTCATCGGACGGTGTCCGAGAGCAGAATGAGCTCGAAACTTAGATTTTCAACTCTTTTATATTAGCGCAGAGTTCTATTTTCAGTGCTCTGAATTTTCCGGGCCCGCCGGACACCGGATCATATAGACCCAGCATAAAGATAGGGTTTCCAGTAAAACTAAGAAGCCGGACAGATCAGCCAGTTTAACTGAACAGAGCTAGTTTAGCCAGTGGCTACTCTGTTCTGCTAAAGTAGCTTGCTAAGCCAGAAATTTGGATAAAAAACCCGAGCCGATACAAGTTGAGGCGGGTAGTGCGAAAACCAGAATATTGCAAGTGTCAAACCTCTAGTTAAATTAAAAAAAAAAAACTTTCTAAGTGTCCTGCTTCAAAAGCAACGGGACCGTCAGAATATACCAGCGAGAGTACTGAGAAACCTGAAAGGCACTTTGGATTCTGGTGTTGCTGGTGTCCGCGGGCACCAGTAAGTGCAGGCGTGTCAGTACAGGTAAAACAGTAGACACCTTCCAAATTGATTCTTACTCAGACAAAGAAGTTGTTTCCGACTTTATGTCGACGCCTGGTCACCATATTATACAGGATACTTGGAGTTGACGGAAAATATAAACATTTGTCCACATTGTTCCGCAGAGGACAAAATATAACAAACACGATTACCAGGGACAGAGGAGAATTTAATATGAAGCTCGCGACGTTAAAGGAATGTTGTGACGAGTTATAGTTTTTAATTGTGTTTTTTGTAAACAGAGATTATTTTTTTTGAAAGGGTCTACGCTAAGGGTCGGGTTAAGACCGCTGTTGCTACATCGGACTATAACTAGCCTGGTGGCTAGTTTATTAGGTAAGAGTCGATGGGAGGGTTTGACCCTCCCTAACATCACCCGGGTGATGTTCAGACCGGATATTGGCGACAGCTACGGGTTGTGAGCTATTATTATCACAGGAGAGACGCGGGTCACTCCTGCTGAGGGGTCCGACCCCTTCCTCACTCTCTGAGGAGTGAGGTTGCTCGCGCGCGGTAGCAAACACTAACGGCGTCCGAGTTATCGCGAAAGAGGAGCTCTTGTTTTTGACGCTTTCGGTACTGAGAGGGCCGTCCCTCTCCCCTTCCGCGTACGGTCGGGATGACTCGCGCGCGTAAGTCCTAATGCCGATGAGGTTCGCGGTATTGGTAGAGCTCTCTACATCAATATCGCGTTCGCGGTCACTATTTAGAAGTGTACCTAGACTACTGGGATGCGAACTCGAACTCGGGTTCGGGTTCGGTCCCGTGTAAGGGTCGGTCTGTACGTCTGTACGTGTTGTCGTGTCGGATGTGGGACCTCTAGCCGGCGGCCGGACGCCGGACGCCGGCGCCTACCCCGGGGTAGGTCGACCCCGGTGCGATACTAACCTCGCGGGTGCGTGTGATTTGTGTTTACGTAACTGTACACAACTACACAGTACGTTACGTATTTTGTGGTCGGGTCGATGGGATCGGCTAAGATATGCTTAGGCCGTTTGTACGGGTGTCGAAAGGTCAGTGCGTCGTGGTTATAGTCCAGGGCCTTTTGGATAAGCGGGTTTTGGTGGTTTTTGCCTTTATCAAAGAATCTCTCGACGAGTTCCTTGATAGGTGCGATACTAACCTCGCGGGTGCATGTGATTTGTGTTTACGTAACTGTACACAACTACACAGTACGTTACGTATTTCGTGGTCGGGTCGATGGGATCGGCTAATTATGCTTAGGCCGTTTGTACGGGTGTCGAAAGGTCAGTGCGTCGTGGTTATAGTCCAGGACCTTTTGGATAAGGGGGTTTGGGTGGTTTTTGCCTTTATCAAAGAATCTCTCTACGAGTTCCTTGATAGGTACGATACTAACCTCGCGGGTGCGTGTGATTTGTGTTTACGTAACTGTACACAACTACACAGTACGTTACGAATTTTGTGGTCAGGTCGATGGGATCGGCTAAGATATGCTTAGGCCGTTTGTACGGGTGTCGAAAGGTCAGTGCGTCATGGTTATAGTCCAGGGCCTTTTGGATAAGGGGTTTGGGTGGTTTTTGCCTTTATCAAAGAATCTCTCTACGAGTTCCTTGATAGGTACGATACTAACCTCGCGGGTGCGTGTGATTTGTGTTTACGTAACTGTACACAACTACACAGTACGTTACGAATTTTGTGGTCGGGTCGATGGGATCGGCTAAGATATGCTTAGGCCGTTTGTACGGGTGTCGAAAGGTCAGTGCGTCGTGGTTATAGTCCAGGGCCTTTTGGATAAGGGGGTTTGGGTGGTTTTTGCCTTTATCAAAGAATCTCTCTACGAGTTCCTTGATATAGGCTTTAATAGTGATGAGCTCGCAGTCCCTATGCAAGTCGATGCTACGCATGTACCAGGGGGCGCCTGTTGCCATGCGTAGAAAACGGTTTTGAACTCTTTGCAAGCGGTCGAATTGAGACTCGCTTATCTGTGCGAAAGAGACGCACGCATAAGTGAGTATCGTTCTAATGCAAACTTTATACAATGTAAGCTTATGTCTTAGGGACATTTTGCTTCGCGAATTAATTAGCGGATATAATTTGTAGAGTACAAATTTCGCTTTTCGTAACGTGTTACTGTGTGCTGTGTGCGAGTTTTCGTCACTACTCACCGTGAAGAAGTTAACTACAATTTGTATGGCATCGAAACAGCGCCCCTAGTGGCAAACAATGGTAACTAATTCAATGCCATACAAATTGTAGTTAACTTCTTCACGGTGAGTAGTGACAAAAACTCGAACTCCGCACACTGATGTGTATATCATACTCCTCCGTTCGCACAATTTTGCTTCATGTATAATTTTCCTTCATAATGTTATGATAACCCTTTTTCTTTTGCTATGAAATCATTAATCTCCGCTGTAGTTTTCGATTAATCTGAGTCAGCGATTTAATAACAATAAGCGTCATCAGCATGTGCCCAATTAATCAATCAATGTTCACAATGGATGGATGGATGTAGTGATAATGTCTGACGATATTACACAACTTATGGGTGAAATGTCCAAGATGAATCTCACAGCAGGGTCAGCTTACACCAAAACGAGACTATTATATAGGTTTATAAAATTGTCATTTAAAGTTCAACTTTATTCCCTACAAAAGAAGACACACGTTTAATTGCAATAGTTAGAATGTCAAACTAGAACATACAGAACGGTAGTATAGCGCGGCGCCGCTTTTGTAATGAAACGTGTATCTTTTTATGAACTAAATAAAGATCAATTTTAAGTATCACCTCGTTTTCTAAAGGTCAGATCACACCGCATCAAATGACATCAGTCATACACTGCACATGCGCCGTGCAGCGCGGTGAAACTCGACATTCAAACACTTACAATGAAACGTGTATCTTTTGTGTAGTGAGTAAAGTTTTATTTTGAATAGCTATCTTAAAAATCATCTGGTTTCAGTGTGAGCTGACCCTAAGAATGATGTCATACCTATTATTATAGGTTTTGAACAAGTTGTTTATAACCATTCCTTATTCTCAAGAATCAAAAAAAAAGCTGACGTCGACAAGGAGCGCTCGTTATAGATTTGAGGCTGTTATCGGAGTTTCTGCTTTCCCGAAAACAAATTGCCTTAATATACTTTTTCTGTCATGTTACTATATTTTCAATTAAACGCCACAGCTAGGCTTAGATTGAAATTATATGATAGGGGCTTAACTAAATCAACATAGTATCATGCTCTCCACCTAATCTTTACTAAAATAAAATAATAAAATATATAAAATTATTTATTATTTTTAATATATAGAATTCTCGTGTCATAGTGTTCTAGGAAACACTCCTCCGAAACGGCTTAACCGATTCTTATAAAAAAAAAAATTCATATTCGATAGGTCTGAGAAACGGTCGCACCTAATCTATTTTTTCAACCCCTAAATGATAAAAATAATATAAATGGCAAAAAAACGTTTGCGGGGTCAGCTAGTTATTATATTAAAATTATAAAACAATTATGTGAATGTGCATTTGTTTGTTACGCTTTCACGTAAAAACTACTAAATTTGATCGTCATGTAATTTGGCACATATATAGAATAAATGACGGGGAAGGACATAAGTTACTTTCAACCGCGGAAAAATGTAAGGTTCCCGTGGGAACAGTAGTATTTACGCGGGCGGAGCCACGGGCAAAAATTGGTCAAATACAATATCAAGCAATTTAACTAAAAAACAATATGTCAATTGTCACCCTAACTACAGCTGTTTAGAACGCACACAATATTCACTTACACTAATTAAATTTTATGTGAAATTCCTAGTAGGTACAGACTACAGGGTCTTTCTGTAATGTCCTCGTTACGAAGGGTTGTTTTATGTTCGGCTCGCATTAATACCATTTTGAACATTTTTGCTTTCAGGACCTAGGGTCTGGGAGGAATTCCATTAAAGTCAAGGTCGTTTTAAATTAATTAAGACATTGTTTTAATATAATGGGTTTTCTTGTTATTTTTAAAGAGCACAAAATATTATGAAATCGGAAAAGTGTGGTAACATATTACTACTATTATGAATGTGAAAGTTTCTCAGAATGGATGTACGGTCGTTGTTACCTCCTTTAATTAAAAACTACTGAACAGATGTTGATGACATTTGGCATGATAGTAGTTTAAGCTCTGGATTAGAGCATGGGCTACTTTTAATCCCGAAAATGTACACTGTTCCCGTGGGATACTTTGGTTACGGGAGCGGTGCCGAGGGTAAAAGCTACTTTTTCATAATTAACTTAGATTCCATTAGCTTCAGTTAGGGAACGGATATAGTGAATATCGCAAAATTAGTATATAGTCAACTAGTCCTACTAATATTTGTTACTCTTTCAGGCAAAAATTACTGAACGGATGTCGATGAAATTTTGTATGATAGTAGTTTAAGCTCTGGATTAACAATTGTCTACGTTTTATCCCGGAAAAGTACAGTGTGGCTGTACTTTTTTTTTACTGAACTGAATTAACTGAATCACTGTACTGAAAAGTACAGTGATACTGTAAAAAGCTCATGGGATACTGTATTTATGCAGTCGGAGCCGACGGCAAATATATATTAGCAAGTAATGTAATCACAGGGAGTAATAGCGGTTACAAAGCCTCACTAATTCAATACTACCTGACCGTGAGAGAGCTATGAATGGTACGGCTTGACAGAGCAAGAACACGGTCTCACAGAAAATCGTCGTCAAATAACGCGTAATTTGTACTCTTTAGGTGTTGTATCTATTACATGATTACCATCCATCGACTTTTATGCCCGTGTCCCGGTCTATTTCTTTCTATTATTATTCTGCAAAATATGTATTTCTATGATCTAATGATCGCCTCGGGGTCGAAATTCGACCCTAATTCATATTATAGTTCCTAAGTTCGAACTTTATAAGGTTTCTTTTGCCTCTTAGATATCAAAAATAAAAATAAAAATGTTGTCTATTTAATGTGAAATTAGTTGAAGTTTGTCAAATAGAAATGTTGAAGTTTGTCAATCATATTAAATGTCTATTTAATGTGATTGACAAACTTCAACGTGTGATTTAGTAGTATCAAACGCATGGTAGGTGTAGGAATTGTCCTATTTATGCAATAAATTGTCATCTAGCCTCAATAGGCTATATGACAATTTATTGCATAAATGAATAATGCCCTTAAATATGAGTAACTTCTCAGAAGAAACAGTATATCAAAAGTCAATATTTTCAAAGTGTATGAAGTATACGGGCGGAGGAACATATTTGTAAATATCTCCGATATTTGTGCGTTTAAGTTCATACATCCCATAATGAATATTTTTGAATATGATGTAAGTAAACTAACGATGTAGGTTTTGTATACAAATTTAGTAAAAAAAAAAAACTTTTTTGTACCTTTTCGATGTATCTAATTACTAAACTACACATAAAATATATATTTTTACACTTACCAAGCAGTAATCCCTCAATATATCTGAGTACATTAATGAAATTAAATAGTTTAGACGTAGGAGTTAGGACCAACACCCCTATTCTATAAGCGTTATTTAATTATGGAAAAAAAATTGGCTTTGAGTTTATTGGCCTGAGGTATTGTAGGTCACATTATTTTAATCAATTTAATGTATATTTTAAACACTATTATAATAAAATTTTAGCGCAGTTCACTCCTCCTCCATATAAACTTTAGCTGTAAAAATATCCATACTGCTCCGTTTGCATAATTTTTGTAAATGTGTTTGCTAAACGTAATATTATATAGATATACCCATTTATTATTCAAAATATTACTTTATGATATCAGATCGAAACATAAATTTCTGAACGTATTGTATAAACAAATTAGGTTTGTGAACAATAGGAAGTTTTATCATTGCCGAAAAGGTCAGTTATTCGAAATTCGAAGCACGTGACAAAAGGGACAATTGTTATTGTCTAATGCTGGACTATATTGTCCGGAATCAAGTAGGCCGGATAAAATTCAGAGCCCTGATAATAGAACTTTGCGCTAATACAATAGACCTGAAAATTGAACAGACAAGTGTCAATTCAAATGTGAATGACGTTGTATTTGACAGCTCGAAACTTAGATTTTCAACTCTTTTATATTAGCGCAGAGTTCTATTTTCAGTGCTCTGAATTTTCCGGGCCCGCCGGACACCGGATCATATAGACCCAGCATAAAGATAGGGTTTCCAGTAAAACTAAGAAGCCGGACAGATCAGCCAGTTTAACTGAACAGAGCTAGTTTAGCCAGTGGCTACTCTGTTCTGCTAAAGTAGCTTGCTAAGCCAGAAATTTGGATAAAAAACCCGAGCCGATACAAGTTGAGGCGGGTAGTGCGAAAACCAGAATATTGCAAGTGTCAAACCTCTAGTTAAATTAAAAAAAAAAAACTTTCTAAGTGTCCTGCTTCAAAAGCAACGGGACCGTCAGAATATACCAGCGAGAGTACTGAGAAACCTGAAAGGCACTTTGGATTCTGGTGTTGCTGGTGTCCGCGGGCACCAGTAAGTGCAGGCGTGTCAGTACAGGTAAAACAGTAGACACCTTCCAAATTGATTCTTACTCAGACAAAGAAGTTGTTTCCGACTTTATGTCGACGCCTGGTCACCATATTATACAGGATACTTGGAGTTGACGGAAAATATAAACATTTGTCCACATTGTTCCGCAGAGGACAAAATATAACAAACACGATTACCAGGGACAGAGGAGAATTTAATATGAAGCTCGCGACGTTAAAGGAATGTTGTGACGAGTTATAGTTTTTAATTGTGTTTTTTGTAAACAGAGATTATTTTTTTTGAAAGGGTCTACGCTAAGGGTCGGGTTAAGACCGCTGTTGCTACATCGGACTATAACTAGCCTGGTGGCTAGTTTATTAGGTAAGAGTCGATGGGAGGGTTTGACCCTCCCTAACATCACCCGGGTGATGTTCAGACCGGATATTGGCGACAGCTACGGGTTGTGAGCTATTATTATCACAGGAGAGACGCGGGTCACTCCTGCTGAGGGGTCCGACCCCTTCCTCACTCTCTGAGGAGTGAGGTTGCTCGCGCGCGGTAGCAAACACTAACGGCGTCCGAGTTATCGCGAAAGAGGAGCTCTTGTTTTTGACGCTTTCGGTACTGAGAGGGCCGTCCCTCTCCCCTTCCGCGTACGGTCGGGATGACTCGCGCGCGTAAGTCCTAATGCCGATGAGGTTCGCGGTATTGGTAGAGCTCTCTACATCAATATCGCGTTCGCGGTCACTATTTAGAAGTGTACCTAGACTACTGGGATGCGAACTCGAACTCGGGTTCGGGTTCGGTCCCGTGTAAGGGTCGGTCTGTACGTCTGTACGTGTTGTCGTGTCGGATGTGGGACCTCTAGCCGGCGGCCGGACGCCGGACGCCGGCGCCTACCCCGGGGTAGGTCGACCCCGGTGCGATACTAACCTCGCGGGTGCGTGTGATTTGTGTTTACGTAACTGTACACAACTACACAGTACGTTACGTATTTTGTGGTCGGGTCGATGGGATCGGCTAAGATATGCTTAGGCCGTTTGTACGGGTGTCGAAAGGTCAGTGCGTCGTGGTTATAGTCCAGGGCCTTTTGGATAAGCGGGTTTTGGTGGTTTTTGCCTTTATCAAAGAATCTCTCGACGAGTTCCTTGATAGGTGCGATACTAACCTCGCGGGTGCATGTGATTTGTGTTTACGTAACTGTACACAACTACACAGTACGTTACGTATTTCGTGGTCGGGTCGATGGGATCGGCTAATTATGCTTAGGCCGTTTGTACGGGTGTCGAAAGGTCAGTGCGTCGTGGTTATAGTCCAGGACCTTTTGGATAAGGGGGTTTGGGTGGTTTTTGCCTTTATCAAAGAATCTCTCTACGAGTTCCTTGATAGGTACGATACTAACCTCGCGGGTGCGTGTGATTTGTGTTTACGTAACTGTACACAACTACACAGTACGTTACGAATTTTGTGGTCAGGTCGATGGGATCGGCTAAGATATGCTTAGGCCGTTTGTACGGGTGTCGAAAGGTCAGTGCGTCATGGTTATAGTCCAGGGCCTTTTGGATAAGGGGTTTGGGTGGTTTTTGCCTTTATCAAAGAATCTCTCTACGAGTTCCTTGATAGGTACGATACTAACCTCGCGGGTGCGTGTGATTTGTGTTTACGTAACTGTACACAACTACACAGTACGTTACGAATTTTGTGGTCGGGTCGATGGGATCGGCTAAGATATGCTTAGGCCGTTTGTACGGGTGTCGAAAGGTCAGTGCGTCGTGGTTATAGTCCAGGGCCTTTTGGATAAGGGGGTTTGGGTGGTTTTTGCCTTTATCAAAGAATCTCTCTACGAGTTCCTTGATATAGGCTTTAATAGTGATGAGCTCGCAGTCCCTATGCAAGTCGATGCTACGCATGTACCAGGGGGCGCCTGTTGCCATGCGTAGAAAACGGTTTTGAACTCTTTGCAAGCGGTCGAATTGAGACTCGCTTATCTGTGCGAAAGAGACGCACGCATAAGTGAGTATCGTTCTAATGCAAACTTTATACAATGTAAGCTTATGTCTTAGGGACATTTTGCTTCGCGAATTAATTAGCGGATATAATTTGTAGAGTACAAATTTCGCTTTTCGTAACGTGTTACTGTGTGCTGTGTGCGAGTTTTCGTCACTACTCACCGTGAAGAAGTTAACTACAATTTGTATGGCATCGAAACAGCGCCCCTAGTGGCAAACAATGGTAACTAATTCAATGCCATACAAATTGTAGTTAACTTCTTCACGGTGAGTAGTGACAAAAACTCGAACTCCGCACACTGATGTGTATATCATACTCCTCCGTTCGCACAATTTTGCTTCATGTATAATTTTCCTTCATAATGTTATGATAACCCTTTTTCTTTTGCTATGAAATCATTAATCTCCGCTGTAGTTTTCGATTAATCTGAGTCAGCGATTTAATAACAATAAGCATCATCAGCATGTGCCCAATTAATCAATCAATGTTCACAATGGATGGATGGATGTAGTGATAATGTCTGACGATATTACACAACTTATGGGTGAAATGTCCAAGATGAATCTCACAGCAGGGTCAGCTTACACCAAAACGAGACTATTATATAGGTTTATAAAATTGTCATTTAAAGTTCAACTTTATTCCCTACAAAAGAAGACACACGTTTAATTGCAATAGTTAGAATGTCAAACTAGAACATACAGAACGGTAGTATAGCGCGGCGCCGCTTTTGTAATGAAACGTGTATCTTTTTATGAACTAAATAAAGATCAATTTTAAGTATCACCTCGTTTTCTAAAGGTCAGATCACACCGCATCAAATGACATCAGTCATACACTGCACATGCGCCGTGCAGCGCGGTGAAACTCGACATTCAAACACTTACAATGAAACGTGTATCTTTTGTGTAGTGAGTAAAGTTTTATTTTGAATAGCTATCTTAAAAATCATCTGGTTTCAGTGTGAGCTGACCCTAAGAATGATGTCATACCTATTATTATAGGTTTTGAACAAGTTGTTTATAACCATTCCTTATTCTCAAGAATCAAAAAAAAAGCTGACGTCGACAAGGAGCGCTCGTTATAGATTTGAGGCTGTTATCGGAGTTTCTGCTTTCCCGAAAACAAATTGCCTTAATATACTTTTTCTGTCATGTTACTATATTTTCAATTAAACGCCACAGCTAGGCTTAGATTGAAATTATATGATAGGGGCTTAACTAAATCAACATAGTATCATGCTCTCCACCTTATCTTTACTAAAATAAAATAATAAAATATATAAAATTATTTATTATTTTTAATATATAGAATTCTCGTGTCATAGTGTTCTAGGAAACACTCCTCCGAAACGGCTTAACCGATTCTTATAAAAAAAAAAATTCATATTCGATAGGTCTGAGAAACGGTCGCACCTAATCTATTTTTTCAACCCCTAAATGATAAAAATAATATAAATGGCAAAAAAACGTTTGCGGGGTCAGCTAGTTATTATATTAAAATTATAAAACAATTATGTGAATGTGCATTTGTTTGTTACGCTTTCACGTAAAAACTACTAAATTTGATCGTCATGTAATTTGGCACATATATAGAATAAATGACGGGGAAGGACATAAGTTACTTTCAACCGCGGAAAAATGTAAGGTTCCCGTGGGAACAGTAGTATTTACGCGGGCGGAGCCACGGGCAAAAATTGGTCAAATACAATATCAAGCAATTTAACTAAAAAACAATATGTCAATTGTCACCCTAACTACAGCTGTTTAGAACGCACACAATATTCACTTACACTAATTAAATTTTATGTGAAATTCCTAGTAGGTACAGACTACAGGGTCTTTCTGTAATGTCCTCGTTACGAAGGGTTGTTTTATGTTCGGCTCGCATTAATACCATTTTGAACATTTTTGCTTTCAGGACCTAGGGTCTGGGAGGAATTCCATTAAAGTCAAGGTCGTTTTAAATTAATTAAGACATTGTTTTAATATAATGGGTTTTCTTGTTATTTTTAAAGAGCACAAAATATTATGAAATCGGAAAAGTGTGGTAACATATTACTACTATTATGAATGTGAAAGTTTCTCAGAATGGATGTACGGTCGTTGTTACCTCCTTTAATTAAAAACTACTGAACAGATGTTGATGACATTTGGCATGATAGTAGTTTAAGCTCTGGATTAGAGCATGGGCTACTTTTAATCCCGAAAATGTACACTGTTCCCGTGGGATACTTTGGTTACGGGAGCGGTGCCGAGGGTAAAAGCTACTTTTTCATAATTAACTTAGATTCCATTAGCTTCAGTTAGGGAACGGATATAGTGAATATCGCAAAATTAGTATATAGTCAACTAGTCCTACTAATATTTGTTACTCTTTCAGGCAAAAATTACTGAACGGATGTCGATGAAATTTTGTATGATAGTAGTTTAAGCTCTGGATTAACAATTGTCTACGTTTTATCCCGGAAAAGTACAGTGTGGCTGTACTTTTTTTTTACTGAACTGAATTAACTGAATCACTGTACTGAAAAGTACAGTGATACTGTAAAAAGCTCATGGGATACTGTATTTATGCAGTCGGAGCCGACGGCAAATATATATTAGCAAGTAATGTAATCACAGGGAGTAATAGCGGTTACAAAGCCTCACTAATTCAATACTACCTGACCGTGAGAGAGCTATGAATGGTACGGCTTGACAGAGCAAGAACACGGTCTCACAGAAAATCGTCGTCAAATAACGCGTAATTTGTACTCCTTAGGTGTTGTATCTATTACATGATTACCATCCATCGACTTTTATGCCCGTGTCCCGGTCTATTTCTTTCTATTATTATTCTGCAAAATATGTATTTCTATGATCTAATGATCGCCTCGGGGTCGAAATTCGACCCTAATTCATATTATAGTTCCTAAGTTCGAACTTTATAAGGTTTCTTTTGCCTCTTAGATATCAAAAATAAAAATAAAAATGTTGTCTATTTAATGTGAAATTAGTTGAAGTTTGTCAAATAGAAATGTTGAAGTTTGTCAATCATATTAAATGTCTATTTAATGTGATTGACAAACTTCAACGTGTGATTTAGTAGTATCAAACGCATGGTAGGTGTAGGAATTGTCCTATTTATGCAATAAATTGTCATCTAGCCTCAATAGGCTATATGACAATTTATTGCATAAATGAATAATGCCCTTAAATATGAGTAACTTCTCAGAAGAAACAGTATATCAAAAGTCAATATTTTCAAAGTGTATGAAGTATACGGGCGGAGGAACATATTTGTAAATATCTCCGATATTTGTGCGTTTAAGTTCATACATCCCATAATGAATATTTTTGAATATGATGTAAGTAAACTAACGATGTAGGTTTTGTATACAAATTTAGTAAAAAAAAAAAACTTTTTTGTACCTTTTCGATGTATCTAATTACTAAACTACACATAAAATATATATTTTTACACTTACCAAGCAGTAATCCCTCAATATATCTGAGTACATTAATGAAATTAAATAGTTTAGACGTAGGAGTTAGGACCAACACCCCTATTCTATAAGCGTTATTTAATTATGGAAAAAAAATTGGCTTTGAGTTTATTGGCCTGAGGTATTGTAGGTCACATTATTTTAATCAATTTAATGTATATTTTAAACACTATTATAATAAAATTTTAGCGCAGTTCACTCCTCCTCCATATAAACTTTAGCTGTAAAAATATCCATACTGCTCCGTTTGCATAATTTTTGTAAATGTGTTTGCTAAACGTAATATTATATAGATATACCCATTTATTATTCAAAATATTACTTTATGATATCAGATCGAAACATAAATTTCTGAACGTATTGTATAAACAAATTAGGTTTGTGAACAATAGGAAGTTTTATCATTGCCGAAAAGGTCAGTTATTCGAAATTCGAAGCACGTGACAAAAGGGACAATTGTTATTGTCTAATGCTGGACTATATTGTCCGGAATCAAGTAGGCCGGATAAAATTCAGAGCCCTGATAATAGAACTTTGCGCTAATACAATAGACCTGAAAATTGAACAGACAAGTGTCAATTCAAATGTGAATGACGTTGTATTTGACAGCTCGAAACTTAGATTTTCAACTCTTTTATATTAGCGCAGAGTTCTATTTTCAGTGCTCTGAATTTTCCGGGCCCGCCGGACACCGGATCATATAGACCCAGCATAAAGATAGGGTTTCCAGTAAAACTAAGAAGCCGGACAGATCAGCCAGTTTAACTGAACAGAGCTAGTTTAGCCAGTGGCTACTCTGTTCTGCTAAAGTAGCTTGCTAAGCCAGAAATTTGGATAAAAAACCCGAGCCGATACAAGTTGAGGCGGGTAGTGCGAAAACCAGAATATTGCAAGTGTCAAACCTCTAGTTAAATTAAAAAAAAAAAACTTTCTAAGTGTCCTGCTTCAAAAGCAACGGGACCGTCAGAATATACCAGCGAGAGTACTGAGAAACCTGAAAGGCACTTTGGATTCTGGTGTTGCTGGTGTCCGCGGGCACCAGTAAGTGCAGGCGTGTCAGTACAGGTAAAACAGTAGACACCTTCCAAATTGATTCTTACTCAGACAAAGAAGTTGTTTCCGACTTTATGTCGACGCCTGGTCACCATATTATACAGGATACTTGGAGTTGACGGAAAATATAAACATTTGTCCACATTGTTCCGCAGAGGACAAAATATAACAAACACGATTACCAGGGACAGAGGAGAATTTAATATGAAGCTCGCGACGTTAAAGGAATGTTGTGACGAGTTATAGTTTTTAATTGTGTTTTTTGTAAACAGAGATTATTTTTTTTGAAAGGGTCTACGCTAAGGGTCGGGTTAAGACCGCTGTTGCTACATCGGACTATAACTAGCCTGGTGGCTAGTTTATTAGGTAAGAGTCGATGGGAGGGTTTGACCCTCCCTAACATCACCCGGGTGATGTTCAGACCGGATATTGGCGACAGCTACGGGTTGTGAGCTATTATTATCACAGGAGAGACGCGGGTCACTCCTGCTGAGGGGTCCGACCCCTTCCTCACTCTCTGAGGAGTGAGGTTGCTCGCGCGCGGTAGCAAACACTAACGGCGTCCGAGTTATCGCGAAAGAGGAGCTCTTGTTTTTGACGCTTTCGGTACTGAGAGGGCCGTCCCTCTCCCCTTCCGCGTACGGTCGGGATGACTCGCGCACGTAAGTCCTAATGCCGATGAGGTTCGCGGTATTGGTAGAGCTCTCTACATCAATATCGCGTTCGCGGTCACTATTTAGAAGTGTACCTAGACTACTGGGATGCGAACTCGAACTCGGGTTCGGGTTCGGTCCCGTGTAAGGGTCGGTCTGTACGTCTGTACGTGTTGTCGTGTCGGATGTGGGACCTCTAGCCGGCGGCCGGACGCCGGACGCCGGCGCCTACCCCGGGGTAGGTCGACCCCGGTGCGATACTAACCTCGCGGGTGCGTGTGATTTGTGTTTACGTAACTGTACACAACTACACAGTACGTTACGTATTTTGTGGTCGGGTCGATGGGATCGGCTAAGATATGCTTAGGCCGTTTGTACGGGTGTCGAAAGGTCAGTGCGTCGTGGTTATAGTCCAGGGCCTTTTGGATAAGCGGGTTTTGGTGGTTTTTGCCTTTATCAAAGAATCTCTCGACGAGTTCCTTGATAGGTGCGATACTAACCTCGCGGGTGCATGTGATTTGTGTTTACGTAACTGTACACAACTACACAGTACGTTACGTATTTCGTGGTCGGGTCGATGGGATCGGCTAATTATGCTTAGGCCGTTTGTACGGGTGTCGAAAGGTCAGTGCGTCGTGGTTATAGTCCAGGACCTTTTGGATAAGGGGGTTTGGGTGGTTTTTGCCTTTATCAAAGAATCTCTCTACGAGTTCCTTGATAGGTACGATACTAACCTCGCGGGTGCGTGTGATTTGTGTTTACGTAACTGTACACAACTACACAGTACGTTACGAATTTTGTGGTCAGGTCGATGGGATCGGCTAAGATATGCTTAGGCCGTTTGTACGGGTGTCGAAAGGTCAGTGCGTCATGGTTATAGTCCAGGGCCTTTTGGATAAGGGGTTTGGGTGGTTTTTGCCTTTATCAAAGAATCTCTCTACGAGTTCCTTGATAGGTACGATACTAACCTCGCGGGTGCGTGTGATTTGTGTTTACGTAACTGTACACAACTACACAGTACGTTACGAATTTTGTGGTCGGGTCGATGGGATCGGCTAAGATATGCTTAGGCCGTTTGTACGGGTGTCGAAAGGTCAGTGCGTCGTGGTTATAGTCCAGGGCCTTTTGGATAAGGGGGTTTGGGTGGTTTTTGCCTTTATCAAAGAATCTCTCTACGAGTTCCTTGATATAGGCTTTAATAGTGATGAGCTCGCAGTCCCTATGCAAGTCGATGCTACGCATGTACCAGGGGGCGCCTGTTGCCATGCGTAGAAAACGGTTTTGAACTCTTTGCAAGCGGTCGAATTGAGACTCGCTTATCTGTGCGAAAGAGACGCACGCATAAGTGAGTATCGTTCTAATGCAAACTTTATACAATGTAAGCTTATGTCTTAGGGACATTTTGCTTCGCGAATTAATTAGCGGATATAATTTGTAGAGTACAAATTTCGCTTTTCGTAACGTGTTACTGTGTGCTGTGTGCGAGTTTTCGTCACTACTCACCGTGAAGAAGTTAACTACAATTTGTATGGCATCGAAACAGCGCCCCTAGTGGCAAACAATGGTAACTAATTCAATGCCATACAAATTGTAGTTAACTTCTTCACGGTGAGTAGTGACAAAAACTCGAACTCCGCACACTGATGTGACTCAAAAACGACATCGACTTGTTTAGAACTACGTACTCGTAGTACTAAACAAGTCGATGTACGTCTATATACCCCTTCCTCCCACCCGGTGACGAAGCGTACTGCATAGTACCTACTTTGAAGACTCCGTTCCCCCCTCTAAACAGGTCAAGTAGTATGGTTAATTTGGGTATGTTCCCTCAACAGAATATGGTAGTTATTTCCCCCCTACCACGCGCTATGCGTCCTAACTTCTAGTTTTTCTGCGAAATGATTTTTAGCGAAATAGCTGCAGTAATGAAAATATAATATGATCCAATTTGTTTCGAAAAATATTAAATAAAATAATAATTATATCTATGGACGCTTCACACCGCGTCAATGTGGCCCCGTGTTAAGTATCCGAAGAACTTGTGTTACGGGTACAAGACAACGGGAAGTATATTTAATACTTGTATACTATACACTAGCTTTTTCCCGCGGCTCCACCCGCGTAAATATAGTATCTTTTTCTGGATAAAAAATAGCTGTGCTTTAATCCACAGCCTAAAATATTACCATATTAAATTTCATCGAAATCGGTTCAATAGTTTTTGCGTGAAAGAGTAACAAACATCTATCCATCCATCCTCACAAACTTTCACATTTACAATAGTAGTAGAATAATACATTGAAAGGGGTTAGAATGAAAAGACCACGTTAAAAACAGAATATAATTTATCAAGTTCAATTCGCATAGTTTAAACCGCTACATTATATAGAACATAATTCATCACTAGATAAAAAGCCCTCATAATTTACATAAGATTTATACATTATTATAACAATTATTACTTATACTTATGAGCAATTCTAGGTATATAAGTAGATATAATACAAGTTGCTTTAAATACCTATAACTACCTATAACTACCTATAACTATGCTGAGTTGGTTTTGAGAGGTACCTATATTATTTTAACACCCTTACAAATTAAAATATTTACACAATGCTAATGAACAATGCACAATGATAAGCTAAACAGTGTTGACCTTGGCTGATACGTTTGGAAATCGCTTGACAGACAAGGACAAAATATTGTATAGCTTATCCATTATGTAAATATTTTTATTAGTAATTAGTATATACATAGTTTATAGATAATATTGAGTATTAATCTTAGTGACTAGATTATTTATCATAATATAATATCAAGTAGGAATTCCAAAATTATAATATTACTTGTATTATCTTCCAACATATTAATAAGTTTTACAATATTAAAACATTATGTATTTTGCGCCTGTCAATGTTTCAATGCTGTTTTGTTTTTATCATCATTATGTATTTTAATAATTATATCGACCACTAGCGTCCCAAAGGGATCAGCTGCAGGTCTAAAATAAAATAATAATAAAATAATTACATTTCAATAGATGATTTTTCATAATACTATTCACTTAATGTGGCCATTTTAGACCTGCAGGTATTTCCTCAATATGAGGAGGGTTAGGCTGTAGCCTACTCCTACTGCTCCTACTGGGCTTACAGGCCACCACTGTTAGCTCCCCACACTGATTTCAGTGACGGTGGCCGGTTTAATTGAAACCAGGCCAGCTACGCAGGAGTTATTTTATAGTGCCCAAGTGTGTGCGCAGTACACAAGAGCACTCTCTCTTCCTTTACTCTCGTAACCCAGTGGGACGAATAACCGACACGACTGGTGAGATATCAGGCGCAGGTCCGACTTTTTACATGCCCATCCGACGCATGGATCATCTTTCTTGTCAGACAATCAGGTGATCAGCCTGCATTGTCCTAACCAAACTTGGAAACAAGATTTTTTGTTGTTCCGTTTTAACGTCCGTACATTATGATTTGAGAAATCAGAAAGTTCTTACAGGTGAGTGCCTGCGTGCAGATAGTTGCCCGGCGCGCACACATCGCAATAATGGCTATAAGGTTCAAAAGTATGTGAGTGTGCCTGACTGTGCCCCGATTAAAATTGGGGATAACGACGCGACGGTACACATACTTGCATGTTATACGACCAATTGGAATAACCCTATAAATTAGCTTTATATAGGCTCCTGTCATATTAGTCAGACTAATGACATTTAATAAAAGTACCTCATTTGTAAGAACTTTCTGATTTCTCAAATCATAATGTACGGACGTTAAAACGGAGAAATAAGTTATTTTGAGGAAACCTACGTAAATGCGTGGACGTATGCTGGATTTATACGGGTGACTAAAGCCGCACGATTTTCGCCGTGCGACAAGAGCCTTGTGAACACCACATTACAATCCCCGAAGGGCCCTGAAGATTCCACCACCATCGTCTACGATGCTCTCCTAGTGGCTGAAGACAGAGAAAGCTGGTGCACCATAAGAAGAAAGGTCATAGAAGGGGGAGCTAACGACCCTAAGACATGAGGAACACGATTGAAGGAGGAGGAATCTGGTGGACTACAGCATAACATTTCCGCGTTTATTCCTAAGAAACCCGAGCCTCAGAAGCGACAAATATAGTTTATAATGACCACATAATTGAAAATAGGTACTGCATTAAAATACATCATTATATAGAAATTATATGAATCGCACATAACATTAGATAAGTCATTTTAACACAGGTTTTGAGCAAACTACTACAACATACTGAAATATAAATGAGATTTTGTATACGTTTTGGCACACAATATTATAAAGTGAGCAGTACTTTGTAAAAATATTCATACTTTGGTTTCTATGTGACAAGAGAAAATACCAACCGTACGTTTTTAACAATTAACACTCTATCTAAATTCAAATTATTTTTAATTATTTAAGAGCATTTGTTTGCCGACACATGCATCTACCAGGTTTTTCAACATGGTAAGATAAGATAAGAGACAGGATTGAAAATCCCTGGTAGTGTGGGTAATAAATGGGTTATTATTAGAGTTATTGGTAATTTAAATAAATCCGTGATAATATTCGTAAGGTTATCTTTAATGTTGTTATGTCTGTTTTTTATCGTCTTTTTGTTGTATCCTTGATAAGAGAAAATAATTTTAAATTTTTTCATTTATTTGTAAAATTATACTTTATGTTGTAATATAAATCATATTAATTATATTATGAAACTCTGATGTCATCTATTTACAGTTAAACTACTTGGGAAGTTTGAAACCGTTGTTTAGAACAATCAATCTTCATTTTCATCCAACGCAACACGTTTTGGTTTTACATTGATACATTGTTATACAGTATAATAATTATTATAACTATGTTCTTCTTATATTTTTGGTTCATTATTGTTATGAACTGTCATCTCTTAGTGAAATTCTACATGATATTAGTAATTAAAGTACATATTAATACTAAGAAGGGGAGGACATTAGCGATACTAATATCAATTATTTTACCAGTAAGTTTCACTTATTTTATGTTTAATATATGCTTATATATTTTACGCGCAGTTATTTTTGTATTTACAATTACTTATTAAATTACAGTAAGACAGTTCATAATATTAAATTTCGTAAATTCTAAATTTTTGTCTTAAATTATAATAAATTGGATTATGTTAATATTTAATATTGTTTATATTTTGATATGATTACTAAACAACATATACGCAACACTCGATTTCCCATTTCCGAAACAAAATTATGTAAAAAATTAACTTGACAGCTTAATAGATGAAAATAGATAACAATCTTAAGTTTAATTGATAGAAATAATTAGCTTCATAAGATAATATGCTATGAAGTGATACTTACTTTTAGTTTAATTATTTCCTTCAGTTCAACCTTTACGGAAAGTAAAAGTTTACAAGCAAATTGTTGGCTTCTTTCGACTTAGGTAGTCTGCATTCTCTTGTTAGTATTTTTCTATCCACTTAAGAATTTAATTAAATTATTTAGGGAATTAGTCGTGTTGACTTTTTTGCTACAGAATCAAATCTCGCAGTGCACGTATGCCCTTTCTGGACCGAATTTTATCTTTACACAATTTACAATTTTTCAAATATACCACCTAAAACTAATTTTTATTTTAATATAAATGTGGAAAATAGGAAAAATTATTAGAAATTTGACTTGCTATATCTATGCCTGATTATTAAGAATAAAGAGCAATCAATTTAATAAAACATTACAACGTTGAAAATATTACGATCTAGAAGACAGATTACTGGACGGAAAAACAATTATTAGTCAAAAATATTATAAACATTTAAACTACACTAAAATTGTTAATAATTTCTACTTTATAAAACAATTAAGTACCTTTTTCACAATCTCCTAAATGTCGGATAGCTTATTCGGAAGTTTTGTCACTACTTACTTTACATGCAGCGACAGAGACAAAACGTGCAAATTATCTATCTGACAGGTATCAGTACATTGTTCAACATACCTGTAAACTCATTTAATTAGCTGTCTCGCTTATTTATTGCATATGATTTTGATCAAAAGTATTTGATTTTAATTAATGTTTGTGTTAATTATATATAAAAATCATAATATTAAAATAAGCACACAGCTATAATGGCGTCACTATTTTGTTCTTCGTCGTCGTTCGTGTGACGCGCTATTTATCCGACAACTAGCAACAGTGTAGACATCCTAATGGTTGGCAACATTAGAATAAATTAAAGTAATTCCTCGTGTATTCCCCGTTTTCGAATTATTATTAAATTAAAATTATCAAATCACATAGGAACTTGTAAAACTACGTCAAATCAATTATCATCTAAGCACGACCCGTCACTAACTTCTAAGGGAATTCACAAACGAGGGTAGTTTAAACCCGAAACGTGATTAAAAATATCACAACCATAAAATAAACAAAGCTTTAGAATATCACTTAGAATATGGCAAGAGATTATAAAGTAAATATCTGAGCTAGTAGCAAAGGTAAATTCAATAATTTTTAAAGTATTCTTGTTTTCAGACGTTTCTACTAATTGGATTTTCGCAATAATAAATCAGAAAATTTTAATACTATTTTGAATACTAAGGTACATAGTGTTTTTATGTGAGGTAGTGTATAAGATATTTTCGAGCATGATCCTATTTTACAGCAAACTAATGATAGCTCAGCTACTAGCAAAGACATGCAGCAACTCAACTTCGTTAAATATATCATTATCTATGATACGAGGAAATACTAATATCAATCATATTTTTACAATTCTTATATTAAATTATAGTACATAAGTAATAATACTGTTTGATATTGTACATTGGTGTGTTATTGTTATTCGACTAGTGCATAAGCGTAACAGTAATAGTCAAAAGTTATATACAAATAGTATATTGATATGCTAAATGTCTACACTAAATCTTATATCACATACTTCTATAATTAAAATGGCCTTAGCAACTTAGACATTTGGTCGCTTATGATCTCAAAAGTACAGTTAAAATATTCGTTGTTAAGATACAAGATGATGAGCAATATTTATTTAATGAACAACTTAAATCAATGAACAAATTCATTGACTTTGTTTTGAATGATATTTTACCTCCTATATTATATTTTGATAACCAACTTAACGTTGAATCAAATCAATATAAAAATATAAAAGTTATAGATTAACAAAAAATAGCAGATACGTACTATAAAAGAAGAGATCTACTGAGTAAAAACGACCAAATAGTCTCCGGGCTAAGTGCCGCACTTGAGAATCTTTCGAAAGGCCTTTCTGAACTCCGGGTTGAAGATAGTATAGATGACGGGGTTGAGGAACGAGTTGATGTAGCCAAGCCAGGTGTTGAGGATGAAGACCGTTACACCAGGTGTGAATTGAAGGCCGAACTTTGCACAAATTGCATCTAACACGTTGCATGTGAAGAACGGAGTCCAACAGAAGAGGAATACACCTGGGAAATAAATGAAGTACTCTCTTTAGTATAAAAAACCTTCAGCAAAACAAATTACAAATTTAGGTATTGCTCCTATACATATTTTCTGATAGTTTTGGCTTACCATTAGATCTCGTAAACTTTGTAAAATGATTAGTAAGGAATAGTTTAAGTCCATTTTATCTTAACATATTTTGTGTACTCATGCGCTAAGTAAAAAAGTAAGGCGTTCTTTATTTATTTTTCTTTGGTTCAAACTAAAGCCAATTTAACGTGCGATTTTTTGGGCACTGTTAAGTTTTTGTAGAAAAAGTACTAACAGACGGTTGCAGCCACTGCCTCACTACCACAACCAAGTCAACCCACTGGGTCACTACCAAAAATCAATCTTTTAACATTTTAAAATACATAGCAATCAATTCAAAAAGTACCGTCAAACTAGCTCTGATTCTCGTAGAAAACTATGTATAACGGGATGATCGTTTTATTGCAGTCATCCCGTCGTACATAGTTACCGAAATCGTATATTCCCAATGAAGCCTAAGAATATCGACTGACATGAGAATGGGTGAAATGTAGAAATTAGTCCAGGTTAAATCAGGAGGAGGGTTCTTGGACTGCTTCTATACACAGTCATCTCGCTGCTAACTACTCTAGTTCACTACCGGTCTTACGGCATTGCTACAAGGTCCGTTGGAATGTTTAATGACAATTGATTTTTAACACTAAATTAATTTTAACAATACACAAAAGATAAAATTAATTTTCGGTGAAATTTTACCATAATATCTGTATAAAAATATACATAAAATTATACATCGTCTCAAAACTAATAAAATTTTGTTGTTTGTGTGAATTTAATTAGATATAATTAAGACATTATATAATTAAGCCTTATGTGTATTTATTAAGCTTTTGAGACTTTAAATAGACGATTACAATGTTACAAGGAGAAAATGAATTAAACCGCTCCAATTAACGGGGAAAGTTGGAAAACATTTTAATTAAAATAAATTATAACTAATCTTCTTACCTAACACAATGGCGAGCGTTTTAGTTGCTTTTCTCTCTTTTTTTGCCGATGATTTCTCTCTTTTCTTTTTACTTGCTTTATTTGCTTTATATATCGTGAACCTAGCGGTCGCCGCACTTGCTTTTCTTTCCTTTTTGCTGCTCGAACCGTCTCTTATATCGTATTGACTAGTTCCTAGATCGTCGTCAGAACGAAATGCGATAGACGCGTTTCTGAAAACAAATTGAGAATCTGAGAAAACATGTTTAATGCTTCGTGGTTTAGTTCACGAAGTTTGTAATTGTTTTATTTTCTTCGAAATATTATAAGTGTTTGTGGTTATTTACGTTTCTAAATTCTTCTTCAAGTCATAATATTATATAAGTTTACTGTTGTGTTTTATCACATTCATTCGCCTATTTAACCTGGGTCAGAGTGACGTTTCAAGTATTCGGTAACAGGAAACGCCCTGAAAGGCGCACAAAAATCAAATGTGGATTCTATTGATATCGGTTAATAGCTTTAGGTGCGCTTTACAGTTACATTAATGATAAAAGTAAACAAAATATAGTAGCGGAAAAAAATTAGTTTCTTCTTCATTGACAAGCTTAGTCACATGTATATGTAAATTTAAAGTAAAATGTAAGAATGTTTATTTATGGTGAATCAATAATGCAAAAAATTTACTTGGATTCCTTATGTCTACTAGATGCGCACTAGTCAATAAAGGTATGCCTGGTAGATACGAAATAGTGATATTATTTTGTACATGTTAGGCGACGCGTTGCTTCACCATATCATTATATCACGGCCATAATAATAATAACATCATGGGCTGTTGTTTACATCGTCATTACGTAATAATATATTTTGTATCATTAAAGTTATTTGTGGGTAGTTAATAGCCAAATTATGGCGTCGTTTTAAATAGTTTACCAACAATTGCTAGCACTGGATACAATAATACTTTAAACACATTATTTATAGTGTCACAATCTATTACAGTACAACCATAATATAATTCCTAATGTCTTTCAAAAGTCATACTTTTTCTTCCATTTCCATAAAAAACGATAATTGCCTTATTGTGCCTCGGAGCTTAGACAAAAAAGTTGCACTATAGTTTTCCAAAGGTCAAAATTGACCAATGACGCTTAAGCCGTATTTATCATCCAACCATCTTCACATTTGCACTGATGATGCACGGCAAACTTAACGCAAATAAACTATAATCCCCCACCTAGAGTCCGAGTCCATCCTCTTCCCGTTCCTCTTTCTGTCGCAGCTCATGTTTTTTAGCACGGTCGCGTCCCTCAGCCCCGGTGAGGCGGGGGGCGAGGTGTGGTCGCGGTCCAGGGTGGACGCCACGTAGCCGGAGTCATTGTTGCCATTTGGATCTGGGGGTTGGGACTTGAGGCTTCGTTTTGGGGTCCTGTTGAATTTCGAATTACATAATTATTAGCAATTGGTTACCCGAATACGGTCGTATGCACGAAAAACTGTGTAAAATAACGGTTGCATTATATTATATTATATGCCAAATAAACCAAAATATCAGAGAGCTGAGTCAAGAGGTCGGGACGCACTTATAATTTCTTTCAAGGGTGAATGTCCATGGGCGTCGTAACACCAGAACCTCAATTCTCGTATTTAAAGTAGACTTCCATTTTACTTTAATTGTATTATAAGTGAAGCGACTTGTTATCGTAAACTAATTTTGTAAAGTTTGGACCAATCAGAACACGTTTTACGCTGGTTTAACATTTACGAGAATACCGGTTTGGCAGTCTTAGCGCATTGGGACTTGATTGTAATTGGATTATTGCAGGTTTTATTTAGCAGAATTGACCCACTGTAACCGCTTACCGTCAGGTAATCCCTGTGCTCGTTTACCCGTTTTAATTTAAGTATCATTAAGCTAGGGTTATTTTATTCAATATTTTGTGAAGTTTTTCTTAAATTAATTACTAAGCTACTCGTACGTCTGAAGGCTAATTGTCTTAATTAAAATCTTTGATTCGCAGTATGGGCCCAGTGTTAGCGCATGCTGTCACACTCACACACGTGTCGAATGTGTGTGTGTGAGTGCACGAGAACGATGCATGCTCTGACACTGGAACCCAACTGCGAATTGAATATAAATAGTTACATGGATTGCTCCAAATAATTGAGTGATATTGACACAATTTTAGTCAAAGGAAATCATACTTAGCAGTCTCCTCTGTGACGGTGGCGAGCATAAACTCGGTGGACCTATTGTTGGGAATAACGTGACAGTCGTCTGCATCCTCTAGCTCCACTGACTTCTTGTCGAAGCTAGAACAAGGCCGGGATGTGAGGAATTAAACATACAACTTGGCTGACTACAGTAAAAGACTTTTTGCATGAAATTGGGGAGACAAATTAATTGTATACTAAGTTCCTGATCATGTTAATTAAAATTTGAATCAACGTTCATTGTTATTTAAAGTTGATGCACTACTTAGTTAATTACTCTATACAATTTTAAAAATGACATTAAAATCCAACTGCTTAAAAATTCTGAAATTTTCGCAGAAAATATTATAAAGAGATTGCTTAAAACTCCCTAAAAATAAATCATGAATTTCCACAAACGCTTGATCATCAGATTTTGCACACAATTTATCTTCCATAATGTATTCAAGCGAAATAAAGCACACGAGGTGAAACAACAAGATTTTTATACTAGATCCCAGCTTGGGCAGACACGCCCAATATCCCACTGGAATAGAATCTGTCCACCCTCGTAGATTTATTAGCTTCAGTTTGGTTTTTATATATTTATTTTACCCGTTTTATAGAATTGGCATTTTAAAAAACAAGAATTTAAATATTCGGCTCTTTTTTTATCAAAAGGTTTGTTATTTACCGGCTGCTACATTTCATTTAAGTTTTACCGTGTACACTTTACAAACCTACGTATAAATTTCACGATTTTTCTAAAGAACAGCAATTTAACTAGAAATAACTTTAATGCAGACAATTATTTCTGCTGATAAACTTAAATTGGCCTACGAAAGTGCACCTTTGTTCAAGATAATTTCGTGCCTATAATATTTATATCAACCAACCTCCGTAGTATAGTGGTTAGATCTTGGCTCTCGACTCGGAGGTCGTGGGAACGATTCCCGCATTGGAACAACATAAAATGTTGTTCCCAAGTTTGGTTAGGACAATGCAGGCTGATCACGTGATTGTCTGACAAGAAAGATGATCCATGCGTCGGATGGGCATGTAAAAAGTCGGTCCTGCGCCTGATCTCTCACCAGTCGTGTCGGTTATCCGTCCCAGTGGGTTTCGAGAGTAAAGGAAGAGAGAGTGCTCTTGTGTTCTGGGCACACACTTGGGCACTATAAAATTGCTCCTGCGTAACTGGCCTGGTTTCAATGAAACCGGCTACCGTCACCGAAATCGGTGTGGGGAAGTTATTTTTATTTATTTTATTGATATCATCGTAGATCTAAGAGAGCATTCGTGATTTTATGGTAGATCACAAGCTGTAGATTCGATGACTCATTAAGTCTGGCATCCCGCAGTAAGCTTGCTTGATAGATTACAGCTTTACTATTCACCTTATATTGATAAGAGATCCGGACCCCAATAGTGCATCGTTAATGCTGACTGATGATGATGAGATCTTAGTGAAATCAGAACCAATAGGTATGCATCAGCAGTTTCAATTATTATCCAATTCAATTTGCGAGTAATCACCAGTGCACACGATACGATGCATAAACAATTAATTTGTTAAATTGATGACTCCATCGATCTTGCCTGTCAGTGATATGCGACTCTACCGGCGTAATGAAAGATGGCCCATTTGAAAATTATGTGTATTTTTACCAATTGAAGCAGTAATGACGTCTAGATGTTTCAGAAAAATCTATTAAGGACATTTTGCACAAATGTATAGTGTATACTCTGTGCATTTATCCTGAGACCTGACTCGATAATGTTTTTTACACTGCTTTTGTGCTCATTATATTTTTGTAACTTTGCTAAAAATGTAAGTGCTCGTGAGTAAGAGATAGATTTGAGATAGTTTGCTATCCATAAGCGACTAACGGCCCGTTTCAATAACCTATCTATCTATAACTATTTGTTAAAAACGTCGTCATTCAATCATTTGACGGTTTTTTGCGATACAAATTTGAGGTTTCTAACAAATAGTTATTGGTAGATAGGTTATTGAAGCGGGCCATTAATAACTCACCATCAAGCGATCCGCCTTCTTGTACTTATTTATTGATAAAAACTTTAGACTCTCAGAATAACACTTACTTCAAATATGAATGACAATACCACATGTGATATTGTCTTACCTGTCCTCGTGATCATCCTCATTACTCCCGGAGCCGGTGTTAGTGGGCGCGTCCAACGCCGTCTCCAGCTGTCGTGTCGTGGCGACGTTCTCGATCACCACGGCCGCCGTTGCCGGCTCCGACACCGGCGGCTGCTTCGCCGCTCGCTGCTTCTTCGCGCGGTTTCTTAAAGCCTTAAACGTTCGGATGGGATTAGATGACACGCGGACTCATTTATTGAGAATATCTGTTTTCGTTATGGTCTCTGCATTATAGTTTTTAATGCATGATTCATACTCATGTTTGGATAGATATAAAATGCACTTTTTTAATTCAATGCCCATCATCAAACCCTTTAAAAAATAAGTTTTCTAATTTTTTGGACCATTTCTGAAAACAGAAACCCCAGAATGAAGATACCATTAAAAGTTAATATTGTTACAAGATGATTGTCGAGTTAAAATAACTTTATGTTCTTTTCCGAGACTGATTATGTTTTGCATAAAATATGCAATCGGGTAATTACGTGGGTTTTCGCTCGACGGTTATTAAGATATTCATGCAGAAGCTCCTCAGCAGTATCAGTATTTAGTAATAATTTACAATAATAAATATGTAATGATACGCCTTATCGACTTGACCCTGCGGCATCACAACAGTTGCTGGAATTCCCAGGTTCAAGCTTTAAGGTTTATTATTATTCATATACTGACAATTTTTGATATGGTATTTCCAGACCGATGCGTACGTATAAAGCGTACTAGCCCCAAATAGCTAATTGTTGGCGCCCTACACCCAATTATTGGCTACCCCCTTATCATAATATAATATAGGTACGGGTTGCGTATTCGTTTTTTTTATCTTTTAATACTCCTAGATACAAAGTTGTGTTCTTTCTTATATTATAATTGTGTATAAATGAAAGGTGGGCAACACAGAGTCTTTAAATCTTTGGCGACAATAATTGGAGGGATGCTAACAATAGGTTATCTTCCCCTAATTCGGCAATATTTATGGTTTCAAAGCATACACAAAATATAGATATTGTACCCACCTTAAATATATTATAATAGAGGAACATCATCATGATGCAGGGAATGTAGAAGGAGCCCAGTGACGAGTACAGGACGTAGTTCTGGCTGTTGAACAGACACTCATTGTAGTTCCTGTCGGGCGTGTCATTGAGACCTAACACTATGGGAGCTCCGATTGCCGCTGAGATCATCCAGACTAAGACGATGGTGAACCAGACCCGTCGGTTGTTTTTGTGCTTCGCGTACTTGATTGGCTGCGTTACTGCTATGTACCTGTGAAGGGTCATGATGTTAGATATGTATTATTTTGCCTAGTGGTCGAGATTTCCCCATAATTATTGATATTTTAAATTTAAAGTTTAATCTTTATTAGGGTTCTTTTGCCTTTTAAATACACAGAAAAAATATGTTGTCCAATGTGAAAAAGAGAAAGAAGAATACAAACGCAAGAATAATACAAACACGATTATTAATCTTAGGTATTAATTTTAGGTAGTGTGTGTAACTTTGTTTGAATTAACTTTATGTATTTCTAAGCATTGTTTTTGCACACCTTCCACCAAATAAACTTAAAAAAAAACAAATAAACTCATAATCCTCCGTTTGCATTTTAAATGCATATTTTCGTAAAACGGGGTAAGAAGTTTTCGTTTCAAATATAGATATTGATATTGATATTGTACCCACCTTAAATATATTATAATATATTATAATACGATGACATGACTTTGTTAAGATGTTATAAATTACAACAAAAAAGAAAATTATATCCCTTAGATGGGTAACGGTATTAAATTGGTCGATCTGTTTGGCATAGTCTATATAGACAGCAAAAAGTTGTAGTTATGTATTTTAGTTAGTTTTTATCTAAATAGTTGTTTAGATAAAAACTGAATAGTATATCAATTAAATGAGATCATTTTATGATTCGATTCACAATCGATATCTTATACTTCAAACGAGACGATCTTGTATGTTATACATAATCGGTATCTTGACAATGGCTACAAGTATTACCATGAAATTCAGTATGCAGGGAGTTTTGGGAAAGGAAAATGCGATCTAGCTAGGGGTTGATTCTTATTTCTAAGTTCGCCTTAAATACATGCTTAGGGAGACATGCTTAGGGTGACGTTTCGATTCACAGTCGTAACTTAAACATTGTCTTAAGTATAACCTAAAGTATGGATTTAATCAGGCAAGACTTATTCAAATGGTATTCACAATCGATTCTTAAGCAAAAATTTATTAGTTATTTATTCACAGTCATATAAGGCGGTCTTATTTATTCCAATAAGATCGTACTAATAATAAAAGGGTTCAGACATGATTGTTAATAGATGATGTCTTAAGTTCAACTCATTCAAACTAGGCGGACTTATTCGAGAAATTCTTAAGTCCATTCTGAAGCAACAACCAAGAATTCCGGCCTTGGTCTTATCCCTTAGAAAATGCCCATTTTTAAGCAATATAATATGTTTTTTTGTTTCGTCGTGCACATTATATCAATAATTTAGACTCTCTTACATCAGATTGGCAGTTGGTTTGGGTACCTACGTATAATTTTTGCATTGTTTAGAAATTAGGAATTTCAAATTTCAAATTTTGGTTCAAATCCAGGTAAAATAAATATTTTTGTGATTCTTATTAATTCGTTTTCTTTTATACTTTTTAAATATTTTTTAAATTATTTTATCGTTCTACTAAAACACTCTCCCAGTATCTCCCAGGTCGTCTCCAGTCCTCTTCCAGGTCTCCCAGGTACTAATTAAATAATAGCGTCACACGTTCTTTCCATAAAATATAGTTTCAGTTAACTTTCCAGTAAATCAAAAATTATTACATTAACTGGATCAGATTGCACCCACTCCAAGAAGTCCGGGACATAAATCGCAAGTTATCTTAACTATCAAATCCGAAGCTATTAGTGGCGAGTTCGGAATTTGGTCAAGTAACCGAGACATCACTTGACGTTCATTAGTTAGTTTGCTGAAATGTTAACAGTTTCACTTAGCTGGACCTAACTCATAAGTTGCTTAAGAAGCTTCGGACAAATATTTCATGCTTGTCATTATCACACACGTGAATGTGTATTCATTCACGTACATGCCACAGTGGTTTTCCAATACGTAAATAAAAATTATACAATATTGTGTAGTTAGGAACTGAAAAGATTCTAGAAGACAAGAGTAGAAGATTTTTATATTTAAATATATATAATAAGTGATTTTATCATGCTGAAGTAAATAATGATCATCTTAACTCTTAATTGTAGAGAAGTTATAAATGATCATGAATATCACTTACTTATAAACGGCGATGGCGACGAGGTTGATGATGCCGGAGGTGGAGGAGGTGACGTCCATGGCGATGTTACTTGTGTGTAGGTGTGTGCATGTCTCGCCTATCAACAGAGATGGCGACGAGGTTGAAGATGCTGGAGGTGGAGGGGGTGACGTCCATGGCGATGTAGCATGTGTGTATGTGTGTGCATGTTTCACCTATCAACAGAGATGGCGACGAGGTTGAAGATGCTGGAGGTGGAGGAGGTGACGGCTATGGTGATGTAGCATGTGTGTGCATGTCTCACCTATCAACAGAGATGACGACGAGGTTGAAGATGCTGGAGGTGGAGGGGGTGACGTCCTTGGCGATGTAGCATGTGTGTGTGTGTGTGCATGTTTCACCTATCAACAGAGATGGCGACGAGGTTGAAGATGCTGGAGGTGGAGGAGGTGACGGCCATGGTGATGTAGCATGTGTGTGCATGTCTCACCTATCAACAGAGATGGCGACGAGGTTGAAGATGCTGGAGGTGGAGGAGGTAACGTCCATGGCGATGTATACGTCACAGATGAATGCCGGCAGACCCCACGACCCGTGCACCTGAAATGATAGCCACTTTAGCAAATGGTTACGGCATAGAAAACCTTAGCTAGTATAGTAGCTTAGTATTAAATAACGATTGAACAAAACACGTCCTACGGGAGTCCAAAGTTTGCAAGGAGATAACGCAAGAAATGAAATGAACGAAAAAGGCCTGACCAGAAAGTAAGATTTAAAGATACCGCACGAATGCTAGAAATGTATCCTGACTCATGAGTGCTTAAAATGCGAACAAGCGCACAAACCGGCAACATACCGAAAAGCTGGGTACAAAGTATAAAATAATACGTTAAATTTTCTTAAAAATCATGGGATATCTTTTTTTTTGGCAAGTATTGTTTTATATAATGAGCAGTAAGGTTGATTTTAAATATAGTGTGAACTTGAATGTAGCTATTGGTATTATTGATCTAAGGTGTCTACTCTAGACTTTTAAATTAGTATAATGTTAAAACATTTATATTTGTAATAATTTTGTAAATAGTTATGAATAACGTAATATATATTATGTAAATGCTTATTACTTGGTATAATTTGAATCACACAAATAACTTACAAAACATTTTTATTTTTTAAAAGAACAAAATAAATAAGCTTCGGAGAATTGCGTATTTCTCATATGACGTAGGCATCCAATATGGAATGATTTTTCAAAATTTAAACTCCAAGGTGGTGGAAATAAGGGATAAAAGTTTGAATGAAACTTTTTATTCCTTGGATATATTTGCATGAAATTTCGTATGATTAATCATACGGAATTTCAGTACGGAAAAATAATGAGTTACGTATTTCAGCGTTTTCTAATATTCAACTCCTAGGAGGGTAAAATAGGGGATGAGACTTTTAAATAAACGCACAGCCAAATTCTTAATGCTAGAAAATTGAAATTTCCCACATGTATTGATTATAAAATGCCGAAGGCCACTAAGGACGGACTTTTCAAAATTCAACCCCCAAGGGGGAAAAACTTGAAATTTTGCAGACATATTTCTCATTCGACAAAAGTATCCACTAAGGAAGGATTTTTCAAAATTCAGCCTTCAAGGTGGTGGATATAGGGGATAAAAGTTTGAATTAAACTTTTGGAACGAAGTTCCTTATGGGGCGATGCGGAGGGGTACCCTAACCAGGAAAAAACGTCCGTAACGTAAGATTTTTATAATAAGGAACTTCGTTCTATCCGGTGTCCCACGACACCACACGACTTTTATTTATTCCTTGGATATAATATTTGCATGAAATTTCGTATGAATTGAGTACGGAAAAATAATGAGTTACCTAAGTAATTCAGCGTTATCTAATATGCAACCCCTAAGAGAGTAAATTAATAAAGTAAATTAGTAAAATTAACGTTTTAATTTATTTAAGAATATCGTTTAAAAATGTGTAATGTGTCGAGCTAATGAACGGCCGTGCTACGCGTTATACGCACATGTAGCAAAATATATTAATAATAAGTTAATTATTTTTGTGAATCCCGCGGCTGATGCCGCTGCACGTGACCATGGCGCTCGTGGCCAATGAGTTGCTGACGTTTATCCAGCATGCTAACGACACCATGGACGAGGTCAGCATAATGCAGATCTGCAAGTCTTCCTTTACCAGCGAGGAGATTAGCGAAGGCAAGCATTTGCTGCACGAGACGCTTGGCCAGAGCGCGAATATGCCATCGCGACGAATTGATGGAACGGAAAGAAGCGTACAGTTGAAGTTAGTAGAAGTTAGTAGAAGTAGAAGTTAGTATAAGTTGAAGTAGTAGAAGTATCTCCCTGTTGAAGCAGACGGATCCTGATAAAGTGCCAGCTTTTGTAGCGAAATAACTGCATAAGCTGCCGCCAGTGACACTGAACCACGTCGACGTCGTCAGCCTACTGAAGGATATCAAGTTTCGGAAGGAAGAACTGGCCAAAGTTCGCGGTAGATTGCAGGCATCAGAGTTTACCATAAGTGATCTACGTAGTGAATTATCACAGTTAAAAAGTGTTAATTCAATATGTAGGTCACCTGATGCAGCAAACGTCACTCGTCATCGAGGCGCGCAGGCGGTCACGTTTAGCCCGTCAGAATTATCCGACGGATCAACGGACATCGTCGCTGCCGCCCCTGCCGCCCGCTCCCCGCCCACGACGGAGCTGGTGCTGAGTTACGCAAGTGTCACCGCTTGCGTCCCCCACCACCTCCCCCACGTTCGAAAAACAAAGGAAAGAAGGAGGCCACTACAAAAGAGCGTCCTCTTTCTAAAAAGGACCGAACGTGTGATGATGATGGTTTCATCAAAGTCGAGAGGAAGAAGAAGAAACCCGTCGTTCGCAATCATCGTGGCACCGCATCCGGAGGACCCGAGCAGCTGTTGCGGTGTGAGACTCCCGCGACACCGCTGTACGTGTCCAGGCTGCATAGGTCTACGACGGTCGAGCAGGTCGTGGACTACATCAGGAGCAGAACCAACTTCGCCTTGAGGGTCGAGCGCTTAGAATCTCGTCATAAAGTGAATTTTAGTTCCTTTGTGGTAAGAGTTCCAGCCCATCAATTACTGACCTTCGAGAAGGAGGAGTTCTGGCCGATTGGAGTCGTCTACTGAAAATTTAGAGGACGACTCCCGAACACTTCGCGCCCCACGTCGGAGACAATACGTGTTAAGTGTTATTTTTAGTATTAGTTTATTAAATATAGTAATATGTATGTTAGTCTATAAGGTGTTTATAATAGTGGTTTGGGAGTTCCCATCCCCCATTCCTATTGTATTTTTAACTATATGAGGTAGAAAATTGAAACTTTCCATGTTGATTGATCATGCTAAATAGTTACTCTTTAGGAAAATTATTTTTGAACGAAACCTGACAATAACTTATGAATTAGTTTTAAAAAAACATATTGCACATTGATGGTTACGGAACCCTCCATATACATGTCCTGACATGGTCGTGGTTAGGTTTTTAGCAGTTGTGATACCATAGTCGCAACTTCAGGTGTCTAATATATTTTTTTAATCAAAACAATCAATTAATTTTTTTATTGAATCAAACATTCCTTTGATTGCAATCGATTAAACTAGATTGTTTCTTAGTAAACGTAAACTTCCCCGTTCGGAATCCAATTTGACAGCAATCCATTATCCTCCGGCCCGTGACGTCACATCCGCAAACACACGGCGCTTCCGGTGGCCATTACTACCCTCCATTATTCGCCATCTTCTGTGTCCTTGCTCTTATTAATTTCTGTCTAAATTAATAACATAAGATACGATAAATATTTTTATTTGGGAAGCTAAGGAGCTTACTTTCGTAAAATTCAAACTTATTTTTTAAAGGACATACGATTTACACTAGCACCCAGTGGCGAAAGGTATACAAAATTACATTTCTTATCGGCTTCCCTTTCACATTACCTCATGAAGGCCTCCAGACACGAATATTGGAATCACAGATCTCTTTACAACCCGATATATTCGGAGTTATGATGAGAGATCATAGGAACCTTATCTCGTTAGAAATAAAGTTGAAATTCAAACTTGTTTTTATTAGCCGGCTGGTCAACGAAAGAACAATATTGTTAATATGATTTGTTCAATGACAGTTCGAAGTAATTTAGGGCTATTTTTCTGTGACAGTAACCCGCAATTTTGTAACTTTCACCATTGAGGAGCCGTTATTAGATAATATCATGTGCATCATATTGTGACGAATGAATTTTGAAAAAAGCTCGGCGGTACCTCAGTCGCGCGTCCTTGGATGTAAAATCATGTTATTGCGTTAATAATAATTATTAAGTGACAATTATAATTAGTCTTTAAGTTTAAACTTATACGTGTTTATGTACTTATATGTGAATATTGAATATGAGACTAGTAAGTTCTTGTGTCGTGTTTATTGTTGGTGATAAATTGTGTGTGTAAATTGAATTTTACGGTAAGAGCAAAGTTGGATACGTACCTACTATCAATTGTAATTTGTAGTTATCAACATTAATAGACAATCATAATATTATATAATATTATAATTTAACAGGCGGTAGTACCGTGAAAGTATTTTAATATTATAATTATCTTACAATAGTTAATTAATACACAGAAAAATGTTTTATTATTAAGTACCTACTTTGTATTTTGAAATATACCTAATTGTAGGTATAAGTATACCGTACTTATATACATATAACTATTGGAATAGGAACCTTAGGTATAACTATAAGAATAGTTACCTACCTACTACCTACTATTACTACTACCTATTTACAGTTTCTCTCGGACACGACACAACTCTACACACTTGTAACGACAGCCATGGTCAAGCCATCATACATAATATGGTGCTAAATTTCCTTCTTGGCTAAATCGCCACTGCTAGCGCCTAATATTAAATCTACACCTAGATGTTTAGTTTATAATATTATATTTTGTCAAAACAAATCATAATATTTACTAAAAAATATTTAAAAATCGTATTAATTAATGAAAGGAAATTTTATCTTAATTACATTTTACTGTTTCTTTTAGATTAAACTCAATAAGTGAGTCTTATTATTTAGTATGTTATAATATTCCTCATATCATATTATTAGAATTTAGTCTACCATGCCAACTTGAAAAATTCGTTATTTATAAAGTATACAGTATCTCTTATTTATAAAAATGGATTACAATCTGGGGGCACGGTAGTGCCCCAGCCAAGACGAGACAAGCGAAACGCCCCTTGCGTTTCGCTTGTCTCGTCGCTGTCACTACCAGACCACCTTTTCTCGAAGCGTTTCGTCGATTTTTTTAACCCTCATTACTTGAGTTTGGACAACACGAGATAAATGAAATTTTTAGGATATGCTCCCAGTAGCGGACGCGGACATATTAAGCTTGTAAAGTTTTGATTGCATAGGTCTTATACTTTAGATTTAATTGATATCTAAAAACCCCTGGTCAACAAAATTATATGGCACTTCCAGATGTCCTACTAAGTTGAAATTTGGTACGTAAGCTTGTATTAGTACACAACTGACATAATAATTGACAAAATTGGAAATTTTATCCTCCAACTCCTTAAACTAGAGGATTAAAGTTTGTATAAAACTTCCGCAAATTTTGACGCTACAGGTCTGAAAATTGTTGTAGGGAACCATTTTTTTTTCTTTTTTCTTTTCTTCCCCCTATCATAGACAGAGCTTGTTATTTTCTTTTTTATATTTCTGTCTTTTATCTTTTATTTACTTTTCTTTTTTACATCAATGTTGAAAATGTACAATGTAGTACATATAAAACAAGTACAATTGGATTTAAAATTACAGCATAACATGTCATAAAGATTGCGTATCTAAAATTAAGTGCAGCGTAAAATTACAATAATGTCAATAAAAATTAAAATATCGGAATTAAAATTACAATTTTGATTATAATATGAAATCATTAAAATAATGTACAATGTCAATAGAATTAATAATATACAAAACAAGAATAATCACTTTAAAACAAAGGCACAACACTCAAACTAACCCTAATATCACAAAACTTAACCCTAATATCACAGTAGATCATCACAGTGCCTTTTGTTTACAGTTTCTACCACTTTCTTACAGTACCCGAGGAACATATCTCTCCTCTTTCCCCCCAGGATGGAAGGCAGGTTCTCACCCGTCATCGCGATGCCCAATTTCTGCTCAATATCGTATCTATTGCTTGAAAAAATTAGGCACTCGAGTAGCAGGTGAGGAACCGTCTCCTCAACTCCGGGCTGACACAGGCACGATGGATCCTCCTTCAACTTGAATCTGTTCAAGTAGAAGGCGAATCCACCGTGTCCAGTCAGTGCTTGTGTGGTGTGGTGTGTGATGTCTATTTTCTTAACTATTTTGTATGCAGCAGCAGCGGTTGGGAAAAAGAGTTTCGTGACTCCGACCGTCCCTCCCACTACATATCTCCTGTCCCATTCCTCAATCGTAAGATACGCTTGACGAATGAAACAGGACACAGATCGTTGTCAGGTTTCCTTTTCAATCCCAGCGCGGCCCCCTTAGCTAATTCGTCAACCCTCTCATTCCCTCTCAACCCTGCGTGCGCCTTGATCCAAAACAGGGAGACCTCCCGCCTCTGCAATGCAGTTTTTCGGAGGGCCGCCCTTGTTTGCACTGCCAGGGGGTGAGGGGAACTAAGGGTGACTGCCTGGAGAGCCGATCTGGAATCGCTAAGGATACCGACCTTTGCCATTCCACTCTTGCAGGCTATACTTACTGCTTTTTGGAGCGCAAGAAGCTCTGCTTGATAGACGGTACAATACGGCGGCAGTGGAAGCTTGACGGCCTTCGTTTCGGCCTCACCCTTCCATACGGAAAGTGCGGCTCCGACTGGACCCTCAATCTTGCTACCGTCCGTATAGATCCTATTGGCGTGGTTGTTAACCACGTCTGCATACGAGTCCTCGTCTACCAAGCCGAACCTCAGCTCTTCCTGTTTTGCCGGATGTGGGTCCTCAATCGCAGGAGCCATTCGCTCCACCTCCCTGTCTTTCAACACCGGGTGTGAAAGACAGGGAGCCTTCAGAAAGACAGGACCCTTCTTGATCTCATAAAGCTTCGAAGCTTCGAGGATTCTGAGATCAATTGGGAGTATCCCAGCCAGCAGCATCGCAGAGTTGAGGGAGACGGTCCGATATGCTCTGCAGATCTTTTGGGAAAAACCCCGCTGGACGGTGTTGAGCCTTTTTGGACCCCCATCTTTTCCACGGTGGGTGCCCACGCTGCCGCTACATACGAAATAGTGGGTTCCATAACCGCTGTATAAATAATTTTTACTTCTTGGGGGTTAAGCCCCCAGCCCACTCTGGCTGTCCTGGCTAATTATTTATAACCGGCGATTGCCTTCTGGCAAACGTTCCCGACATGGTTGTTGAATGTTAGGCCGCTGTCAATCGTCAAGCCCACTATTTTTATTTAATCGTAATATTTAATATCCACACTCCCCATTTTGAGTCGCGGTACGTCGTATTTTAATTTTCTGGTAGAGAGCAGTGCACAGGTTTTTTGTGGTGCGAAAATTAATTTATTTGCCTTACCCCATTCTTTTATTTTTCCTAGCACCCTGTAGGGATCCGTATTATTAATAATAACAATAAAAATAAATAACGATATATTACTTTTATGTATAATTCTCAGATTAAATTACTATAGAATACTCGGGAAATAATTATTCTAATATTAATTTAGTTAGTCAATAAGTTTCCAATCCAAGCGACGAACGACTACATAACTGACATAGTTCACAATATATGCGATAGATGGCGCTTTAAACAAAACGTAAAAATATGATTTATCATCAAAAGGATATTTAATTGGAGTAAATAAGAATATCAAAAACAACATGTTATAATATTAGGTCATAAAACAGTTACATACTTTTTAGTTTTTGTATCAAATATTTACAGTATTCACTTAGCTTACAAGAAAATAAAATCTGGTAAAAAGCCGATCTAGGAAAACACATAGTGTAACACTCCTTGTCAACATTGAAGATGTTGACAAGGAGTGTTACACTTGATTGAAGGAGTGATTGATTAAATAATATTAGTTTACCCACCGCTAGATAGCGCTGTAAGGACCCTGCATCTCGCTATCGGAGTACTGAAAGTGATCATATAAGTAACCTTCATGATTGTATCAATTGTATGAGGCCGCCAGCCTACCTACGCCGAGGTGAGTGCCACCATCTTACAGGTACCTACCGTACCTACCGACACCTACCGACTCTCTGCCCCCACACCTGTGCCGGCAAAAATGTCGCCACCCCCCAACACATCTCGCTACCCGCCCCTGGTCGTCGAGAAGATCGACGACTGGGTGCGCCATTTCCGGCGCCTCCGGGACATTCTGTGGCACACACCTAATGCCAAAAAAAGTGGCTCAGGTATTCGCTTCACGCCCCGAAGCGAACATGAATACCGGGTCACTAAATCTTACCTCACGGACCTGGAAAAGCAGGGACAGGCCTCCTGGTTCTCTTTTTCCTTACCGCAAGATAGGGCTATCAAGGTAGGAATCAGGGGCCTACCTTCCGCCACGGACACCGAAGGAATCAAGGCCGGACTCGCCGAACTAGGATACGTGGCGGAGTACGTGTCCGAAGTCCCGGCGAGATCCGAACCCGGCGGATGCATATATTTCGCCCGCATCGTCAGGGCCCCTGGCGTCGTCCCCGGCATATATAAGGTCACTGAACTTCTGTATATGCCGGGTATTTACATCGAAGCCTGGCGGGGCCGCGGCGGCCCGGCCCAGTGCCACCGATGTCTCCGGTTCGGGCACTCCAGCCAGAACTGCCACCGCGTGGTAGTCTGTGCGCGGTGTGCCGGCAAACACACCGCGCGGGATTGCTCCCGCCCCTCCACCGAGCCGCCCTTCTGCGCAAACTGCAGTGGGGCCCACCCTGAAAACAGCAGGGACTGTCCAATGTTCCGCAGGGAGGCAAGGAAGCGACCAGAAATCGCTCCCCCCTCCCCCCCCTGCGCCAAAACCGACCTGCCTCCCCCCGTGCGGGAGGCCCCACCTCCTCCGCCAACTTCAACTTCCTTGATGGCGGAGGCTAACGATTGCATCCCTAGAGTCGTTGCCCCCTCGGCCTCTATTTCCCCCGCACGGAGAGCAAAGAAGCCGAAAACCAGAAGGAAAGATGCCGCTTCTCCTGTGTCCGCCCCCTGTGATACAGTCTCTCCCTCAGATAGCATCAAAGCGGAGCTGGAGCCACTTGTGCTCGCTCCACCGCAGCCTGACCTCACGCGGGACTCGCACCGCTCTCCGCGCGCCTTGCGCCCCTCGCGCACCCCACGCCCCTCGCGCTCCCCGCGCACCCAGCGCTCCTCGCGCACACCTAGTGCCACCTCCTCGGCTATCACAGTCGTGGGAAATAGTATCGTCCCGGAGCCCGCAAATCACGCGGCCGCTCCGTATCCACAGACTCCGGTATTCCCTCTGCCGCCCCCAGAGTCGGGCGAAAGCGAGGCCCCCCTATCCACAGCAGAGCTGCTGCAGACCCTCCTCTCCCTGGCCATGGACCTTGTCCAGAAGGTTCAGGCCGGGGAGGATATTCTCCCAACCCTCATTCAGGCCCTCTTAAAAGGCGCCCCCACCATCGCAGCCATAATAAAAATTTGGACCCCCAGGCTCTAGCTCGGACCCGCGCCTGGATATCTCTGGCATCCAGAAGCTCCTATCAGAGGAGCCGACTGTGACTGCCGGAGATCCGAGCTGCGTGTACCGGACTCGGGACTCACGCGTGTTATGCACTGCCCCCCCCCCCCCCCCCGCGCTCCCTGAACGCATTAATGTTTTCTTTAAGTTGCAGGATCACCTGTTTCTCTGAGCGAGCGGCAGCCGCGTGCCCGGTCAACTGATCTGCTGCCGTGGCATGCCCGCTCGCCCGCAGCAACCGCTCTACGACACCTGACGCAGGGAGCATCCCGGAGCCACGCGGCCGAGACGCCCCCACGCGCGGTGCGCCTCCGAATATGCACCGTTGGATCGATGCCACCGCCCCCTTTACCCCGCGCCGGCTCAAACCGGCGCAAATACTTCTTTTGTGCGCCCGGAGTATGACGTGGGGCAGCCCTATTGCCCACACGTCAGCCCCGTGGCAGCCCCTTCCCCCCCGACATAAAAAGTCTGGGGCTCGGGAAATACCTTTCCCCCCCTTCATTTCCCTGGTCGGTTGTGTCCGTGGTCGACAAAAGCGGCGCGTGTGGGAGTGGACCCATACACGCTTCCTGGTCCCCGGACCAGGACCCCACGCGTCGTCGGAGTCGACCGCAGGTCTTGGCCGCCCACGGCCCTCGCTATCTTCATTTCCCTTGCCACCTCGGATTTCCCCCGCGTTCTGCCGCGGGGGGTCTTCCCTAAAAACTGACGTCTTTGCACCCAGTATTCGTACTGGGTGTGTCTCTGGAACACCACATGCAGAGGGGCATAGCCCCTGATCATGTTTTCGCGCCCAAGGCCCCTTTCAAGGGCCCGGCGCGCCTAGAAGACGCCTTCTTCTAAATTCAAATTCAATTGTATGCGCACTCGTCAATCGTCATTCCTACGCTGCATAGCAGTTGCTCCTACCATTGCTGAGACAGCTTCTTGAACGCAAAGTAATTGTTACTGAACCTATCGACCTGTGGCATACTGAATGCTTCCTCACGGTAGAAGCTGATGTAAGCCATATTTAGCTTCGACCCTGCATCACGCTATTGGTGTGTTGTAAATATAATACATACAAATTAATTACAGTCTATAACATTTTTTTCACCGAAAGGTAATTAAATTAATAAAAGTAAGTATCTGGGCGATCAAGATTTGCTCGGAGTTATTTATTAGTAGTACAAAAAGAATTGAATCAAAAAAAATTAAAAATAAAAATAATTAGGTACATCTCACCGGGACACATCTGTTTCGTTCCTACAATAGTACACGTTTCGTTCCTACAATAGTAGTATAACAGAAAAACAGTCAGTGAATTTTTCACCTTACGCCCAAGTTCTTAAATGTATCGAAATGGCCAGGCCACATATCTTGTCTAAGGTGTAGAGTTTGTAAAGTTAGTCTTGTAGAGTTAAGGCGTGTAAAGTCAGAAGCTTGGTTTTTTACATGAGATCTGATAACTCTTTGACAGTGCGAGTCTTAGGGTATCATCGTCCTGGCAATATTTTAACATGAATATGTTTTTGGTGGGTTCTGAATGTCCGGCTAAAACTCGAGAACGGCTGGACAGATTTTGGGTAACTTTAGTCTTGAAATTATTGTGGAAGTTCAGGAAAGGTCTAAACGGTGAGATATATTGGAGCAATTGCGGGAAAATATTATAGATGTAGGTGTAGGTTGTAGGTGTAGATGTTGGAGTAGGTCTAGTTATTTATTAATTCCAGTTCATAGTGGAGACAGAACAACGTGTGTCGGGACAGCTAGTCTTCTTATATGTAAAAATTAATTGCAAAACCTATGTCTCGCTAAAAATCGAGAACGGCTGGACCGGTTTAGGTTAATTTGGTCTAAAAATGATTGAGGAAGTTCATAGAAGGTTGAAATTAAATAAATAAATAAAATAAAAAGCCTTTTATTTCTTGCTTCACAATTTAATAACACAAATTAATAATGTGCATGCAAAATCATTTGAAATAAAATTTGTATAGAATAATAATATTTTAATTTCCATTTCCATTCTTAATTTGTAATAAATTTATTTCATATTTATAATAGACAATGTTAAGAAAAGAAAATTAATTTTAGTTTACAATAAATAATGATAATAGGTATAAAATTCATTTACATAAAAGTCACAGCATACAAATTAATTAAATATGTAGGTATATAGTCAAATTTTATACTTCTTTGACAAGTTATGATCTTATTTTTTATTTTCCTCGTAAATTTCCAAGTTTGACAGGCGTATGTTAGAAAGGGGAGTAGGCAGGTGTTGAAAATTTTACTTTTCAGCCTTATGTTCATTTCGCTTTTCAGAATTTCTTTGAGGCTCCAGAAATTTTTCCATGCAATGTTGATCCTCCTCCAACAACCCTCCACAATCCTCCTGACAATCCTCCTCTCTACTTCTTGTTCGTTCGTGTGCTGTTTTGGTTAAATGAAATTTGTTTTCCCAAGTATATCAATATAGGTTAGAGGTAAGTTTTTTAGGTATATAGGTATTTTAGTATAGTTCATCATGACATTAGTTTTATTTAAGTCTATTTCTAAGACTATTTTACTACTTTCTTCTTGTAGAGAGTTTATTATCAGTTGCAGTTGCTTCGAGCTTTCTGATAGCAGTATTATGTCGTCAGCAAATCTGAGATGGCTCAAGTAATAGCCGTTTATGTTTATGTCGACTTTTTTCCAGTTATCTGACGGATGATGGACTCTAGCACCGCTATGAAGATTGTTGGGGAAATTGAGTCTTCTTGCCTTACACCCCTTTTTATTTATATAGGAGGCCCAATGGTCTCCAACATCACTCTGCTCATCCAACACTGTTGTCGTAGATGTTTTTTTAAGACTTGTATGTAATCTAATGCCACTTTTTGAGAGTCTAGAGCTTTCCAGATCGATGAGTGGAATAGAGTATCAAAGGCTTTTTGATAATCAATAAAAACAACATAGAGTGGTCTATTGAACTCTTCGAATTTTTCTATTATCATCTCTAGCGAATGTATCTGTTCAATTGTGGAAAAACTTCTTCTGAAGCCCGCCTGTTCTATAGGTTGGTGTGTCTCTGTGGTTTCTTTTATTTTTTTCTCTATTATTGAAGAGAATAATTTGTATAGTGAAGGTAGTAGGCTTATCGGTCTATAATTACTAATGTCGTTAGGGTCTCCTTTTTTGTAAAGCAAAATTATATCCGACTCTGACCATTGTCGTGGAGTGTTTTTGTAGTTCAGTATTGAACAGTCAGGTTAGAGGTTTGGCTAGATACCTACATCCTATTTTTATAGCTTCGTTGGAGCTTTGTGCGTGCTGATTTTATCCTAATCTATCTTGCAAACATTAAAAAAAACCATCGTAATAAACAGAACAAAATCATAATATCCAGCCATCATTCAAATATGAGGTGACTTTTAATTTTAATATTGTATTTAATTCGTTGCAATTCATAATATTTCAAAAACAATTTTGTTTTTATTTTTCATAGCTAAATTATAGCGAGATATATTTTTAACCTCCGACGAAAACATTGACGCCCAAACGGATGGACTGATTTTGATTAAGTTTGTTTTTGTTTAAAAGCAGACATGTTCGAGAGTGTTTTTAGCTATAATTCATCATAATCAGCTCGCTCAATGTAGGACAATTCAGGGATTACATGAACAACATTTTGCTTTTACAATTATTACAGTAAATGTTAAAAAGTCAGTGTTATTTTGATATGTAACTTTCTTTTTAACAAAAAAGAGAACCGCCTTTAAAACACGAATCCACTGAAAAACTCAAAAATAATTAAATTTTAAATATGCAAAACAATTTTCCTTAATTTTAAGGATATAGGCAATAAATTCGCAACCCTTCACATTTTCCTCATGTATGTTCATTTTATAAGAGATTTGAATAATTTTTGTTTGAAACTCCAAGTCACATTACGTACAGCTACCATATCTAGAAGAACTCTAATATCTCTAAAAGGTTTTCCGTCACCAGTTCTGCGTCTTGCTGTCGTGTACCTACATAACTCGATTCTTTACTCTAACATTAATATCTTTCTCATCAATCTGTAAGATTATTGGCCACGCGGGCCACCTTTCTCTGGCGTTTAGCGAATAATCTGTCTTCGATATTTTTGTGGACTGTATTTCAGAAGGTATCTGGCGTCGCCAGGTGAATATGCAGTAATAATTAGATGAAATGGAAAGGTGAAAAGGAATACGCTTACCGAATTACGGCTTCGGCGAACGGCATCTTGCAGCTGGAGTTTTCGTCGTCACCTCCTTCTGTTCACAACACTTTAGTCTTCCCAGAGTTCTTATAACGTGTGTTCCTATAGGAATATGTCTCACTTTCGTGGGCGGGAATTAGTAGCGGAAAAGTCTAATAACACATGCGGCGGCCATCGCACACGCACTCGACGCGACTCTTGCCAATGTATTGCAGCAGTGTATCTTCGTATTTCTTCGGTTTGCGTCGGAGAGGAAAAGGGAGGGAAATACTGCTTATCTATCTATATTATGAGATGCCATTCATAGTGGCGTTTGACGCTAATAGATGGCGCTACCAATTATACTTTAGCCTATTGTTCTCGCTGCAGAAACTATTGAGAATTGTATCCACTTCTAACACTCTAGTATGTTAAAATATTCCTAATATTTTAGAGTATCATATTCATAATGTCTAAAGTATCAGTATCTCTTATTTATAAAAATGGATTGCAATTACAATGTATCTCTAAAACTCGAGAACGGCTGCACCAATTTGACTAATTTTGGTCTTGAAATAATTGTGGAAGTTCAGGGAACTGTTTAAACGGTGACAAATATTGGAAACATTACGGGGACAATACTAAAAACGACGATTGAATTTTTTCATACTAACTGTTCAATATTTTGTCACTTGACCGTCAGATATGTGCTTTCAGTTTACCTTTTTTGGTTATTTATTTATTCCAGTTTGTAGTTAATACAGATCAATGAGTGTCCGGACAGCTAGTAGTATATAAAATCGTGACGCGTCACGACAAATCGTACCATATAAACATATAGTTCGTTTATCGGGCCATATTATAGGCAGTAGGCTAAGTCTGATTTTGATATTTTATTTGAGTCCAACAATTTTGGACCTTCACATATTGCTCAATACGAACGAACATACAATCAAGTAATTACTTTCTGATTTCAATGAGGAAAGTCAATAATTTTTAAAAGGCTTTCCGGGTGCAAAAGAAATGTGTAAGGGCTATTTGTGGAGCCTGGTCTATGCACAGCTGTGAATCACTTTTTACTAAACTTCGCATATTGCCGCTGGTGTGTCTATCCATTCGTGACCTTTGTGTGTTCGTTTTGCAAAACCCACAATATTTTACAGTTAACTCAGATGTAAATAATATAAGTGCCCCATCTTTAAGATTTAAATATAAATTATAATATATGCCCCAATATCATCTAGATTTATATAAAAGAAATGTTTGCATTAGCGTTATAAAAGTGTTTGTTAAACTTCCCGACAGATTTAAGGATTTTAATTTAATTTAAATTTAATTTTAAAACTCAGATATGTAAATGGCTATTAGAAAACTCCTTTTATACTCTTGACGAATACATGAGCTTTGAAGAAAAGATAAAATAAATCGATAAAAAACGTAGTATATTATAACTTAATTGACATAATACATTATCCTTTATTTAAAGATTGACGTCAGTAATATTTGACTTTATTTTATCTTTATAATAGCAAGTGAATTTAATTCTGCAAAATTGATATAATATGTAACTAATTATTATATATTTGTTTTTAAAATCATACATTTTATGTTTTTTTTATTGTGAACTTTTTGCTCTTAATCTTTATTTGCTAATTTATCCTTTGACATTGTAATAATTTTATAATGAATTTTATTTTTTACATTCCAAACAAATTGACTATTTATACGAATCTTTAATTTATATGCTAAATGTTACTCCTTAACATTGTGATGTAATTTAATTAACAAAACAATTATTATTTTTAATGCTTTGCACGCTATTGTAATGGCAGAATGTATCAGCAGCTCTCATAGAATTTATGACCATTATAACCAATAAAGGAATTTGATTTGATTTGATTTGATAGTGTTAAACTTAACATTAAATTAACTTAATTTGGCTAATAAAAATTCTAGACTAGCTGGTGCCCGCAACTTTGTTTGCGTGGAACTTTTAATGGAAATTAAATACTATTTTTAAAACAGAACCCTAAGACCTAAGCAGACTAGACCTAAAGCAGCCTAAGTTACCCCTTTTATCTTATAACACATCATAGTCAACAATATCTACCAGAGAAAGTCCGGTCAAAATCGGTCTAGTCGTTTCAGATTTTAGCCGGAACAAACAGACAGACAGACAGACGGACAGACGGACAAAAAGTTTAAAAATTGTTTTTTTGTGTAGGTACCGCATATATCATTTAGTGCAAGGTTGTCAAAAAATCAAATCAAAAAAATATCAAAATTTCTCTAATTAGTTTGTGCGCACCCGGACTTTAGGGTTTTTAGGGCTTTATGTTGCGGTTAGTTTTAGGGTTTCGATCCCAAACGGTTCAAATATGAGATCCCCACTAAGGCGTTCTCATATTTGCGCGGCTTAAGGTTCTCCGCCTGATTTGCAGCCGCACCCGCAGTACTTGAGGTGCCCTGGACATGGGACGGAGTAAGTGTATCGACGCAAGTAGCGTCCCATACAAGAGCCCGTCCGACTGGGACGGGCTCTTGTATGGGCCCGTCCCAGTCTTCAAGGGACGAAGGTAATTCAATTCCGTCTGATCTCTTGCCATCGTCGCGCGCCTAACCGGGGGTTCCAGCACAGCTGGTACTCCGGTGGTGACAAGAGCCCGACGGATGAGGTCGTTGAGGCAGTGATGTCGGGAGATGCGGCCGGCGCTTCATTGACAGGACAGACCGTGGTATTCGAGTCTGTCCACTTTTGTGCCACAAACGCAAAATTGGACAGACAGACGCCACAAATATACACTTCAATTTTATTTATTTGTTGCCCTTCATTCGCACAGAAATTTATATAAAAGTAACTTATTATAATATAATAATGTATGTCCGGGAAGTGTAGTATCGTCATCTGTACCAAATTTAATCAAAATCCGTTTATTGGTATAGGCGTGATTATGCAACAGACAGGCAAATTTACTTTTGTAATTCTATTTTATTCAAGGATTATACATTTGTACTTACATTTAACATGAATTCAGATTAAGATTAGCAAAAATATTATCAAATTTTACAAGCTGATTCAGCAAGTCTACACACTGATATTTTATAGGGTGTTTAACGATCGCATTATTGTCATTATAGCTGAAAGTAAGTTGTAACCTAAGACTTCAGAAATGTATAATTAACATTATGGAAACATGACATTGGTATTTTTTATTTTCAAGAATTTATTAGCAGAATCCACCTTTTGATATATAGATTCTAATCTATCAAACTATCAAAAGGTGGATTCCGCTAATAAATTCTTAATAAAGCAATAATACAGTTTCGATTCAATCTCGATATGTTAAAACTGCAAGATGGTATTCTCATAAACGTCAAATCTACGCAAAAATCTACCGCGATTCGAATATAGGTAGATCTAAACTGTACGTCGATCGAACCTTTTTTTTCATATAAAACCATATTCTGCTAATTTTAGTGTTCTGTACCCAAAGGGTAAAAAAAGAACCCTATTACTGAGACTTCGCTGTCCGTCTGTCTGTCACCACCAGGCTGTATCTCGTGAACCGCGATACCTAGACAGATAACATTTTTACAGGTTGTATTTCTGCTGCCGCTGTTAATCATAAAACGCTAAAATCATAAAAAATAAATATTTGAGGGTACAACAAACGTGATTTTTGCCTACTGCACGGAACTCTTCTTGCGTGAGTCCATGGCCGGTTTTAAATTGAAATCTCACTTTGTCACTAACAGCTCATAGTCTTCTCCTTCTTCTTTTAGTTAAGACTCATAACCGCCATTTTTAAACGACTTCCAAAAAAGAAGGCGGTTATATTATTTTCGGCTGTATATATTTTTGTGGGGGTGCTATTGTCTTTGCATGAAATGCACTAATTATTATTTAACACGTCAAATCAAATTGTACAAACGTAGAATATAATAAGGAAATTAAATATTTAAAAAAAAACAGAAGTTATAATTTTATCACATTTTTAGGGTTCCGTAATACAGAAGGACCTTGGACTGTCCTGCCGCCGCATTGCCGGCCGCCAGTCCCGCCATGCCTCCATAAATGACGTCATCCGCAGGGCTCTTGCCACAGGCAACGTGCCGGCCACACTTGAGCCGAATACGTGACGACGGCACTCGATGGCATGAACCTAATTCCGTGGAGCCGTAGGAGGCGGCTGGTGTGGGTGGCTACCTGCGTGGATACGCTGGCGGCATCACGCTCGCCGAGACCAACAAAAGGCGGAAATATGAATCCATCGGCGATGTAACCAACATTTTTCGGCCTTTTGGAGTCGAAACTGGTCTAGTCCTTGGGCCCCAGTGCCAAGCATCTGTTAGGGATTTGGCTAGTAAAAGACTAGTCGACAAAACTAGACCCTAAGGCTGGCGCTTACCTCGGCCAACGTATCAGTTTAGCCAATCAGCGAGGCAATGCTGCCAGCCTCTTAGGTACTCCACCCGCAGCCTCTAGATTCAGTTTTTAGCTGGCGGTATACCCCTTTTTTATTTTTCATTTAGACAACAACTTATATATATAGTTTAGATAATAATAAGATTATTATAATTTCATTGCATTCATCACTTTTGTACAAGTAAATATTTAATGTTGTTATAATTTTTTTTCGGTCGTACAATTAAAGGTGTAAACAATAGTTGAAAAGTACAAAATAACTAAATGTAACAAAAAATAAATATTAGTTCTGTATAGCTCGCTAAGCCAAGAATACTTGAACAAAATTATTAACATTTTGTTATTTTTTAAAGACAAGCATACATAATATATAATTTATCTATAGCCGCTGCAGCAGTATAATACTTGCACACTTTTTAGATATTTAGTATTTGTATACATTTCAGTTAATTTTACAAATAAAAGTATTCAGCAATCTCTACCTGTTTCTATTATAATGTCTGTATTCAAAGTCACTTAATTTCATGTTTGGCACATTCTTCACCGCTTCATCAACATCATCACAGTATTGAATCTCCTCATTTCTTGAATTAGTTTTGTATGGAATATACACTTTGAGTGTTTTATGCTCGTAAACCCAGCTTGCTTTACTAGTGTCAATCGTACCTGGGAGTATTCTTAGATCTTTAAACGCTTCCAAGTTACTATATTTACTGTTTGCTGCTGTATATATCAATCTGTTCATTATTTTGACTTCGAAATCACTTTCTTTGAATCCAGGTAGTTGATATTTTAATATGTAGTTATCCTGTCCGTAGAGCTCACTCGTGCTGTTAATATTATTTTCATCACAGAACTTTTTTAAAGCGTTGTCAATGAATATCATACATTTTCCAATATCTTTAAAAGTAGATCCTGGGACGTTCTCTGGAGATCCACCTGCATCGTGGTCTCGTCCACATGGAAGGTGGTGTCCAGGACCACTAAAATGGTGGTGTCCAGAATCATCAAAGTGGTGGTGATGGTGATATCCATGACCACCAAAGTGGTGGTGATGGTGATGTCCATGACCACCAAAGTCATTAGTGTGATTATGATTTTTCCAGGGAAAATTGCTGTTGCCGAAATCGTGGCACTCCACAACAGCGAGAAACACTAGTAGACGATACATTGTGCAGTGTTTGCTGCTAACTGAGGGCTAAAAATGTATGTTTCAATTTATATTGGTCTGCCACAATTTCTTCGTGATAACCTTTTGATAAGCTCAGTTGAACTGTATAGTAGACAATGTACATAATATATACGAAATTGATAGAGTAAAAGTAAAATTTTTAAAAGTCTAACAGATTTAGAGTATTTAAAATTTGTAGATACTTCAATCAGTATTAGAAATTATTGGTAGTTTTGTTTTAATTAATTTTGATTTTTACCAGTACTCTAATCATTTACACGAAAACTTTTCTGTATAAAATAGCTGTTCAACAATACAAAAATAGATTGTCCTAATATTTTGGAACATGTTTACATGACGACCGCATTATTGATATTATAGCTGATGATAACCTGAAACCTAAGACTGCCGATAAAAATTTATATAAAATATTGTTTAGGTAGGTACTGATACCTAATGTTGTTGTTTGGTATATATAAGGTTTGGTATAATCAAGCATTCATGATAATGAAGAATTGAAGGCTATTGTGGAAGCGGATCCATCTCAAACCAAGTCTGAGTTAGCTGCAGGCTGCGATGTTAGTGATAAAACTGTTTTAATCCACTTGAAGCAAATTGGGAAGGTGAAAAAGCTTGAAAGGTGGGTACCTCATGAATTGAGGTATATATTGCAGCAAACCGACAAACGCGCGTCGACTGTTGCGTTACATTACTCAACCGGCACAATAGTGAAGGGATTTTAAATCGAATCAATGAAAGTGGATCCTGTACGATAATCGTAAATGCTCAACCGGCCAAAGCCCGCCCCAAGCAAAAATTGAATAAAAAAAAGTTACTTGTGAGCGTTTGGTGGACTAATGCCGGTGTCATTCACTACAGCTTTCTTAAATCTGGCCAGACGATTACGGCAGATATATATTGCCAGAAACTGCAATTCACGATGGAAAAGCTAGCTGCTAAATAACCGAGGTTGATCATTCGCTCTACGCTACTTAACGCTGCTTAAGGACAACGCTAGACCACACACTGCACAACATACGGCTACCAAATTAGAGGAGTTTCAATTGGAATGTCTAAGACATCGACCGTATTCCCCGGACCTTGCTCCAACAGATTACCATTTTGTTCGAAATTCGGATAACTTCTTGCAAGGGAAAAAATTCAACTCCGATGGGGCAGTCCAAAGCGCCTTTAAAGATTTAATTGATTCCTGCCCGAATGGTTTTTTTAGTAAAGGAATCAATGAACTACCTATGAGATGGCAAAAGTGCATAGATAGCAATGGTATATACTTTGATTAAATAAATACCGGATGTTTGGAAGATGGGTGCAAAGCTTTAACGTCTTGTTAGTATAGACCATTTAGAACCGTATTTGACCATTCTTAGCGTTCGTGATGTAAGATTTTATTTTTTATCGAATTTTTACATTTTTGTTGCAAAAACCCCAAATTCCGCAATCAATTGCAAATAATGGCCTGGAAGATAATCGAATTATTTTTTATTGTATTTGAATTAACTAATGTGTAAACAACCAAATAAGAATTGATGTACACATCTGTATCATGAGATAAATTTGTAACAGGGGTTTGAAGTTAATATTTTTTTGTAAATTTCGGAAAACAAATTTTTTGAGGGCACAAATAAAAAACGGTAACTGGTTTTTTTGTTCAAACATTTTAGAAAACATACCAAGTTATTACTCTTTCGATTGAGGTATCAACTACAAAGATCGCTCACCAATTACTGAAATTATGACCTACAAAGCAAAACTAGGCAGAAAATTAAAAAGTTTAGGCCAGTAGATTAAACGACATTTGTACTATTAATAAATACTTTTTGTGTTGAAAATGATAACAAAGATCAATTTTGAGTATTATCTTGCACATTTTAAATTAAATTTAGGGAGAGATTTCTAACAAAGGCTAACTTGCGATGTAAGGCAATAAAAATGACCCTTCCAGGTAGCGGGCCTACTAGACAAAAAGTAGCTGTACTTTCAACACATTTTATGGCAAAATCAACTTTCTGGATAAGATGACTAAGCAGTTTTTTCTTAGTCCTGTCCGTGACTAACTGTTTTTAAGGGACGCTTGTTACGTTTTAGATAATTTTAAATAGCCAGTCGAGTAACAACTGTGCTTATGAGTAGACGCTATCCCCTCGTTCGGAATAATTCACCGTATTCAGTTGTAGCCCATTGCGCTCCTGGATGTGTTGATTTACTTCTTGTTCGTATTTTTTCACCGTGTTCAGTTGTAGTTCTCTACGCTCCTGCACAGCTGTTTTAGTGGACTTTCTTAACTGTTGGACACTTTAGTGCGCTCTAAGGAAGTTTTTAATTTGTAAAGTGACTATGGCTTCATTCATCAACCAAGAATACGCTGACATTATTTTTATGTATGGTAGAGCAGACGGCAATGGATCTTCAGCACGACGGATGTACGCCGAACGCTTTCCTAATCGGCGAGTACCTAATATACGAGTGTTTTACAACACATTTCGTCGGCTTGCTGAATTTGGGACCGTACATCGTGTGGAACCTGGAGCCAACCCAGGCAGACATGATCCCAGCGTCGACGACGCTATCTTGGAGGCATTCCAAGCTAATAAGCACACCAGTTGCAGAGCAGTAGCTCGGTATTTAAACATTTCACACTGGAAGGTGTGGAAAACCATGAACCAAAATAACAAGTACCCATTTCATGGCACTGGCGTGCAAGGTCTAGAAGAAGGAGATCCCCCAAGGAGAATCCAGTTTTGTCGTTTTCTTCTAAATGCAGACATTGAAGATGCGTGGTTTTTGAAGTCCATATTGTGGACAGACGAAAGTAAATTTTCAAGGGCAGGTATCGCAAATTTCCACAACCTACAACAGTGGGATAATAAAGACGCCAACCCGCACTGAAAAAAACGCAAAAGTCTTTCCAGAGGGAATTTTCAGTGAATGTGTGGGCCGGAGTAATTGGCAGAACTCTAATCGGGCCGCATGTTTTACCGGACCATTGGAATGGAAATAACTATTAAGAGTTTTTATAAAATGATCTTCCGACACTAATAGAGGAATCTGGAGCACCAATATTCGAAACTGACCGAGAAATAATCTTCTAGCAAGACGGCTGCCCAGCACATTGGACGGTAACTGTACGGGAGCACTTAAATAACGCTTTCCCTAACAGTTGGATTTGCAGAGATGGGCCTACTGCTTGGCCCGCTCGATCACCGGACCTCACTCCGCTTGACTTTTTCGTGTGGGGTAGAGCCAAGGAACTTGTGTATACAAATGAGGAAATGAGCACGAAAGAAGAATTAATCCAGAGGATTAACTCGGCCTTTGAAACAATGAAGCTGGAGATGATGCTAAAAATAACCACAACAGAGGTGAGAAGAAGGGCTCGTGCCTGTATAAGGAATCGCGGCGGACATTTCGAACACGAAAAATAAATGATAATTAAAAAAATATTTTTTTTTATTTCTTTAAAGTTAGTCCCTCAATTTACTTTGTAAGTCATACTTTCAAAAATTGGTAAGCTATATTTGTAGTTGATACCTCAAAAAAAAAAAAAATAACCACGAATGTTTTTCAAAATGTTTGAACAAACAAAAACAGTTCCCGTTTTTTTTTATTTGTGGCCTCAAAAAATTTTATTTCCGAAATCTACAAAAAAAATATTAACTTCAAACCCCTGTTACAAATTTATCTCATGATACAGATATGTACATCAAGTCTTATTTGGTTGTTTACACATTACTTAATTCAAATGTACAATAAAAAATAATTTGATTATGTTCCAGATTGGCCATGATTCGCAATTAATTGCGAAATTTTGGGTTTTTTTCAACAAACATTTTAAAAATTCGTCAAAAATAAAATCGTACGTTACGAACGCTAAGAATGGTTAAATACGGTTCTAAATGGTCTATACTAACAAGGCGTTAAAGCTTTGCACCCATCTTCCAAACATTCTGTATATTATGTTTTAAGAAAATCGACTTTATGTTCCTCCTTTACAAAAATTCAATTTCATATGTCGATCAAAGGCCAAGATTAAAGGCCTAAATTATCCATAATTGATTTTACCAAAACCTGACATTTTGGAACATTAAGTTTAAAATAATAAAAATATGAGACAAAACCTCCATTTGTGACGTGAATTTGACTAACATCGTTTGTCACCCCGGTCTCTCGCACCGGGGCTTGTGACTCCGAGATTCTGCTACTTTTACATTGGAAAGATTATAAACTTTGATCTTTATTTATCAATAAAACATACTTTTCATAAATCAAATCTCTTTTATTAGCATTAGACGATATCTTTGCATTTTGCACGGCTTTTATAGATTTTGTAACATTTGCTGTAATTGTATAAACAAAATATTTTTTTATGTACCTAACCCCCGAATTGTGAAGCAGTAAGAGAGCTGATTATGGTGAATTAAAGCTAAAACACTCTTGAACAAAACAAAAACAAACTAAATCAAAATCAGTCCATCCGTTTGGGAGTCAAACTTATAACACCCCTCTGTTTTCGTCGGAGGTTAAGAGGGCGTACAGCGGAAAATTGTCGATCTTAGATTTAATTTTGACACTCACAAATTTACGTCCAATTTTCAACTAAAATCAATTTATGTTCAAAACTATGCATATAACTGAGTCAATATTGTAATACATAATATAAAATTATATCATCTAGTGACTGTATTAGCTGTTTAAAAATATATTGTATATTTTACGAGTTATTAAAATAAAACTATTTCGGCGCTTACTACGTCCTTATTCCGCGTAGAACACTCTCATTCTGTTTCACCTGGCATGCGTGACGGGCATGGTTTGTTTCATCATTCAGTTGTGATCGCTCCGTTGAGTCGAGAGGACTGTACTTCTGTACTGAGTGCTCCGGCTCGAGAAAATACTTCGACGAAATTGTGGAAAAATAAAAAAATCAAAGGAAACGCTCTAAAAGAGAACATAAGAAATTAAAACTTCAACTAATGACTAATTGTCGAAGGTTTATATCTATAATTTTATTGTTTGTGTTGTCACTAGCGCTGGAGTAATGGCGGCGCGTGTAGTATATGCAAAATTAATCGATACTTTGACCATTCGCGTGTTGATGGGAGTATGAGTTTTTGTTTATAGTATTTAGTACATACTAACATAATTTGTGAGATTTTGCGAATGTATTGTATTATATATACGTATAATTTTATCTTACAAACCTGTAATTTACAATTATTTTGTATTTCAAAGCAGTTGTATGCGGCGGCTGATGAGTGCGAACCGGTTGATAGCCCTAACACTGAAATCTTTCATCAACTTTGTAAATTTATTGAATTTTTTTTGTACAATGAACATACATTTTTTAAAATTTACAATTTAAAATCTGGTCTTCGAGTCATAATAATCGCACTTTTATAGGTCAACTGCAACACATTGGTACACTCGTCAAATGCAAAATGTGCCAAAATGTTGGCGAAAGAATGTAAGGAACAAAAAAACTCCAAAGTTGGCGAGTAATTGATACCAGTTTTGTTATTAACCTCTCGGGCGCCTGAATATTCCAAACTGGCAGACATATATTATTTTGGCGAACAAATAACTATCTTGGCAAAAATTTGAGAGTACACATTTAATTTAAGAATAGGCACATATATTTTCTCTGATGTAGGTAATTCAAAAAACATAATAAGCAGCAAAACGAGCACACATAAAAAAACGTAAAGGTGCGTACAAAATTCCCATTTTTAATTTTTCTCGGTTTCGGGGGTGTTGATTATAAAAAAATCATTCATTTTAAAATTTCAAAATGGGCGTATATTTATTTTTCGTAAAATTGATATGGGTGTCGTAATCGAGGTTTTAGGGGTGCTGAATACAAAAATGATATCCAATTTGAATTTTAAAGATAGCGGACATTTATTTTTAATGAAATGTATCTAGTTGATCTGTTCTAGGTTTAAAGGGATGTTAATTACAAAAAAAAACCTTTATTTTAAAATTTCAAAATGATGAAATGAAAGATGTATTTTACCAACTTATTATCTCTATAACCACATAATTTCTTCATGATGGGAGAAAAAGAAATTAGAAAATTCTGAATTTTCCAATATTTCTATAGCTTTATACATCGCTCGGATCTCAAAGTAGAGCATTGCCATTTTTTTTTCTATAATCGCTTCTATCTCGGAAACGGTGCATCCTAATGAAAAAATAATGAAAATTTCCTCCCCCTTTAAGAACTCCACAACCACATATTTTCTTCATGATGGGAGAAAAAGAAATTTGAAAATCCTGAATATATGAATAGCATATGTATAAACATCGCTTGTGTCTTAAAGTAGAGCATTGCATTTTTTTTCTATAATTCCAAAAATTTATATATCTTTAACATAGCTACTGTGATAATAACCATCAATCCTAATCAGCATCCCCAAGAACTTTTAAATTAGTAATCATGTTATTTTTACGAAAAATGAAAATTCTCCATTTTGGAAATTGAAATTGGAACACTTAAAATCAGCACCCACAGAAACCTGGAAAGGACACCCATATTATTGAAAAAAAAATGTACGCCATTTTGGAATTTCAAAATAGATTTAATTTTCATATTATTCAGCACCACGAAAAACCTAGGAAACGATACCCATAACAAAGGAAAACAAACTCCAACAGTATCCAAAAATTTGACTTTCCGTAGCCTGTAAATTGATTTTTTAGCAGCCATTAATTTATCAACCCAATCTGGTTTTATAACTGTATCGTTAAAATGGTCGCCGACTCGGAAATTTAGTCCCCAACTTATAAGCTTCGGTGCCGGTTTGGATTAAATTTAGCCAACTTTTATCTGCCGGTTTTTGTATTTTTTGTCGCCAGAGTGCTTTCGCCAGTTTAGTAATTAAGTCACCAACATATTAATTCAATGCCAATTTCAGTAATACAGTATGCTCATGTGCAGTCGCCAACCTATTTTTTGTTCGCAAGATTAATTATATCCCATACTTTTCATGCATTTATGTTTTACACATATTTAATACACATCCATGACCCAGGAAGACACCGAACTCAGTAAGCTTTTTATTCCCTGGCGAGATTCTAACCCGCGACCACTGAGCCACAGAGGTCGTCTAAAATAATAGAAATATTCACACATTGGATACGCTATACAATGTTTTGTTCTTTTCTGATACGTTAGAAAAGTTGCACGATAGACAAGGAAAATCATTGTATAGCTTATCAATTGTGTAAATACTTTTATTAGTAAGGGGGTGTTTATCTAATTAATGTATAACAGGATTTTATCTGAAATAAAATCATGAAATTTTTTATATTCATGCTTTTCATTATTGCTTTTGCAATAGAATAGTAAAAAGTATATTATTGTTCTAATTACCTTTTCGTTTTATTTACCACTAGCTACTGCCTGTGACTTCGGGTGCCATAACTTTTGGAGACTAGAGTAAAGGAGATCCGTCTTCATATATGAATTATTATTTTTTGCATGCTACACAAAAAAGTATGAAACTCATTTTCTAAATAATTCCCCTTTTAAATTCGGTTAAAATTTTAAGTATTTCTCTACTCAATCTTCATAATTTTGAATTCAGTACCATCCCGAACAACAATCGGTACCGGTCAACTTACCTACGGTAAGGGTATACCTTGGTGCAAAATCTTACTTTTTGGTAGCATATGCTTAAACTACTTCAGAAAAAGTCAAAATCTCCGTATGTGTCCAAATAAATTTCTAGGAGTTCCCTCGATGGATCCCATCATCAGGTCACCCTTTTGATGCCAAAAGAACCAATCTGGGATTTTACCCTAAAGGGTATAAACATCAACAAAAGAATTTTGAAAATCAGTCCACAGATGACGGAAAAAAAAATTAAAAAATAGATATATACAGGCGAACGTAAAACTGCTTCCTTTTTTGGAAGTCGGTTAAAAGTGTCCGTAAAAAAGCGTTAAATAGAGGGTGGTGCTATAAGGCTGCAAAATTAAAACGGAGAAATAAATCTGAGAATCTTTTGTTTTCCAAAAGTGATGTCATTTTCGTAATTAGCCTAATAACCTTAGAAATAATACCCATAATATTATTTTTTGTACAAAAATATATACGCCATCTTGACGTTGGCCTTCCCAAATTTTATCTAAACCGAGAAATTTCCTCGTACTTTGCAAACAAACATAAGACAGATATATTGTCTTAAGTCTAGAATGTTATTAATAGTAAATAAGATAAGCAAAAGGTACTGTTTTAATTAATGATTTGAGGTTAGCCATTTTTTAATCGTAAAATAAAATTATCAGTATAATAATAGCTTTATTTATTATACTGTTCATTTTATTTTTCACCAGTAAAAGTACAGACGCATAATCCGACTCGCACTTAGTCAAGTTTTATCTGACCTTTTTGCGTATACTATGTTCGTAGTTCGTACAAAGCCCGACGACGCGGACCGCGGAGACGTTTTCGATGCGTTGGATGAGTGCGGGGCGGTGTGAAGCGCGCGGGTGAAATCAGATTTTTTTCTAGAGTTGTGCGCCTTCTCAAAAATATATCTCGCCTTAACATAGCTATTTAAAATACAAACAAAATTGTTTTTTATTCTCATACTTTTATTCAGGCATTATTTTCACAAAAGTATTTTGTAACACACTTTTCCTTGAATTTTTGGATTTCTTTTAATTTTGAGGCAAATTAATTGCCACTTCTGAATTGAAATCCACTGGTTCCCATGTTGGGCACAGTCTTCACCGCTTCATCAACACCTTCACAATATTGAATCTCCTCGTTTCTTGAACTACTTTTGTATGGAATATACACTTTGAGTGTTTTATGCTCGTAAACCCAGCTTGCTTTACTAGTGTCAATCGTACCTGGGAGTATTCTTAGATCTTTAAACGCTTCCAAGTTACTATTTTTACTCTTTGCTGCTGTATATATCAATCTGTTCATTATTTTGACTTTGAAATCACTTTCTTTGAATCCAGGTAGTTGATATTTTAATATGTAGTTATCCTGTCCGTAGAGCTCACTCGTGCTGTTAATATTATTTTCATCGCAGAACTTTTTTAAAGCGTTGTCAATGAGGATCACATTTTTTCCGATGTCTTCGAATGTCGATCCCGGGAAGTTCACTGGAGGTGCAGCTGGACCTGGGCGTTGATTATCAAAGTGGTAGGGATGACGCTTTCCAAAGCCATGGGTATGATTGTGACTTTTTTTCCAGACACAAAAATTGCTGTTCCCGAAACAGTGGCACTCAGCAAAAGCGAGTATAACGAGAAACACAAGTAGGCGATACATTGTCCAGTGTCTGACTGAGTGCTAAAAAAATATTTTGCGAAATGAGTCTTCAATGCGATAACTCAGTGATAACCTCAATTCAGTGATATTATATTCTTCTTTTTTATTAGGGTAAATACTGCAAAAATATAAATATATTAATATTAAGGGCCTGTTTTATAATGTACTGATAAGTGTCAGATCGTTTATTTGCATGTTTTGTCTCTGTCGCTCGATATAAATTAAGCATCGATAAAACTTCCGAATAAGGATCGTCCTGTCTCTCGCGTGTGGTAGTGCTATCTCGGTTGCTCCGCGTTCTCGTGCCGTCTCGCGTTATCCGCGTCGCAGTGACTCGCTCACTCCGCGGTAGTGCCGTCCCGCTCAGAACGTGTCGAGTGTCCCTCTCACTCCACGCTGCCGTGCCGACCCGCCCCTTGTGCAGTGCCGTTATACCCCACTCGCGACCGTCAATCCACTCGTCATTCGTTAGAATAACGAGCGGATTGCCGCCTTGCTGAGGGGTTGCACTGCCCTTGGCCTCCCGTTGGGAACTTGTTTCCAACGTCGGGTCACGGAGAGTCAGCCTTCTAGTGAATCGTGCAAGTAAGTACACTTATAGTGACTACTTTGACACTTAATACGTGTTTTCGTGTTTAGTTTTTATCGTGCTGTGTGAATACCCTTTGTGCCTGTGCCTTCGTTCATGTTTATAGTGTAGTGTTGTGACATTATAATCATGTCCGTAAATTACGGTGGACGCTAACATAGTGCCCCGTCACCATGGCCGACCGTGGCTCGCGGCCACATAGCCGCGACCGCCCCAGCCATTCCCGCGCCAGCTCTGTCGCGTCGCGCAGCGGACCCTCCTCGAGGTCCAGCTCGCGCACGTCCGAGCGCGCGTACCACTCTGCCGCCGAGCCCAGCTTGAGCGGTACGGATACCGCTCGCCCCGGGCCGTCCTCGGCATTCTCGCGGGGGTGTGCTGACACCCCCCCGCCCCAATGCCTTCCGACGGCGGCCCGCCGCGAGTCTGGGCCCCCGACCCGCTCAGCCGATAAGGGTCCGGCCTCTCCGCCGCGCCCCTTGCGCCGCACTACGGAGGTGAGCGCCTCGCGCCCTCCGCATACACCACCCGCAGCGAGCCTACAGCCCGCCCTCGCCGCCTCGCCGGCCTCCCCGCCGGAAGAAGACCGCAGAGGGGTAAGTGCTCCGAAGGCCCCGGTACCGGCCCCTTCGTCGAGCATCATGCCCCCACCCCCTGCCCCTCCCGTGCAGGTAACAAAGCGGCAGCGCCAAGAGGCGTCTTCAGACGTCTCGCCGCCTGCCAAGCGCGCCGATCGCCCGGCTACTTACGCCGCAGCGACCACCGCCCCCGTGCCATCCGGATCCCCAGTGGCCTCTACCTCGAGGGCCCCCTCGCCGATGGAAGTAGTGAACCCGGTAACCTCCGTCGGCCCCACAGCGAAGGTATCTTCTCCGCCGCCGAAAGCACCTCCCCGGTGCCCTCCAATCATCGTCGAGAAGCTCGATGACTGGATCGACCACTTTAGCCGCCTCAGGGCCCTCCTGGGGCACCCCCCGAATGCGAAGACGTACGGCCAGGGGGTAAAATTCTCCCCAGAGGGAGAAACGGAGTACCGGTGCGTGCAGAGGTACCTAGCTGACCTGAGCGAGTCCAACCAGGTCAGTTGGTACTCGTACGCGCTGCCCCAGGACCGCGGCTTAAAGGTAGGCATCCATGGCCTACCGGTCAATACACCCACGGACAGGATAGCCGCTGATCTCGCCGCCAAAGGGTTCGAGGTGGACCATGTATCCCGGATCCTCGCCCGGAAGGACCGACCCGGGTGCGCCTACTTTGTTTTACTGAAGCGCACCCCGAACCTGGTACCAGGTATTTACCAGGTAACTGAGATCCTGAATATGACTAATATTAAGGTGGAGGCCTGGCGTGGGAAGAGTGGCCCTGCCCAATGCCACCGCTGCCAGCAGTTCAGGCACTCCAGCCGGAACTGTCACCGCAAACCGGCGTGCGTCAGATGCGGCGAGGAGCACGCCGCCGCCGACTGCCCCCGGCCACTAACGGATCCGCCCACTTGCATTAACTGCAAGGGGCCCCACCCCGCCAATAGTCGGAACTGCCCGGTCTTCCGCCGGGAAACAAACAACCGCCGCGCGGGCCCCCTAGCCCGCACAACCCGCACAAACCGGGTAAGTGATGCCCCCAATATTCAGGAGAGAGAGGTTGCCCCGCCGCCGCCCACCGCTACATCCCTTATGGCGGAGGCTAATGACCCCACCCCCCGCTCCGCCGCACCCCCCCCCAGTGCCCCGAAGCAGCGGAAGCGGACCAGGACGAGGCCCAGGACCAAAAAAAGGGCCAAATCCGTTGCGACTTCCAATGCCGCCACGGACTCCGAGTTAGAGCCCCTCGCCCTCCCCCTCCCCCCTGTTGTAGCAGCCCCCTCGGCTGATGATGCCACTCTATCGGCCCCCCCACTACCGCAGCGCACCCCGCGCCCCCCGCGCCCTGCGCGCAACAAACGCACTGTCCCGCCGGTCTCCAAACCAGAGGTGACCGAGCTCTCCACCGAGCCCGCAAACCCGGCGATCACTACCGCCATTTTGCCCCCTCGTGCCCCCCCCTCTTCTCGCCGCCGAGAGTCCCCCAGGACCACGGCCCAGCTTTTACAAGCTCTGTTCTCCCTGGCCATGGATGTCTTTAATAGAATCCTGGCCGGGGAGGAAATCCTCCAGACCCTCTTGAAGGCCCTCCCCGAGGGGGCCACCCTCTTTGCCTCCCTCATTTCCCAATGGCTAACCACGCCCCAGTCCACCTAAAGGTCGTCCACTGGAACGTCCGGGGGGTCCGCGGCAAGGTGACCTCGATTCTCCACCTCCTTCGGGAGTACGAGGTGGATGTCGCCTTGCTTAGCGAAACCCTCCTGTCCCCTCAGGACCGTTTCAGTGTTCCCGGCTTCTATATTTACCGCCAGGATTTCCCAGGGGGTGAGCGAGTGTGCAGAGGCCTCGCCGTTCTGGTCGGCAGGAAAATTCTGCACCAACTCCTCCCCCCTCCCCCAGTCTCTTCACTATACGCTCTTGGAGTGGAAGTGCTCCTCGGCTCGCGCCGCACCCATTTATATGCGTGCTATAAACCTCCGGGGTCGCGTTTAGATATCTCCGACATCCATAGGCTCCTATCAGAGGAGCCGACTGTGATTGCCGGAGATCTGAACTGCAAGCACCCCGGATGGGGCTCTCGCACCCCTAACTCGGACGGCAACCGCCTGCATGCCGACTCCGTTCGAGTCGGATATTCGGTGGTGGGCACTTACTCCCCCACCCACTACCCCGAGAATCCCCGCTTCTCTCCTGATGTCCTCGACGTGGCTATTACCCACCAACTCCCCGGTGACCTCCACCAGGAGGTCCTCGATGTGGCCCACGGCTCCGACCACCTCCCGGTCCTAGCCATCATACGCGCCGTTCCGGCTAGCGTCCCCCCCCTCCCCCCCTACCCAGTCCGCGACTGGGACGCCTTCTCATTGCAGCTGCACGAGTCCACACCCAATTTCCCGGTCGACTCTGCAGATACCGTCGAGTCCATGACGCTGCAGATCACCGAGGCGATTACAGCTGCAATGAACGCGGCTACCCAGCCGCCCACCCGCCGCCATTACAAGCGGCCCTCACTCCCTCGCCACATCGCCGACCTCCTGGCGGAGAAGCGGCGCCTACGCCGGAGATGGCAACGCTCGCGCTGCCCCACGCAGAAGGCGGAGCTCAACCGCCTTACTGCTAAGGTAAGAGTCGCGCTCGAGGACCTACACGCCGCGGAGTGGACCCGACGCATAGAGGAGGCCGGAGAGGACTGGCCCTCCCTTCATCGTTTCTGCCGCTCCCTTACCGGAGCCACTGCCTCCGTTCATCCCCTGCTCCACCCGGACGGCAACCCCCGGTACCGTGCGGAGGACAGAGCAGGTATTCATGCCGAGCACTTAGAACGCCAATTCTCGCCGCTGCCCACGTCCGCAACGGAACACGCCCAAATGGTCTCCGAGGAGGTAAAGGTTTTCCTACTTTCCCCCTCCTCCCCCCCAAACTTCTCCTTCTCACCGAGGACGGTCCAAAGGACCCTAGCTCGCCTCAAACCGAGGAAGGCCCCCGGTGTAGACGGCATCCCCAACTCCGCTCTCCGACACCTTCCCTTCCGGACGGTGGCCGCCCTCACTCGCCTGTATAACGGCATCGTCAGGACCGGCCACTTTCCATCCTCCTGGAAGATGGGACTCATCATCACCATCCCCAAACCCCACAAGAACCTTCGGATGGCCGAGGGCTACCGGCCTATAACCCTGCTACCGACCCTATCCAAGGTCTTTGAAACCCTTTTCCTCAAACACCTTGCTCCACACCTCCCTCCTCGTGAGGAACAATTTGGTTTCAGGTCCCAGCTGAGTACCACCCTCCAGCTGGTACGCGTGATTCACCACCTCTCCGTTGCGGCAAACAAGAAGGAAGCTTCGGTCGCCGTTTTCCTGGACATGGAAAAGGCGTTCGATAGTGTCTGGCATGAGGGCCTGCTCTGCAAGCTCATTCGAGCCAACGTACCTCCCCCGATGGTAAGGCTTGTGGCCTCCTTCCTCTCCGGCAGATCCTTCAAGGTGCGCGTGGACGGAGTCTTCTCCGCCGAGCACCCCATCACCGCTGGCGTACCCCAAGGTAGCGTACTTTCCCCAGGGCTGTACAACCTATACGCCAGCGACATACCCACGCATCCCGGCACCATCGCGGCGCTGTACGCTGACGATACAGCGTTCATCGCCAGCTCGCTCAACAGGGACCATGCAGTCAGAAAACTTCAGAGGACGCTGGACCTTCTCCCGGACTGGCTGAGCAAATGGAGACTATCCGTGAACACACGTAAGTCCCAGGCGCTCGCCGTCACTACGAGAACAGGTTTTCCGGCTCCTCTGAAGATCGGTGACGCCGAAATTCCATGGGGTAAGACGGCGAAATACCTAGGGGTCACCATCGACCGCCGCTTGTCCATGGTCGCCCAGTGCTCTGCGGCGGTGGCGAGGGCGAACTCAGCGGTAGCCCAGCTGCGTCCGGCCTACGCGTCCCCGCTGATCCCCCTGAGGATGCGCATCGCCCTCTACAAGACGTACGTACGGTCCCGCCTCACGTACGCGGCACCCGCGTGGCACCACCTGCTCTCTGCACCCCAGAAAGGGTTGTTGCAGAGGGCCCAAAACCGGGTGCTGCGCCGCATCGTGGACGCACCGTGGTACGTCCGCAATTCCACCATAGCGAGGGACCTCAGGGTGGAGAGCGTGGAGGCCTTTGTGGCCCAGCTCTCCGCGAAGCTGTTCGCGCGAGCGGATGCCTCGCGCCTGGTCGAGCTGACCGACCTGGCGCCGTGGCATGCCCGCCCGCCCGACCGCCACCGTCTGCCGAGAGATGCCGTCCCCCCCACGGAGGACCCTGCGGAGCCAAGCAGCCCGCCCCACCGCCCCCCCCCCCCGAAGAGGAGGAGCCCTGACGCAATGACGCGTCACACCGAGCGCAATGATGCGCCCCGGCGCAACAGCGCCCCACTCACCGCGGGATTGTATCCCCCCACACCTTTCCCCTACGCCGGCAAACCAGACGCCGGTGTACGCCGTCATTTAATCACCTGGGGCCTGTCGGGGTGGCAGCCCTCTTGCCACCCCGTCGCCTCCTTGGTGCACCTTCCCCCCCGACATTAAAAGTCGGGAACCGGAAGCTTACCCTTTCCCCCTTTCCCCAGGTCGCTTGTTTCCGCGGTCCGGCAAACGCGGCGCGTGAGGGAGTGGACCCAAACACGCTTCCCGGCCCCCGGGTCGGGACCCCCACGCGCCGTTTGGAGCCGACCGTCGTTCTTGGTCGGGCCTGGATTGGCACTCGTCATTCCCTCGGATTTTGCGGTGCCCCCCCCATGGGTTTCCCCTGCGTTCTGCCGCGGGGGGTCTTCCCCTAAAACCGAGACTCATGCGCCCAGTACTCGTACTGGGTGCGTCTTCCCACCCCAATTAGAGGGGCTTAGCCCCTGGCATTGGTTCCCCGCCCAAGGCCCTTTTCAGGGGCCCGGCGCGCGAGGAGAAGTCTCCCTACTCCTCACTTCCGAATAAATAGCATATATTCGACACTTATTCAAAGATTGTGTAATAGGTCCTAAATAAATAATTAATGTTTTGATAATATTTATTCATATTCCTATCAGATTACTAAAATGCTACACAAGTTTTAATTAATTTTTATTTCTATCTATATCCTTATCTATTTTACACAATATTTTCCATGCATACCATCTATTTTACAACTAAAATATATGCTGTCACATTTTTGGTATACATTTAATGATATAGGCAATAGATTCGCAACTCTTCACATTTTCCTCATGTATGTTAATTTTATAAGGGACTGATATTTGAAGGACTTTTTGTTCGAAACTCCAAGTAGCATTAAGTACAGCTACCATATCTGGAAAAACTCTAATATCTCTAAAAGATTTTACGTCACCAGTTTTGCATCTTGCTGTTGTGTACATTACTCGATTCTTTACTCTAACATTAATATCTTTTTCATCAAAATCTGTGAGATTATACTTGAGCGTATAGCTACTCTCTCCATATAATTCTTTAGTACGATTATCATTGTTCTCCGTACAGAAACTATTGAGAATTGTATCTAGTCTTCTAACACTGTCTGCTACTTCTTCAAATATATTTTCGGAAAATGCTTCTGTTGGTTCGAATGCAATTTGGCCACTGGAATGTTTTGATTCACATTTGGAGCCATTATCTGCATTTAGCCTCGTGTTCACCAAATAAGTGCACCTATATCCATAAAAGCACCAAGGATTTCCGTATCATATTTGACAATTAGCGATATTTAAAATTGCTAAGAACATTAACAATTGGAACATTGTATATATCTGACTGATGCAAGTAATCTAAATGGATACGAACTTTGCGAGGCTATCTGATATGTAGTAAAATGTATCATAATATCACGTCCATATGAAAAACATTTTGACGCATAATTATGTAATTATTTTTGTAATTTTAATTTTCAAGTTGAAACAATAAACTTGGATGAATTTAGTTAAATTATTTGTCTTTTCTGCAGTTTCCCGTTGCAAAAGTTCCTGCTAGAGTAAACAGTTCTCAGCAGTAAGATTATGGCTTATGGACAGAGATATATTAAAGTAACTCGATCCCAACGCCACAGTCCCCAGTCCACAAAATGGAATTGAATTCTGCGAATGGCTAATCCCAGCGACAAGACAAGAGCGAGAGAGCTCACTTTATACGATTGTCGTTATTTATGAAAATTTACTTTCCGCTGGCACGCGCCTTATTTATGTAATCATAGTTTTCTCCCCACATAACCGACAGTCGGTGACCGATTTTGTTTGAAGAAAAACGGAACACGAAACATTTAAATTACTTCCACAAATGAAAAATAATTTTCATTTGTGGAACTTAGCCTAAGCGCGTACAGGGCAGGCCGCAGCGGCCGCTGAAATGTATGCATTGTATCGTCAGTGCGCGCACTTGGCTTGGATAGACGCAGGCTTCTACAACATAATACTGCAATTCATCAAACTTGCCAAATAAGCACGTAAGAGCCGAGAAGGTGGAAAAGCGCGACTCAATTCTTGGAGAGGATTGAGCGCATTTGATCCCTTTTCAAGTCTCTAGCACATACAGCGAACGATATAGGAGATGTCGTGCATTTAAAAGAATCAGTTAATGTGCCGTGACTATTTTCCTAGTACCTTATACTCTTATTTTCTTATTTTGTAACAACACTATGAAAGAGAGTACCATAATCGCCAATAACCTGGTCCACAGGTAGGCGGTGCATTAAAATTAAACTTTTAGGTGCCAATTTCAATGTCTGTGAAACTCAGGAACGGTTGGACCGATTTTCTTTATTTTGGTCTTGAAATAATTGTGGAAGTTCAGGAAAGGTGTAAACGGTGAGAAATATTGAAAAAATAGCGCGTAAATACTAAAAATGACGATTGAATTTTATACTAACTGTACACTGTGTTCAATTTGTCACTTGATTGTCAAATACTTATACTTATAGGTTCAGATTACCTGTATGTATATTTTATAGGTTCAGTTTACCTGTATATATTTCAAAAAAATCAGCCCGCTCTAGTAAGTTGTTAGGTGTAGATGTTAGCGTAGGTGTAGTTATTTATTTATTCCAGTGCCTAGTAACGTATGTCGGGACAGCTACATATAATTTTCAGTTAGCACGCAATATTGTTAATATACCGTACAATTCGGATTATGCAGGACTGACCGAATCAATCGCTATTCCACGCACGATCAAATAGTCCCAGATACCACAATATACAATGCACTTAAACACCGGCTTAGCTCCACACCGATATTAACGAATATTATTGCTAATATAACTATCATAAGGTGTTATGAGTATGTTAATAGTCCTATTTCGGCAATTTACAAAATAATGTATATGAAGTCCCAGTTTGGTACAAGACAACAAGTAGAGATTGAATCTGCATCAACTTGAGTGAAACTCAAGCTATCTAGACTATGGATTTTAAGCTCTCCTAATCATAGTTTTCTAAATAATAATCAGTAGTAATTTAAATAGTCCACCTATATAATATAATATAACTCCCCATACCGATTTCGGTGACGGCGGCCGGTTTCATTGAAACCAGGCCAGTTACGCAGGAGTAATTTTATAGTGCTCAAGTGTGTGCGCAGTACACAAGAGCACTCACTCTTCCTTTAAATCTGGCTACACGACTGGCGAGAGATCAGGCACAAGTCCGACTTTTTACATGCCCCTCCGACGCATTGATCATCTTTCTTGTCAATTAGGTGATCAGCCTGGATTGTCCTAACCAAACTTGGGAACAATATTTTTTGTTGTTTTAATGCGGGAATCGAAACCCAGGACCTCCGAGTCGAGACCCAATCTCTAACCACTTGACCACGGATACTGTTAAATACCTATAATTATAGTCCACCCATCCAAAGTCAATGTGTCCCGTCACCTTCAACTATGAGCCGGGGATTTTTAATTAAATCGAAATTCATTAATTTCTTGCCTTTTAATAATTTAATGGAATTTTCATTATTAAAGTTTTAAAATACCTTTTAATGAGTTTTATTATTGGAACGTTTTTTAAATCAAATCACATTTTTCAGTATAAAACATTTTCAATATTAAGGATTAATATTCGGTTTGAAAAAACAATATAGTATGGTGTTGGTTTAATATTACGATAAATTAAATATATAAGAAAACGGGAACGGAAAACGGTCATCTTTATTATTTAATTTTGTGAAAAATTTTGTTTTCACCAAAATGGAAGAAAAAATACCTTGACGACACACAAAGCTATAATAATCTTCTATTAGTTAATTCCTACATTTTTTAAATTAACCTACGTCCTACAAAAGAAGCTTACAATTTCAGCTAGAAGCACTTTGAAATCCCCGAAGATAAAAGTCTTTTAAGTAATAATCGCTAAATTACTTTTAAGTGACAATTTGTGTTCATGTGATAAGAGACAGCGGAGACCCGGGAGAGAGAAAGAGAAGACAGGGGAGGGAAAAAGACAGAAAGAGGGGGAGAATCTAATTTTATGCACAGCACACACTTATAAAGATTAATTTAATACCAATTTATTTGACAAAACCGCAGTAGAAAATGATTGCTTTACGAAGTTGGAAGATGGTTTTGTCACAAATGGGCCGGGCCAGCTTGACCGAAGAACTGAATTATATACCTTACGAAAGTATTGCGAATGATGAGCGGCAGAAAAAGCTTGCCAACAGGTGATCCTTTGCATGTTATCATTTAAAAAATATCGTAGGCCGCGGTTACAAGCTATAAGAAAATAATCTTATTCCTCTTCCATTTTCAGATACACTGCAATTTGATCAAATTATATGCGTCACTTCTACTACCGGGAGTGTTTTCGTTTATGATAGGGAAAGGAATGAAATTTTATTTACTACTAACTGTTGCTCGCGGCTCTGCCCGCGTAAGTATAGTATCCCTCGGGAACACTACTTTTTCGGGATAAAAATTAGCCTATGTTTTAATCCAGAGTCTAAACTACTACCATACCGAATTTTATCGAAATCCGTTGAGTAGTTTTTGCGTGAAAGCGTAACAAACATCCACGCTTTCACATTTATAATATTATTAGTAAGGATTACTTATTACGGATATTAACTGGAATATATGTAATATCCCCCATATGCCAGATAATAATACTATATATAACCCTAAAACCACACTGCACATGAATATTTTTTTGTAGACCAGGACATATGGAATAACGATTTTTCGTTTTCTTCCACTAAAAGTATCAAAGTATATCACTTTCGCCTCAATCAATTTTAGGTCTTGGTCCAAGGACGTAGGATCCATTACGGCGTGGTCGCGCTGAGTGCTACTTAGCTGCTTATGCCGATCACGCGCCTCTACGTGACGGCGCTATTTCAAATTCAAAGGGTATGGTTGTGTTAGGGCCGCGTTTTCCCGCGATTATTCTACAATTATCAAACATTTGTATACATTACAAACTTTGTTTTCAACAATAATTGTTTTCTTAATGACTTTTATCTGTGGAAAATAGAATTGTTGTATGTCCGTTACGCTGCTTTGGATTAGGTACGCATGGAGCAAATATTTGCTCCATGGGTTTACGTTATTGCTGGGGTTGTGATGTTTGCTTATTGAGAGTTAGAGGCTCGTTTCATCGTCCAAATGACGATCGCATCGTTTTGTCAAGGGTTCAGCCGTAGATTTATTTGATTTTTAATTTTTGATCACTAAACTTGTAGGTTTACCGCTGCTGGAAGTAAGGACTCATGAGTTTTTACCCCTTATTAATATTGCTGTCTTTTTCGGATACGATGGAAGAGCCATTTGACATACAAAGACAGCAACATAGATTACGTATCCGTGGTATAAGTATTTATATTACCTCATCAAGGGTAAAGCTTTATTTTATAACACTTACATACTATTATAAAGCCTAACTTGTTGCTTAGTTAAAGCTGAGAAATTTTATTACGACCAAGCCAAACAATTTAAATAACTAAACTCAACTTAATTCACTCCAGCTCTAATTATTGCTAACTTTATATCATACACCCATCTGATTCTAGCACCAGTCTGGCCAGTTTTGGAACTTTTATTTAAATACTTTAATCGGGCACTGCTGTTTTCTGCCATAGAGAAATGGTGCTCTTTTATTCTAGTCCCATCATGGATCAACGTATCCGTAGTGTAAATATTTATATTAACTAATCAAGTATAAAGTTTAATTTTATAACGATTAAATAACATTATAAAGCCTCTCTTTTTTAAAGATAAATCGGAAATTTTATCTACCTCCAAAAATTTTGTAACATATTTCCAGTATAAAAGCAAACTCTCAGAGTTTTTTTTCAGTCGATTTAGAACAAGTCAAGCTACGCCACGGTTGGTGAAGTTTAGCGTGTTGAGAACTTGGTATAATGTTAAAAAATTCCCCGCTTTTAAAGCCCACAACTTTTATTCTTTGAGTAGTTTAAGGTTGCGCCGGTAAAGTTGAAAAAAGCGTCGAAGCTCTAAAGCGAACTTGTTCTGCGATTAAAGTTTAAAATTATACGAATGAATTGACGCCAAAAATAGCTTCGATTTCATAAAATAAATAAAATTCTATATTAAACTTTCTTGTCTACTACACCGATTTGTCTAATAAACTGCCTTGAAATTAAGCCAGTTAATAATTATTTACGAAGGACATGGGACATTTAACTACGCAAGCTATGTATGCCCAGTGGTTTCTGGGCCTATACAATTCAAACAAACAAATCTTTCCTGTTTATTATAGATATGAAATATGATTAACAATTTATTAATAATCTCCATTAATTATACCCATGGATCTGAATAAAAAATTTTTACATGAAATGGAAATGAAAATTTGCCTTACTTCAATATCATGTAAAACCATTTTTTTCTATTGTAATACACATTAGTTGGTGGCTGGCGAAGTATTTGGTAAATTAAAAAGTGCTCTTGAACAATGCCACACAAATTCATTCTGTTATAGATGTGTTCAATGCTTTTATATTTATTTTTATGTTTTGGCGTGAGGTTTAAATTACGGTTTTTATATTCGTGACATCTGACAGCTTTTTGACACGACAACGACGACACGACACGTCGGGCTACCGAGCGCCGCCTGGTGACAGAAAAAGAATCGAAAATTCTTATTGACCGTTTTTCATGCCACTTACGCCACAAGATGACGCTTTGTGTGAGTTGGGTCTGCCCCCTAGCGGCAGAAATGATATCAATAACTGTCGTTAATTATTGTAATAGTATTATTTACCTAACGTTACGTAAAAAATATTATGCAGAATAAGTAGCATCATGTATTTCATCGGTAATGCTAGCGTATATTATGCGTAGATATACACATTGTTCACTATATACCTTCTTACTAATAAAACTACACACACACAACACACAACGGATAACTCAAGCAGCGTCTTGCTGTCTTTGTCTGATACGTTGGAAATGTCATATGATAGAAAAAAATAGCAACGTTGCTTAAATATTTTTATTAGTAAGGGGGATAAAGTTTATGTGAAAGATTAAAAATGTTGCCAGTATAAATTTCATTAAAAATCTCACCACGTTCAAGATAAGGTTTTAAAAATGTATAATATTGGAAGTCTGATACATAATATTAAATTTCATTTTCATCTCAGATCAGCAGCGACGCTGAGTCAGCTTCATGATAGCTGAAAATTTCGGTGAACAAGATAGGAGCAAAGGTAACATTTGACCTAATAAGGATATATTTTATCATAGAGCTATAGGACATATATTAGGACAGCTGATGAAACTTTTCTTTTAGATACTTATTTGCGGTAATATTGTATCGATTAAGTTTTGCTGGATACTTCTATGTAACATAACGCAAAAACTATAATTTATATCATCATCATGACTGTTGTACTTTCAGGTAATCAAATTCTTAAGCAGGTAAAGTGTTCTCATCATTTTTGTATTGTAATGACGGCATGATGTTTGACATGTCAGTATGATATCTTATTGAAATTATTATTCCCCGATAGTCATTTGTAAAATTTTAATGTAGGTTATTACAAAAGTAGCATTTAATTTTATATGTGTCAGTTTTTAATGAAAAATATTTCATTCGTAAATAAAAAAAACATATCATAGCCACAAATTCACTTTTATTTTAATAAATCAAAAAATAAATTAGTATATGAACCAAATAATTATAATTAACATTAAAGATTACAATTGTGATTAAATTTAATTAAAATCTAAAAAGTTTTATCAAAAATATCGAAATTAGCTTACATTATTATTAATTGCTATAATATAGTATAGAGAATTTAGAAAAATAAGATGTAGAAATACAACTTATAATATCAAAGGCTTAATAAGGTGTAACAAATTTTGATAATTTTCGGGAATACTTTCGACTAATCGATGGATGGATGGATGGATGTTTGTTACTCTTTACTTACGCAAAAACTACTGAACGGATTTCGATTAAATTTGGTATGGTAGTAGTTTATGCTCTGGATTAAAACATTGCATACTTTTTATCCCGAAAAAGTACAGTGTTCCCGCAGGATACTGTATTTACGCGGGCAGAGCCGCATGCAGCAGCTAGTCGAAAAAAATCTGTTATATTGGTGCAAACCAACTATGTACGCCTTTTTACCCTCGATGGTGTTACTATGTTTTATAAAAGATATTAATTGTTATCTATAATTGCGAAAAGCAATGCTTTTTCATCTTTTAAGCCTCTGGCCTCTTAGTCTCTCTGCTCTCTCTCTCTCTCTCTCTCTCGCTATTAGCCACGGCTAGTCTCTGCCTCAAAAGCTCAAGTTCATTGGATCTTTTTTCCTTTCTTTGACCATGGTATGGGACCAGCTGCTACCCCCGCACCGGCTGTGAAGCGGCGGTCTTCCCCGGATCCTGCCCTCGTACTTGTGCCTCTTGCGGTTGAGCGGACTGGGTGAGTCTACTTCATCAAATTTGCGTTTAGACGATGATGATGAGTCTTGCGAGTAATTTGGATTGTAGGGTGTTGACGGATCTGAAATAAGTATGAATATAACGTTGTGTAAAATCAATTACAAAAAATTAGGTACAAGATTTACTGCTTATGTAAGAACGAAAAAAATATATATCTAGTAGATAATGAGCTATCTTCACCGTAACCGAGGCCATTGATCCCACGCTATCAGCTGATTTTATAACATAATATGTTTAAGTAAAAAAGGGGTTTGAAATAAGGTGCGAGGTGAATCAGCTGATAGAGTGAAATCCATTGCCTTAGTGGCGAAGATATTAATTCATTACTAAATATTTTTTCATATTGTGCCCAAAATTTCTGTAATTAATTTTATATGACGTTATAATAGGTTAAGTAAAAGTAGTAACGGATCTTATAATTAAAGTTGTTATCAATATAGTTGAATTAGCAGATAGCAGAATAAAAATGATTTAAATATTATAAAGCTGTGATTATTTTTTTAAATTACAATACAATAAGACTTAATATAATTTAATGTCCATAAAAATAAAAGAAAAAGAGTTTAAATAGAAATAGAGAGGTTGATTTTTTACAGATTGTCAAAAAAACCACAAAGAAGGCCAAAAACAACATTAGGCAAGCGGAAATATACATATGAAACGGCAACCAAAACTAAAACATACATAGTGAAACAAAACACGTCGCCAAATACAGAGCGGCAAAACAGTCGCACAAATAATTTGAGTAATGTGGTGAATATTAATAACTGCGTATTATCGTGAAATTAAATTTCACACAATTCGTTACGACGATTGGACCCCCGCCAGAGACAAATTAATTTCGTAGCCATTCCGAAATGACAAAATATCGCTCCAAAATCCCCATCAGATTTATTATCACAATTGATCTTTGCCTCCATACCAGTTGATGTCGGTGTCTTCGTTTGATCTATAATATGATATAGAAGCCAAAATCTGTGAAATTAAATAATATAATATTTCAGAACCGTAATTAAATACTAATTGTTTCAAATATTGTAAGTGACAAAAGGTATAAATTCACTATTTTGAGATACATTTTAAATACAGAAATGTTATCACGATCTTGGTCACTGATTGTGTTGTCGCCATCAATAATTGCAACAGTTAATTAAATTACGTCAGATTTTGTATGACCATAGACTGTTTATTAAAGGAATCAATTATTTTTCATTGCAAAATGTCTATAAAAAGGAGACAATTTTTTGTCATTTTCCCCAACTGCAATGTCATGAAAAATATTCGCAATACCTGAGTCAAGTGGGTCAACTATCATACGAAATTCCCTGTGCCGAACTACATGTAGGTACCAAAGTTATCGATATTGACAAAAACATGTCTTTGAAAAAAAATTGTCTGATATTAAGGGGAAATGACGTTTATTGACGATCGATAATCATGTTATTTTGTATGGATTACAACGTTGGTGTTGACTTATTCTTATGGCCAAAATCTCAAACGTGTTTTAAAAGTTAAGGTATACTTAAATAGCAGTCTGCTGAGCTGAATTACAAGGACAAGATGTGACTTGAGAGTCTCTTAATTTAAGAAGCGTTTCAGAATTTGGACGTTAAAATGTTGAATTTAAACGTAATTCGTTAAATTAAAAAAAAAAACTTAATGGAAAATGCATTTAAGCTATTAAGAATTTTAATTCAAGATAAAGACTTTCGCCTGAATACTATTTACCCACGATTGACCAATTTTTTAGTTTTAACTAAAACTTGACATAATTCTAAGTTGGTTCATTATAATATTATAAAATGTGAAGTCATGATAAAAATATTAATTTCAACGTTTTCTACAACATTGTTAAAGGAGTGATAAAATACCTTTATTAAGATAAAAGATGACTTAATTGTCTCATTTACAATTTCCGGCTTATGGGGTTCCGCATACAAAGGGTTAAAACGGGACCCTATTACTGAGACTTCGCTGCCGGTCTATCTCTGTCCGTCCGTCTGCCTGTCACCAGGCTGTATCTCCTTAACCGTGATAGCTAGATACTTGAAAATTTCATGATGTATTTCTATTGCTGCTATAACAACAAATTAAAAACAGAATAAAATAAATATTTAAGGTAAAAGGCAGGTTGCACAGCATGTATTATCAATCATTTCTCTGCCGTTTTTGGCTAGATATTAACAGTAGTGCTCGATATTAGTACATAAAATGTTACGGGACACCTAGTGCGCGTGTCCGACTCGTCCTTGACCGTATTTTTTAACCGTACCGTTAATATATTATCATTAAAATACTCGTACATAAATATTAAGTACTTGGATTCAGTAAAAGATTTACATAGCTTTATAAAAAAAAATCCCCAAATCGAAACAGAAAACAAAATGTTGCCTTTTCGCGTTTACGAAGACAGTACATACAAAATATTCAAAATTATCCAAATGACGCATAAGCCGTGTTCACATTAACCAATCAGAGTCAGCCATTTTGACATAATATTATGAACCCATGGTCTAGTGGTTAGAGCTTGGCTCTCGACTCAGCGGTTGTGGGTTGTGGGTCGATTCCCGCATTGGAACAACAAAAAATGTTGTTTCCACGTTTGGTTAGGACAATGCAGGCTGATCACCTGACAAGAAAGATGATCCATGCGTCGGATGGGCATGTAAAAAGTCAGACCTGGATCTAATCGCCAGTCGTGTCGGTTATCTGTCCCACTGGGTTACGAGAGCAAAGGAAAAGAGAGTGCTCTTGTGTTCTGCGCACACACTTGGGCAGTATAAAATACTCCTGCGTAACAGGCCTGGTTTCAATGAATCCGGTCACCGTCACCGAAGTTCCCGGTGTGGGGAGTTATTTATTGTCATTTACTATCTTCTTAGCGCAAGTAGACTATATTATATTAATTATAACATAAAAAAAAATTAAAAAGTAATAAGTAAAAAGCAAATTTAAATGTATCAAAATGAGGTTTATTTAAAAATGGCAAAACTTAGCTAGAGTTGAAATGAAGAGCTTCTGCATAATGTTTGTCTATAGGTGGTCCATAGTCAGCTGATGGCTGCAAATGTGTTTTAAATGATGATGATGGCGATTAGTTATTCTTAGTATAGTTTCTAGTGGAAAAATAGTCTTGACTAAGGGATATTGTTGGAAATATATTTTTATAATGTTTTTTTTTTTCAGTGTATCATTTAATGAATTTAATTTTAGACATTTTTAGAATATACCATTCTAAAAATGTCTAAAATTGAATTCATTCTATCTATTCATTCATTCATTCTATTCTATCTAGTCTATCTTGAAAGAAGAACATACACGTAAGGAACACAAAAGTCAATAGTTTTTTTGTACTTTTATTGTGATTTTAGTGGCTTTTAGTACAACGTACGAATTAAGACTTTAATCTAATGTCAATTAGTGACATATTTTTGTTTAAATTGATAGAATACACATCTTATTTGTGTACGAAGCTTCCACAAATGTGGGATGTGGATGATTTGACTCATTATTACATATCTCTTTCTTCCCTATTAGCATGTCTCGTAAGGAGGATAAAGAACTATAATATATCTTATTTTTAAAAAGAACAATTTTTCCATCTTTTTGCTAAAAGGTGGCAAGTTTCGTACGCCGGTTCTTCTCGCCGGGCGAGTTTCCGACCCGGTGGTAGGCATCATGTTACATGTTGACCGATGTTTAGAAAGTGTATAAAAATACCAATTTTGAGTAAAATATGTTGACTTTGACTTTATTATTTAGCTAATAGCCGGGTATCTATGCTTGTTAATCTGAGAATTTCGATGCCTCAAATTGAATGACTAACCCTTTTTTTGTAGAAAAAATATAACGATAATGATGATGATGATAAACAAAACACAACGCAAATCAAGGTCCCCAAATTTGAAGAAAAATAATAATAAAAGCACAAAGAATATAATTTTCCTTTTGGAAAAATAAAATATGAACAACTGAAGAATTTAAACCTAAACAGAAGCCTGTGGAGTTTTTCGAGCGTGAGTTCTCGAATATTATCTTTGGATATTATAAGTCATACATTTGAGGCCGACGATTACCCTACGAAAACATTGGATAAAGCTGAAACCTTCCTCAATCGAAGGAATTGAATAAATTTTCTTGCGTAACCAAATATATATTTGGAGTTTGCAAGGCAAATTCAGATCGTCTGACATTGGAGTATTTGTTTTATAAAATATTAAACTTACCTTACCAACACTACGATATTGTTATTGTAAAGAAGTAATAGAAATCGTGTTTGATGTTTTTGTGCTTTAGTTCGTCTTAAACTGTTCATTATATAGCTTTAATTGTTATAAGTAATTTAATGTAAAATTGTGAAAACAAGTTAGTTATTATGCAAAGAAAATGTTAGTTTCTTTAAGATTTAAGATTTTATTATATTTCGTAATATACTTAATATACTTAATTTAGATTCTTAGTAATAATCTAGAAATATAATAAAATATAAAGAAAAAGAATAATTAAAATGTTTACCTTGTCCACCCCAGAACACATTTTTTACCACTCTAGCAACTGTCGACCATATGTTATCCTTATTTGGATACTCCGTCTGTTCTATTTCCTTCAATCTCTCCTCAAAGCCTTCTGTGGCCACTCGTTTCACGCTGACCTTCTTTTTGGTTATCACAAATTTAAACTGTATCTCCGTTTCTTCATCCGTTGTCCGTAAAACGGAGCTGAGACACGTTTGCAACGATCCAGCGATATTTGCGGTGAGCGCTGTTATTGCAGTGTTCATCGGCTGATCCGGGGAATTGACACACGTTCTGAATAATTCATTCGAATCCTTTGTGTTCTCGCTCCGATCTGTTTCTATAATTGGACTTTCTTCTTTAAAGTTTATGGCGCGTGCGGGTATATTATGCTCGCCGGTCGGCGGTGTGTTTTCCAAACTCTCCTTTGGCTCTTTATTGATGGGGGTCCGAGCGAGGGTTTTGGCTTGGTGCTCAAAACGATTTATTAGGGCTTGGAAACGTGGGTTGTTATTGAATCTTTTCTGGGGTCCAGGTGTCAACATACGCTTTGGTTTACGGAACACTGAAATATAAAATTAAATTTATCAGACTACGACATATACGTGGTTAAAACATGTAGTATATGCTTACAAGAGGTACACGAAACAGAAATAATTAAGATCCTCGTATTTTTCTTATCTATATGTACAATTATATAACTTTAATATTAGGTACTTTAATAATTATATAATATTTTTTAATAATTTTAAACTATAATAATTATTATTAAACTTTAATAATTATATTTAATAAGTATAATATATTAAATGTAATATATAATATTATAATCTATTAATCTAAGGACGCTTCATATGACGTCAATCTTGTTCCGCGCGCAGTTCTTGTGTTACGAGTACCAGACAACCAAAACATATTTCATACTTTTATACTGTACATAATAATTACGGATATTTTGGGCGTACGATATTTTTCTGCCTAACAGTCTTGACGTAAGCAGAATATCTTATGCCCAAAATATCCGTAATTGATTTTAACCAACCTTACCTATTAGATTTACGATTTTTATACACATATTTAATACACATCCATGACCCAGGAACACAGGAAACGTTTTGTTTCTTTGGTGAGACCTTTCGAACCCGCGACCTCTGGCTTAAGCACTGTCACGCTTAACCACCGAGCCACAGAGGTCAGTAATAATATTATACAATTGCATTTTTTTAAGTTTTAGTTTTAAGTAACTTTTGTATGTTTGAAATTACAATTATTATATTATATTTAATAAGAAGCAATAGGTAAATTATAGCATGTTTAAAAATTTAGAACAATACCTCGTTTTACTTTGCACTCCTGTCCGAACTTCGTATCATTGGCGAAAGTGACCCTTTTGATCTTAGCCGATGACTCCGTGTTATTGTCACTGTCCTGGAACGTCACTTGTCTCTCTGTACTGTCCTGGCTTCCCAGCCTTTTACCATCTGCTATGATTATACTTTTCAGCTTCGGTTGACTTTCCTCTGGTTTATGTTGCTGAAATATTATTTATTTCAAATTTTAAATACTCTTCAAATTTTATATAAGTACTCATACTAATAATTTTAAATTTATTCGTATGAGAGTTTGTTTTGCTAAGTAAAGTCTTCACCATATGTTCTTGATTAAGCGTTAAAATGTTATCATAATTATATTATGATGCTCGTTTTTTGTTCATATGCTGACTTTTATATTCAGAAAAATTGAAAGCCTCATAAAATAGTATATACCATTGATACTTTTAAACAAGGAAAAATATTAATTACAAGGTAATTTATTAGTAAAAATTATATATATTAAAAATTTGAAAACATAAGTTCCCTTCCTACCTCATTGTCAATACTCTGAGCAGGGCTCTCAGTGGTTTCTATCTCAGAGAGTGGTGACTCAGTACCGGCAGCAGGGAAGAGACTCCAATTGCCAGTAAGTGGGTGTGTGGGTGTGCTGGTGGTTACTACCTGAGCTAGCTTCATCACGTGTGGGGTCATCGAAATGGGAGTTGTCATCTTTTCTGAATCAGTTGCTGAAACATATAATTAATAGTTGATACAATAAAATAATATTATGTATTATGTATTATGTGTTCCTGCTATAACCATATTATTGTATATTCCTTTTATATTAAACACTAATTAACTTAAATAATAATAACTAAAGAAAAATACTAACAGTATTTAACAATAACTAAAACTGCCTTACAATTAATTTTAGTGCATTCTACATTATAAAATTTCAAAATTATCTTACCTTCAACCTCTTTTCTGCCAGGAGTAAACCTAGTGGAATCTGGTGAATCAGTGCACACTTCATTATCAACTTCTTCCTCATATTCCTCTACAACCTGTTGTCTCATCAGACCCAAGAACTTCTTTGCATGTGGAGTAGCAGCTCTTTGCTTCTTTATTTTAGGTGTTTTAGCTAACATTTTCGGGTGAGGAGTCGTTGTAATATTATTTTTGGACTCATATTCATTTTCTGTATCACTAGATTCATAATCTACTATATTCTTCTTACGGATGATAGGTGTTATGACCGCTGTTTTAGTTGAATTATTTACTGATACAATAGCTTCAAAATTTTCACAATCTTTATCTAAAATTTTCTCGTATATTGAATCAAATCTATCCTCAACTTCTTGTTTCAATGGTTTGTCTATTAATTCTGATATGCTTGTACATTTATCTATTTCATTAAAATCATCCATCGATTCAAATATCTTGTTACACTTCCTACACTGCAACGGTGCGTGTTCAGTAAGTAAATGTCCCAAAAATTCGGAATTGAGTTCTTCTTTACGACATAAGAACCTATTGCCTCGACATATAGGACAATCATAGGTAAGACCGTGTTTTAGTTTCTCATGTTTCCAGCGGCAGTCTTGGCAGCAAAATAATAACTGACATATGATACAACGAGCCTAAAATATAAAAGTATAAAATAAAGTACCTCTTTCCCTATTTTGATAAAACTTTTAATATACCTTTGAAGTTAGCAAGTTTCATATATTGTACGAAATTCTTACGTGGGAATAAATAGGTGCGTAATATGTAAAACAATTTATAAAAATCGTATTTTTTTGTTATGTAACAATTCCTATATTCAATTTGTTATTGTATTGCAATTGTTTATTGTTAGGATATTTTTCCTTGACGATGTAACAGAAAACCTTTTGCAAAAAACCTTTGTGTACAGTTTAACGACATAGGGACACGTTTATATGACCACAAGAAACACAACGCGGCCGACATTCATTGACAAAGCTCCATTTTATATGAATAAACAGGTGCTTGGACTTCAGGAACCTCTTATAACTGGGCACTTTTGTGTTAATTTTTAACTTTCACCAATTAGACACAAGTGTGTCCAGTCCAGTCTAGTGAATAACCCGATATTACGAGTACTAGAAACAAAATAACCAATCTCAGATATAACGCCTAACAAAGGAGCCACAGTTTGTCCAATAACAGTATGCCGATTGCCGATAGTGTAAGCATTATAAGCAATGAACATAACTCGTGCAGCCCGTGGTCAGCCATTACCGCGGCAATCACGGCTACAAATTGCTTCGTAATTTGGGACGGTGTTGCTAATATATTTGCGCAGGAAAATATTCCTCATGATCAATATCAGCATCGATCGTAAAAAATTCAAAATTAAAACAACATGAATCTTTGAGCGAATACTTTGCGGGATTATGAATTAAGACACTTCGAAAGAATGGCAAGGTAATAGATAATAACTGAAAAAAATATAAAAACCAAATTAAAATCATATTACTTAACTATCTAAAATTAAAACACAAATATAGAAATCCTAAAACATGTAAATAAATTCTATCAGGTTCCAAACTGTTTTAATATTCATAAAAATTTATGTTAAAATGTATAAAATATTATTAATGTTTAAATGTACAAGTACCTACCTACCACTTAAGCAACTGTGTATTTAGACTAGAATTGCAAATAAGGCTGTATGCAGAATTGGACAAACCTCAGTGGTTTTAATGCTGTTTATATTGTAGTAAAATTGTATCTTTTTATTTTAGGTAAATAAAAGAAAAAAAAAGAGTTAAAATCAGCAAAATAAGATAAGGATGGGTAATCACATTTGTTAGACGATGAAATCATAATCAAACAACCGAATTTGTAATCTTCTGTTTTTGAAAACTTAAAGTCGATTATCATTATAATCTATTATAGTAAATGTCATAATCAAAAATACTTAGTCTCTTTAGAAAAATACAAGATATTTAATATACCTGGACAGATTCTTTCATATTGCTATTTATTCCTTTATGTTTTACGATACCTGGACAGATTCCTTCATATCGCTATTTATTCCTTTATGTTTTGTACGCTATCATCGCTAATAGAACTGTAAAACCAAACAAAAATATATATATATACTAATAACTGCAGAAACAGTAATATTTAATCAATTTTAAAAAAACCTTGATAATATTCTACAAAGGAATTATTCACAGCTAAGTGAAGTGACTTGCAATAGGTTTTTTGCACTACCCACATTTTTTTTTATCCTTTTTATTCGCCTACTTCTTGTTTTAGCTGGCAACAATGTTGAATAAGAATAATGCTATTTTTTATGATTATGTTTAGGGCCTGTTTCATAATCTTCAAATATGTGTCGGATAGCTTATTCGAAAGTTTTGCAGTTGCTTACTTTATATCGAGCGACAGAGACAAAACATTCCAATAAGCTATCTGACACTTTAACAATATATTGTAAAATAGACCTTTAGTGAAATACATAGTACTTACAATTGAATATAAACGTTAATTTAACTTGAACATAGAAATTAACACCTCAGGCCTTATTTTATATATTTTTTTTATTAAATTATTAGTAAATGTTAAAAATTGTGAAAAAAATATTTGAAGACATTTGTAGACTCGACAAGCACATCGGCTATTTGTATAGGCTTTTGTGACCTATCTGCTTCTATTCGAGAAATGTTAACAGTGCCCGCGTGATAGATATTTTTTTTTTTGCGCAAACTACAAGTAGACAATAATTATATTACTGTAATATAGTCGTTATACAGTATTTAACATAAACTGTGTGTAACTTCAAAATGTAACTGTCCAAGTCCAATGTCCATACATCAAGCATCGCAGTCGTATTCAAATGTACAAATACGACAATGATAGATGACGCATCGATGCGTTTGACGGCCAAATGTCCGTAATTTTGGACAGATTCGGACGAACAGTGTGCGATTATCGCTGATATTGTGTCCGAGTGTAATAATCGCTAACCCGCTGCGTGATGCCACGTAATTGCTAGGCCACTAAAAACGCGGGAGACTGATGTTATTTTTGAGCAGATAGGTGTAAACGTGCGCTAAAATAGATTCGCAATGTGTTGCCACCAAAATACAGATCATAATAATATCAAAACTTCTGTTTAAAAAACGTTAGTAAAAATAATATTATGTTGCAGTCGTCAATACATTTGCGAGTATCCCTATACAATTTGCACGACCTAACTGCTCGTCGCTAGTTGAAGCCCACAGACATACAAATAGTTCGATCAGGTTATATATAAGTTAAGCTAACTTTGTTGGAGCTTGCTAGTTTGGTGGCCACGCACGAGCAAATACCAGTCCACCTGATGAACCTCTATCAACTTATGGTATCGTTTCACGCTAGTTTAGTGGCCGGACACCCACCTGGGCCAGCCAGTACATTTGGCAGGACCCCGTACAAGTTAGAACCAACTTTTATTGTTCCCAATAAGTTTATATTCGTACGTGCGATTTCGTTTTATCGTTTCTTATTAAACTTTATCGATTTAAGATTTTCGGCGATAAAAATATTGTTGGGTTGGTTCTGATTGTTATGTAGAATGTTATTGCAAAGCGTGCTCAGAATCTATTAGTATTTAATAACTTGCTATGTTGCTAACATACGAATAAGACGCCACAAGCTTACCGGAAACAAAAAAAGTTACATCAATAAAAAAATTATTAGGGTATTTTGAATACATGATGTTATATTTTGCTAGTTTTAAGGCATTTCATTTTTTTATAGTTAGTATAAGTAAATTTGTGCATCGTTTTGTAGCTGAAGAAAGGAATATTGCAAGATGTTTCACGCGACTTCGTACGTCATCTCAAGAAAATCACACGGGAACCAAAAAGTAGCCTATGTCTTTTCCCGTGGTCTACTCTATATCTTTGCCAAATTTAATCAAAATCGGTCCAGTAGTTTCGGAGTCTATTCAATGCAACCAAACAAATATAAACAAAAACAAACAAATCTTTCACGTCTTTATAATTAGTAAGTATATTGATATTTACCTACTATTGTTTTATTTGTTAACGACAAACAAATTAATATCGATTATAGTTATTTTTTTATGTTTCTTTAAAGTTTTTTATTTTGTGTGTCAATTTCTGTGTTCATCTATTTTAGTTATAGAATCGGTCTTGTATTCATTGTGTTTTGTTATCTGTAGTTACTAGTGTTATATCGACCAAAATTTAGAACAAATGTTTATTTTATTTATTTGACATGATGAGGTCAATGTCAGTGCAGGTAAAAAGCGTTTACCAGAAAAAGGAATCCGATGTCATCGTATCATTTGGATTACCAAAGTACAGAAGTGGCTGAAAAATCACACGCGTTCATAAATACTTATGTGTCGCGTGAAAACTCAACCCTGCGATGCCGCGGGGGCCTAATACTCCAATACTCCCAGCTGACAGGTGTCGATGTATAGACGGGATGTCGCGGGGAATGTCCGTAGTAACAGTATTAGAGTCAATTAGGAGGTCAGGAGTGAGCCGTCTGAGCCTCAGACCCTCGTCAACGTCGCGTTTGGGACTTGTTAATTCGTTACATGGAAAATATTTGTCACTCACCTAATCTGATTGAGGGTATTTTTGGATATTACGTTGCCGTGTTTAAGCTTCGTAATGTAGATAAACACGAGAAATGTGGCAGGTCCCGTTGGGCTTAATAAATCGCTAAAACAGCTTCAAAATATTTGCTACAAAATAAAATTATATCTCACATTAACTCCGAAGTGCTTTTTAATGTGTTTGTTTGTTTAATTAAGCAATGGGACTAGATGTTTTTTTTTTATTGCAAAAATGAATAGTACTATAAATGTGAGTAAGTTCTCAGAACAAACAGTATTAAAAAAAACTTGAGAGGTGTCAAGACACCCGGATGGAATGAAGTTATAATATATATATTATAATATAAATATATAGTTGACAATGAAGAATTGAAGCCTGTTTGGAAGATATATATATATATATATATATATTTGAGGTTTTCTACTAATATTATAGCAAACAGTATTGAAACTTTTTTATAATTGTTTACATGTTTCTGTAAATCTCATTACAAAAATATATATGTTTTCACATATTTTATCAAGTAGTAATATCTCAATATTGCTGAATATATAGAAGAAACTCATAATTTTTTTTTTAACATGTAGCTATCAAACCTACACATCATATTATAATAAATAACAATATAATAAAACTGGCAGACAACGATGTCACGTAGAATAGATATAAATTGTTTTAAGGCAAAATTTTCCATGATCGAATTAAGTAATGGAGGAACTTGGCTAATACAGGCAATAAATCTTGTCAATGCACTCCCGGTGTCGAATTTAATCGCCTTTCTAGGCTTTGTCGGCCCCAGAGGGTAATGAACGGGTCATTAAACCCTACTTAGGCCCTAAACATAATAAACACGTCTGTAAATATGTATACCTACTATACTACGAACATACTTTCACTCTTCACATTCCGGGATGCTCGGGGGAATGTTGTAGAAGCGTAAGTGATAGTTAAATGAATAAAAGGATCCCTGGGGACCCAGTCGCGTGCTCGATAAGCGGGGGGTTAAGTGTCAACCTTCAAATATGGCGGAACAATCTCCTCGTAATTAAATGAACCGTTTAAATATGTGGATAACCTATATCGAGGATTAATTAATATAATATGCTTTCGTTTATTATATGTTCTGTGACACCTTCGAATTTCCAATTAACGTTAGGCCGTGTCCACACATGGGCTGGCAATGCATGGCCACACATGACTCTTAATATTGATAAAACGAAATATATTACCTTTTCGCTCAGTACTAAAACCCTGCCACCCTCGGAGTACAAGATACAAGCTCATACGTGTGTTCAGTCTCCTAATAATTGTGATTGCCCCACTCTCGCTAGAGCTAACACAGTTAAATATCTTGGTCTTCATATAGATATGTTTCTTAGTACTTAGCGAACCTGATCGCCGACAAGAGGCGCCTGCGACGACGATGGCAGCTCACCCGATGCCCAGCGTTGAAGACGCAACTCAACCGCCTCACCGCGGAGGTAAGATCTAAGTTAGAGCTCCTCAGTGCGGAAAACTGGACCCGACGCATCCAGGAGGCGGGAGAGGACTGGCCCTCCCTACACCGTTTTTGCCGCAGTCTTACCAGAGCCACTGCCCCTGTTTACCCCCTGCTCCACCCGGATGGTAATTTAAGGTACCGTGCAGAGGATAGAGCAGAGATTCATGCTGAACACCTCGAGCGCCAATTTTCACCACTGCCAACGACCGCAACGGACCACGCCCGAACGGTCTCCGAGGAGGTAAAGGTATTCCTACTCTCTCCCTCCTCCCCCCCCTCCTTCTCCTTCTCTCCGAGGGAAGTGCAGAAGGTGATCGCACGCCTCAAACCTAAGAAGGCCCCCGGAGCAGATGGTATTCCCAACTCTGCCCTTCGTCATCTCCCCTTCAGGACGGTGGCCGCCCTGACCCGTCTGTTCAACGGAATCGTCAGGACCGGACACTTTCCCACCACCTGGAAATTGGGGATAATTACCACCATCCCCAAACCCCATAAGAACCTGAGAAGGGCAGAGGGCTACCGCCCCATTACCCTCCTCTCAACCATTTCAAAAACCTTTGAAGTCCTTCTCCTCAAGCACCTTGCTCCTCACCTCCCTCCTCGCAAGGACCAATTCGGCTTCCGGTCGGAGCTGAGCACCACTCTCCAGCTGGTAAGGGTCATCCACCACCTGTCCGTTGCGGCCAACAAGAAAGAATCCTCGGTCGCAGTCTTCCTCGACATGGAAAAGGCGTTCGACTGTGTTTGGCATGAAGGTCTGCTCTTCAAGCTCATCCGAGCCAACGTCCCACCCCCTCTGGTAAGACTCATGGCATCTTTCCTTTCCGACCGCACCTTCAGGGTGCGTATCGACGGCGTTCTTTCCAGCGAGCGTCCCATCACCGCCGGCGTACCTCAAGGCAGCGTGCTCTCGCCAAGCCTATATAATTTTTACGCCAGCGACGTGCCAAAGGACCCGGGTACCACCGCAGCGCTATACGCCGATGACACGGCGTTCATCACCAGCTCGCTAACACCCGATCATGCCGCCCTGAAACTTCAGAGGACGCTGGACCTTCTCCCTGACTGGCTGAGCAACTGGCGACTGTCTGTGAACGCAGGTAAGTCCCAGGCGCTCGCCGTCACCACGAGAACGGGATTCCCAGGTCCTCTGAAGATCGGAGACGCCGAGATACCATGGGGAAGAACGGCGAAATATCTAGGTGTCATCATAGATCGCCGTCTCTCCATGGTCGCCCAACGCCAGCACGCAGTGGCGAAGGCCAAATCGGCCACCGCGCAACTGCACTCCGCCTTCTCTTCTCCTCAGATCCCCCTCAACATGCGGACGGCCTTGTATAATACTTACATTAGGTCCCGCCTCACCTACGCAGCACCTGCGTGGCATCATCTGCTCTCTGCACCCCAGAAGAGGACGCTGCAGAGAGCCCAGAACCGGGTGCTGCGCTACATTGCGGGCGCCCCCTGGTACGTCCGCAACTCCACCATCGAGAGGGATCTTAGGATGGAGAGCGTGGAGGCCTTCGTGGCCCGACTCGCCAGCAACATGTTCGCGCGAGCGGATGCCTCGCGTCTTGTCGAGCTGACCGACTTGGCGCCGTGGCACGCCCGCCCGCCCGACCGCCACATCCTGCCGAGGGACGCTGTCCCGCCGGCAGCCCCATCGGACCCCCGCCACCCCCGAAGAGGAGGAGCCCGGGCGCAATGATGTGCCCCCCCCACCCCAGAAGAGGAGGAGTCCAGGCGCAATGGCGCGCCCGAACACCGCCCTCGAAGAGGAGGAGTCCCGGCGCAATGACATGCGCCACACCGAGGCGCCTGTACAGGCGCTCCACCTTTGCGGGATCACAATCCCCCCCCCCGCTCCTTTCCCTACACCGGTAGAAACCTAAACCTGCCGGTGTAAACTTCAACAAATCGTCTGGGGCCTGTCGGAGTGGCAGCCCTCTTGCCACCCCGTCGCCTCCTTGACGCACCTTCCCCCTGACAAATAAAGTCGGGGCCCGGAAGTCTTTCCCCTTCGACTTCCCCCCTTTCCCCAGGTCGTTCGCGTCCGCGGTCCGGTAAACGCGGCGCGTGAGGGAGTGGAACCACACACGTTTCCCGGGTCGGGACCCCCACGCGCCGCTTGGAGCCGACCGCCGGTTTCGGTTGGGCCTGGATTGGCATGACGACACTCCCTTGTTTTGTTGGCTGCCCCCCCACGGGTTTCCCCCGCGTTCTGCCGCGGGGGGTCTTCCCAAAAAACTTGACTCTTTGCGCCCAGTACTCGTACTGGGCGCGTCATCCCAATTAGAGGGGCTATGCCCCTGACGTTGGTAATCCGCCAAGGCCCTTTTCATGTTTCTTAGTTGGAAATATCATATTAACACATTAACAAACAGAGTAAGGAAGTTAATTCCTATCTTTAAAAGTCTGAGATCTGTATCAGATCGACAAACAATGTTGTGTGTATACTTTGCCCTCGTGCAAAGTATATTACAATACTACATTGTGACTTGGGGTGGAATTGGCACTACTTATATGCTGCCGCTTGAACGTGCTCAGAGGGCTATTCTTAAAGTCATACTAGGGAAACCTCGAAGGTAAATTAGTGAAACATTATGTAAAGAGGCCTCCGTTCTAACAGTTAGACAACTTTTCATATTTTACACAATTTTGCGTAAGACCCAGAATTAAAAAATTATATGCTCCATAAAAGGAGAAAAGCTAGAAATGTTTATCCCAGTGTCCAGCATAACACTGCCGTCGCCAAGCGCCATTATTATGTATGTAGCTCTCATATATACATACAGCTAATCGCGTGATAAATAATATAATTTCCCTGAGTTCATACAAACGTAAACAAGAATTACAGAAATGTGAGAAAACTCTCGTACACATTGTAACACTCTAGCAGACGCGGCCTCACAGGCGCACCCCCCCCCCCCCCCCCACACGTACGCACAAACTCACGCACGCACGCACACACACACACACACACACACACACACACACACACACACACACACACACACACAGGCAAACACCTGATGGCTGATAATATTATATGCATAGCTGCCTCCTTAGTAGTAATATTTGAAACTGATCCCAAGACACTATGTCGTAGGGCTAGGGAGTACCAGCAAATTATGCCTGCTTTTTGTCATACAAAGGTTATTATAAATTTTATGTGTCGTGGTAATATACGTTACCAAGTATTATAGTGTTAATTAACTGTTTAAAATTATTCAGTTAAACAAACTACGTAGTACTAAATGGAGTGTTTTTGTCTACCTTCTGATTTTCTGTTTTGAGTAGATATATTATATGTAACAGAGTGGAGGACGCCGGGAGCTGTGTCACAGTATATAATAGTACAGCTCCCAACGCTAACTACTGAATGATTACATAAACTTTACTATTACGTTCTTCTAATCTGTAAACATGTATATGTGTGTGATTGAAAATAAATAAATTATAATTATATAATACCTGAGTATAATATAATCCTTATCCTTACTAATGTTATAAGCGCAGAAGATACATCCATATAAACTTTCGCGTTTATAGATGTACCAGTTATTTTAAACCAGAGCTTAAACCACTACCATACCAAATTTCGCGTTTTTGCGTGAAAAAGTAACATCTATCCATCCGAATTCCATCCTCACAAGCTTTCGTATTCATAATAGTAGTAGGATGGAGGTTTGTTACTCTTTCGCACAATAACTCCTTAGCGGATCTTGATGATATTTGGTACGATAGTAATTTAGACTAAGAATTAATACATAGGCTACTTTTTAGCGCTGAAAAATGTACGGTTCCCGCGAGATTTCATTTCGCGCGTACGAAGTCGCGGGCAACATCTAGTATTTAAGTAATTTTAGGCACTTTGCGAAGACATTAGCAATTAAAGAGCTCACTATACACTAGTTTGGATCCCACCTCAAAGATCTATCATAATAATTATTGTAAAAAGCTTTGGTTTGAGAAAGGTGCATATACAGTACCATCTTTCTTAAAACCTAAGCTTTTATTTATCAAAGTCAAAGTCAAATTCTATTTTTTTATTCGAAATAGGTATTTTTATACACTTTCTGAACGTCCGTCTACATGATACCTACCACCGGTCTATACACAGATAATATACACATAAATATTATGTGCAGAGATTAAAGCACTATACTTGTTAAGGACAGCGGTCTCGTAACGAAAAACATGAGTGAATTTTAATGTGAACAATAAACGTGTAATTAAAACGGTACGTAAAACTAAAATAGTGAACACTCAATGACTATATGTATAGATTTATATGGCATCAGTGTGGAAAAATAGTGTTAAAATGGTGTTTTATCAAGTGCGGGTTATTTTGATTATATATTTTTTACTAAAGCTAATTTTAACGTAGCTTCTTTTGATTTATATAAATAAACGTAGTACATAACGTGTAGTATAGCGCTTAAGGTTATATAATAAATGGTTAAGAAATTATTACGAAAACAGTGGTAAAAATGTACAACATTTCATATAAGTTGAACCTTAAAATGTAAATAACTTTTCTATAGAATAAGATGTTTAGTATATAAGGGTTTATATGTCTGGTTATGATAATAAAGTATTTCACACAACGCGTTTTGCTTCACCTGGCTCATGGAAAATGGGGAAAATTATGGAAAATAGCCGTATAGAGAGGTAAAAATGAAATGGAAGATCGGCCCGAAAGAGGCGTACGGGCGGGGCTCTCTATACGGCATTGCCATGAGCCAGGTAAGCAAATCAAAAAAGTGAAAAAACGTTCTCCTCAAATAAGTGTTTTATTATCGCCCCGGCTCTGCCCAAATCGGTGTAACCTTGCTATCTTCGAGTCTAATCTGAGCCGGCGGTTGAACCCCTGTGAATTTATACAGTCCTGTACAGTAGTGCGCGGTCCTTTGGCGAGCCGAATTTCAAGATCGAAGAAAAATTCGAAGTCCATATCAAGTTGAAAATAATGAAGACTGGACTTAGAAAATTTTCGTCAGCTGTTCTGAACAGAAAAATTTCCGAAGAATCAAGATAGAAATTTTTACTGAAGACTGGACTTAGAAAATTTTCGTCAGCTGTTCTGAACATAGAAAAATTTCCGAAGAATCAAGATAGAAATTTTTACTGAAGACTGGACTAGAAAATTTTCGTCAGCTGTTCTGAACATAGAAATTTTTTGAAGATTCAAGTCAGAACATTGGAAACTTTATGAAGATTTATCAACGGGAATCAACGCCAGGGATTAGATTGGACTCTGAAGATCGGACTCGAGGATACAAGGATACACCGCTGCGAACGGAAGCAAGGATTCGCAGATTTTTCATCGGAAAAACCTCCCGAAGATTCTTGAAAAGGAAGATTAATATGGAAGATTAACATTGAAGATTAACATTGAAGATTAACATTTGAAGATTAACACTGAAGATTAACATTTGAGATTAACATTTGAAGATTAACATTTGAAGATGGTTATAACGAGAAGTCAGAGTGGGGCCGAGGAGAACCAGCAGCAACCACATCGATTTCCGGATCCGCCACGATCGCCGTCCGCTGCCGCTACGAGCCAGCCGCCGCCGACCGAGGGAAGAGCGGATCTGCTTCAAACTATTTTGAAACCGAGACCAGGTACCAGCAAGGCGCCTGCATCCTCGGAAGTACAAACCCTAGCCAGAAAGAAGGCTATTTCAATTAGATCGCGTCGATCGACAGCAAGTGTCGTCGCGCGTATGCATTACGAGGCGGAGGAGAAACTCGCCGCTCTTCGTAAGAAGGAACTGCAGATCGAAGCAGAACTTATAAAGAAGAAGCTCGCCGCTGACGTCGCCGCTGCAGAAGATGGTAGCAGCCCCGACGACGACGAGCCATCAGAACAGGTGGAGCAACGTGTCCGAGCCTGGCTAAGCGAACAGGGTCCCGAACCCGAAGAGGCTAGACAAGAGCCGACATCAATGGAAGAAAGAGAGACGCCGAAGCCAGAAGACATGCCACCGAAGGGAGCCCCGAAGACGAGGTTCGAGTGGCCGCAGCAACGCCGCCCACGCTCACCCACACCGCCCACGTCTAGGGCTAATGGAGTGGAACAACTTGCCGAAACATTGGATAAACTGCTGAACCAACGCCAGCCGCGCCACACTACGGAGTTGCCCATATTCTCGGGCGCTCCCACTGAATGGTTGCCATTCAAAGCAGCCATGGAAGACACCACTGCGTTCTACAAGCTCAAGCCGATCGAGAACTTAGCTCGTCTGAGAAGCTGCCTACGGGGAGAAGCGAGAGAAGCCGTGGCACCACTGCTGAGCGTCGCGACGCCGCCTGAACAAATTATGAAGACCTTGGAACAATGCTTCGGTCGACCCGAGGTTATGGTCGATCGCATGATGGAAGATCTGAAGAGGATACCGAGGCTCGGAGGTTCGGCGGCAGAACTCAACCGATTTGCAGTGAAGATTCAGAACATGGTAACCATCCTGAGGAAGCTGAGGCACGGGTATCTCTTTAACCCATTGCTCACGAGAGACATCCTCGAGAAGCTCAGCCCATACGAGAAGAGCAAGTGGTACGACTACGCAGAAGAGACGTCGCGCTTCAGGAACGAGCCCGATGTCGTCCTTCTCTCTGAATTCTTAATGAGAGAAGCGGACAGGGCGCTGCGCTACGGGTTCAGCACGGCACCGAAGAAGGAAACACCACGTCCACCTCCTAACAAGAACGAAGCCCGAACGAGAAGGCCAGTCTTCGCGATAGCAGACGAGGGCAGGGATTCGCCGAGTCGCAGCCAGCCAAAGAGAATACGCGAGGAGTCAACGAAGTGCCCGATATGTGCCGAAGATCACGCTATATTTCGCTGCGCTGCTTTCAAGAAACTGAGCATGCAAAAGAGATGGGACACGGTCAAAAAGGAAGGGCTGTGTTTCCGGTGCATACGAAGCAGGCACAGAAGATACAACTGCAGGGCGAAGCCGTGCGGCGTGAAGGGCTGCAACTTGCCTCATCATGCGCTGCTGCATGAAGACAGGTCCGGCGGCGCCCCACAGACAGAGGACGCCGTGATTACCGCATCGGTCACCTCCGACCGTGCGGTGAAACTTAAGATGAGAAGAATTCAAGTTGTCGGTCCACGGGGCGAAGCGGATATCTTCGCGCTGTTCGACGAGGGCTCGACAGTGACACTACTGGATGAAGACGTCGCGAAGGCTATCGGCGCAGACGGCCCACCGAAGGTGCTGAGAATGCATGGGATCAATGCCGAGAGAAGGGAAGAAAAAAGCCGACTCGTACAACTTGGCGTACGAGGTCACGACGGTACCAGATATGACGTCACTGCGAGAACCGTGGCCGGATTGAACCTACTTACTCAGTCCGTCCCGGAATCGCTGTTTCGACTTGCTCACCTGCACGATCTCAAGAACGAAGAGATATGCTATGAAGACAAGAAACCCCAACTTCTCATCGGCACGGACAACTGGCAGCTCATTGTATCCAGGGAGCTGAGGATCGGCAAGAGAAACCAGCCTGTAGCCTCGAAGACGAAGCTTGGCTGGGTAATCCATGGAAGCATCCCCAGACGCCTCATAAAGCAGGAAGAACACGAGAACATCCTGCACGTGTCTACGATCGAGACCCGAGGCGAACGACTGGAGGAAATGGTGAAGAAACACTTCGAAATAGACGCACTGGGAATAGCGTCCAAGGCTAAGCTGAGCGACGAGGAGCAGCGAGCCATCGACCTCTTTGGCAGAACGGCCAAACGAACGGAAGACGGTCGATTCGAAGTGGGACTTCTGTGGCGCACGAACGGCGTCAAGCTACCTCTTAGCTACAATACTGCGCTAAAGAGGCTCAAGAACTTGGAACACAAGCTCAAGAAGAACCCCATGGACGAGGCGCAGTATCATGGACAGATGAAGAATCTCATAAGCAAGGGATATGCGGAAAAATGCGACGGGACAGAGGCCGGAAGTGACATCACATGGTACCTGCCGCACTTCCCGGTTAAAAACCCAAACAAGCCGGGCAAGTTGCGACTGGTTTTCGACGCAGCAGCGAGAACAAACGGCGTGAGCCTCAACGATCACTTGTTAGAGGGGCCTGACCTTTTGACCTCACTGCCGAAGATATTGTTCCTGTTCAGAGAGGAAGCCGTCGCTGTGAAGGCCGATATAGAGGAGATGTTTCTTCGTGTCAAGGTCAGAAAAGAAGACCAACCGGCCCAGCTGTTCCTGTGGAGAGAAGACGAAGGCGAACCGCCGTCCACATACAAGATGGTGGTAATGATCTTCGGAGCATCGTGTTCACCGTTCCTGGCACACTCAGCCCGGAATCGGAACGCGGAAGAGTTTGCCGAATCGCATCCCGAAGCTCATCGCGCTATCACCGAAGCCCACTACATGGATGACTACGTAGACAGCTATCCAGACCACCAGAAGGCCATGCAGACCGTGGAACAAGTGGACCAAATACATAGGAAAGGTGGCTTCCACTTACGAGGCTGGACGAGCAACGACCGGAGGGTGCTAGAGGGACTGCCTGAAGACCGCCTGGCCGAGGACACTACACAGCGTGTCACCAAAGACGAGCAGAAGACCTTGGGCATGCTATGGGACTCCCGAGGCGACAAACTAAGATTCAACACGTCGCTCTCCAGAGTCCATAAGGAGGTTCGCGAGCTACAGCGCGCACCGACAAAGAGAGAGGCCCTCAGCACGGTGATGAGCATCTACGACCCGCTGGGACTGCTGAGCTGCTACACGATCACCGCCAAAGTCATCCTACAAGGCTTGTGGCGTCAGAAGCTGGATTGGGACGAGTCGCTACCCGCTGAGTCAGCCCAAGATTTCGCCCGTTGGCTGACCGACATGGAGTACATCAGTCAGCTCGAGCTACCCCGGAGTTACAACGGGGGGAGTCCGACGAGAGGCCGACAGCTGCACGTGTTCTGCGACGCGAGTAAGGACGCATACGCCGCAGCCGTCTATTGGAGATTGGAACAAGAAAATGGGGAAGTACGAGTCGTGTTAGCCGCCGCCAAGGCCAAGGTGGCGCCGCTGAAGGCACAGACAATACCAAGGATGGAGCTACAGGCTGCCCTGGTCGGAGCGAGGCTGGGAAACGCAGTCGCAGCAGAACACAGATGGAAAACGGACACGGTTTTCTACTGGATCGACGCACAAGTGGTTCTGTGTTGGATACAGAACGGCAGCCGCAAATACACACCGTACGTCGCGCATCGGCTAGGGGAGATTGCCGAGCTGACGTCCGTTCACCAGTGGAGATGGCTGAGCACGAAGAGCAACGTCGCCGACTTAGCCACCAGAACGGGCTACGTTCCGAAGAGCGACGAGGACCCTTGGTTCCGGGGGCCGGACTTCTTGCGCAGGCCGATGAACGAGTGGCCCGCGGAGAGTCCCGCTAGAATCGAAAATCAAGAAGAATACGTCGCCTTCCACACCACGGAGGCGAGCGAGCTGAGCTGTCTACCAGATGTGACGCGCTTTTCAAACTACGAGCGCCTCGTAAGATGTACGGCGATGGTCTTGCTGTTCGTCGAGAAGTGCCGAGATCGTCAGGCCCACCTCGACGTACGACACCTGGAGAGGGCCGAGAGGTTGTGGTATCAAAAATCACAACGAGACAGCTTCGCACAAGAAATCGAGAAGATGGCAAGTGGCAAGACGGTGCCTAGATGGAGCTCCTTGTACCGGCTCAACCCGGTGTACAAGGACGGGCTGCTCGTACTGGACGGAAGGATCAAAGCAGCGCAGGTGCCGGCCGAAATGAAAAACCCTATCATCCTGGATGGAAGACATCGCTTCACAAGGTTACTGGTGGCAAGGGAGCACGCCAGAGCGGGACACGGGAGCCGCGAGAGAGTCGTGAACGACCTCAGGCAGAAATTCTGGATATTGAAGCTGCGGCCGACGGTGCGTACTATCATGAGCAGATGTGCGTTCTGTCGGCTACGACGGGCACACCCGAGGACCCCGCCAACTGGAGACCTGCCAGCCGAGCGCCTGGGGGCGTTCCAGAGACCATTTTCGTACTGTGGTCTCGACTGTTTCGGCCCAATGACGGTCACCATCGGCCGACGTCACGAGAAGAGGTGGGGAGCTCTCTTCACATGTCTGACGACGCGGGCAGTCCACCTGGAGCTGGTGGCTTCGCTGTCGACGGACTCTGCACTGATGGCAATGAGAAGAATGGCTGCGCGGCGAGGATGGCCGGCAGTCATGTACAGCGACAATGGGACGAATTTTAGAGGCGCGGACGTCGAGCTGCGGCAGGCGTACGCCGAGTGGGCGCCGGCTATGGCTCAGCTGGGCCTCACTCATCGGATGCAGTGGAAGTTTACACCGCCCGGGGCGCCGAGTCAAGGAGGTGCCTGGGAAAGAATGGTGAGGTCGGTGAAAACCGCCCTGCTAGCCACGCTGAACGAGAAGTCGCCCAGGGAAGAGGTACTCCAGACACTGATGGCCGAGGCGGAGTACTCAGTGAACGCTCGACCGCTTGTGCACGTATCGGTGGACCCCAACGACCCGGAGGCGATTACACCGAATCATTTCCTCCTCGGGTCGTCCACCGGACTGCCGTACGTCGGACCGTGTGTGCCGGCGGACAAAAAAACATGGAGGGTCGCGCAAGCCCTTGCCGACGAGTTCTGGAGGCGCTGGGTGAAGGAATACCTTCCCACGCTCACACCACGCTACGGGGCCCCGCTGAGCAACCGAGTCCTTGTACCAGGGGACCTGGTTGTCGTGGTCGACCCGACGCTGCCGCGTAATACGTGGCCACGGGGGGTCGTGCACCGAGTCTACCCCGGCCAGGACGGACAAGTGCGCTGTGCGGACGTTCGCACGCGCAGTGGCGTGTTCCGGAGGCCGACGTCGAAGCTGGCGGTGCTGGAGGAGGCGCCGCAGTCGCAGTCGCGACCGCTGGCGGAGCAGACGGAGCCGGGAGCGGAGCGGACGACGCCGGGAACGGCGCCGGGCGCGGAACGAGCGTCGGAGCAGCCTACAGCGAGCACGGACAGCTCGCAGTCGCCGGAGCGGCCCGCAGCGAGTTCACACAGCTCGCATTCGCCGGAGCAGTCTGCGGCGGGCGCAGACGGCCCGCAGTCGCCGCCGGAGCAGCCTATAGCGAGCTCGAGCAGCTCGCAGTCACCGGAGCAGTCCACGGCGGGATCGGCGAGCCCGCAGTCACCTGAGGAGGCTGCGTAGACCCTGGCTACTGCGCCGGGGGGAGGATGTTAAGGACAGCGGTCTCGTAACGAAAAACATGAGTGAATTTTAATGTGAACAATAAACGTGTAATTAAAACGGTACGTAAAACTAAAATAGTGAACACTCAGTGACTATATGTATAGATTTATATGGCATCAGTGTGGAAAAATAGTGTTAAAATGGTGTTTTATCAAGTGCGGGTTATTTTGATTATATATTTTTAACTAAAGCTAATTTTAACGTAGCTTCTTTTGATTTATATAAATAAACGTAGTACATAACGTGTAGTATAGCGCTTAAGGTTATATAATAAATGGTTAAGAAATTATTACGAAAACAGTGGTAAAAATGTACAACATTTCATATAAGTTGAACCTTAAAATGTAAATAACTTTTCTATAGAATAAGATGTTTAGTATATAAGGGTTTATATGTCTGGTTATGATAATAAAGTATTTCACACAACGCGTTTTGCTTCACCTGGCTCATGGAAAATGGGGAAAATTATGGAAAATAGCCGTATAGAGAGGTAAAAATGAAATGGAAGATCGGCCCGAAAGAGGCGTACGGGCGGGGCTCTCTATACGGCATTGCCATGAGCCAGGTAAGCAAATCAAAACAGTGAAAAAACGTTCTCCTCAAATAAGTGTTTTATTATCGCCCCGGCTCTGCCCAAATCGGTGTAACCTTGCTATCTTCGAGTCTAATGTGAGCCGGCGGTTGAACCCCTGTGAATTTATACAGTCCTGTACAATACTGTCTCCCTATTTGTTAATATCAATTTCTCGTCTTAATAAAATTGCACTGTACACTAAAATACCCAGTTCCTAATAAATAAAAACTTTATATGATACATAAACATTAGCGCACTTCACATGTAAAGTTCGGACCGCGGGAAAGAGCATGCGCGGTTCCAACCTTCGTTCCGAAACGAAGATGTAGATGGGCAGGGCTGACAGTCTGAGCTGGCATAGTTTTATACGCGCTGATGCGCGTAAACGCAAAATTAAACTTGTCGGCTTTGAGCATCGTCTTACTATTGAAAGCAAAACTTTTGAAATTTATAACGTTGCCAGTCCAAACTTGCAGTCTAAGGCCTTGAAATCACTTTTACACGCACAGTTTGGAACGTTCACCTAATCGTCTGAAGTCCAAAGCGTGAGCGGTATGGAACGCAGTCTCAGATGCGCTATTGATGAAATTTCTGAGGAAGCAATATAGCAATTGAAGTTACAAGTACACATTGCGAAGTATTACAAGTAGAAGCTACGACCGCGACAGTTATAAATGTGAACGGGGGCTTACTAACCTCTAATGGAGAATATCTGTACAGTGTACACATATGATATTGAACCACGTACGTATTCAAATAGAAGATCGATTGGGGATTTCAATTCGGGGGAAAATCAAGCTAATCGTACTAATTCCACTGATGTTCGGTACGGAGAACGTGTAATTGACCAATGAATTTACACGCTTTGAAAAGTGGAAATAGTTTTTGATTACAAAAATAACTGACATGTAAAATGTGATTACTAAACAAAAACTAAACAGGAGACTTGCAGACTTTAACGTATTGTTTATAATATTAAAAACCAGCATGTATATATATATACAATAAACACCAGGTACACACTTTTGTAAAATAGTCTACTGGCCACTCTTTTGCCCGCGGCTCCGCCCACGGTGAACACAGAATCCCACGAGAACACTGTACTTTTTCGGGATAAAAAGTAACGTTTGTGTATTAACACAAAGGTTACTAAAGGGTAAAGGTACACAGCTTATACTACTACTATACCAAATTTCATCAAAACCCTTTCAGTAGTATATATATATATATATATATATATATATATATATATATATATTATTCACATTCATATATATATATATATATTATTCACATTCACATTCGTATTCATATCGAGCAAAAAACAGCGAAAAGAGATACACAATTTGTGAAAATTTCAACCGTCTGGATATCTCTCTTCAGGAGAACTGACAGAAGAACTGGTGGACGAAGGAATAATATTATATATTTGCTGCTCCCCGCAATATGTAGTGTATTTTTACTTTAAGTACTATGTAGGTATGATCCGGTGCAGTGTCATATATTATTTTATCATTGTATTATCTTATTATACAATATTTTTAGCCCCCGACGCAAAGAGGGTTGTTATAAAGTTTTACGTGCCTGTCTGTCTGTCTATGTGTGTGTGTCTGTCTATACGTGACATCGTAGCTCCCAAAAGGATAAACTGATTTTGATCTACTTTTTTTTTGGGAGCGTGGCGTGTACGTTTGTAAGCAGCCGTGGTCGAGAATGTTCCAAGCTGTAACTCATCATCATCAGCTCGCTTACTGCTTGAAAGTCTCGGGGGTTAGGTTAGTTTTAGATTTGTTTATTGCAAATAAAATAATCTTATAATATAGTTTCAAATTATCTCTGAATTCGAAAATATTTTTTACGGATTTAATTGGAAATTGGACACCTTTACACATTTCGTGCAAAAATATTCCATCAGAACAATATGGTCCCCGTAGATGTAACGTTTGGATTCGGCCTATATGATAATGCGAATCATTTGAAAACCAAATTTAATTCAAACCCATACCCGTATCTTTCCTTGGTTTTATTTTGTTGAATAAGTTGGAACGGCAATATCTACGATCAGAATTATTAAATATTTTGTGTTTGTGATCGGAATTATAACCGTCCAAAACACAAAAAATCGCATTTGTTGTATGGGACCTAAAATATTAGGTCTTTACCTATGAAATTGCCGTTTTGTATGAAAAAATTTAAACGAATTTTTTTCATGTATTTTTTATTTGTATTAATCGAAGTAATCACCCATGCAATCAATGCATCTTTGCCAACGCAGTGGCAGTTTATTGATGCCCTTCTTAAAGAAATCAGCTGGACGGGAAGCAACAAATTCTTCAAAGGCATTTTGTACTGCCTCTCGGGTATTGAATTTTTTTCCCGCCAAGAAGTTATTCAAATTCTGGAAAAAGTAAAAGGAGAGTAGGGCGGATGACGGAGAGCTCTTTTAACTTGGAGTACGTCTGCTGTGCAGTATGAGGTCGCGCGTTGTCGTGCAGGAGCAGCGGAGACGAGCGATTGACCAAAACTGGTTGGAGATGTGCCAGCTTCTCCATCATTGTGTTCAGTTCTTCACTTAACACATCTGTAGTAATGCTCACCCCATTTGGTAAGAAGCTGTGATGAATCACACCGGCGCTAGACCACCAAACAGTGACCATCACTTTTCTGGGGGTAACTTTTCGTTTAGGGCATTGTTTAGGTGCTACTTATAGTGTTCTCTATCGGGAGTTCCAAAAAAAACTATTTTATTTAAAAGATTTATTGAAGTTAAATTACAAACTATTTTACATTTAAACTTAACAAAAATGAATCAGATCTATGTTGAATCTAAACTCAAGAATTATAACTAAATTAAGACTACCGACTTTGACCGATGTAAGATCTGAAGTGTTCAAGTTAACTCCAAATTCACGGTCCCACGGAGTTGGGACCACCGCGATGATGCGGCGACAGCATTTCCAGCATATTATGACGATTTCTTTCGTAATTTATGAAGAAACTGCACGACATGTATTTTCTCTATAGTCCAAGAGGTGGCTTCAATTATTATATGTTATATGTTAATTATAGTCCAAGAGCATGTTCGACTGCGACTGGCCGATGATGATGATTCCCATATAATGGTATTCGGCAATTCGGTGCTAAGTCCATATTACATAGGGGGTACATATGTAACATGCTGAACCAGGGTTCAACCAACTTGCTGAGCGCTTGCGGTTATTAAACAGAATCCATTTTTCATCGCAGGTAACAATGCGGTTCAAAAATCCTTCATTTGTGTGTCTGTTGAGCAGTGCAAGGCACGTCTCGACGCGTACTTCGCGCTGGCGGTCATTGCGGTTCGTGGGGCACCCATTTGTCAAGCTGTTTTACCTTGCCAATTTGGCGCAAATGGACTAATATTGTTTTGACGCTAACGTCGAAAGCTGCTGTTAATTCAGCCGTGATTGTGTATCATCAGCTTCCACAATCGCCTTTAATTCGTCATTGTCGACCAAAGTCTTCGGACGACCGCGAGGTTCATTTTTCAGGTCGAAATTTCCAGAACGGAAGCGAGCAAACCAATAACAGGTGGTGCGTTGGTTTGTAGTGTTAGCTCCGTAAACGTCGTCGCTGTTGCGTGCCGCTTGTGCCGCGTTGCTGCCACGACGGTACTCATATTCCATAATTACTCGAATTTTTAACGTATCCATGATGACGAAAAAGATTGTAATGCGATGAAAATGTAACACTAATCAATAAACAAATTACTAATTTTGGAAAAAGAATTCCAAGTTTTTAAAATGAAATTAATTTGAAATTAGAATTCTTAGCAAAACAAAAATTATTTTGATTTGAAATGGCCAGTACTGCAGAACGGCAATTTCATAGGTAAAGACCTATTATTTATATTATTCTGTCTCTAGTATTTATTGTTATAGCGGCAACAGAAATACATCATCTGTAAAAATTTCCATTATGTCTCGATATCGCGGTTAAGCCTGGTGACAGACATACGGACGGTCAGACAGACAGACAGCTAAGTCTCGGTAATAGGGTCTGGTTTTTAACCTTTCGGTAAGGAACCCTAAAAAGTACGGAGCATATTTGATCTTGCATTTGTCTTGTGCTTTGCATTTCCCATGATCCTCTATTAACCCATAATCTTCTTAATTTTTTGTATGTTCAACGATTAGTGCGCCATCTGTGGACATATTTTCAAAACTATTCTTTTTTATTAAGGTATTATCGAACACGTTTCCGCTCGACCAGGTATAATATGAAAATCTCTAAACAGCACCGTTGGATTGTGCTCGCATACATACTCCGGTGTAAATAAGGACTTCAAGTCGTCGCGGTCACTTCCTTTGCATTTAAATATTTTGGGGCGCAATGCAAAGGAAAACGTTTAGAAACTGGTCGAGCAGGAGCTTTGTCGATAACCTTCAATCTTGGGTTGATGTAGAATTTATATAGCTACCTCAGCACGGGGCCTTATTCGTAATTAATTTCATTGCGTTCCGTCTATTGCGGTTGACAGCGGCTGATGTGGGTTAACTTTTAAACCGTTTGTCACTCCTTTGTCGAACGGGGCTTTGAGATCCTCTAATTAGACAGTGTTAACATCTGAAACACTTTTGATTGTAACTGACGTGGCATTCTTCGAAGTTCAAGGCTAACATCAGGCGTGTGGCTTAGATATAGTTTCAAATACTGGTATTGCAATTTCTACATAACCCCGGCGTCAATTGTACTACTAAAAACCACTGTAACAACAATATATAATTGCATTTGAGCATCGACATAACTCACGCGCGACAAAACTATCTCGCGCCTTCAAGAAGGTTTTATCGTCTAGGTTTTATAATAACTAGCTTTCATCGTGGTACGACGGTGGATAGTCGTGGGTAGACAACTACATTAAATATTTAGTTTCATATATATATTATAAACTTAGAAAGTATAATATTCTATGTGTTCTATAGTAATTAGATAAATCTAAAAAACAAAAAAGTTTCAAGATTTTTTGCTTTATTAGGAAAAACCCTACATAATTGGTTTACTTCACATCATAATATACAAAAACATTCACTATGGTAAGTATGAACTTAAACGCACAAATTTCGTAGATATTTACGGAAAATGTTCCTGCGGCCTTATATTTCATACACTTTTACCTGATCGTGACGTCACAGTCAGGTACGACTTTTGTATGGAGCGTTTTCACAAGTCTTTGTAAACAAATCGCTGTACCTTTGAAAATATCGATATTTATATACTGTTTCTTCTGAGAAGTGTTCTCTTCTGTAAGTTATCTATTCATTTATCCAATAAAAAAATCAGTCGTCCAGCCTATTATCTCGACTCTGGCGCATCTAGTACGTGTTTGCTTGATGAAGGCTGGTGCATACCTCCGTCTACTTACAATTCCCATGCATGTTATTTAAAAATTTATACTACTACTGTTCAACGTGTAGAAATCAATCTTATAAGTACTTCGAAATACTCTCAGCTTCAGTTCCACACTCGCGGTCCGGCCTGCAAGCTGCCACCGGTGTTAATGGCCGCCGTTACCGTCAAGAGTGTTAACCATTTATAATTTTTGCCCACAAGTCCGCTTCAAGGCCGCGGTAAGGAAATATGAAAACTGTGGTCAAAAAGCATAGACATGTGTATACATCTATGGTAGAAAGCTTCACGGAAGCAATACGGAATCACAACGGAACGCCCGACCGGCTCAATCAATACGTGGACGAAAGCAATGCGATTTATTTTTACATTACACTTGAAAGGCCATTGGAGAACTACTTGCTTCATTGAATGAAATGAATGAACGATCTTAGATTCTCAAACAAAAAATTGACGTAAATTGACGTGAAGTTCATCGTTAAAGTCTTGATATCAGATAGCTAAAATGAAATTAAGATTGATTATTAATATCGGGCGTAAATCTATCACTTATCAGCTTAGATAGGTATAGATAGCCAGTAGCTGTTCTACAACCATCCCGTTATTTAACATTCTAATATAACTTTAAACAACGCCCGAATTATAATGAAAACCCCAACACAAAAAACTGCAAACACTACTGAAACAACAAAAACTATAAAAAGTAAATAAATCAATTTCCATTTCAGCCTTTCAAATTTTTTACAGGATCTTCTTTTTAATACGAGTATGTGCGTCGTCGAGTCAGGGGACTGGGGCGCTGTGAAATTTTTTATTTAGCTACGTATAAGCTAATAGAGAATATGCAGTACCAGTTTTAATTATTTTATATGCATATATTATATATTTTATATTAAAAGAATTATCGCCATTATAAATATTTATTGCGAAATTTTTTATTCTGTATCGTTATAGCTAAGAGAAACATCTTCACACTGCGGTCCCCCAACTCGGCTATCAAAAAGCAAATATCGAAAAGCTAAAATATAAATTTATTTATTTACTTATTATATTTTTTTGTGTCGGTATAGTTTGTTACTTAAAAAAATTAATTTTGTTTTTATTTCATTATTTTTAAATTAATTTAATTACAACCTAATTCTAACTGGTCTCTGTCTGTTGTTGTCAAAAAGCCAGGACACGAAATATTGAACCGATCAGACTAGTGGAAGTTGCTTACAACCTTTCATGAACTAGATAAGACCCGCATTGTCAGACAGTGAGCGAGCTGATGGTGATGAATTATAGCTGAGAACACTCTCGATCACGTCAGCTTTCATACAAAAAAACCGCATCGAAATCGGACCTTTCGCTTAGGAGCTACGATGTCACGGACAGACAGACAGACACGTGAAACTTATAACACCCCTCGATACTTTTGCGTCGAGGGCTAAAAATTAAGAGCCCTCCTATTCCGCTGTCTCTGCTTGCCGGAATGACGAGGCCAGTGTGTGACTTGAGACTTGAGCGTCACATAATTCAAGTATCGTTCCAGTATTCTGCCCTTAGGCAGTGAATTCCAGAAGAATTCCTTTAGTAGCATTTAGTGCTAGTAGGTAGATCTAACTATATCCAACGTTTGTTTTTCTTTAGGGTTCCGTACCTCAAAAGGAAAAAACGGAATGACGGATAGACAACAAACTGATCATAATTTAAGGGATATTATGATCGGTTTGTTGTTTATCCGTGTCTGTCTATTTGTATGTATATTATGTGTGTGTGTTATATAAGAGTTCCTCGTATTACTACGAAACCCTAATAAAGTGATAGTTTTTGAAATAAAGTCAAAGTTATGTCTTCAAATATCTCGATAAAATAGAATCGCGGATCGAATAAATTTCAGTAATAGTTCCGAGATCGTCTCCGCTGCCTGATTTATGTCGTACTGGCAAACGGCAATAAAGACAAGATAATCGTTACCGGCGTCGAGAAATACAGCATTGGCTCTTGTACTACAAGGAGTGTGTAGCGAGATTGAAATGCTTGAGATAATACAGCATTGGCTCTCGCAATACAAGCTTGCACCGAGACGGAACTGTTTAAAAAATACAGCAATGGCTCTTGCACTACCGTCTACAACTAGATCGTTGAAGAAAATGTAGCATTGGAGTACTACAAGGAGTTCCGGAACGGTTTAACTAACCTAACCAAGAGCATTTGAGAGGTTTTCTTTAAATTACTTCTAAAGTTTTTGTACGATTTCACTCAAAAAGATTGACACCGCGGTTCAAATTCTCTCGGTTTGTCCGGAGACGCAATCAAAAACCTGTGTCCGACATTATCAGAAGCTTGGCTACCCTCAACGCAAACCGCTTAAAATTGATTTCATAGTCCGAAGATTGAAGGTGTATTGAAAATTAAAATCGAGAACTTCAGCAATACTCGAGAGTGTTTTCACACTTTTATTTTGTCGACAATAACTAGGGACAGGGCATGTCGAAACTAAAAAAGTCCTTACTTCGAGTGCTCCATTGGGGCGCTGGAGTTTTATATTTGACAATATAGAGGTCGGTGTAGCGCTGTAAATCGACCTCTATATTGTCAAATATGTGATCTGACTGAGGTGATTACGATAAACAGATAAAAAAGATGGACGAGATTTTATTGGTAGAACAATTAGTATTTTAAAATTAAGTTATGCTATGGAGACTAACGCGACCTACGATAAAACGCATGCGGCGTGTAGTTCGATTGTAGACATCGTAGTTCGATCGGCGTTTAACAGATGACAGCAGTTTTTTCTTGTATGAAGAAGTATCTGGGTAACTCATTTTTTTATTATTTTTTCATTAATAATTCTGATCAGTAAAAAAAAATATATCACCAAAATATGACCAAGATTCGGTCACCACATTCCGAATTTCCGAACAATGCAAAATCGCATCGGACCAAACTGCCAATCGGATGACATAATAGTGTCGAAATTATTGATATATCGTTGCACGACGAAAGAAAAAACATATTACATAGCTTAAAAAATCGCAGTTTCCGAGAGATAAGACCTAAGATCGATTTTTCTTCCCCAAAACTGCCTGCATACTTAATTTCATAGTTCCTAATTATATAAGTATACAAGTTGTCTCGTTTAAAGTATAAGATATTTAGACTAATGTTTGACATGCCATGTCCTTAGTCTTTAAATGCGTCTAGATCACAGCCACACATAATGTACGAGAGGAACATTATGTGTGGCTGTTTCTTAATTACCCACCCATGCCAAAATATAGTTTGGTATATAATCTATTTAATTTAATAAGACTGCAATACGAATAATATGACATTTCGCCTTTATAACATACAGGCGTAAATGTCCGCGGCCATTTTCCTAACAGCTTGTCACATGAAATAAGTTTCCTTTAGAAAACTTTATTTTCGCTTTTAAACTACACATAATAAGTTAATTTTCTTACATATAATAAGTTAATTTATACACGCTCCGTTGTAATTCAATTCCTACCTAACGTTCATTTCGTAAATTCACTTTTCTGGCGGCGTTAAATCTACAACCGACATGCCGGTGTACCGGGTGCGCCTTATTTCTACGGGAATAAGGCCCAAAAGCACCTTACACCTTGCCGGCAACCGTACAACCGACGTCAAAAGAAATTAGCGAACGCAATTTGCGAGTGAATAATTCCTTCATGCTAACTCCGTTAGCGGAGAGTGTGGCAATTATTTTTACTGCCATTTTGTACGGGAAAATTCATTGCAATGACAAACGCTTGATATTTGCACATTAAAATTCACAACTTTAATGTTTCTTAATCACAATTGAACACAATAATCAAAAGTTAAAAACTATAACCCGACTGCGCAGAATAGCCTATGTCACCCTGGCTATCATCACGAACCTAGTGACACCTCATTCGTGAATCACAGTTCACCAGACAGATAGACAGACGGACGGATAGAGCGAAACTGTAAGGGTTCCTTGTAGGGCTCCAGTACTAAGGGAATCACAAAAAGAAATTTGACAAAATCAATGTGTCATTGTATGTTTTCTTTTTGTTTACGCTTAATTAAATTGGACCTAAACGGACATACAGATGCTCACGGCTATCCTAAGCTACTATATGCTACTATTATAAATGTGAAAGTTTGTGAGTATGGACATATAGATGGATAAACGTTTGTTAGTCTTTCACGCAAAACCTATAAATCGGCATTTGATTAAATTTGGTATGGTAGTAGTTTGAGCTCTGGATTAGCACATAGGCTACTTTTTATATTTATTTGACATAAATCATCGTTATGTGACATAGTTGTCGCAAGCCCTTATGTCAAATTCCATACATTTTTGATTTCGAACTTAGCCGTCGAAATTATCGAATGCATCTTGACTAAAGGCTAAGCAAGCGTAACATTTTGTCTACATAAGAATAGTTAATAGAATCAGGCGTTAATTTGAAGAAATCCATAGCATACAATTTAACTAATATTCTATCCAGCGATATCCCGCGAAAAAATACCCACAACCTGCAAGCAAATGTGAGTGCATGAGCAGCACATGTAAGCAATATTGTTGTATATTTTGTATGTTTTGTTTGTTTTTTTCTGTGCTAAGTGTTAATGTATTGTATGTAAGCAGTGTGGGACGAAGGAGGTGCTTTACGCATGCGTGCACTAATGCACTTACACATTTGATTGCAGGTTGCGGATATTTTTTCGTGGGATATTGCTGGATATAATATTAATTAAATTGAATCCACAAGAATATACATACTGACAGATTTTATAGACAACATTTCCTTTATCATTTTGTCTATTTGACAAGATTTCCTTTATCATTTTGTATATTCTTCCGTAGAAAGAAACCATTACATACCAATAAGGTAAGTTTAGTATGGTTATGCACGCATTACAATAGGCAAATTTAGGCAAAAGAAATGTGGAAAGGCAATGAAAAGATGGGCAGACGATAATAAAAAAAGGAGGAAAAAGTTGTATGCAAACAGCGAAAGATAAAATGGAAAAGAATGGAGGAGACTTTTACCCATTAAGAGGCCACATAGCAAATAAACCTATTATTAAATAAACATAAATTGGTTGATTGTATATAACTGCTAAGTGGAAATGAAGCTATAATAATAATAGTGTACATTACACCTAGCAGTGATTTGCGACGCAATGTGTAGATACTTTTATTTACGAAATTAGTAGTAAAGAGTGTACCGAGAGTACCGTAAATACTTAACGAGCATTCCTTCCTCATAAGTTCTAGGCTGGGACTATGATCCGGAAGCCGGAAGGCCGGACATAATTCAGAGCGTTGAAAATCGAACACACGAGTGTCAAGTTAAATTTCAATGTCAAATCTGACAACTCGACACTCATGTGTTTGATTTTCAGCTCTATTGTATTGGCGCAGAGTTCTGTTTCCGGTGCTCTATTTTTTCCCTGGTCTTACGGATTCCGGACAATATATTCCCAAGTCTTACCTGACTAATCAGGCACTAGTCAGGCACCTAATATTAGACTTAGGCATCTATTCAATATTAGATAATATTATAGTTTCATCGGATTGAATTCCAGTGCCCCGCTATAACTTCTGAAGTGGCGACGTTTCTAGAATTTGCATCTATTTGCATCAGCCTTAGCCACTATCTGCCTTGGCAGTATAAATTTGAATGTATCCCTTTGTTGAAGAAACATGGTTTTATTGGAAGAGATGGTTGATTAAACAATATAACCCTGTATTCAAGCTACATGGAAATTAAGTTAAATTGATTTTTAAAATCTGAAAAGAGTAATTTCAAGCTCCTCATTTGTTATTATGGGGCCAAAATAATGGAAGGCGTCATCTCAGACCAAATAAAAAGAGAAGATAGAGCTTTGTCAAGCAAAAACTGTTTTGTATGTATGTAGTGCGCGTGAAGCTACGCACCACCACATCCATGAAAAACTACACACTGCGACAGCTGCAGGATAGGAGGTACTTACTTACTCTATTGGTTTTATTTGGTCGCAAAATGTACCGCAGCCAATGTATGTAAAATTTGTAAAGGCGCCTTATATATAGCGTCAAATATTGTCTCTAACTCCCTAGAACAATAGCCGTAGACGTGCCGCACCCATAATTATATCGCGACGACAAGGCTGCCTTGGGCCAAACAAATATCTCGGCACGAGGCAGTTTTGTCGACGACGTTGTCGGCGCACGATATCATATTGTTGAGCTTTCTCGTTATGGACTGAGATCTCAGCCCCGCCAGACTCCCCTTATATTCTCGCTGATAAAATGTATTTCATATTATTACGAGCGGACCCGACAGACGTTGTCCTGCCGGGCTGATTTGTGAATACCACCCAAACGCATACAATAAAATTCATTCAAATCGGTCCAGCCGTTTAGGAGGAGTTCAGTGACATACACACGTACTACTTAATTAATTTGTACAATGTACGTATGATAATGCCGTGGGCAATTTTTGGATACAAGGCGCTAAAGTTGCAAAAAAAAATAATACTCACTTTATTTAGATTCTGATATGGTACTAATCTTTTTTTTTCATTCAGAATAACGTAAGGAACAAAACTTATACATGTCATTTTTCTCTAAGCTTAGTACGAACAGATATTTGAAGGTTAGAAGTTTAATGATGATGATTTTCCAGTTCTTATTTTTATGAAAACTACAACATAAAAATAAGCAATCCAGGTAAATTTCACTTAATAATAATAATATTGAGAAATTTATAGTTTTATGAAATCCTTCATGCCAACCACATTGGGATAAAAATTAAGCGGAGAAAGGACACGGGTCCCGATAATAGATTCGAGGGTTCAGGGGAAAAGTCTATAGATGAATTCCGCACAATATTAATTTCCGGAGGAACATTCTTTGGACGTCTGAGAAGATACGTGTACTATAATTACCTTTTCAGGGCATTAGGGTAACCAAGTATAATGCCATAAAGCCGGAAAGACGAGGTCCTTTGGGCGGACAAAATTTAATTGTTTTATTGGACACTGTGCATTATATATAAACGTTAAGGTTTTTTTTAATATTTATTTATTAACACAAAAAATAACATATTTTACAGTAATTACGTAAATCGCCAAACTATGGAGCAGTTTGTTGGCGGTTGAAATATTCTAAATAAAATAATTACAATTCTATTACAAACAATTTTCATCAAACAAAATAAAAAATATTATTTCTAACAACTAAATATGTTTTTAAATAATTTTGTACTGACATGTTATACCTCTCCTATACTTATGCTTATTATCCTTCTTTACTTCTTTATTGACATTTATTACAAAATAGTGTGTATGTGTACCATTAAGGTCCATTTTATCAGTGGAAGATTGCTTCAGCACTAATCGGCTGGACTGAAAGGGTATAATCAGCCATATAGACAAACGACTTAAAGTCGCACTGCACCAGACGATTATTTTACTCGTTTGATGTTATTTCATAAAAAATAGACTGGGCAAGCAGAAAAAACCCTGTGTCTGACTTTATGATGGACACCTGGTAAGTGGTAACCCTACACTTGTAGGTATATAAATAGTAAATAGGTAAATATATAATGTTAAAACTATCATTTGCCTGCGGATTCGCCCGCGTCAATTAAGCTTTTAAACGATAACTTTATAATGATTTAAAACTTTCATCCCCTGTTTATATTTATATACCGTTTATATTTTTCTTAGGGGTTCAATTTTGAAAAATCCTTTCATAGTGGACGCCTACGTCATATTATGAGAAATACGGAAAAAAATAATTTATTTTTGCGCAAACGGAGTCGCCCACAGTAACATACATTTCCACATAGATACAGCTAATTTAAACTGCAGAAATCTCTTTGAAATCAATTACGAGTAGTTCATACAATTAATATTTAAATTGAACACAAAGTGGTAAGTGGAATCGTGCGGACGAATAATTTCAGCATTGTTTTTGCTGGTAATGTGTAAATATCGTGGTCCATGTTATGAATTTGAAATCGTTGAAACAATGAGAAATTTGAACACAATGTGTTTTTGAAGTGAAACTCTCTTAGTGGCGTTGAGAGTGAAATTTCAAGGTCACGTCACGTCATCACGAAATGGACACGTTACGACTTTGGATATAACGCCATCGATAAAACGCGCATCTGTTAGATGCTACTTATACTTCTTACTACCAACTACTTACCTATATAAACTACTTAACAACTTAACTTTCTAAATAAACAGCTCGATATATAGGTGACGTCATGGCGACGGCTAAATGATACACATAGAACCTGGGATTCCGAGCTTCGATCGGTGTTTTAGTAGAACGATAAAATAATTTTAAAAAAATATACAAGAAAAAGAAATATTAAGAATCACAAAATTATTTATCTTACCGGGATTAAAACCCGCTACATTCCGAATTTCCGAACAATGCAAACATTATACGTAGATAAGTATACCGAGATGCCAATCAGATTGATGTACGAGAGTCCAAAATATTGATATAATGTTGTACGACAAAATAATAAAACATAATATATTGCTTAAAAATGCGTAGTATGGGATAAGACGTAGCTAAATCGATTATTCTCCCCCTAAACTCCCTGCATACTAAATTTTATTGTAATACTCGTAGCTGTTGTCGAGATACCGATTATATATATACAAGATAGTCTCGTTTAAAGTATAAGATTTAATTTTTCTATTCGTTTTTGAAGTGTGCTTTAAGCAAGATCAGAGTATGTTTGGATTTTAAATCATGAATTTGCACTTATCCCACGTGTACACGTGATTACATAAATCTTTTTCAAATTCGAGGATTAATTATTTTGTTTGCTATAATTCACCAATTTTGGAGAGTAAATGGCGCTTAAAACTATTTTTACTATTAAAAATAATCATTTTCTGTGAAGTTTTTAAATTAATTTCTGTCTCACCGACATATTTTATCAGTAGCAAGGTATCGATAATACGTCATTGATCAGTTAGTTTAATCTTAGTTATCTATTGTTACTACTTTTTTGTTCAGACACAAGTTATGGAACCAATAGCAATAACCAGAGGAAAGACTGTTCCACACACCTGGGGCTGACTATGTGCGGGGCACGATGTTTTCCTTTACAGTTTACTCTTCAAGCACCCGTGTGAACTGATAAACAATTTATCTCAAGTACACACATGTGTGCGCTCGTCTAGCCACGCACACGTAGCTGCGAGCTGTCAATCGTGTACGTCTATTGAATGACAGTTCTTTACGTTAGTAATATAATATATTCTCTGACCCAACTATGGTCTACTAATAATGGTTAAATAATGGTTTACTAATGGAAAAATAGCTGGTTTCTATTAACTAATTTATATATTTTTTTAATTTCACAATATTAACACAAAGTCGAATACAAAACGAGCGTGGCGCAGTCGCCGACAAACAATATAGTGTAGGAATTCACTTTTTAACAGCTCCCTAATTGCTCCGACTGGAGGAACAATGAAGCGAAATTAGCTCAAGATGGGGAGTTATTTATTCACGTCAACAGACGAACTTCAACATGCACCCTATGGAAAAAGGAATAAGTACTATTATCGCGCGAACTGTCTCAATTAGGAGGTGATAATCCCGGGTACAGTCCATTCCATCAGTGCAAATGTCAAAATAGCTTACTTTAAATTTATGAATTAAATATACTTCCCGTTTTCTGGTATTCGTAACACAAGTTCTTCGGACACTTAGCACAGGGGCAGATTGACGTCAGGACATGTCTAACTATAACCGCGTAAAACCGTTTTTTTCAAAAGCTACTGTCCGCTTTCGTTCAAAATAATTTTCCTAGAGAGTATTTAGCATGATCTATCAGCATTGAAAACAAAGCTTTTGAGGCCGCTCGTAAACTTTTCCTTTATTTTAAAATACCTTTTCAACGATACCCCACACGATGGGGTAGGATGAAAAAATATTTTTCATCCCCACTTCACTTTATATTTTATATTTTACTTTATATTTTAGGGGTTGCTTCCCATACATATGGGGAGCAACCCCTAAAATATAAAATTATTATTATTTTATGATGCTAAAACCGAGACCTATACACAATCTATAAGTATACCAAATGCATGACCATTTGTATTCATAATTACAGAAGCTAGAAGCGCAGACAGACAGACAGACGGACGGACAGAGCGAAACTATAAGGGTTCCTTATGTATTACGGAACCCTAAAAATAAACGGACAAAAAAAACATGAGATTCTTTATATTTAACTAACTATCCACAGCTATCAGCTGTCATATTTGGGATCATAAATCTTTGTTTTTGTTTTGTTCCATAAAGTTGATCGCGGCCAAGATTACTGACGTCACAGGCACTTAACGCGGGCAATCGTGCGAACGTCCTTATCGCGGAGTGCTTTATATAGCGAAAAAAATTTGATTCTTTATATATCATTTCACAGCATCAATCTATATATATATACACGATAATTTATGTGTAATATTTGCGAGAATGCAGTAAGTCATCAGTACAAATTTAATGTCTAAAGTGTATGATGCTCAAGCCGTGTTCACATTCCCAATTGAAGTAAGTCATTCAATCAGTATTCATTGCGGACGCGTCATTGGCAAAGAAAATACAGGGTTATATTCTTTGCTAATGACACAATATTTGAAAAAAAAAGGAGAAGAGAAAGCCAATCATCAAATTTTATAAAAACTTTAATTGTCCAAAATTTCGTAAAATATATTTTTTGGAATATGGGTTTAATTTTAGTAAATATTGGAAACGATCGGAACAAACACCTAAAAGGATCAACATCGACTTAACCTTTATCCTTTAATGGTCTAAGTTTAACCCTGTATATATTACAGGGAGGTCTATTTTTACATTTGCACTAACACATTTGGCTCACTGCAATCTTAATTATGTGCCCGCGAAGCTATAGCAGACGATGATAATGTTTTGATTAAAGTTTGATGCTCGTATTTTAAACGAAAATATTATTACTATGTACCCAACCTGACCATGAAACTTGTAATACCCCTCTTTTTGGGTTCGGGGATTAAAAAGAGTAGGTAATAAGATATATTTTGGAGAAAATCATGATTCATCAGCGAAGACAATTATTGTTTTCAGAGTTCCGTCGTACTCAAGGGAACCTTATAGTTTCGCTCTGTCTGTCCGTCTGTCTTGTCTGTCTGTCTGTATGTCCGCTCTTCTAGCTTCTGTAATTATGAATATAAATTGATGAAATTTGGCATAGTTATGTACTGTGTATATCTCGGTTTTGGCATCATGAAATGTTAATAATTTTACATTTTAGGGGTGGCCCCTCCATACCCCATCGTGTGGGGTATCGTTGAATAGGTATACCCCATCGTGTGGGGTATCGTTGAATAGGTATTTTAAAGTAAAGGCAAGGTTTCATACATTACCTTTTATAAAGTCAACCATTTTCGAGTAATCGGCCTCCAAAGTGGTTTATATAGTGGTATATTACGCGTTATAGTTACGGAGCCCTCCTAAGACGTATTCTGACATGCTCATGGGTAGGTTATTTTTAATCGCTCTTATTTGTAAGTCAGGTCGGTTACTTCTGGGAGCTTCCTCGCATAATACGAACTTTTTATTATATACAGAGGATATATAGAGTTATGAAGGCTCGTTTGTATTTAGCAGTATAAACTTATTCGATTTGAAAATAATTTCACCCTAGCGTATTTTAAACTTTGGCAATTAAATATTAAAAACAGTCCCGTGATAGTTTAGAAATACCTTGTGAAATGTGAAAGTGAGTCGCATAATATGAAACCGGCAATGTACTATCAGGGAACCTAATTGATAAGGTTGACTGCTGTCACAATTTGTTTGTAAATGTCAAACTGACGATTGTATTATGACTGCATGTTGTCAATAAAATATGAGAAGACACTCGCTGCTTATGAATTAGTTTTTAGATTCATGCATGCATATTTATCTGATAACTACGTCAAACTTAAGTTATAACTTATAACCTCAAATTGATTACTATTATTATTTATTTAATCTGAGCTTATAGTACACTTTTTTGTTAAAAATATGGTTTAAGTTTTTACAATCGAAATTGAACCACAACTTGTTGTTCCTAACTTAAACGCGGGTCTCGTGAACGAAACTACAAAAGTTCATGATGCAAAATCGAATTTTCTGAAGTCATTTTCTTCGCTCCGTAATGCCGGAATTCGGCCAATGTTGGGGATTTGGAACAATAAAAATTGGAATATCGAACTCGATTTGAATTTATAACGAATGTAGGATGCTGGCCAGTAATTATAAATACGTTCGAAATTTTCGGAATACAAGCGCGGGTAATTAAAGTTTGACAGGTGACTTTTTAACCCCCAATGAAAAAAGAAGGGTGTTATAAGTTTGACGTGTCTGTCTGTCAGTGGCATCGTTGCTCCTATACGAAAGTTTCGCTGAAGTTGCAGTTTTTTTGTTTTTGCAGCTCAATTCGGGGGTTACTTAATTAAAATGTAATTTTCGATGCAGCTTGAAAATATTTATCACCGCAATGTCTTTCGGCAATCGTCGTTTTGCATATATCGTCGGTCTTTTCCATAGAAAAACGAAGGTCATTAGAAACGCGATTTTACTGTAACTAGGTCACTGTAACAAGCTAAAAGGGCGGATAGACAGACAGACAGACAGACAGATGGACGAACAGAGTGAAACTAAAAGGGTTCCTTGAGTATTACGGTACCCTAAAAAGTACATAAAAGTAACAAAAATATTATGGCAAAATATGAGCAATTTCACAATAAAACACGATAGTTATCGTTGGCTCATGAAACAATTATTGCTATAGCAACACCGCTCTCGACTAAAGCCGCATTACCGCAGATATTTCTATTTACGGAAGTGCGGCTTAAGAATGGAAGAAAGGAGGGTTTTTAAATAATAATTTGCATCGCCGCCCTTTCATTATTAAATTTTGCAAAAACCATCAAATAAAATGTATTTTATTCGTGATTTTAGTAAATCGCTGTGATTTCAGTCGAGAAACGAAAATGCGATGAGCAAGAAACATTCAAAAAAAGATTATTATTATTATGTTTAATTGAGTATTTAGCATAATCTATGAGCATGAAAAATTGCAAGTTTCTATATCTCATAGTTTAGAAATTCCAGGGGGGGGGGGGGGGGGGGCAACTTATATTACCCACATTGGAGGCCGATTACTGTTAAATGGTTGACTTTGTAAAAAATCATGTATGGAACCTTGCCTTTATTTTAAAAGACCTATTCAACAATACACAATGTACACATGTATGGAGAGCCACGCCTAAAATGTAAAATTATTATTATTTAATGATACCAAAACCGAGATCTATACACAGTCTTTAACTTTACCGAATTTTATACATTTATGTTCATATAAATGCTATTCATATGTTCATATTATACTTAGTCTGGCCATAAATACTGTTACAATTAAAAATAAACAAAATATTACATTTGAATTTGGAATCTTTCATTTTTTTATGATTGTTCATTGAAATTCTTATTTTGGCGCCAATAAATTGGACAATATTTTGCGATATTGAAATGGAGTGGGTGGTAAAGAGAACCGAATCGCTGTGATTGCATTACACAAAGTGGGTATGGAACCAAATACATTATTTGAGACCTCCTCTGTTTGTGACAGAAAAAGATCTGGCCGTCCACGCAGTGTTCGTACGAAAAAGGTGGTCAAAGCAGTAAGGGAAATAATTCTAAGAAATCCTGTCCGTAAGCAAAAGATTTTATCTCGGGTATGAAGATAGCACCTAGAACCATGTCGCGTATTTTAAAAGATGACTTAGGACTTGCAGCCTACAAGAGACGTATTCGTCATTTCTTAACTGATAATTTAAAAAAGAATAGGGTGGTAAAACGGAAACAAATACTGAAGCGGTACGCAAAGGGAGGTCACAGAAAAATTTTGTTTACGGATGAGAAAATTTTTACATTTGAGCAACATTTTAACAAACAAAATGACCGTATTTATGCTCAAAGCTCAAATGAAGCTTTTATAAGGAAGCCCAATTAGTCGACAGAGTGCAACGTGGGCACTATCCGACTTCAGTGATGGTTTGGTGCGATATTTGCTATGAAGGAGTGACTGAGCCATACTTTTGTGAAAAAGGTATCAAAACATCGTCACAAGTGTATCAAGATACCATTCTTGAGAAGGTAGTGAAGCCCCTTAACAACACCATGTTCAATTGAACAAGTGAACAATTTAACAACCAAGGATGGTCCTTCGAGCAAGACTCGGCGCCGGGTCATAAAGCTCGGTCTACGCAGTCTTGGTTGGAAACGAACGCTTCGGACTTCATCAGAGCTGAAGACTGGCCGTAGTCTAGTCCCGATCTTAATCAGCTGGATTATGATTTATGTTCAGTTTTAGAGAGTACGGCTTACTCTAAACGCCATGATAATTTGGAGTACCTAAAACAATGCGTACGATTGGCAGTGAAGAATTTTCCCATGGAAAGAGTGCGTGCTTCTATTGATAGCTGGCCTCAATGTTTAAAGGTCTGTATTGCACTGTATTTTTTTATTTTATTTATTTAACAATTTATTGTACATACAGAAAATTATGACAATACAATTAACAAAGAAAGATGACACAAAGGACTGCTTATTTCTAATTAGAAATTTCTTCCAGCAGCCCTACGGAGAGAAATGGGATGAAATATAGCAGTTAGGACGTGCACAATATTATTTCTACAATTATTATTGTAGAAATAATAATTCAAATATTTATATCTATAATAAAATAAAATATAGTAAATAAGCTAAATAAATAAATTAAAAATGATAGCTAGTTAATATATATAAATACTAATATATTATTATAACTATAATATATAAATACTATATGTATACATAATAACGGTATCTATATGGATTCAGATTTGAGGTAATGCTCTTTCAAGCGTCTTTTAAATACATCGATGTTGGGACTGTCGCGAATGGTGTGAGGAAGAGAGTTCCACAATCTAACTGCATGAACAGTGAATGAGTAGGAGTAGAAGTTGGAGCGATGGGAGGGGAGAGAAAGATTTGTCCTGACAGTGGACCTGCAAGGAATATCGAGGGGTCGAGAAAAATTGAATCGATCAAGAAGATAACGAGGAGAGCGAGGATTATGCAAAATGTTGTAGAGTAAACAGAGGATATGGGCGTTGCGCCGAAGACGGATAGGGAGCCACTTGAGTTTCGATCGAAAGGCTGAAACATGGTCGAACTTTCTTAGACCAAACACAAAACGAATACAGATATTCTGTAAACGTTCCAGTTTAGTTAACAGCTCCTCGGTAGCGTCTAAGTAGCAGAAATCGGCATAGTCAAGGATAGGCAATCATGTATTGCAGCCAATAGAAACCACTTCGAATAAGCATTTTATATTTTAAATTGTTTTATATTTATGTATTAAACTAACACAATGTAAAAGTAATAAATGTTATTTGCAACAGAATTTTATTTCTTTGTTTCAGTATTTATGGCAAGACTAGGTATATGCTAAAGGCGCGGACAGACGAAGTTCCTTGAGTATTACGGAAACCCAAAAAGACGTTTGTACAAAAAAAAATCTACAAAGAGGATGAAAATGTGGTCTAAAATTCGTATTTTATTTACAAATAACTAGCAAAAATGAGACTAGCACGCAAGTAGAAATTTATAATTTACCCACGCTCGAACACCGAGCAGTACAATCAACACGAACACTCTTTACGTAGTTTTCAACTCTTTGAAATCTCTGAAGTAAGTTACTAATATATAGTGCATTTCCAGCAACAATATGATTTTATATTTGTTCCCACTTTAGATAATAGGTCGTCCTTATAGTTTACGGTTAAACGTTTAATATTCTAGATATTGCTACTTGCCAGTGTTTTTTTTTTCTCTTTCTTCCTTGTTATCATATAAATAAGCTTTGGGTCGCTATTTAATTTTTTAAATTGGTATTCAGTTTTACTTATTTTTATTTTATATTATTCAGTAAACTCACAGCTTAGAACTAATTACAATAAGATTACATTTATAGACACCGCGGTTTTCACAGATGGGTAAGAATTGTGACTCAAGTTTTTACCACCAGATGTTGTAACAGAAAGTATAAAAAGGATCAATAACATACAAAATAAAACGAAATTTAAGTCTTAAGTAAATACCACAACTGTCACAACACAACAACAAGTTCATTCACACACATTCACACGAGAGTTCGATTTTCAACTCTATTGTATGAATCCAGAGTTCTATTTTCAATGCTCTGAATTATCTCCGGTCGGAGAGATTCCGTTAATATCAGCCTTAGGGCCTGTTTTACAATCACCTAAGTGACAATCACATTGTGAAATACGTTATGTATTACGTACGTCTTGTTAAAATCAAATCAAAACAAAAACATTGTAAATAAAAAATAAAAATAAAAACGTAATGAGTGTGATCGTCCGTATTAAAATGACGTATTGTGTTGTACACATATACACATAATATATGGACATATTTACACGTTTCGGAGCGTGGTGGGTTGGAACGGCGCGTGCTGTTATCCGCGGTCGGAACTGTACATGTGTCACGTAACGGGTGCTAATAATTAATCGACGATCAAATCTGTTAGTTAAGTCAAGTATAAACACAGCAGGTCCATAATAATTATGATGGTAACATAAAACCAGCGGGAAAGCAGTGGCAAGGAACGCAGCGGAACAGTAAATAAATAAACAGTATACCATCTTCATACTAGACCGCCCGAATTGACGCACACATGAATAAGCGTCATTTACACGGCGGCTTATGTAACATCAAGCGTTTTCTAACAATATACTATATTCTAAATAACGATAGAATCTTATGATATTATTATTACCATACAAGGGGGTAAGATAAAAAAATACCCATAATCATCGTTACGTAATATATAAATAGTCCCTAACACACAGATAGTTTTCATTCTGCTCTCAAATTCCGATTTGGGCGGCAGCCAGAATTGGTAACTCACAACTGCTAAAGTTAATGCACAGTTCTTTATTTGAAGTGATTATTATAATACGCTACACAGTGCCAGTGCTTTCACCTCGGGGCTTCAAGCATCGTTGTGACGCCGGAATTGTTCGCGGGTTCCATCACGACCGTTGGGTTTTTCCCGCCGTGACCGTTATTTTTCGCGGCGACCGTTATTTTTCGCGGCGACCGTTATTTTTAGGCGCAACCGTTTTCTAACACTTTTCCACCTTCGCGATCGCTTCGCATAGCGATAGTGTAGTGTCGGTGTGTTCCTGCGTCCGAGGAACAAAAGAAAAGTAAGTAGAGTGAAATTGCCGATTAGGATACACACCTGTGGACTCCTCCACGCACACACCTCCCCCCCCGGATGCCGGGAGGGGTTGAATCCCCAAATTAAAAATTTTCAAATAGAGAGCAGACCCAAGAAAGTCAGGGTAAATAGCCTGACCATGGACAGCACCATGGTAAGGATATTCCTGACCTGCTTGGAGAAACAATGCCCAGGAATCTTAGAGGCCTGGGAATCATTTAGTACAACCTATGTCCCTACCAGCTCACCGGCTTCCCCGGTAGCTACGTCCAAAGAATCGACTACAAAGTCATCGCATGAGAGCGATGACAATTATACTGATGTATCCCAGTCGGAGATGTCCTGCTCCGAGCAGGAGATCTCCGAGGGGGATGACGGTTTTCAAACCGTAAAGAGTAAAAAGACCAAGAAGAGGAAACGCGCGAACGGCGCTTCCTCTGCGGCCTGCTCCTCGCCGACACCACCGGCAAAAACCGCGAAAAGCGGAAACGGTAGAGTCTTCAGGGGTTTTAAACCCGGAACCCCCACCCGTACTGAACCCATGTAGACTGACGACCAAACAGTCGCAGCCCCGAAAAGCCCCAAGGCCCCCAAATTGCCGCCTCCTGTTATAGTACAGGAGAAGGCAAAGTGGAACCTTGTAAATGCAGCAATAAACGAGCAGTGTATAAACTACTCGTCAGCCCGCAACACCCCAAACGGGATCATGATGCAGGTCCCAACCCCAAACGATCATAGGAAACTGACTGCTTTTCTCAGAGAAAAGCAGATCGGTTATCATACGTATGCCCTGGAGGACGAACGCACTCTGCGAGTCGTCATCAAGGGTGTCGATAAAGAGCTCTCCACAGACTCCGTCCTCGAGGACCTCTGCAGACAGGGGATCCCCGCCAAAGAGGTACACAGGATGTACCACCCAACAAAAAAGTACCTATACAACATGGTACTTGTCGTGCTTCCCCTCACTCCGGAGGGAAAAGCCATCTTTAACATTAAAAATATATGCCACATTACAGGCTTAGCCATCGAACCCCCCTATAAGAGGGGAATGCCGGGGCAGTGTCACCGCTGCCAATTATACGGCCACTCAGCGCGGAACTGCTTCGCCAGACCGCGCTGTGTCAAATGCCTGGGCGACCACGGCACGTCCGAATGTCCGCGTAGGAACCCAGCTGAGGAGACTACTCCCCCCAGCTGCGTCCTATGCAATTCTTCTGGCCATCCGGCCAACTACAAAGGGTGCAAACGCGCACCCCAAGCAAAAAGGCGCAAAATTCCTCCAAGTAGAGATGCCCCTCCAAAGCAGAGGTACGTCCCTGCCCCTCCTCCCTCCAAACCTGCTTGGGGTTTACCAAAAAAGAGTCCACAAGGACCTCCTCCACCTTCTCAAAGGTCGACGGCCCTCCCAGCCAGTCCGACAAAGGTCCTCCCTCCCCCGGCCAATAGGGCCACAGAAACGGGACCTGCAAAACCGCCCCCGACCTCCAATTTCGGCGCCGACATAGCGTTCGCAGCCAGATTTCTCAGTGAAATAGATTCGACGGAGCTAAACGTCTTCGTCACAAAACTACAAGGTTCCTTCGAGGACCGCATGTCAGCACTAGCAAGTCACACGGACTTGATAAACAAAATAAAGGAGTTCTCCTAAACACAAAACATGCACCCGCGTGATTAGAAAAGCACCGGGGTAGACGCCGGCGCCTACCCCGAAGTCTTACACCAGACACGATCACACGTAAAGACTTACGGACCGACTCTAACACGGGACCACCGGACTCGAACCCGGATACGAGTTGGACTCCCTTTAGTGTAGACAAAAATAATTATGACCGCGACCGCGATATTGTTATAGAGAGCTCTATAAATACTGCGGAAGCACTCGACATCAGGACATTCGCGCGCGAGTCCACCCGACCGCACGCGGAAGGGGGGAGGGACGGCCCTCCCAGATCCTTAAAATCGAGCTTCTCTATCCGTACAAATACGCCGTTAGTTTGTGCTACCGCGCGTGAGCAACCACACTCGTCAGAGAGTGTGGAAGGGGTCGGACCCCTCAGCAGGAGGGACTATCTCTCCAGTCCTAAAAAAGCTAAACCGAGGTTATTCTCAAAAATCAGTTAGCACATCACCAACTAGGGGGTGATGTAAGAGGGGGGTCAAACTCCCTCTTTGTTTTTCCCACCAAACGACTGCCAAATGGCAGTCACCAGACCGACTAAGCTAAGAGGGCTTAAAGCCATTAGCGTAGACCCATTCGAAAAAAAAAAAAAAAAAAAAAAAACAGATAGTTTTCTTTGGTCCATATTTTTTACCAGATAAAGCAAATGGTTACCTACTTTTAAAATTTTAAACAAATTCACTTTGTTATTATTATTACGCTTTGTGTATAATACATAATATAATAAGTATATCTAGTGAATATAGGTTATGTAAATAAAACCTTTTATCGCTAAACACCACTAATAAATAAATCATTAGGTGCATAATGTTTCATTCCTAAACTAACACTACTAAAAAAATATATCACTGTTTACCTTTTGCACGTACGCGCCAACTACCTACCAGCCCTAGCATTCCGCTCGGCCATGCACGCTCAATCTTAGGTATAAATATCAAGGACACGGCTGAGTTACAATTCGGATCGTCCTGTCTCTCGTGCGTGCTAGTGCTCTCTCAGTTGCTCCGCGTTCTCGTGCCGTCTCGCGTTATCCGCGTCGTAGTGACTCGCTCACTCCGCGGTAGTGCCGTCCCGCTCGGAACGTGTCGAGTGACTCGCTCACTCCACGCTCGTGTCGACCCGCCCCTAAGTGCAGTGCCGTTATACCTCATTCGCGATCGTCAATCTTCTCGTTATTCGTAAGAATAGCGAGCGGATTGCCGCCTTGCTGAGGGGTTGCACTGCCTTTGACCTTCCGTTGGAAACTTGTTTCCAACGTCGGGTCACGGGGAGACAGCCTCTCCTTATCACCGTGCAAGTACGTACACTTATAGTGACTACTTAGACACTGAATACGTGTTGTGTGTTCAGTGTTACCTGTGTTGTGTGAAGACCTATCGTGTGACTGTGAGTACTTTATTATTAATTGTTTTGAATACGTGTACATTTATGCTAGTGTCGTCATAATAGACATTGCAAGTATGTCCCTAAAATACGGTGGACGCTAAACTAGTGCCCCGACACCATGGCCGACCGTGGCTCACGGCCACATAGCCGTGACCGCCCCAGCCACTCCCGCGCCAGCTCCGGTGCGTCGCGTAGCGCCACCTCATCGAGGTCGAGCTCGCGTACGTCCGAGCGCGCGTACCTCTCAGCCACCGAGCCCAGCTTGAGCGGCAAGGATACCGCTCGCCCCGGGCCGTCTTCGGCATTCTCGCGGGGGTGTACTGACACCCCCCCGCCCCAATGCCTTCCGACGGCGACCCGCCGCGAGTCTGGGCTTCCGCAACGCCCAGCCGATAAGGGTTCGGCCTCTCCGCCGCGCCCTGTGCGCCGAACCGAGGAGGTGAGCGCCCCGCGCCCACCGCCTACACCATCTACTGCGAGCCCACAGCTCGCCCTCCCCTCGCCGGCCTCCCCGCCCGAAGAGGATCAAAGAGGGGTGAGTGTGCCTGCTCCGAGGGCCCCAGTACCGGCTCCCTCGTCGAGCACCATGCCCCCGCCCCCCGCCCCGCCCGTGCAGGTAACCAAGAGGCAGCGACAGGAGGTGTCCTCTGATGTCTCGCCGCCTGCCAAACGCGCTGACCGCCCGGCCTCCTACGCAGCAGCGACCACTGCTGCCCCCACCGGAACTCCACCGCCCCCAACCTCGAGGGCCGCATCGCCGATGGACATAACCACGGCAACAACCGCGGCACCATCGCGGAATGTGACTTCGCCACCGCCTCCCCCCGCACCCCGCTGCCCGCCACTCATCGTGGAAAAGCTGGAGGACTGGGTGAGGCATTTCAGCAACCTTGCGGAGCTCCTCGGCCACCCCCCCAACGCGAAGCCGCTGGGATTAGGGGTCAAATTTACCCCTGGAGGGGAAAAAGAATACCGTGTCGTCCAAAAATACCTGGACGACCTGAGCAAGACCGAGCACGTAAGCTGGTACTCTTACGCGCTACCGCAGGACCGTGGACTTAAGGTAGGTATCCGCGGCCTGCCGGTCAACACTCCCACCGATGCCATTGCCGCCGCACTCGAAAAGAAGGGTTACGAAGTCGAGTACGTGTCCCGGATCCTGGCCAGGAAGGACCGCCCCGGCTGCGTATACTTCGTGCTGTTGAAGCGTACCCCGGACCTGCTCCCCGGGATCTACCAACTTACGGAGCTTCTTCACATGCCAGGTATTAGGGTGGAAGCCTGGCGTGGCAAGGACGGCCCCGCCCAATGTCATCGCTGCCAGCAGTTCCGACACTCCAGCCGGAACTGCCATCGTAGGCTGGCGTGCGTCAGGTGCGGCGAAGAGCACCGCGCAGCTGACTGCCCCCGCCCACACACCGAGCAGCCCACCTGCGTCAATTGCCAAGGGGCCCACCCGGCTAATAGCAAACTCTGCCCGGTTTATAAACGGGAATCCCGGAACCCCCGGAACCGCCGTGCAGGACCTACTGCCCGCACTTATCGCGCTCCCCGGGTAAGTCATGACCCTCCCATTACGGAGAAAGAGGTCCCCCCCCCACCGCCTACGGCCACATCTCTTATGGCCGAGGCCAACGCCCCTACCCCCCGTCCCGCGTCATCCACAGTCCCCACCCCTTCTGTACGGAAGAAGAGGATTAGAATGAGGACGAAGAAGAAGGGCCCCAAGTCCGGAGCCACCTCTGCGGCAGCAACGGACTCGGAATACGAGCCCCTCGCGCTTCCGCTCCCTAAGGCCGATGCCACCTTGTCGGCCCCCCCCCTACCCCAGCGCGTCCCGCGCCCCCCGCGCACCTCTCGTGCCTCGCGCAAGGTTCCGGCGGCCACTACAACTACCGAAGTGGCCGAGGTCGTTACCGAGCCTGCCAATCCAGCAGCAGCTGCCGCCACCCTGCCAGCAATCGCCCCACCGCCCTCTCAGCGTCGTCCCAGGAGAGAGGCCCCCGAGGCCCCTGAATCCACCGCCGAACTAATTCGCGCTCTCTTCTCCCTGGCCCTGGATATATTTTCCAAAATTCAGGCCGGGGAAGACATATTTACTACTCTTTTGTCGGCCCTCCCTGAAGGGGCCTCCCTCGCTACTAAATTAATAACCAAATGGCTTCCCACGCCCCATCCTCGTTAAGAATTATTCATTGGAACGTCCGAGGGGTTCGCGGAAAAATGGCTCCGATCCGTCATCTCCTCAGGGAACAGGAGATAGACATCGCGCTCTTAAGCGAAACCCATCTCTCCCCCTCGGACCGATTTCATGCTCCTGGGTACATCTTATACCGCCAGGACTATCTCGGCGGAGCGATAGCGTGTAGAGGCCTTGCTGTCTTGGTCGGCAGGAGGATCCTCCACCAACTCCTCCCAACCCCCTCGGTGTCTTCCCTTTATGCGCTGGGCATCGAAGTGGCACTCGGCACCCACCGCACCCGCATATTCGCGTGCTACAAGCCCCCGGGGTCACATTTAGATATCTCCGACATCCACAGGCTCATATCAGATGAGCCGACTGTGATTGCCGGAGATCTAAATTGTAAGCACCCCGAGTGGGGCTCCCGCGCGCCAAACGCGGACGGCAGACGACTGCTTGCCGACTCCGTACGAGTTGGGTACACGGTGGTGGGTACTTACACCCCCACCCACTACCCTGAGAGCCCCTCGTATTCCCCTGACGTCCTGGACGTGGCAATCGTCCATCGCATCGCAGGCGACCTTCACCAGGAGGTACTCGACGTGGCTCATGGCTCCGACCATCTCCCGGTCCTGGCCACCATTCGAGCCTCCCCGGTTAGTGTCCCTCCCCTCCCCTCATACCCAGTCCGAGATTGGGACGCCTTTTCCTTGCAGCTGCACGAGAACACTCCAAATTTCCCGGTGAACTCTGCTGAAACCGTCGAAGCCATGACGGAGCAGCTCACCGGGGCGATTGCAGCTGCAATGGATGCGGCTACCCAGCCGCCCACCCACCGCCAATACATGCGGCCCCCGTTACCTCGCCACTTAGCGAACCTGATCGCCGACAAGAGGCGCCTGCGACGACGATGGCAGCTCACCCGATGCCCAGCGTTGAAGACGCAACTCAACCGCCTCACCGCGGAGGTAAGATCTAAGTTAGAGCTCCTCAGTGCGGAAAACTGGACCCGACGCATCCAGGAGGCGGGTGAGGACTGGCCCTCCCTACACCGTTTTTGCCGCAGTCTTACCAGAGCCACTGCCCCTGTTTACCCCCTGCTCCACCCGGATGGTAATTTAAGGTACCGTGCAGAGGATAGAGCAGAGATTCATGCTGAACACCTCGAGCGCCAATTTTCACCACTGCCAACGACCGCAACGGACCACGCCCGAACGGTCTCCGAGGAGGTAAAGGTATTCCTACTCTCTCCCTCCTCCCCCCCCTCCTTCTCCTTCTCTCCGAGGGAAGTGCAGAAGGTGATCGCACGCCTCAAACCTAAGAAGGCCCCCGGAGCAGATGGTATTCCCAACTCTGCCCTTCGTCATCTCCCCTTCAGGACGGTGGCCGCCCTGACCCGTCTGTTCAACGGAATCGTCAGGACCGGACACTTTCCCACCACCTGGAAATTGGGGATAATTACCACTATCCCCAAACCCCATAAGAACCTGAGAAGGGCAGAGGGCTACCGCCCCATCACCCTCCTCCCAACCATTTCAAAAACGTTTGAAGTCCTTCTCCTCAAGCACCTTGCTCCCCACCTCCCTCCTCGCAAGGACCAATTCGGCTTCCGGTCGGAGCTGAGCACCACTCTCCAGCTGGTAAGGGTCATCCACCACTTGTCCGTTGCGGCCAACAAGAAAGAATCCTCGGTCGCAGTCTTTCTCGACATGGAAAAGGCGTTCGACTGTGTTTGGCATGACGGTCTGCTCTTCAAGCTCATCCGAGCCAACGTCCCACCCCCTCTGGTAAGACTCATGGCATCTTTTCTTTCCAATCGCCTCTTCAGGGTGCGTGTCGACGGCGTTCTTTCCAGCGAGCGTCCCATCACCGCCGGCGTACCTCAAGGCAGCGTGCTCTCGCCAAGCCTATATAATTTTTACGCCAGCGACGTGCCAAAGGACCCGGGTACCACCGCAGCGCTATACGCCGATGACACGGCGTTCATCACCAGCTCGCTAACACCCGATCATGCCGCCCTGAAACTTCAGAGGACGCTGGACCTTCTCCCTGACTGGCTGAGCAACTGGCGACTGTCTGTGAACGCAGGTAAGTCCCAGGCGCTCGCCGTCACCACGAGAACGGGATTCCCAGCTCCTCTGAAGATCGGAGACGCCGAGATACCATGGGGAAGAACGGCGAAATATCTAGGTGTCATCATAGATCGCCGTCTCTCCATGGTCGCCCAACGCCAGCACGCAGTGGCGAAGGCCAAATCGGCCACCGCGCAACTGCACTCCGCCTTCTCTTCTCCTCAGATCCCCCTCAACATGCGGACGGCCTTGTATAATACTTACATTAGGTCCCGCCTCACCTACGCAGCACCTGCGTGGCATCATCTGCTCTCTGCACCCCAGAAGAGGACGCTGCAGAGAGCCCAGAACCGGGTGCTGCGCCACATTGCGGGCGCCCCCTGGTACGTCCGCAACTCCACCATCGAGAGGGATCTTAGGATGGAGAGCGTGGAGGCCTTCGTGGCCCGACTCGCCAGCAACATGTTCGCGCGAGCGGATGCCTCGCGTCTTGTCGAGCTGACCGACTTGGCGCCGTGGCACGCCCGCCCGCCCGACCGCCACATCCTGCCGAGGGACGCTGTCCCGCCGGCAGCCCCATCGGACCCCCGCCACCCCCGAAGAGGAGGAGCCCGGGCGCAATGATGTGCCCCCCCCCCACCCCAGAAGAGGAGGAGTCCAGGCGCAATGGCGCGCCCGAACACCGCCCTCGAAGAGGAGGAGTCCCGGCGCAATGACATGCGCCACACCGAGGCGCCTGTACAGGCGCTCCACCTTCGCGGGATCACAATCCCCCCCCGCTCCTTTCCCTACACCGGTAGAAACCTAAACCTGCCGGTGTAAACTTCAACAAATCGTCTGGGGCCTGTCGGAGTGGCAGCCCTCTTGCCACCCCGTCGCCTCCTTGACGCACCTTCCCCCTGACAAATAAAGTCGGGGCCCGGAAGTCTTTCCCCTTCGACTTCCCCCCTTTCCCCAGGTCGTTCGCGTCCGCGGTCCGGTAAACGCGGCGCGTGAGGGAGTGGAACCACACACGTTTCCCGGCCCCCGGGTCGGGACCCCCACGCGCCGCTTGGAGTCGACCGCCGGTTTCGGTTGGGCCTGGATTGGCATGACGACACTCCCTTGTTTTGTTGGCTGCCCCGCCACGGGTTTCCCCCGCGTTCTGCCGCGGGGGGTCTTCCCAAAAAACTTGACTCTTTGCGCCCAGTACTCGTACTGGGCGCGTCATCCCAATTAGAGGGGCTATGCCCCTGACGTTGGTAATCCGCCAAGGCCCTTTTCAGGGGCCCGGCGTCGAGCTGAGAAGAGTCTCCTTCTCTCAAATTCAGTTACAATTCTGTATATTTATTTACTGTGGCGGAGGTTAGACAATAGACATAAATAGTGGATGTAAGTAGCAAGTATTTTAATAACAACTATGATAACATACATATAACATATTGTTTCACGTTTTATAAGCATTGCTAATTGGAGTTAGTATCTTTAGTTATTTTAACCAGAAACTTAGGTAAGAAACTCGAGAGTAATATAATAATATACTTCTTACTCAGAGTATATAATACTAGAAAATAATATGAATAACAGCTCGGAAAGCCTTAAGTCACGTTCAAATGACAAATATAACGGAAAAATTCCATTCGTTTTGACGTCGGGACCTGCGGTGATGTATGGGCCCAATATCACACGAATACGAGGGGAGGAGTTAAGTCGTATTTATTCTTACATTATAAATGTGGCGTGAGTCGTAACGTTAATACTTCGAATCTTTGTTATATTAGTGTTAAAATAGTATCTAGGTAGCGTACGTTCGCACGAGCAGATTTTTCCGTTGCCGTTAGAAAAACAGCACAGAAAATAGAACGCTGCGCTCATACAATACAGTTCATAATCGAACACATGACATCAATTTGACAATTCTCGTGGGAACGAGGGCTAAGTCATCAGCGCAAATGTCAATGACGCGCACGCTTCGATTTACAGGCTCATGTGAATACGGCCTTAGCGTCGTTGAATAACTTTGAAATCTTCACTAATAAGTAGGTTTATTGTAATATAAACGCGAATAATTGTATTGTACTAAATTCTAGCAGAACCAATATTCGAACGCACAATGCTCCAATCACATCACAGGAGATTTTAAAAATTAATAAAATTAATAGTGCCTGCAAAACTCAAATAGCGAGAGCGCGAATGCTCTCACATTACCGACGGCGATAAACGGTGAGAACTTCCTGCGAAAACTCCTTGAGAGCCTATTTACGACCGTATGATGTTACGAGATTTACAATCCTACGTCCCAGAGAATAAGGTGTTAAAATCAATTACTTGGGGGCGCGAGTAAAACAAAATTACATTTTTATAGGCCTTAAAAGTGACGTGAAAAGTGTGTAAATTTTAATTAATTGATGTTGACACCCCAATTCGAAGGTCGATAACGCCTGACGCCCTACTTCACCTCCATTCCTGCTCAGTCTAATCTCTTTCGTGAGGGAAGTTCGCGAAATTAGGATACAGAGTGGCCCTTCATCGAAAAACATTCGCAAAATCGCAACAATCGAGTATAGTAAAAGGACTCGTTTATGGAAATCTATCTAAAAAGTATATGCTCTGTTCAGATACAATTTAACTCAAACGTTGACAAAAATATTAAATACATTCAAAATATTAATGTCATGTTTAGGCTCTGGATTAAAACATAGGCTACTTTTTATCCTGAAAAAGTATGGTGTTCCCGTGGGGTACTGTATTTACGCGGCAAAAGCTAGTATATGTATTTAAATTAGTAGCATAACGTGTCCTGTTGTTCTCTTTATTTACGCTTGGGTTAAATTGGATCTGAATGAAGAATACATTACTAAAGTGCGGTCGCGGAGCTCGTAGAATTTCGTACATTAACTCATCGCTACTTGTCCCTTTCACTCGCGCACAAATATAGTGCTATCGCGTTTACACAGGAACACGATAAGAGCGCGATAGCAATATATGTACCTACCTACATATTATATTTGTGTGCGAGTTAAAGGGACAAGTAGCGATGAGTTAATGTACGGATTGGATCGTCCTGTCTCCTAGTTGATTAGCCTTTCAGAAACCGGGGGTAAGTGTTCCGTCCTTCCACGTTATTTGTGAGTACTCTTTTTGTTTATACGTACACTTGTTACTGTAACTTGTGACTCGTGTGTTTTATGTTGTGTTACTGATTGTGTTAAACAACTATGACCCGTGGCTATCAAGCCGAGACCACCTGAACTATTCCCGTGCGGAGTCCGAGTCGTCGTACAGCCCAGCCTCATCGAGGTCCAGCTCACGCTCGACCCAGGACCGCACGCACCACCGCGCCGCCTGTTCGCCGAACCAAGCTTGTACAGTCACCCCCCCTCCCAATGCACTCCGAAGGCGGCCAGCGGCGAGTCTGGACCCCCGCCTCACACAGCCGAACAGGTTTCGGCCAAACCCATGCGTGCATCGCGCCGTACTGCGCAGGTGAGCGATCACCGCCACCCTGCCGCACACCCTGGACTCAACAATGTCGAACAAGCGGACGCACCCCGTACCACCGCGGGCTCAGCCCGCCCCTCGCCGGTTCCTCAGCCGCGACACCACCGCGCCGCGCTGGCTTCTCAGCCGCGCGGCCCACACCAGCCCACCGTGAGCCCGCCGCGCTCGCCTGATGCTTCGCCGGCCCCACAGCCGTGCGACGCCCACCGGGCCGCACCTACTGCGACTCCAGAAAACCGCCCAAGCTCGCCGCGCGAGTATCCCTACCGCGCGCCTACCTCTCCCCCCCCCCCCTCATAAATCTACTTGCATCACTGCCGGCCAAGTACACCGACCACCAGCTGTCTTACGCCGAAGTGAGTGCTACCTGCTCACATGTAGGCATTTGCAGACTCCTCTCTCCGGTGTCGTTGGCAAATAAAACGCCGCCACCCACTACTACTCCTCGCTACCCGCCTCTGGTCGCCAAGAAAATCGACGACTGGGTGCACCACTTCAGTCGTCTTCAAGACATATTGGGGCACACACCAAATGCCAAGCCTAACGGTCGTGGGATTCGCTTCATGCCCCAAAGCGAATCTGAATACAGGGACGTTAAGAGCTACCTGACGGACCTGGAGAAGCACGGATACGTCTCCTGGTTCTCTTACTCGCTGCCGCACCACCACGACACCGAAGACATCAGGGCTGGACTCGCCGAACTGGGGTTCGTGGCTACGGATAACGTATTCCACGTTTCCCTGGTCCAGGCGAGGTATGATTTCGGCGGCTGCTTCTTTTTCGACCTCATTACCAGGGCCCCAGATGTCGTACTCGGCATATATAGGGTCACTGAACTTTAAAATATGCCGGGAATCAGCATCGAAGCCTGGCAGGTCCGCAGCGGCCTTGCTCAATGCCACCGATGCTACTAATTTTGGCACTCGAGCCACAACTGACACCGTCAGGTAGCCTGTGTCTGGAGTGCCGAGGAACACTCCGTGCGGGAGTGCCCCCGCCCCGCCACCGAGACGCCTACCTGCGTTAACTGCAGGGGGGCCCACCCCGCAAACAGCAGGCAATGTCCAATCTTCCGTAGGGCAGCACGGAAATTGCGAGCAGAGAATGCTCGCTCTTTCCCCCCCTACGCAAACTCCGACCCGCCTCTCCCCGAGCAATTTGAGGAGGCCCCACATCTTCCGTCAACTTCTACATCATTTATGGCGGAGGCAAATGACTATACTCCCAGGTATGTCGCTCCCTCGGCTCCCGACTCCTCCTCGCAGCCGCCCAGGAGGAAGAAGAAGCCGAGAACAAGGAGGAAAGACATCGCATCCCCTGTGCCCTCCCCTGTGCTGTTGCCACTTCCTCGGCCATCACAGCCGTGGAAATGGCTACTGCCTCGGAGACCGCCAATCACGCGGTTGCCCCGCACTCTCAGCCTCCGGTGTCTCCTCCGCCACCCCAAGAGTTGGTGCAAAGCGAGGCCCCCGAATCCACAGCAGATCATCTCCTGCAGTCCAGAAGGTTCAGTCCCGGGAGGAAGTTCTCCAAACCCTCATGCAGGCCCTCTTAGAAGGCGCCTCCACCATTGCCGCATTAATAAAAATTTGGCTCCCCAGGCCCCAGCTCGCCCCTAAGCTCCTATCAGAGGAGACTTGGGACACACGCGTGCCATGCACCCCCACACCTCCCCCCCCCCCCCGCTCCTCGAACGCGATTAATTTCTATCTTTAAGTTCTAGTGTCACCAGTCTCTCCGAGCGAGCGGATCACCGTTGGATCGATGCCCCCCCTCCCCTACCCCGCGTCGGTTATCCAAACCGGCGCAAAAACGCTTCTGTGTGCGCCCGGAGTATGACGAGGGACAACCCTATAACCCCTCCCTTCCCAGGTCGGTTGTGTCCGTGCTCTCAGTCTCCCTCAGTCGACACCTCGGGTTTCCCCTGCGTCAAAACGTGATGAAATGCGTCCAGTATTTGTACTGGGCGCGTCATCCCACCCCATATAGGGGGGCTCTAGCTCCTGATCTTGGTTCCCCGCCTAAGGCCCCCTTCAAGCTAATCTACCTATGCTTCGGATTTCGCACGCGGATCGCGTTACAGTCTCATATAAAGTAAATATTATGTTACTAAACAAACCAATTTTTTATCCGACTACTATTATAAATGTGAAAGTTTGCGAGGATGGATCGATGCTTGTAGTTCTCCTTCACGTAAAAACTACTGAACAGATTTTGGTGAAATTTGGTGTGGTAGAAGTTTAAAGTCTGTATTAACAAAAAGGCGTTTATCCCGAAAGAGTACAGTGTTCCCGTGGGATAATGTATTTATAATAATCTATACCATTAGCTTTTTCCCGCAGCACCGCCCGCTTTTTCACTTCAACTTCAACAAACTTTTCCTCTTTATAATGTTGTATTTATACAACATTATAAAGGGGAAAAGTTTGTAGTCTCCGAAAAAACTGGACCGATTTTGACGAAATTTCACGCAGATATCGAGTAGACCACGGGGAAGTACTTGAGGCTACTTTTTATCGCGTAAAATGTACGGGGTTCCACGGGATGTCATTTTGCGAGCACAAAGTCGCGGGTAACATCTAGTAAAATACGTTAGTTAAAATTAATAAATGTTATTAACTGTTGCTACTAGTCTTAATCGAATGTAACCACAAATCCGCGGCTTTTTATAAATTGGGTTTGGTATTATAATCAATTAAGGACATTTTGGGCATATAATCTACGTCTTATGTAATGACATTTAAGCAGAAAATAATATAAAAATTTCGAATAAAATATATTATACTATATAAAATTTCATTGCGCTCTCTAAGGCGCTGATGTCATTAACCTCACAGAAACAGCTGACTTAAACCGAAAGCGAAGTATTTGCCTAACTAATAACAATTCAGTCAGCTGCGTGAGGTCAAAGGCCTCTGTAGCGCCGCAACAAACGTAACATAACTTTAATTAGTTTTTCTTTTTCGAAATTATGAAATTATTTTTCTGCCTAAACGTCTTTACATAAGCAGTAGATCATGTGCCCAAAATATTCGTAATTGATTTTACCAAATCTTATATATTATACAATTACCTAGCGACTTGTTATATGGCTGGCCAAGGTTTGCAATTGTTAATGAAATCAGTGGCCTTATAATAAGCTTTAGCACACAAACGTTCCTTAACAACTTTTTAAAATTTACTATCGGAAATATTTAGACCTAGCTTTTGCCCGCGGCTCCGCCCGCGTAAATACAGTATCCCACGGGAAAACTGTAGTTTAACGGGATAAAAAGTAGCATATGTGTCAATCCAAAGCTTAAACTACTACCATTCCAAATTTCATCAAAATCCGTTCAGTGGTTTTTGCGCGAAAGAGTAACCAAACATCCATCCTTCCATACACCCTCACAAACTTTGGAATTTATAATAGCAGTAGGATGGAAATAGCTAGAAATTAGAATTGTATAATACTATAAAAGGAATGTTGCTGATGATGATGAACATTATTAGGACGGGTACAATGAGATGTTTATTCAACATTAAAAACGCTTAAACTTTAGCACTTCAATTATCCATTCTAATGGATAAACACAGCACTTAAAATCGTTTTCATAGTTTCGTACCTAAGCCCCAAAAAAACGTGACTCTATAACTAAGACTTCGTTGTCTGTCCGGCCGTCTGTCCGTCTGTCTGTCACGAAGCGTGATAATTGTTAAGCAAAGTTGAAATTTTCACAGATGATAGGTTGCTGCTATAACAACAAATACTAAATGCAGATTAATAATATGAAATAATATGTATTTATACAACAAAACATGTTTTTTTGCCGTTTCCTACGGAACCCTACGTGCGCGAGTCCGACTCGCATTGGGCCGGTTTTTATTATCATATTTTCATTTATATACTTTTGAATAATAGTCGGGATGCAATAAAGTTCGCATTTATCTCCATAAATTTGTATGATTTTCAAATAAAATTTCCAACTGGAATTTCAATTGATGTAAAATTTTGTTCTCACGTTGAAATATGCTTTTAATGTTGAGTTTTAATATTTTCATCACATCTTTTCCATTTCATTAAACATTCAAACAATTTTAATTAGCTACGATTTAAAAAAAAACAATATTAGCATTTTAATATTCACTCTTGTTAAATCCTTGATCATAAAGTTCAATCAATAATTTGTTAGATTTACGGCCAAATACTCAAATTCGACTATTTAAGTAATATGAAATTAATAAAGTTCAATTTTGAATAGCTATCTTAAAATACAGCGAAGTGTGTATCGTGAACTGACCCTAACAGAAAAAAAATCGCAAATTCAAACTAATTACATTTACATAAGTCCATGAGCCCTTCTGTTTAACGCTTGAGCAGAACTAGGGGTGTCAAAGTTCCGCAATTTAACGCTATTTCTGCGGTTTGATCTGCAGAGGACGGTTGACGCCGGAATTTTAAATATGGCATACAATTTCAGTGATTTTAAAGGTGTCGCCGAAAGGCTTTATTTCACGCGAATGTCCGGATTTTCGCGTGGAAAATTTAAATGGCGGTGACCCTAGCGTGACAAACGGCTCGGCTAAAATGAAACTCGTGCAAATGTGGTGCGAACGCCTTTATGAGGTCGACGGGTTTTTCAAGTGAAACAATGATAGTTGAAGTGTCGCAGATGATAGTTTTTGTTTTGTATTGTCTGTGGAATCCATTGATTTATAGACTAACTAGCACGGCTCCGCCCGCGTAAATCCAGTATCCCATGGGAACACTGTACTTTTTCGAGATAAAAGTATCCTATGTGTTAATCCAGAGCTCAAACTACTACGATACAAAATTTCATCAAGATCCGTTCAGTAGTTTTTGCGTGAAAGAGTAACAAATATCGAAATGAAATGAAAAGTTTTTTTCTATTTCCAAATGAAACTTAACAAGCTTTTTTCGGAAAGTCAACAGAAAAAGCTACCTACTAAAAGCTAAAGCCAGTTCAACCCTATCCCGCCGAGAAGAACCGGCGTAAGAAACTCGCACGGGGCCATCTTTTAGCAAAAAGATGGAAAGTCGTTCTTTTGAAAGAAATATATATTTTACATTGTAAACATAAATCTGTTAAATATAAAAAAAAAGTCACAAGTACATAGAGACAGCCTTGCAGGGGAGCATCTTATCCCCAAGGTGTGCAATCGTTAACAAAATTATTTGCTTTATAATAATCTTTAGCACACAAACGTTCTTTGACTACTTTTTTGAATTTATTAATAGATTTCTGGGATCCTATTGTACTCGTATAGGCGTATACATTCGCCCTTAAAAGATTTACTTACTTTGCTAAGTCTTCATACATCTAGCTAATGCTTATTTCTAGTATTGATACAATGATTATCACTTTTTTTCTTGTAATTGCTTAAGTTTTTTTTAAAGTATAATAAATTATCCAAAATGTACTGAGAAGCTACATTTCTTTAAACTTTTCTCTCAGAGATTCAAAAGGGGACATTTTATAAATAGCACGAATAGCTCGCTTCTGCAGCACAAACATTGAGTTTATGTCATGTAGCCAGCATTTCCCCATAAAAGTATGCCATAAGACATTCTACTATGAAAGTAGCTGAAATAAATCAGGCGTGCCGTTTCTTTATCCGAAATTTCTCGAATTTTTCTGACTGCATATGCTGCAGAAATGAGTATATTTGCTAGGTTAGCAATATGAGGTTAGTAATTACCATCCATCCATCCATACATCCATCCTCAGAAACTTTCACATTTGTAGGACATGTCTTACAGTTAAATTATTCAATACTAGATGTTACCTATAACTCTATATTCAGATGAACAGCAATGTATACCACAGGCGAGGCGTGCATAGAAGCCGGCTTCCCTTATGAATATTACTTTAAATCTATTATTTAAAATAATATATTAATTTTTAAAATACGGAATTGGATCGTCACATAGTGTTAGCGCATTTTTTTTGGGTGCATTGGGCGCAAAATATTGTTTTGGTTTAGTACCGTATTAAAAAAAAATAATTATATAATATACTTACGGAAAGCCGGATTGTATGCACGCCTCACCTGGGTAGACATTGCTGTTCATCTGAATATAGAGTTATAGGTAACATCTAGTATTGAATAATTAACTGTAAGACATGTCCTACAAATGTGAAAGTTTCTGAGGATGGATGTATGGATGGATGGATGGTAATTACAGTGGTAATTGAGTATACAACTCATAATTTGTAGCTTATACTAGCTTTTGTCCGCGGCTCCGTCTGCGTAAACACATTATATCACCAAAGATTTAGAAACTAAAGATAGGCTATGACGTACATTCGATATTACATGTTGCCCGCGATTTCGTTCGCGCAAAAGAAAATCTCGCGGGAACCGTACATTTTGCCGCGATGAAAAGTAGCCTATAACATTTGCCGTGGTCTACTGTAGATTTGTGCTAAATTTCATCAAAATCGGTCCAGTGGCTTCGGAGATTATATTTAAGTCTAATATTTAACACTCCATTATGCGCGCCTCTACTCAGTGTAACTAGTGCGCGCTGTATCTATGTAGAACACTTTTAACGTAGGATTTATACAGAAAAGTTATACAAATTGACAAAAACGATTACCTTATGTTCTAAATAGCTTTATTATGAAACTAAATCAAACAAAAAATATATATAATCATTTTAAACATAATTCAAACTTAAAATCAGACAAAAACTTGAAAAAATTGGTTAACCTTTGGATTTTGAGTTTTTAATTCTCAACCTAACTACTCGCTCAAGTTTTCTACCACCGTATCTTCATTTATTGCACTCAGGACATAGAAGAATCTGATGGTCAGGATAAATCCACTTTTTACGGGAGAAACATTGCTTCTTGGCGGACTTCTACTACACAATAAAAATATTACGTAAGTGCTCGCGCGCTCTTCTATGGTAGAAATGCACTTCTGGCGCGAAATTACTCAGGCATGTGGCTACGTTCGTCACCGCAAGGATACTAATTATATTTTTTTGACTTGTTGAAGAGGAATACTATATGAGTGTGTGTAAACGACATTGGATTTACGCTTAGATTTAAAAAAATGTATGTGTGTTCTACAACTGTAGAACGCGCGACTATTGGAGTGTGAATGATGCCAAAATCTATATTAATTATTAGAGGAGAGAAATACAGACACAGACAGTCGGACGGACAGACCGAGACTATAAGGGTTCCTTGTAGTACTAAGGAACCCTAAAACGACGATTCCCGAAAGACATTGAGTTCGTGGTCGTACAATAATAGATAGATTTCCATAAACTCCACCTGAACAATCCCCCAAAACAAACGTGTTATCATCACGATAAATGAGCTTTCACTACATGAATTGGAAAAGGCATTGAGATCAAAAAGCCCGGGTTAAGACCAACAGGAAAATCCAACCTCTCATCGGAATGAGGTAATTAATGGTAATAAAAAATAAGAAATAATATGTTACATCCTTCACCAGTAATTGGAGACAGGATAAGACGAATGTTGTCACATTTCTGTTCACCTCAAGGGACAAGGTCATCATCATCATCATCATAGAATATGTATAGTTTACTATAATAAAATAAATACGTCACCTGGGGGCCTACCGGAAACATTCGTTTACACCTCTGTCAAATGTTCCTGCTAGGCCCACTGAAGCCCAATTCTCGTAATCATACCGTATCGTATCGTATCATAATCCTTAGGTGGATTCAGCTAATTAAATTCTTCAATAATACAGTTACAATCTAGTCCCGATATGTTAAAACTGCGAAATGGTATTCTCATAAACGTCAAACCAATATCAAATGCGTTTTGATTGGTCCAAACTCCAAAATTCAGTTTATGAATCGAGACGATTCATTTATCTATACTAATATTATAAAGAGGAAAGGTTTGTTTGTTTTGTATATTTGTTTGTTTGCATTGAACAGGCTTCGAAACTACAGGACCAATTTTGATGGAATTTGGCACAGATATAGATTAGACCACGGGTAAGGACATAGGCTACTTTTGATATCGGCAAAATGTACGGTTCCCGCAAGTTTTGCTATAGCGCGCACGAAGTCGCAGGTAACATCTATAATTCAATAAAAGTAAAATAAAAGTGTGAGCCAATCACGAGAATTAGGGTTACTGTTTCGGTCCCCACGCTGTCTCACTCGTACAAGCGCGACGGACGCGTGTGCGAATGTCACAAATAGCTACGACAATTGGGCTTCTAGTAATTGTAACACTTAAGTTAAACTTAGCACGAGACCAGAAAGACGTGGTGTGTTTATTATGACTCCTTCCCGTTTGGCAACCTTTCCGTTACCCTTACGAAATTCCAATACAAAGTAGGCGTGTCGGTATCTTTATATATTTGAAGTTTTGGACAGCCTTCAAATATAGTGTCGTTGGCAAACCTTTTGCTTTAATTGTACAGACGGATAGAACAAAGGCATCTTGGAGCTTAAGGGCTTGATATATTGATAATTATTTGATGATTTAAGATAAGGATGTGTATTTTTCGTAACCTTTACGTAACGAAGCATAATTTTCACTGAATGTGCTATAAAATTAAGAGCGCTCTATAAACAGTGTAAAGCCTTCATTTTGAGATTCTCCGACACGTCTCTTCTCCATAAAATTTCAGTTTTAAAGCGACCTAATCAAATTTTACTACCTATAACTCTATATTCAGATGAATAGCTAGGTATACTTATGCATTATAGTTAGTACTAGCAATTGCCCGCGGCTCCGCTACGCTACGCGCTAACACGCTATAACACCAAAGATTTCAAAACTAAAGATAGGCTATGACTGTACATTTGACAGAACAAATCTTCATAAAAGAATAAGTTACGCCAGTTAGTCAAATGTCAAAATGACCTCAAAAAAACACAAAAGTGGGGTTCCTCACTAAGTTGACAGTTTTTGCCTAGACATGCCTCATCTATAATATATATTCGTCTATGTGTATCACGGGAACACTGTGCGTTTTCAGGATAAAAAGCTACGGCTGCCATACCTAATTTCATCAAAATCCCTTCAGTAGTTTTTGCGTGAAAGAGTCTCAAACATCCGTCCTTCCACACTCGCACACTTGCACATTTACTATAAGAGTATGATTTGGCGAAAATTCGCAAATACTGCGCTAAGCGCAAACGTACAATCCGCAAATTAATGCGATGTGCGCAAAATCTGCACAGCACCCAAAATATCAAATTACTACAATAATACAATAGTTACCATAATTTAAAATTAGTACATTTAATTATGAATCAAACAAATGAGGTTAAAAACGTTAACTGTTTAAACAATACTAATAATAATATCAAAAGAATATTTGTTTGTTTCTTTGTTTTGAGTAGGCTCCGATACAACTGGATCTATTTTAATGAAATTTGACACAGATATAGAGTAAAGCGGAAAGACATAGCCCAAAGACTACTTTATATTGCGGTACGGTTCCTGTGGGATTCACTTCTGCGCGCTCGATATTGCCGGCAACATCTAGTATTTAAGAATTTTGATGCCCTATTTATAACACAATTTCCTAGCACAATGAAGCCTGAATGTGAATCAGTAGTAAATTGATCAACGAAGCACTCAGGGAATTCAAAGTTAACCCACCCCGACCTTTCATTACTAAGGGCTGATTTCACCAATGAAATTGAACGCGATCAGTATACGCACGAGTACAAATAAAACGAGTAAACGAGTTTAAATACGCAAAATGAGTTTAAGTTCAGGAGGCCTATCAGGAATATTTGACAGCGGCGTAAACGTAACGTTATCGAATGAAATTTGTATGGAGCGTCCATCAGTCATGATTTTGACAGATTTTCATACAATTTTCATTAGAGTTCGAATTTCCTAGGCCCACTGAACTCCGGATTTCGTCGGTTCAACTTCGTTGAACGCGTTCAAGGACTGTCACGTACGAAATGTCATGAGTTGACAGTTGTGATAATTTGTCTTTATATTCAGAGTGCTATGTGAGAGTTTTTATTTTCGCTTTCGATCCTGAGCGCATTTGGCATTTACTACGAATTTGTATGTGATTTGTACAGCGCCACCTAATTGTAAACGCGACAACTAGGTCAAATCACATACAAATTCCAAGTAAACGCCAAACGCGCACACGGCACTTAGCACTGTGTATTGATTTTTTGTATTATATCGCATAAGATCGCTCTCGCAAATCATTTTACATCCATACTATTTTATTTCGTTATCGCGATATCTTAAATGCGCGATTACGTGACACCCGTTTTGCTGTTAAACGAGATTGACAGCGACACGTGAACGCGTATTAGTGAGAACTAAGTTTTATAAAACGAAGTTTTTATTGTTAATGGTGAAAACGACCCTAAATTTCGGAATATACCATTCGATACGACGTAGGGATTCAATTTTGTACAAATATATCTATAAACTACGTACTTATAAAATTATTGGATTTAACTTCAGTACAAATAGTCAAGCCTTTTCATTAATTCATTAAATTCAAATAGTTTTATTTCCATATAGGTTACCATGTTCGCGGCTATACAAGGCATATTCGGTGGGTACCTATGCGACTTTCCCGTGGTGCGGGAGCGAAAAAACGGCCGTTTGTATAGGAGGAACATAAAGTTAATTTTTTTATAAACATAATATATTTATTTAATCAAAGTATATACCACTGCTATCTTTGGACTGCCCCATCGGAGTTGAATTTTTTCCCGTGCCGTTATCCAAATTTTGAAAAAAACAAATGCTAATCTATTGGAGCAAGGAGTACGGTGTCCGGGGAGTACGGTGGATGTCTTAGACATTCCAATTGAAGCCCCTATAAATTGGTAGCCGTCTCTTGTGCAGTGTGTGGTCAAGCGTAGTCCTAAAGTAGCAGTGGCCTAGAGCGAATGACCAACCTCGGTTGTTTAGCAGCTACCTTTTCCATCATGATTTGCAGTTGCTGGCAATAGACATCTGCCGTAATCGTCTGGCCAGATTTAAGAAAGCTGTAGTGAACGACACCGGCACTAGTCCACCAAACGCTCACAAGTAACTATTTTTGAGTCACTTTTCGCTTGAGGCAGGCTTTGGCTGGTTTGCCAGGGCTCAGCTATTGAGATGAGCGTTTCCTATTATCGTATAGGATGTTACGGGGGAAATTAAAATAAAAAGAGATTTCATAAGACCCCTTGTAAAAGAAAGAATCCAAAAAAATATCCTAGGTGGATAGAGTGCAGCCAATCTAAAGTAGCAAAATAGTATTGGCAGCAAAAGAAAGACCCTTTATAATAGAAAGAATCCAAATAAATATCCCGAGATGGATAAAGTGCTGCCTCACTAAAGTATACACCTACACAACTTCTCAACAGTGAGAGCTGGTATAATATTCCTAATAAAAACTCCATACTCCAATTCAGTCATTTTAAGCGAAACAAATTTTATTTTTCCAGACATTGAGAAATAAATTTAAAAGAAAATTAAAGATTTTTAAGTAAGTTGTCAAAAGTAAAATTTATTAAGAAGTTAAGTAACTAAGTAAATTCAATTTTAAAAGTTAAATTACTATGTCAGTTCAAGAAAAAATATTCACAGCCCTATCGGTGAGTATATCTGTGTTGAGAAAATACAAGAATAATCAGATGTATTCTCTAAAAAATAATACACAAAAGAAATATAATTTGTAATCAGTACAATATAAGATAACTAACCACAAAACAACAAGTTCTACGGACTATATGGTACAGACCATATACAACAAGATGAAAAAAAAAACAACAGTATAAAGTTTATTAACAATTTTAAAACTTTACACTACTACAATAAGGTACTAGTTACTACACTAAGTATATCCAACGCTCATAGTAAGTTAATATTAAAATAAAGTTAAGTTAAAGTTAAAGTGATAAGTTAATAGCAAAATAATTTAGAATACGCATTTAAAGTTATATGTAATTATTTGTAATTAAATAATGTTAAAGAAGTAAAAGTTAAATTATAATAAAATAAAACAAAGTTAAAGCCAAAAAATCACATAAACATCATTGAAGATGATGCTGATGTGTGTGCATGTATAGTGTGTGGGTATGTGTAAAATAAATAGTATGTATGATTAAATAAATAATTTACAATAGATAACCAAAAAATTACACAAAAAAAATACTAATATCCTGCCAAAAAGGAAGGACAGGACAAAAAAAAAAGAATAATAATAAATAAAAAATATTTAATAATAAAGAATGAATGAAATGAATGAATGAATGAAAAACTCTTTATTGCACCAAAAACAAATAGGACATACAGAACATAGAAAAACTAAACTTATAAAAGCACAAAAGGCGGTCTTATCGCTACAAGCGATTTCTGCCAGACAACCTTTATAATCATGACACATTTTTACATGTAATATACTGGTAGGTGGCTTTATAGACACGTAAAGAGAAAATTATTTTAATACATATTGTAATTTAAGATTTCATAATACTTTTATATGACATATACTATTTAGGTACACTACTTTATAATATTCGTTAAAATATACACAAATACTTACATATCCTACTATAAATAATAAATAAATACTATTATTGAAAGTAGAAATAATGCATACAAATTATGGACTTATAGTAAAGATCACAATGTTAATTGTGACAAAAAATGTTCCTTAACTCCATTTTTAAATACGTGCAAAGATTGAGCGCGTCTTAATGAAATTGGTAATCTGTTCCACAGACTGACTGCACGAGCTGTGAATGAAGAGTCAAAAAATTTTGTATTTCTCGTAGGGGGTTTTAATGATATACTCGTATTAGAATTTCGAAAAGATTTTACACTATCGTCCAAAAATTTAAACCTTTCTTTTAAGTAAGGTGGCGACTTGGGGTCATACAGTATACCATACAGGTGGGACAGTATATGAGCATTCCGCCGAAGTCTGATTGGCAGCCACTTGAGTTTGGTACGAAATTCGGATATGTGATCATATTTTCGTAAACCGAAAATAAATCTAATACAAAGGTTTTGGAGACGCTCAAGTTTATTAAGCTGCTCTTCTGAAATATTTGTGAAACATGTGTCAGCGTAATCTAATATAGGAAGGATAAGCGATTCAGCAAGCAGAATTTTGGTCGGAATCGGCAGAAAATGCTGCAAGCGCCTCAGAGTACTCCACGCACCAAAAACTCTCCTACCGATTTCACCAATGTGCTTAGACCAAGACAGTGTTGAGTCAAGATGAATTCCAAGATTTTTAACGGATTGTGAGAATGGGATAATGTTTCCTTCGACCATTACTGGGCAAAGATCCTGTAATTGAACCCTTGTCAACAAACTTGGACTGCCGATGATAATCGCTTGGGTTTTCATAGGATTTATGACTAATCCATGAGATTTACTCCAAGCACATATACTTTTCAGATCTTCATTAGTTCGTGCAATAGCCGACGGTAAGTCATTAAGTGATGCGTGGGGATAAATCTGCAAGTCATCAGCATACATGTGAGAGCAGGAGAAGATGTTTTTGGCGATGGTATTAATGAAAATGCTAAACAGTAAAGGCGATAGGACACCGCCTTGAGGGACACCAGCCGTGACTGTTGACCACTCAGATACGACTTCTTCCACCGCAACACGTTGAAGACGATTACATAAATAACCACGGAACCATGCAATCACGGTGGGTGAAAAATTTAGAGAGTTCATGAGTTGCAAGAGAATATCATGGTCAACTGTGTTAAAAGCATTTGTAAAGTCCAAAAGTGTTAAAATCGTTAATTTCCCATTGTCCATGGCACAGCGTATATCGTCAGTCACCTTTATTAATGCAGTAGTTGTACTGTGGCCGGGACGGAAACCAGACTGAAAGGGGTTGAAGTAATTTAACCTATTTAAAAAGTTAACAGTCTGCTGATGGATGAGACGCTCTAATACCTTAGATAAAAATGGTAGGATAGAAATTGGTCGATAATCCTTACAAAATTGTGGTTTAGGCTTTTTGGGTAAAGGGATAATTTTAGCTCTTTTCCAGAATTCTGGAAAAGTACCTGTGGACAAAGAAAAATTAAGGATATCTGTTAAGACGGGACATATAATATCAATTATTGGAACAATCATGTTACGACTAAGTTCATCACTACCAACCGCATTAGATGAAATTGACATTACACTTTTCTTAACCTCACTGATACTGACTGGACGAAAACAAAAAGGAGAGTGTCTTTCAGGAGGATGAAAAGAGAGATGTTGTAGCGTGTTAGTTTTGTCGGTCGTACTCAATGACGTTGATGGCGATGAGAAAAATTTATTAAGATCATCAAGCTTAATATTATTGGTTGGGACCTGCCCACCACGATTACCTATACCCAGAGACTTTAAAAATTTCCATGTTTTAGCTGTCCCACCGCTTTCTACAGAATAAATTTAATAGATTTTATAAATTTAATATTATGTCCACTGTGAAAAAACACAGGGTTCCTTATGTATCACGGAACCCTAAAAAAACGGTGGGTGTGTGCTGTAACGTTACCTGCCTCTTACACGTGTCCGTTACGTAACCTGAACCAATTCTACCCCGGGCCCAGACGGGTTAGAGTACTGAGAGAGTTGGATATTAAGAACGGCACAAGACAAACACCAAATACTCGTACTGAACACACAGACCCGGGAAAAGACACCAGATGCCAAACCAGACGAAACCACGTTTATGGGCGCCAATTGTTACGGGGGAAATTAAAATAAAAAGAGATTTCCCGTGACAATGTGTTTATTAAGGAAATAGGGGTCGTGGGCAGAAGGCCGTACGGTCTGGTCTAGCCTCTTGGTGTCTGAAGGGTATCGTAGGGGGTTTAAACCACGTGGGGACTTAGCTCAGGGATCCAGGTCTTGAGTCCAGGGGTCTGGCACGTGGCAAGAAGGCAACAAAGTTGGCGGTGCTTGTGCCCGTAACAAAGTTGGCGGTGCTTGTGCCCGTAACAAAGTTCCCTGGAAATATTCATACCAGCGTGTGAAGAGTGTGGACCACAGCAGCCATGGTTCTAGCCCCTAACGATCCAAACCATGGGCTGTGTGTCCATCACAAAATAAGGGATAAGCAAAAAAAAAGGTAAAAAGATAAAATGATATTAAGGACAATTAATTTGATACAAACATCCTAATAATATCTAATAATGCAAGATCGGAAAAATGAAACTACAAATTGAGCACGTGGCCAATCAAAAGGTTTGCCAACAAATTTTACAATGGTGCTAATTTACAGGAAAAAATAATGTGTTTTTAATTACAAGCGTGATTTAGCAAATATTCACAACACAGATATTTAAAATAACTCACCGTGAACACGGGGTTAAAATATAATTATTATAAACGACTACATCTTGAAGAAGTTGAACAACCAAAATTCGGCAGGGAAAAAGGGCGTTGTCCTGTCGCGACAACCCTTTTATACCCCTACTGACATTTGTTTTTTTTTTAACCGACAATAGCGGTAATGCGTAATACAAATGCCACAATAAAGAAATATTAGAGATGAAGCTCTAGTTAGAAGCATTTGCCAATAGATGGCGTTGTATAGCACAAATTAGCTATTATTAATATCGACAACTGCTAATAGATGACGCTATACGCATCGTTATTAGTTATAACGATACGTTAAAAAATGTAGCTATGCTACAAGGATCCACTTTTTATCAGAGGATTTAAAATCCCTTTATTATTGTGCCGGTTGAGTAAAGTAACGTAGCAGTCGACGCGCGTTTGTCGGTTCGCTGCACTCAATTCATGACGTACCTTTCAAGATTTTTCACCTTCCCAATTTGCTTAAAGTGGATTAAAACAGTTTTATCACTAACACCGCAGCCTGTAGCTAAATCGGACGTGGTTTGCGATGGATCCGCTTGCACAATAGCCTTCAATTCTTCATTATCAACTTTGGTCTCCGGCCGTGCACGGGGCTTGTTCTGCAGGTCGGAATTTCCAGAACGAAAACGTTGGAACCAAAAACGCACTGTGTTTCCTTTTGCGACACCGCCGCCATACACATCATTAATCCTTCGTGCCGTTTCTGCAGCACTGGTGTCACGGTGGAACTCGTACTCGAAAATAATACGATATTTCAAGTTTTCCATTTTGTAAACAGAGTGACGCAAAGAAAAAACCAAAAGAGGAAAAACAAATGAATTACGGTTTTCGAAACACAAATGCATGAGTAGGTAGGTAGGTAGCGGTACAAATTTGAAATTGGAATTCCTAATCAAAGAAGATATATTTGAGATCAAAGTGGCCAGTACGACAAAACGCCAATTTCATATGTAAGGACCTAATATTTAAAATCAGTACTGCTTACCTAACAATTTAAAAACTGTACAAGTCTTATTTGTCCTGTAAGCACCTAAGTGAAATTGTTTCTCTTCAGTGCGGTACAATACAAATAAATAATAATAATAACTCCCCACGCCGATTTCGGTGACGGTGGCCGGTTTCATTGAGACCAGTTACTTATTGTTACGCAGGAGAATTTTATGGTGCCCAAGTGTGTGCGCAGTACACAAGAGAACTCTCTCTTCCTTTATTCTCATAACCCAGTGGGAAGGACAACCGACACGACTGGCGAGAGATCAGGCGCAGTTCCTACTTTTTACATTAAAATCTCAATTCTCGTATATAAATAGACTTTCATTTTACTTTGACTGTATTATAAGTGAAGCGACTAGTTATCGTAAGCTGATTTTGAACCAATCAGGATGCGAGACGCTGCTTTAACGTTTATGATAATACCGATTTGACAGTTTTAGCGTTTCGGGACTTGATTGTAACTGTATTATTGCAGGTTTTATGTAGCAGAATTGACCATGTGACACTTGACATTTGTATTAATTCTAGATGAATTTTTGACATAATATATTAATTTGTTATGTTTACGCGAATATTGTTCATTGTTTTAAACACTTACGGATTGTATCGCGGTGCACGGCTGCTGGAACACTTTAATTTAATTAAATCATCGGTAATAGTTGTATTTTTGATTTTATATTCTGACATCCATTTAATTTAATTTATTTAATTTATAATATAATTCTATGACATTTACAAATCAACAAGTTATAATGTGTTATAATATTATACTTAAGACTACCTAAGCAGTCCTACTTACTTATTATACCCAACTCTTTCATTTCATCTGACGTTTAAGGTACTGATATGTCCCTACGCGATGACTGGTAGGCATGAGGCATCGCGTAGGGACATTCCGTAAGTGTTATTTAACACCTTCGTGGCGGCACCTAAGATTATGGTTTTTCAGCGGGTGCCCCACAAGACGATGTACCCGTGTGCGATACTGTACATTTTAGTCTTGTATGCTATTTAGATAATCTTTAAATTGATGAAATTTGTTTATAAACTGATTTTTATCGTTTTTTCAGTACCTATTGTTATATTAAGAACCAACACTATTATAAAGCAGGATTAGAATCGGATCGATCATCATTTTAAAAAAGGAAAGCGATGGAGCTAACGAAGTCTTTACGAGAAGCAAAATAGCATCAACATTTTGCAAAAGAATTCATAGAATTCTCAGTATGTAGAATCCAAAATCAGAATCTCTAATAATGAATAGGCTTGACGACAGATTTTTTTTATTGCATTAATAAATAGTACTCTTAAATATGAGTAATTTCTCAGAAGAAACAGTATACTTAAAATTAATTATTCATAGGTACAGCGATTTACAAAAGTCTCGTGAAAACGCTCCATACTGTGACGTCACTATTAGAAAAAAGTGTATGAAATATAGGGGGCGCAGTAACATATTTGTAAATATATCCGAAATTTGTCCGTTAAAGTTTGTGTATTATGATGTAAGTAAACTGTAGGTTTTTTATCGTGGGCACATGATAATTATGGACACATCATCTGCTTATTTAGAGACGCTTAGGCAGAAAAAGAATTGTCATACTCGAAAAAAAAATCTTTCTTTATATGGGCGAGTTTGTGTTGAGCGTCTTCATAATAAGCAGTAGATCCATATACACAAAATATCCGTAATGGATTTTACCAAACCTTACATAAAATATTTTTATTTTTTTACGTTTATCAGGTAGTAATGTCTAAATACATTTTCTGAGCATATAAATTAAATTAAATATTTTACATGTAGTCGTCTCCCCAATTCGCCTTGAAATTCTCAACCAGTATCTATAAAATATATTAGCCAGATGCATTTTGCATATGATGATTGCGTATTGAATTTTTTATTAGATAAAAACCATAATATATTATTTCACGTTTTATGCACGAGCTTCATACATTGTATGTTATATAAATTAAAATAATCAACGGAATTAGAGGTAGATTCTAAAACAAATTGAACAAATTCGTTTTCTTTTTTTTCTAATTTATTTGTGAAACTGTAGCAATGAATCTGGATCAAATGGGATTTATTGTTGTGTTTCGCGTTGTAATATATTTTGTATCCATTGATAATATGTTCCTTTCTGTTTATTTTATTCCACGTACCTACATTTAACAAGATTCGAGAGCCTAATGCAATTTGCATTTTGATTTACGATTATCAGTTCTATACTAATATTATAAAGAGAAAATGTTTGTTTTCATTTATATGTTTGCTTGTTTGTGTTGTGGACTGCGACGTCTAGGTTCTTACAGATCCTTCTTATGCTTGAGTGGTGATAATAATGATACAGCAACAATGGTGATATTCTTATTTGTTGGTGCAAATGAGAGAGATGTTTAACAAATAAGTCTACACTATATCTAGCCTTTGGGCTAACTAAAATAATCTAACTAGATAGGCTGTGCTTGTGACATCTGTCAATAAGACATTGACATTTCTACTTTTGATTACATCTTTATTATGCAACAGTTTGCTTGCATTAAACAGGCTCCGAAACTAATGAACCGATTTTGATGAAATTTGGTACAGATCTAAGTAGAGCACATGGAAGGACATACTACTACTATATATATAATACGGCTACTTTTATATGCATATAAAGTATGTGGTTCATGCGGAATTTCCTTTTGCGCGCGCGAAGTCGGTGGCAACATTTAGTCTATTAAAAGTGTAAATTGCAACCCTTACCAATATTTTTACGTATTCATAATACATTTTCTTTATGTAGATAAAATTTCCTTTCAGCCAAGCCAAAACACAGAATCCGAAACCAATGCCATAAAATATTTAATCTCGCATTATGACAATGGTGAAAAAACACATCTAGGGATGAATTTACTAGCACACCTCGGTTAAACAACTTTGAACTCTGACAGAAGGAGTTAGATTGCAATTTCGAGCGTGGACAATGGACATGTTGATGTTAGCGATAGTTGATAGTATAGTTTAGTGTTTCATGAAAGTAGCCGTAACATTTTATGTGTGGTGGACGTTGGGGTTATCGCTAACTGGCTGGCTCGTATGTCAGCGTTTGAGTTCTGTCCTTGTTAACACGTCCAATTACTGAAAGTAAGGGTCAGCTTACACCGAGACGCGACGTGGCGCATACTTTTTAAGATAACGATTCAAAATTGGTCTGTATTCAATACCTACACAAAAAATAAAAATGCACAAAAAGTATGAAAGAAAAACTTATTTTCTAAATAATTCCCCTTTTAAATTTGGCTAAAATTTTAACTATTTCTCTACTCGATCTTCATAATTTAGAAGTCAGTACCAGCTAACTTGAACGTGAGTTCTATTTTAATGTATTGTTTTATCAGGATGTTGTTCGGGCTGGTACCGAATTCAAAATTATGAAGATTCAGCAGAGAAATAGTTAAAATTTTAGCCAAATTTAAAAGGGGAATTATTTAGAAACTAAGATTTATTTTATACTTTTTGTGCATTTTTACTTTGGAAGTCTGTTTTCATTTTTTGTTTAAAAATAATAATTTTTCCCTTTTTAGTAATATTTGTTAAATTACTATTAATACATTTTAAGAACGTTTAAAATAAACGATCGAATGTTGAATTGAATATGCGCCAAGCATCCATTAGGTATTGTATATAAGATGATGATGATGATTACTGTAAGTTACATAATGGTATATGCTTGTAGTTCTTTAAACAATGTCGAAATTTCCAAATGCGTATATTTAAAAACTAAGAAGTTCTCTTCAGTGCTTTTAGATTCAGGATATACCTTGGTGTAGAATCTTACTTTTTGGTAGCATGGTTACTTGCAGCCATGTAGGCAATACCCAAGCAGGATTACTTCAGAAAAAGTCAAAATCACTATATGTGTCCACATAAATTTCGAGTAGTTCCCTCGATTACTCATGGATATCATCATCAGGACCACTTTAGTAACAACGAGACCAACTTCGGATTATATTTTTTACATCAAAAAAATAATCAACAGACGGTCATTGAGTTATAATGTACTACGTACTAGAGAAGACGCCTCAACTCGATTGTTTGTAACACGAGTTAGAGCGCGCGCACTCCATCTCACTTAGTCTGTGCCGAGCGCTTGCTGCAACGTGAAACGTTTGAGTGAAGTTTTGTTTTTTAAATTATGCCTTCGTGTGCATTGAGATACTATTCAAACAGCTCCAGAAACATAAGTAAAAGTCAAGGAGTGACTTTTCACCGTTAAGTTCATTTATTATCTTTAAAACACGCTTAATTTAATTATAATTTTTCAATTGCAACGCGTCACCGCGGCGGCGGCCATGTTTACGTGAGAACATAACACCCCCCGCTTGTCCCGCGCATACCCCGCCGTCATCAAGTGCGCGCCCTATCTTTTGTTTGAGATAGCTTCTCTAGTACGTAGTACATTATAACTCAATGCAGACGGTAGAGTTATCGTTGAACATACAAAATTTATATATTATACAACCGAACGTATAACCGTCTCCTTTTCTTGGAAGTCGGTTAAAAAAGATACACGTTAAAAGATTGCGTTTCAGTGCAATAGCGGCGTCGTGCTGCGCGGCATCTTGCAATGAAACGTGCGCCTTCTTGTGTAGTGAAAAAAGTTTAGTTTTAATTCTTAAAAATTCGGTGCCGCGTCGCGTCTGGGTGTGAGCTGACGCTAAGATAAAGTTACGATTTTTACTTTAATATTACAAATGCAAAAATAACGAAATCACTAGTAATTAGTATACCATTGGACAGATTGTGATAATATTTGGTACAGTACGTGTTCTTAATGGCTTTCGGGTATCGTTGTTTTTCATACATTGTCTCATTGCCACAGAAATACGATGATTGCCGAGAGCTATTATGAAATTAAATAGTTCTACTGTACAGGCATATATTAGCCCTTTTGGAAATAACTTCTTAATATCGGCTATCGCGGCAAAATGTGAGGATCAGAACCATTAGGCAAGTTGCTATCGCTAATTACGACGACGATGTTCGAAAACAAAAATGCATGGGATTTGACATAAGCATAGCTAAGTGACATTAGAAGCTTGGTGCTCTGCTCTTGAAAAGAATGCTCTTAGTGAGCAGTAGATGCTTATATCACTTAGCGATGCTTATGTAAAATCTTATACATTTCTATTATAGAACTTCGTTGTCATAATAAGCGATGGCAACTTGGCTAAAGGCTCAGACGTGATATTCGGATTTCTACTTGATCGGAATTGTCGGCAACATCTTGTTATGACTTATGAGTAAATCCTATAACTACGATGGCTAGACGATCCAAATGGGATTTTCGTTCAAAAGATTTTTCAATTTTCCTAACTTTGCATGTTTTGCAAAAGTTTCCATACAGAAAATTATGCGATACTGCAAAACGCATAGACGTATATATTATACGAGGCTTGTCGAGACAAAAACTGTCCCCATTTATAATGTTTAAGCCCACTTTAAGGTTATTTTCCATTTTGACATTTGAGATATGGTGAAAACAAGATGGCTGACATTTGAGGTATGGTGAAATCAAGATGGCGTAATTTTTTCTTGTATGAAGATTAGTTCTGTCAAATATACGTCACAACCTATCTTTAGTTTTGAAGTCCATGGTAAAACATTTTTCTTTGGATATTTAGATTATAAAGCATATTTTGCTTAAACTGAGTTTAGATAGTAAAATGATGAAAATATGAACGATAATGATTATTATCTGACTAAATGCAATCTCAATATAGTCAATACATTGTGTATCTCCTCAACTTCCATTTCAATGACTCCAGTAACTTGTTTTAAGTATGTCTTGACTGATGAATGATGATGATTATCTTCAGACTCAATACCATCACAATATATTATAATAACGTACTACATAATCAGATACAAAAACTTTGTACAAGTGATTTCCTGCTTAAGTAAAGATGTTTAGGCTGAAAAAAAAATTATATGCGAAAAGAAATATACAAAATTAAACCACTGAACTCTGGTCATTAACCTCACAGCTGATTTCAAAATAATTTAATTAATATCATAAATTTCAATCAATTGATATAAGCTGTATGAGGTCAATAATATTTCTAGCGCGCGCATATACGAGTTTTTTTAGCTAACAAACTTTATTATATTAAATTTGTTACTTACTAATATAAAAGGAAAGATTTGTTTGTTTGTTTGTTTGCATCGAATAGGCTCTGACACTAGTGGACCGATTTGAAAATTGGCACAGATATAGAATAGACAACGGGGATTGTTCATAGGATACTTTTTATTGCGGCATAATGCATGGTTCCCGCGAGATTCCCTTTTGCGCGTACGAAGTCGCGGGCAACATCTTATTCTCATCATATTCTTCATCATAATCTCCAAATAAAATAATTTCCAAAAGTGTATTTGATTTTACACAGCGTCATATTTTTAATGCAAATAACTGATGATGACCTGACTCAATGTCATCTCAATATTGTCAATCCATAATGGATCTCCTCAGCTTCCATTTCAATTACTTCAGTTTGTTTTGCGAATGTTCGATCTAGGAACAAATAGGGCACATTCGCGTAGATCGCACTCACTAGTCATTGTCTGAAGCTATCTGGATAGATTCATCACGATATAGTAATGATGTATCGTCTATTTTTATATTTGGAAACTTTTAAGTGTTTTTTTATGCAATCTGTTTCAAAATATCGTTAAAATTCATTAGTTAAAATTCAATCTGAATGGTATAACTTAAAATCTAACCTGCTATTTTGTTCTCAGATACTATGATAACCTGTAATTTAGGAGACCAGGACCTTTAGCCAAGATACCTCTCGCTAATTGCAATAACGAAAAGAAATCAAAAATGTATGGTATTGACGTATCGCGCGCTATGTCTTAGCGAACGTAATGTCAATCCCTTAAATTATCAATTTCGAGTCATAAATTTACTATCAAGAGTCGTCATAATTAGCGACGGCAACTTGGCTAAAGGCACTGAAGAGGCAAGTTAACGTGATAAAATATAAACACAGAAAACAAGGTATTTAGAAAGCGGATTAAAGAACGAAGTTGGAAGGAATTAAAATTTAATGTTTTTTTTTTTAAATTTTAAATGAAAAATATATTAATTTAATGTTTTTAAAAGTCTAATTTTCCAGCCCTTCTATTGATCTATTTATTATATTTTAAAGCACATTGACTCAGGGTTGACTTATAACAAAAACTCTATAAATTCAAACACAACGCTGATGGCCCACAGTATGACAAGTGTGAATAGTTCTAAAAACCTAATACCATCACTCAAAGATTCGGAGATAATATCGTAAAGTTACGAGGACGTTTTTGTCAAGTAGTCGACCATCAAATTGATGTCTGGATTGCTAAAGTTTTAGATATTCGAACACTACTTTATATAGTTGTTTATTTCAATCTTTAATAGTCTTTGCTACTTATCTAAAAGATAGAAAAACAAGATAAGAGTAAGGTGTAAAGCGATTGTAGTTCTTCCTCACCTTCCCTGAACTTCCACAACTATTTCAATACCAAAATCAGCCAAATTGGTCCAGCCATTCTCGAGTTTCATCGAGACATTGGAATTGCAATCAATTTTTATATTAAATGTAGAAAGTATATGTTTCTTTGCAAATCAATAAGAATACTCTTCTTGTATGGCACTGGCTATATTTACACATTCGTCTTGCCCCATCTGTCAACAATCACTTTTCATTTCGGGCCAGTAATTCCTAGTCATTCAGAGCAGCTTAAACGTACTGTCAATCCTAAAGTAAACTGATGTTGAGTGTTGACAGCGCGAAGCTTGAAGAGGGTTCGACCCCGGTGTCATAGAGTGATGCATACCTGTAGACTTAACCCGGTTAACTTAATTTTAACTACAACAGATATGTATGAATTATGTTTTGTGCTATCAGTGAATCTTATTCATAAGCCGGTTGAACGCGGTCATCATTTAATCGCATTATAAAAATATCATGATAATAAAATGGCATGTCATTGATAATGATTTGTGGTGAGAGTACCGACGCATCTTCTGCCGACCTTCGAGGTGGAGGAGTTCTGGCCGACGGACGTAGTCTACCGAAGGTTTCGGGGAAGGCCCCCCAACGAAGCGCGCATCACGTCGCCGAAAAATGACAATACGTGATAAACTATAGTGTGTGTGTATGATTGAATGTGAATAATATAGAAAATAGATTCATGTATAGTATTGTATAGAACATATATTTACGGATATATAAAAATATATATCCGTAAATATATATTCGTTGTCTGATACCCGTAACACAAGTTCAACTTAGCACGGGATCGAATTGACGTAATATATTATATAATTATGTATATTTGTTTCTGTATATATTTTGATGAGTGTCTGAATAAATTGAAATTGAATTATGACAAACCAATGACATGTCGACTGCATGTGTTGTGTGTCATTATATTACAAATAAATAAGGATAACACTCTACCTGCTTATTAATTAAATTTCCTGATAAAACATAATTTTATGCAGAATTAAACTTTTTAAAGTTCTGTCTTCCATAAAATTTTTGGCTTTCTGATCGCATTTTTGACTCCTATGGTGTTACGGTTGCTGATAGTTATCGATAATCGCTTAAGTTATAATTACATATTTTGGCGCTACTAGCGTCATCTATAATCTATTCATCAGCTTAATTGTTACAGGCAATACATTCACATAATTACTTTATATTATACTTTCAATTATAGTCACGATGCTGGCTGTATATTAAAAGCGAATGCATTCGAAGGCCGTTCGCTGGGATGAAATAAACGCTGTTTTAACAAGTCGTATTTATATGCCAGGTATTTTGGTGTATTTTCAATTCCGGAGCAAGGAGAATGGCGAAGTATAAATTATTATTAACGACTATCATTGTTTGCGGTATACACCGTAATATATGACTGTAATATAATACTCAGATACGATTATTTTATTGAAATAAGATGTTCGCCAGCGTTGTCTTCAAGTTTAAGGGCCTGGTGAATATTTCGTCTGTCACTCGATATAAAGTAAGCAGCGGCAAAACTTCCTAATAAGCTATCCGACACTTATTAAAAGATTGTACAACAGGTCCTTAATCTAACTTCAAAGATATTCAAGATGTGTTACATAGGGATCCGCCGCGAGACTCTGACAGATGTAAAATATAAAAAATATTTTACACATCTTGGATAATTATTACACCGTATTATATATACTAAATCTTCTATTTCACTGGTCAAATCATGGATTTAATAACTTAATTCTCTTTATCCCAAAACAAAATGAAACAAAAAGGTATTCATATTACTTAAAGTCCTTACTAAAATAACAAATCGGAGAAAATATTATGAATACTCCTCAAAGACTTTTATAATATTTATAGCAGTTCGTGCTTATTAAATTAGCTGAGGCGACGCTTTCAAGTCAGACACAGCCTTGCCTAGGTATAATACAGCCTGGAAATGAGTTCTGTTCCTTTCATGATATCTCCGTTTTTAGCCAATTTAATTTTCCACTTTTTAACCTTTCGTTATGAGAATATCAGTTTATGCGCTGCAAAATTTTCAACATGCAAAGAATGCTAAAGTTAATCTTTTCTGAAAGCTATGGAATATATTACTTTTGAAAGGTAAATTATCTAAATATAATATGATTATATTATTTGGTGTCACGATTAGTTTAAAACTTCGGCGCAAATGATTTTTATAAATTTGGTACATTCCATGTATGTGTGTCTTTGTCACCAAAGCTTTTCTGTATTGAAGTGTTTTTTTTTCTTTCCTTCTTCTTATCATAGAATGGTACAGTTGCGGTGATATATGCCATTCTTTGATTTAATTTTATACCGTTAAAATATTCATAATATTGTGTCAAATTCGTTTTTTGTTACTCATCAGCTGTTCACATTGAATTAATGAACTGATTTGGATATTTCACTTTTAACATTTATCTTTCCTTTGCTTAATCCTTATCTAAATCATTCCATTCTTGTAAAATCGTTGTCCTTATTAATACAATATAAGCTATTAATATTTGAGGGCGTAGATCCTCGGGAGTGGAGTTAAGACAGCGATTTCTGCCAGCCATTGTGAGATCTTATTTATGTTGTATTGATCCCCGTCAAGAGGTCTAAGGTTTGTTTTTGCTTTCATTTCTGTTTATTTATTAGTTTTCCCAAGTTAAGGTCCTCTTATTCCGAGTTTCGGATATTAATTTCGGACACACCATATGTTATTTTTGGAATTTATGGGGATAAAGTACCATCAGATATGTTTTTCACCGTTTTCCATCTGTATAACCCAGCTAAGAATGTTGTATTATTACCATTATTCAATCATCACATTCTCAAATTATTTAATACTTTAAACGAGCTCTTTTAAATATTATAATCAGAATCTCGGAAAAGGCTTCAAGATTTGCCAAATTAGGTATATTGTTTTTGTTTCTTTCGTCGTCAATAATTTCGACCTTATTATTAATGTCAGGTTCGAATCCCGGTCAGCTGAATAATATTGTTGTGATTCTTTTATTTTTAAATAGCTTCATCTTATTCTGTTTATTTTTCTGAAAGAAGCTTTACAAGGTCAGACAGTATCAGATATATTTTTATAAAATTTCTAAAATAACCCAGACAATTAGATGTCTATTGCAAGCCATGTTTTCGTACTGTGTATTCGAGCAAAGCTTGGTCTCCCAGGTACTTTGCCATTATGAGACTGAGTAAAAGAAAACATTACATTATTTAGTAATAATAAGTATGTTGGAAATAATAAATAAATAAAATAATAAATATTATATTGTTTTTTCTCTTAGGTAAATTGTCTTCTGAACTATTTTCATCAAATGTTTAATGATGCGGACCAAACCACATTAATATGGCATAATTAATGTATTGGTGATTAAACATGGCAGATGGATCTGGCAATGTGCCAGCATGTAAAAGTTACATTTACTGTTATACTTTTATTGCTACTAGAGGTCGCCCTGCGATCGAAGTTCGATCATAATATTTTGAATATTAAGTTTCACACTTTTAGGATTCTTTTGCCTCTTAGGGAAACATTTAGCCGTTTTTAATATGACTAAGCCACAGACGTAATATGTGTAATATTACCATATTCCCTCATATTAATCAACAGTACACCGTTTCGGCCCAATGGTGTAGTATGCAAATACGGACAACTCCAGTACCACGGTTTAATTTTCTAACTGCACAGACTAACTACAATAATTAGATTTTTTTTTCTTGTCCATAATAATTTCTTATAAGACATAAGTGTTAACAATTACAAGTGAAAACAATAAAGTTTTAATTAATTTATCTAAAGTAATTGCATCACCCGACAAAATAGTAATGATATTATATAATTCTTATCTAAGGGATATTAAACAAATCACTCAGGTGATAAAAAATACAAAAATCAGCAGATAAAGAGTGGCGAAATTTAATCCAAATTGGCACCGAAATTTATAAGTTGGCGACTTAATTTCCGCATTGGTGACTATTATTACGATGTAAGCAGCTATAAAATCAGATTGGGTTGACAAATAAATGGCTGCTAAAAATTCAATTTGCAGGCGTATGTAATTGCAATTTGCATAAATTTTTACGGAAAATTGCATTTTTGGATACTGTTGGAGTTTATTTTCCTTTGGTATGGGTGTCGTTTTCAAGGTTTTTGGGGTTTCAGAATAATATGAAAATTAAATCAATTTACAAATTCCAAAATAGCGTACATTTTTTTAATAAAAAATGTATATGGGTGTCCTTTTCCAGGTTTATGGGGGATGCTGATTATAATTTGTCTTCCAATTTCAATTTCCAAAATGGAGAATTTTAATTCTTCCTATAATTACATGAGTACTAATTTAAACGTTGTTGCCGATGCTGATTAGGATTGACGATTATTAACACAGTATGTTATGTAGTTCGAAGTTCCAGCTATGTAAGATAAATAATTTTTTGAAAATTCAGGATTTTCAAAAAAACTCTTATCATTAAGAAAATACGTGGTTACGGGGTTACTTCGGGGGAGGAAATTTCCATATTTTTTTTTAAGTAGGTTTACTTGTTCTCGAGATAGAAGCGATTAAAGAAAAAAAATATGGTAATGCTCTACTTTGAGATACGAACGATGTATGTTGGAAAATTCAGGATTTTCAAATTTCTTTTTCTCCCATCATGAAGTAAATATGTGGTTGTAAGGTCACTAAGGGGGAGGAAATTTTCATTATTTTTTCAGTAGGATGTACCGTTTCCGAGATAGCAGCGATTATAGAAAAATATATGGCAATGCCTACTTTGAGATACGAGCGACCTATAAAGCTATAGAAGTTTTTTTAGATAGAAATAGCTATGTTAATGTAAATATAAGTTCCTTCCGATTTAAAAAGATACATGCCAAGGAGGTTGAAAAAATTATTAATAACTTAGGTCGTAATAAGGTACCAGGCAGGGGATCAAATACGGGTAATGGATTTAAAATGCATAATTAAAGATGTAAGTAAAATTATTTCGGAATTTATAAACCTGTGTGTAACGCAAGGTATTTATCCTGATGAACTCAAACAAGCATTGATCAGGCCTATTTATAAACAAGGATGTCATCTGGATTATAGTAATTACAGACCCATAGCTATTTTATCTGTAGTAAATAAAGTGGTAAAAAAAGTTGTAGTTAGATAAATAAGCGAATATTTAGAGAGCAATAACATTATAGCCGACTGTCAACATGGATTTAGAAGGAAGGAGCACTGATACCTTACTAATCCAGTTTACAGATTTTATTAATAGGAAGCTAAATGATAAAAACCAGATAATAGCACTATTTATTGACTTCAAAAAAGCTTTTGATACTCTTGGACACAAACAGCTGTTACAGGGCATGGACGAATGCGGTATCAGTCCCACCAACAAGTTCTTCGCGAGCTACTTGAAGAACAGGACGCTCTGCACCGTTGTCGACAGGACAACGGGCGCAGATGCGTCCATCACATTGGGTGTACCTACTGGATCCGTGTATGGTCGTGTTGGCTATATAATGCATGTAAACAGTATGGTTAATGTAGTGGAATATAGTGAGGTATTAATGTATGCAGATGACACATGTTTATTAATATCAGGCATAAACTTGCAACACATGCTAGTGCAGTTACAAAATGATTTCGACCAAATAACAAAATGGGCCCATGATAATGGAATTATAATTAACACTAGTAAAACAAAAATCATGCATATTCTATATATCTCTCCCTATAACAGGACAGCAAGGGCAGGGGCTAAAGTAAGCATCGTAGGGCACACATACGGCTGTTTACATAACAACCAGGATTGTCAGTGTAATGATTTAGAATTAGTAAGTACTATTAAATATTTGGGCCTGCTTATAGATAATAACTTGAGCTGGAGGCCACATATAGACTTGGTATGTAATAGGCTAAGATTAGTTCTCAGTAAATTTTATATCCATAAAAGATTATTAGACAAGTGTACTTTAGTAATGGTCTACTATGCATTGGTGGAGTCAGTTATTAAATATGGGCTAAGTTGCTATGGGCTAGCATTTAAAACCTACGTTGAACAAATTAAAAAGATGCAGATAAGATTCTTAAAAATAATCGTAGATAAAAGAATAAAGGTAAAGTATAGAGATGACTATAATAAGCTATTTCAGTAGTGCGAAATTATTCCAGTAAGTGAAAAAGTTAAATATTTTTTAGCAATAGAAACATATTATAAAAAGGAATTTAAAATAAAGAAAATGTATAAATATAGTATTAGAACAATAAATAAAGGAAAGTTAGAGCACACAAAAGGTAATAATTATTATGGGGAAAGGACTAGAAAGTATATAGTGCCAAAGTTATGTAATAAATATAAATTATTAAGAAAGGAAAATAAAATTAAGTGTAAAATAAAATTAAGGCAAAAATTAAAAGAAATGCTTGGATTTTCTAACAATTGTAAGTTATAACGTCATACTCGTACATATGCATCAGAACATAAAATACAGAATATTTCTAGTATTCTAAAGAATACTAGAAATATTCTGTATTTACAGACACTAGATATATAATATTAGAGTGAAAAATTTATGTATTATTATAGTAGTATATTAGATGTAACTTGTAAGTGTAATTGGTATGGCAAACTTTAAAGTATTTTGTTATTGTAGTAATTTAATCAAAAGTATTTAAGTACCTATGTAAGTGTAACAAACTGAGCGGAACGCCTACAAACTGCTTGATAAGTTTGGCGTATTACAGTATATTGTAAAAAGTGTAATCTTAAATAAATAAATAAAAAAAGTGTTGAAAAATTCAGAATTTTCAAATTTCTTTTTCTCCCATCATGAAAAAAAATTTGTGGTTGTGAGATTGCTAAGGGGGAGGCAATTTTAATTATTTTTTCAGTAGAATGCACCGGTTCCGAGATAGAAGCGATTATAGAAAAAATATGGCAATGCCTACTTTGAGATATGAGCGATGTATAAAGCTAAAGATAATATGTTGGAAAATTCATGATTTTCAAATTTCTTTTTCTCCTTTCATGAAGAAAATATGTGGTTGCGGGGTTACTAAGGGAGAGGAAATTTTTATTATTTTTTTCAGTAGGACGCACCATTTTTGAGTTAAAACAATTTTACAGAAATTAAAATATATCCGCTATTTTGAAATTTCAAAAGAAATGTTTCTTTTTAAATTAACGTCCCATAAACCTAGAAAGGTCACTTAGATTAATTTTATTAAAAATAAATGTCCGCTATCTTTGAAATTCAAATTGGATATTATTTTTGTATTCAGCACCCATAAAAACCTGAAGAAGACGACACCTGTATCAATTTTTCAGGAAAATAAATATTCGCCATTTTAAAATTTCAAAATAAATCTACACAATATATTATACACTCCCCGAAACCGAGAAAAGTTAAAAATGGGAATTTTGTATAGGAGCATACACGTCTTTTTTGTGAGCTCGTTTTGCTGCTTATTATGTTTTTTGAATTACCTACATTAGAGAAAATATATGTGCCTATTCTTAAATTAAATGTGTACTCTCAAATTGTCGCCAAGATGGTTATTTGTTCGCTAAAATAATATCTGTCTGCCAGTTTGGAATATTCAGTGAAAAAAACTGGTATTAATTTGCCACCATATTTGAAATGTTTGTTTCCTTATATTCTTCCGCCAACTTGGTAATTTAGTATTCAATATTCGGTTTTTTCCCACCCAAAATCTGACTGTTTTGTCGCAAGTTTAAATATATGCCTTACATAATATATTAATATTACATGTAGGTACTATCGGAATCCTAGCAGGTATTTATTTTAGCAATATCTAAATCATTCTGAAATATCTAGCCATTCGAATTTTAGAATAAGTACAATAACACTTTTACGACGAACCATTTGAGGTACTTGATGTAAAAGTATACTTAATATAAATATATATATATATATATATATATATATATATATAATGTACCTGAAGTAAAAATATATAAAACCTATCATGTCCGACCGACAGGCAATATCGTAGTAGTGCTATAAAGAGTCTAGTATCCGCTAAAAATGCATGGAAAATCGAAAACGTATAAACCTGCTTGGAACACTTGATGCAGCCTCGTAAAATGTACTCAAAAAGGTATTTCGGGCTCGTCCGGGATTTGAACCCGGGACCTCTCGCACCCTAAGCGAAAATCATACCCCTAGACCAACGAGCCGGCCGATATGGCGCACGAAATTTATTTTCAATTAATATTTTTATCTTTACAAGTGAAAGGTAACATTGAAACAGTGGGAAATAGTCTTTTTGTAAATACAAATAGAAAGCACATTCGTTTATCACAAATGAACGTCATTTTGACATGTTCGATTGACCAGAATTGCCAGAATTGCCTCATATTACGAATTGAAACATAAATTCTCTTTGTTTGTGGCAAAACCGCAACAATTGGTAAATGACATTGTTTCTCGTGCGACATACGCAAAATACCTTATCAAAATAAATTAAACAATATCGCCAAAAATGGTATTGTCATATTCTACCACAGGACAGCCATGCTTCGGCACGAATGTGTAACAGAAATCCGACGCTTACTTTATTAAGCGGGGTAATAGAGTAAGCGTTAATCACCGACTTTGCTGTTGTAACTTTCTCTAGTGCTTCGAGTGTCCATGGGAGACGGTAATCGCTTACCATAATGCGATATGTGTGCAGGTTCGCGGGTTTTTTTTTTACTTAAAATTTTTCTACACTTATGTCTATAGTGCTAAATTCTACTACTATTATAAAATTTGTGAGGATGGATGAATGGATAGATGGATGTTAACTGTTTCACGCAAAAACTACTCAACGGATTTCGATGAAATTTTGTATGGTAGTAGTTTAGGCTCTGGTTTAAAACATAGGCTACTTTTTATCACGAAAAAGTCCAGTATTCCCTTGGGATTCCCGGCACTATGTTAACGCGGGCGGAGCCGCGAGAAAAACCAATCATAAAATAATAAAAATCCATTTTTTACCGATGTTAAGTACCGACACCTGGATATTCCACCATTTTGATTTCTTTTAATTATTCGCTCTCTGGTAGAGATTGCTCTGTGCTCGCAGGTGCGTTACAAATCGAAGTTTAGGAGTTTATTTACGAGATCTACTTAGAATTATCATAGAAATAAATCAAAATAGTTTGCACTTTCACTAATTATATTTCATTGAAAGTTATCTTGCACTATGATGCAGTTATGTGTCCGCTAGTGTATAATATGGAGGAGGAGTGAACTGCACTAAATTTTTATAATAAATCTTAGAATACATGTTGTAGGCGCCAACTCTAATCTTAAAGCCTATATATTACAGTCAAATTCACGAGACAAAATAAAAAATAAATTTAGGGGTCCATAAGATCAAATTAAAAAAAAACAGTTTTCTCACTTCGCGTCGTCTACAACTTGAATAACAAATCTGTCAAATTTCCTTTCAAACGGTGCCAGCCGTTGTTTACCGACAGTTTAATATCCGAGCAAGTGGAATTGTTTATTAGTTTTGAATGTCACGTATGTTACTTCGGGTTGAGAAAATTATGAATTATTTTCGTATTGACAGATGAAATTGCCGGATTTTTAATGCCACTCTTCTGGCTTCGACATCGGAAATGTCTTTTCGTTCGCTCTAGTATAGGGGTGAATTTCACGAAAAAGTGCGATCCCCTTATATCTCGGAGAGTTGTGAAGATGTAATATTCAAAAAAAGGCTCAAAAGAGCTATAAGGTGCAAAAAGAATTATTCGAGAAAGTAAAAAACTAAAAAGTTATGTCCGAAATAGTGAAAATCAATAAATTCCGATTTGTTAAGTTTTTAGTGATACGTGTAATGATTTATGGTACTAGCAACGATTTTCAAAATGCAACAAAAACAACTTAAGTTTTAGCTTTAAACGCGGTCACCTGATGGTCGATGGATTCCGTGAACTTAGTACTAGGAGTAGATTTAGTACCTACTACCTACTAGCAGTCATTCAGTACTCAATACTTCTTTCACGTAAGAAAATAGTTACTAGCCATAGTTTTACTTATTATGATCGGTGTACAGTCTTACGTACGTAACTTATTATTATTAATAAGTTACGTACTTGTACGAATTAATTAATTTAAAAAAAAAAAAAATAATAAAAAAAAAACATTTTTGTAATGTGAAAAAGTAGTATAATCATATCCCAAAGTTGTGGTCTTCTGACACCCGTATAAAGAGGTCCTTCAAGAGCATAATACACTCTAATTATAAAATATTCTTAAACCATGTACCATTTAATTTAATTTATTTTTAAAACAACTTTAATTAACTTTAAGTCTCTTTCTAAGTATAATAGTAAATTAGTCACCTCAACATCTACGCGCACGAAGTCGCGGGCAAAAACTAATCTAAGAACAAAATAATTCTCATTCAACGTTGTAGTTTAATTGTGTAACCTTTTCCTTATCCCGAATTGCTCGTCAGCCACAATATTTTTTCGAATTCCGTAGATTCCTTTCCAATTTGCTCGATAGTCGTGTGAGCCACGAAATCTGTGAATTTTTACTATAGTCAAAGAATATATATTACTATGCTATAGTCGTTAGTCCCACGCCAAGTCACAACATCAACTAGTGAAATTATTAATAAACAGGAACGTGTTCCCAAACTACTGTCCCTCAAAATTATGGACATATTTATCTTGTAACGTATAAGGTCCCCAGTTTAAGCGGTTCCATTTGCCAAATAGCTGGTGGCCAGATTGCCGTCACGTGCCTGCAAATCGCTTCATAAGGCACGGCACACACAATCATTAACGGATATTGTGTCTAATATTTTAATAATGTTTCCATGTTCATTCGTGAACGTATCTTATTACCACGTAAGAATTTAGTTTAACCTCTTTGGAATTATGACAGTTGACATACTTTGTCACATCGTGTTTTTTTTTAATTTAAATATATGGCGTCGGCTTAAAACCATTTGCCAGTACCAAGTTAAAAGCAGTAAAAGCGGGAAATAGAATCTCCGTTTCAATTTTCAACACCGTATTCCTAAATCGTTGTCAAGTCTAAAGTATAGTCGAAGTCCAAATAAATAGTCAGTGCAGTTAATAAGTCAAGTCAGTCGATTCAGTAAAGTGGTAGAAGCTTTACTGAAAGTTCCTAGGGAGTTTTGGAAGGAACACAAAATAGCACGTTTTTTTGTTGTACCACTTGTCCACACTTGTGCACGCTAAAGAAAACTTAATGGTTAATATTCTATCAATATTACACATTAAGAACCGAAATAACACAAATTTATGAAAGAAACATAAAAACCACAACGTCACCCATTGAATTCCCCGGCAAAACTCCCCACGTCGTTTTTTTGGATGTTTTGTCCTTTTTTTATTATGCCTATGACATACTATATATTATTATTTAATTAATTTCTATGACCAATACTAAAATTAAGTGATTTATGTATTATTTAATTTGCTGTGATTATTAATTATTATTGATGTTGCTGAATTACTAACTTTATGTCTATATTTAATTTATTTTTAAACTGTTGTTGCAATTTTTAATGTTAAATAACTTCCCCCACCTTGCATATTCAGCATATTTTGCGCGCCCTTGTGATGGCAGAATGTTGGATGTTAGATATTATAATATTTTGTAAGACGTTTATGTACCACATTCTTGCAATCATATTGTTAATTGATTGAATCGTGGCTCGAGGAGCCGAAATGAATGAATATTTGAAACTAATCTTCCTTATTTTTTTAGCTGCTATGGTTTCATTCGTTTAACATGATTCGTTTAACATTTTTTATCGCTTGAACCAATACAAATTAAATCCGTAGTGCAAAAGATCTAGGAGAAGCGAGGCGAGAAACCTAAAACGAATTTAATACTAGTACGAAGAGAGAGAGAAGTAGGAAGAGTAGTATTAGGAACAGTAGTAATAGAAAGTAGTAAAAAAGCTGTAGATGAATTCAAAACTGTATAAGTAGATGAATTTAAAACTCTTTTCAGGATCCAGTTAGAATATATAATTTCCTTCCCTTTGGACATAGATAATTCAAATTGGAAAGTTTGTTGAAGAAGTACAAACAATTTAATTCAAACTTAAAATCCTATTATCGTCCTTAGAATAGTTTATCGGTACCCTTTCAAGTCTACGAATACTTAGAAAAGGATTTTAATGAGTTTCAAGATGGTAAGCAGATGGAAAGTACGAACTGCTTTGTGACTTTGGATTAGTTGAACATAAATAGTTGACGTAAAGAAAAATATCAAAAAGTAGAATATATTATCACATACTACACACACACACATACTCCATTTTGGAAGCCGAATTTTAATCGAAAGAAACAAAGAGACAATGGCATGTTATAACGCTACTAATTTAAATGTCACTTATGTAACGCGTGATGAAGAACTCCAATGACACATTAATTTGGTCAAATTGAATCTTTTTATTTACGTTTAGATAAAATTTGATCTGAACCACTCTACAAATGACAGCTCGAGTACCGGCGAATGTCAGCAATGTTGACACCACAAAAATATTAAATGTCGCGTCAGACAAATCTATCATAAATATTATGAAATTATACTGTCAATTATGTCAAAGCACGAAACGACCAGCGGCCAGCCCCGTGAACGAAAGTCCTGGCTGGAAAAAACTCACGCCCCGCCCGCCTCCGCATTCGTACAGCGACCAAGCTACACACACAGCCGCGAGCTGTCATTTGTGTAAATCGGTGGACTGACGTTTTTTTTTACATTAGTAATATATTATCTAAGTCTTTGTCTGAACAGACTACATTGAGGACACACACATACTATATCCCGCCTTTTTTACTTGACACTGGCAAATGGTTTTAAGCCGACGCCATATATTTAAATTTAAAAAAAAAAATGTGTTAGAAACGTCAAATTTGTATCGCAATAAACCGTCAAATGATTGAATGACGACGTTTTTAACAAATAGTTATACATAGATAGGTTATTTAAACCTCTCAATCTCAATTGTGATGCCGTTTAGGCTCTAGAGCATGCCAAAGAAAAATACATACATACACTCGAAAAACCATCCTTCTGATGCAGTCGAGTAAATATACCAATTCCCGTAATAAACTTACACTTTAATTTACTTTAATGAATATAAATGAATCGTCTTGATATCATAAACTGATTTTTGGAGTTAGGACCAATCAAAACGTGTTTGACGTTTACGAGAATACTATTTTGCAGTTTTGAAATATCGGACCTGGATCGTTACTGCGATAATGCAGTATTTTATTATCAGAATCGACCTTCTGAGCTGTCGCCAAGACGTTTAGCAATGCAATACTCGCCAGCCCACATATGGTCTGATAGTTTAATTACATACGTGTTCTAGTTATTCAGGGTGTTGTTTTACCCGATTTATATATTTTACCCGTAATTAAAAACCACGAGAACAAAATATAATTTATGAAAACATCTGTTAAAATGAAAATAATAATTCTAAATTATTCGTGTCATTCGAAACTAATGAATCATTCACTTGACATGACATGACACATGACACTTGGTCATGATCTGTCAACCATCACGGCGCCATTTTGAAGTAAATTTGATAGATTAGATATAAAAAATTTATTGGTTCGTGTGGTGAAACTATGGGTTTATGTTTTGTTTTATGGCGAGAGTTCCAACCAATCATTTACCGATTTAAGTCTATAAGGTATTTATAATATGGGCCTATGCAGCCCGAAATAAACGGAATTTAATTTAATATATATCGCATCGAGTAGTGTGCGCACAGCTTACACTAGTAAATGTAAAAGTTTGCGCCGTCCCATTACAAGTTAAGGGGACGAAATTGATTTCACCGTGGACATTAGTAGACAACAGGGTAGGATAATATGATGGGATAGGATCAACGCTTATAGAGAAACTCAAACATACGTGATAACTTATGAGTTTTGTGTGCGCGTGCTCTATCCAAGAACTTTCGGAATATCTTGATGTAGTGATCTATTCAAGAACATAACATAGACGGTATTTAAACGAAATTAGCTGATGATTTGCAGGAATTAATGTTCTGCCAATTTTAACTGGTGAGGTCAGCGAATCGGTGGTAGATAATTGGTATTGACCCTGATTGATCGATAAGTATGTTTTGAAATGTGATTGTATTAAACAAATATATTTGATTTTTAATCAACCCCTTATGCAAAAATATTTGTTATAAGTATGACGCGCATGTCCGCGGCGTAGGTCGTAGACGAAAGGTCCGATTTAGATGCGTTTTTTTGTTTAAAAGCTGGCGTGATCGAGATGGTTCTTAGCTATAATTCATCATCATCAGCCCGCTCACTGCGTGACAATTCGGGGGTTACTTAATTTTTAAATTTGGTTAATCAATTTACACACCACTGCTTGGAGTTCGGCGCAGGTAACCTATCCTAATTTAAATCTTCTACCGTTCTACTTTAAACAAAATACTAACTAGTAAACATTTAAAATTATCCAGGATAACACTGGCTCGTGTTTAACAAGCGAGGCATTACCTCATACATTTTGCCGGAAAATCTGAAATGACCGCCCATAAAATTTTATCCCTTGAAGGGCCGAAAAATTGGAAACACGCCAGTGGGCAAGTTATTAAGCCCTCGGACAGATAGGCCACCATTTACCGGACGGATAGGCTACATTTGTCCGGATTAGGCAAACACTAAACAAATTTTATGGATCGTCCTGTCTCTCGTGTGTGCTAGTGCGTTCCTGCTCACTCCGCGTTTTCGTGCCGTCCCGTTCTATCCGCGTCGTAGTGACTCGCTCACTCCGCGGTAGTGCCGTCCCGCTCGGAACGTGTCGAGTGACTCGCTCACTCCACGCTCGTGTCGACCCGCCCCTAAGTGCAGTGCCGTTATACCCCATTCGCGATCGTCAATCTACTCGTTATTCGTAAGAATAGCGAGCGGATTGCCGCCTTGCTGAGGGGTTGCACTGCCTTTGACCTTCCGTTGGAAACTTGTTTCCAACGTCGGGTCACGGGGAGACAGCCTCTCCTTATCACCGTGCAAGTACGTACACTTATAGTGACTACTTAGACACTAAATACGTGTTGTGTGTTTAGTGTTACCCGTGTTGTGTGTGAAAACCCTTGTGCTGTGAGTACTCTATTATTATTTGTTCTTGTTTACATGTACATTTATGTCCCGTGTTGTTGTGTGAACAGTGCGTGACTTTGTGACATGTCCATGTCTTAGTACATTGGTACATTATTGTACGTCTACCATGGCCGACCGTGGTTCGCGGCCACAAAGCCGCGACCGCCCCAGCCACTCCCGCGCCAGCTCTGGTGCGTCGCGCAGCTCCGCCTCATCGAGGTCCAGCTCGCGCACGTCAGAGCGCGCATACCTGTCCGCCGCCGAACCCAGCTTGAGCGGCAAGGATACCGCTCGCCCCGGGCCGTCTTCGGCATTCTCGCGGGGGTGTACTGACACCCCCCCGCCCCAATGCCTTCCGACGGCGACCCGCCGCGAGTCCGGGCCCCCGACCCGCCCAGCCGATAAGGGTCCGGCCTCTCCGCCGCGCCCCTTGCGCCGCACTGCGGAGGTGAGCGCCCCGCGTCCTCCGCCTGCACCACCTGCAGCGAGCCCACAGCCCGCCCTCTCCGCCTCGCCGGCCTCTCCGCCGGAAGAAGACCGCAGAGGGGTAAGTGCTCCTGCGCCGAAGGCCTCGGTACCGGCCCCTTCGCCGAGCACCATGCCCCCGCCCCCTGCCCCCCCCGTACAGGTAACCAAAAGACCGAGACAGGAGGTGCCCTCTGACGTCTCGCCTCCTGCCAAACGCGCTGACCGTCCGACTTCGTACGCCGCAGCAACTTCTGCAGCCCCAACCGGATCCCCATCGGCCCCAACCTCGAGGGCCACATCGCCGATGGATACAGCCACGGCGACCTCCGCGTCACTTGCACGGAACGTGTCTTCGCCGCCGCTGCCCCCCGCCCCCCACTGCCCACCACTCATCGTGGAGAAGCTGGAGGACTGGGTAAGGCATTTTAGTACCCTCGCGGAGCTCCTCGGCCACCCGCCCAACGCGAGGCCGCTGGGCCTAGGGGTCAAATTTACCCCCAAAGGTGAACAGGAGTACCGCTGTGTGCAGAAGTACCTGGACGAACTCAGCAAGACAGAGCAAGTCAGCTGGTTCTCGTACGCACTCCCGCAGGAACGTGGACTCAAGGTAGGCATCCAGGGCCTACCCGTCAATACTCCCACAGACGCAATTGCCGCCGCACTCACCAAGAAGGGATACGAAGTGGAGCACGTATCCCGAATCCTGGCCAGGAAGGACCGCCCCGGATGTGCGTATTTCGTGCTGCTGAAGCGCACCCCGAACCTGACTCCAGGTATCTACCAATTGACCGAACTCCTTAACATGCCAGGTATTAGGGTAGAAGCCTGGCGTGGCAAGGACGGCCCAGCCCAATGCCACCGCTGCCAACAGTTCCGCCATTCCAGCAAGAACTGCCACCGTAGGCCGGCGTGTGTCAGGTGTGGCGAGGAACACTTCGCAGCTGACTGCCCCCGCCCCATCACCGAACCGCCCACCTGCTTTAACTGCAAGGGGGCCCACCCGGCCAACAGTAAGCTCTGCCCGGTCTTTAAACGGGAGTCCCGGAATCGCCGAGCGGGCCCTATTGCCCGCACCAATCGCGCTTCCCACCGTGTAAGCCACGATCCTCCCATCACGGAGAAAGAGGTCCCCCCCCCACCGCCTTCGGCCACATCCCTCATGGCCGAGGCAAACGACCCCACCCCCCGCCCCTCGTCATCCACAGTCCCCACCCCCTCTGTGCGGAAGAGGACCAGGAAAAAGACGAAGAAGAAGAAGGGCCCCAAGTCCGGAGCCACCTCAGCGGCAGCAACGGACTCCGAATACGAGCCCCTTGCACTCCCGCTCCCAATCGCCGATGCCGTTCTGTCGGCCCCCCCCTTGCCACAACGTACCCCACGCCCCCCGCGCACCTCCCGTGCATCACGAAAAGTTCCGACGGCCACTAAAACTACTGAAGTGGCTGAGGTTAACACCAAACCAGCTGACCCAGCAGCAGCCGCCGCCACCCTGCCAGCAATCGCCCCGCCACCCGCTCAACGTCGTTCCAGGAGAGAGGCCCCCGAGGCCCCTGAATCCACCGCTGAGCTGATCTACGCTCTCTTCTCCCTGGCCATGGATATCTTCTCTAAAATCCAGGCCGGGGATGATATTTTTAAAACCCTCTTGTCGGCCCTCCCTGAAGGGGCCTCCCTCGCCGCGAAACTTATAGCTAAATGGCTTCCCACGCCCCACACGCATTAAAAATTGTTCATTGGAACGTCCGAGGGGTCCGCGGGAAAGTAGCCTCGTTCCGTCTCCTCCTCCGGGAGTATGAGATCGACATTGCTCTTCTTAGCGAAACCCTTCTCTCCCCCCCAGACCGCTTTCATGTCCCTGGGTATGTCATTTACAGGCAGGATTACCTTGGAGGAGATAGAGTGTGCAGAGGCCTCGCTGTCTTGGTCGGCAGGAGGCTCCTCCACCAACTCCTCCCAACCCCCGCGGTGTCATCCCTTTATGCGCTGGGCATCGAAGTGGCACTCGGCACCCACCGCACTCGCATATATGCGTGCTATAAGCCCCCGGGATCACATTTAGATATCTCCGACATCCACAGGCTCATATCAGATGAGCCGACTGTGATTGCCGGAGATCTAAATTGTAAACACCCCGAGTGGGGCTCTCGCACGCAAAATGCGGACGGCAGACGTCTGCTCGCCGACTCTGTGCAGGCTGGGTATACGGTGGTGGGTACTTACACCCCCACCCACTACCCGGAGAATCCCTCGCACTCACCAGACGTCTTAGACGTCGCCATCACTTATCGCGTCGCAGGCGACCTCCACCAGGAGGTACTGGACATGGCACACGGATCAGACCACCTTCCGGTCCTGGCCATAGTCCGAGCTTCTCCGGCAAGTGTGCCACCTCTTCCCCCTCACCCAGTCCGTGACTGGGATGCCTTCGCCTTGCAGCTGCACGAAAACACACCAAATTTCCCGGTGAATTCTGCAGAAACCGTCGAATCTATGACGGTGCAGCTCACCGGGGCGATTGCAGCTGCAATGGATGCGGCTACCCAGCCGCCCACCCGTCGCCAATACAAGCGGCCCCCCCTTCCCCGCCACCTAATGGTCTTGATCGCCGAAAAGAAGCGCCTGCGACGGCGATGGCAGCTCTCCCGATGCCCAGCAATAAAGACGCAGCTCAACCGCCTCACCGCAGAGGTAAGATCTCACTTGGAGCTCCTCAATGCGGAAAACTGGACCCGACGCATCCAGGAGGCGGGAGAGGACTGGCCCTCCCTACACCGCTTTTGCCGCAGCCTTACCAGAGCCACTGCCCCCGTTTACCCGCTGCTCCACCCCGACGGGAACTTAAGGTACCGTGCAGAGGATAGAGCAGAGATTCATGCCGAGCACCTCGAGCGCCAGTTTTCTCCACTGCCAACGACCGCAGCGGACCACGCCGGGTTGGTCTCCGAGGAGGTAAAGGTGTTTCTACTTTCTCCCTCCTCCCCTCCTTCCTTCTCCTTCTCTCCGAGGGAGGTTCAGAAAACCCTATCGCGCCTCAAACCCAAAAAGGCCCCCGGAGCAGATGGCATTCCCAACTCTGCCCTTCGACACCTACCTTTTAGGACGGTGGCCGCCCTGACCCGTCTGTACAACGGAATCGTCAGGACCGGCCACTTCCCTACTACCTGGAAGTTGGGGATAATTATAACTATCCCCAAACATCATAAAAACTTGAGAAGGGCAGAGGGCTACCGCCCCATAACCCTCCTTTCAACCCTTTCCAAAACTTTTGAACTCCTTCTTCTCAAGCATCTTGCCCCCCACCTCCCTCCTCGCAAGGACCAATTCGGCTTTAGGTCGGAATTGAGCACCACTCTCCAGCTGGTAAGAGTCATCCACCACCTGTCCGCTGCGGCCAACAAGAAAGAATCTTCGGTCGCAGTCTTCCTCGATATGGAAAAGGCGTTCGACTGTGTTTGGCATGAAGGTCTGCTCTTCAAGCTCATCAGAGCCAACGTCCCATCCCCTCTGGTAAGGCTTTTAGCGTCATTCCTCTCTGGACGCACCTTCCAGGTGCGGATCGACGGTGTCCTCTCCGGAGAGCGCCCCATCACCGCCGGAGTCCCGCAAGGCAGCGTGCTCTCTCCGGGGTTGTACAACTTTTATGCCAGTGACATCCCTAAAGATCCTGGCACCACCGCAGCGTTATACGCCGATGACACGGCGTTTATAACCAGCTCGCTGACACCCGACCACGCCGCCCTGAAGCTTCAGAGGACGCTGGACCTTCTCCCTGACTGGCTGAGCAACTGGCGACTGTCTGTGAATGCAGGTAAGTCCCAGGCGCTCGCCGTCACCACGAGAACAGGGTTTCCAGCGCCCCTGAAGATCGGAGACGCCGAGATACCATGGGGGAGAACGGCGAAGTATCTAGGTGTCATCATAGATCGCCGTCTCTCCATGGTCGCCCAGCGCCAGCACGCAGTGTCGATGGCCAAATCGGCCACTGCACAATTGCACCCCGCCTTCTCTTCTCCTCAGATCCCCCTCAACATGCGGACGGCCTTATATAAAACCTATATCAGGTCCCGCCTCACCTACGCAGCACCTGCGTGGCACCATCTGCTCTCTGCACCCCAGAAGAGGTCGCTGCAGAGAGCCCAGAACCGGGTGCTGCGCTACGTCGCGGGCGCCCCTTGGTACGTCCGCAACTCCACCATTGAGAGGGATCTCAGGATGGAGAGCGTGGAGGCCTTTGTGGCCCGGCTCGCCACAAACCTGTTCGCGCGAGCGGATGCCTCGCGCCTGGTCGAGCTGACCGACCTGGCGCCCTGGCACGCCCGCCCGCCCGACCGCCATATACTGCCGAGGGACGCTGTCCCCCCGGCTGACTCAACGGAGCCCCGCCACCCCCGAAGAGGAGGAGCCCCGGCGCTCTGATGCGCCACCCCACCCTCGAAGAGGAGGAGCTTAGGCGCAAGGACGCGCCGCCACGCCCCCGAAGAGGAGGAGTTTCGGTGCAACGACGTGCGCCCCACCGAGGCGCTTGTCACAGCGCTCCATTCACCGCTGGATCGCTGTCCCCCCTTCTCCCCTTGCACCGGTAGAAAATAAAACCTGCCGGTGCTGCCTTCAAAATTCACCTGGGGCCTGTTGGAGTGGCAGCCCTCTTGCCACCCCGTCGCCCCCTTCCCCCCCGACATCACAAGTCGGGGATCGGAAGCTACCTTCCCCTTTTCCCCCAGGTCGCTTGGTTCCGCGGTCCGGTAAACACGGCGCGTGAGGGAGTGGACCCATACACGTTTCCCGACCCCCGGGTCGGGACCCCCACGCGCCGTTTGGAGCCGACCGCCGGTCTTGGTCGGGCCTGGATTGGCACACGTCATTCCCTTGGAATTTGCGGTGCCCCCCCACGGGTTTCCCCCGCGTTCTGCCGCGGGGGGTCTTCCCCTAAAAATCGACGCTGTGCGCCCAGTATTCGTGCTGGGCGCGTCATCCCACCCCAATTAGAGGGGCTTGCCCCTGGCATTGGTTCCCCGCCCAAAGGCCCTTTTCAGGGGCCCGGCGCGCGAGGAGAAGTCTCCCTTCTAAACAAATTTTATGCGATTTGTAACGATTATGAAGGGGGCATAGATGAGTTTGGGTTTTGCGTATTACGTTAAGCCTCTAATCTACTAAACCTGGCTAAGCTAAATGATGTGTGTGGTAATCAGCGATAATATGCCCGAAAAATATTACACATAAAAGCGAGCCCGAGCCGTACCCACGGCAATAGAGCACAAGACAATAGAGCTGAGATCGAAGTGTCAAATGTCAGATTAGACAAATCGAGACGATTCTCAGCTCTATTGTAATAGCGCACAGTTCTATTTACAGTGCTGTTTTTTCTATCGCGACCACCAAAAACGTTCATGGGAACGTAGCCTTACAGTAGTCATATTATACGGCATCACATTTGACGCAAATACCCTAAACGAGAGCATCTCAGGACATGTCTACGGACTACGGAGGGTTCCGTAACTATCAACGCGCAATATGTTTTCTTTAAATCACTTCAAAAATCAAAAGTTATTATCCGATTTTGCTCTAAATAATATTCCTTAAGAGTTTGCAGCATAACCTATCCGCATCGAAACTTACAAGTTTCTATCTCTCATCGTTAAGAAATTTCAACGTAAAGCATTTCAACACACAACTTTTAAACCACTTTAGAGGCCGATTACTCGAAAATGTCTGCCTTTGTTAAAGAAGTCATGTATGAAACCTTGCCTTTATTTAAAAATCGAGGAGAAACAAACATACAGGTCAAATTGAGAACTTTCTTTTTTGAAGTCGGTTAAAAATACCTATTCGTTGGTAGGATAGAATGTAAAATAATTTTCATCCCCAAATTATTATTAATAAATACAAAATTAATACAAAATTATTATTATTTTATGATGCCAAAACGGAGACCTACACACGATCTTTAACTAAACCAAATTTCATCCATTTATATTAATAACTAAAGCAACTAGAAAAGCGCACAAACAGAAAGACCGACAGATGGACAGAGCGAAACTATAAGAGTTCCTTGTAGTTCTATGAAACCTAAAAAAGAAGAATAATTAAAAGATGTGTATGCCAATTCGTCATAATGTGAAGGAATATTTTATACGCATGTCATACAGTTTATATCTGAACCCAAATTATCGGAATTTAATTACACGTCTTTCATTTTACTGTGATTAAATTTTAAATGAATTGTCTTGATATCACAAACTGATTTTTGGAGTTTGGACCAATCAAAACGGGTCTGACGTTGGTTTGACGTTTATGAAAATACCACTTTGCAGTTTAAACGTATCGGGACTGGATCGTAAGTCGTAACTGTATTATTGCAGGATTTAATTAGCAGAATCGACCATCGGATTCACTAATTTATTTCCTGTCTTTATTGGCTACTTGTATATTTATAAAGACTTTATCGACTGCCATTAATAAGCCGGTAGCTGCTGTGATTGTACTGAAAATTGTTTTTGTTCAGCTTGTCAGCCGGCTCGTTGGTCTAGGGGTATGATTTTCGCTTAGGGTGCGAGAGGTCCCGGGTTCAAATCCCGGACGAGCCCAAATACCTTTTTTATAGTTAAGGAATATTCCTTAATGGTGACTAATTAACTCGACTGCAAAATGTTAATGATATCTGTTCAATATAAAAAAAAATTAGACATTAAAAAAATTATTTTAATTAATTTAAGCCATTTCAACCATCTATGAAGAAATTTAGTGCGAAGCGAGTATGAAATTTGGCACTATTGAAGTTTATGTGGAGGAAGGTGCGCCCAAAGCATATATTTTTTATATAAGCTCAGAAATACATAAAATTTAGGGGTTGTGCGCTCGATGGAACTGAAAATTTGAGTTCTTTGAAACCTTTTTTCTCAGTCAAAGACGTATTAGCAAATCCCAAAAAAATATATGTTAATCTGCATTTTATTTAGCCGAGGACTTTTTTTTTATAAATTGATTTTTTTATTTAAATATCGATCTAAAAATATGCTAAGTCCACCCTTTATTTAAGTTAAAACCTTTTTTCTCTTCTTCTATAAGTCACACGAGTGTAAAAATTATTTCAATATTTTAAGTAAGACCAAGACTCAGGGTAAGGCCGTTTCAGTTTTTGCAAATTTTGTCTCAAATATTTATAGCGATTTTTTATCCGATTTCAATACTCTCCGGTCGGCGCGATACCCCCTTGTCGCCTACAAAATTAGTATGGGACTTGACGCTCAAGGTCACTGGCATTATACAGAGGCTTAATGAATATAACAACAGCACATAGTGTGTGCTGATTATTCTATTTTGTGCAATTTCTCCTATTTCATTGCTTGAATTTCTATGAATTACGCATAAAATTTCAATAAGAATGTGCCAAATGTTATCAGTAAGCCCTGGCCGGGAGCCAGATATTGTGTTGAGTTGTCAATGTTTTTGTCTACTTCACAAATGTGATGACTGGACTCGATAAGCGGTCATCCAATTACATTTAGATATTAGAGCATCTGGATGCCTATTATTTATACACTATCAGGAGATACAATGTATTAAGTGCAAAATAATATTTTGTGGACTCTCGGAACAATATAAAAGTGAAGACAGAACCCCAATTCTGGTAATTTACTTACACTGTTATTTTACTTTTATAGAATTATAAATGACTAGCCCTGAAATCACAAATTGATTTTTGGAGTTCGGACCAATCGAAACGGGTTTGGTTTATGAAAATAACCATTTTGCAGTTTTAACAAATCGCGACTAAATCGTAACTGTATTATTGCAGAATTCAATTAGCAGATTCGACGTTCAGAGGTTTGTCAAACAAAAACTGAGACCGGTTTTTATGTACTATCGAGCAAGTTGCCGCTCGACCAAGCATAAAATCGAAATCGCTTAGCAGCGTCGATGAATCGCGTGCACGCACAGATACTCACGTGTAAATACGTAGTTCAACCACGTCTGCAGTTGATGCGATCACCTCCTTTGTGTTTAAATATTTTGAGGCGTCCTATTGCAAAGAAAAATGTTTAGAAATTGTTCGAGCAGAAACTTCCTATGCAGCGCGTGTGTGACTACTTACGTAAAAACCACACGTCGCGACAGCTGGCCTTACAAGGTAAGGCACATGTATGACACACACACACACACACACACACACACACACACACACGAGACACTGTGTAATAGCACGGCGAGGCGTAGTTTAGATCGGCCTCGTTGTGTGGTTCGCAGAACTCTGTCGTCAGTTTTTTATTTTATCTGAGTGTGGACTAAAATGAGTAAGAGAGGCTCTTATTACAGTCCACAAAACATTATTTAAAAAAATCGCAACTCCTCTCGTTGATCAAAGGTACTTTTTTCTGGGCCACCACACATTCCCACCACTGCAACTCCTGTGAACCAGAAGCAGTTACCTCCAACTACACTTTGTGTCCTTGGTGCCTTTGAATGAAATGGTTACCAATAGATTGATTTTGCATAATATAACTCTTACTCATATCTTCTATATCCGGCGTATTTTCCTTTTGGTGACTTCAAAATATATGGTTTTAAGTGAACTCATACATAAACGATTCTTGGTTTTCGACTCTAGGTTTTATTGTATGGATTTTTGACCATGTCCTTTCAGAGTTTCGCTTCGATGCGCTTCGAATCTGCTCTAGTATCAAATAGCGCCCTCTAAACGGTACAGTTCGGAGCGCGAATCTGAGACCGCGTTCCAAACTACAGGTGGTATCTACGCGATTTGCACAGCAGACATGTTCGTTTCGGAGCGAAGGTTGGAACGTGCTCTTTCCTGCGGTCCGAACATAATGCGTGAAGGGCGCTATTCACCCAGACTTTCATAGCTGTAAAATATTGCTCCACAATGGCTTATATTATGCTAATGTTGATAAATATTCTCCTCCGGCGCTCACGTGTTGCCAACAGTGATCCATCACGTGCTGCTCGATAGGCGACCCACTTAAACATATTTGCCAGACTTTGCATAACTTAGGCTAAAATATTTGAAAAAAATATGATTATTTGTTAGTTATTTTGTCTCAGATAAAACGCCGTTTGCTGTTACCACTTTTTAGATTATCTTGTTGTTAGATGAATGATATTACAGTAATTTTTACTACAAAAAAAATATTTTCATTCGTCGTCCAAAATACACATTATTAGCTTAACCGTTGACTCGAACGTATCGAAGAAATTGAATGATTATAAGAAGGTCGATTCTGCTACATAATTAAACTCTTCAAATATTACAGTCCCGATAATATTATGTTAAAACTGCAAAATGGTATTCTCATAAACGTCATGCCCGTTTTGATTGGTCCAAACTCAAATAATCTGCTTGTGATATCAAGACGATTCGTTTATAATTCAATAAATGTAAAATGAAAGTATAAATTAATTACGAGAATTGGGATTCAGATTAAAACTAAGACAACACCGCATGAGACATGTTTGCATAATTAGAATACCAATAAATTAAGACGATCGAACTCCTAAGCATTTATTTTCGGGGGTTACGTGGGTGTGTGTGTGTGTAAAGTGTTTTGTATGGGAGCAACATATACTATATTCGATTCATTAATTATTCTACAGCAGCGTCTGCTTGATATTGGGTCGTAAACAAACGGAACTGTGTCATTCATACGCCTCGCAGATACGTTATCCTGCTATATTATAAATGTGAAAGTTTGTGAGGGTGGATGGATGTTTGTTACTCTTTCACGCCAAAACTACAGAACGGATTCTGATGAGAGGCATGGTAGTAGTTTGAGCTCTAGATAAACGCATATGCTACTTTTTATCCCGAAGAAGGTAATGTTCCTGTGGGATACCGTATTTACGCGGGCCGAGCCGCGGGCAAAAGCTAGTAATACTATTTAATGTGAACGTAAATAAATAGACAACAGCACACCATAACGTAATACTGGTTCTGTGCTGCCGCAAATATGCGTAATTTATTTCGAATAACCTAATATAATAATCTAGTGACCTGGGTAAACCTGGAACAGCGATTCGGTGTTCTGATAAATTAAAAAAAAAAAAGAATCACAAAATTATTTATCGGACCGAGATTCGAACCCGCCACATTCCGAGTTTCCGAACAAAGCAAAAACGAAAAAAAAGCACGACGAAAGAAAAAACAAAAAACTTGAGAGGTGTCAAGGGACACCCGGATGGAACGAAGTTTCTTTCGATTAATTAGTGAAGGAATTGTAATATTTTTTTTTTAAGTTATAATAATATTTTTTTTATTATTAACAAATATAATGTAATATAAACTTAATCAGTAGGCTCAATTTTAGTAATCATTGAGAGAGAGAGAGACAGACAGAGAAACACGCGCACGCCGCACGGCTTACAACTATAGCAAAAAGTGTCGTTACAACTTTTAGTCTTAATTTTTTTCGTCTAGCCCCCTTTCGCAACGCGCGATAAGGAACTTCGTTCCAATTATAATATAACTTAAAAATGCGCTGTTTCCCAGGGATACGACCTAACCTGATCATTTTTCCTCCCCCAAAACTCCCCGTACCTATACTAAATTTCATGGTAATAACTGTAATACTGTTAATAAAGTAAGTTAACAAAGTAATACTGCTTAGACATTGCGGAGATACGGATTATATAATATATACAAGATTGTCTCGTTTAAAGTATAATATATCCATCTACAGATATGCATTAGACTAGTTTTTGCATAAAAATACTCGAAAACAGGCTAAAGTGCGGTCGCGGAGCACGTGAAAATTCGTAAATTGACATATCGCATATTGTCTCTTTCACTCACGAGTCACGCACGAATAATATATTCCTATCGTGTTTACACAGGTACGCGATAGAATACAAGTAGCGATATGCCAATGTACGAAATTCCGCGTGCTCCACGACCGCACTTTAGCCTGTTCTCTATGGTCTTTTTAATTTAAAAACTAATCTAATGCATCTCTGTAGATGGGTATAGATTATTATTTAAGGTTGCTGCACAGCTTATGTCAAGTCGTTTAGGTTAAAATATAATTGAACATGTCGAAACTAAACCTAAATAAAATTATTACGTTGCGCTCTCTACGCCTCTGAGGTCATTAATCTCACAGAAACCGGAGACTTAATAATCCCAGCAAAGAATTTAACCAACATCTATACTGTCGGCTGCGTGAGGTCAATGCCCTTAACAGCGCCGTAGAGAGCGCAATGTTATTTTATTTAGTATATTTTTTTTCGAAATATTAATAATTTATCTGCTTTAACGTCTTTACATAAGCAGGAGGTCATATACCCAAAATATCCCTATTTTTTTTAAACAACCTTTTAAAGGTCATATTTGCCATTGATTTATGAAATGCAGTATTTCATAAATATATATCATATTATTCGAATAATATTCAGGGAAAATAAGAACTTCACTCATTGTGATCCTTCACAAAACCGATAATAATCAGCGAGGTCTTATCCCCTAAGTAGCATTAAGGTTTTCCTTAATATTTCATCGTTATTTTCATTTGTCCTGAAAATGTTGTCCCCAATAGGAGAATGAAGGAAAAATCAAAACATTCTTGCTCTGATCATAAAGATTAAATACTATCTAGTATCTACGATTTAATATTAGACTATTGTTAAGGTCAGTAAGAGGGAAACACTTTTTTTCTAAGTTATGAGGTCAGCAGGGCTATTATGAACTTTAACTTTCGTTGGTCATGGTCATTCTTCATTTTAACACTACAACTTTTTAAAAACACAATTCAAAAAGTTTAAATGTCAAAACAGATTGCGCAAGCCTACGAGCATGTCAATCAAATCGTGTGACGTAGTGCATTTTGACATAAGCCATGAAATGAGAACTGTCAAACGAAGCAGGGACCTATTATGTTCCCGGCTTCGACATTTTTAACCGACTTTCAAAAAAGGAGGCGGTTATCCTATGTAGACTTCATACTACTAGGTAATTAATAATCTGTGTTTCATAGAAAGGTACCTGGTAGTCTGTGAGCCACTTCGATCGCAAACATTCTTGTCTCTTGATTTATTCGTTCTTTTCAGACGTAATAAATATTGTGGCCTGCGAGTTTACAAAACAATTCAAACATGGAATCTTGTAGGTCCGAACATCGAAAAGAATCCAATAATATCAAAACTTACATCTCTTCTATAAAAATCTAAATTGATTAAACCTATTTATAAATAAGAAAATGTTTTACATATTTTAGGTTATGTTATTGTTTGGCATGGTTTATATTTTTGAATTAAAGTTAAGACAATGTTGCGTTTCGATATTACACATTTTGGCCTTTTTCAAAAATTATATAAATTGTTATAAATATGAAATAAAAACATCGGCTGTGTTTTAAAGTACACAATTTATTTGAAATGCTCTTTTTTAAGTCCTTATTAGTTTTTTATAATTGATTTATAGCATAAATTTGCAATAAGAAAGAGAGCGATATATCGGCCTGTGACGTCACGATGTGCTACAACCATACATGTGTCATTAAACAATGTACGGCGGTAGCAGATTGTGACGTTACAAATCGTTTTGCGAGAAAGAGATGGGCAATATTTTTTATTTACCTACAATTTAAATAATTATTTATTTTAGATTTATGTATCTCTATTCAACAATTATAAAATTTAATTTGTAAAAATGTGATATGTAAATTAAGCAACATCCTGGCTGTGATTTTCGTCTTCAAGAAAAACAGCGCTCAAGTATAAAGAGCAGCTGAACTACTTTGACCTAGTCCCCATAATGTTTCCAAACAATTTAATGACAACCCCTTTGGCCATAAACAATCCCGCAGACAATAAAATTATTTGTCACAAAAAGCTCACTGTTGCGAGGCTCTAATGTCTCCAAGTTTTGTTTACTGTTATTAATTGACTGCAATCCGGGGCCAAGCAGGACCAACTGGGGCCAAACTGGGTCAAACTCAAGATATTACTCATATCTTGCCCAATTTGGCGGAGATATTTAACTTGCGATAGTGTTTGTGACACAGGGTGTTTATTTTTTATAAGTTGGCCGGCAGATGTTATATTCCAGTAGCTTAAATATATCTCCTACTGATATTATAAATGTGAATGTGAGATCGTTTGTTTGGTTGTTGCGCTTTCACGTAAAAACTACTTAACCGATCATCATGAAATTTGGCACAAATGTAGAGTAGACTACGGGGAAGGACATAGGCTACTTTTTATCGCGTGAAAATGTACGGTACCCGTCGGGACCGAATTTACTATAAAAGCGGAAAAGCTAGTATTTAATAAATAATAAAAATCCCTTCTAAAAAGCAACTTTAACCTCAATAGGTTAAAGTTGCTTTTTAGAAACCTACCCCACGTTGAAAAATAGTTTAAAACACATCCAAATGGCTACTTAACCAATCTTGTTTCTCTTATCTAACGAACACCGTGGCACGAGATTTTAAAATATTAAAAGAGATAAGTAATAATTGTATAACAGGCTTATTATTAAATTACTTTTTGAGTACAAAATAATTAGACACGAATGTATTCGGGTTAAATTTTCTCAACCCTCTACAGAACCCTAAAGTCTTACTCGCAGTTAATAAGAAAATAACTGGGGGTTAGTAACATACAGTTACGTCTTAATTGGTAATTGTTGCACTAGATAACTTTATTAGTGATGTGACTCGGGCGGAATTTTGATATATCGATAAAACTGGTTTTAACACTTTAATCCTACTATCCTACTATCTATTAATAAATTTAAAAAAGTAGTTGAAGAACGTATATGTGCTAAATCTTATGATAATGATTTTATGATTTTATGTCAATTAAATCAATGATTTTATTGACGATCGCACACCATGGGAATAGGGTGGCCACATGCAAGACTTCTATGTACTATTGTACTCCTGTCATGTAGTTTTAGTCATAACATTGTTATATACTTTTTTATTCTAAAAGAACAATTTTCCATCTTTTTGGTACAATATGGCCCCGCGCGAGTTTCTTACGCCGGTTCTTCTTGCAGGGCTAGTTCCCGAACCGGTGGCATCATGTGTACCGACGACGTTCAGAATGTGTATAATAATACCAACGTTGAACAAACATTTTTGACTTTGACTATTATAAATGTGATAGTTTGTGAGGATGGATGTATTTATGGATGGATCTATCCATCCATACATCCATGTTTGTTACTCTTTTACGCAAAAACTACAGATCGGATTTTGATTAAATTTGGTATGGTAGCGTAGGCTGTGGATTAAAACATAGGCTACATTTTATCCCGAAAAAGTACAGCGTTCCGGTGGGATACTGAATTTACACGGGTGGAGCCGCGGGAAAGAGTCCTTAAAAAAATGGTAAAACAATTTTTTCTCAAAAGTTCATCAAAGTTTATATAAAACTTTACTGCTTTGTTTTTTTTTTAATACTTATTTATGTTGTCAAGTAAGCCACTCAGTTCACTCATTAAAAGTGCACTAAATAGTGAAATGTTTAGTTGAGGACCGACTCGGCCCGTGACCATAAAAAATTATGAGTAAAAAAGAGTAATCTCTTCAAGATGAAGACATAAAAACCGTTATATGATAAGGTTTTGATACGCGAATATAATAACTTCTGCCCTACTTAAGGGAAAGTTACGGACAATTTTTCGGGTTAGAAGTTTTTCGCATAATTTTGCAATAAGACAGAATTGGGGTCAGAGGGAACACTTCGGTACCTGCATATTTTATATCAACTAACTTTGCGTATCAAAATGAAAAATTATGAAATATTACCTTTCTCGCCCTTGTAACTTTGATATTTTTATTAATAGTTTTTCTTTCATATTTAAATCGTATATAAAAAGTATATTTTACCTTGTTGAGTAAAAAAACCAAAATGTATTGTAAGTATCTTTGGGGATCCAAATTTTGGGAAACTCACTAATATTTAATTCACATTTATTAATATTTAACTATAATTAATAGTTACTGTGTTTGAAAATACCAATGAACCGCTGCGGAATGCTTTTCTGTGAAACATTGAAATTATTTTACAGAACATTTGGTCCAATATGTTGTACCATTATTATCTTTCTCATTGTATTACTTCACTAAAATAATATAAAGATTTTCCTCACCATTACCTTAAGTAAGTGACTACTTTATCCTAGGTTTGACGAAAGCCTTCGGGTAAACCCCGAAATAAACTCCAATTTCTGCCTGACTAAAGTATTTTAGTCAAACCTAGAAGTTCCTACCTTTTCAGCCAAACGACGACAGTAAAAATATTTTTCGGGCTTATCCCAGTCGATCTAAGAAGCTGGCGGACCCGAGTCGAAGGCCGAAAAACTTCAATTATTCGGGTTTTGACTGAGACGTCAAATCAGACCTGAGCATTGACTAGACAAACCTAGGCATGTATAATTTCGTCTCTCAAACTTCGAAGTTTAACTATAACATTTTGAAAAATTTATTTAAATAAAATATTTTTCACATCGATACACAATATCCCAACCCTAGCGGCCATAAGATTGACGGACCGTGCGATAATGCGCGCGTTACATTGTTAACGTGTTCTAGAGGTATACCCTAGCCTGATTACTTCATTCCATGTACCTACACTCGCAAGCACTAAAATGTGTACGCACTTAATTTCCAATGATATGGCACTAGCTTTTGCCCGCGGCTCCGCCTGCGTAAATATAGTATCCCACTTGAACACTGTACTTTATCGGGATAAAATGTAGCCTATGTTTTAATCCAGGACCCAAGCTACTACCAAACACAAGTTCATAAAAATCCGTGAAGTAGTTTATGCGTGAAAGAATCTCAAACATCTATCCATCCATCCATCCTGACAAACTTTCACATTAATAATAGTCAGTAAGACTTATAAAAATATTAAGATTAACAATAAACAAAACGCTAAAACACTCGTTAGATTTTGTATACTAATACATTGAAACATTTAAATTCTCAAGTCTGTCGTTATCGCCTAGCCGTGGCGACGCAACACTCGCCACGTCACATCGCACACGTCCAAGTAACAAAAGTTATACAATAAACTCTTTGTTTCGCATCTGCCACGCATATCGCGATGGCTCATCATTCACATTTTTCTGAAACATGACGTTTTGTTTATTCTTGAATTTGGACTATTTGATAATTAAAAGTGCCTCAAATCGAAAGTCTTCGACCAGTGCGTCCTTCCGGTCCTTACCTACAGCGCCGAGACGTGGACACTCACAAATAGCCTCGTCCACAAGTTCCAGGTCGCTCAGCGAGCTATGGAGAGGGCTATGCTCGGAGTCTCTCTGAAGGATAGAATCCGGAATCAGGAGATCCGACGAAGAACAAAGGTCAGCGACATAGCCCTCAGAATAAGCAAAGTGAAGTGGCAATGGGCGGGGCATATTTGTCGAGCAGCCGATGGCCGATGGGGCAGAAAGGTTTTGGAGTGGAAACCGCGAACAACCCTCCCCGCAGGACGATCTCCCGCGAGGTGGACCGACGACCTAAGGAGAGTAGCGGGAAGCGGAATGGTGGAGCGAAATGAGAAAAACTTTTGTCCAGCAGTGGACGACTACGGGCTGACGATGATGATGATGATCATTAAAAAGTTGAACAACTTTTGTTTGGAACTTCGTAAGGCAAGTTAAAAATGTATGTCAGAGTTAAAAATGTATGTCACTGCAGGGAGGGCTTCTCCGCCCTTCAGCCCTTCAGGTAATAGCTGTAATGTCGGCCTCATTAGCGAGAGGCCCTTTTAGTGAAGTTTTTTTGAGTGAAACATAAGCGACATGTTTATTTTGTTCTTAACTCTCGACGCAAAAAGAGGTTAAAAGTTTGACGTCTCTGTGTATTTGTATCTGTCTGTGGCATCGTAGCTCTTATTACTTATATGAACTTTATGTACTATCAGGGAATCTAATTCATAAGCAGGTAGAGTGTGCTCATAATTTATTAGTATTATAATGACGACATGCAGTTACAATACAATAATTGTCAATGATAATAATAATATGTCAGTTTCATATCATAGTGCGACCAAACTTTGAGAACAGTCAAACCGCTTACTAATTGGATCCCCTGATAGTGCCGAGTAGTGCGTGTAGATGTGGCATCGCAGCCGTATATAGAACCAAAAATATATCATGGATGAGGGCTCGTCCGGGTTTTGAACCCGGGACCTCTCGCACCCAAGGCGAAAATCATACCCCTAGACCAACGAGCCGACTGGCAAATTCAGTCGAAATCGTAAGTGTTGTGAATTAATTGTTTTTATATTGAAAATTGGGTCGGAAATATTGTCACCTTGAGCGACTCTACACTATGGCCGTGAAAGGCTGTGTTGGTACGACGATAGTGTACAGCGGCAAAGACCTGGAGCGCGATAAACGTTCAATGTATCGAATTAGGAAGGGCTTTAGCTTGTCACCGATATATTAAGCATAATTCTACACAAAAAGATACATTATTTATAGACCTCTTGCACTTACAAGATTAAATGAAGCCGGTTAGTAATGTGACATGTTAATTGAAAATAAATGACGGCTAATTCAGTATCTACTGATATTATAGATAATGGTACAGTAACCACGTTGCCAGTGACCTTCGGAAATTTTCGTTTTCCTTAGGAAATTACCGATGATACACAAGAAACGATGATTGCCGAAACAATAGTGTCAATATAATACGAATAAATTGTGAGGACGATCAATCGACTATGCATTCGATTCACAGCTAGTGTGTTGCGCTGCGTTGTGTTGCGTCGTCGAACGGACAGGAAATAGAGGGAGGATGAGTGATGCGCTGCTCTATCATCCTCTAGCATACAATGCGTTAGTAGGTTGCCTCCTCCGCCTCAACCAATTCATCCAACAAAGTGATATCGCGCTGATATTATTTCAATATCTCGACCATAAAGATTAGCTATGGCCAGCGCGGACGTCGTGATTACGATTGTGAAATTTGATAACTTTAACCGCGGTGCATAGTTTCGTACGTGCGTCGTCGTGCACGTTATAGACTTTATAGATTGTAATACTAGAGATTTCTTGATATCCAAGGAGCCTAGTAGGAACATTTGACAGCGGAGTGAACGTTACGTTTTCGAATGAAATTTTCATTCACAATTCTCATTCCATAACGATACGTTTACGCCGCTGACAAATGGTCCTGCTAGGCCCACTTAGGATGCTATTCCTATTACCTACAATCTATAACAATTTTATAATATTTTTGCATCTTATTGGCGTCCACCTCACAAAATTCAGACGTCCTAATAAGGATCCCAAAAAGAAAGCTAATTAGAATTAAGTCAGTCAGAAGCCCCACTTCTTCCGACTTAGGATGCTAATTAGGATCCTAACTTCTTCATCATTTAGTGCGTCTAAATTTAATATTGGAGGTGGAATACGCGTTCACAGCAGGAGGGTGCTATTAGATGCACATATGACAAGTATTTGTGTCTGTCTGTTGTGGGATTTACACGGGTGACTACAGCCGCACGATTTCTTTTTTCTTTTTGAAATTTCACGGAAAATTCTCCGCCGACCGTATGACAAATTGCCTCATCGTTTTGTTGGCAAAATTGTCTTGTCAGTTGTCACCTAGCCGAATTTTCATTTACAAGGTCGATTTTCACAGTGCGGTGCGGCATAAGTCACCTGTGTAAATCCCGCATACGGCATCGTGGCTCCTAAACGAATATGGACCTTGACATGACGTGTTTTTTTTTGTTGAAAATTGATTTAATAAAGATACAGCTTTACCTACTTAATTTCAGGATTATCAATCAATGAATAAATTATTGCAAGAATGTGGTAAACATAAAGGTTTTACAAAATATTAATGAATGAATGAATGAATGAAAAACTCTTTATTGCACCAAAAGCGATTTCGCTACAAGCGATTTCTGCCAGACAACCTTTATAATCATGACACATGTTTACATGTAATATACTGGTAGGTGGCTTTATAGACACGTAAAGAGAAAATTATTTTAATACATATTGTAATTTAAGATTTCATAATACTTTTATATGATATATACTATTTAGGTACACTACTTTATAATATTCGTTAATACATACACAAATACTATGTAAGTATATACTATGTATTTATTTATTCTATAGTACGATATGTATCGTACTATAGAATAAATAAATAAATAAATACTATTATTAAAAGTAGAAATGTTAATTGTGACAAAAAATGTTCCTTAACTCCATTTTTAAATACGTGCAAAGATTGAGCGCGTCTTAATGAAATTGGTAATCTGTTCCACAGACTGACTGCACGAGCTGTGAATGAAGAGTCAAAAAAATTTGTATTAACCGCTAAACTACTTCATTCGGTAGGTATTTAATACCTGTATATTGATTGGATGGTAATTTTTGATAAGTTTTTCAGCTGGCTCGTTGGTCTAGGGGTATGATTTTCGCTTAGGGTGCGAGAGGTCCCGGGTTCAAATCCCGGACGAGCCCGAAAATTCTTTTTATATGGACACCACCACATGATTTGGAAATATCAATATTGACTTTTACTACTCAATAAAATTCTATCGATTTTGTGTTGCTTTACAGATTTTATATGGATTAGAAGATAGGTCTCCTTTTATCATTTGCATTAAATTAACTACTACTATAATAATATAAACAAGAGCTCCGTGGCCTAGTGGGTAGACCGTTTGATTCGCATTCGAGAAAGTGCAGGTTCGATTCCCAGATTGTGGCGTGTACCAATGAGACTTTTTCAGATCTCAAGTACATTATACGGACGCTCCAACGGTGAAGGAAAACATCGTGAGGAAACCCGCGCATGGTTGGCCCCAGAGGTATTGACCTCATTCCTCTGGACACGGCTGACTGTGCTGTGGGAATGCCGTGTGTGCTTGGGCAACCATACGACCAACTGTCTGACAATTTAAAAACCAACTGTCTCAGGCACTACAGTATTTCAAGAGTGGTTACTGCGCTCGGAGAATACTGTATAGTGTATAAATCATCCAATAACGGATGAAAAGACCTAAGGTTTTTAATATAAATATGAAACAGACATATAAGTTCTAAAATAGGTATATTAATAGTCTTACGCGACGAAATAAAAACATACAACTCAAAAATGCACAGTTTCCCAGGAATAAGACCTAGCTAGATTGATTTTTCTCCCCCAAAACTCCCGCCATACTTACTAAGTTTCATGGAAATACTTGCAGCCGCTTCCGAGGTTCTGATTATACAAGATTTACTGGTAATCTAGAAATTCTTCGACATTACGTCTTCTGCATATCAGAGGATCTATCCCGGGGGAAATCGGAAGATGGGACAGGAGCTTATCTGCAATGCATCTGATAGTCCTCATTCAATAGATTCTAATGTAATATTTACGCCGTTTATTATCGCGATTGTGAACGTTAGAAGTTGAGACTTTATAGGTATTGTCACCTCTTTGTCGATTATGTTTTTTTATACTAAAGCTGGCAAACGAGCACACAGATCGCCCGATGGTGAGCAATTATTGTCACACATAGACACCGCAACACCAGATGAGTCACAAGTGTGTAGTCGGCCTTTAAAAAATGATTATGCTCGTTTCTGAGATGTTTGTAAAGTTAAAATCAATTTTTTTTATTCAAAGTTAGAATAAAGAAATAATTCGAATTCGACGACCTCTGTGGCTCAAGCCGGACGTCGCGGGTTCGAATCCCACCGAGGGAACAAAAGATTTCCGTGTTCCGTGTTCATGAATGTATTAAATATGTATATAATACATATAATTAAAATCTTAAATTATTGTTGGCGGTAATATGTGTAGTTTGAGAGTATTAAATATATACTTACCGTTGTCTGGTACCCGTAACACAAATTCTTCGGATACTTAGCACGGGGCCAGATTAACGTGGTGTGAAGCGTCCATAAATATTATTGTAATTATTTATTTATTTGGGTTATATACGACAAATATTTTTCTGTATGCACTTAAGCAGTAAATCGACATGTGCCCGAAATATCCATAAATGTTTTTGGAGACGTCATAATGTATACGGTAGGTAATATATTTCATGACGTAGGTCCATGAAATATATTAGTATTTTTTATTTTTCAGCCTGTCTATCCGTCCGTCTGTCTGTCTGTTTGTTCCGGATAATCTATGAAACCGCGGGACCGATTATGACCAGACTTTCACTGGCAGATAGCTGATGTTATAATGATTGGCTTAGGCTATTTTTATCTTAGGGTTCCGTTTAAAAAGGTAGAGTTCCGTTAAACCAATAATTCCACCACGCAAACGAAGTTGCGGGCACACGATAGTGGCTTTATAAAATCTCGCACTTTTACTTTTCAATCAAGTCTAGAAACCAGACTCTTAACTAAACGCGTTACTGGTTAGGTCCAGGAAACTCTACTCGTTAACCTATATCGACTGCTCTATGTTACTCACCGCTACTATGTTACGTGTTATATTACATACTCCATTGAGTTTTTTGGAAACTGGTCTTTGACTAACTCAGTATTTTTTGCTTAGTTTTGTACACACGTCACGCATAAAGTTTATGGTGGTGGTAGCTTAACGGCTAAAGTTAATAACGTATCTAAAATCTTAGATTGACTTCAACACTAGATTCTTGAACAAAAATTGACGTAAATTGACGTGAAGACAATCCTAGGATCGTTGAAATGTATTGAAATCCTGATATCAGATAGCTAAAATGAGATTAAGATTGATTATTAATTTCGGGCGTTAGTAACTAAAACATACCAAACAAAACTTGAATACGTATATAAAACATTTATTACTATTAGCAACACTACTTACATGTGTCTTAAATAACTACAAGATATCTCAGAACCAGTTCTAATATTGCAAGAAATTTATAGACGTGACGTCATGTCTCATGTGACGTTACATACTTTCACTGAGACGGAGGTAGTGTGACTGGTATTGAATATACTCGTCAGCGGCTCGTTGGTCTAGGGGTATGATTCTCGCTTTGGGTGCGAGAGGTCCCGGGTTCAAATCCCGGACGAGCCCTGTTTTGACCCTTTTACCAAACCAGTCAAAATGGTACAGCTTGAGGGTGTACTTTCAAAGAAATAAAAATAATTTAAATATAATAAGAATATTATAGTGGACATTTTGTTGTATAATATAAAAAGGGTATAAGACCCCAAGCCTAAGCACCGAATAAAATAAATAACCCCAATAAAATTAAATTGACTTTATAAAAAGGGACCTAAAGCAAAAGATATTGTGATCCAAAATAAATAAACACATATTAGAATAATTGCACGCATTGCACAAATATTCTTTTTGCTTCCCAAAATAGATAAATGGTCACCAAATCATGTCATATATAAAAATTAATATTACTACCAAAAACCTTACACTAAATTAGTTTTACGTCATCCAAAATAAATATATTGGTCACAGACAACTTTAATGTGAGACTAAAATTACAATTGCTTCTCTTTGTTCCTTTACCCCGCACCCCGCACCCCGCACAACCGCGACCGGCGCGTGAGGCACAGGCAAATCACTATACAAGCAAATAATGTCTGACATAGATGGTTTGCAGTGTTCATCGTCTTCTGATGTCTTCGACCGTGTTTGTGAAAGTTTTTTGGGGAAATGGAAAGATCAACAAGAATTTATTAAATACTTTGAAGAAAAATGGCTGATTATGAACCGCAATTGGTATTTAGAAGTCCTTCCAGGTACTCCAGCAACTAACAACGCTCTGGAATCATTACGGGAGCGTCACTCATTGTCGCGATTCCTGGTGGTAGCAAAAGATATGGTGACCGAGTGGTCTAATATTTATAATATTAATAATAAGTTCGTTTCCCAACAACCCATCATTACTCTCAAACAATGGACTGAAGCGTACCAATGGTTTAAGCTGCCTAAAAGACTTCCCGTTAAACTGACAACTGACTCAGCGACAGACTACCGAATTCCAGCTGGTGATAACATGGAATGTAAAACTTTAAATGATCACTGGGAAAGTTTCAACGATTTTAAGGAACAGTTTTTCAGTGAATGGGAAGTCATGTTACCCATCAACAGAGACGAATGGTTAACCGGTAGGTATAACTGGCCTACATTTTTAAAACAGTATACCCGTAAACATCTATTGGGTTTAGCAATCAGGTTGAAGTACGTGGAACCACCCCATGAAGCCAGAAATATCCCTATTGGCGAGAAGAGAAAGAGAGGGCGGCCAGATAAATCTAAAAAAGCTCTGTTAATCCAATATTTTTTTGTTTTTTATAAAGTGTCTATGATTGATTGATCTCAAAGTGCCATTGATAAATCTTAGTACAAATGAATGTTAAAGAGTTATAAGTACCTACGACTGCAATAAAACATAATTTTCATTTTAGTTTTGATGATTTTATTTTACAGCAATATCTAGAGTGAAATACATATACTATTTGGCTATATTATCATATTTTAATTAATTTCATATAACAATAAACAAGTGACGTATGTTTGATAACCCCAGTATATTATATTTTGGTATTTAAAAAATGTTCTAGCGATCGTTAGCTTTTTTAGCCCAGCAAAAACGACCAAATTAAATCTCGTGACATAAAATATTGGTAACATCTATTTAGTGACAATATATAATATTTAGACTGAAGTGAATTTTTAAGGCGTCCATATATTTTTATGGCAGTCAATAATAAGAAATATTGGATTTATTTGATAATATTTTAGGAAACGTAATTCGGTGACCATTTATCCATTTTGGTACACGTTTAAAATTTTATTGGTAGTAAAATAGGTACATTTTTGGGCGGCGTTTAAACACAAGCCATATAAAAATAGAAATTTTAGTGCTCTGAATTTTCCCGGGATCACCGGATTCCGGACCCTATAGTCCCAGATTAAAATACTGACCTCTAGGAATAAGGAGACAAAACTTACCTGTAGTAGACCGTAACGGAACAAATAGCACTAATATTTAACACGTAGAGAATGACATATGACGCAGAGCCAGCTAACACCGAGACCAAGTCGACGCTGTATTTTTAAGTTTCAAAGTTGAACTTTATTCACTACAAACGAAGATGCACGTTTCATTGCACGAGTTGGAATTTAGAGCAGGCTACGCAGCGCGGCGCCGCTCTCGCAATAAAACGTGTATCTTCTTGTGTAGTGTATAAAGGTCAATTTTTAATTCGCTATCATAAAAATGCAGCGCCGCATCTCGGTGTGAACTGACGCTTGGAAATATATTTTCAAAAAATCACCCCCTAAGAGCGTTTGTGCACTACACGGAATTTTACCGTCCGGCAGTCCGATTTTTTGCTTACAACGCCTGATGCATATAATAAGAACGTTATAAATAGAAAATCGGACGCCGGACGGTTACACTAAACTCTAATGTAAGGCTGTGGTTAGCCAGCAACATAATAATTGTTTAGTCAACAACATAACAGCTAGATAATTCGCTGGCCGCAGCACTTGGCCGGATTACGGCGTTATTTACAGGGGTAATTACCATGATAATCGCGTAAATATACTCAATTAGTGCACATTAAGTGTACAAATTAAACAACTAAACAAAACCAAAATGCCGCGTGTGTTATATGACACTAAATTATCTGCATACAATCACTCAGCTTCAGCACATATTATTATACTATGCGTGAGAGCATAATAATGTTTTTTACCCGACTACGGCGAAGCCAAAGGGAAGGGCATTAATTTTGGCAGTCTATGTATGTATGTTTGTTCCACCGTAGCACCTAAAATTCTGATGCGTATTTATTAAATAAGGTGTTATAAATAGAATAAAAACAAATAGGATATATAATTTACATAGTTGGGTTTTAGTTTTTTTATAAAAATTGTAATTCATTTATTATGTAATTGACCAGGAACGAGCCTGATGGTAAGCGTTTACCGCCGCCCATGGACACTCGCTACACCAGAGGAGTTAAATGGTGTACTCCCAAATAAACGTGTCGTATTTACTGATAATATTATTATTATTGTACATTATTTTAGCGTAGTAGAGACGATTTGACCGGATAAATAACACGGCCTCACGGAAAACCGTCGTGAAATAACGTTTGCGTTGTGTTTCGCCTTGCGAGTGAGATTTGTAACTTCTCTGGTGTTGCGAGTGTCCATGGGCGAGGTAATCGCTTACCAAATACGATCCGTCTGCTCCTTTCCTGGTCCATTTCATAAATAAAAATATGACTCAATCCTAGGTTACATCTACCAAAACTGGCGATTCATAATCTGCAGTTAACAATCACTTTCATAGGAGGCAGGTTCAGGTTTGCGCAAAATTTGTAATAGAAAGTAATATATTATTTAGTCGTACAATGATTCCACATAACACAAAGTATCATAATTATAATAATTGTATAAAAAATATTAATGTTATTAATAAGTTAAGCAATAACTTTGAATGAGAATTGTGCGAAGGAGTATGAAATTTGGCACAGTTAAAGTTTATATAGAGAAGGAGTGAACTGCACTAATGTTTTTTTAATAATGATTAAAAATACACAAAATCAATAAAAATAACTTGACATACTCTACCTCAGATTAATGACTCACAATACCTTATGCGTAGTATTACAGTTTTATCACATTGTTATTACAATTGTGTGACGTTTGTCAATCTGTCTTTCACAATCAATAGACATAGTCAACATTTTAAAATAATAATATAATATCGCTTCACACTTTTACTTTTATACTTTACATATATTTAAGATTTTTATTATATTATACACATATTTAACACACACCCATGACTCAGGAACACAGAAAAACTTTTTGCTCCTTCGGCGGGATCGAACCCGCGACCCGACACTTTTATTTCTATTTATTTTTTCTTAGAGGCAAACCCTTTTATAGTTCAAACTTAAAAATGAAATATGATCTAATTTTAACCTTGAATTTCATGTATTATGTTCACAAAACCAGATATATAAGAAACAGTTTACGTCTATCTTTAGCCTTTAATTCGCTTTTTCACATTCAACGTCCAAAGCCGCCACAGTTAACGACGTGTCTTGGCAGTATGGCCCCAGCATCACAGCTGTCATTTCAATACGGAAGCCCTCGACATCATATTTTGGAGTCAAGTGATCGACAAGTAAATTAAAAATTGTGCGGCTGGACCAAATCATTTGATATCCGTCATGGGTTTTCGAGTAGGTAGGTATTTTTACCCAACTGCCAAAGAAGGGTAATGTTTTCGAGTATATCGTTGCTATTCTTACTATAATATAATTCCTCTATGCTATAAATTACCAATGCGAATTCTGTCGGTCTGCCTAAACCACTGAACGGATGTCTGTGAAATCTCGTGAAGGAATATGGACCTCAGGCCTTCGGGACAGTTCTCACCGGAATGAGATGATGCGTGACGTGCCGCTGCATTTTTACGAAAGCTATTCAAAATGTAAGTTTATTCATTACACAAAAGATACACGTTTCATATGACACCAGTCATACACTGCGCATGCGCTGTGCAGCGCTGTGCGCTTGAAATTCGAACTCCAATAAAACGCGTAATGAATAAAGTTCAATTTTGAATGGCTATCTTAACAATGCAGCGCCGCGTTGCGTATCTTATATTCGTTTCGGTGTTAATTGGACTTGACCCATAGGGAAGGACATAGTCTACTTTTATCGCGGCAAACTAAGGTTAATAAGGTCCCGCACGATATGCAGATTTGTACAATGGATATATTATAATATTTCTTTGTAATCCTTGTTTAACTATCGAGTTTTGTTAAACAATATTATTGTATTCTTAGATGGCCGTAATTTACGAATGGATCGCGATAACATGAAGAAACTTATTACCACATAAAACTCTTATTAGATGTGTGAATATTTTTATGTGCGTTTGTCAGCCGGCTCGTTGGTCTAGGGGTATGATTCTCGCTTTGGGTGCGAGAGGTCCCGGGTTCAAATCCCGGACGAGCCCTGCTTTTTTTATTTGATTTTTGATATTATAATGTACCCAAGTTTAAAGGGCTTACGTTATAGGTCTTAAGGGTTCTTCAGAGACCCTTAAGGTTCTGGGATAATTGTTAAAATCCTTACTAATTTAATATTACTTATGTTTATACTAATAATTGAAGCCTCAGATTTAATAAATAATAGCCTTGAAGCCAAAACTTTCAGTACAGTTTAAAGAGAATTGTGCAACCGGAGAGGTATGAAATTTAACCGGTAAACTTGAGTTTATGTGGAGGAAGGTATTTTTAAAAATAATGCATAGAAATGGATATAATGAATAAAAATTACAATAATACACACATTCGCAGATTTTATTGACACACTCTACCGTGCGTTTGATACGTACAATATTAACGTTGACGTTTGTCAATCTGTCACAACATTTACATTTTTCATCTATCTAAAAGGCAAATGAACCTTTATAAAGTTCAAACTTACAAATTATATGAATTAATAAGGGCGAATTTCGACCACGGGATGACCCCTGGTTGTTATAAATGAGAAAGTTACTTTGTTTGTTCTGCGCAGCGCTGCGCCGCTCTTGCAATGAAACGTGTGTCTTTTTGTATAGTGAATTAAGTTCAATTTTGAATCGCTGTCTTGAAAAGTGCGCGCCGAGTCGCGTGTGAGCTGACCCTTGTATTGATTTACAAATTAAATTATATATTTAGACACAGGCTTAGGTTCCGTTTTACGTCGGCGTATAATTTTTATATCACTTCACGTAACCCCTGAAGGGCAGACGACTTTACGGTCTCATTGTTTAACCACGAGACCAAATATGTGGGCCGCGAGAATGTAAGTGTTCCATAATATTATGTAACAACTAGAATATGTGTTTGTACCTGTGTAGTGTTGGAATTTTAGCATCGCCTATGTGTTATTGCAGAGTTAAAATAATATTTGTTTAATTCCATCTGTATTCTGTATGTAATTTGAAACAAACTATAATAAATACTATCTGCTGCCCGAGGATCCGCCCGCGTAAATACAGAGTATCCCACTGGACCACTGTACTTTTTCGGGATAAAATGAGCCTGTTTTAATCCAGAGCCTAAAACTAAATATTAACATACCAAATTTCATCAAAATCCGTTCAGTAGTTTTTGCGTAAAAGAGTAACAAACATCCATCCATCCATCCTCACAAACTTTTACATTTACAGTAGTAGTAGGATTGGAACTTTTCCATAAAATTCGTTTCCATTAATCCATAAACATTAACCCCCTTACTAATAAAAATATTTACACATTAAGGTATTACAATGTTTTGTCCTTGTCTGTCAAGCGACTTTTCCAACGTTCTGGACAAAAAATTGTATAAGTTATACACTGTGTAAATATTTTTATTAGTAAGGAGGTAATTGTCTATCTTTAATGCAATGCGACTAATTCTTATTGGTTTTCGGTAAAAATGTCGTACTTTCCACGAGCTTTACAAAACACAATGTACAATTTCGCTCATCCGTTTCATGAAATTGAAGTAAATATCATTCATGATATACGATCCTAAAGTTTGCACTACTCTAGCTCCGCTCTAGCTAGAGCACGCTTGGGGCTGTGTTAATTTCCGCTTATTTCGCTTTGTTCGAGTGTCTGTGTTAGATTTAAGATGATTTTATCATAGCCATATGGAAATGGGAATTCTGTGCCATAAAAAAAAAACTGAAGCAGGAAAGCAAACCCAATATGAGATAGTCCAATTTAAAAAATATACCTCAAATGTTTTGTTTTTTATGAGTGGCCCAATTTATAGACCGATAAATATGCGTCTAAATTGTTTCGACGACTATTTATTAAAATGTCAATATAATTTCGAAGAATTCAGTTATCGAGAGCTGATAACATGCGATATATTATATTGTTAGAAAATATAATAACATTTATCATTTTGTTATCCGCGGAATTTATGGGGTCGTAAATTTAATATGGCGGGCGATATTTGTTGAAATATTTGTGATAAGCCATGTTCTCCGGATTCCAGAAGTTGCCAGAAGGAAATGACTTTATTTACCCCCGTCTAACGTTAAATATATCCGCTTCTGGCATCATAACGAAACTATTTATATTTGTGTGTGTTTTATTATTCGTAATAAGGATCAATATTGCGCATTAGAAATTTCAGGCGGCTTGATTTTGAATTGTTGACTTGTAAATTGACTTTGAAAAGAAAAATTGTTCTATTGCCACACATTTCAACTTACAAAGTTATTTATGGAATACAGAAAAATACTACCAAGTTTGACCATAATACATTCGAGTGGGTAGTACTGGGTAGGTAATTAGCAAAGTATTAAATTCTGTGTTGACATAAACCATTAGCGAGTTATTTTCACAATCATTTTTAGGGTTCCGTAATACATAAGGAACCCATATAGTTTCACTCTGTCCGTCCGTCTGTCTGTCTGTCTGTCTGTCTGTCTGTCTGTCTGTCTGTCTGTCCGCGCTTGGTATGGTATTAGTTTAGGCTCTGGAGTAAAACATAGGCTACTTCTTATCCCGGAAAACGCGGGCGTAGCCCCAAGAAAAAGCTAGTATTTTGACGACCAGGGTATATAATTGAATGCTGCTGCACTCATGGACACACTTGCCGGCTCGATATTTAACTGTTTCAACCAGCAAAGATCACACAGCACACTTATGACGCATCGCGTTGTGTAGTGAGAAGTGAAAGGTGTTTTTAAAGTGGTCCATAGTATTATGATTCAGTGATGGAACTGGTTTTAAAACGTCAAGAAGTTGTGATAGTACATTTAGCGTGTCTCATCAGCCGGCTCGTTGGTCTAGGGGTATGATTTTCGCTTAGGGTGCGAGAGGTCCCGGGTTCAAATCCCGGACGAGCCCGAACACCTTTTTTACTCGACTACTGCGAAGCCAAAAAGAAGGGTAATGATTTTGACAGTATGTGTATGTATGTTTGCTCGATAGATAAAGTGTAAATAGATTCGTGATAACCATACGCTATATAATTTACGTAGTGGGGTTATTAAAGTTTTTATAAAAAATGTAGGTAGTTACGAATTTTTAAATTGATTTCTTCAGGTTTTAATTCTACTACTTTTCATTTACTTTTGATGTTATGTTTAAAATTATATACAATTTGTAACTAAATATGTTTTCCTGCGGTTCCGCCCTTGTATACCCCGGGAACATTCTAGGTTTTTCCGCGGTTCCGCCCGCGTCAATAAAGTATACCCCGGGAACATTGTAGGTTTTTCCGCGATTCCGACCGCGTCAATAAAGTATACCCCGGAAACATTGTAGGTTTTTCCGCGATTCCGCCCGCGTCAATAAAGTATACCCCGGCAATATTGTATGTTTTTCCGCGGTTCCGCCCGCGTCAATAAAGTATACCCCGGGAACATTGTAGGTTTTCCCGCGGTTCCGCCCGCGTCAATAAAGTATACCCCGGGAACATTGTAGGTTTTCCCGCGGTTCCGCCCGCGTCAATAAAGTATACCCCGGGAACATTGTAGGTTTTTCCGCGGTTCCGCCTGCGTCAATTCTGTATACCCGGGAACATTGTTGGTTTTCCCGCGGTTCCGCCCGTGTCAATACAGTATACCCCGGGAACATTGTTGTTTTTCGGGATAAAAAGTAGCCTATGTCTTAATCCAGAGCTCAATTACTACAATGCCAAACATTCGAAAACCGTTCAGTAGTTTTTGCGTGAAAGAGTAACAAACATTCATCCATCCATCCATCCTCACAAACTTTCACATTATTCATAGTAAGTAAGTTTTTTTACATTTTCCTGTGCTTCCGATTCGACAATATGATAAATAGAGATGTGCTATGAGGGTAGCCATACACCATACTGCCTATCGTCCAATTGGCAAGACGCTACCGATCAAATCAGTTAGAACTGACCGTGTATGGGAGTGGATTGGCATAACAGTTTATACTATTTATGTCAAGTTCTAACTCAGGCATGACCAACCTTTTGTAGATTGCCTGGCATTTTTATTTCGGCGTATCGCTATAGACACAGGGACGGTCACCATTTGTCCACGAATATCGGGATTTTTCGATAGACCGTGTTGTTAAAAATTCCGATTAGATGAATCGAGGTTTAAATTACCTCGGGGGCCGCATGGCAAAAGTCCTCGGCCCGCAGGTTGGTCATGCCTGTTCTAACTGATTCAATCGGTCGTGACGGTTGCACGATAGGCAGTATAGTGTATGGCTTCTGTACGGTTAACTTTCACCCACATCTGCGAAATTGGGCCTAAGAATATCAGTGTTGGCACAGCTTTGTAAAATAAATTAAAGTCAAATTCAACGTCGAAGTAACGTCTCACAAAACTCCTGAAAGTTATGAGCAGCTCCCACAAAGTGTGTACTTCAAACTTGACAAAGATATTGAAGGCAAGTTTAGTAAAGTAATTAACGACCACATGTCCCGGATTCCCGGAGTCCCAGATAGCCCGAGATTTTTCTGGGAGTTCCCAGTTAGCTCCACGTTTTCCTGGGCTTTCCCAAATGTCGCTGTGCTCGAAAATCAGCGCTGCGAATAATGTTCGCTACATATTATGCTAAGTGAGCACCGATTTGGTGAACTGGATCTTGTACTTTGATTAACATTAAAGGTTGATGTGTTTTTTATCAAATAAAATATATTTCTTCTTTTTTATTCCCAGATAGTCCCAGATTTCTCAGAGGTTTACCGATCTCGGATGGCCCCGAACGTAAATCAATTTTATTATGCGTACGTACCTCATTACGTACCTACTATCTAAACGCCGTGACTGCCCGAGATAATTTCGTTAAAAGATCATTAAAGATATATTATTTCGACATTAGGGACAATTTCTGGGGTAATTTTTGCCCGGGTCAGCTTTTAATTTGATTTTAGGGGTGAAATTATGGTAAACATTGAGAGCTGGTTAAATAAAATTAGATCGGTTTGTTTGACTCTACCTTGGTGTGTGATATTCTGATAATTAAATCTTACAATAATACAGTATCGATGCAGTTTCGATTCCGATATTTTAATACAGCAAAATGGTATTCTCATAAACGTAAAACGCGTATCGATTGGTCCAAACTCACAAAAATTAGATTATGATATGAAGACGATTCATTTATAATCTAGATTTGTCCCGCGGCTCCGGCCGCGTAAATTTAGTATCGGGTATCCCACTTGAAAACTGTACTTTTTGGGAATAAAAAGTAGCCTATGTTTTAATCCAGAGTCTAAGGCTACTACCATACCAAATTTCATCGAAATCCGTTCAGTAGTTTTTGCGTGAAAGAGTAAGAAACATCTATACATCCATCCATCCTCACATTATTTCACATTTATAATACCTGGGCTAATTGATAACTGGCCGAAACGACGACCTTAAAATAATGATACGCAAAAAAGGAATATTACATTATATTCTGGCATCTTTTTGAAAATAGAACGCAAAATTTGAATTTAATCGAACTGATGGAATTTGTTTGAGAGGACGTAGAACTTTCTCTGTCGTAAATTTTCTTAACAATGGAAAGAAACGAAATTCGTGCGGTGATAAAGTTTTACGTTTTAAAAGAGAAAACAGCAACCCAGATTAAAACCAAGCTAGACAGTGTTTTAGGTAATTCTGCTCCTGCATTGAGTACAATTCACACCTGGGTAACTGATTTTAAATGTGGAAGACAGAGCTGCGAAGACGCCCACAGGTCTGGCCGTCCAAATGAAGTCACGAATCCGGACATGATCAAAAAAATTCACAAAATTGTATTGAATGATCGGCGCTTACAGTTGCGAGAGATAGCAGAGATGGTGAGCATTTCATCTGAACGCGTTTTTAATATTTTGCACCAACATTTGAGAATGAAAAAGCTTTGCGCGCGATGGGTGCCGCGTTTGCTCACTGTAGACCAAAAGCAACGTCGAGTGGACGATTCATCGGAGTGTTTGACGCTATTTAACCGAGATCCTAATGAGTTTTTGCGGCGTTATGTAACAATCGATGAAACCTGGATACATCATTATACTCCCGAGACAAAAGAACAATCTAAGCAGTGGACTGAGAGCGGAAAACCTGCGCCGAAGAAAGCAAAAACGGTTTTGTCGGCCGGCAAAGTGATGGCGACTGTTTTTTGGGATGCTCGAGGGATTATTTTAGTGGATTATCTGCAAAACGGAAAAACAATAAATGGAGAGTACTACGCAAGCTTGCTGCAAAAACTAAGTGAAGAAATCCAGAAGAAACGACCACATTTGGCCAAGAAAAAAATTTTGTTCCACCATGACAACGCACCTGCACACACGTCAATGGTTGCAGTCGCCAAACTCCATGAATTGCGGTTCGAATTGCTACCGCATTCACCCTATTCTCCGGATCTGGCCCCCTGCGACTTCCACTTATTCCCAAACCTGAAAAAATGGTTAGGTGGCCAGAGATTTTCATCAAATGAAGAAGTCATTGTTGCCGTGGACGAGTATTTTGAGGGGTTGGAGAAAACATTTTATCAAACTGGTGTAACGGCATTGGAGAAGCGCTGGACTAAATGCATCGAGGTAGAAGGAAACTACGTTGAGAAATAAATTTATTTTAAATAGATTTTTGAAGTTTTTCTTTGTCGTTTTGGAAACTTATCAATCAACCCTCGTAGTAGTGGGAATGCGTTCTGTTCAAAAGTTTCAACATCGGAATTTACAGTGGTACCCAACTGAAAGCTATAATAATTAAAATACAGACGCTAAAATTACGCCCAAGATTTTAGCGATCTTCATGTTTAGGCGCCTGCAGGGCTACAGGCTATAATTACTCTGAAACTTGAGCACTAAGTAATGAAAGATAAATTGAACGAAATCCACCAGCCTGGAGTAGGTAATGTTTAAATTAAAACGTTGAATATCTGAGGATATCTCTCATTATTTTAATATCTTACTTTGATGATTTTCTGTCGAAATTCAATAAAACATCTTTCGAGTATCGTGGTTTTTTTTTTAAACGACGATTGGCGAGGGGCATTAAGAAATTAGTTGCACTGTATTTGCCTAAACCCAAACTTATTAATTTACTAGCTTTTTCCCTTGGCTTTGGGAAAAAGCTAGTAAATTAATACTATAATATCGGTTATCCCGCAATACTGTACTTTTTCGGGATAAAAATTAGCCTATGTTTTAATCCAGAGTCCAAACTACTACTACACCAAATTTAATCGAAATCCGTCTAGTAGTTTTTGCGTGAATGAGCAACCAACATCCATCTATCCATCCATACATCCATTCATCCTCACAAGCTTTCACATTTATAATAGTAGTAGTATAATACGTACCTACGGTATGATATGGTACGGTTACTATGTTGCTAAATGGTCCAGGAACCCTTCCATTTTTCAAATGTAAATGACAAAGGACGATTTCCGAAAGACATTGAGGTCGTGGGCGTACTGTAAAATATCATAAAAATAATATAATGTAAGTATCTTTTGCCCGCGTCTCCACCCGCGTTAATACAGTATCCCGCGGGAACACTGTACTTTTTCGGGATAAAAAGTCTGTGTGTTAATCCAGAGACTAAAATACTATCATACCAAATTTCATCAAAATCAGTTCGGTTCCGTAGTTTTTACGTGCAAGAGTAACAGACGTCCATCCATCGGTCTTAACAAAGTTCCACATATTTCATAATACTAGTAAGATAAATATTTTGACAGAAGTAAACAAATTAACGCGAAAATTTAAATTTAAACTAAAAGTTTAATCAGTCAATCTGCTTATTATTAGTCAATGTTTAAAATAACAGTTAACAGCACTAATTTGTAACTGTCATATCGTCGTGAATAATTCATGAAAATGTCGCTTATTATCACCAATCACCATTGCGTACTTTTGTTATTATTGGGACCATTCTGCAATGATTTTTTTTATAATTTGTCCGCATTCACAAAAACAGTCCCTAGAACAATAACTATTATTCGACGCGATAAGCAGGAGTCGAGGTGTTAAGGACATGTTTACGGAAAGATCTTTGACAGGTTTCGAGTATGGAATGACAGTGACCAAATAAAATAAACCTTATTGCCACGCATTAGGATTCTTATTTAATAAATAAAGACAATTCTTAATAGAAAAACACGTGAAAATTTTGAGGGGACATTTTATGCTTTTTGCAAATAATTTTTTAATATTGTTAGATTATTTTTTAAGCACCTTTTAAGGTGATTATTTTAGCTATCTTTGGGTATTGTTGAAACAAACAAAATAAGCTACTTAAGAGCAGAAATATGATCCTAATAAAAACGACCTCTTTTCTCTTCGGTTATAGTTTATATAGTTTTTGCTTTACTAAAAACCATAACTTTTTAAAACGTTTGCACCATTTTGCAGAAGGTAGGTACTCTATTTGTGACATTTTTTTGATCGCAAAACCGATCGAAAAACAGCCAATTTTGGTCAAATTTGTAACGCGCCCGTATACAGCCTTTGGTCTTTTGGAGTGATGTCATGTGTGTTGCTTAGTGGCACCTTCTTGACTCTCTGGAAACATACTGACAATGTCATTAGGGTAGCCATACACCATACTGCCTATCGTCCAATCGGCATTACCCTGCATCCAATCTGCAGTTTGTCCATATACCTACACCACACACGTATAACTGTCACGCCCATACACGGTCAGTTCTAACTGATCCAAATCGGAAGCGTCATGCCGATAGGCAGTATCTTGTATACCCTTATATCAATTCATACGTCATAAAATATAATGCACTTGATGCTGTTATATGAGATATTTTAATGCACCAATGTACTATCAGGGAATCTAATTCATAAGCACGTTGGCCGTTGTCACAATTTGTTCGTATTATAATAATATTATGATATCAAACTGAATTGTATTGTGACTGCATACCGTCATTAGAATACAAAATAAATAAAATTTGAGAACACTCTATCTGCTTATGAATTAGGTTCCCCGATCGTACCTGTAGTGTATGTGAATAAAATTATTATTTTATCAAAAATTAACGTAGCAAATGACAGTTGACGTGACAGCTGTAAAGGTCAGTCATCATGTAGCCGTTGTACTGGCGGGCGCGTGGCGGAGTCTTGGCGAGCCAATATTAAGGTAACACATACGATTAGCTACATCGTACAGTACCAAAGTAATGTAAAGTTATATTACGAAAATTGGTCTATAACGCCATTATTTTCCACGTTCAGCGTAACACTTGGATTCCACTTGTACTGATGATGTCCACAAGCCGGATTATGATGCATTCGCGAGCTCGTGTCAGAGCACGGGACAAGAACAAATGACAGTGCAGTCGAAATTGGCAGAGAATTTTGTTTGTACGACATTGTAAATGTACAAATACTAGCAAGCGAGAGTTCTTGCTCATAAGGGTCAATTCACATTGAAACGAAACATGCCGTGACTCGGCACTGGATTTTTAAAATAGCCTTTCAAAATGGAACTTTATTGATTACATAAGAAGATACACGTCAAGTATACAATGTCAAGTTGCACCGTGCTGCACGGCACATGTGCATTGTGCACTGTGCCGTGTATGACTGATGTCATATGAAACGTACATATTTTTGTGAAGCGAATGAAGTTCAACTTTGAATAGCTATCTGGCAAAAGCAGCGCCGTGTCGTGGACAGATTCGTTTTGGTGTGAATTGACCCTAACGCTTCTTTTTTTATCTCGGAAGGAATATGTACATTATGTTGTGGACGTAAGAGTGAATTCGCTATATTAGAATTTCACTTCGCTGCGCTTCGGCTCTGCGCAAGTATAAATCGACCTAAGGCTGGGACTATATGATCCGGAATCCGGCGTGCCCGGGGAAATTTTCAACACTGAGAATAGAACTCTGTGCTATTACAATAGACTTGAAAATCGAAGTGTCTAGTGTCGAGCTGCATTATATATATATATATATATATATATATATATTACATTGACATTTGACTTTATACTTGTGTCGTCGGCTTTCAGCTCTATTATATTAGTGCACAGTTCTATTTTCAATGCTCTGAATTTTCCCCGGCCATACGGATTCCGGATCATGTAGTCCCAGCCTTACTCTGCTAATATCTAGGACAATATCTCAGTGCAGCGACGACGTGCGGTCTCATCAGGCCTCCATCGTGGCGGGCTAATGTTCGTCAGATCCTGTCCATTTGCGGAGTGTGGTGTGTAGCGTGTGGCGTAAGTCAGGGACGTACTGCAAACTTTAATTTATTGCTATGTGTGACCTGGCGGATCCTATCCAACGTAGGATAGGACCCGCCTTGTAAAAAATCCGATTTGTAAAAAATGATTGCTGCAAATATTTTTTTATTTTTACATGTCATTGGGGCTTCGAGAAGATGATTTTCACAAATGAAACACTAGATGGCTAATGCACAATTAAAAAAAATATTGACTGCATGTTCACACAAACAACAGCAAGCAGGAGTATTTGAATAATATTTGGTCCTTACATATGAAATTGGCGTTTTGTCGTACTGGCCACTTTGAACTCCAATTTATCTTCTTTGGTTAGGAATTCTAATTTCAAATTTAAACCGCTATTTACTCATGCATTTGTGTTTCGAAAACCGTAATTCATTTGTTTTTTCCTCTTTTGGTTTTTTTTTTGCGTCACTCTGTTCACAAAATGGGAAAACTTGAAATATCGTTTTATTTTCGAGTACGAGTTCCACCGTGACATCAGTGCTGCAGAAAGGGCTCGAACGATTAATTATGTATATGACGGCGATGTCGCAAAAGAAAACACTGCGTTTTTGGTTTCAACGTTCTCGTTCTGGAAATTTCGACCTGCAGAACAAGCCCCGTGGACGGCCGGAGACAAAGTTGATAATGAACAATAGAAGACTATTGTGGAAGCGGATCCAACGCAAACCACGTCCGAGTTATCTGCAGGCTGCGGTGTTAGTGATAAAACTGTTTTAATCCACTTGAAGCAAATTGGGAAGGTGAAAAAGCTTGAAGGGTGGGTACTTCATGAATTGAGTGCAGAAAACCGACAAACGCGTGTCGACTGCTGCGTTACATTACTCAACCGGCACAATAATAAAGGGATTTTAAGTCGAATCATTATATGTGATGAAAAGTGAAACCTATACGATAATCGGAAACGCTCATCGCAATGGCTGAACCCTGGCGAACCATCCAAAGCCTGCCCCAAGCGAAAATTTACTCAAAAAAAGTTACTTGTGAGAGTTTGGTGGACTAGTGCTGGTGTCGTTTACTACCGCTTTCTTTTACGATTACGGCAGATGTATATTGCCAGCAACTGCAAATCATGATGGAAAAGCTAGCTGCTAAACAACCGAGTTTGGTCATTCGCTCTAGGCCACTGCTGTTTCAGGACCACACTAGACCACTCACTGCACAACAGACGGCTACCAAATTAGAGGAGCTTCAATTGGAATGTCTAAGATATCCATCGTACTCCCCGGACCTTGCTCCAACAGATTACCATTTTTTTCGAAATTTGGATAACTTCTTGCAAGGGAAAAAATTCACCTCCGATGGGGTAGTCCAAAGGCGCCTTCAAAGATTTTATTGGTTCCTTCCCGAATGGTTTTTTAGTAAAAGAATTAATGAACTACCTATAATATGGCAAAAGTGCATAGATAGTAATGATATATATACTTTGATTAAATAAATATATTATGTTTAAAAAAAACGACGTTATGTTCCTCCTCTACAAAACGCCAATTTCATATGACCTACATTAGTAACTAACTTAATGGCACATTTACTAGTAAAATAGATAGTATGTTGTGACCGTCTATTGGCGTAGCATTCAATGTTTCGGATCATTAACAATTTCAATACTAACCCCCTAATTTAAAAATATTTAGATGTTGTCTTTGTCTAGCTAAGAATGTTTAACGTTTTACTATCTTATGATCTCTCTCGCCTCAATAATCTCTCTTTGTACATACGTAGAAAAAAATATGCGAAAGACGACGAGAGATTATTGAGGCTTCATCCTAGCAGGACGTTTCTTTGTTACCGATTATTTAGGTCCGTTGAAAAGCCAATTTGCATATCCGTGGTGCAAAAATTTTTGTTTGTTTGTTCGCTCTTGAAGAGGCTCCGACACTAATGATTTATTTTATTGAAATTTGGCACAGATATAGAGTAGACCACAGGAAAGGACATAGGCTACTTTATATCGCGCGGGATTTCCTTTCGCGCGTACGAAGTCGCGAGCAACATCTAGTTATTAATAAGGGGGCGCTACATCTCTTCCCCTGCACCCCGCACAGAAACGATAACCAAGTTTACGCTGCAAATGGAAATAGTCTGTATTTATAGAGCGCGTATCGCCGGATCTCGCAAGATTTATTGTGTCCCACCACCAGCTTAGCGCACGACTTATTTATTTGTTAATTCACACAGTTTTAGTTAATGAACATTTTTAGGGTACGGAAAACGAGACCGTATTACTGAGACTTCTCTGTCTGACATACATATAGACAGCAAAGTTTCAGTAGACTTCACTGCCAGTCTGTCCGTCCATCCGTCCGTCCGATGGTCCGTACGTCATCACTCATCAGGCTGTATCTCATGAACCTTGACAGCTAGAGTTGAAATTTTCACGGATACTAATAACGATACCTTAACTGTCGAACTCCATCCAACCGTTTGCAAGATACGTGGAAATAAAGGAATTTACATACATACATATACAAGATACGCGCGAAAAACATAACCCTTCCTGGAAGTCGGGTAAAACCAGAACAAAATAAATATTTAAGCAGCGACTACCATAAAACAAACGTGAATTTTTAGCCGTTTTTACGAAACCCTTTATCGCGCGATTCGGACTCGCGTTTGGCCGGTTTCTATATCTAGCTATGGACTTTAAAGATTGGAGATTGTGTTTTAAATTGCCGGCAAAATAAACTGAATTTATTTTGGGTGAGGGCTCGACACTCGAAACTTTCATTTTCAACTCTTTTGTATTACCGCAGAATTCTATTTTCAGTGCTCTTAATTTTCACCGGCGTTCCGGATTCCGGAGCAATTAGTCCCAGCCTTATTCTCTTTTGACGCGAAAATAAAAAATAAACGTAAATATGCCCCTTGTGCGTCAACTAATGTTATACATTGATTGCATTAACCATTACAATAATAGGAACAAAATAAATATTTCAATTGGATGATTTGAGTTTAGCCCAAATTCTCGTAATTAACTTAGACTTTCATTTTACTTTTATTGAATTACAAATGAATCGTCTTGATATCATAAACAGATTTTTGAAGTTTGGAACAATTAAAACGAGATTGACGTTTATGAGAATACCATTTTGCACTTTTAACATATCGGGACTGGATCGTAACAGTATTACAGGATTTATTTCGCAGAATCCAACTTCTGGCAAAGAAATATAAGGTGTGGTAAAATCAGGCACGGATATTTTGGGCATACGTTTAGGTTAGGTTACTGTTTCTATGAGGTTAATGACTTCAATGCCTTAGAGAGCACAGTCAAATTTTATTTAGTATAATATGTAATATATATTACATTCGAAATCTTTAAATTATTTTTCTACCTAAACGTCTTAACATAAGCAGTAGACCATATGCTCAAAATATCCATAATTGATTATACCAAACCTTATATATTACTAACGCTTCTGGCCTTTTTGAAAACGCCGAGCAAATGATTATAGTAACAAAACGCCTGAACTCAAATCTCTTACTAATTACATGTCGTTATTTTTCTTCATTTTTCCGTGGGGTTTTAATTAAAATAGAATTAAGGCTCTACGTTACGTTAATTATGTTCCCGATTAAAAATTCACTAGAAAATATTGTAGCGGAACTCAGCTATTCACACGGTGTTTTAACGTAAGTCTGTAAAAGGGTTAAAAATATTACGGTGTATAAATAATAATAAGGCCTTATCTTACTACTATTATAAATGCGAAAGTTTGTGAGGGTGGATGTATGGATCGATGGAAGGATGTTTATGACTCTTTCACGCAAAAACTGCTGAACGGATTTAACAGACATTTGGCATGGTATTAGTTTAGGCTCTGGATTAAAACATAGGTGCTATCCCGAAAAAGGACAGTGTTCCCGTGGGATATTGTGCTTACGCGGGCGGAGGAAGATATAAGCAAGACCTGTCCCTACTTATATTTGTCAGTGCTTTATATTAAGGAAAAGTAATGATGATCAATAAAGATGTCAATCTAACTGCTAAGTTAGCAGTTAGATTGACATCTTGATTTGAAGGTATTATAATGTAATGGTAATATGTGGTCGTGGTATCCTAGCAGCCATTACTTATGGAATAGTATCGTGACTAATTTCAGAAGTATGTCAATCTGATAAACATTTTATTTCATTGACTGTACATAAATAATTCCCTCACTTCCCCCATAGGACAGTTATTATGGGGGACAGGGGCAGGACTGGTTTTATTTAACAAAAACTTACTTTACGATTATTTGTTATATTTATTAAATATTCACTAACGATATCTGTTGGCCCCTTTTTAGGTCACAAAGTTAAACTTTTACTGACTAGCTGGGGTCGCTAACTTCAACACAGGAATTAGGATTCTAGGAACTGAATAAAATATGACGTACGCAGTGCACAGGGTAAATTAGTCCTTAAATATTTTAACCAATTGGTGACAATGGAACTAGTCGACTTATATACATAAATCATAATTATGGAAATATAATATTATTATCTACACACATTTTTGTATTTAAAATTACTGTTATAATATTAAACATTTAGCGACAAGATAATATAAAAAGTGGTAACGGCAAACGGCGTTTTACATTGAGATAAAATCACTAAATAAATTTTTAAGTATTACATTTAAAATGTTATGCAACCCCCGAGATTTCAAGCAGTAAGCGAGCTAATAATGATGAGTGATAGCTAAGGAAACTCTCGATCACATCAGTTTTCAAACAAAGAAAAACTAGATCAAAATCAGTCCATCCGTTTGAGAGCACACACACACACACACATACGTCAAACTTGTAACACACCTCTGTTTTTGTTGGGGGCTTAAAAAACCAGCCAATTGTGAGTCGGACTCGCGCACGAAAGCTTCCGTACAAAGCGGAGCGGTAAAAAAATAGCGTTTGTGGTACGGGAGCTCCACATAAATATTTGTTTCACTCTGTTACGGACGAACAGACATAGACAGACAGCGAAGTCTTAGTAATAGGGACCCGTTTTTACCCCTTTGGTACGGAACCCTACAAATCAGGCCAAGATTCCGAATATCCATTCACTTTATGTAGAGATTCACCCTCCTATTTAATTACTTCGAACTTTTTTAAGTCGCCGAGTCAGAGTTTAAAAAGTGTTTAATGACAGAATCGTTTTAGGTAATAAATCAAGGGGTCGTTAGGGCATCGAAAGTCCTAGGTCTAGATTAATTATCTTCTAACTAAAGTAATTAGACTTTTGGTACTTTTGTTTAACCTTGACCTTAAGGTAAAGACTTACTGACTGATACGTAGACCATATTTTATGCAAAACTATTCTAGGTAAAATTAAAATATTATGTAAAAAGTATTTTTGTCATGAAAAATGAAAATGTTTTGTTTTTCCAAATGAAACTCATTCTGAGAGCGCGGCTTTGGTCCCGCCAAGTCTTAGGGTCAGCTCACAACAAAACGAGAAGATACGTGTTTTATTGCAAGAGCGTTGCCGTTTGCGATTCAAACTCTTGCAATTAAACGTGTATTTTCTTGTGAAGTGAATAAAGTTCAGTTTTGAATCGCTATCTTAATAATGATGCGCCAAATCACGTATCTTCTCGTTTCGGTGTGATCTGATCCTTAAGCAGCCGTACTATCTTTTCATAAAGCATTTCGCGGCTTTTCTAAAGCTCTTCTCGGAAAGTCAACAGAAAAAGCTACCACCGGTTAAAGCCCACTTTAACCTATAAAGGGAACCCCAGGGTGACTTAAGACCATACATAAGTCACTCTGGGCTTTCTACTTTTCAGCCTGGTAGATTTACTTGAGCCAAGCGAACTGAATATTTAAAATAAATAAATAAACAATAAAGTTTTTTTCTTATAAACATTCTTTTCCAATCCGACCCAAATACGAAACACGCGAGTTTAGAATGCCAAAACCCCTTTTTCCTTAAAATTATTTATCGAAATAATTCAGAAGCTCCCAAAACTTTCCATTCAATAATAAAAAATACCCGTTCTTTATTAAAAGGTTTGTTCTCTAACTTTAATTTTCTGTGAATTGGTTGTGTTTTCTTTTGTTTATTTCAAGTGTTTTAAAACGGGCTTATTTTAGCCTGCGGCGAAGCCAAAAGGGGGGGTAGTGATTTTGGCAGTCCATGTATGTATGTATGTTTGTATGTGTAAACAACTGATCCGATTTTAATAAATTAGGTGTTAATAGATTCGTAACAATAGCCCGGGTAACATAGGCTATATACTTCACGTGGTCGGGTTATAGTTTTTATATAAAATATAGTCATTTATAGACCGGTGTGAACCGGAATGAGCCACGCCTAAGCATACAAGTTTTTTTTTAGTATAATTTTTACAAATTTAATTATTTTAAATGATATTTTTTATTTAAATTTTCATTTAAATTTAAATTTTTTATTTCACTTTTTTTTATTCAATTTTAAAATTTATTTAAATTTCTTAAAATTAATATAATTTTTATTTTGAGTATAATGAAATATTTTATAACCTTAAAAATATGTAGTAATAAATACTGTTTGCAAAAATATTACATACATTTTTACTTATAAGAATATATTTGTTTCTTGTATGTTGGCAATAGCTGGAGTGTAGCAGCAAAACAAGTATCTCAAATCGGATAGACTGAAAGACTATTTTTATTCAGGAAGGCAATCGTATAAACTTTGCTGATTATCTACTTTACATATTCTATGTACAGGATGTAACTGTATTTTCAAACTTTATCCTGTTCACGTCCAATCCTACTAATCCTACTAATATTATAAAAGCGAAAGTTTGTGACGATGGATGGATGGATCTTTGTTACTCTCTCACGCAAAAACTACCGAACGGATATCGATTAAATTTGGTATGGTAGTAGTTTAGCCTCTGGATTAAAACATAGGCTACTTTTTATCCTGAAAAGTACAGTAGTAGTGAAAAAGTAATAGTATCCGTGGGATACCGGATACTATATTTAGGCGGGCCGCGGGAAAAGGCTAGTTTAATCTAAACGTAAAAACAAAAATATTAAATTCGACCAGATTAATGTGCAATTGTGATTTTTATTGCACGGCAAATAATGACATTTAAATTGTTAGCAATATATGCTATTGGGAATAGGTTTAGCTACTGTTTTTTATTTACGTTTTGGTTTAATTAAATCTAAGCAAAGTATAGATTTAATGAGAACTTGCCATTGGCCGCAACTTAGTTGGCGTACAGAAACAGAACTCAAATATTTTCTAAAAGTAGTCCCATTTGTTACGCACTTAAAATATTTGTTACATTATAGCCCGGGTAAATAATATACTTTTTCTATTACGATGTAACATCATATACTTTTTCGTTTTTTTTTAAGCTATTGCATAGCTTTTATCGCGGGCTTTGAGCGCGGCGACCGAATCAAGAAATTCCGTAACGAAAATAAACCTAACACCCCCCACTCCGACCGGCACAGCAGTGCGGCGTTGAAAGCCGTGCATCGTCTAACGTCGTTTCAGTTCGGCAGACTTCGGCACGGTGTTTGTGTGCGTGCGACTAGACGTATGCGTGTATTTTTACTAAAAAAGCTGTGTGATATTATTATGCACATGAATTTTCTGCAAGAACGAACAGTATACTCAATCAGTCTTACAGAATAGAGTAATCTGTTAGACAGAAAAAGTCCCTTCAAATATTAGCTTGAACAAACAGACAATATAATATTATTTTTCAAATTGAAATTTTGATATTATAATATTTGACGTATACTAAGGTGTTTTGAAATGAATTTGGATAGAATCGATTTGGACAATTTTGAATTTGAAATAATTGTTGAAGGTCAGGGAAGGTTTAAATGGAAAGAAATATTGGAAAAATGCGAGGAAAATTGTAGAAACGACAATTGATTTTCACCTACGAACTTTTTACTGTGTTCAGTGTCACTTGACCGTCAAATATTTAATAGAATTAGAAAAGTCATATAAAAAATAATAGCAATTATTTTTCGTGGGATATTGCTACATACATTATTAATTAATTTGTCAAATATTTATTTAGGTGACTTCAGGTTACCTGTTTGGCATAGGTATTTTAAAAAATCGGCCCAAGTAGGTTGGTAGATGTAAGTGTTGATGAATTTATGGCCGCTGCTGATATCGCCTCAGGCAGGTCCGGCGGCCCAGCAGCGTAGCGGAGGAGGAGGCACCGATGGGTTTTAGTGGGTAACCCCGGGTGCGCTCCTCACCCAGCACCTGGGCGAGTCCCACATACCTCGGCGGTCGTCCCCCCCCCCCCCCCCCCTATCCGCTGGGGATTCATAAAGAATCGTTAAAATAAAAAAAGTGTAGATTTATTTAGGTGTAGATATTGTAGGTATTGGTGTAAGGCAGAGGTTCCCAAACTTATTCTGTCTAGCGCCCACTTTGAAAATCAGTTATATTGTAGCGTCCCCCATTTTCTTTTTCACCTTGAAAACCTCAATAACATATTCTTTCTCGCGTCGTCTCGCCTGGAGTTTAATTTTACCTATATTCTAAACGAGACATTTCTTACCAGAGAGAGCAATAATAATTTAATTAATTAATTAATTAATTAATTTAATAACGTTTATTTCGGGCGGCATACGCCCATATTATTTATAATATGGGCGTACTTTATACGGGCGTTAACGCCCACTTTGGGAAAGACTGGTTTAAGGCAAACCTTAATTGGTCCAAACCAAACCAAATTGGTCAAAACCAATTCATATGAAAAGTACTGGTCAAACGTTTAAACCTTTAATAGAGTTAAAGTTTAAGGAATACTTTTCATATGAATAACAGTAACAGACATTCCAATATGCACTTCAGTGATTTTGGGATAAATTTTGTAGCAGCCTGTATATTATGTTGTTTGTGTTGAGGAGGCAATCACCTGCAGGAAATTAACGAAACATCACATAACCTACATCTTCTGGGATAGAGTTTGATCGGGAAAGATAAATGTTTTCGGTCTAAGTTTTGGTTGTAATAAATTACGGATTGTTTTTGTCGAGATTATCGTAGCGTGGAACTGATTTACAGCCTGCTTTACAAGCTACTGATACGTAGTACAGAAATATTTGTATGTTTTGTCTCTGTCGCGCCTTATAAAGTAAGCAGCGACAAAAACTTTCCGAATACCACTTATTAGAAGTTTTTTGAAACAGGCCCTTAGAGTGTAATTTTGAGATCTGTAAAACAATTATATGTCACAAGTAAAAAATAGTACAATTACGTTCTCGCTATGCTATATACTATCGCTATGCTATGAAATATAGTTGCTAAGTAAGAACCAACATATATTGTATCTACATGTCGGTATATCACATTTCACAAGTTTATCTATCGTATATATATCGTATAGAAGTTCTTCAAAATATAATTACTATCCTAAGTATTTAAATAACTTGTTAAAGCAATACAATACAATTTATTACTTTAATTATGTATTATTTGTATTAAAATTAGATTAAACTGGATATTTCCCGAGAACCGTGCATTTTGCTGCGGTTAAAAGTGGTCTATGTATTAATTCAGAGTCTAAACTATTACCACACCATATTTCATCAAAATGCTTACAGCAGGTACTGTGTGAATGAGTTACATATATCCATACATACAAACTTAATCATTTATAGTAATAAATGCTGTAATCACATCACGGGGACACTGTAATGGTAGCCTATGTGTGAATCCGGAGCTCAAACTACTACCATATCAAATTTCATCAAAATCCATTCATTCGATTTTTCATGAAAGAGTAACAATCATCCATCCATCTAACCATCTATTCATCCATCTATCCTCACAAACTTTCACATTTATAATAGTAGTAGGAATAGTAAGGAATCCTTACCGCTTCCTTACTATTCTACTATTATAAAGTCACTTACTTCCTTCTAGTTCCTTCTAGTATTATAAAGTAATGATTTTCTAGAGACAGGCACAGGCATACAAAGCTTCTTATTAATCGCATATTCGGTAACCGCATTTATAGCACTTTCTGAATGGCACGAACATGTAAGAAAATATTGTGTATTTTTCTATAAAATCCTCCGATGCTTTTGTTCTGATTCAGTATACATTTTATTTTCGTGTTTTATTCATATTTTATTTCATAGATCATTGAATCATTTGTTTTGTGAAAATTCGTCGTAGGTACTTGCTATATTTTCTGCACAAGACAGCCTTTTTCTATACCAATAATATAAAGAGGAAAGATTTGATTATTTGTTTGTTTGCATCGAATCTGATCGATTGGACCAATTTTGACGCGAATTTCACTGGCCGATCGGTCTGATGTTATAAATATTATTATTTAATATTAATATTAAAAAATATCTATTCAACATAATATTAACATAACACAATATTGAAACAAAGTTAAGAACGAATATAAAGCAATCACATTAAAGTACTTACACACACATAAAAAATAAACAGACAACAAAAATTCACTCCTATAATTATTAAATAGAAGGTTAATCAAAATCAACTACGGATATGTTAGGCATAATACTATGATTTAGAGTATTTGTCTTTCAAAAAAAAAAAACTATATAAAATTACATTGCGATCTTAACGGCAATGTAAAGGTCATTAACCTCACACAGCTGATTGATTTTATTAAGGCAAAGTCTTTGCTTCCTCTTTAAATCATCAGCTGTTTCTGTGAGGTAAATGAGGGCAACTTCAGGGCCATAGAGAGAGTATATTTTTTTTTCTTTTATATTTTTTTTATTATATATATATTTTCTTATTTTTCAGCCTAAACGTCTTTACATACGCAGTAAATCGCAATATGTACAAAATAACCGTAATTTATTTTGAGCAACTATTTAATGGGTCATTATTATTTTGGAAGAATTAATAATTAGCGTTCTGTATCCGTTCATTTTACGCAAAGTTGTAAGCAAACAAACAAGTGGAAAATACTAAAGTAATTTGAATAAAACGTTCATTTTCGTATTTCCTAACACATTACAGTGTTTGTATGCAAGTTTACTTCTCATGTATCCGCATAGGCCGGGTATTATTCATAAGCTCACTGAGACACAACTAACTTTGTTAATTGAATTCCTAGGTTACCTGCGATTTATGGCACTAAGTTTCTATATTTTGCGGTGTCGTGTGAGTACTAAATCTGGTGAACAGAAACTACAGAAGAGTACAGTTACGAAATGTGCATTCGGATTAAGAAAAATATGTTTTAGGGTTCCGTAGTAACTACAAGGAGCCCTTATAGTTTCGTTCTGTCCGTCCGTCCGTCTGTCCTCCCTTGACAACTTCCGTAATAAGGATCAGTCATATTTTTTGTGGGGTATGCAGAGTTATGGCGACAAAAAAACAGTAAATACTGTAAAGAAATTACAGATACAGCAATTTTAGTCCATTAGTACCACAAACGCGCCCGAGACTGAAGCGAGTCGCTGTGACGTCATCTGTCGTCGTATCCTCCCCTCGCGAGGCACAAGCGACAAGAATCGGAGAAAATTTAATACTTGTACCGTGAAGTATGAGTACAATCAAGCCGTTGTCACACGGATCGCGAAAGATGACGTCATCGTAACCGATTCAGCGAAAGCGCGCATTTCAAACTAGCCGTACAGAAAAACTTTAATAAATCCACCATTTCCTTTAAGGATTTTATTAATTTAAAAAATAGAATGCTCAGTAAGTTAACACACATACGATGTACTAAACAAAAATCTTATTTGCTACTAAGTGATTGATCCTCATTGGTAGCGCCATCTATGAGCGTCGAACGCCACTATGAATGGCATCTCATAATATCAATAGATAAGCAGTATTTCCCCTCCCTCTCCTCTCCGACGCAAACCGAAGAGATACGAAGATACACGACGGCAATATATTTGCAAGGGTCGCGTCGAGTGCGTGTGCGATGGCCGACACCGCATGTGTTATTAGACTTTTCCGCTACTAATTCCCGCCCACGAAAGTGAGACATATTCCTATAGGAACACACGTTACAAGAACTCTGGGAAGACTAAACTGTTGTGAACAGAAGGAGGTGACGAAAACTCCAGCTGCAGGACGCCATTCGCCGAAGGTAATTCGGTAAGCGTATTCCTTTTCACCTTTCCATTTCATCTAATTATTACTGCATATTCACCTGGCGACGCCAGATACCTTCTGGAATACAGTCCACAAAAATATCGAAGAGAGAATATTCGCAAAACGCCAGAGAAAGGTGGCCCGCGTGGCCACTGATTAAGAATATAAATAGAATATATTTTGTAAAGTTATGACTGAATATAGACTATATTTGGGATCATTTATTGCGTGACAAGTGTAAAATTAACACGATTGCTAATAAATATTTACAGGAGATTGAAATAAATAAACGAAAAACATTATTTTTATTAATTTTATGTATTTCTAAACATTATTTAATAAATATATCTTTCTGCACACCTTACCCCACATAAACTGTAACTGTGCCAAATATAACACTCCTCCGTTCCCATAGTTTTCGTAAAACTATAGGTACTGAAAATTGTTACCACACGCATTAATATTATAATATACTTGATGGTATATATAAATTTTTTTTCTATAGAAATAGTATAAAATACCTCACTATAAAACAATATACAACAAAGCAATTCCAATGTTCAAATGACCATGACAAATGATAATATAATCGGCACCTCTATCATGCAAATAATCTCAAAACCGAATATTATTTAATTACGCTATCAATGGTTGACCAGGTATCTATAATTGGCTTCACCGCGAATATTACCTGCTTTCCACTTCCAACCCTACGCTTTCAGATTTAGAGTAGCCATTCGATTGTAGATGTTTCGCCTCACCGCGGATTCTGTGGGGGTACTCGATTTGGAATTCTACGCTTTTGCATTTATGGCAGGCTTTTGATTGTGTCGTACATAGGTGTTTTGCCGGTAGATGTCTGGTGGTGGACCGCGGAATGCTGCGGCGATTTGAAATTGCGTTGAGGTGTCGTGTGCATGCCCTAATTCGCGAAGCACCTAATTAAATGGTTTTAGGTTTGTTTTGATTTAGGGATTTCACTCACTATGATACCAAAGTGGCGTCACCAGAAAATGGCCATGCCTTAAATTGGTGGCAACATGTCCAATAATTTTTTAGAAAATCCGAAAGAGTTCCTTGTTTACGATCCGAAGAAATTCTCTTCGGATAATAGTCAAGAGACTACATTGGCGATAATATAATGGGTGATTTTTGACGTGATAACGTCGTATAAATCGATGGAGCCGGCTGCACGCACGAAAAAACATGACTCATGCGTTACCTGTTACCCGTTATCGTTATCAAGTACCCAAGTACCAGCGTTACCTCGCATTGCCTTTACCTCATTATTATTATTATTATTGTTGTTGTTGTTGTTGTTGACGTTGTCACGTTCAACTATCGACAGTAAGCCGACTTTACAGACAACCGGTATGTTTTATATAGAATTTGTGTCAAAGCTCAAATATTTGAAAGTCTTAAAAAGATCATGAATTTAGGTCACCGTACTGTGCGGGTGACGGGGCGCCGCCACACGCACCGTGCGCCGTTGTACGATCCAATCACGCTCAACGCCATAGAGGTCAATAGGGCGACAACTATTTGTAATTTCAATATTTATATTTTTTTATGAAATACGTTTTTAAATGTGTAAATTAGTAAAAATTGATTTTAAATTAGTAGTGCGATGTTGTAAAGCAAATTTTCATCAAGTTGAAAAAAAAAGTAAACTAAACGCATGGCATAGTACCCTATTTCATGAACCTATTATGCCCTGTTTCTGTCCAAACGGAATCCTACTAATATTATAAATGTAAAAGTTTGTGAGGATGGATGGATGTATGGATGGATGGATGTTTCTTACTCTTTCACGCAAAAACTACTGAACGGATTTTTATGAAATATAATATGGTAGTAGCTTAAGCTCTGGATTAAAACATAGGCTACTTTTTATCCCGAAAAAGTACAGTGATCCCGTGGGATACTGTATTTACGCGGGCGGGGCCGCGGGCAAAAGCTAGTAAAAAATAATAGTAACACACAACTTTTTTATACAATTTTCCACTTTATTTAGGTTACAACTTTTATAAAAATATGACGACCGATTTCGATTAACTCATCATCATTTTTATATAAATCACCCCCAGTAATAACTCGCGCTTATATCGCAGTGCATAATATTATATATCGCAGTACATAATATAATCTGTAAAACTGTAAATTCCTCATCGCTAGCACAGGATTTATTTGGCTTAAACAAACTCCCCGACTTAACTACAGTTCACCTTCGCTTTAAAAATGTTTCAATATTCGAGAATGTTTAATTAAATCGAATTTTGATGTATCAATTTAAAAAAAAAGAACTGCCCGTTGTTGCTTCTCCGAAAAATTTCGCTCACGAAAACCTTTATTTATTTTGCGAATGGAATTTTTATTCTTAGTGAAATTTTAAAGCTTCGTATCTATTTTACCGATGATTCTAAAGTATTAATCTTAATAATCTTAATAATAATGAGAATCTTAATCTCATTTTAGCTATCTGAGATCAAGATTTCAATATATTTCAACGATTCTGGGATTAACTTCACGTCAATTTACCTCAATTTTTGTTTGAGAATCTAAGATTGAATTCAATCTAAGATTTTAGATACGTTATTAATTTCGGGCGTAAGTATAGGTACAAAAGGTAAAACTTACATTAAAAAAAACTATTTATTTCACCATTCTTCTTCTAACTTAAAGAAGATATAATGTTAAATGTCTACTAACATGAGAATTTTGTGTAGAATAACACCGATTATAATAATCGTAGTTAGTAACTACCAAAATTACGACTTCCAATGTTATTTTCCATTGCCTTTAGCCTGAGCGTTAGTTCACACCGAAACTCGATGCGGCGGGCACTTTTAGCGATTCAAATATGAACTTCATCTACTACAATATAGTTTTTTTTCTTTAAACATCCACAAAAAAACTTTTCATAGCAAGAGTTCGAATTGTAAGCTACACCACGCTGCGCAGTGCGGCGCCGCTCTTGCAATGAATTACAAGTGTATCTTTTTGTGTAGTAAGGAACGAAAAGTAACTTAAAAAAGACCAAGACCGAATATCCGGAATTCGTAATTAAAGGTTTCTACCGCAATAAAAATAACATAACTCAAAAATTGCGACATTAGGTAACAACACTGTATCTTTTCGGGAAATATAATTTTATTAGAAAATATATTTTTATGACTGTATTGCCGTGCATGAAAAAGTTTACGGCCGTATCGTCATAAACACGCTGACATAGAAAAATACACTTTGCCGCGGGTTTTGTTCATGCGAAATCAATTTCGAGTTAACCAAAAATATGATGGACCGCAACAAAACAATTTCTCAGCTAGAATTAAATAGCATAGCTAAAGTACAGAAATATTAAGCTCATATTTAAGGAAAATTTTTGGTCGAAACGTTTCTGTTGAAATATTAAGCTGATAGATAAAGAACGTTTTTGTCGTCTTAGTAATGTATATTGTAGGTATATTTTCGAACCATTAAATCATTATGAAAAGAGCGTACTCCTTTTTGAAAGGACTGCAAACACATTTGTAACTCTTCTGGTGTTGTGGGTATCCATGGTCAAGAAATGTCACTTTTTATCTGGTTTTTGGTCTGTTCGTTTGTCCTATACCATAATATTATAATTGCAAGATCAATTTTACTGGATAATCATGATGGATGATTGGATAGATGGATGGATGGATGGATGTTTGCGACTCTTTCACTCAAAAACTAATGGCCGGATGTTGATAAAATTTGGCGTGGTAGTACTTTAGGCTCCGGATTAAAACATAGGTTACATTTTATCACGAAAAAGGACAGTGTTCCCGTGCGATACTGCGATTACGCAGGCGGGGCCGCGGCAAAAAGCAAGTAATACTTAATACGAATCTGTGCATAGCTAGAGTGATGTTAATTGGCCAGCCTAATGTAGTAAATCCGTGCAATACATTAGACATGCCCAACCCTCATGGATGAATGGATGACTTAGTGTTAGATCGTAGCCATAATATTATAATAAGCGAATTATGTGTCGAAATGAATGTGCTAACACAGATTGGGTGAGACCACAACACTGCGTTGCGAAGACGCATCGCCAAAAACGACGTCGCATTTTTTTTTTTAATTTATATATGGCACCGCCTTATAACCATTTGCCAGTGTCAAGTTAAAAAGGCGGGAAATAGAACTTTTGTTTCAATTTTCAACACCGTCAAGACTAAAGTCTAGTCAAAGTCCAAATAAATAGTCAGTGCAGTCCAGGAGTCATGTCAGTCTATTCAGTAAAGTGGTAAAAGCTTTACTGAAAGCTCCTAGGGAGTTTTGGAGGGAAACTCAAAATAGCACGTTTTTAGAAGTTGTACCACTTGCCCACACTTGTGCACGTTAACGAATATTTAATGGTTAATATTCTACCAATATTACACATTAAGAACCGAAATAACACAAATTTATGAAGGAAATGCAAAATCCACAACGTCACCCATTGAATTCCCCGGCAAAACTCCACACGTCGCATTGACAATACAATTTACTAGAATCGTACGGCTTCAACCTTTATAGCGTAAAGTAAATAATATCAATAAAAATAATAATAATAAAGTGGCGAAGATTTTTTTTTTCCTTAAAACTTTCTTTCTCTGTGCTCAAATATTCTATAATCAATTTTACAAAACGTTATAAAATATAGATAGTATATTAGTATAATATATTAGTAATCCCAAGCTTTATTTTTTGATTAAATTATAATATTATATTGGATTACATTTTTCATATCCTAAAGATTACCTATTTGTAAATTGATATTATCAAAGATTTCAAAACTCAAGATAGGCTATCTCATACATTTGACAGAACAAATCTTCATACAATAAAAAGTTACGCCATATTATTCTCACCATAATTCAAATGTCAAACTGGCCATAAATCTCAAAAGTGGAGCCATTTAACTGGATACACTTTTTGCCTCAACATGCCTCGTCTATAATATATACGTCTATGGATATTATGTGTTTTCTAACAAAAAATTAACTATCAATTTCCGCGGTGGTTGTACAGAAACAATAATATGAACAAACAAAGTTAATTTCTTTATTAAAAAATAATTAATGATCAACAAATAGGCCTAGAATTCAAAATTATTATTAATTTTTTTTATGTACATAATTATAAAACTAAACTAAGACATCACAGTGATAAAGGTAGATATGTGCTCATCTCTACAAAGAGATCTCTGCCACCAAATAATCGAGAGAAGAACTACCGTGGAGGAAGTTTAAAATAAAAGCAACGTAAAGTAAAAAAAATACCAGAACTTTTTTTTCGCAAGGATCTATAACACGACTGCAAGACATAATATGCCCACATATATGGGGCTTAGTAATTACCTGATCAAAATTAAAACCATGGAGCAAATCTGTATTTGCTCCATGGTTTTATGTTTTGAAGCAAATTTTTTTTCAAAGCAAAATTCGCGTGCTAATTTCCGCAGCATCCATATTTTAATAAACCGTAATAAATTTCAAGAGAACGTTACTACGTGGGTAAACACGGCTTTATTAATTTGACGATAATTAATGGCGGGGCGGTACATTGCTGAAATTCATAACATGCACCAAATATAATTGAATGAAGCGAGCTATGTTTGAGGTATTGCGAAAAGTCTTCGGGATTTTAGCGCAGTGCGAGTAGGTAGAGATTGAGTGGACTTCAATTTTGGTATTCTACAACAAATGGATGACTTACCAGTGGCGTGGACTTCCTATAACTCCATTCCAATCGGCTTCACTTACCATTTATCTTTTGGAGACCCTCATCCAAACCTCCCTATGAAGGAGAACCAGCCTTCAATACTATGACTTACGGTAAATAGACTACCCCAGTGATTTCCAACTGCCGGGTCTCGACCCGATACCGGGCCATCAAAATAAAATACCGGGTCGCAACAGTCCCGCCCAGTTTAGAAAACGATACCTACAATCAATCGACGCATCTTAAAATATATTTGTAAGCGGTAAGGCGATACTAAAATATGTAGTATTAATAAAACATTTTTACTATTAATATATTTGTAATATTTGCTTTGCTATTATGCTTAAAAGTATTAAGTGGGCCACGAAGGGACAGTGTGAAAATTACCAGGCCTTGGCGGAACGATGTTTGGGAAACACTGGGCTAGACGCATGATGTTTTTATCACACAAATGACTAGTAGGTACTCTTAAATATGAGTAAGTTCAAAGAAGGAACTATACTTCGCAGAGTAATCCCTCTTTACCACGAGCGTTTTTTGTAGTCACGACAGAAAAAAGAGCACTGTAAACAGAACTGTGCGCTAATACATTAGATCTGACAAAATCGATTTTCGATTTTCAGCTCTATTGTATTAGCACAGCGTTCTAAGAAGGCTAACGAGAGGTTGTGTGGCTTGAGAGCCTCTTAATTTGAAATTGGCTTTCACTATTATTGTTTCGAATAGGTTTGAATCCTAGCGGTAAAATTTTATTTTTATTATTCTCAGGATTTATGAATATCTAGCAAAGCTTTCAATCATTTTCCATTTTCAGCTTTCAAATCATAGAATATGATAGTTTAAATAATCAAACTAAGTATTTGAAATGTTCCTCAATCCTCATACATATAACCCGACAATCAAGCTATGGCGAGCTTCCAAATTTCTAATTAGGCCTTAAACATTGCAAGAGTAACAATTGAGTCATTTGTTAAGTCTGATATGTCCTGGTGTTTACTTTCACACGAAACTTGTTTTTTCATTGTTAAAAGCACGTGATCGCTGCTAAGTTTTCATTTTCTCGTGAAGATTTTAGAGACTACTATAGATAGCATTTAAAAAAATATAACAATATTGACGACCTCTGTGGCTCAGTGGTTAGCGCGTCGGCGCTAAAGTCGGAGGTCGCGGGTTCGAATCCCGCCGAAGGAACAAAAAGTTTACTGTGTTCCTGGGTCATGGATTTGTAATAAATATGTGTATGATAGAAATCCAATATATTTCCGTTGTCTGGTACCCGTAACACAAGTTCTTCGAGAACTTACCACGGGACCAGATTACGTTGTGTGTAAGAGTCCATAGATATAATCATTATTATTATTGACATTGATTGAGGTCTACCGAGAAGCCTGTAACTAATACATAAATTAAAATGCCTGAAAGTATTTTAAAGGTTATAATCACATATTACTAACTTGTTCATAACGTGATTATTTTTATCCGCATTCATCACGATCATTGCTAATAAACGGGTCTGTTGCAAATAATTCAGTTTCACAACTAAAAAAAATGTACATTAAATATTATTTTGTTTGTCTTCTCTTTAAGTGTAACAACTTAACAGAAAAATTTGAGATGTAATTACATCGTAATTTCCATATAAAACTCATTCTCAACCCAATCAAAAGCTTTTCTCTGTATTTAGTTTCCAATTGTTTGTAATTAAGTTAGCCGAAGTATCGTTAGATGTAACAGTGCGGTCAACAGGGATACCAATTTAAATATCTATACTGTTTGTGTTTTGTTGATTTGAATTTAATCAAAATTACATTTGGGATGAATTTATTAAGTCAGTTAAAATTTTGAGGTTATATTTTTATGGCCAGTCGTTGTTTTAAAAGATATAAAGGATTTGTGTAACAATATTACAAGTGAAGTGCTTAAAATTAAAAGTATTATCTGCAAGGCTCTCTTCAGAGTTCACATTTGTTTTTTTTTATCAAGTTATTTCTTGATTTGTTATCTCAATTTATACTACAAACGGTACTACAAATCTAACACTTACCAAATAATAAACTCCGAACGGCATCACGACGACTGCCACCAAGAGGTCTGCGACTGCGAGGCTCACGATGAAGTAGTTGGTTACCGTCTGCAATGTCCTCTCCCTCACAACACTCATTATCACTAGCACATTACCGAACAGCGTAAAAAACGGGAAAATCAACAGCAACAGCGCCCAGAAATTGTACTGCGGCGGTACATCACCCCGCCCAAAACAAGACACGTTGAACGTACCGTTGATAGTACAGTTCGTGTACACATCGTTTAGGACGTCTATAGTGTTGTTGTTTATCGTAAATACATCATGGCTCGCGTTCCCGTAAAAATAATCACTAAATTCATCGACTAGCATTAAGAAACCACTCGCATCTTTGCTACTATTTTTAACATGACCATTCACACTTGATATTGTATTGATCTCTACGACTGTGCTTACACCATCGGGTGGCCTTTTCGAGGGATAAAAATAAGTATTATACGTGGTGTTGTAATGATATGCTGGTTTTGGGTATGCCATTTTTATAGTTTCGTCAAATCTCCTTTAATCTTCATCTTTGGAATGGATTTCTTTCACTTTGTCACTTGGCGATTCATCTGAAACAAACGTAAAGAATTCATTAGTGTTAACTTATCTTTTTTATTCTGACAATGATAAATGTAATGGATGTTTTTTGCTGATTTCAGCAAGACGAGCGACATGATGAATGCAAGAAAAGCTAAATGTGTGAACATTTTCCAAAATTCCAAATAAATAAAGGCAATATTATTGTGTTATCTGTATTTAGTACCTTATTATATTAGAAATTACATTTTATTTTTCATAAATACACTATGTGATGTTTCATGTAGTACCATGGATGGTTATAACTTACAATTTCAATATTGTTTTAACAATTTTGGCGTAAAATAGAACAATTTAGAAAAAAACTAGCATTTGCCCGCAGTTCCGCCCGCGTAAATGCAGTATCTCACGGAAATACGATCAGTAGTTTTTGAGTGAAAAAGTAACAAACATCCATCCATCCATAAGTATATCTATATCTACGACGCTTCCCACTAAATCGATCTGGCCCTGCGGTAAGTTCTCGGTCAGTTCTCGGTAAGTTCTCGGTAAGTTCTCGGCAAGTTCTCGGTACGTTCTCGGTAAGTTCTCGGCAAGTTCTCGAAGAACTTGTGTTACAGTTACCACACAACGGAAATAATATATTTTCGGGAAGAGATTTCGGAGTACAGACAGCGCAGCGCTTACGGGTCGCGTCGAGGGTATTATTTTACGTGTCGAATAATACGTCAGATGGAATTGAAATCATCGCACGCTTCGTATCTTTTATGGAAACATCCAAATAAAATTGTACACGACATTGAATTTATATTACACACATATTTTTACTTTATTATACACATGTTTAATACATATCCCATCACCCAGGAATACGGAAAACAACAAATAAAAATAACCATGTATAATCGTTCATTATGGAATGGGAAATCTAAAATTTTTGTACAATAAATTACAAATATAATTCTGTTTTTTTCATTCTAATTATAGAACACTAAAATACGTACAAAGCAAGCGCGCGAGTTAAAAAAAGCAATGCATTTCTCTTAGAATAATAAAGTTTTCAGCTGAACAAATATAGATATTGTAGTAGGACGATTTACAAAATTCAAATGTGACAGAAAAGGACAAGTAAATAGGAAACTGCTAGTACCTTCCAAATGGATAAAAACGATATTGCCTTATGACAAATATCGATAAAAATATTTCGAAGCGCGTAATATTTGTGGGGAATTGTTTATTAGATTTTAAGGGAAACGGCGATGTATCGAGTTTCGAGCATATTGTCAAAATGAAATACGCTTTTAACCTCCGCTCGTAATAAGAGCTACAGCCTTCATACCCTGATGTTGTATCGGTTATGTAACTGCTTTTAGCGGTGATTTTTCGTATTTTGTCCTCCTTTTTCCTCTCCTTTTTCTGTTATTACTGTGTTCAAAAGTAAAAGTTTTAACGAAAAAAATGTCATTTTGATGTTACCACCGTATATTAGATATCTAGTCAATAGACGAAAGAATATAGAAGTAATCTAGAGTCAAAACAGGCGGGAGTCGCTAACAAAAGTTATCACCTATAATATTATACGTGTCTTGTACTCGAGAATAAATCACAAAAGTCGTTTAAAGTCGTCCTATTTTCTCCAACTTTTTTCATATAAAGCTACAATCTTCGAATCACATTACGTCCGTACTCCGTACTATTCTATCCGCGATCCTGAGGCCATCAATCAAGTGGTGTCTCACAAAAAATATCAAATAATCAGCCGTCAATACCATTCATGAGACAATTTAAAATGATTGATATGACGAAATCTACTTTACAAGAGTATGGGATTAAAAAAACTCTAAGGCCGTTTGTATACTACATGGAATTACACCGTCCGGCATTCAGATTTTTTGCTTATAACGCCCTATGCATTTAATAATAAGAATTCAGTTGTAGTACACAACGTCCTTAGTACACATTGTTTGGCAACTTTGAGGGTTTTCGACCTATTACACTTCACTACAGCGAAACGTTTTTATTATAAAATGATTCAATTATTAAGGCTGGAATGACTGGACAATACGTCTGGGGCCAACCGCGTGCGGGTTTCCTCATGATGTTTTCCTTCGCCGTTGGAGCGTCCGTCTAATGTACTTGAGATCTAAAAAGTCTCACTGGTACACGCCACAACCTTGGAATCGAACCTGCACTCTCTCGAGAGCGAATCAAACGTACTACACACTAGGCCACGGAGCTCTTAAAAAGACAATAATGACATAAAGAATTAATATAACTTTTGCCACTAATAACACTCCGATAAACTAAGATAACAATCCTGTGGTAAGCAACATGTTGTCTAAGGACCGATATCATCTATATTCTATATTGTTAGCGGTAACTAATATCCGATGATATTAAGCTGATTACACACATTATGCAAATACCGCTTACACGCCTGTTCAATTACCGAACAAGGGAATAGATACCATAATCCTTAAGTGATATAATAAAGCTGCGATCACACTAAGGGTCATTGGATGACCAATCACTGTAGATCAGTGCTGTAGCGTGATTGTATTGTAGAAGGCATTCTACTATACATTATTACATTATAACAAATGCAAAGATTGTTTAGTAGTGTCACATATAAGATAACTACAATTTTATGAAAATATATAACCCGTTATAACTACTATTACTACGTAAATTATATAGCCTAGCTGTTGCCACGGGCTCCACCCGCGTAAATACGGTATCCTACGGAAACATTGTACTTTTTCGGAATAAAAAGTAGCCTATGTTTAATCCAGAGCTCAAGCTACTTGCATACCAAATTTCATCAAAATCCGTTCAGTAATTTTCGCGTGAAAGAGTAACAAACATCCATCTATCCATACATCCATCTATACATCCATCAATCCATCCATCCTCACAAATTTTCACGTTTATAATATTAGTAGGGTGTTCCCCGGGCTATTATTACAAATCTATTGACTACTATTTTTTTTTTAAATAGGACTAGTAATTGAGGCGCTACGTTGAAACAAACATACATACAATATACATACATACATAGACTGCCAAAATCATTAGGCTTCCTTTTGGCGTCGGGTAAAAACATAAGGACTATAGTTTTTTTCAAAACGATTACTGGTGTTAGTAGGGTAACTCAATGAGGGTTTTTAAATTCGTGACATCAGACAGCTTTTTGACACGACAAGGACGACAAAAGGGTTAAGGTGACAGAAAAATAATCAAAAATTCTTATTGACCATTTTCGATACCACTTACGCCACCAGATATCGCTTTGTGTGACTTGGGTCTGCCCCCTAGCGGCAGACCCAAGTCACACTGGATATCGCTTTGTGTGACTTGGGTCTGCCCCCTAGCGGCAGAAAAAATATATAAAAAACCCTCATAACAACAATCCCATCGCTTAGTGCGTACGCATCTTTTTGGACAATTTAAGACTGTTTAAATACTGTTCAAATGTATAAAATTAACTTCATCGAAATCTATTACACATTTAGCGCAGCCGGTAGGATTGCATTTACAGATGGTCCTTATTTAATTACAGAAGCAATCTAGCTTGAAGAGGTATTCTAGTATTGGACCGGGAGGAAAATTTATGACCTCTTTTTTATTAGATGCTGGTTAATTTTATATTCACAAATAATTTTTTTTTATTTTATTTGTGACTATTAACTATTGTTTTCATAAAAGATCGAAATCACTACATAGTATAAAACAAAGTTGCTTTTTCTGTCTGTCCCTATGTGTATGCTTAGATCTTTATAACTACGCAACGGGTTTTTGATGCGGGTTTTTTCAATAGATAGAGTGATCCTACGAGATAGATCAAAATAATGTAGTACATAATTGTACACCTTAAAAAGGTCTTCAAAAAAGTCCGCGATGGTATATGTCTATCTCGTAGGGATAACCCACAATAACCATTTTTATCCTTTATTTTTTACGAGAAATAATGGCTCATTTACGAAGCGATTTTAAGCAATACAGCATTAATCATTATCCAATTAAATGCTCGCAATATATTGTGAATTTTATATAGATCAATGTGGCTCTTTACAACATGTAATTTAAATGAATATTTTCGAAGATTTAAAATGCAAGGAAATTGCGGTTGCAGCACGGCGGTACCGACCGGCAGGAAACCCTTTTCAATATTGTATCCAGAAGTATATTGCAGTGAGTAGAGTTATTTGCTGAAGAAGTTTTTTCTCCAAGAACACTATTCCACGCGGGCGAAGCCGCGGGCAAAAGCTAGTAAAATATAAAATTAAGACACTTTTTTGTCAAATCGACGTAGGACTAAAAATAGATAAAACTCACGTTTTATTCGACATCTAAAGGTATAGGAGAGAGATATATTTGATGATAAGACTTGATATTTTCGAAATCACCGTTTACTGGACTTAGGATTAACCTTTAGGTTCGAAAAGTCAAACGTCGAGTAATAATTATTTATGAGTTTCTCTTTACAATACAAGCCTGTATATAAGATACAGGACAGGCTTATATTATGAAGCTCGAGTAAGCCAGTTGAGGAGCCTGTAATTGTCCGAGAAAGTGCGAAGTCAGAGGATCCTTCAAATCGCCGTCTCCCCATTTACATAATGCCGTCTATTAAAAGTCGAACTTGCCGCCGCGCCGTTTGAATAATGACTTCGCTCATTCTATTATTTTCGATTAAATTATTTCAATATTGGAAGAGATATTTCATATTTAGTGTTATTATAGAAGTTTATTGCGATATTTTTTTCGTATAAAGTAATATGGTATGTGTCATGTAAACTGTATTTTTTTAACTGTATGCGTAGCTCGTTACATTGTTAGCGATATAAATTTATATCTTGTAGAAACTGTACCTTTTGATGGAATTACAAAGTCTCTCCTGTATTAATCCAGCGTAAACTCTTACCACTGGAGTTAATAGAATAATATCATGTTCGCCCCCACAAAGGCAAAAAAATACGAAACAAGAGGAACAAGCTATAATAAATCAGCATACATTATATGACTTACCATATTATGTATGCTGAAGTTCATTCATATGGCTTAGGCTTGCACCTCTTGTCTCCTATATTTTGGACACAACTGTACTGCACATCTGCAATCTTTTCACGTTAATAACCTAATCAAGAGCATGACAGGACACGGCTCATAGAAGGGTTTCGTACATATCAATGGTGAATAGGTTTCTTTTCCAAATTCCTTCAAAAGTTATTGGTCGATTTCGCTGAAATTATTTTCCTCAAGAGTTTTTGACATGAGCCATTATCATAGAAAGTACCAAATTTCATCTAATTATACTCATAATTATTACAAAACTTAGATGGATGGACAGACAGACAGACGGACGGATATTACAACTATCAGGGTTGTAGTTACTACGGAACCCCAAAATATATTAAAATTAGCCTCTTTAATATCAGTTACGTTTGTTAGTATCTAAATAAGACAGAATGATAATATATAAGATGAAAACACAACTCATATTTCTATATTTTTTTAAGCTTATTTCCATTTAAGAAAGCAGCGATAAAGCTTTTGTATTTGTTTAATTCATATCTTAGTTTTCACTATTTTTTCTGTTTGATTTGTATATGCAGTGAAAACCTTTCGTTTGAGCCCTCATTCAAGGTCTCTGTGACCCATTTCTTGCAATATACAAAGCGTATGCTACAGATTAATTTTATTATGTCTATAGCCTTGTGGAAAAAATAGTCGCTTTCCAATAGGATGCAGTTACGCATGAAGAAAAAAACGGCAAGTCACGGCTCAGGCCCTTTAGTCAAGACGCATTCGATAATTTCGACAGCGAACATCGAAATCAAAAATGATAATATTTTGCCCGACCCACTTTTTTTCCTGGCCCAGAGAATAAGTATCGCAATCCAGCGAGGAAACTCTTTGAGCCTTCTAGGTACTCTGCCTGGTGGGGACGACCTGGGAGATTTCTTTGTTTTGTAGCATTTTAAGTTTTGGAGTAGTTATTTTTTTTTTAGTACTTACCTACTTTTATGGTACAATTGATTTTGTTATCATAACTAGTTTTCAATTCTTCTTTTTTAATATTGTAAAATGTACGAGATTTGACATAGGTCATCGCTAAATGACATAACGCTTGCGAGGCCTCATGACAAACCCGTTACGTTTTGTTTTCGAACTTCGTCGTCGAAATCACATAATATGTAACCGTGACCAAAAGTGACCGCGACTGACCTGTTGTTGATTTTTTCAAACATTTTAGACAGTCGCAAACATGTGATAATTGTTTTGCGAGAGTCATTGGTAGCGGCCACCTGTGGCCCATTTACGCCAAGCCTTAGATAAGTAGAGCGCTTTCAGGGTCAGCTTTGGGGTGCATCTCGTGTCAGCTGACCCACTAATGTGTAGTAACATTCATATGGCATCGAATTAGTTACTATTGTTTGCCACCAGAGGCGTTGTAGTTAACTGCTCCACGGCGAGTTATCACAAAAACTCTCAGCACACAGATGCTTCAATATGTACATTACGAGATATTATGAAGGCAAAAACTGCTCCATTTATAAAACACTGGGCGATAATTCACAGAACACATAAAAAATATATATTTACGCCTATAAACTATAATTTAAAATAATCTATTTCTACAGAAAAAAACTATCCAGTTTTCTACCACTCTTTGAAATAACAAAAATGTTGGCTTTATGCCTAGTATCAATTATTTTTAAAACTATTTATACCCCTGTTTACTACGTGATTACAAGTTTCCCTATCATCCACATTAGTAAGCAATCAAAATCAAATAGAACCGAGTCTCTGGCAATATTTTAAACACATCTGCGATAAGGAATTGAAGACGTGATAACATCGAGCAGATGGGGGATTGTGAATTATTCAAATAGTCGCCTATTTCCCGTAATGGTGTTTTGATAGCGTTCGATAGCATTTACCATAATTACCCTTATATTGCACGGCTTACCTCTGTTTTAGGGTTACGTAAAAAGTAGAACGGGATCCTATTACTAAGACTCCGCTGTCCATCCGTTTGTCTGTCTTTCTATATGCGTCCGTCCGTCAATCTGTCTGCCTGTCACCAGGCTGTATCTCATGAACTAGACAATATGAAATTTTCACAGATGATGTATTTCTGTTGCCGCTATAATAACGAGTATTAAAACAACAAAATAAATATTAGAATAGTAAATCCTATTCGAAAATGCGTGATTCTTAGTCGTTTTGTATGGAATCCTTCGTGCGCAGGTCCGACTCACGGGGGCCGGTTTTGTTATATATTCCATTTGATATCTTTATAAGATTAGATCGAGTAAGATGCTATATTTTTCTTTCGGAGTGTACCTAATAAGTAATAGGAGGAACCGACTTTTTTTTTACTTTGCTTCTTGAAAAAAAAACTCAAAAATAGGTATATGATATAATACAAAAATAATCGATTATCTTTTTGGATATAGTGAGTAAAGTTCAATTTTGAATAGCTATCTTAAGGGTGCAGCGGCGCGTCGCGTAACGTCTCGTTTCCGTATGAACGGACTCTAAGGCTAGGACTATATGCTCCGGAATCCGGAACGCCGGTGAAAATTCACACCACTGAAAATAGAACTCGGCGCTAATACAATAGAGTTGAAAATCGAACACATGAGTTTCGAGTCAAATGTCAATATCATATATGACAGCTCGACACTCGAAACTTCCATTTTCAACTCTATTTTAGAGCATAATATAGTTTCAGCCTAAGCGATAAGAATTTAGAAAAGTAAATTAGGTTGAAAGATGCTACCAAAAACTTTGTATTGTAGGCTTCAAAATATTGATTAAAACAATAAAATAAGGTCGCAAACCAATTCAAGAGTTGGCACAATTTATCCACTGAAGTAAAGGTAGTGAAGCTGTGGGGCATTTTATTTCTTGGGCTCGTGCCATGTAGTGAAATATTGATTACCCCACACACACTGTCAAATAAGTGGGGCAAATTAAATACAAATAAATAAAACTGAAGAGTCTGGTTTGTAATTTTAAATTAACAGCTTTTCAATTATTGAATATACTTACAATATATTTTTTTTTAATTTTTGTCTGTCTGTCTGTTTGTTCCAGCTAATCTTTGAAACGGATGGACCTTTTCTCATTGGTAGATAGCTGATGTTATAAAGAGTAACTTAGGATACTTTTTATCCTCATCATCATCATCAAACAATGATTAACGCCCAACGAAAGTGGGCACGGGACAGCTAGTAGATAATTGATAAATAAAATAGAATACTACGATGCATCCTTTATGGTAATGGAAACAATCCAATATTATTTTTCCATTGAAAATAAATTATATTTATAGATATTATTATCAATTTAGTTATGTAGGCCTAGTAACTTATATTACTCCCGTGGTGCTTCCCCTTCTAGTTCTGACATTTTTGTTCTTGACAGGCTGTCTCCCGCTCTGCTTGGGGAGGAATTTGGAATACTTCACATAACTCCTCCTACCTTTCTTCTGATTAAATTCTTTGCGAGTTCCAAGACAGATTTAGCAAGTCCATCGAGACAGATCATATCAAATTGTTGATGTGGTTGGTTACCGCTCGATCCTGGCTACACAGGAGTTGTAGTGGTGGGAATGTGTAGTGGGTCATTAGCACGTTTAAAAAATACATTTATGGTTGTAGCGGGCTACGACCTCTTGATTTGTATGTCCTTCTTGTGTCTGAGTGGTGATGATAATAATACAGCAACAATTCTTATATTCTCCTTTATTGGTGCTTAACACAGATGCGTATTACATATGAGATATTATGTCTAACACAAATACGTCTATATTCTACACTGAGTATAGCCTTTTAGTTATACGAAATACTACTAAGTAAAAACGCTTTACTCGTGATATCTGTCAATATGACATTGACACTTACATTTTCTAAAACTAATGTTGTCATTATGCAACAATGGTTAACTTTGTGTCGTATCCAGAGGTCAAAATCATAGCTGAAGACCGAGAAGTATTACACCATCGACAAGTCCTGCCCCTGATTTCCAACCAGTCGTGTCGGTCATCCTTGGTTTCGAGGGTAAAGGAAGAGAGTGCTCCTGTGTACTGCGCAAACATTTGGGCACTATAAAATTGATCCTGCGTAGCTGGTTTGGTTTCAACGAAACCGGCCACCGTCACCGAAATCGGTGTGAGGAGCTATTTAATATTCTTATTATTGTGGTATTCAGACCTGACCACACATCATTATAAGACTGTACATACATAAATTGAACTTAGAAACTTAGCGAGTACAAAGAACAACTCGGGAACTGAGAATAGTTGCGGGGAAGTTGTTTTTGTACTGAACTGTGACATTGATTTAGTGACGCCCTCAACTCCAGGAATTTATAGAGTGACACTCCAACGGTGAAGAAGAAAACTTCGAAAATAGTTGGCTGAAATATAGTTCGAAGAGTGTCCAGTGTCATATGTCCAGCGCCTACTTGGCAAAAATAACACCCTATGAAGAACTTTTGTCAAAATCTCGTTTCATCACTTGAGGTGAGTTTTATTTATTAGACTTTATGCACACAGTATGGTACAGAAGCGGGCATAATGCCTTGTGGCATTTTCTACCAGCCAACCTATGGGTGATGCAGAGACAGTGTGAGGTAGATGCATAGTATTAAAAGGAAACATAGACTTAGACATTTTGAGTATATATAAAGAATATAATAATAATAAATACTACAATATTAATACTATTGTAACTCTTTATTTATAATAAACCTACTTGATATTTTAAATATATAAACATAATAATATATAACTTAATGAGATATCTGAATAATTTACTTTTTTAATATATTCTATTTCTAATCTGCCAATGATTTTAAGTATAGTTCACGAACTCTGAGTTTGAACACATTTTTTGTCTCAGACATCCGAACTTCTTGGGGTAGTGAATTCCAAAGGAGAATGGACTGAATATGGAAGGATGAATTTTAGGAAATATTTATTCTAACGGATGTGGATTTTAAGTATGATGTCTGAATATGTGTATGAAACAATAATATTATTTAAGTAACGTTTTCCTTTTATGAGCATACGCAACAAGAGTTTGATTTATTCTTCTTCAAATATTTCGAAACTAAAAATAGGCTACGACGAATGATAATGACAAATCTTCATACAAGAAAAAGTTACACCATCTTGATTTCACGAAACCTCAAATATCAGCCATCTTGAGGTCATCGTAACGTTTGTCAAAAAGGCCCCAAGCAACCCCAAAAGTGGGGCCATATAAGAGGGGACAATTTTTGCCTCGTCTATAATATACGTCTTTATTCTTATATAAAAATGGATTGCAATTCCAATGTCTCGCTACAACTCGACAACGGCTGGACCGATTTGGCTAATTTTGATCTTGAAATAATTGTGGAAGTTCAGGGAAGGCTTAAACGGTGAGAATATTGTTAGGTAATTAAGGTGTAGGTCGTAGTTGTAGATATTGGTTACTAGTTCTAAAATTATTTTAGACTTTTTGATCTTTATAATAACTCGAACGCCTTTACTCCGTTTAATATTGGAATTATCAGTGTTCAGTAAATCAAACGGAGACTTAGAACTGGTATAAATCAGATTTAGTATTTGGAGCACTTTGAGACGTTCTGGAGATTTGGAGCATTTTGGGACTTTCTGGAGCTTTGGAGCGTTTTGGGAATATCTGGAGTCGGGCATCTGGCGACTTACATGACGACTTTAAATTAAACTTTGTAACAAACATCAGACAAATACGAATATATTAATAATATATATGGACCCTTTCACACCACGTCTATCTGGTCCCGTGGTAAGTTCTCGAAGAACTTGTGTTACAGGTACCAGACACCGGACATATATTTATAATGCTTTATATTAAACATAATATATTTAAGATTTTTATTATATTCTACACATATTTAATACTTATCCATGACCCCGAAACCCAGAAAACTTTTGTTCCTTCGGCGGGACTCGAACCCACGACGTCCGGCTTGAGCGCCGACGCGCTAACCACTGAGCCCACAGGTTATATTAGGCGGTTTAGAAGTAGTTTTTAATAGAAGTAGTAGGTACTTAGTAGAAAGTAGCCTCGCTTGCCTGACTGATCGACTGACGTAACTATGACCTTACAGACTATTGGGGTGAAATAAACTTGTATTTCACGGAAGAAATGACGGAGGTCCATGGGAAGGTTGAGTCTTAAAATACCAGGAATGCACCTGTCACCCCTAAGATCCTGTCAGAACCCCAACAAACTACCTTATTAAAAGCTATTAAGATGACTGACTGGCGCTCGAACCTGAGAAACCATTTGCCTTTAACGCGAAAAGACCTTCCCATACGTAGTTGAGCCACGCGCCCCGACAATTAGAGAGTAAAGTAACTCGTATCTAATTACGCAACGAAAGAAAAATACATAAAAACTCAAAAATTCGCAGTTTCCCTGAGACGAGACCTAGCTAAAACGATTGTTCACTCCCAAAACGCCCTGCATACTAAATTTAATGGAAATTCTTGAAGCCTTTTCCGAGTTTCTGATTATATGTGTATATACAAGAATAGCTCGTTTAAAGTATGAGATACCAAGCTACAACTAAATAGGTAGGTACTGATAATAACCAGTGTCTAAACTATAATAGCTCCCCACACTGATTTCGGAGACGGTGTCCGGTTTCATTGAGACCAGGCCAGCTACGCAGGAGATTTTATAGTGCCTATATGTGTGCCCAGTACACAAGAGCCTCTCTTCCTTTACTCTCGAAACCTAGTGGGCAAGAAAGAAAATACTTTTTATAAAAAAACCTTAAACCGACGCCCTAAATTGTATACTCTATGTTAAGCGGACCATTATAACGAATTTATTGACACCTCATTTATTGAAATCGGACCAGTGGTGTAGGCACTACTGTGGAACATACATACTTACATAGACTGCCAAAATCCCTTCCTTTACCCTTTATTTTATATATATTATTACCCTTCCTTTTGGCTTCGCCGTAGTCGGGTAAAAAAGAAACAGTTATGTTTGAAAGTTTCTGTTCTGTGTTGGCTGTTTTTGGTTGTATACTATAGTTAAGTATTAAAATCTAGCTCTCTATCAGTCATGCATTCTCAATCTTAAAGAGACAATCACACTTTTTAAAATATTATGATAATTTTATTAAAGAATTAGATCGAGTTCCTACTTCAGACTAGACTTTTGAATTATTCTGCCTATAAATAATTGCATATATAATTTGAAATATTTCAATAAATCGAATAGCTTCTATTGAAACTACTAGAAAACTAACTAATGAAGCTGTAATTATGTCAACTGGGGACCTTGAGGCTACTGAACTGAGAAGGTTAACCGTGTGGGTGAGTGAATGGAGTAGGAAATTCAATAGAACAGGATGGTTTTTCTAAATACACCATCTGCAATGAAATGAATCTGAATCGTTCAAAATTGTAGCTACAGAGCATAATATATTTTCTTTAATATCTTTATATTAAAGAAAATATACTTACCATGCTCTGTTGCTACAATTTTCTCTGTTGCCTTTTTAGCTTTCTCAATACACAGAGTAATTCAAGGGGAATGTTTAAATTATATTTAAAACAAGAATAATATACCGGCCTGCAAAAGACAGTACTACACACTTAAAATTTCTATTTTTTTTTAACCTGTTATAGAATTTACAATTTACATTTTAAATAGAAAACGTTATATCGGAAAATTTATCAAGCTCCTCAATCAAGTAGAAAACTGTTAAATTTTGCAATAAATCTCTAACTTCTATATAGTTAAAAAAATGAAAGGAGATCGGCAAGTCGCCATACATTTACTGCCTGGTAATTAAAATACGAGGCTACAAAAAGTTTATTGTAAGTTGTACTTTATGAATATAGGAACAAAAAAAAGCAATAATATTACACATCATACTCGAGGATAAAAGATAATTGACTAAATATAACCTAACCTATTATTCAATAAATTGCCCTAGTGGAAGTTTGCGGAAAAGCAACATCTATTAGTCAATTACGTAATGAAATTAATAACTAGTTTGTTTGGAAACGCAATATGCTAACAGATAAATGATAGATGTCACTTTCACGTTACGAAAATCAAAAAAATAATAATGATTTTTCTTAATATATAAATATAAATAGTATAGAGGGCTATTATTATTATTATTCTCTACTGGGCCACTAGATGGAGCTTTTACGCCACAAATTGACAATTTACTGGATGATAACCCTAGACTATAAAGATTTTATATTATGACAACGATTACCACAGATAAGTTCGTATTTTGCACATCCATTCTCTGATATTCGGAGATTCATAACTGTTGCATATTGACAAAAGTAAGTGTCAATGTCATTTTTGACACTGATAGATGTCATGAAGTAAAGCCTATTGAGTTAGTTTATTTTAGTTGGCCAATAGGCTATAAATAGTGTAGACGTATATTATTGTGTTAGGCATATCTCATATGTATTACGTATCAGTATTAAGCACCAATAAAGGAGAATATAAGAATTGTTGCTGTATTATTATCATCACCACTCAAGCACAAGAAGGACATACAAATCAAGAGCCCGCTACATGGTGTCAGAAAAAGAAGTAAAAAATAAGTTGTCAAGAAAACGAAAATCATGAACGCAAAAGAGGGTACAACGAAAAACTCCGGAAGTTTCGAGACAATCTGAGTGCGGAAACTTAACAATGGCAGGAAACGGAGTGCAGAAGCTTGAAATCTCTACGGAAATTATCAACAATAATGCTGAAAATTTCAAGAAATGGACGCAGTCATTTGAGACATTCCTAGTGGCGTCGGGGATGGATAAAACGGAAGACAAAAGAAAAATTGCAATCATGCTGCATCCCATGGGCGAAAAGGGCTTAAATATCTACAATTCCTTCAATTTGGTCCTAAGCACTGCTACATTCCAAGAAGTCAAGGCAAAATTCGTCGAGTATTTTGAACACAGACAATTCCTGGCATTATTCTCTTAAAATAAACAACAAAAATGTTGATTGCCTAATTGACACTGGAGCAGACATAAATGTGATGTCTTATCAAGTATTTAAAGAACTGAACCTTAAATTTGACAAACAGAGTATAGAAATGTGTAAAAAATATAATATCTTTGCCTACAGTGGGCACAGAATTCCGATAATTTCAGTGTCAAATATTTGTTGTTTAGTTGAAAACAAAACAAAACCAGAAAACATTACTTTTGTTGTAACTAAATTAAATTTGGACAATTTGATTGGTTTACCCACTTGTATAAAGCTAAATTTAATAACAAAAAACTTTCATATAAAGAATGAAAATGTCAAAAATGTTGAGCAAAATGTATATAATATGTATCAAAAAACTTGTGACAAAATTGTGACCATATATAATGATGTGTTTCAGGGTCTAGGCTGCCTCCCATACGAACACAGCATCGTGCTAAAGAAGGATGCTATACCGTGCGTTGATACCCCTAGAAAGGTACCCTTCGCGTTGGTTGAACCGTTAAGGAAAGAGCTTCAACTCATGGAAAACATGGGAGTCATACGGAAGGTGAACAAACCTACTCTCTGGGTGAGTAGTTTAGTTATAGCCATGAAAAAGAATGGTGGATTGAGAATTTGCTTAGATCCTAGAAATTTAAATAAAAATTTATTGAGATGTCATTATCCAATTAAAAACATAGACGAAGTCAGGTCTAAATTGTCCAAAGCCTCTTATTTTTCACATTTAGATGCGTTTTCTGGGTTTTATAATATAAAATTAACTAAAGAAAGTAGTGATCTATGTACATTTCAAACTCCCTTTGGCAGATACAAATTTTTAAGATTACCTTTTGAAATAAACACGCCTACAGAAATGTTCTATAAAACCATGATAGATCTTTTCGGAGACATTGAAGGTATAATAATTTGGTGTGATGATATTTTAATATACGGTGAAACAATTGAAATACACAATAAAAGGTTAGAAATGTTTTTGGAAAGGGCTAGGCAAGTTAATTTAAAATTAAATAAAGCCAAGTGCAAGTTTCTTCTAGAAGAAATAGCATATTTGGGCTATATTTTTAGTAAAGAAGGTGTAAAAATTGATCCAGCGAAAGTTAAAGCCATAAAAGATATGCCCATACCTAAGAATATTAAAGATTTCCAAAGATTTCTAGGCATGATTAATTTTTCAGCACCGTTTATAGAAAATCTAGCAGAGAAAACTAATACCTTAAGAAATTTGTTAAAAAAATATATTATGGTTATGGGATGAAAATTGTCAAAAGTGCTTTGATTTGTTAAAAGAAGTCGTATCTAAAGCACCTGTGTTAACTAATTATAATTGCAACTTACCTGTGATTTTGTCGGTAGATTCATCAAAGAATGCACTGGGAGCGGTCTTGATGCAAAACAAACGACCCATTGCATATAGTTCATGAACACTTACCTCCTCTCAACAAAACTACGCTCAGATTGAAAAGGAATTGTTTGCCATACAGTTTGGATGTAATGAATTTCACCAATTTATTTATGGCAGTAAAACAACTGTTCATACTGATCACAAACCTTTAATTTACCTTTTTAAAAAACCTCTTCATGAAGTACCTGCTAGACTACAAAGAATGATGTTATCGTTGCAGGGTTACGACCTAGAAGTGGTTTATGTACCTGGTAAATATATGTATATAGCAGATACTTTATCAAGAGCCTCACTTAGTGATACATACATACCTCAGTATGAACAAGACTTACAGTATCATGTAAATTCAATATTTTCTAATCTCTCAGTGAGTAAGCCATATTTAGAATTTATGTTATTAGAAAGTAAAAATGATGAATCTTTAAATCTGCTCAAGTCGTATATTCAGAATGGTTGGCCAAAAAGCAAAAACAAAGTAAGCTGTCTTGTAAAACCATATTGGAAATTAAATACATATAATGAACGACTTAATATTTAAAGGCAATAGGCTAATTGTTCCAAAATCCTTGCAAAAACAGATTTTAGATAAAATACACTGTGGGCATTTAGGTATTAATAAGACACTCAACATCGCTAGAGAAACAGTTTATTGGCCAAATATAAACGCGGATATTAAAAACCTAATTGATCAATGTTCGGCGTGTGCAAAATTTAGGGCAAACACACCCAATGAACCATTGAAATGCCATGAGATATCTTATCTTCCGTGGGAGAAGGTAGGTATAGATTTTTTTTTTTTGATGGAGAAAATTTCCTTGTCTGCATGGATTATTATTCCAAGTACATAGAGCTAGCTTCTTTGCATAAGAATTACACTGTCGATAACGTTGTTAAAAACTTCAAATCCTTCTTTGCTCGACATGGAATCCCGAAAGCATTGGTGTCTGACAATGGTCCACCATTTAACTCTTGCAAATTCAAATCTTTTCTTGTTGATTGGGATGTAGAACACATTACTACCAGTCCTTATTGGTCCAGGTCATTAGACCTGGACCAATAAGGACTGACTCCACTCCACTTTCATCCACATTAAGTTAAAATTGTCAAAAACATATTAAGAAAATGCAAGGAAGATGGCTCGGATATACATTTGGTGTTACTACACTACCGCAACGCTGGCAAGGGAGATTTTCCCAGTCCGGCCGCAATATTAATGTCTAGAAACTTGCGAGTAAATTTACCAATTCTAAACAGAAAACTTATGCCAAAAGTGTGATGTGGTAGATCATATTATGTTGTGGATCCAAATGGTGTTGTGTATAGGAGGAATAGGGGACACATTAGACCTAGAAAAAAGAATTTAAAAGAAACACATCCTCCACCTTCTTTTTATGGCATCGGCGGCACTGACAATATGCCTCCCATGCAGGAGAGTATAGATCCCATGAGTTCGGCACAGCTCGGAGACGGTCCTGTTCAAAATTGCATTATCGATGATAGCTGTGTTCCTGTGGGGAGGCTAGAAAATACCGGTTACGTAAACAGGTCTGGTGTGTGAAGTGTGAGATGTCCTAAATTGTACATACATGAGAAATTTGAGTAGATAAGTAATGTATTGTTATTAGTTATGTACTTATAATATTAGTTTGCTTTTTTCTCGAAAAGGGAGATGTTGCATATTGACTAAAGTAAGTGTCAATGTCATTTTTGACATTGATAGATGTCATGAAGTAAAGCCTATTGAGTTAGTTTATTTTAGTTGGTCAAAAGGCTATAAATAGTGTAGACGTATATTATTGTGTTAGGCATATCTCATATGTAATACGTATCAGTGTTAAGCACCAATAAAGGAGAATATAAGAATTGTTGCTGTATTATTATCGTCACCACTCAAGCACAAGAAGGACATACATATCAAGAGGTCGTAGCCCTCTTCAATAACCTTTTATCCCCGTCCTAAAAATATAATATATTTTCATACAATAACTTTTTAAGTACTATAAAACAACATATCTTCGAAACTTGATGGAAAATCAGACAGGATTCGCCAGTGTCCTTTGAAAGTGTAGTACTTTGTTGTGCAGGCCAGTATATTGCGGAGAAACTAAATGAATGCAGGCAGAGACACGGGCGAATATTAGTAAATAAACTTATGGAATTACATTTAAAAGATATTGATGAAAATATTTTAGATAATAATAAATCTAATATCGTGCCCGAGACGTGGCATATTTTATAAGAATACTGAAAACCCTAATACTCCTTAAGTCTTGTCACGCCTTTAAGATTCAATGGAAGCGTGCGGTATACATTATCAAGAAAATTTATCTAAACTAAAAAAAAAGAAAATTATTGTATTACGGAAAATAAAAATTCAATCAATATAATATTATAATAGCTCCCCACACCGACTTCAGTGACGGTGGCTGGTTCATTGAAACCAGACCAGCCAGAAGTTATAGTACCCAAGTGTGTGCGCAATACACAATAGCACTCTCTCTTACGTCGTAACGCAGTGGGATTAATGACATATTTTTTACACGCCCATCCGACGCATGGATCATCTTTCTGATCAGCCTGCATTGTTCTTACACTTCTAAGAAGACTTAAAAGCAATAAATTGTTGTTCCAACGCGGGGATCGCGAGCTCATCACCTCCCGAGTTGAGAGCCAGGCTCTATTTATCCACAGGATGCGACTCAATGAATATATTATTTTACTTTGAAAATAAAATTGGTACTATTTTTTTTAATACTTACCTGTTTGACTGGTATTAAATATCACATTTTCTTATTTCAAACAAGCATATACACTTACATAATCCTACTACTATTATAAACGTGAAAGATTGTGCGCATTGATGGATTGATGTTTGTTACTCTTTCACGGATATCTACAGAACGGATATAGATAAAATTTGGAATGGTAGTAGTTTAGGCTCTGGTTTAACACATAGGGTATTCTTTTTGTCCCAGAAAAGTACAGTGAAGTACAGTATTCCCACGTATACGCGGGCGGAGCCGCGGGGAAAATCTTGTAATACTATAACTACATTATTATATTTACTAGTCCAATGAACATGACTTAAATGTTACATAAAAATACACTAAAATCGCTCTACACCTTATCGTCTTAAAATAGCATCTAAGCTACGTTACGCTCAACAAGACATCATCAGCTAATTCGATAAAACTAGGATTTACTAACCCTTCTCAACCCTCACAAACGACTTGATAAACATTAGCTTAGGTTTAGAATAAGATGCTCAAAATAGAATTGTCAAGTAATTTTAAACAAACGTAAGTTGTCTAAGTTCCGATCATCACTAATAGCGGATGTCTGTCAAACATCAAAGAGGTTTCCCGATTTCGTGTCTAATTGAAATGTGATTACGGATTGAGGATCTTGATGGAGGTAATACGATTATTCAATTCGAAATTAGACAGAATCAGCACTCGTTAAAACTAAAGTTCAAATCGTACGTTTTGTGGCTACAGCCACAAAATCATTTGCCAGCCTCCGCATGGTTTTCCAGTATAGCGAGACTGTCCTATATATCTGACTTTATTACCTTTTTACCTGACTACCAGACGAAAAGTAGAAGAAAAAACTATTTTTCATTCTGTCACTTAGCCCGGCCACAGACGAACTTAATTTGACATAATTTTAGGATGTTAAATTCAAGTCGAAGTCCAGGTTCCCATGTTTCCAAACCAGTTCCCAAAACTCGCATGTCCCACAAACGTGCTGAATCGTTCAGAACCTGATTAAGTCACTTCAACATGTAAGGATGATGCCGAGATTACTCATTCCAGAAGGTGAATATTAAGATTAAACTGGCAGAAAACACGATTTTTCATACATTTCCATAGAGCTGACCACACAATACACACACTGAATTTCCATTTCATTACACGTTACAATCTGAATTTTAAGACATTATTAATAACATAGAATATCGGTCAAACAAAATAAGACCGATTTAAGAAGCAACAACTCATGACATAAAGTCTAAATTGGATATCATAAAACGAAAGTTGTCCACTTTAGCGCAAATGTTCCGACAAGATAAAAATCTAATGAGAAAATTTGAAGATTTATAATGACTCTTGGATGAAGGTCATTAACGAGGGTGATCGAGGATGATTAGATCGTTAGGGAAAAGGGCGGGGTTTTACCCCACGGCCTAACAGAAAACTGGCGTAAAATATTTTACGATTTGAAATTTGAGATTTAAAAAACAGGCAATTTGTAACCGGGTACCGGGAACCAGCTCAGGGGGTTGAAAATTTAAAAGACCGGAAATACACTTAACAATACATAAACTATTCAGAGAAATTTCGAAAAAACTTGTAGAGGCCACCCGATACCCCAGAGCCGGCAACTATCTGGCCCAAAGAGTTAGCATTGCCATCCAGTGAGGAAACTATTTGAGCCTAATAGGCACTCTGCCTGATGGGGACGACTTAAAGGCTTTCTTTTATTTATAGCCATTTAAGTTTATGGAAGTTTTAGTTTTCTTTTTAGGTTTTAATTTTGTCCGCGGCTTCGCCCGCGTGAAATGAGGCTTTAAACGCTATCTTTATAATAATTTAAAACTTTCATCCCTTATTTTACTCTCTCAGGGGTTGAATATTAGAAAACGCTGAAATACGTGACTCATAAGTTTTTCGTACTCAATTCATACGAAACTTCATGCGAATATGTCAAAGGAATAAAAAGTTTCATTAAAACTTTACCCTTACCTTACCTTGGGGGTTGAATTTTGAAAAGTCCTTCCTTAGTAGATGCCTTGGTCATGTGAGAAATACGTGTGCGAAATTTGAACTGGGTTTGGCCTGTGCGTTGATACATCAGTCAATCAACTTTGCCTTTTATATAATATTATATAGATAGAAGAAGATAGATAAATCATACTAAGAGATGATGCCGTTAGGGTGGGTAATATTGGGAATTTGGGAAATATTGCGTGGCTTATGAAGTTATCTCATTATTGGATTATGTGCCAATGTTAGTTACATCGAAGACCTTGAGTTTGATTGGGCTTGATTTTATTTATTGGGGTGAGATTTTCTAGGAACGAATTTTCATTCCACAGAAAGAATTTCGTTTTATTCCCAAGGAACAATTTACTCCCAAGATCAATACTGAATTGGACATTACTTTTAAAATTTTATGATGTGTGATTCAAAATGGGCAGACGCCTAACAGATTTGGGTAAGTAAATTTTTCTGATTTTTTTTGCGAGAAATACAATTCATTACGTATCTAACATTATGTATATCGTATGGTTAATTATATTACGACCTTAAAACCTTCTAAATCAGTATAAGTATAATAGTTCCCATGAAGTTAAGAATAAATAAAGTCATATTCTATGTAGTTAGAATCATACTCTATGTAGTTAGAATCATATTCTATATAGTTAGAATCATATTATATACAGTCAGAATCATATTCTATGTATTTGATTCATATTCTATGTAGTTAGAATCATATTCTATGCAGTTAGAATCATATTAAATGTAGTCAGAATCATATTCTATGTAGTTAGAATCATACTCTATGTAGTTAGAATCATATTCTATGTAGTTAGAATCATATTCTATGTAGTTAGAATCATATTATATGTAGTCAGAATCATATTCTATGTAGTTTGAGTTATATTCTATGTAGTTAGAATCATATTCTATGTTGTTAGAATCATATTATATGTAGTTAGAATCATAATCATGTATTCTATGTTGTTAGAATCATATTATATGTAGTTAGAATCATAATCATGTAAACTAACTTAAGCTTCAAAGTGGAAACATGAATAACACATTCTTTATTCTCAGTGTACGCTCGTTCACAGCGCTTTGTAATCTGTGGACACGTGTTGTGTGGACACACCTCTATTCTGTGTGGCTAACTGGCTGTTAACAACGTGACATATGAACATAGATTTAGTTTCCCCAAGTCCCAACGGTGAAATTGCGCACTATGTCTTGTGATAGCGAGATGGCTGGATAACTTTTGAGAATTGTGTTAAAAAACTGCACGTCTTGTTTTTTTTATACTTTGTAAAAAACAACAAGACGTGTACAGAATATATAGATGTGAGAGAAGGTAAATTTCATTCATCATTTGAAATTAAAATCTAAAACTACTCCTATCGTGTCTAATAATAAATTTCTTAAAAAAAAAGAATAGAAAAATTAAGTTTGTAGGCCCGAGGCGTCATCTGTGTATTGAGCCATACTTTAGACAGGAAGTTATTTTGTAAAAGTTTTCTGTGCTCCTGGATCATGAATGTGTATTAAATATGTTTATTATATAACAAAAATCTTAAATATATGTATAGTATAAAAAGTATTCAATATATTTCCGTTGTTTCTTGTGTCGGTACCCGTGATACAAGTTCTTCTCGTATCTACTACGGGAACAGATTGACGTGGTGTTCGTTCATAGATATTATTATTATTAAGTTTAAGCTTTAAGCTTTCAACAGATGGCGTAATATGCAAAAATGTATCGTGACGTGACGAAACCTTGAAATTTCAATCTCATCGCCGCTAAAGCAGTTTTATTTCGAAAACTTATAGCATAAAGCTTAATAATATTGAGAAATAACTTCATTTATTAAGAAGGCTAAGAATAATTGATTTATACCGGTGTAGGCTAGCACTTAGAGCGTTGGTTTAATGCTAGTATGATCAGCGTCAAAGTGAGCTTTGTCTACGGACGAATATACAAAATGACAGATATATGTAGAAAATCTCTCGTTTTCGCTTTAGAGTCAGTAATTTTACCTATTCTTTTCTTGGCTGAACCCATTTCTACGGTGGTATTTCTACGCGTGCGGGTCTCAGGTACCTTGAATTTTTCGAAAAAAAATTAATATATAATAACTATAACTATTTGTGTTCCGTGCTAAATTATATTTTTCAGTGGCCAAACATTCAAAAGTGCTGTATATTCTAAAATAATACTACTGTTAAAGCTGTCCTTTTACTATTCTTTTTTAAACAGTGAGTTACAGTTTTTTTAGCAGTAAGTTAATTTGTTTATATAGAAAATCCATACATCCCACACGAAATTTTCGTGATGCCGCGGGCATAAAAAGTATCTAAAGTCATTCAAGGCTAACCTATGCTTTTCATGGGATTAAATCATTGCTTTGATAATCAGCAAGCATTTGGACAAATCGAAAATGTCTCTTGTTCAGAAATCCCGATTTATTTACCAACTGGCGGCAAAATCCGCGAAATATTATGGGCCTGGCTTAGGCCTGTCATTTGTTGAGAACCTTTATAATTGAGGGCTCGTTTCGATGATAAAAGACGATTCGTCTTAACTTTCGTCTTCGACGGTGACAAATATAATTACACTCCGTAATATAATATATAAATAGATTATATAATCTCTTTGATGTACAATATACACTGTACGCATAATAATGTTATAAACAAATTCTCCTGTCACAGAGTTTGTTTCAGAAATGCTCCGAAACGGCTTGACCGATTTTTATAAAATTTCGCGCGTATATTCGGTAGGTGTTAGATAAGGTTGTACGCTATTCTTCGTACCTCTAAGTGAAAAGGGTGGTTCACCCAAAAAAAGAATGTTTTTTCATATTGTTTTAAAGTCTGGTCTGGTAAAGTCAATTATCTTAAAATCAAGGATCTTCTGGGTATAATTATTGTGAATTATGATCTACTGCTTATGTTAAGATGTTTAGACAGAAAAAAAACAACCTAACCTCAGGTATAGATGACCCTCCGCCTAGCGCAGGGTAGGTTACTATTAAATTTTGTTCCAATGCACCACCAATATTATACTAACTTTTAAGAGTAAGGCGTCCACTGACATTAATACTTACCCAACCATTTATCATATAGCTATTAGTGTGTTAGCTTTCTAGCTCTAAGGGTTTGCCCTGTGCGGTGATATAATAGGTATTTACCTATAAAATTGTCGTTCTGCAGTACTGGCCATTTCAAATCAAAATAATTTTTGTTTGGCTAAGAATTCTAATTTCAAATTAATTTTATTTTAAAAACATGGAATTCTTTTACCAAAAGTAGTCATTTTTTTATTGATTAGTGTTACATTTTCATCGCATTTCAATCTTTTTCGTCATCATGGATACGTTAAAAATTCGAGTAATTATGGAATATGAGTACTGTCGTGGCAGCAACGCGGCACAAGCGGCACGTAACATCAACGACGTTTACGGAGTTAACAAGCTGATGATACACAATCTACGGCTGAATTAGCAGCAGCTTTCGATGTTAGCGTCAAAACAATATTGGTCCATTTGCGTCAAATAGGTAAGGTAAAAAAGCTTGACAAATGGGTGCCCCACGAACTCAATGATCGCCAGCGCGAAGTACGCGTCGAGATGTGCCTTGCACTGCTCAACAGACACACAAATTAAGGAATTTTAAACCGCATTGTTACCTGCGATGAAAAATGGATTCTATTTCATAACCGCAAGCGCTCAGCAAGTTGGTTGGATCCTGGTTCAGCACCTAAACAATGCCTTAAACGAAAACTTACCCTACAAAAGTGATGGTCACTGTTTGGTGGTCTAGATCCGGTGTGATTCATCACAGCTTCTTACCAAACGGGGTGAGCATTACTGCAGATGTGTACTGTGAAAAACTGAACACAATGATGGAGAAGCTGCCACATCTCCAACCAGCATTGGTCAATCGCTCGTCTCCGCTGCTCTTGCACGAAACGCGCGACCTCTTACTGCACAGCAGACGGTCTCCAAGTTGCAAGAACTGGGGTTGGAAGCTCTACGTCATCTGCCCTACTCACCAGACCTTGCGCCTACAGACTACTACTATTTCCAGAATTTGGATAACTTCTTGGCAGGAAAAAAATTCAATACCCAAGAAGCAGTACAAAATGCCTTCGAAGAATTTGTTGCCTCCCGTCCAGCTGATTTCTTTAAGAAGGGAAGAATCAATAAACTGCCACTTCGTTTGTAAAGATGCATTAATTGCATGGGTGATTACTTCGATTAATACAAATAAAAAATACATGAAAAAAATTCGTTTAAATTTTTTCATACAAAACGGCAATTTCATAGGTATAGACCTAATATCAGTGAATCGCTTTTTATATATAGAGATAGATAAAGTGATACAAAACAACAAACATAAATTCATCACATTCTGTGATTGACAACTACAAACATATTATGATACGGTACAATCAGTCACTGAGAACAAAGGGAAAATATACATTATATAAATATTACGTAAATATTGTGTATTCTTGGAAACATTTGGTGTAAATTAAAAACCAATGAAAGGCATTATATTTTCATAAACATGTTTATTTTTATCAATAGCTTGTTGAAAAATAATGTAGTTGGACACTACAATGCAACAAAGACGCAAATGATGGTATTTCAGGCTGGAAAGGGTCCGCAGAGGGTCCCATCGGTTAGCTTAGACGGACAAGAGGTAGAAAGGGTCGAGCAATTCGGGTACCTGGGGCACATCTTAATCGAGGATCTCTGAGATAATGAGGATGTAGTGTGCGAAAGACGGGCACTGGCTGTACGGTGCAACATGCTTGCACGGCGTTTTGCGCGCTGTAGTGTTGAGGCAAAGCTGACGCTCTTTAGAGCATATTGCCAATGCTTCTATACGTGTCAGCTTTGGCTCAACTGCTCCAAGGCCACGAGAAGCAGTATCAGGGTTCAGTACAATAATGCATACCGTACCCTGATGAGACTGCCAAAGCTCTGTAGTGCTTCGGGCATGTTCGCCGACGCCGGAATCCCAGACTATTTCGCGATTATTAGGGCGCGCGTCGCAGCATTTTGGTCACGCATTCGCTCCTCGGATAATGAGATCCTTCGTGTGTGTGCCGGGTGCCCGGAAAACTCGATCCCAGCCTAATACTGGCTTTCGGTGCATCGTGGCAGTAACCAGAAGTGAAAATTTTAAGAGATTTGGATTTTAACATTTTAAATGTATGTATCTTTATTTTTATTTATATTTTATTTTATATTATTTTAAACTTGTCACTTTTTAACTTTTATTTTAAATTTTATATTATTTTAAACTTGTATTGTGTTATTTTATGGGTCTATTGCCAGAATTAAACGATTATTATTATTATTATTATTATTATTATTACTACACTTCACAGATGTTTGCAGATACCTAAAACAAATTAGGCTATTGCTGGTGTCACTTTCTGTGTGGGAATTACAACTCTAAACAATCAGAATTTATCAGATTTTAGTATTTTTCTTCATATTTGGCTTTTGAAAATCTCAAGAACTGCATTTACAATTTACAATTGACGTTTGACGCGAAAATTAGCGAGTCTTGTGACAAATGAAAATTTTAATGACATATTTTGAGTTTGGCAGAGGTGCGTTCAAAAATGTTAGTAACTATACTTTGTAGAACTACTAATGTTTACAAAATTTACATACTTAACTACTTGAAATTGATTAAATATGTGTAAACATCAATTTTGTATATAATTAAAATTACGAGGTCCATAATGACGTATATTTTTGTAGGTAGTTAGGTATAAGGTATAAGGTATAATAGGTATAAGGTAGTACCCATACTCCTTACTTTTTGAATACCCTCATCTGAATCTACATACACTAAGAATCCTACTTAGTTTCGCCCTGTCTGCCCTTACGCTATGTTAGTAAGAACAATTAATTGTACCTAATCAAGGATTGAAATTGATGAAACTAGGTCATTGTCTTTTACAAAAAATACAACAAAAATGAACAATCACGACCATTAAACATTTTTATTATTCCGGGCGCAAGAACAATTTCCTAGCCTAAGAATCAATATTTATGTAGAACACATAACTTACTCAGAAATAGAACGCTAACGATATTCGAAAGAATATAAAATCAGCTGATGTATTAAAAATCCGCCATCTTATTCTTATCCACACGCTATACCACTTTTATACAAGGGTCTTGCCTTGTTTATGCGTTGGTTAAATTAGTGTGGAAATTATAACGTCGCTATACAGGCCTTATGTCAAAAAAATATTATTAGTAGAAGAGATCTTAGAACGCCTGTATACGCAGTGTGTAAATTTTTTATTAGTAAGGGGGCTAGTTTAAAATCATAGTGTCTCGTCAAGTTTAACTCATATTATGTTTTTTCAATCCTACCCTCCAGAGCCCTAACTGACACTCGAATTAATGAATAACCTCACCTAAATGAATCAACTATAGTTTCAGTTCAATTCAAAACATTTGAGTAATCAAAATATTTGACTCAGATTTTTCTAAAGAACCCTGAAATCCCTGAGTCCAAGATAATAATAACCCTCCTTTGTACAGTCGGTTAGGCTTAATTAATTATTTCTGAGTACGTGCGTCCATTAGATTCGTCTCTTCATTTTATCAAAAACACTTCGGAATTTGTTTCTCGTTTTTTTTTTCGTTTGTAATTTAGAAGGAAATTTAATTAATTTTCATTTTTAATGGAAAAATATTTAAGAAAAGGCTTTATGGACCTTTTGTGATAATTAAAAATAATAAATCTACTACCGCTATCTACTGATTGCGCTGTGTTCACTAGCTGAATTAATGTAATTGGGAAACCGAGAACATTTTACGTTTTTTAAAACATTTGAATATTCAAGTACCTAGGTATTTTAGTTTTAAGGGTCAATTCACGCCGAAATGAAACGATACCAGATGCGGCGCTGCATTTTTAAGATAACTATTTAAAAATTGAACTTTATTAATTACACAAGAAGATACAAGTTTCATTGTAAGAGTGCAAAGGTCAAGTTGCAAAGCGCTGAACAGCGCATGTGCAGTGTATTACTGATGTCATATAAAACGTGTATCTTTTTACCCGACTACGGCGAAGCCAAAAGGAAGGGTAATGATTTTGGCAGTCCATGTATGTATGTATGTTTATTCCACCGTAGCGCCTAAACTTCTGGTCTGATTTGAATAAATGAGATGTCAATCGATTTATAATAATAGCCCGGGTAACATAGGCTACATAATTTACGCGGTCGGGTTATAGTTTTCTTATGAAAATTTGAGTTGTTTTGTAGTGAATAAAATTCATTTTTGAATAGCTGTCTTAAAATGCACATTGCGTATCGTCGCGGTGTGAACTGACCCTAAGTTTCAAATGGCTTTCAGCCAATCAGCGATGAAATTATGTGTGAGGGTACATTGGGCTATGGGGCTTACTTTATTATTCTTTCTAGGCCAAGAGGGAGATAATAATATCCTATCTACTAAACCTAATATTATAAATGATAAAGTTTGTGAGGATGGATGGATGGATTGATGTTTGTTACCCTTTCACGCAAAAACTACTGAATGAATTTCGAAGTAATTTGGTATGGTAGTAATTTAGGCTCTGAATTGAAACAAGGCTACTTTTATCCCGAAAAAGTACAGTGTTCCCGAGGGATACTGTATGTATCTGTATTTATCCCGAGGGATATTATATGTACAGCTAGTTATTTTATATGGCTCTGGCCGTCTTTTCCATTTAATATTTTATTCAATAAAGATTCATTAAATAACTGAAATTGATATCCCGCCAAACTATTTTGTGATGAAGTTTATTCGCGGGTATTCGCTCTTAATATCATTTTATTCCTTAACTAGACATAACTAGAGTAACGTGGTCTACGTTTTATACAATACAGGTAAGTAATTTAATATATTATGTATGTGTGTGCGTGTTTGTGTGTGTGTGAGAGAGGAAGACAGGAAAAGAAAACCTAAGCTGACAATATGCTTTTTATTGCATATAATTTAAATAATTTTAGCCAGAACATAATAAAGGATCAGATAATAATCGTTTACTTACTCCTACTGGTTGCCAGCAAGGTGATCCTTTCGGCCACGCTATTTTCAGCCTTGCAATACATCCAATCGTTGCATCGCTTTCATCAGAATTCAACGTTTGGTACCTGGATGACGGGACCCTCGGTGGAGATCCGGTTTCAGTCTTGCAGGATCTACAAGTTAATATTGAAAAATTCAAATCCATCGATTTGGAACTAAATTTCTCTAAATACACATTTGGAGAAATTTAGTGTGAAATGTTGTTTTTTAACGATCATTGGAATGAAATAACCACTTAACTTAATAATCTGGCCCCTAAAATAAAAATTCTCAGTAAAGAGTCCCTCCGCTTACTGGGTGCCCCCATACTTAGGGACGCTATTAATGCCTTTATTTCGGAACAAAATCGCAAATTCACAGAATCTTCCGGCAAACTTATTTCGATAAATTCCCACATGCCATACCTTCTTTCGGTTCTATTGAGGTACTCTTTGAGATGCTGTCCAGCTTTTCCGACCTTCTCTCACTTTGAAAGACACGTCTCCCGTCATTCAATATCGGAACTCTGTTAGATAACCACACCTTCACACTATCAGTCAGTCTGCGTTTAGGAACAGCCACTAAGATTGTGGTACCACGGTAGACCGCCAAGGACTGTCCTGCCGCCGCAGTGCCAGCCGCCAGTCTCGCCATGCCTCTATAAATGACGTCTAAATGTAAATGACGTATAAATGACGTGCCGGCCTCACTAGAACCGAACGGTATAGCACGTGACGACGGCAGGAGACCCAAAGGTATGACCCTAGTTCCGTGGAGCCATGGGAGGCTGCAGGTGTGGGCTACCTGCGTGGATACGCTGGCGGCGTCACACGTAGCGGCCACATATATATATATAGGCCAATGAAAATGAAGTTTGGCTTTCAAGTTCTAATAATATGGTACAGATATTTAGATACGTTAATAAAAATGTCAAGTATCTATGTCATAATATTATTTTCTTAGGCCCCTTTTTATTTGTTTTTCATTTCAAATAGCCTGCTCAATAATGTATGAAAAACATAAAATAAATTTCGCAATTTACTAGTTCTTCTACCAAGAGCCTGATTTTAGACGAGAATTCTCGAGAGTCTCTTTCCATCTTAATCTCAAACAGATCAACCGTCCCGGCTTCGCCAAGCTATTCTTCGAGAGTCTCTTATTCTTACTAGCTTTTACCCGTGGCTCCGCTCGCGTAAATACAAATATCCTTCGGGAACAATGAACTTTTTCGGGATAAAAAGTATTTTATGTGTCAATCCAGACCTTAAACTACTACCATACCAAATTACATTAAAATCCGTTCAATTGTTTTTGCGTAAAAGAGTAACAAACATCCATTCATTCATCCTCACAAACTTTCACATTTATAGTAATAGGATTACTAGTTAATAAACGTAATATAACTGTACAGGACTGTATAAATTCACAGGGGTTCAACCGCCGGCTCAGATTAGACTCGAAGATAGCAAGGTTACACCGATTTGGGCAGAGCCGGGGCGATAATAAAACACTTATTTGAGGAGAACGTTTTTTCACTTTTTCGATTCGCTTACCTGGCTCATGGCAATGCCGTATAGAGAGCCCCGCCCGTACGCCTCTTTCGGGCCGATCTTCCATTTCATTTTTACCTCTCTATACGGCTATTTTCCATAATTTTCCCCATTTTCCATGAGCCAGGTGAAGCAAAACGCGTTGTGTGAAATACTTTATTATCATAACCAGACATATAAACCCTTATATACTAAACATCTTATTCTATAGAAAAGTTATTTACATTTTAAGGTTCAACTTATATGAAATGTTGTACATTTTTACCACTGTTTTCGTAATAATTTCTTAACCATTTATTATATAACCTTAAGCGCTATACTACACGTTATGTACTACGTTTATTTATATAAATCAAAAGAAGCTACGTTAAAATTAGCTTTAGTTAAAAATATATAATCAAAATAACCCGCACTTGATAAAACACCATTTTAACACTATTTTTCCACACTGATGCCATATAAATCTATACATATAGTCACTGAGTGTCCACTATTCTAGCTTTACGTACCGTTTTAATTACACGTTTATTGTTCACATTAAAATTCACTCATGTTTTTCGTTACGAGGCCGCTGTCCTTAACATCCTCCCCCCGGCGCAGTAGCCAGGGTCTACGCAGCCTCCTCAGGTGACTGCGGGCTCGCCGATCCCGCCGTGGACTGCTCCGGTGACTGCGAGCTGCTCGTGCTCGCTGTAGGCTGCTCCGGCGGCGACTGCGGGCCGTCCGCGCCCGCCGCAGACTGCTCCGGCGAATGCGAGCTGTGTGAACTCGCTGCGGGCCGCTCCGGCGACTGCGAGCTGTCCGTGCTCGCTGTAGGCTGCTCCGACGCTCGTTCCGCGCCCGGCGCCGTTCCCGGCGTCGTCCGCTCCGCTCCCGGCGTCGTCCGCTCCGCTCCCGGCTCCGTCTGCTCCGCCAGCGGTCGCAACTGCGACTGCGGCGCCTCCTCCAGCACCGCCAGCTTCGACGTCGGCCTCCGGAACACGCCACTGCGCGTGCGAACGTCCGCACAGCGCACTTGTCCGTCCTGGCCGGGGTAGACTCGGTGCACGACCCCCCGCGGCCACGTATTACGCGGCAGCGTCGGGTCGACCACGACAACCAGGTCCCCTGGTACAAGGACTCGGTTGCTCAGCGGGGCCCCGTAGCGTGGTGTGAGCGTGGGAAGGTATTCCTTCACCCAGCGCCTCCAGAACTCGTCGGCAAGGGCTTGCGCGACCCTCCATGCTTTTTTGTCCGCCGGCACACACGGTCCGACGTACGGCAGTCCGGTGGACGACCCGAGGAGGAAATGATTCGGTGTAATCGCCTCCGGGTCGTTGGGGTCCACCGATACGTGCACAAGCGGTCGAGCGTTCACTGAGTACTCCGCCTCGGCCATCAGTGTCTGGAGTACCTCTTCCCTGGGCGACTTCTCGTTCAGCGTGGCTAGCAGGGCGGTTTTCACCGACCTCACCATTCTTTCCCAGGCACCTCCTTAACTCGGCGCCCCGGGCGGTGTAAACTTCCACTGCATCCGATGAGTGAGGCCCAGCTGAGCCATAGCCGGCGCCCACTCGGCGTACGCCTGCCGCAGCTCGACGTCCGCGCCTCTAAAATTTGTCCCATTGTCGCTGTACATGACTGCCGGCCATCCTCGCCGCGCAGCCATTCTTCTCATTGCCATCAGTGCAGAGTCCGTCGACAGCGAAGCCACCAGCTCCAGGTGGACTGCCCGCGTCGTCAGACATGTGAAGAGAGCTCCCCACCTCTTCTCGTGACGTCGGCCGATGGTGACCGTCATCGGGCCGAAACAGTCGAGACCACAGTACGAAAATGGTCTCTGGAACGCCCCCAGGCGCTCGGCTGGCAGGTCTCCAGTTGGCGGGGTCCTCGGGTGTGCCCGTCGTAGCCGACAGAACGCACATCGGCTCATGATAGTACGCACCGTCGGCCGCACCTTCAATATCCAGAATTTCTGCCTGAGGTCGTTCACGACTCTCTCGCGGCTCCCGTGTCCCGCTCTGGCGTGCTCCCTTGCCACCAGTAACCTTGTGAAGCGATGTCTTCCATCCAGGATGATAGGGTTTTTCATTTCGGCCGGCACCTGCGCCGCTTTGATCCTTCCGTCTAGTACGAGCAGCCCGTCCTTGTACACCGGGTTGAGCCGGTACAAGGAGCTCCATCTAGGCACCGTCTTGCCACTTGCCATCTTCTCGATTTCTTGTGCGAAGCTGTCTCGTTGTGATTTTTGATACCACAACCTCTCGGCCCTCTCCAGGTGTCGTACGTCGAGGTGGGCCCGACGATCTCGGCACTTCTCGACGAACAGCAAGACCATCGCCGTGCATCTTACGAGGCGCTCGTAGTTTGAAAAGCGCGTCACATCTGGTAGACAGCTCAGCTCGCTCGCCTCCGTGGTGTGGAAGGCGACGTATTCTTCTTGATTTTCGATTCTAGCGGGACTCTCCGCGGGCCACTCGTTCATCGGCCTGCGCAGGAAGTCCGGCCCCCGGAACCAAGGGTCCTCGTCGCTCTTCGGAACGTAGCCCGTTCTGGTGGCTAAGTCGGCGACGTTGCTCTTCGTGCTCAGCCATCTCCACTGGTGAACGGACGTCAGCTCGGCAATCTCCCCTAGCCGATGCGCGACGTACGGTGTGTATTTGCGGCTGCCGTTCTGTATCCAACACAGAACCACTTGTGCGTCGATCCAGTAGAAAACCGTGTCCGTTTTCCACCTGTGTTCTGCTGCGACTGCGTTTCCCAGCCTCGCTCCGACCAGGGCAGCCTGTAGCTCCATCCTTGGTATTGTCTGTGCCTTCAGCGGCGCCACCTTGGCCTTGGCGGCGGCCAACACGACTCGTACTTCCCCATTTTCTTGTTCCAATCTCCAATAGACGGCTGCGGCGTATGCGTCCTTACTCGCGTCGCAGAACACGTGCAGCTGTCGGCCTCTCGTCGGACTCCCCCCGTTGTAACTCCGGGATAGCTCGAGCTGACTGATGTACTCCATGTCGGTCAGCCAACGGGCGAAATCTTGGGCTGACTCAGCGGGTAGCGACTCGTCCCAATCCAGCTTCTGACGCCACAAGCCTTGTAGGATGACTTTGGCGGTGATCGTGTAGCAGCTCAGCAGTCCCAGCGGGTCGTAGATGCTCATCACCGTGCTGAGGGCCTCTCTCTTTGTCGGTGCGCGCTGTAGCTCGCGAACCTCCTTATGGACTCTGGAGAGCGACGTGTTGAATCTTAGTTTGTCGCCTCGGGAGTCCCATAGCATGCCCAAGGTCTTCTGCTCGTCTTTGGTGACACGCTGTGTAGTGTCCTCGGCCAGGCGGTCTTCAGGCAGTCCCTCTAGCACCCTCCGGTCGTTGCTCGTCCAGCCTCGTAAGTGGAAGCCACCTTTCCTATGTATTTGGTCCACTTGTTCCACGGTCTGCATGGCCTTCTGGTGGTCTGGATAGCTGTCTACGTAGTCATCCATGTAGTGGGCTTCGGTGATAGCGCGATGAGCTTCGGGATGCGATTCGGCAAACTCTTCCGCGTTCCGATTCCGGGCTGAGTGTGCCAGGAACGGTGAACACGATGCTCCGAAGATCATTACCACCATCTTGTATGTGGACGGCGGTTCGCCTTCGTCTTCTCTCCACAGGAACAGCTGGGCCGGTTGGTCTTCTTTCCTGACCTTGACACGAAGAAACATCTCCTCTATATCGGCCTTCACAGCGACGGCTTCCTCTCTGAACCGGAACAATATCTTCGGCAGTGAGGTCAGAAGGTCAGGCCCCTCTAACAAGTGATCGTTGAGGCTCACGCCGTTTGTTCTCGCTGCTGCGTCGAAAACCAGTCGCAACTTGCCCGGCTTGTTTGGGTTTTTAACCGGGAAGTGCGGCAGGTACCATGTGATGTCACTTCCGGCCTCTGTCCCGTCGCATTTTTCCGCATATCCCTTGCTTATGAGATTCTTCATCTGTCCATGATACTGCGCCTCGTCCATGGGGTTCTTCTTGAGCTTGTGTTCCAAGTTCTTGAGCCTCTTTAGCGCAGTATTGTAGCTAAGAGGTAGCTTGACGCCGTTCGTGCGCCACAGAAGTCCCACTTCGAATCGACCGTCTTCCGTTCGTTTGGCCGTTCTGCCAAAGAGGTCGATGGCTCGCTGCTCCTCGTCGCTCAGCTTAGCCTTGGACGCTATTCCCAGTGCGTCTATTTCGAAGTGTTTCTTCACCATTTCCTGCAGTCGTTCGCCTCGGGTCTCGATCGTAGACACGTGCAGGATGTTCTCGTGTTCTTCCTGCTTTATGAGGCGTCTGGGGATGCTTCCATGGATTACCCAGCCAAGCTTCGTCTTCGAGGCTGCAGGCTGGTTTCTCTTGCCGATCCTCAGCTCCCTGGATACAATGAGCTGCCAGTTGTCCGTGCCGATGAGAAGTTGGGGTTTCTTGTCTTCATAGCATATCTCTTCGTTCTTGAGATCGTGCAGGTGAGCAAGTCGAAACAGTGATTCCGGGACGGACTGAGTAAGTAGGTTCAATCCGGCCACGGTTCTCGCAGTGACGTCATATCTGGTACCGTCGTGACCTCGTACGCCAAGTTGTACGAGTCGGCTTTTTTCTTCCCTTCTCTCGGCATTGATCCCATGCATTCTCAGCACCTTCGGTGGGCCGTCTGCGCCGATAGCCTTCGCGACGTCTTCATCCAGTAGTGTCACTGTCGAGCCCTCGTCGAACAGCGCGAAGATATCCGCTTCGCCCCGTGGACCGACAACTTGAATTCTTCTCATCTTAAGTTTCACCGCACGGTCGGAGGTGACCGATGCGGTAATCACGGCGTCCTCTGTCTGTGGGGCGCCGCCGGACCTGTCTTCGTGCAGCAGCGCATGATGAGGCAAGTTGCAGCCCTTCACGCCGCACGGCTTCGCCCTGCAGTTGTATCTTCTGTGCCTGCTTCGTATGCACCGGAAACACAGCCCTTCCTTTTTGACCGTGTCCCATCTCTTTTGCATGCTCAGTTTCTTGAAAGCAGCGCAGCGAAATAGAGCGTGATCTTCGGCACATATCGGGCACTTCGTTGACTCCTCGCGTATTCTCTTTGGCTGGCTGCGACTCGGCGAATCCCTGCCCTCGTCTGCTATCGCGAAGACTGGCCTTCTCGTTCGGGCTTCGTTCTTGTTAGGAGGTGGACGCGGTGTTTCCTTCTTCGGTGCCGTGCTGAACCCGTAGCGCAGCGCCCTGTCCGCTTCTCTCATTAAGAATTCAGAGAGAAGGACGACATCGGGCTCGTTCCTGAAGCGCGACGTCTCTTCTGCGTAGTCGTACCACTTGCTCTTCTCGTATGGGCTGAGCTTCTCGAGGATGTCTCTCGTGAGCAACGGGTTAAAGAGATACCCGTGCCTCAGCTTCCTCAGGATGGCTACCATGTTCTGAATCTTCACTGCAAATTGGTTGAGTTCTGCCGCCGAACCTCCGAGCCTCGGTATCTTCTTCAGATCTTCCATCATGCGATCGACCATAACCTCGGGTCGACCGAAGCATTGTTCCAAGGTCTTCATAATTTGTTCAGGCGGCGTCGCGACGCTCAGCAGTGGTGCCACGGCTTCTCTTGCTTCTCCCCGTAGGCAGCTTCTCAGACGAGCTAAGTTCTCGATCGGCTTGAGCTTGTAGAACGCAGTGGTGTCTTCCATGGCTGCTTTGAATGGCAACCATTCAGTGGGAGCGCCCGAGAATATGGGCAACTCCGTAGTGTGGCGCGACTGGCGTTGGTTTAGCAGTTTATCCAATGTTTCGGCAAGTTGTTCCACTCCATTAGCCCTAGACGTGGGCGGTGTGGGTGAGCGTGGGCGGCGTTGCTGCGGCCACTCGAACCTCGTCTTCTGGGCTCCCTTCGGTGGCATGTCTTCTGGCTTCGGCGTCTCTCTTTCTTCCATTGATGTCGGCTCTTGTCTAGCCTCTTCGGGTTCGGGACCCTGTTCGCTTAGCCAGGCTCGGACACGTTGCTCCACCTGTTCTGATGGCTCGTCGTCGTCGGGGCTGCTACCATCTTCTGCAGCGGCGACGTCAGCGGCGAGCTTCTTCTTTATAAGTTCTGCTTCGATCTGCAGTTCCTTCTTACGAAGAGCGGCGAGTTTCTCCTCCGCCTCGTAATGCATACGCGCGACGACACTTGCTGTCGATCGACGCGATCTAATTGAAATAGCCTTCTTTCTGGCTAGGGTTTGTACTTCCGAGGATGCAGGCGCCTTGCTGGTACCTGGTCTCGGTTTCAAAATAGTTTGAAGCAGATCCGCTCTTCCCTCGGTCGGCGGCGGCTGGCTCGTAGCGGCAGCGGACGGCGATCGTGGCGGATCCGGAAATCGATGTGGTTGCTGCTGGTTCTCCTCGGCCCCACTCTGACTTCTTGTTATAACCATCTTCAAATGTTAATCTTCAAATGTTAATCTCAAATGTTAATCTTCAATGTTAATCTTCAATGTTAATCTTCAATGTTAATCTTCCATAATAATCTTCCTTTTCAAGAATCTTCGGGAGGTTTTTTCCGATGAAAAATCTGCGAATCCTTGCTTCCGTTCGCAGCGGTGTATCCTTGTATCCTCGAGTCCGATCTTCTGAGTCCAATCTAATCCCTGGCGTTGATTCCCGTTGATAAATCTTGATAAAGTTTCCAATGTTCTGACTTAAATCTTCAAAAAATTTCTATGTTCAGAACAGCTGACGAAAATTTTCAAGTCCAGTCTTCAGTAAAAATTTCTATCTTGATTCTTCGGTAATTTTTCTATGTTCAGAACAGCTGACGAAAATTTTCTAAGTCCAGTCATCCGTAAAAATTTCTATCTTGAATCTTCGGAAATTTCTCTATGTTCAGAACAGCTGACAAAAATTTTCTAAGTCCAGTCTTCCGTAAAAATTTCTATCTTGAATCTTCGGAAATTTTTCTATGTTCAGAACAGCTGACGAAAATTTTCTAAGTGCCGTCTTCGTTATTTTCAACTTGATATGGACTTCGAATTTTTCTTCGATCTTGAAATTCGGCTCGCCAAAGGACCACGCACTACTGTACAGGACTGTATAAATTCACAGGGGTTCAACCGCCGGCTCAGATTAGACTCGAAGATAGCAAGGTTACACCGATTTGGGCAGAGCCGGGGCGATAATAAAACACTTATTTGAGGAGAACGTTTTTTCACTTTTTCGATTCGCTTACCTGGCTCATGGCAATGCCGTATAGAGAGCCCCGCCCGTACGCCTCTTTCGGGCCGATCTTCCATTTCATTTTTACCTCTCTATACGGCTATTTTCCATAATTTTCCCCATTTTCCATGAGCCAGGTGAAGCAAAACGCGTTGTGTGAAATACTTTATTATCATAACCAGACATATAAACCCTTATATACTAAACATCTTATTCTATAGAAAAGTTATTTACATTTTAAGGTTCAACTTATATGAAATGTTGTACATTTTTACCACTGTTTTCGTAATAATTTCTTAACCATTTATTATATAACCTTAAGCGCTATACTACACGTTATGTACTACGTTTATTTATATAAATCAAAAGAAGCTACGTTAAAATTAGCTTTAGTTAAAAATATATAATCAAAATAACCCGCACTTGATAAAACACCATTTTAACACTATTTTTCCACACTGATGCCATATAAATCTATACATATAGTCACTGAGTGTCCACTATTCTAGCTTTACGTACCGTTTTAATTACACGTTTATTGTTCACATTAAAATTCACTCATGTTTTTCGTTACGAGGCCGCTGTCCTTAACAATAACATAAAGTTTTATGTATATTATAGTAATTACATATAATATCTAAGAATCCCAAACAATTTAAATATTTTAGGCTTAATTAGTAAACAAACCCACGCCATTAGCTTACTTACATCTTGTACAGAAACATTTATGATGGACATATGCACATAAACGCACAAATATCGGAATCATTGGCAGTTACGTTCTTGCGGCCCTTTACCTAATCGTGACGTCACATTTAGGTACGACTTTCGAATGGAGCGTTTTCACGAAACATACGAAATTCTGTAAACGAATCACTATAGCTTTGAAAATATTGATTTTTAGTACACTGTTTCTTCTAAGAACTTTCTCATATTTATCAGTACTATTCAATAATGCCACGCAACGCATAACCACGCACTACTGTAGGGGACTGTATAATTCCACAGGGTTTCAGCCGCCGGCTCAGATTAGACTCGAAGATAGCAAGGTTACACCGATTCGGGCAGAGCCGGGGCGATAATAAAACACTTATTTGAGGAGAATTCGATTCTTTATTAGGTACTGCGCCATCATCAAAAGAGATAGAGAGAGTGAGTGAGTGAGAAGGAGAGATATAGTGGAGATAGATATCATAGTGCATGAAAAATGCCATAATGCATGAATTATATTAAAATTAGGTAAGTAATTATATTTTGAATTTTTTATAATTACCCGAAAATTACTCATCGTCATAAACACTTACGCATTGTGTCGCAGTGCACTTTTCACGCTGAAACGTCGGGAAAAAGTAAAGTGCTCTGCGACACAATCCGAAAGGGCTTACACAGTGTTTCCCAATTAGTACCCCCCTGGTACCTGCATCAAGGGGTACGCGCAGCAATCTCTTAACTACAGACCGGATCGTCCTGTCTCTCGCGTGTGGTAGTGCTCTCTCGGTTGCTCCGCGTTCTCGTGCCGTCTCGCGTTATCCGCGTCGCAGTGACTCGCTCACTCCGCGGTAGTGCCGTCCCGCTCAGAACGTGTCGAGTGTCCCTCTCACTCCACGCTCGTGCCGACCCGCCCCTTGTGCAGTGCCGTTATACCCCACTCGCGACCGTCAATCCACTCGTCATTCGTTAGAATAACGAGCGGATTGCCGCCTTGCCGAGGGGTTGCACTGCCCTTGGCCTCCCGTTGGGAACTTGTTTCCAACGTCGGGTCACGGAGAGCCAGCCCTCCAGTGAATCGTGCAAGTAAGTACACTTTTAGTGACTACTTTGACACTGAATACGTGTTTCCGTGTTTAGTTTTATCGTGTTTAGTTCAGTTTACTATTGTGCAGTGTGAATACCTTTTGTGTTTGTGCCTACGTTCATGTTTATAGTGTAGTGTAGTGACATTATGAACATGTCCTTAAATTACGGTGGACGCTAACATAGTGCCCCGTCACCATGGCCGACCGTGGCTCGCGGCCACATAGCCGCGACCGCCCCAGCCATTCCCGCGCCAGCTCTGTCGCGTCGCGCAGCGGACCCTCCTCGAGGTCCAGCTCGCGCACGTCCGAGCGCGCATACCACCCCGCCGCCGAGCCCAGCTTGAGCGGAACGGATACCGCTCGCCCCGGGCCGTCCTCGGCATTCTCGCGGGGGTGTGCTGACACCCCCCCGCCCCAATGCCTTCCGACGGCGACCCGCCGCGAGTCTGGGCCCCCGACCCGCTCAGCCGATAAGGGTCCGGCCTCTCCGCCGCGCCCCTTGCGCCGCACTACGGAGGTGAGCGCCCCGCGCCCTCCGCATACACCACCTGCAGCGAGCCTACAGCCCGCCCTCGCCGCCTCGCCGGCCTCCCCGCCGGAAGAAGACCGCAGAGGGGTAAGTGCTCCTGCTCCGAAGGCCCCGGTACCGGCCCCTTCGTCGAGCATCATGCCCCCGCCCCCTGCTCCTCCCGTGCAGGTAACAAAGCGGCAGCGCCAAGAGGCGTCTTCAGACGTCTCGCCGCCTGCCAAGAGTGCCGATCGCCCGGCAACCTACGCCGCAGCGACCACCGCCCCCGTGTCATCCGGATCCCCAGTGGCCTCTACCTCGAGGGCCCCCTCGCCGATGGAAGTAGTGAATCCGGTAACCTCCGTCGGCCCACAGCGAAGGCATCTTCTCCGCCGCCGAAAGCACCTCCCCGGTGCCCTCCAATCATCGTCGAGAAGCTCGACGACTGGATCGACCACTTTAGCCGCCTCAGGGCCCTCCTGGGGCACCCCCCGAATGCGAAGACGTACGGCCAGGGGGTAAAATTCTCCCCAGAGGGAGAAACGGAGTACCGGTGCGTACAAAGGTACCTAGCTGACCTGAGCGAGTCCAACCAGGTCAGTTGGTACTCGTACGCGCTGCCCAGGACCGCGGTTTAAAGGTAGGCATCCATGGCCTACCGGTCAATACACCCACGGACAGGATAGCCGCTGATCTCGCCACCAAAGGGTTCGAGGTGGACCATGTATCCCGAATCCTCGCCCGGAAGGACCGACCCGGGTGCGCCTACTTCGTTCTACTGAAGCGCACCCCGAACCTGGTACCAGATATCTACAAGGTAACAGAAATTTTAAACATGCCGAATATTAGGGTGGAGGCCTGGCGTGGGAAGAGTGGCCCTGCCCAATGCCACCGCTGCCAGCAGTTCAGGCACTCCAGCCGGAACTGCCACCGCAAACCGGCGTGCGTCAGATGCGGCGAGGAGCACGCCGCCGCCGACTGCCCCCGGCCACTAACGGATCCGCCCACTTGCATTAACTGCAAGGGGCCCCACCCCGCAAACAGTCGGAACTGCCCGGTCTTCCGCCGGGAAACCAACAACCGCCGCGCGGGCCCCTTAGCCCGCACAACCCGCACAAACCGGGTAAGTGATGCTCCCAATATTCAGGAGAGAGAGGTTGCCCCGCGCCGCCCACCGCCACATCCCTCATGGCGGAGGCAAATGA